>JAWNPA010000019.1:12415000-13761250 GCA_035045345.1 Drosophila hamatofila | reverse complement strand
ATTCAATATACATAAATATACCTATTATATTATTTACAAATTTCAGTTCGATACAAATTTGTTTGTTTGTTTTCTAAAAATTTAATACAGTTCGAAATTCTATTAAATAAAAGAGGTATATTATTATTATGTGATAGGTAATATAATAGGTATACATACATAAATAAAATTCAGGAAACGAGTTCCTAAGACTAATATGAATATATGAACTATCAGGGAATTAACTTTACAGGGTATATCTTTACAGGGGGGAATTAACTTTACAGGGTATAAAGAGAGAGAAGTACATAATACAAAAGGTATACTTGTAATGCCTACAAATAAAATGGAGGAAAGGAATTTTAAGACATAGGACTAAAACTAATCTGATATGCAGTTTATCATACCCCATTCAACATTCACAAATACAATGCATACACAAGAGGGGTCAGCATCTGCTTTCCAGCTTACTCCACTGCAATTGCACTCACTTCCTCATTGAGTGGGGAATCGTTGTGCCGGAAATCTTTCAACATCTGAACAATGCGTGTATTTCGTGTGTTTCTCGGACTTATATGTAAACAAAACATAAAATTTGTTGCGTCTGTTTGCCATAAAAAAAAAAAAACACACACACACACACAAAGAAATACCAAAAGATGTTGATGGCGCAACCTGCAGTCAAAAATTAAAAAAAAACGACGACGCCCACGCGGCAAACGAAAACGAGATCGGAATGGAGATCGAGACACAGGCAAAATGCGCCCCAAAAATAGAGCTGGCCCAACTCATTAAAATGCCAAATTTAGTGTGGCTAACACTTGAGCGTTGCCAAGAGTCATTTAGCCAACCCCCTTTGCCCTCCTCACTGCCTACGCCGCTGTGCATGTGTGGGCGTGCCATCTTCTTGGCCAACATATGTCTGGGCTGCTGCTGTTGATGTTGATGCAGTCATGTAATTGGCATTCCGCTAGCTATCTCTCTCTCGCTCTCGCTCTATAGCCCTCTCTCGTGTCCTCTCTTTCTTTAGACAAGTTTTGACCACAGCCTGCACTTGTCGCCGTTGCTGCCAGTTGGTCTATTGCCTTTCAGTTTCTTGGCAATGACATAATCCCCATTTGCATTCATAATTCTCTGTCTCTGTCTCTATCTCTCTTCCTCCCTCTCTCTCACTCTCTACCTCACAGCTGCTTTTTTCTGACCAAATTTTGAGCATAGTCTATGATTAAATTGTTGTGTTTTTTTTTTGTGAGTCTGTGTGGGTAGCCGCAAACAACCAGACTAGTTTGTTTGGGTCATAAAAAATGTTGTCACCCCACTAAGCTGACGCCTCTGTAGCGCAAATCTATCGAAAAACAACTGAAAAAGCGAGCGAAACATATTTGCTAATTGGGCGTGATATTTCGTGCGATTTTGTATGCCCAAACAAAGCGATCTATTTAATGGGTATATATAATTTGTATTTGCTACGCAACATGTCAACAACTCAGAGTCGACGAATCTAAAACATAAATTAATTAAGCTCCATTAAATTGGTATTTAAATAAGCTCATATCATGTTTTAATCTTATTAGGGAAATCTCTTTAAATGCTCATGACTAGCTTGTTTAGGCTAGATTTATTTTTTAAATTTTTAATCTTATTGAAATTTACGTTCTATACTTTTTTAAAACTTTAATATGTCATAATAATTTTAAATTGCTTAATATGATTGATTGATTAATAATAATTGAGCTTTATTTTAAATATTTTTGTCAACGTCTTTTTACAATTTTTTTATATAAGCTTATATAAATTAACTAAATAATAACTGTATATAATAATATAAATATTAATCTATATATAGCAATATAAATTTTATTGAAAAAAAAAAAAACATTTTGTTTTTAATAAAAATAAAAAAAATTATATTTTTTTATTCTAAAGAAAACTAAACTAAAAAAATATTTCAGATAAAGCTCCATTTACAATGACCAATTTAATTATCAAAAAATTAACATAAATTGAGTGTATTTTATAAATATATAAAGTACGAAATATTTTCAACAAGCAATTCAAAAAATATGAACTCATTAAATAAAATAAAATCATTTAAGCTTAAGGCATAAATAATTCTGTATGAATGAGCGAATCTATTATTTTAAAACTTTTTCACCCTGGAACATTGCACTCAATTGTGATTATTATCTATACACTTTTTTATGGCTGCACTAAATTAAATAGATTATAGTAGATTGAAGAAGCCATAAAAATTGCAAACTATTTTATTGTTCAATTATCAAATTTAAAATCAATAGAAAAGAAATAAACAAATCATATCAAATATATGATATGATATGAATGTTTTTCTAAAATAAAATAAAAAAATGTACATATTCATACAATATTTACATCATTTAATTTTTTAGATAAAAAAAGAAATATTAAAAATTATTAATTTAAATATTTTATTTTAAGGATTGCATTTTTAAATATTTTTTTCGATATTGTTTTTTTTTATTAATTGAATTTATTTATTTATTTTTTTTTTTTAATTTAATTATTTTTTTTTTATCTTATAATTTTTTAAAAAACAAAATCATATAAATATTATTTTGATTATTATAGATTTTTTGAAATTTTTTTTAAAGAATTTTTTCAATATATTCTAACAAATTTGACTTTTGCAGTATTATTTCAAGCAAATTGATTTCGCTATAAGACTGACTATGCCCGTATTTTAACCTATGTATACTGAAAAAAGCTTCCTGACATCTGTACTTGCATTTGAAATTGATTTGCTTATAAAGTTTATCAGCTGGCGCCCATAAATTGTCTAGAAATATTCACATGTATATGTAGCTGCTTAATTAGCTATTAATTTGTTTGTGTATAAATTTGCCATGGTCGACATTGAAAAAAAAAAAACACACACACACACCGGCTTGACGTCAGCTTCCCGAGCTGATCTCAATTGACAGCTGATAAGGGTATTTAAAATGCCCAAAGTAGACATTGAAGTGAAGAAAATATAATAAATTGAATTTGATTAAATTACATTTAAATTTAGTCCCCAAGCGTAGCTCAAAAGACATACAGCTAAACAAAAAAATATGAATATTTAAAAATATTTAAAATGTGCTTTAGTAAATTAAAACAAAAAATAAAAATTGAATTATAGCTTATTAAATTTAATTGTGCTAATGTGTTAATATTTTATTGAGTCTTAAAAGCTAAAAACTTCATTTTCAATTTTTACAACTGCCCCAAAAAAAAACAAAGCGAAAATTAACAAATTTTTGTTTAATTTTATATTTTTGTTGTTGTTTACGTTTTTTTGTTTGTTTTTTTTTTTACAACTTGAATTGTGTATGATATCATTTTTGCGTTTTTCATTTAACGAAAACAAAATGTATTATTAAACAAAACATATTATATACACAAATGTGTGTGTGTGTGTGTGTATTTGTGTGTGTGTGTTTGTGTGTAAAAAATATTTCAAAATGAAATGGAAATCAAGTAACTGCGTCGCGAAATATTATTTGCCCAGTTTGAGTTGCCTAGAAGCGGCTACAATATCAGCTCTATAAACATACATATGTATATACATACATACATACACACACACACACACACATACACACACACACACACATACATACTATATATGCATATGGCATATATGATAATTTCCCTTATAATTTTTGTTCTCTTGTTCTCTGGCACACGCTACGTATGCGCAATATTTGCAATAAACAAATTATTTCTTGAACTCAGCTCGCTGCACAAATGATGCAATTGCCATTGTATTCATTGCGATTGCTGCTGCTGCCGTTGCCGTTGTTGTTGTTGTTGTTGCTGTTGCTGACTAGCTGCCAATTTGTGGCAAAAGGAAATACGGAAGCCATGCCGGAGGCTGCCACAGCAGCTGCCACAGCTCAAATAGCGTAAAATACAATTTTTCACATCGTTTTATTTATTTTTTATTTTTTTGTCATTTATGGTCAAGTTCTCGTTGTTTTTTTTTTCGGCACTTAAATGCTGAACATGACGCGCTTTTTGACTCGTTTTGGTGTTCTCGAAACATGGAACGTGCCCCGCATCCGATTCCAATTGGAAACCACTTGAAAACATTTATAGCTAACCATGTTTTACTATAAAAAAAAAGATTTTGTTTCTCTTAATTTTGTTTACAAAAAGTTGTCGTTGTTGTCGTTGTTTTTTTTTTTTTTTATAGTCATGTTATTGCGTGTCCTTCGCTCGGTTCATTGCTATTGCCATTTACATATAAGGAAAGTGTCGTAAAGCATTTGTTAAGACAGGTAGTTGGCTTTGTTTATATTTTTTTTATGGCGTTCCTGCATTGACTTGATTGATTTAGAGTTTTATCAAGTAATTAACAAGGGATATTTATTGTAAATTCTTTTTTAGAATAATTTTTTTTATAATATAATTTATTATTTAATGGCATAATTATTAAATCATAATACAATCTGTATATAGTTGAATATAATAATTAATAGATTTAAGATAGATTTAGAAGCAGAAATATATATTAATAGTATTCTTAAACACTTAAACATATCTATATTTTATTCAAAGTATAATCGGGTAGGGATATGGAAGTTTTGAGGATTGCAGAGAGAGGCATAAATTGGGAGTTGCAGTAAGGATGACAGTAAACAGAAAACAGAGATACAAAAAATAAAAAATAAATAAATAAGTGCAGAGAAAAGAGAAAAATGAGAGGTGAAAGTTGAGAGATGGAATATTTGATATGAAATATGGAATATTGCATATTGTAAATGGAATATAAAATATTGAATATGTAATATGAAATATCGTATATGGAGTATGGAATATGAAATATCGTATATGGAATATGGACTTTGAAATATCGTACATGGAATATGGAATATAAGAAATGGGAGGTGTGATATGAGAGATGAAAGATGAGGTATGAGATTTGAAAGATAAGGGATGAGAGCTGATAGATAAGTGGTGAGAGTTTAAATGAAATGAACGATAAGGGAAAAGAGTTGTAAGATAAGAGATAAGAGATGACATGACAGATGAAAGTTGAAAAATTAGGACTAGAGTGACAAGAGGCTTAAGAACTTGGGCTGAAATTACAGGAAAAGCTAAACTTAAGTGAACCTGTCAACTATATACCCCATAAAAGAAATCACAAAGTAAAACGATTCATCATTTAACAAAAAACACAAATTAAATAACCAGAATGTTAAATATATTATGCAATAAGGCATTTAGGCTAAATAAATAACAGTTAAATGTTAATTACAATAATCAACAAGTAACTGACATATTCAATAATCGTGTTCGTATTACTCATTATATTTACAGAGAAATTCTGAATGCCTGGAGAGCCAAGGCGCGCTGCAATGTGGTGCCCGATGAGCGGACTCAGGAGCTCTTCCACGAGCTAAGCTTTCATCCCAGCCAAAAGCAGAGTGAGTGAAGAAGAAGAAAATTTTAAAAATTATAGAATATTATAAAAATTATAAATAAAATAAATAAATATATATTTTTCTTTCAACAGTCAGCGAAATGCTGCAAACGGCCAAGAAGGTGGCTCGCAAGGGCCGGGGCCAGACAAACGGCTTGACATTCGGGCAATTTTGTGTGCTGGCTGCGGATTTGAAACGTTTTCGGTGAGTCTTTAAATGAATAGGAAATTATAATAAATTTGTATTAATTTTTATTATATTTCTTTTAGCGCCTCAAACCTATCGAATGCATCGAACTTCAGTGACGTTAGATACCAACAACTCTCCAGCTCTCTACTGCAGCAGCAGGACGAAGCTGCTCAAGCAGCGAATAGCTCCAATAAAACACAGAATTCAACAGCAACAGCAACAACAACAACAACAACTACTACAACACCTGCCTCTAAGCATTATAATAAAAAATCAGAGAATTATGCCACAGAGCTGCGCAGTACAAAATCATTTAGCAGCGTCGACGACACCAAGAAAAAGAAGAATGTCAGCAATGAGCCCGTCGAGGTATTCCTTGGAGGCTCCTGCAATCCAACGACATGGCGAGCCGATGTGGCTATACCTGCATTAAAAGAGCTCGGCATTTCATTCTATAATCCTGTATGTAGAAGCAAAATTAATAGACCTAATGGAATTTCTATATCAACTATAACCTTTCATTTGCCAACAGCAAGTATCCGATTGGACGCCCGATCTCATCGAGCTGGAGCATCGAGCCAAGGAAAAGGCACGCGTATTATTCTTTGTTATGGATTCGGAAACACGCGCATCTGCTGGTGCCATCGAGGCGGCACACATCGCGGGTCAAAACTGCAAGCAGCTGGTGTTGGTTTTGCATCCCTATAAACCAAATCAGAATATCCTACATGAGCCTATTTCGCATCAGTATGTTAACTTGATGAATTCAATGTTATTGTAAATATTAATTTGCTTTTACTTTACTTTTATAGAGAATACCTCGATTTAAGTCGCAATCAAATGATACTTAAGGAGCTGGTCTCCCGTCGCGGTCTGCCAGTGCTGGATAATATACCGTCTGGGTTGCAGCGCACCAAGGATATCTTATCTGGCATCAGAGATCCACCGTCTAAAATATCTTCTATATTAGAGTGAGTATTAATATAGAAAAAAGAGAGAGGCGGAATGGGAGATATAGAAGATGAGAGATGGCAGATGTGAGAGGATATGGAATATGGAATATGAGAGATGAGAGATTTGAGATGGCAGATGAGAGACACAGGATGGGGAATGGGAGATTAAATATGGAATACAGAATATGGAATGTGAGAGATGGCATATGTAAAATGAGATGAGGGATGAGCGTTGCGAGATGAGATATAAAAAAAGAGAGAGCGCGATGGGAGATAAAATATGGAATGTGGAATATGAGAAATAAGACATAAGAAATGATATATCAGTGATGAGAAATAAGCCACGGGTGACGGAGTATGGAATATGCAATATGCAATTTTGAATATGACATATAGAATATAGAATGTGAGTGATGGCAGATAGAATAGGGGAGGAGGGAAAAGGAAATAAAATATGAAAAGGAATAAAATTATATAATGATGTAAAATGAGAGATGTGAGTTAAAATATATTTTATATCACATCTTTCATTTTACATCATTTATCGAAGATCAGTCATATTTTATTTAATTATTATTTATTTATTTAATTATTATTTATTTATTATTTAATATATTTTAAATCACATCTCTCATTTTACATCATTATATAATAATGAATTAATATATTAAAGGTTAAGAGAGAGGAATAAAATATAGATATAAAGAGATAGAAGATAAAAAATTAAATATAGAATATAGAAGATAAAAAAATGAAGAAATATACAGAAAGAAGTCAGTAAACAGTATTAGTAGGACATATTAGGACGTATAACATTACGTTTGGAATAGAAAAAAACATATTAATATGAATTTTGCTTAAAAATTAAAACAGCCAAAAATTTCAAACAAAATTAATTCTGATTTAAAATTTAGTTTGTATATTTATTTTTTTTAAATTAAAAAAGTCTTTTTTCGATACCGAGATATGTTCCAAGAATAAAACTTACCAAGAGAGATATAGAGCAGAGTAAAAGAAAGTGGCTTACGAAGAAAGGCATTGGGCAGAGTAAAGAAGGGGAAGTAAACCTCTACCTAGCAGTAGATCAGTTAACTCAACAGATGATATTGTGGAGACTCTCAAAAGTTGTTTATATATTGAGATAACAAAAAAGTAATAGGAACTCAAAAGGTATACAAAGTTACTATAAAGAGTATTCGAAATAGCCTTCTCTCTCTATATATATATTTATATGTAATATCGAATAATAAATCTTATATCTAATATACCTATTTCCTTTCTATCTTTCTAGTACCGTACGCGGCGCTTTTGATCGCGTTAGTCCCCAAAGCGAACTCCTCACTGTGGAACAGTGCAAACGTGCTCTCTTATTTTTAGGCTATGCTCAGAGTTTAGTTAATTTAGATAATCTGAATAAGATAATAATCAATCAACGCGAATCATTGAAACTATTACAAACGCAAAGTACAAAGGCGGGCGAGCAGCAGTTGGAGGAGGAGCAAAAGCCCCAGAGAAGTTGCCAGGAGCTCATCGATTTCGATCTGTTCTGTGTGATCTCCGCTTATCTCTCAGTGCTGCAGCAGGAGATCCATGAAAGTGGCTGCATATCGCCCATCAAGGGAACGAATGTGCCGCCGCCTCAAGTCTACTTTACCAATGGTGAGCATATAAGAGATGAAGCAGTCTATAGAGGAATACCTAAATTTAAAATTCCATTTCTCTTGCCCTACAGCTCCTGATATGGACATCTATTATGCTGCCAGCAAGAATATATCGCGCACCTCGAGCAATGCCAGCGTCCCATCGAATAGCAGCAGCGGCATCGGCCACGATCTGGAGCGCCAGAGTTTGTTCGAGCAGCTGAGCCGCAGTCGGGACAGCGGCACCTCGTCGCCACAGCCGCTGGGCGCGTCCGTAGGTAAAAAAATGCAGCCACACATAATGCTGAATGTGGAATCGATAGAGACAACTGAAATAATCACAACCAAAACGATAGAAACCAAACCGTTTATGGCTGTCAACAGCAGCAGCAGCAGCAGCAACAACAACAATAACAACACGAACAGCAACTGCAGCAGCAGCAGCATCAACCAGCCCGCCCCGGAGGAGGAGGAGAGCGACTCCAATGATTCGGTCTTCTCCAGCAGCAGTTCCATAGCCAGCGCTGGCGATGCCCTCTGCTGCTCTGGGTTGGATCTGCGCGATGTCTATTTGGGCGGCAGCTGTGTCCTGCGCACCAAATGGCGCCAACAGCTGGCGGCTCCCTATCTGCAGTCGATGAACGTGAGCTTCCACACGCCCGCACTGCACGAGAGTATTCAGCAGTTGGCCACACCGCAGCCGGAACAGACGACGCCGCCCGTGGCTGCCACGCAGGATCCGCAACAGCAGCAGCAGCAGCGATCCTTTGTGCGCACGCGTCGAAAGTGTCGCGGCAATCAGCTGCAGCTGGAGGAACAGGAGGAGCTGACGGTGGCCGAGGAATCGCTCAGCTGGTCGCTGCCGCCCGTCGCTGTGCGCCCGAGTCTCTACAATCCCGCTCTCCTCGACTCCAGCCGTGTGCTGCTCTTCGTCATCACCAATGAGACGCGCTCGCTGGCGCCCATGACGCTGGCTGCCCACTGCATCGGACTCATGTACAACGTTGTCCTGGCCGTCCAAATGCTGCCCGAGGATTGTGTGCTGGGCGGCGAAAAGGTGAGCGAAGAACGATATTTTATAGCAATTATAGTTAAATGTGGCAAAGTCGATGATAATTGAGTTTGTCTTGAATGAGTTTAAAGGATGATGGGCTATATATACTTAGTATATATATTTATTTTTGTCATAAATATGGGAAAAGCTAGACTCAAAAGAGTAGATAAATAAGCGAGAAGGAAAAATATAGCAATTATGGTTAAATGTATAAAAATTATGGGTAGTTGACTTAGTTTTCAATAAGTTTATAGAATATAAAATATAAATAATATACATTTATATATACTATATATATGTATTATATATATGATGAACATAGGAATATCTAGAGTCAACAGAATCTGTAAGATAACTATCAAAAAAAGTTTGGCAAATAAATATGGGAATATCTGGTATTTATTTTATATTTTAAGTTTTATATTTTATATATTTTTTTTAATATTTTTCATTTCAAAATTTTATTATATATTTAATATTTTTTTTATTAGTTACTTTATTCATTTTTAATTAATTTTTCAATTAATTCAGTAATTAATTAGTTAATTAATTTTATTGTAAGTAAATTAAAAATAAAAACGAACGTTATATTAGGTTCCTATAAAATCAAGCAAACTCCAAATTTTTTTTGTTTAGATAGAATTTGTATTTATTAAAATTTTTAATATTTAAATTAAATTTTTTTAGTTAGTATCTAGCAGTTATTAAAAAAATTTTTTTTTTGCTAATAAGTTTTTATTAGTACTTAAATACTATTTTAATATCTGGCAATTATCTATGATACAGATCCAAAACAAACCTTTTATCAATTTTTTTATATAATTGTTTTTTAAATTTTTTTTATGATTTTTTTTTTTTTTTTTTTTTTTTTGTATTTACAATTTTAAATTAAACTAAAAATGTATGTATGTACGTGTAAATATACAAAATTTATCAGCGCATACCACATAAATCAAATCAGAATATTCTCAATTAATAAACTGCATTTGCCATTCAACAAATTGCTAATTGAAATTCCAATTGGATTCTTTCCAGTTAACTGTGGCCGCCATCAAGGACTACAATCGCGGTCGCTCGTATCTGATCGATCTGGCCAAGCGGCAGGGCGTGCCCGTCTTCAATGACATCCAGGGGGCGCTTGAGTGCACCGTGGCCAAGGTGCGCGCGTATAACAACAGAGAACGCAGCTAAAAGAGAAGAAAGAAGAAGAAGATAAAGAAATGAGAAAATCAATCGTACCTGTGTTTCACTTCTGCAGCACGTGACAAATCTAAGCTAAATTTTTAATACTTAGTGCAATTTATGTAACTGTCTATTTAATTTAATTTTCCCTTTTTTTCATATTTTATGGCCTTACTCTAAAAACAAAAAACAAAAGAAAAACTTACTTAACAATTGTGTCTTAAATGTAATTGATATGCTAAACAAAAATTAAGAATATCTGTACTAAACTTTGCTACGTATAACTGTTTCCCCACTATGCTTACACATATATATTATAGCTACGTATACGTAATATTCCTGTAAAACTGTAAATGAAATATGTCGTCGCCCAGAAAGCGCATTTCAAAACAAAAACAAAAAACAAAAAATGGAAAAAAGCATTCAGCTTTATACTAATTTATTATTTATTTAACATACCATAACTGTACATGTGTTCATGTGCATTAACTGAACAATTGTAAATATTATATACATACATACACGCATACATATATACACATATAAAATATTCGTAAATTTAAGTAAATAATTCAAATATATTTTAATAATTAGTGAGCATTAAACCATATATACATATACTTAAAAAACAAAAACAAAAAACATATTAATTTAGTGGCCCACTGTACCCAGTTAGCAGGCAAAAATATCTCAATAAACAAGTTTTTCTAACATAACATAAACATTTTATTTAAAAACATTTAAAATTCAAATTAGGAAGATATAAAATCGTTGTAAATCGCTGTTATGTTCAAACAGCTCCGCAACGATCACTCTGTTAAATAACATTTGGTATCATAGCACAGATATCGATTGTAACCATATCGATATTTATAGTAGCTTTTTGGAACAGCTGGCAGCACGCTTTTCGATCAGCCGCCCACAGTGCGGCGCACTATGCGACGTGACAAGTGACATACACACACACACATAAGCAATACGAGTAGTGTGTAGAGAGTGAGAGAGAGGGAGAGCGCGCGCGAGAATGCCACATTCTTACGCTCTCCGCAAATATTGCTTAAATTTGTGATTTGTTGCTATTTTTTTTTTAGCGTAGCTTCTCGGTAAACATAAAAAAGTTGACATTTTTGGCTGTAGTTTTCGATAAACCCTTTGAATCTGGTTTCGCTTGTCTGCCAATTGCTACGTTCTTCACATTCCCTCACTCACCGACCAATTCGCTGTGCCGTTGATTTTTGCCACTTTGATTTTCAGTCGCCTATTGCTCGTATTCGTCTGTGGTACGTACTGTGCCCTCGTCTAGCTCGACTGTGTGTGGATTTGTGTGAGCGTGTGGGTTCAGTCAACCCGCTGCCAGCGGCACAGGCCCTCCGCTCCAAAAATAATGCAGAGTGTGTAAAATATTGGTTTAAAAATAAAAACAATAAGGCACGCGTGTTTTATGCAATTCTGACGTGTTTTTAAATTAGCAAGTGAGCAACACAAAAATTTATTGTTTGATTTTTGCAAAAACAAATACGTAACAGCAACAGCGGCGTCTGTATGCGTGTGTGGGGTATGTGTGTGTGTAAGCAAAGCAGCTGTGTAAGTGTAGACGCGAGCGTGCCAAAGAAAGAGAGAGAATCACATCGAGCAATGTGTGATAACTGCATGCCGCTCTCTCGTGCTCACGCTCGCTCTCACTCTCTTTGTGCGAAGGGACTTGTTGCTGCTGGCGCTGCCGTCGCTGGCGACCGATGCAGACAGAAGCCGTAGTTGAGTTCAAGTGACGACTTCGCACTGAGAACGACCAAAAACAAAAACAATAACAACAAATATAAATATATCGCTTTTGATTGATATAAATGAATATGCAGCCACAGAGACGCAGCTGAAAATAAAATAAAATCATTTTAATGTCCAAGTGTTCGCCGTTACGTCTTTAATTGGCGCGCAGCAAGAAATATACAAAACACAAACAAACACACATACTCATCTATATAACAGCAGCAACAACAACAACAACAACAAAAATAACAGCAATAACAACAGTAGGGCAGCCAAAAGCCGCTTAAGTGCAACAGTAATAAAACGATATAAAAATAATAAGAAAAGAGCCAAAGCAAAACAAAGAAATAGCAATAAGAAGCAGGCGAAGAGGTGTGCAAGCGTGTAAAATACGATTTGAGTGCCAAAAATAAAAATAAAAAAATAAGAAAAGAAGAAAACATAAAAAACATCAGCTTTCAATTATAAAGACGAACCATGCAAAAAGCACAAATAGGAAGGAAATCAACAAGTGTGTGACGCGCGTCTCCGTTGGTTCGTTCGGTCGTCTGCTCTGCGCTCTGCTTCGCTTTCATTCATGCGGTCAACTAGAGTCAACAGCCATAACAGCAGCGGCAGCGCCTGATAAAAACCAAAAGCAATAGCAAAAACAAAAGTAACTGCATACCAGTAACACCAACACCAACAAACAACAACAGCAGCGACAGCTACTTCCAACGGCGAGCTTTCAAGTAAGTTTCCATATGTCATTTGCAATAGTGTGTGTGTGAGTGAGTGAGTGCATATAAAGATATGCATATGTGTGTACAATTAAAGACACACACACACTTGCACACCTACGTTTGCGCTTTTGGATGTGTGTGTGTGTTTGTGTGTGTTCTGCCTATTTGCTTAACATTTCAGCTATTCAAGCTTTTAGTCTTACTTAGTATATTGACTGCCATTCAACCATGGACACGTGTGTCGCGTGCAAACAGAGCTTTGCATGCGTCGAAAATCTAGCCGATAGATAATTGCCATAGACAAATTGCCATACTTGATGAGCTAGCCATAAGGTTAGAGTAGAGAGCCAATTGCGTTTGATCTTTTATAAACAAATATATGTACATATATATTTTTTGGTATATAGTTAACAAATAGATAGAAAGGGTACATAGCCAAATGTTCAGCAAAAAGTTCGATTGAACGGTTCATTAAATTAAACTAGTGAACTTTTTGAGAGTGATCAGGAACGATGTAGGTGAATCTGATTATGATTGATTATGCTGTTTGTTAGATTTGTTCCAAAATTATGCACTCTATTAAATTATTCAGCTGTTCATGAACGAACAGATCTATTGAGCGATGACCGAGCCGTTCAATAACTGTCCAATATGGATAGCTTATGAACTACAAAGTATGCATCAATCAACAACAACTGAAGCTCACTGAACTAGTGCTTGAAATTGTCGTTATGAGCTATCCAATTGAACGAAATCATCAATTTAAAAAAGATTTCATGATTCATGAACAGTTGAAATAGCTTAACTAGTGAATATAATGAACCATGCGCCCATTTCAAACAGATTAGATAGTATAGCTGTTAAGAAAAGTTTTGTATTCCGAAATGACAATGTCAATGTCGAAATACCTATACTTAGTTCTTTAATAATAATAAATAAATTCTCCAAAAAAAATACCGAGTTTTTTCCTTCTAATTGAAAATGCTTTGAACGTAACTTCAAAACTCCATTAAACAATATTGTTGTTCACTCGTTCAGTTAATGCATAAAGTTCGCTTCAGATTTCCAAATTTCTTGAAGTTGAAATAGTTTCCAATCTTTCTTTACATATCGCACATATTACACATATTTATACCATTTGAAACGGTTTAAGCGAAATTCAAAATGTGTTCACGTGATCCGGCTTCCAATCAGTTGATCGACTACAAGAACAAAGATTCCGAGCCACCCGTGGAGTGCACCACAGCGAGTGGTATACCCATTGGTGTCAAGGATGCCATTATGACGGTTGGGCCCCGTGGTCCTGCTCTGCTGCAGGATTTCATTTTTCTCGACGAGCTATCGCATTTCGATACGGAACGTATTCCAGAGCGTGTGGCCTATGCCAAGGGCGCCGGAGCTTTTGGATACTTTGAATGCACCCATGATATAACCAAATTCTGTGCTGCGTCGCTATTTGATCGTGTCAAGAAACGCACAGCGATAGCCATGCGATTCTCGGTGGCCTGCGGCGAGAATGGATCGGCGGATACGGTGCGTGAGCAGCGAGGATTTGCGATCAAGTTCTATACGGAGGATGGCATCTGGGATTTGGTTGGCTGCAATATGCCCGTGTACTATGTGCGTGATCCTGCGCTCTTTCCCAGTCTGGTGCATGCCCAGAAACGTAATCCACAGACGCATCTCCGGGATCCGGACATGTTCTGGGACTTTATGTCTCTGCGGGCGGAGACAATGCACGCTCTGCTCATGTATTTCAGTGATCGGGGCACTCCCGATGGCTATCGGCATATGCATGGCTATGGAGCCCATACCTACCGCATGGTAAATCCCAGTGGAGAAACATTCTATGTTAAGTTCCACATGAAAACAGATCAGGGTATTAAGAATTTGGATGCACGTCGCTGCGCCGAGTTGGCCGCCCATGATCCAGACTATTCCATACGTGATCTGTACAATGCCATCAAGAAGGGCAACTATCCTAGCTGGAGTCTGTTCATTCAGGTGATGCTCAACGAGGAGGCCAGAAAATGCAAATTCAATCCGTTCGATGTGACCAAGGTGTGGCCCCAAAAGGAGTATCCGCTGTTGCCCGTTGGCAGATTAGTCTTGGATCGTAATCCCACCAATTACTTTACGGAAGTCGAACAGTTGGCCTTTAGTCCGGCTCATATGGTGCCCGGCATTGAGCCGTCGCCGGATAAAATGCTTCAGGGTCGTCTATTCGCTTATGGCGATACACAGAGATATCGCCTGGGCGTCAACTATATGCAGATCCCTGTTAACTGTCCGTATCGTGTGAATGTCAAGAACTTCCAGCGTGACGGAGCGATGACTGTGAATGATAATCAGGATGGTGCACCCAACTATTTTCCCAACTCCTTTTGCGGACCCAAGGAGAGCTCTCGAGCTCTCGCTCTGCAGACCTGCTGTCCCGTTTCGGGTGATGTCTATCGCTATATGAGCGGCGATACGGAGGATAACTTCAGTCAAGCCACCGATTTCTGGACCTATACCCTGGACAATTGCGGTCGTAAGCGTCTGGTGCGCAATATTTCCGAGCATCTAGCGGATGCCAGCCAATTCCTGCAGGAACGTGCCGTTAAGCTCTTTACCATGATCCATGCCGACTTTGGACGACTTATGACCGAGGCTCTCAATACAGCCAAGATTTCAAAGTTCTAGTTGCTCCAATTTTGATGATTGTAATATTTGATAAACAAAATATATATTGAAATTTTAGCGTCGTTTCAATAAATTGTTAAGAGCCAATACTAAATTTAAATAAGAAAAATTTGGCTTTTTTAATTTGCTGAAATTTATGGTAATTTTAATTTTGTTGCTTAAATTTAATATAAATGAGAGCTATCGTAATAATATTTGTATTATATATGAATAAAAAGACATTTATATAAGTCTGAGATCAAATATGATTGTTACAGTATACAAGTTGTTACGGTAGGAACATTCCTTTGTGTATCTATAATATATTCTTATTATTGTCAATTAGTGTAGTTTATATATATAGCTATATAGAATAGCTTAGAGACCATATCATTGACAATAAAATGTCTACAGTCTTTTGTAAGCTTAGTGACCATATCATTGACAATTTCGAGTATATTCATATTATCATATGAATATTATAATATTCATCCATTTTAACCATATCTCCAGCTATCTCAATTTTCATATATCTGTAAACATATCCATATTCTTCCTATATACTTTCTCTAACATGTCATAGTTATAGACCTTAAAAAAAACGCAAAAAGGAATATTGTATATTCCTATATTATTGCATTAATATTATTTATCAATACTTTCTCCCATATTATGGTTATATACATATATCTTGAACAATGAGTAAAGAATGGCGCAGGAATTAGTATAGTAAACTAAAAAGGAATAAAAATGTATTCTTATTTAATTATATTCCAGTTAACATTATATTTCTATAATCTTTACAACTTTTTTTGATATTTCATTATAAATTCCCATTGTATTGCCTTTATTTCGTTATTATTAGTTTGATACAAATTGATCCCTATATATAATATAATATAAATTTTAAATAGGACTATTCTGCTCAAAGCCTACATATATAGAATTCCTACACCAGATCCCCATTCCAAAATCCTATTAACTTGCCTGAATACAGCCGTCACGTTTTCAGCACGATCGGAAATCTATAAAAACCTGTTGCCGTGGAGATTAGTTAGGGGTAAGGCACTTTCCACTTGACAGTTAGGACCACGTATGTAGCTGCCATTGGCTTATCAAACTTTTATGGCCAAGAAATAATAAACGTTTGATAATAATCACAAATTTCCTATCGCTGAACCTGAAATTTGTTGTTCTCTAGTTTATTTTTATTTTTATTTTTTTCTGATAGAGAAATGAAGAAAGCCATTTGTGTGGAGTCAGTTTTTTTTTCAGCTGTTTATCTGGACGGGCTTTCGAAATAGATTAGTTTTCAATATGATATTTTGGCGCACCGAGTCACAAAAAAAAGCTCTGCGCGTGGGGTGTGTCATAGAGTTGTTTTGGTTTATGAATCCCTCATAAAAATGGACAACTAGAAATGCTGATAGAGCCAATATATTACTGGGTATATATATAAATATATATATGTTAGCTGGATCGTAACAGTTGACTCCCTTGCACCTCTCGCATGTAACTAGAAAATACTTGTATTATACTTAGTATTTTATTGAGGATATTACTGCGGCTTATCGTTCGCTCGCTTCAATCAAGAACCTATTAAAACTATTTAAGACGCATTTACGTCTATAATATATTGATAGACTAGTTGAAGTTGTTGTATTACAGTTTCCATGTTAAATTACCTCAACTATATACATATATACTTACTAAGCTCTTATCTTTATCGTTCGTTTACAGTTGCTAAGCATGACTCGCACACGATTGTGAATTATCTTTGATAAGAACGTACACTCGTTTATTATGAAGCACCCACAAGATCTGACAATTACCGATGGACAGCAGCTAATGGAGATTAATAAAGTGGAGCAAATGGATCAGGAGCTTAATGAGCCAGGTGAGTGTCATATTACAAAATTATGATCTAATGTCTATTGGCCATCGATTCTTAAGCACCGTTAAAACTAAATCGATAGATCGATTCGATTTGATAGCTAATCAAGTTATCAATATCATAAATATATAAATTCTATTTGAAGCATAATCCTAAATCATTGTGTATTTTTGTTAATCGACCCATTTAATTTCATACTTCAGTGAATGAAATGTTTAATTGATTACTCCGAAAGAATCCGATAATAGCTCTATAAACTTTTAGTTCTATCAATTGTTTACTCTGAAAATATTTATCTCTCAATAGATTATACACTGAAATACAGTAATATATTATTTGGGTTCCAAACTTATATATTAAACAAGGAAAAATTTTGAGTTTACTCCGAATTTATTCGGAAATTTTTTAAGTAACTATTTTTACTATTGAAAAATAATGCAAAATAAAAAGAAAATATTTGGAACCTATTCCGAAATTAACCTATTCCGAAAACGTTTACATAGAAATTATATTATATAATGTAAATGCAAAGCAAATAAAATTACTTCGAACTTATTCTGAATAATTTCCAAAATTTTTTTATTTATTTATAACTTCTAAAATATTATCCAAGTTAAAAATAAAACACACTCCGAAAATAGTTTAAAAAAAAAGTTGTTATATGTTTAATAAAATGCGCTAATTAGCAATGTTTTGCTTTCGCTACACAATTTGAAATGAATTTATATTACGCCGAAATTTTAGAAGCCATGAACTCTAATGCTCAGGTTAGCAATTTCACCTGCCTAACACGTGGCACGTGCCTGGCCAAAATAAAAAAAAAAAACATCTACATATAAAAGCGCTCGAATTGCGTTTTATATGAAGTGCAGCATATAGAACAATATAGGAGTATTTTAGAAGAGAGAGAGAGGGAGAGGGTGGGGAGGTGGGTACTAGACTTATAAATAGAAGCGAGATAGCCTTGATAAACCAGCTTGCGAATAGAGGCTTGATAAGCCGGACGAGCAATCATTGTAAATGTTTATAATTTGTTTATTGATTAGCAAGAACTTGTTGTTGGGCGAGCAGATTAAAAAATTGATTAGTCGTGATATAAGCAACTGTTTTACGATCCAATAATTGCAAGCAAAAAAAAAAATGTATACATAGTATTTAACTTGAAGTATTACAAAACGGCCTAAAATGTTGCCGTTGGCACAAAATGTAAAACCAAAGAACAGAAAAAGAACCAGAAAAAATTCAATTTAAACATTGAAAATAAATTGCAAAATGGCGCGCAAAATGAAAACGAAATAAAACGTAAGCGTAATGTTTAACTTAACCCCAAAGGGTTAAATATGCGCAATAGCAAACACATACGACTTAAAACAAAAATAAAAAAAAAATGAAGGAAAACAAAAACAAAACTGAGTGAAAAATAAAAAGAAACAAAAACTTAGTCGTTGTCGCTGTCGATCTGAAGTGGCCCGGGCTCAAGCCCCTAGACATAAGCCCAGCATTTAATTGTTGAATATTTATAGCTAGCTAGCTAGCCTAGGCGGGCTAGAGCTAGCCAGGTGTTGACGGAACAGGCCCCTCTCCGGGGCTGGGGGGTTCTGTAGTGTCACCTTTTTAAGCGCTACGCTGACATGACGAAAACAATTTTCAACTGAAACGCACTCGGCCACTCGCACTTAATTTGATTTTTCAACACTAAAATCAGGCATTATACAAAAAAAAAAAAAAAAAAAAAAAAAAAAAAAACTGAAAAAAGTAGAGTAAACTAAAGTTAACTAAGGTGAAGTAAAGCAAAAAAATAAAATAAAACCCATGCCAAGTAGTTGAGGCATTTGCCTGACCCACCCAAAGCTTAATATATTTACACAGCCCATATAGCCTATATGCCTATATACACATACATGCATAAATATACTCAGCTCTGCGCTGATATTATTCTATGGAGGTTATCGGCTAGACGCGAACTCAATTGATTTGTGCATTGCCCCGATTTAATAATATTTTATATATTCTACGCTCTAGCTCCCTCTCCACACTCACGTGAAGGTCTTGTTTTCTTAGTTTAGTTAATTTTTTTTTTTTTTTAATATTGGTCTGCTTATAATTATAATTAAAAAATTTAAAGGCTATCTAGATAGTATTTCCGTGCTTATGAAATATGTGTATGCTTGCACGATATCAATATCGTTTGCTCCTAAGCGACTTTTCGTTATTATTTTTATATTTGTTGAGTTTTTTTCTCCTTTATTTTGTATATCCGCTTCGGACACTCGTTAATTTAATCATAGAGATAATGGAGTCGTCTTATGTCACATTTGTACCAAAGTAAACAATAATGCAATTGCTCTTGGGCTCTTGAAATGATTCCGAAACTTTAGATAAGTGTCGGTATAGCGAGCATTGACAGTTGCGAGAGTAACTTTTAATGCGATTTCTTTATAATGATAAAATTATTATTTACCTAATGAATAAATTATGATAATATGCGTAGAGAAATTAGGAAGGTTAATTTATATATTCATATGCCTTTAATCTGATAAAGTTAGAGAAAATATGAGCTATGAAGAAATATATAGTTCTATATCTAAATTATCAGTTCAGACTATTAATTTTTGTCTCTAATATTTAATGTTTCTAATAAATAGAAATTGGGAGAACTTTCTCTTATATAAATAATAAAAATAAAAAAACAGAAAAATCTATTCACAGTTAGCACTCCGAAAAACGACTATTTCGAAAATTTATCACCCCGAAAAATTATTATTCCGCAAAGTAAAAAAGTATTTAAAAAATGACCACTCCTAAAAATGATCACTCTAAAAAAAAAGTAGTTTGAAAAGTTGGTATTCTTAACAAAAAAACACTCACAAAAATAATTACTTGAGCACAACCTAATATTTATAGTATGTGAAAAAAAAACGTTAAAAGTAATACTCACTGCTTGAATCTACTCCGAAAAAGTGATTTACCGCACACATGAAACGATACCTAAAACAATTATGTCAACACGTTTAGTTTGCTCTAAAACCGCTCCGAATCAATTACCTTGACTCTGAAAAAATTTGTTTCCTGAGCGCTTAAACCATCATTATCTAATTCGGATAGAGAGCTAAGCGCTCAACTTTATTCCGAGTCAAGTGTTAAGTGCCTGGTTCGCTGATAGTTTTCTAGTTGTTTCCAACGTTACGATGCGAGCGCAGCACTTGAGCTGATTTTTCAATTAGGCGGTCACCTTTTCTCAATTTCAGCGAAAGATCTGCTCTATTCACATATGTATATATATGGTGGTTATATATAAGACACAGATACAGATACAGATAGATTTGGTTGCATATATAGATGCGAAGCACTCAACAATGTGGACACATTTCACTTAAAGTTGTCGCCGCCTAATGAAGTGTAAATAGTAAATTGCAGTCAAACATTATGAATATCATCAGCAATATTCATTGTGATCATCATGATGATGATGGTGATGATGAATGTGTTGATCATAATTATTGTCACAACAGTCGTGAATAATAGCAACTGCAACTGCAACTGAAATTGCAATTGCTTAATGATAATGTTGTTCATGACGCAGATGACGAACAACACATGCAAATCACATGGCTATCCTACTCACACACACACACACTTACACTCACTCATTCACTCACACTCACTCACATTCACTCAGTGCAAAAATAAACGCAGCTCCATTGCTTTGTATGGTTAATATAAATATGTATGCAAATAAAATAATAAAATTTTCGCACAAAACTCACTTAACGAACTGAGGAATCTTGTGGGGAGTTGTGTTGTATAGGTGTGTGTGTGTGTGTGTGTGTGTGTGTAAAGGGGGGGCGGTGCCTTTTGGCTTGGCTAATTTTCATATTTCTCTGGAAATTGACAGGCAGTCAAGTTATCCACATGTGCGCAGGCCGGGAAAATGCGACATGCAAACACACACACACACACACATACACATACACGTGACATACACACATCACACAACAATGCCATGAACATGACATGCATTTTATTATACCCTATACATGTGAGTGAAAGTGGGACTATAAACAAATCACAGAATGATGTTTGGTAAAGATAGCGAGAAGATTACTTTGGATAATAAGTCCAACTAAATTTAGACTAAATGATAACAGTTTATATTATATGATATATGTAGGAGTATTATTCACCTTTGTATTTTACTCAATTTTGGTTAAATTATATAGTGAACAATTCTTGTTGCTATATACTGAATATTTCATATTTGATCATAAGGATTAAATGTTTTTAGTAAAACATTTTTATTAAGCTCTAAACCGAGTACATATATATATATATATATATATAGAGCATTTGTAAGTCAAGCAAACTTTTTGTGTAATCTTTATGAGCTTTTAGATTTATTACAAGCTGTACATTTTTTTGCGCTGAGTCTTAAATTTTTTGCTAGAACTAGACTTGTATATATTTTTAATGTAAAAACAAAAATTTCAAAGTTGTTATATTCAAATACAGTTTAAAATTATAAATATATAAAAAGAAAAAAATAATATATATTATATATTTATAGAATGAATTTCTTTCATTCTCATTCTAAAATTCAATAAATAAAATTAATTTTTGCAGATTTTTTAAAAAATATTTCTTAAGAGTAGTTCTGAAACAAAATATTCCGACACTTATTATCTGTTATTGTAATTTTCAGGCATTTTTTAAAATAAAATAAATAATTAAATGTAATCTTATTATTAAATATGTTAAAGCTTTTTTAATATACAAAACTGACTGAAAATTAAAAAAAAAAAAAACATTTTTTTTCTGTCAAATATGATTTTATGTAATTTAAACTTATTTAATATGTTAAAGCTTACAAATAAAAAATGTCTGAAAATTAAAAAAAAAAATACTATTATCTAATGTATTCAAATATATCTAAAGTTAAGATCTAAGATCTAAGAACTGTTGACAAATCATAGGCCTGCTAAGCATTACCTCTCGTCTTTCAGTTTCTTTTTATTTGCTCATAGTATTTTCAGTATAATAAATGAATTATATAAAAATTTTAAATAAATATTCGACTATTTAAGAACAGTTTGAATAGGCAATATTATCAAAAATCCTTCGAATTATAATTATATTTATTCTTTTTTTTGCTTATTGGTCCCCAATTCCTGCTTGTTGACTCTTTTTTCGTTTGCTCAACTTCTACAGGGTATCAGCTAGTCGTTTGCATTGGGTTTAGCTTTCATTCAACTAGTAAATTTCGTTGCATATTCACTTCTTTTAGTTGTTTTTAATATTTTCATCAGACTTACAATCGTATGCTCACACACACACACACACTCACGCACATTGTTACACCACTCCCATGCAGGAAACGCCGGGTTGCACACACATACGGGCGACAACTGTACAGTAGCCACAATTGGCGACGATCCTCAGGCAGCGCTCGTGATTCATTTAGCTCTGTGCGTTCGATTTCAAACCAAAACATATGCGTCATATTCATTCCATGCGAGATATCATATATATATATATTTGTCTGTATATTTGTATATATATTTCCATATTTATGCGCTCATATTTTGTAATTGCAATTAATGCAATCTCTGCCCCATATGACAGTTGCACATGCCGCCGCTCCAATTGCATTGCCCAGAACGTTGCGGACTCATTAATGTGGGGGCATTTGTCAGCCAAGCACTTGTGGGAATCAAAATACTATAAAAAAATCAAAATGAAAATGAAAATGAAAAATGAAAAGAAGAAGAGAGCAGAGCCAACACATTTGTTTACAGCTAATAAGTAACAGAAACTTTAAAGTTAATTGGATTTAACATATTCACTATTCACACATTCACAATGACCGGAAGTTGGTTTCATAATGAAAAACAAGTAAATTAGAGTCAAAAATTTGATTATGACTTTGACTTTGAAAGCATTTCACTCAAATTTGGATACAAGTCGAGCTCTCGGTTTTGGGGTATATAGTTAAATTAGAACTGTTCTAAAATGTTAGTCATATATTAAAAAAAAAAAAAATTAAATTGAATTTTTAATTTATTTTAAAATGTTATATTAATATTATTAATGAAATATTAAAGCTTTGTCAGCTGAATGTTTGGCAAATGTTTATCTTTTTCCTCCTTAATACCAAATGCACAGACGG
The DNA here is from genome assembly GCA_035045345.1 of Drosophila hamatofila. Lineage (NCBI taxonomy): Eukaryota > Metazoa > Arthropoda > Insecta > Diptera > Drosophilidae > Drosophila > Drosophila hamatofila. Next base: position 13,737,596 of record JAWNPA010000019.1, on the reverse strand, counting down.
TACCTAAATATAAAGAACTATCTAGAACAGGTATACAAAATATATACGTAATTTTATTGTTATTTAAAAAAAAACTAAACATTTTTATTTTAAGCTTAATATTGGCTTTTTTGCAGCAAAATCTATTTGTTTTTAAGAATTTAATGTATGCAATTATTTGGTTTTTGTGCAGAAACATTTTTTTTTTTAATTTTTTAAACACAAAAAAATGAAATGAAAATAATTTTTTGCTGCACAAAATAGCCTAAATTTTTGTTATTAAAAAATATATTTGTCTACATAAAACTTAGAGTGAGCCTTGAAGCTCAGTTCTTAAATCATTTATAGTTAGATTAAAAAATGTATTCGTTATAGTAAACAACATTGATAATATATTTATATAGGATTATATGAAAACATTCAGAAATACATACACATTAATTTTGCAATCAAATATATTGATATAAAAATCAGTTTTCAGATTGTATTTTAATCTAGTTTTTGAAGAAGTACAGAAAAAACTTTTAATTTAAGGTTTTATATTTGAGTATCGTAAAGCTTATAAATTCTAAAATTACATTTATATAAGAATTGGGGAAAACAAATATCTAAAAATAATTACTTTTAATTAAAAAATTTGATAAAATAAGTATCCCAAAGTCAATATGAAATATTATAAATAAATATTTGGTTAATCCCACAAATTTGAATGATAAGAGAAAACGGAAACGGCTAGGTATGTCTATTATTCATTCCGATTTCCAGCGGAAATTGAGAAAGTTGACTTAAATTGTTGATATTACGATAAAGAGTCTGCATACCTAAGCTAAGGCTATCTAAAGATGTCTCTAAATAGACAAACTGAAACCAAACTGAATGGATGAACGATATGTGATTAGATTAAATATATATTAAATACATATACCATATATGTATATATATATATATATATTGAATATATAATAAATCATATATATATTTTTGTAGGCCTAAATCTATATTATTCTTTAAGAAATTTCTTAGAATTGCCTATGATTATTTGTGATAGCAGATCACGTGAGAATGCGTTTGTCTGATTGATAAGCGTTAATTGACAATTTGGCTATACGCTGTGACGTCACAAGCCTCAGCGATGACGTTGCCAACTTTAGCCGGGCATTCGAAAACAAAAAAATAAGTCAAAGTACAACTGCAAAACGAAATGAAGCAAAAACAATAACAAAAGGCAAAAACAATAACAAAATTGCCATCGCCTTTGCTTCCACCAACGCCGTTTGATTTCGTCACAGAAATTCCGGCGTATTCAGCCGCGCCGGTTAAAGTGCGAGAAATACAACAACAGCAGCAACAACAACAACAACAACAGAAACAAGAAACGTCGTCCACATCGCTCTGGCTTTGCCTCCAGCTCCGATGATTGTGCATGAGTAAGTGGTGTGTGCGACACGGGTGTTGAATGTTGAATGTTGAATGGCAATCGCAGACACACACACACACATTCACACAGTTGCAGTGCCAGCGAATTATATTCAATTGAATCACAAGCATCAATCAACGCCCAACGTCCAGCTCAGCTTTGAAACGCAGCTCAAAGAATAAACAAAAACAATTGAGCTATAACTGATAAATGACTCGACTAACAGATATGCTGTAGTTGGAGTTTATAAGTTAAGAATTGTTTTTTAAGCGAGTTTAGGAAATTAATTCATATACTAAATTGAAGGTAGAGACTTGTTTGTCAAATGCTATATTTGTGAGTAATAGAGTGTGTCTATTAGTTTCCAAAAGAAAATTTAAAAAAAAAAATAAATAAATTAAAAAAAAAAAAATATATATATATATATAAAAATATAAATAATATGTTTTAAATTATATGAAATTTAGGTTGCTTTCATTGGAAAATATTAAGAAAAAAAGCCATGAAAATAGAATAGAATAGAATAGAAATATATTTAAAAAATAAATAAATAAACATCAGTATTTATTTATTTTTTAAATATAACATCTTTATTTATTTATTTTTTAAATATAACATCAGTATTTATTTATTTTTTAAATATATTTCCATAGCAGTTAAATATATTATATACCTGCAAAAATTATAATAGAAATTTAAAAGAAAATATATATATTTTGATTAAATATATAAATAATATATGGCGTTTCATTCTTAAAAAAATTAAAAAAGAAAATGCAAATGTTTTGCAAAATATCATACATAAAATAAAATAATATAGCATTAGTTTGGATTTCTATTTAATTTATATTTCTATTTTATTTATTTAGTAAATGATAAAATAGAATATAATAATGCATTAATTCAAATTTTTCATATTTTAATATTTTTTTAATTCTGTTATAATTTTTTGAAGAGATATGGTAAATAAATGAAATGAAATTAATATATAACTTAATTACATATTTAACTATTTTAGAAATATATTTTTTAGTATATATAATATAATAGTACAGTATATTACAATTCCTATATTTCCGTTACACACAATATATCGTGCTCCTTATGCCACACTGCTTGCCTATACAAATGTACAGGGTAGACTAAACGTCAACTGAGCCACTCTGGGCCAAATGGGCCGAGCAACCGGCAAATTCTTTCATTTATTTTTGTAAAGAATATAAAAATAAAAACAACCTGTCAACGCTTAGGCAGCGACCGGTACCAGAGACACCCTATCAAAGCGAATCATTAATCTATGTGCGATTTAGTTGTCCGGCTGCCAGACACGGCTCACAGCGTTCCCAGCCCAGTCTGGAGCTGTGCCTGTTTCACAACCAGATTTCTTTTAGTTTTATATAGACAAATATACAATATAATATATATATGTATATATATATATTTGTATGTATGTTAATATATATATATATATTTATGGCCCGTGACTGATAAGCGAGCGCCTTTGACAGCTCAGCTTGGCTGACTACTTCACTCTCCTATCAACAGAGCGACCTATAATGTACAAATATATATACATATATATGTATATATATATATATATATCTGTGTAGCTGGCAGTTGCTACTGAACTCCGGGATTCAGATAATGATAAAGCGGGCCACTCGACGCTGTCGCCAGAGCAGTGCGATATGCTTGTTTGCCAAGCTGAAAGTGATCTGATCCGCAAATAGTAGGCAGGCACGCAGTCCAGGCCAGGCCAGACCTATGAGTGTACCACAAAAGAAATAATCGAGCGCGAAAGAGAGAGATAGAGAGGTAGAGACACAACGAACAGCTTATACCCTACGAAAAAAAAAAAAAAAACAATAAATAAAGGTGTTGCATTACATAATATTTTTTGTGTTGAGACAAGTGCTGACAAGTTTTGACGGCAGATCGCGCTGACTTTTTTTATTAAAATAATAATAATAATTTAGGGAAAATTCTGGAAACTACATTTAGTGAAATATGCCCAAGAAATATTTAATAAAATATAATTAAGACTATATAAATGAATTATGAAAATTGTTTTCACAAATTGAACTAAAGTTTTGTTTAAAGAATTACTATTAAATTTCCTTTAAGTTTATCAAATAAAATATCTTAAAATTCATATAAAATGTAAAAATTAAAAAAAAAAATAAATTTAAATTTTTTTTTTGGGAATTTGAATCATTTTTATATAACATAATATAGATTTTTCCATTTATAAATTGTATTTAAAATTTTTTAAAATTATACATATATACTTTTAAATTTTTGTTTGTTTTTATACCCTGAACCCATTGAAAATGGGATTATCGATAACAATCGAAAATCTGACTTTGTTTTTAAAGCCTAGTTTGAATACTGTTAGAGCTAGAGACTTCAGATTTATTCAACAAACAAATTTTCGTAATATAGCCCACACGGCAGCCCAAGCGCAGTAAGTGCGCAGTTAGCAGAGCAATTGTTTATGCGTTCGTATGGATGCATGCGTACGGGTGTGTGTATGTGTTTTTGTACTTTGCAGGGTTCAGGGTATCTCCTAGTCGAGCAGTCTCGACTAGAGCCCTCTTACTTGTTTATTTATAAAGCATATAACAACTATTTATTATTTTTCAATTGTATTTAAAATATTTTAATTTTTTATTTTTTTTATTTATTTATTTAATTTTTTTATTTAAAACTTATTTATATAAAATAATACAAAAATTTATTATTTACAAATTCATTTTTTAATATTAGATATATTTATTAAGTAGATTTTTATATACTATTTTAAAATATAATATATGTATGCATATTTTAAATAAATGGATAGTATAAAATTGATAGTCTTGCATTTAAAAAGGCTATATTTCTTCAAAGCTTTATAAAAACTAATCGCTTTTATAATTTGTTACACTAGATCTATTCAAGTTATTTGAAAAAATCCTATTCCCCATAGTTAGTGTAATTGGTCATAAATTACTAAGTTCTCCGACCTATGCCGCCTCTCTCTCTCTCTCTCTCTCTCTCTCTCTTTCTCTGTCTTTCTCTCTTTAGCTTTTACAGTTTTTCTCTCGAGCGCTCCCTCCCTCCCTCTCATTCTCCATATCTCCCATTATTGTTTTCCAATATTTGCTGTTGTCTTAATGCTCCATTTTAGATCTCGTACACAACATCTTAATGTCTTATCAAGAAATGATTTATGCTTTGTATTGTCTTGATATACTTTTAATTGAAAGTGTTTAATTTAGCTGACAATCAGCTAAGTAGTGAAAGTAAATGAGATTTGACAGCCAATATCATTAAAAGTAATCAAAGATAATTCAGAATTTTTGAAAATTGAAATATTCCTAATAATATTATAGTTTAATTTATATTAATATTATTTTTTTATAATTATATTTATATTAATATTATTTATTATAATTATAATTTATACAAAAAAATAACTAATTAATTATAATATACATACATAATTTATTTGCTTCTCAAACTTCTTTAATTCTTCTATTGAATATTAAATTCTATATTTATTGCAAAATCTTATATAAATAAATTTTTATATTTAAATTGTTTTCGACTGTATATTTATTTCTAAATATTTCATTTTAAATATATTTTTTATCATATTGAAAATATTTATAAATTTTAATAATTATGATCAAATTTGAAAATGGCCAACAAAATTTTTTTGCGACGCCTAAATGCGTAGGTAAATCTGAAGTACAGTCGCAATAATCGTGCCGCAAATCTAAATAAATAAAATGAACATAAAAAATATAAAAAAAAAACAAAAATACTAAAAAGAAACCAAAAAGCTTCAAATGATTGTGTGATGTTTATGTTGTTGTTAATGTGCGACACTTTGTGTGCATACATATGTATAACAGCCATTAAACAATTAGACCTGTGTGTATGCACATATAAATATATATATACATGTATGTATGTATGTACAATATGTATGTATGTATGTAGAGAGCCAGAAGATTGATAACAGGCCAGAACAGAGCCAACGGCGCATGCCCTGGCCGACTAGCTGACTTGCTGACTAGCTGGCTGGCACGAACACAAGACGATTCGAGCACCGAGCTGTAATCGCCGTAAATTGTTAACAATTTTTTTTTTGCGCTAAGGCAACAGCAACAAGTGCAACAACAACAACAGCAGCAACAAGTGCAACAACAACAACTAGCATAGTAATAATATTTAATAAACTTTATGTGTGTTTGCCGTTTGGCTCTCGCCTAGAGCCGAACGCACGTCGATCGAGCGACGGCGACGGCGACGTCAGCTGAGGCAGCGACTGCGCTGTTTGTCGTCGCTGCTGAGTCGCCGTTGCCGTTGCCGTTGCCGTTGCCGTTGCCGTTGCCGTCGCCGTCGCTGTCGCCGGCCGACGTTGACTTCTATATCTACAACAAATAATATTAAGACAGTTAGTACGTGCTGAGAACATTATTTGAGGTTTAGTCAGTGTTTCGCACTGGGCGGTTATAATACATAGAAGCACCGAGAGCACCGACATAGCCGGTGTCCGTCGTCGTCGTCGTCGTCGTTGTCGTTGTTGTCGTCGTATTGTGCCGGTCGAGATCGCAAGAACTAACAAAAAATAAATACAATCAATTAGAAATTTAGAAGAAGAAAAAAAAAAAACACACTGTGATAAGCATATATAGAAATAGTTGAACAACAAGCAGAAAATAAGACAAAAATACTTAATTAATTTGCATTATTTATTTGTGTGTGTTGCAACTTGTTAACCCCAAGCCTGATTAGCGATGTAAATATATATCTAGATATATATCCATGTATATACACATACATATATATTTCGTTGAAAAACATTTCAAGTATCGTCTTCGTTATTTTCAATTTTAATTTGTGCAAATATTGAACTTTACTTAAATGTATGTGTGTGTGTGTGTGTGTACTACAACAACTACAACAACTACAACAACAACAACAACAACAAAATATGCGCCAACAGCAATTTGTGTGAAAATAAATTTGCTGCGAGTGTGAAGGATTTTCAAATATTTGCCCATTGTCGCGTCTTGCAAGCTGAGACAAAAAACAAAAACAAAACGAGGAAACCACTCTGTGAATAATAATTATAGTTAGATATCTAAATACAGATATATATATACATATATATCTACACATATATCTATATAGATTTCATAGAATTTGTTGGCCAATCAGCTTATAACAAATGTATGCCTCAATGTTGCCCAGTTTGTTAAATATGAAAACCGAAAACTTAACTAATTCCGGCTATGACGATCCATTCCTGTTGGAAGAGAATCTATTGCAAATGATGGGTGAGTTGAGTCCTTCAGGTTTATTGTATCTGTACATTTTAATCAGTTTGCATGATATATAGCCTTGCCTATGAGGTTTATGGCGCCTCGTTCAGTTTTCGATATGCGACATTATCGTTAAACACATATATCTAGCTGTATGTGTATATCTTAGATTTTATATGCCCAATAGACCTCAGGGTTAACAAAAACCACATTGTTGTTTGTTCAGGAGCTTATCTAAGCATAAACTCAAAGAGAATTTATTATTTTACAATGTAAATTGCGGAATTTTTGTGAGAATATAATTTAGAGATTGGCTGAAAATATTTTAGGAGATATATATATATTTTAATTCGTGGATTATATTATATATTTCTATATTTTAGATTTTTTATTATAAGAATTGGCTTTAATTCTTATGTATTTTATTAACTTTATATATATTATATATTTTTTTAGTTCCTTCATATTTTTCATAGCATACTTTTGGCATACTCCAAAGTTGTGTGTGCTTTTTTACTTCTCTCTTCAGACACCTGCTGAGTACATTTGAACTTAACTTATCTTTGTCAAAAAAACATTTATTTTAATAAGAAAAACAGTTATTATCGTGCTGGCTTAGATTAAATGCCCATGCAGACATATAACTCATATATGAATATATATTATATATTATATATTATATATATAGAGGAAGTCAATTAACGAACGTTTATTACTATGAAGGTGAAAGAATTTATTTGAAAGAATTGTTGCTTTCGCCATGGTTTTAGGCGACAAATGAAAAAAAATTCAATGCCTAATTGATCGATAATATTTTTTAAGGAAATATAGCAAATAGTTAATTAAAAGCCTTTTAAGAATTTCTTTTCCTTTTTTATGTTTGGCTGTTTTGAGGCTCGTCAATTTAATGCTAAAATATATTTAAAACAAAAAATGAAAGCAACAGCGAATCTTAAATTAAATTAAGAGAGATTTTAAGCTGCAAGATTACCGTGTATAAAAATATGGAAAAGACAGCTGTTTGCAGCTAAATTGAGTCATCTTTTAATACAGATTAAATATACGTGTACCTCTAAGAAACTACTGAAATATCATTATAATTATATATATGTAAGTATATAAAATAAATATAATACATATATGGATATATAAATATTTATTAAACATATATCAAAATAAAAAATATATATGTATAAATGTTAAATGTTAAATCCATCTATTAAATTTAAATCTGTTTATAAAAATAGTAAAATAATTATAAATATTTATATAAATATATTAAATTTTTTTTTTATACATATTAATAGTAAAATAATTATAAAAACTTTAGCATGAACTTATTAAATGTTTTTATAGTTTTTTTTAACACAAAATTTTTAAAAAATATATAATATATGTATGTAGTAATATTTATTATGTATCTAGTAATATTTATTAAAAATGAAAAAAATATATATACATATACTTATAGTATTTTATTTTTTCTCTTAATACTAAATGTTTAAACACTTATTTATTTATATTGAATTTATATTTTTATTGAATTTTTAGCGTTTATTCATTTCCGTCTAAGAGCATTTCGGCTTCGTTCTTCAAGCACAAATTTAGCTTATTACCAAAATTTTTATATTCCTTCATATTTGTTTCCTTTTCTTTCTGATTTGCTTGCGTACATTCGCTTCGCTCTGATAAGATACATTTTAATAGCGCGTGTTTATACTGTATTTTTTTGTTATTCAATTTTGTTTGACAATTCAAAAAATAAAGGAAAATTTAGCTTTCTTTAAGTGTATAATAATATGATGTATAATATATACAATTTATATTATATATATATTGTTCAACTATATCATTTGCCATATCTGCAGAATTTTTGGAATTCTTTACACACTCTATATAAACTTTACTAACTTTATTTTTTTTATCAGATTTTAATGTTTCTTGTTTTCTATTTTCTGCCTTCTGATTAGGTCGACTTTATTGCAGCGCTTATCAAAGATTAGCTCTTGCATTTACATACACTACAAGCTCTTCTATTGTTGATTAGATTTTGTTCAAAACAATCATAAAACATGAATTTTGATAATGTGCGCTTATAGGGGGTCGTTTGAAGCGTGCGTGGCATCAAGTTTATTCTTAGATTATGTTTGTTAAAAAAATAAAAAAAATAAAATATATATATATATGTATATGTATATATGTATAAATATATATATATATATATATTTTATATATATTATGAATTATTGTCGCTGATCTAGTTTTGCTTTATATTTTGCATTTGTTATGGCAAATAAAAGCACATTAAACAACAATTAACTCAATGGATATTTTACTGTCGTGTTAAAACTATATCTACATATATAATCTGGGTTACTTGACGTTCCATGAAATTAAAATTACATATATTTATATGTATATATATATATATATATAGATAGATTGAAATTATATAATTTTTGAATAGGAAATGGTCAAATACACTGCACTAAGCTCACTATTAAAAACAGTTGATGACTTCATTGAATTCTCAAATTCACATAAATAATTACTTACTTGAAATATATAAATTTTAATAGGGATATTTTTTTATGTTTATTATATGTAAAATATATATATTTTTAAATATATATATTTAAAAATAAAAAAAACGTTAAGTAAATATATTTAAAATACGATTTATATTTTAATTTTAATTGTATGTATTTCAGTTTTTTTATTTATTTGTTACGTAAATTTATATGATGTTTGAGTCAATATTTATTTTTAACCTATATTTTTAGCTTACAGTTTATTTTAAAGATCTTATTTTTTAAACTCATTTGCCGAGACAACTTCACATATTCTTTGAGTATTTCCTATTTACGGCATTAACTTGAAAGTATTTAAACGAGTAATTCATCTCCAATCATCTAATCGTATCTTTTGCTTCAGTTTATCGTTTATAGCTTAATTATTTTGTTTTGTTTCATTGGCATTTCACACACGAATGCCTTAATTAATTATTAATTGCATTCATATTCAAGACGTAGACGTCAAATTATTAAGAGAATCGCTTACCTCCGCCAGCCCCTCTTCCAGGGTATTGAGTATCGTAGTAGACTCGTTTGCAATCACACATCAATTGCCGCCCAAGCAACAACTATTTCAACTGCACGTGTTGTTCGTACATACTTAACGTTTAATTTCTTGTAATTATTCAGCTACCTAATAAAATAATCAATAGGTTGGCCGCTTTGCAGTGATCCAACCGGAAATACTAGACATACCCACACACACGCATTTAGAAAAAAAAAAGAAGAATAGACAACAACAACAAAAAAAGGGCAGCTATAAAGAGGTAGCATTTACACTTGAAACATACTCGAGAAACTAGCGTAATTACTTATTGATAACAGCCCAAATATAATAAACAGCCAAAATCGCAAATTATTTGTAAAGCCACACACTTGGCTGGGCTTCATAATTGAAATTGATAACGATATGACAATAAAAATATAACTGAATTCTCTGATTGTGAGGAGAACGAATTTGAAATACTCTAGTAGAAAGTATTTTATGTCGAAAGCTACGTGTAAATTACATCTGATTATCTATATCCAAATTTTTGGATTCCATCAAAATATTTAAATAAAATATATATATATATGAAAAACAAATCTGTTGAAATATGGAGACTATTTCTGTATATAATATATGATAATCTGATATATATGACATCTAATATAATTTCTATTTAAATGATAGAGTTGTATAAATATACGACATATATTGTATATTACAAAAAAATATCATACTTAAAAGAAAGAGTATATTTTAGAGCAATTATAAACAGTTTCAAAAATATATATTGCAAATTATGTCAGCTCTAAAAAGGAAATAAGAATATCTCTTCGTCCAGACATAATTTATAATATATTTGTGTAAGGCTTAGGTATATAGAATGCCAAAAGCTCATTCAGACAGCAAATAAAAATATATAAGTTGCAGCTTATTGATTATGCAGACACGTTAGAAACGAGCTGCTTGATAAGCTTACCTAAAAGTATTCACGAGATACACAAAATATAAGATATGGTAAAAAAAAAAAGGAAAAAGAATAGACGAGTTTATTAAAAATGTGGAATATTAAAACCGGTTATATCTAGTCTATAAAAAGTAAAAAAAAAAAGAATAAGACAAATAAATTATATATTAAAATAAATTAATTGAAAAGATAATGGAGACTATTTCAAACATTTCTGGATGAATTGAATGCAGATACAAATTATGAAGTGCAATATAAGAATAATATTATATGATATCAGATATTAATATCAGAATAATATTATTCTTTTTTCTTTTATAATTTTATCCTGAATTTCTGTTATTATTTATTTTTCTACAGTTCATTTTACTTTATTAGTTATTAAAATCAGAACAAAATATATATTTTTTTATTATTTCTTGAATTTTTGTTTTTTTTTTTACATTTCTTCAATTTATTTTACTTTATTACTTCTTGAAGTGTTTTTTCAAGAGCCCACTGAAAAAAAACCTTTCCACTTAAGTAAATAAGACATAATTAGTTTGACAAAAAAAAACATTATTGATAGCAAATTTGAAATTTGGACTTTGTATCCAAGCGAATGGACTGCAAATCTATTTTTGGGGTAGGTCCATGCCAAAAAGAACTATTTCAGGCTTTCAGTTAACTTTTCACTCTTATCATGCTGAGAATTTGATTGAAATAATTTTGGTCCAATCATTGTGACTAGCCAAAAGTTGTTGAAGCCCAGCCCAACCCAAAAAAAAAAAAAAATACAGCTGTTGAAACATAAAAAAAAAAGATGATACTCCATCTAAAGTATAGTTGAAGAGGTGTCTGGGCTTAATGGAAAAGCTTATTAGTTTATACGAGCTGCTGATGATTGCTGAGACAAGTCAAGTTCTAAATGTCGCCGGCAATGGCAGCTCAGTTCAAGGCAGAAACGTAATTTAATTGCACGGCGTCTATTTGGAGATACAAATGTATCTGAAACACGTTAGAGCCCAATTAAAAACGGAGCCAAGACACTAAGACCAAAGCAAACATTTTAAATAGAAAATTACACCTGACTAGATAGCTATAAAGTCGTATGTATATAAAGGCGCCAGGTCATATGATAGCTATAGATACAGATAGAATTGCAAATGCAGATACAGATACAATAGCCCGCTTACATATAGTTAGACAAGTTATTAACAACAGCAGCAGCAGCAGCAGCAGCAGCAGCAGCAGCAAATGCTTTATATGATTGGACCAGCTTATTGTGTTAGCTGCTTTGACTTTTTGTTAATAACAATTTAATTGAGACGTTTTTTAGCATTTTAATTATAGACAATATGTGCGCAATTATTCGTCATAAAGATAATGATAATTTCAATAAATAAAAGTTGATTCTTACATTTGAGCGACGTTAGCTAATTGGTTCAAGTCCGCTTTAAGATTTATCTCATATATAGCTAAAAAAGCCAGAGAGAGAGAGAGAGAGAGAGCGAGAACAAAAACTCGTTTCAACAATGTCATATATAATAATATATATATATATATATATTTATCTAAGTATTTGGCAAGTATTTGAATTTTGCAACCAATATTTGAGTGACCTGGGTAATTCCTTGCCCTCCAACCGCAGCCATTTCACAATTGGAGTCTAATCTAAAGTCCCTGATAATCGGTTAAACCCTTTCACAAGCACATGTTGTGATTTCAATATATTCACATAGCTGTCATATCTTTGATCTGCCGATTGGCTCACAATCTATATATATATATACTATATAACTATCTATTAACTGTTTCTAATATTTAGCACAAATAGATGATCTGCGGGTTTTTCGGCCTTATTGCATCGCGTCGACGATAACAGTTGACAACGAGGTGACAATGACGCGATAGTGCACTTCGTGTGGGTTCCAATAAAACACTCGACTCGACTCTGTCTCTGTCTATCTAAGTTGATAAGTCTGGGCAAATATAGGCATAGGTCACGCTGGTTGCGGATGAGCTCAACATTATCTTTGCATTTGCATTTGGGTTTTACGATCTGGTCTTGTTTGATGACATTATTATTTGATTGGATAAATATGTACATAGATGTAAATATATATATATATGTATATAAATATATATACATTTTCACTAGTCATCCACCATCATCAGTAGATTTTTATGGCGAATTTATTCATTCGGAAGTAAGTCTGAAAGTTCAAGGTTGCCTTCTATCTTAACACCTCACATCATCTAAAGTGTTTGGATTGTAACTAGAAATTATTGTTAGATAGTCGCTTACTTCATCATATCATTAAATTCTCTGTTTTACATTTAAAATCAAAGTTATAGATACAGCTCTTAACTTTATCTCACAGATACTTTTGGTATCTTCATCTGCATTTCAAAGAAATGCTTTTATTGCATCTCAGAGATAGCTTCAGTTGATATTTCATATCTCTCAGTTCTGTCATATCTCACAGATATTTTTATACGCATCTTAAAGATTTGTGAGCAGCATTCAGATAAGTTTGCGTTTCAAAACTTCAACTGTATCTCTTATATTTGCCTTAGATACACTTGTAATTTACATTTACTTATGTATCTTTAAGATTCTTTCGTATCACTCAGCTCACTTTCCATTTCACAGATTACATTCTTTATCTCTTAGATAGTTTTATATCTTCTAGTTTCTTATGTATTTTATAGATAATTTGTGTGTCGCATGAGTTTGCATATTTTTAAGATTGTTAAGTGGACCATAGATAACTTTGTATATGATACTTTGCTTATATTTCACAGTTACTTTTCTTCATATTTTGTTTTACAACAATTATAATCATTTGCAGCTCACGATATTCTTTAGTATGTCACAGAAAAGATTATAATTAAAATATACTTTTGTAACTCTGAAGAAACATCTAAGATTTACAGATACTTTTTTAATGTTTTTGTTTTTTTAATTTTTTTTTTAACTTTTTAGTTAAGTTTGTATTATATTTCCCAGCTACTGTTTTTTTCTCTTAGATACATTTATGTCTTACAGATACTTTTGCGTCTTTATGTTGCCTGTGTTTTAGAAGTCTTTGTATGTCAAAGATTCCCCAGTAATTATATTGTATCTTTAAGCTAATATTGTATCTCAAAGAATCAATGCACATGTTGTATCTGTAGGTTAGTATTATATCTCAATGAATCTTTATATTTTATTCTGTCTGTTTTTTGATATACCTATAACTTAAAATAGTATCTCACAGTTTTTCTTCATATTATATCTACATATAGTTCAGTTTTGTATCTCAAAAATGCGTCATATTGTATCTATAGATTTCTGTAGTATCTGAAAGAAGTTTTCATATTATATCTATAATCTGTAAGCTGTATCTCATAGACTCTATTTGTGTCTGTATCTGTGAGTATTATATCTCAAAGATTCATCACTTTATGTTGTATCTCAAAGCCTCTTAGTACTCAAATCTGTCAGATAGTTTAATATTCCCATTTTTCATTTACAAATTATTGTGCAGCTCTCATTGACAATTTATAATTGTTTATTAACGAAATCAATGAAAATTTTCATTAACATTAACAAATTTCTTAATGAAATTCAACTTTTAAATAAACTCAATCCACATATCAATTGTCAAATGATTTATTATGCCATTAAGTACAGACGTATTTAGCTAATTGTGCGGCTTGTTAACTTAATTGTGCAGAGGCTATATAAATATATATATTTTCATAGATTTTTTTTTAAATTCTAAGAAACAATAATTTATATAATTTTATTTGATAATTTATGCACAAAAAAAACATATTTTTAATGCCAATGCTTGGAGCAATTGTAATGAACAGTTTTATCAGCTATATAATTCGCTAGCTTTTTTAAAGATCAATTAGCTGGGCTGACCTGGCTAGTAATTCTAGGGTTGTAAAAGCTATAAGCAGTAAAAATATATATAGATAAATAATAGAGTGGACAACTATCTAAATTGATTAATATTAGGGAAATAATTATTTTTTAAAAGTTCAGTTGTATTAGTAGTGTTGAGGAAATAGGCAATTACACAAAACTTGCACATTACAATATGCAGCGTTGCCAGATCAATGAAAGTGCATGGGCTGTCAGTTAGTTACATTGATAAGGAGTGATTAGAGTCTACTTATATTTATATATATTGTTTTCCTAGGCATTACCTTGTAATTGGAAACGTTTTCCACTTTTCGCCTTTGTTACGCATACAAAATGAATTCGATCTTTGGCACGCAATTCCCCAATGATTCGAACAAAAGCAACAAATTATTATTATTTTTGTAGCTTTATTTTTTATTGATATCGCGTTGAGTCACATTTTAGTTTTTTTTTATAATCGCTATCAATTCATGCTACGGTTCGTGGCCATGTGCAATTTTCAGTTGATTCGATTCGATTCGATTTTAAATTGAGTATTTTGCGTTGCTCCCACTGTCTATACCTCTCCCTCTCTCGCCTACTCTCTCTCTCTCTCTTACTCTCTCTCTGTGTCTGCTCCTCTCTGTCTGTCAGTTATCAGCGCTGGCATTAGGCACGTTATTGAAATGAAGCCGATAAGAAGCTTCCCCTAGACAGTCTGTTGGGGGTTAATCGAGGGGTTACGACAAATGGGGGCAGCCGAGGGAGGGGGCTGTTCAAGACGTTGTGCACGGATTGCATTACTATGAAATTACATGTTGCTCTAATGTCAGTTGTTTTCATTGTTTGAACAATAGGAAAAACGTTAAGCAATAATTTCAGTTGATGTGATGAAATGCATTTGCTCCATTATACACATCAGTGGCTGTTGGATTTAATCATATTAGTAATAGCTATATATAAGTATATGTACATATATCTATGTATATAGAAAATATTATAATATATTTATATTGTTTGCGTAATTCGTATTGCATTGTTATATTCTTGTTAAGTTTATTAACTTTGATTTATAAACTAACTTTTGTATTATAAAAATGTGTAGATATATATGGAAATTGATAATCATATTACATTTTCTTGTTATATCCGTGTAATTACATATATACACATAAGTATAGAGAGGTATTGGAAGTTATATTCCGTAATCTTTCTTGTTCATTAAATAGTTGTACTTGTTGTTCGTCTGATTAACTTATAATTGCATTGAACTTAGCAATTATTTTTACATATATTTTACAAAATATTATTACCATTAAATTTCCATCAGTGTTTAGATTATTTATACATATATATATTTTTATGCGATTTTTTTCTATAACTACATATGTAAACGAATATAAAGATTTGTTTAAAATGTTAATTTCTTGCATAGATTTAAACTAAACGTAACTACAGAAATCGATTGAGAGCAATTCTTCTATTTATATGAGTAGTATTAATATTACTATTAGTAGTAATAGTAGTCAAAGTAGTAGTAGTAATAATAGTTAAAATATTAGTACTAAAAGTTGTAGTAGTCATAGTAGTAAAAGTAGTAGTAGTAGTAGTAGTAGTAATAGTAGTAAAAGTAGTAGTAGTAGTAATAGTAATAAAAGTAGTAGTAGTAGTAGTAGTAATAGTTGAAGTAGTAGTAGTAAAAGTAATAAAGTAGTAGTAGTAATAGTAGTAAAGTAGTAGTAGTAGTAAAGTGGCAGTAGTAATATTAGTTAAAGTAATAATAGTAGTTAAAGTAGTAGTAGTAGTAATAGTAGTAAAAGTAGTAATAGTAGTTACAGTATTAGTAGTAATAGTAGTAAAAGTAGTAATAGTAGTTACACTATTAGTAGTAATAGTAGTAAAAGTAGTAAAAATAGTAATAATAGTAATTTATGTTTGATTTTGTTGTTTAATTTAATATAGATGATAAGATTTGACTTAGGATTTACTAAAATGTTTTTCTTAAATCTAAATTTCGGAAGTCTTTAGAACTACAATGTAAACTGCTTTTACTTTCTTTTTCTTTATGATATGACTATGATTTTATTAATTTACTTGGATGTTATTCTACAATGAACTTCAAAACCACTTTTACTTTCCTAATGTTTTATATTATAGAAAACTTTTAGTGGATCTGATGTCTTGGTAAATAATATATGTTATCAGCATAAAATGCTATATGGTGTGATATGTGCTGCATAATCTATTATCAGTTAACATTGAGTAATATAACGGTAAATTTATAAACATATACATATAGAAATACTAAGTACTATATATTATCTATATAAGCTTTTACGTAAACTACAAGTTTACAAATATCATTCATTAAAATGCGATAAAAATGAATGATTATATTGTTTTGTTTGGGTTCGTAAATATAGAAAATGATGTTGCCAAATGACAATATAATTTAAATAATTTTTAATGGAATACATATACTATTTTACCTGTACCTCGTGATGTTTTTAAAGTTAAATGCATATACATACATACATAGATATATATATACGATAAATACTATATTCAAATTTATATTTTGGTATAAAAAGCATGAGAAGCAAATTAGCTAAAAATAACAGGAAAATTGCGTAGTTCGTGCAAAGTTTGTTTTCTACAGATAGCCACCAAAAATATAGTATTCAAATATAGTATTCATCTCTTGAGAACGCAAAGAAAAATCTGTAGCTGTTGCATAGACATGTGCCAATATGTTAGAATTTTGACACAGATGCACAGATATATATTAATAAATACTAGAAAATATGGATTGAATTTAATAATAATATGAAAGATTTAAAATTTTTTCTACAATATAAAAAATTCTTGCTTATCTGATCAATGTTATAATAAATGAGCAACAGTGAAACACTATCCATTGAAAGTATTTTAAAAATACTTTAACATATGTACTTTAAAATTATGCAGATCTTTCAATACGTTCATAACTCTATTTAACTTCTCACTGCATTTCTCTGTAAAAAGTCAATATTATTGTTGCTAAGGGTAATAAACGACTTACATTACTTACGTTAACACCCAGCAAAAATTTGCATATAATAAGTACAGAGCTAATTTTATTTTTTAAGTATCTAAAAAATTAGGTATATAATTATTTAATAAGCAAACCAGTCGAAAACCCAAACACCCCCACATAAATTTGAAAAGTAAAAAAACGCGACGCGTCTCACATTTATTTAAATACATATACTTTCTCTCTCTATATATAAATACATATATGTATTCATATAAATACACGTAGTATTTTTTTCAAAGTGTATTTCGGGGGCTCGACCCATACAGCTGTATAAGTAAATAAAAATTGAACAGACTAGAGCTCTATGTCATAGATACATACATACATACATACATACATACATACACACTGAGCACATCCGCTTCATTATTATTATTATTTTAGCTCGACAACAAAAACAACAACAACAAGCTGTAGCAAATACAGTGCGTATCACTTGTTGCTCTTATCAGTGGCATACAAAATAAATTTTTTTTATGTTTTGGCCATAAAAAGTTTTTTTTTGCGCAGAAAAATGCAAAAACAAAATTTGAAATGAAAAAAAAAAGAAAAGAAAATGTAATGAATATTCTTAATCTCCGATTACGAATCGATATACCCAAACAACAACAACAGCAGCAGCAACAAGAGACTAAGAAGAAAACAACAACATTTAGCTTTGCGAAACTAACGGTGACTCGGCATGTCAGAAAAATATTGAACTCTAACGATGACGCTGCATAAATTCGTGCGCTCCACTGATTCGCCGCGAGCTAGAGAATTGACAAAACAGCGAATTGGCAAACTCTCGCAGAGACAGCGGCAGACACGGCGAGCAAGCGAGTTTTATGGCAAGCCTCAAGTCAATTATAGCGCTATAATATAACTTTTGGATAAAGCGTAAAACACACAGAGAGAAAATATGATCATAGCCCAAACATGTTATTGTCGTTGTTGTTGTTGCTGTTGTTGACTTTTCTCTTTTTACTCTACTCTCTACCTTCTTCTAGTTCTGCTTGTTGAGTTATATTTAGGCATTTGTTTGTGGGTGGCTGGATGGGCTCTGGCGAGGCGTGAAAACCGAGTGTTAATTGAAGGTGTCTATGTCGAGTGATGTAATTAATGTCTGCGAATTTGTTGAACTAAAGTGTTAGATTGTATATTTAGTAATTACCGAATGTATATTAGATAAAAATAGGTGTTAATTGGTTGAAATTGGTGAATCATAGCCATAATTCGATCAATCTTGAGTTTTACTATACATAATCAAAAAATTATAATATAATAAAACTTACACATTTTTTAATTAGAATTCCTTATACACATTTGGTTTAAATTTTATTTATTTAAACTAATTAAACTAGTTTTGCAGACAAGTCAATAATTTATTCATTTTTGAATTTGTAACATTTTTTAGCTCGAATTCTTTAAAAATAAATTTGTATTTTTGTTCATAATATTCCACAGTTCTCAATGCATATATTAAAATAATGGGTTTTGTTTTTGTTTTTTATTATAGCAGCTTTTCTTTGTGTTGTTCGGGTCTGTTTTTCTGTGTCTATCTCTTGCCTTCCTACACACACACACAGGCACACAGGCGCACTCGCGCGCCAACACAAACACGCACACACACAGGGAATACTCAATTTAAAGCCGGCTTTTTTTTATTTATTTATTTGTTTATGTGCTCGGCTTCTCGTTTGCTTTAGCTTGTGATGTCTTCAAAATTAATGCCTCTACTGGTGAGTGTGTGCGTGTATGTGTGCGAGCGTATGGCTGCCTCTCTTCTCTCTATGCATGCATTCGTGTGCGCTCCAAGTCTGGTTTCTGGTCTCCCAGAGAGAAAGAGAGAGAGAGAGAGAACGCAACACAATGATAAAAATATGTACATATGCAAACACAGTGAATTGATTTAAGCGTCGATTAACGCACACATCGACACGCACACGCTTACGCACACGAATAGAGACTCAGAGCGAAAGCCGCGACAACATACGATATGGATATGGGGCAGCGGCAACACCAGTAACCGCAGCAGAGGCTTGGCGTCTGTGGGCACGGTCAGCCAACGAGCGAGCGCGCGCGCTCAGTGAAAAATTTTGTGTCGTCTCGTCGCTACTGCGTGTTTTTCATTAATCAGTAGCACTAAAATGGTGCGCAAGTCCGGTAGAGTTAAAATTCCTACTAGTCGCGATGTGGGCAGCATTCTGTTGCGTGGCAAAGCCAAAGGCGATGCCAGTGGTGGACGTGTCAGCAGCGATGGGGAGGCAGCAATGGCTAGGCGACAGCGCCAACGGCAGCAGCGACGTCGACGACGGGACAGCAGCGCCAGCAATTCAGCTTCAAGTGATGGTGTGTGTGTTTGTGTGTGTGTGTGTTAATTTTTTGCTATAAGTGTTATTGCGCGTTTTGTTGCCATTTTATTTATAGTATTCACATTTTTCTTGTTTTCTATTTAGTAGAACATTTAAAAAGAATATTTATGTTTATTTTTGGCACTTAAAAAAGTTCAAGATCAGTGCCATTCAAACTGCAGCAAACGCCTAATGCATTTTGCATATGCAAAGAGAACTGTGGCTTAAGCAAACAGTAAAAATATTTGCGAGCTGTAAAATTTAAACTGTAAAGCAGTGCTGCTCAGCTGCGTGGGGGCATGCAGTGCTTGTGCAACTGTTGTTATTGTGCTGCAGTTGTAAAATTATAATTATTCATATTTGTTTTGCATTAAGATAGGATTTTATTTGCATAGACAAGTTTATATAGCATATATTTTACTTCATATTTATTTTGAGCGAGACTAGCTAAACTGGTATGTGCTGAATGCTTTTCAAACTGCGCAGTCGCTTATTGCGCTTTGTGCATACACACACACGCAGTATGAATCAAACTGTTTAATGCTGTTGGCGAGCTACTCAAACTGTATGAGACTGTTGAGTACAATGGTCTTATAACTGTGAAGTTAAAACTATGTTTATTATTTAGATTTAATATAAATATGAAAATATGAATCTAATATTTATTATATTATTTTTCAATATATATATATTTTTTATTATTATTTTATTATTTTATTTATTTTTATCAATATTTTTGTCTCTCTCGCACACAGAATCGGCTGAAAGTCAAATGATGCATGCAGAGGCTCTGCCCGTTGGACATCCTGCAGGCTCGCCCATTGGCCATGCGCTGAGTCCCAATGGCGTTGGCCTCGGCCTGAGCAACAGCAGCAATCAGAGCAGCGAGAATTTTACGCTCTGCAATGGCAATAGCAATACCAGCAACAACAACAACAACATTATGTACTCACCGAACAACAACAACAATGGCAGCAGCAGTCAACAGCAGCAGCAGCAACAGCAGCAACAACAGCAGCAGCAACAACAACAGCAGCAACAGCAATCGCCAACAGTTTGTGCAATCTGTGGAGATCGGGCGACAGGCAAACATTATGGTGCCTCCAGCTGTGATGGCTGCAAAGGATTCTTTAGGCGCAGCGTACGCAAAAATCATCAATATACCTGCAGGTGAGTGTGGCTAAAAGATAACCAGCTAAAGTCATATTTAAAGCCAATTCTCTCCCTCTGTCTTTAGATTTGCTCGCAACTGTGTTGTGGACAAGGATAAGCGCAATCAGTGCCGCTATTGCCGTTTGCGCAAATGCTTCAAGGCGGGCATGAAGAAGGAGGCGGTGCAAAATGAACGCGATCGCATTAGCTGTCGTCGCACTTCCAATGATGATCCCGATCCAGGCAATGGACTCTCGGTCATATCACTCGTCAAGGCAGAGAACGAATCGCGACAGTCGAAAGCGGGCGCTGCCATGGAGCCGAACATCAATGAGGATCTCTCGACCAAACAGTTTGCCAGCATCAACGATGTCTGCGAGTCCATGAAACAGCAGCTGCTCACCCTAGTCGAGTGGGCCAAACAGATACCGGCCTTCAATGATCTGCAGCTGGACGATCAAGTGGCTCTGCTGCGCGCCCATGCGGGTGAGCATTTGCTGCTTGGTCTCTCGCGTCGCTCCATGCATCTGAAGGATGTGCTGCTGCTCAGCAATAACTGTGTCATCACCAGGCATTGTCCAGGTGAGTGCTGATTAGCTAATCTATTTGCTGTGCTTGTTAACCTCTCTCTGTCTCTATTGCAGATCCCCATGTCTCGCCCAATTTGGATATATCACGCATTGGCGCGCGCATCATTGATGAACTGGTCGTTGTTATGAAAGACGTGGGCATCGATGATACCGAATTTGCCTGCATTAAGGCATTGGTCTTCTTTGATCCCAGTAAGTGAAGCGGCTAAAAGCATCGACTTGCTTTAGATTTTAATATTAAGAATTAATCATAAACTGTTGAAATGTTGGTGAAATGTACATAAAAAGAAACTCTGAGTAGACGGTATAGTCTAGACTTAGAGCACAGCTTAGTATAGTACAATTTGTAAATCACATATATTTTTTTGATATAAGTAAATTTAAATATGTTTTCAATTTGTGTAAATCACAAAATTTGTATAGATATATATTATATCTATCATTAGCAGAGCAAAAAGTAGAAATATAAGATAACTATTTAAGTATATATAAAATGATTTCAATTTGCATTAATAACAAAGATTTTATACATAGATCTCTTATTAATTTGTATTATTTTAGATAAAACTAGACATAAAGATTGTATGTTTACTATTTGTAAACCACAAACATTTTATAGATAGATCTCCTATTGCTTTTTAGTATATGTAGATTAAAGTAAATATAAATATTACAAGATTACTATTTAAGTATATATAAAATATTTCCAGTTGATCAAATCTCTCTCTTATATTTGCAGATGCCAAGGGTCTCAATGAGCCGAACCGCATCAAGTCGTTGCGCCATCAGATACTCAACAATCTGGAGGATTACATCTCGGACAGACAGTACGAGTCGCGCGGTAGATTTGGGGAGATTCTGCTTATTCTGCCGGTGCTGCAGTCAATCACCTGGCAGATGATCGAACAAATACAGTTTGCCAAAATCTTTGGCGTGGCGCACATTGATTCGCTGCTGCAGGAGATGCTGCTGGGTGGTAAGTGGATGCACATAATGAAATCAAATCAAATCTATATTAATCGATATCCTCAATTGCAGGTGAACTGGCGGACAATTCGTTGCCATTGTCGCCGCCCAATCAGTCCAACGATTACCAGAGTCCCACGCATGGCGGCAACTTGGATGGCAGCCAGGTGAGCTCCACACTGGATACGCTGGCCACGGGGAGCAGTGGAGCCCATGGCCTGGACCTCGATGTGCAGCAGATACAGGCGCTCATCGAGGCGAACAGTGCGGAGGATACGTTACGTGCCTATACGAACAACAATTCGGTGACAGCGGCTGCCGCTGCCGTCGCTGCCGTTGTGGCAGCCACGCCCTCGTCTGCCGTAACGCCGCCGCTGAGCAGCGCCGCCTGCAGTCCGAAATCACAGGAGAATGTGTACATGGATGCGACGGCAACACGGCAATACAATATCCAGCACAAGAGTCAGCTAATGCACAGTCCACAGCGAGTGCATCCCTACCAAAGAGTGGCCACATCGCCGGTCGATGCCGGCCTCGGAATGCGCAATCCGGCGGACATTACGCTCAACGAATACAATCGGAGCGAGGACAACAGCGCCGACGAGCTGTTGCGACGCACGCCCCTCAAAATCCGAGTGCCCGAAATGATGGCGCCCAGCTATGTGATGGGTGTGTATACGCTGTAGATATATCTACCCTATATCCCTATATATGACTCATTTGAATCTCTAATTTCTTCTTTGCAGAGCCATGTCGCATGACGCTTAAACAGGAGCCCGAAACGGGCTATTAACTGGTGCAATAATCTAAGTGACATATATATACACTACCCTACCGTACCCTACCATACTCTACCCCAACCTATCCCTTACTCTACCTCCTCTACAGGCCCCCTCTTGCTAGCTGCTAAGTGCTATACAACAAAATCAAAAAACAAAACACAAAAACTTACTTAATTGTTATTGCCTTGAACTTTTTGATACCGTTTTTTTATTAGAGTTTAAGTAGGTATTTTGGAAATTGTTGCTTAATTTGTAAAACACGCAATTGCAATCTATTTTTATATATTTTATTCAAAGGATTTGCTCAAAAACTTGAAAGTAAACGTTTGTTGGTTATCTATAGATATATTATACATATTATGCAGATATATGTATATGTATATATATTTATATACATATATGCAATACTTTGTTTTAGGCTAGGGTGTTGTTTAGTAATATTAAATATATGATTACGTTAAATCAGTAGTTGATGCAAATTGAAGAACTATTTTTATATGAAAATATATATAATTATATAAATACTGTATGTATAAAATACAAGTTAATTTAAAATGGCTGAGTGAATAAAAACAAACAAAAGAAACGTATTGTAAACAAATTAGAATTTTTTTATTTGTTGTAAAATATTAAATTTAGATGGTAGATAAAATCAACTTACATACGGTTTAATTTAAAATTGGCGCGCATGTTAACGCAATTAAGACAGAGTTGCAACAAACCCGTGTTTCAATATATATCGCTAAGAAATTAACATCTTATATCGATCATCGTGAATAGCTATTATGGTCGATGAAAATTCATCGATATAACAGTACTCACAGCTGACGAAAGGCCCAGCACTATTATTTAATGTCATTTCATTTTTCGTTGTGCGCAATAAAGTGAGCTCCTAGCAGACTAGAGAAAACGCATATCTGCTAAAGCAGAAGTGGCAGCTTGGAGAAAAAAAAACAAGTGAACTCTGCTTATTCGTTTTTACCAACATATTCACATCAAAAAAAGAAAAGTTCAAGAAAATACGCAGTGCAAAACTCGACGGCTAGACGAATAGGAAATCAAATATGTTTGGGCATAAATTTATAGTATGCACGACTTTGCTCCTGTTGAGCAGCTCTGGTGAGTAAATCTAAAACTAACCCCCATGCCGCGTGACGCCCGCGAAAAAAACTGCAACTCTTTGTTCAATTTACTTTTGCTTGTTCATCGCAATTTAATTTCTGTTGGTTTTTTTTTTGTTGCTGTTTCGCCTATTGGCATCCCGCTTGCACGCACGTAACCCGTTTGACGGGCTGATGGATTCGTTGTTGCTATTTTGTTATTTCGCTGTGGTTTTATCTACAAGGGCTGTTGAAAAACAACACTAAATCGCATGTAGAATAATTAATACGTTTTTCACGCATAGACGTGCAAATGTGAGTGTGAGTGTGTGTGTGCGGCGCATTGACATTTATCTGGTTGTGTGACACTTTTTTCTTGCGGTTATTGTCGGTGCAGTGGAGGACAAAGTGTCAAAGTAGAATCCAAGAAATCTAACAAGATGGTGGCTTAGTACCGCTGCAACAAAGAGGAAGCGCACAAAGGCGACCAGCTCTGACTCCACTTACATACGCACACACACGCATTATTGCTGCTGCTGCATATGTGCATATGTTTGCTTGTATTGTATGCTGCGCTTATCTAACCGACAAGAACAACAACGTTCTACCTGCATAGAGTATGAGAAACGGGCAGATAAAACAATTTGCTTTCCTCTCTCGCTCTTTCGGCTTCTTCTGCCGGCAGCAGCCCCCGCATTGCATATGTATGTACGTGTGTATGTATGTATGTAGCAGAATGCAGGCATATTCAATTTCTCACTTTTGCCCGTTTCTCTCCTCTTTGGCTCTTTAGCTACACTTTGCCGTCTTCTTTTGTTGTGCCTGGCATCAACAATTTAATTATATTTGATTCACAACAACGCTTAAATTGTTATTTATTTAACTTGCTTGTTATTTGCCTTAGGCATAACCGCCCCCCACACACATACACACATACATTCACATATCCGTTTTATCAGTTAGCCCTAAATGCAGACGTATTTGTGATATAGCAACAGCAGCAGCCGCAGAAACACAGATATTTGGTAATTCCCCCTCCGCAGCTATTTGTTGATTTTTTCCAGAACTTAACAGCAGACAGTCAGTTGTTTTTAAGCAATAATAATAGTTAATGGTGAAATTAAATTTGCATAAAAAACTAATAATCATTATACCTTTTTTATTTTATATAAAAATATTTATTTTTGAAAAGCAGATTTCATATGATAAAAACAAATTTTTATTTATTTTAAATTATATATAAAAATGTTTTATTGTGCCACTTTTTATATGAACTCAAACTCCTTTTTTCTTTTTTTTTTTTGCATATAAGCTTATATTTATATAGAAGAATTTCAATCGAACTTAGACTTTCCATTCATTATCTACATGTGTATATGTATTATTTATATATACATACATGCCTAATCTAACTCTTGCATTTGCATTTCTTAAACAAAGACGCAGAAAGTATATCATCTATATATACATCAATATATATGTATATATATATAAATGTATTAGTTTCAGCTGCGGAAAAATCAAAATGTTTATTTGAGGAAAAATATTGCTGATAAGATTTGCGGCACTTACTTGAAAACTGACTCGTATAACTAGAATTTGTCTGATTAAGCTATATAAATATAAATAAATACATTTTGTATACAATTGAAACTAACCCGCATAATTCGCATAGGATGCATAATGATGTGTCATAGAGAGATCTATAAAACATAGTCAGCGAAATTAGTGAAATTCGTTTTGGGAAAAACTATTAACCTGATTTGCCAGATAACTGATAATAAGTAAATAATAAATCATAAAATGCAAATTTAATAGATAGAATATATAATGTATAAAATTTATAAAGTATTGTAATTTTTATATTGTTGTAGATGAAATAATATAATAACATATAATATATTAATTATAGATGAAATAATATAATAACATAAAATATATTAAAAACTTCAATTAAATAAATTTAGCAAATAAATAATAATATATAAAATAGTTTTTTTGTGAGCTTGAGAGTCTACAATAAAAACCCAATAGTGAGAGCTGTTTATATGATATCTGATACATATATTACATATGAAATACTAATATATAGTAATATAAAAATATAAATTCAAGTATATTCTTTAAGCTTTACACTTTTACAGTCTTCTGTGGAAACTCAATAATGAGAGCTCTTTCATTTAAAAACCGAGACATAGATATACGTGCAATAAAGTATAGATAGTATATCAACTACTGATTCGATAATACTTAATTCACTGTTATTTTCACCTTTTATATGGCTGATAATCAAACCCCTTTTTAGACTTGAAACAGTTGGGATGCAGTATAAAGATAATGTATAATAATAAAATATATTCCTATTGCGACTATAGACCTGTTTTACATAAGCGTTAATTTAATTAACCTTTGCAAAATTGTAATCATTTATCTTGTAACACTTCCAATTCCTAAGAAGCAAACAACTATTAGGCAGCACTTCCTTTGAACTTTAATTAGAGGCTAGAGGCTATCACCTTACACATGCTAGTACGCTCGCATGCCCATGGCAAATAAATCTTATTAGCTGGGGCAGTTTTCCCGGAATTTTCCAGTTACGCCTGAGAAGTGTATTCGATATATGTCGCTATTGCTGTTTGTCTGTCTCGAAAGGGGTTTGGTTGTCTGGTTTGTTTCTGCTGCTGTTGCTGCTGCTGCTTAACTTGCATTTAAAGGTCATCTCTGCAGTCGTGTTACAATGGCATTGAACTAGAACGATGGGCGTGCCAAGTGGGGGAGGGGAGGGAGGAGGCGTGTCACCTGTGCAACTGCGAGTCTTGCAAGTCGGAAATATAAATGCTTGAGCTTTTGACTACAAATATATGCACATATAATATAACTGCTTTGAGTCATTAACTAAATTGCTTATATATATGAATACATGTATGTAAATATGTATATATAAATATACAGATATATGTAGATACTTTTTAAAGCTTGCAAAATTGTTGTTGACGACGAGCTGTAAACTTAACTTTTATAGATAAAAACAATTATAATTAAAAAAATAAAAGCAGCAGTTATAATTGTGATATACATTGGCTGTATAGCTAAAAGGGTATATGGGTTTAATACTCATCAAAATTCTTCCATAAAACATAAGAAGTAGAGCATTGGTCAGTCAGCTAGAGCCGTTCTTGATTGATTTTTGCGTCGCTTTATCGCCTCAGCAAACGGAAATAAATTGACATAGCATGAAGTAAACAGTATATAGAGTATCTATATGCCTGTCAAAATAAACCCTTTGTATGTTTGTGACGGCTGCAAAGGTTTAAGTAAGAGAGAGAGAGCCTTCTGCCAAACACACGCTCCACAAATTCAAGTCACTTGCTAACGCCACGCCCACAAACAAAGGCAGCCCTCCTCCCAGCTGGCAACCGCCTCTCAGCAGTTGGTCAACGCAATCGAACGCATTTACTTTCTGGTTATTTGGTTATCAGTTGTCGACTGTGCAAATATTTATATTATTCATCAATATGACTCAGACTCGGAGCTCTGACTGCCTGGCGGCTGACATGCAGGCAGAGTCCGAAAACCGAACGAGGGCCGACGTCGATACAGTACAATGAAATACAAAGCGCTCGACTAAAATATCGTTATTCATTGAAACATGATAATTATATTAAAAGTTGACTGTTGTTTCTATATGAAAATGGATGCGGGGATGGCTGAATAGAAAGCGCTCTAAAGCGCTTTGTAGTCGTGATATATATATTTCAATGTTTATTAGTATAAACGTATATATTTCTTAATTGAATTATACGTTTAGTATATATGAAAGGTAAGACAGCTCATGTTATTTAGCTACAAATTTATGTATTTGTGTTTGTTAGTTATATAGGTTATTTATATATATATATATATAGAGAGAGAGAGAGAGAATATACATACATAGTATTTATAGTTATATGAGTTTTGTTTTAAGTATAACCCTTACCTAATATATAAATATATATATATATATATATATATATATATATATATATATGTGTGTATTGATAGATATATATACATTAATGTATGATTTTTATATATTTATAGATAGATTACTTAGAAAATCAATTAAATTCATTTATACAAAACAGTTATAGTATAGCCTGCCTAGTTTAGACAATCACTAAGTCGGACCTATACAAATGTTGATAGTTTTGTATACTCTGAACGCATTGAAAATGGGAAATCAGAGTATAATGGTTTTGTGATAATGTATAGAACAGTCAGAATTACTCGTGGCAATAGGCAGAAGGACCATAAAGTATTTATTGTAATAACTTTACTAAGATTTATCTCTGATCGATAAGGTTCAATTGCCATTCTATAATGCGTAAATTCAATTAACTTTAGTGATTAAAACTAGTTGGGGGATTAAAAGTATTTGAGCGCGTCTATTTCTTATTTTCTATAAGAACTGGCAAAAGTTTATTTATGTAAATTTAAAAAAAAAAATGGCTTAAAGCCCTTGCATAAGTTTAATGACCTGTTGACAGCAGATAAACGCATATCGTTGACTTGCACTTCAAATAATAAAGAATAAGCATGTATATTGACACAGAGATAACAGATCTTAAACAGACAATGACATATACCTTTCTTAACACGCACTTTTCATTTCGTCTCTTGCAGTTTACTCGCAGACGCTGCTGAGCTTGAAAAATGCCGACTTTCCCGAACAGGAAAAACCGTTGACATCGAGCAGCAGCAGCAGCAGCTCGACTTCTACAACTTCCACCACGACTAAGCCGCCTCCAACAAGCAGCTCGACAACAACATCCACAACAACAACAACAACGTCCACAACAACAACAACAACTACTGTCGCCCCACCAACCACCAGCACCACTGTGGCTCCGAGTACCTCGACACCAGCGCCGGTGCCAACCACTACGCGCAAGCCACAGCCATATCCAGATCCCACTGTGGGCACATGGAACTGCTCCTGCATCATGCTCACCATGGCAGCTCAGCTCAACTTTACCTACGAGACAAAGAGTGAGTGCGAGTCTCACCCCCTCTCTCTCTCTCTCTCTTAGTTCTCTTATAAAATGTATTAACTTCTTCAACTCTTTTGCAGGCGGCAACATGACCAACGGCTTGTTCAATGTGCCTAGCACTGCTAAATTGGATCATTGCCTGTGCGACAGCCAGACCACGCAGTTCATGCAGCTGAATTGGGGTCCACTTGACGGACAGGAATCGTTGGTGCTGCAGCTGGAGAGCAAGAATAAATCTGTTTCCCTTACCTTAATCAAAGTGGTCTTGCCACTATCCCCGGCTGATTTCCCCGATGCTAAGGGTAAGTGCTTAGCGTATGGATCGTTCGCAGCAGTCTCTGGGTAAAGTGCATGGCAGTTGCCAACATGAGGATAAATTTGAAATTGGTTTCAAAATTGAAGTTATACGAAAAGGCTAAATGTGTGTAAGAATCTGTATAGAAAGAGTAAACTGAGCATTATTTTGATAGAGTTTGTGTATACTGTCATAAAGTTGAGCAGTTTATACTATAATAGAAATATATTCAGAAAATTAGGAATATTTTCCCTAGACATTGATTCAATATGTTTATAGATTACAATGGTACATATAAGCAAACATATCTAATCTTAAATTTATAAAAGCTATAACAGCTGATTACAGCTAGCCATGTCTGTTTGTATGTCCGAGTTATAAATGGACCAATAAAATGAAACTACTGAACATACTTAGGAATTATTAGAAGATAAAGTATTTCTTTTGTTATCATATAACATAAAAGTCATTATATATGATGCTTCAAAGAAGCTTCGTAATTAAAATTCTTTAAATTTGACAATCAGTCTTTTATTTCAACATGAACTTAGCTTCTCAGTTAATTCTCTTATGCTTATCTCAAGACAAAGTCGAAGTTGACATGATCTTAGTAAATGTAAATGTGAAAGATAAAGTATTCCTTTTGTAATATATCATATATTATATATCTTACATCAAAGAAGTTTCTCAGTTAGCTCTTAATTATCAACTCAATCAGTCTCCTACTTTAACATAAACAAATGTGATTTGTTTAATTACTTTGCCCAGAGCAGCTGCAAATGATCCCCATTTTGATTATTCCTTAAGCTAAGTATTATTATCGTGATATTGCAATGCAGAGAATCAGACCATTCAGTTGATACACAAGAGCCCCAACACCGACTTCAAGACGCCCGAGAAGATGTCGTACCATTGCACGCGCGTGCAGAAGTTCAACATGACGGAGACAATCAATGGCAACGACACCATTGGCACCATCAGTGTGGGCCATGTCCAGGTGGAGGCTTTCCGCAGTTCCAATGCCACTGGTTTCTCCACGGTGCACGATTGCGACAGCTCGGAGACCTCCGATGTGGTGCCCATCGCTGTGGGCATTGCCCTCACTGCTCTCATTCTTGTGGTACTCATCTCGTATCTGTGCGCGCGTCGTCGTTCCACCTCTCGCGGCTACGTGAGCTTCTAAGCTGAAGCAAAAGAAGTTAGCGATAGAGAAAGAGAGTTTAGAGAGAGAGAGAGAGAAAAAGAGAGAGAGGGGAAAGAAAAAATGAGAAAAAGAAATATGCATACGTATATGTTTACACAAGAGTAGTGTCCAGGCAGGTGTTGGCAGCAGTTGTTGTTGTGTTGCGAGCGAGGGTTAGTTAGTGCGTTGTAATCAAGAGAGAGTTGTAAGATTGATTTTCTAATTGGCTGAAGAAAGAGAGAGGGAGAAGAGAGAACACTGTACGGGGAAAGTAAAAAAAAGGATGCTAAATTAGAAATTTTGTAAATTTGTCAAGCGGCTCTTAATATTTTTTTTAATTTTTGTTTTGTTTTAATATTATTTTTGTCTAAATTTAAAAGGGAAATATCAAATTCTAAAAATAACAATTCTGTGTATATGTGTGAGCGAGACATTCTTAAACTTATCAGTAATCGTATCAAATTATAAAATTGAATCTTTCACTTGAATCACTTTTTCAACAATACAAGCAACAATTTAAATTCACACAATATGCGTATTTAAAGGAAACACAAAACCAAAAGTAAATAGAACACACATATAAATATATTACTCAATTAAACGTCGAAAGGTGAGAAAAACGCGTGCGAACAGAGAGAGAGAGGGAGAAAGCGAGAAAGTAAGAAATACGACACTGTGGCAAGTAACGGTTATTACGTAAATGACAACAACAAACAGCGAAATGAAGAACACTAAACATTTTAAAAATACAAATATATTGATTTTAAATTATAACCGTTAATAAACAGCAACAAATTATGTATTATTTGCCGCTTTGAAGCGTAATAAACGATAAACCAAAATAAACGTCTGATTGGAATCGCCACGGCAAGCAGTTCAACGAAGCTCGACCCGTTACCGTTTCCGATTGAACTGCATGGCTCAAGCTGTGCTCGTACACTGCTTACAACATGCTCGCAACAGTCGCTGAGTTGAACTGCTTTCGCATTGGCGGTAAATTTTGAATCGGTCTAATTGCAGAAAATCGGTCGATCAACAAACCAACTACAAATACAGTAACCACCCGCTAATAAAAAAGCTTTGGTTGTAATCATTTCAAATTATATTTTACTTATTTATACACAAAGTAAGAATGTTGCAGTCGAAAGGCACCGACTGCATAATGCTCGCTCATGGCTCTAAAATAATTAAATAAATTAAAAAATTAATATCATCGGATTTGACATGAGCAAAATGGGTGGTCCATATAGATCATACATCCATCTGTGCGGCTGATCCGCCAGCAAAATTAAAATTTTAGTTAAACCCTAGAGTATATAATTTTTGGCCATTTGCCACTCTCCCTGTAGGGGCATAAATATAATTTTTGATCAACCTCATGGGGGGTCTGCAATAATTTGGAATCTCTAGCTCCAAAATTGTAGATTATAAAATCTTTCTTTAATTGCCACGCCCAAAGGGCCGTATGTAAAAATTATTTTTTGTAAATTAATAGGGAAGGTTAACATTGCCTCAAAGGTAAATATTTCAGGTTCTAGCTGTAAAAAGGGAAATATGCAGTTTTTCCAAATTTAGCACGGCCCACTAAACGTGCATATAAATTTGTAATTAATTTTAAGAGGGCCTGTTGTAGTTTAACTGTCCGTTTTCGGGGCTAAAGCTGCACAACTGTCCGGGATATCACTGTTGTTTTGAGTTGACACGCCCCTTAAAAGGGCGAAATAGATTTTCTTAGGGAAGATTACCATTAACTGGATTAAAAAATTTTTCATTTGGTGATATCCCGCAATGTTGTGGAGCTTAGCCCCGAAATCGGACAGTTAAACTACAACAGGCCCTATTAACATCGATTAAAAATTTATATCTTCGCTTACCGGGGAGTGGTATATCTGGAAATCTGTATATTCTCCTATTTTACAGCTAGAAACAGAAATATTTACTCCTGAGCTAGTGTCAACCTCTATTGATTTACTAAAAATTAAATATATACGTTTCTTGATACTCATGTGATTTCCTTAAATGGGTAACAAGCTGTCCGCATTCATTTCCGCATCATCGTCCGAATCGTTGCTCTGCTGTGCGCGGTACATCCCAGTGCGAGGACGCTCAGCTGGCGGCCCCAAAGGATCCACATACTGCTTCACTGAAAAGAAATGGGTTAACAAGAAAAAGCTGGGCGTGAGTTTAAATGCAGCATACCTGAGTAGGAGCTGCCGCTTTGAAGAAACTGATCAGCATTGTAGGCACCCGTTGAAGTGGATGCGAGTGTAGCAGAGATGTCGCTGTTCTCCTGCAAACGTTCCTCATTCGAGGGGCGCAATGCTAAAAGGACAGAGTAGGAAGAGGGATAAAGAGAGAGATAGCAAATAGCTGCTGTCAGCCCTTTCATTACTCACTCTTTAGGTTGCTGCTCCTGCTGCTCCGGCTGGAGGTGGCCGAGGAGAGGCGCTGCTGTTGGTAACGCTGCTCGTTCTGTCGCTCCTGCTGCTGTTTGTGCAGCCTGGCATAGTCCTGGGCATAGCGCTCGTGCAGCTCCGACATGCCGAGGGATTTGGTCACCTGCATCAGGGCACGCACACAGGTAAGATTGTCGGGAAAGCGGGCATAGATCTTCTCAAACATGCCCAGATATTGCTTGGGCGGCAAATACGAATTGCGAAAGCAGCTGGCAATGCGTAGCATCAGGTTGGGATCATTGGGATCGGCGAGCACCGCACGCTCATAGTAATAGAGCGCCTTCTCCGTGGCCTGCAGCTTGATGTAGTAGGAGCCGATGGAGCTGGCTATGTTGATGTCGCTCATGTTGATGCGATAGGCCTCGTTGTAGTATTGATTGGCCTCCTGATGATCCTGTCGCTGCTCGTACATGCTGCCCACCTTCTCGAACAGCCGCGAATCAATATCCGCCGCCGAGATGCCCAGCACCTGGAGGTAGGCCTGCAGTGCTCCTGGCGAGGCTGTTGACTTGAAACCGCCCCCAGCCGAGGCGCTGCTCAGACGTCGTTCCTGCAGCTTGGCCAGCTGGTAGTAGACATGGCTGTGCTGCACGGAATGCGGCTGCATGAGCTGCGCCTTCAGCAGCTCAAACTGCTCCTCGGCCAGCTCGAAATCCTGCTGCTGCAGCGCCAACAAGCCCAAATTGTAGTTGGCCTCAAAGCTCGTCGGATCCAATTGCAGTGCCCGCTGCAAACGCTTGCCGGCCGAGCTGAAATTCTGATTCAGCATGTCCACAATGCTGGCATTGACCAGGGCCAAGGCATTCGTCTGCAGGGCGCCCAGCTCCTGCAGCTGATTGAGGCAGTGCGTGGCCATCTCCAGGTTGCCCAGCTGCAAGTGGTATCAGGTATTCGTTAAATTGCTTACGAAACAATTCACATTTTGAACTCACATTAATGTAGATAAAGCTCAGATTCGTTAGCGCACTGGCCGTCATGGAGCTCTCGCTCTTGCGATCGTACATTTGCAGCGTCTCAATGGCCTGGTTGACATCGTTCTGGCGCAAATAGACGAGCGCCTTGTTCAGCTCCAGCTCGTTGGCCAGCCAGGAGAGATTTGATGTCCTGATGACCTCAATGCACCAGTTGTAACCTGAGTGTGGAATCGAAATGCTTTATATTAAATGGATATATAGTAAAAGACTAAAAAAGATTGACTAGGTGGTAGAAGATGACTTCTGAAAGGAATGGAATTGTTGGTAAGTTTTTTATGTATTCTATAAAGCAAGAATATAATATACCTATTATACCTATATTTAATTCAAATTATAATAATCTTAATTTTTATACCAGAATCTGTTCACGATCAAGATGGATGACAACTTAAACGAGAAATGCTTCATAGCTGTAAAGGATAAATTCAGGATAATGTGTCATGGAAATCTATTGTGGAATGGTTAAGAACAAAATATTTGTATAGTTTAGATTAATAAGATTATTTATATACCTTTGTTTTACGCTTAACTTTGGAATAAACAATACTGGCATATTAATATTTGAAAATAATATTCGAATTTTTTTAAAGCAACTAAGAGAACAGACAATATTTGAAATGGTATTTGAATATGTAAATTATAATGTTTATAATATTTGAGAATAATATTCAATATTTTTAAGGTAAGTAATTTTTGTTGTATAAATATTTATGTTCTCAACAATAGAATATGCATTATAAAAACTAATTAAAATAGTGTGAGATATATTCTATATACCATGCTCTATATACCAATACATTTTGCATAGAAGAAAATTTAAAATTATTTTCAAGATGGTTTTAAAAGATCCTGTTTTTAGTTTCTTTTCTCCTCTCTATAGTTCCATTTTAAAAGACTTCAAAAATGAGAAAGGGTGTTAGTTAAGCTATATAATTTCTGTCGTTATCATTATGTCTACATCTACATATCTATACATCTATATATCTAAACAAACTCGCTAAAAAAACAATCGCTGTCTTCTCTATCTCTACATCTACATAATTTATACTCAGCTTTAACAAGTGAGCAATTGAAAACTCACCATCATTGTAATTCTCCTCGATGAGCGGTGAAATCAGATCCACAATCATTGTAACGGAACGTTTCTCGTTATTTCGCCTTTGTTTCGTATAAATTGCCAATTCATCCGTTTTGAGAGCCTGCAGCACATAACGATTTTTGGCATTAGCCGAGCTCTTGGTTGGATCATTTAGCTGCTCGTAGGAGCTGCCCGCCTCTGCATCAATTATGGCCACCTCAGCTCCGTTGTCACCCACTGTAGCCAGATCCACGCCCGCTTGCCCAGCCTGTTCTGCCTGCTGCTGCAGGCGTATTATATTATTCTCATTCTCCAGATCGCGCTCCGTTTCCACCGGCTGCACATCGCAGAGGCTGCGAAAGGTGCTCTTGATTTTGTCCACGTCGCCCATGGCATAGTAGCAGAGCAGCAAGTGGATGCCACTGCGTATATCGGCGCGCTCCGACATGATGAACTCAAAACTGGACGCAGCATCCGCATACTGGCCCATGCGTATGAACAGCACACCGATATTCTCGGTGATCTTCAGACGCAGCTGCTTCAACGTATTCGGCACGGAGTCCAATGCCATGCGATACATCTTGATGGCCTTCTTGTGCATGCCCATCTTGAAGTAGATGTTGCCCATGTTCAACTTCAGCTGATTCACATGCGGAAACATTTTGTTCTTGGTCATAATGTTGTAGGTGTTCAAGGCCTCGATGTGCATTTCATTGTGCTCGTATTGCTCGGCCAAATTGAAGAATACCTTAAAAATATGGATAAGAAAGGAAAGGAAGGAAGGAAGGAAAGGAATTTGTAATTGATTAAAAAACCTTTCTAAAAAAAAAACTCTTAAAATATAATCCAAAAGAGCTATTTCCTAAAAATATATTGTATGAAAATTACATCGAAGAGCTATGTGTAAAAACTAAAACACTCGAGGGCTGTTCAAAAGGTATAGGGAATAGAAATTATTATTTTTCCGCAACCTTAAGGCTACCAAAAAAGGTCCAAAAAGTCTTGATATTAATATTTAATATATTGACTTTCCATCTGCCTATCTGTATAAGCGAAAAAGATTCAAGCTAAAGACTTTATTGGATTATACATTATTATATATAATTGCGATTGAATATTAAATATAAAATTATTATATATACTAATTATTAATATATTAATAATTATATATGAAAATTTTAGGCGTGTGGTTTACTGTTTAGATCCTATACAGATGAACTATAAATTATATATTCACGCCAACTAGGGGCGTGGCAAATGTGGGCTAACTGTATAGTGTTTAGTAAAAATTCGAATATATATAAATATTTAATGCTCAAAAATATATTATATTTAAATCTTAACGCTTTGGAAGCGTGGCAAATTGGAAAAACCTATATCTTCTAAGTTAGACTAAGTTACTGTAAATGTCCCATATTGATTTACTATGATGTACTCTCCTAATCTTGCAGATAGCTAATTGTTGATCTGTTTCATAGAAACCCTGCTTTAAGGCTATTTACAATTAGCTTTGGTATAATACAATTTAATCTAATAATATTTATCGCTTACCGCATATGTCAAATCAAAATTGTGAAAAACATTCTCGCCCTGTTTGTCCTGCTCGTGATGCAGTATGCGATCCAATGAGGATGCATCCTTGGCCTTGTTCAGTGCCTCGGCCAGCGCAGATTTCACTTCTGCATTGTTAGTGCCAGTTGAGCGATTCGACGTGCTCTGCGCTGCCAGCACAATGGACGACTCCAATAGCTTAACAATCTTCACCTCCATATTCTTGTATTTGATCTGCGGACTAGATAAAAATATATAATTAATAAATTTGTAAGTCAGTTAGCTTAGCTCCACTCACTTGACCTCCTTGGCCGCATCGACAGATGCATTGGCTGAGGACAGCGTCTGCTGTCTGACCTTCTCCAAGAAGAACTGATCGAAACGTTGACCCGCCGAGCCGCTGGCATTAGCTGCATAGCCCACGGCACGCACCGCTGTCGAGGGTCGGGCCAGCGCCGTCTTATCGCCAGCATTGCGACTGCTAACCAAATTGCCGCGCTGTAAATGGAAATATAAATAAACTTCTTTATCAGTCTATTGGAGCACCTACCGAGAAGAGCTGCGAGGTGGGCGGACGGCCAGCAGCTGTAGGAGGAGGCGGTGGCGCTGTCGGTGCAGTCTCCACATTTTCCGCTGATTTCTTAGCACTCATTTTGCACTATTCTATATATTTTTTGATATAATCAATTATAATTATGAATTCATTTAACCAAATTTCTACGCAAATACCTTTTGTTATGGCCCAGGCGTTGCCTAGGTAAACTTTGCGCCGGTTTGTTGTTCAAATTGTCGTTGTTAAGGACGATGTTTTATGCGATATTTATGATTTGCCTTTCAGCCGATAGTTTCTAGTTTATGCTGTTAACTTCTCCTGTTGGATGTTTACATATTCTGTTAACTCCTCCTGTTAAATATAAAAATATTCTGATTACTACTCCTGTTAAATATAAAATTTTTTTGGTTAATTCCTTAAATATTTAAATATTCTAGTTAGCTTCTACTGTTTAATAATTATGCCCGTCGCGAAAACATATTTTTTATGCGCATCAACGCTTTCATACCCTTCCCACAAATAATCAGTCTTCAAATTTAAAACTTAGATTCATTTGCATTTTACAAACAAATGAAGACATTTAAGTGAGGGCTCGTCAATGCTCAACTAAGAAATATCCTTCATTCGATGGAAACGTTCTTAAGTTAGTGTACATTTTTTGTGAAAGTACTTGCGGTAGCTATTTAGAAAATATAATTTTTCAGGCAGTTAAAGTCTTCTAAGTTTTCTAAGTCTTGCTAATTTTCTAAGTCTTGCAATTTTTCTAAGTCTTTTCATTTTTCTAAGTCTGTCAAGTTTTCTAAGTCTTTTTAGTTTTCTAAGTCTTTTAAGTTTTCTAAGTGTTTATAGTTTTCTAAGTCTTGCTAGTTTTCTAAGTGTTTATAGTTTTCTAAGTCTTTTAATTTTTCTAAGTCTTTTCATTTTTTTAAGTCTTTCTAGTTTTCTAAGTCTTCCTAGTTTTCTAAGTCTTTCTAGTTTTCTAAGTCTTTCAAGTTTTGTAAGTGTTTCTATTTTTCTAAGTCTTTTAATTTTTCTAAGTCTTCTAAGTTTTCTAAGTCTTGCTAATTTTCTAAGTCTTACAATTTTTTTAAGTCCTCCTACTTTCTAAGTCTTTTAATTTTTCTAAGTCTTTCGAGTTTTCTAAGTCTTCCTAGTTTTCTAAGTCTTTCGAATTTTCTAAGTGTTTATAGTTTTCTAAGTCTTCCTAGTTTCTAAGTCCTTTTATTTTTCTAAGTCTTTTAAGTTTTCTAAGTATTTCTAGTTTTCTAAGTCTTTTAATTTTCTAAGTCTTTCTAGTTTTCTAAGTATTTCTAGTTTTCTAAATGCTTATAGTTTTTTAAGTCTTGCAATTTTTTTTAAGTCTTTTAATTTTTCTAAGTCTTTTCATTTTTTTAAGTCTTCCTAGTTTTCTAAGTCTTCCTAGTTTCTAAGTCTTTTAATTATTCTAAGTCTTTCTAGTTTTCTAAGTCTTCCTAGTTTCTAAGTGTTTTAATTTTTCTAAGTCTATCAAGTTTTCTAAGTCTTTTAATTTTTCTAAGTCTTTCAAATTAACTAAGTGTAAGCCTAAGTCTTTAAACGATCACTAACATTATGTCACAAGTTGCCCTTATAATCAATATTTAAACATTTCTTAAGAATTATTTATAACTATTACAATTCTGCTTAAAGTACTTAATATTATTAACAAATAAAATATTTACCTTACCTGACCACACTTCACTTCACTTCACTTTCACTTTACTGCACTGCACTACTGACCCCCACCGGGCCTGGACGACTGAAGAAATGCTGCAGCTGCTGCTCTTTATATAGGGCCACTTTCACTCCAACTCTAAGGCGAGCTCAAATGTTGAGCCTGCTTCGAGTTGCGGTCGCTGCAGTCGATCGTGAAGTGACCAATGAGAACACTCTCTGCTGCTCCAAGCATTCTAAATGAGTTTGACTTAAATGTAAATGTCAGTAAATATTGCTGCGTACATATAGACAACATAAATGATCATCTTCGCTTCTTGCTTTGGTTTGGCAGACAGACAGACAGACGGAGAGACAGACTGAGAGATAGACAGAGAGACAGACATACTGACATACAGATATACATATGGTTAGTATATAGATCGGCAAATAGACATAGTTAATTCTCATTATATATATAATATACATATGTATATATTTCTCATATATGTATTCCTAATTCTGTCTCATTCTGTGTGATCTATCAAGGTTGGCTAAATGTTGATATTTTAAATAGCTAATTTACTTAAATATTTAAAGTTATTAGAGACAGTTAGTTATTAATAGACAGCACTTCCTTCTGTTCTCTAGTCCTCTTAAGGACTAAGATTCTTGCATAAATTGCCACAATTTCAGGCTCTTCCAATGATGGATGGATTTATTACCATGAGCTGCCGTATTTAAGCGCAGAGAAAAAAAAAGTATAAACAAAATTGATGTTTAAAATTAAAAAAAAAAATTTTTAATTGAGTTTTAAAATAGTTTTAATGGAAAATAAAAAGCAAATACGGAAAGTATTTTATTATAAACAGTTATAGTATGTAAAATATTGTAAAATTGTTGGAAAAAATTATTCATTTTAATACCTAGCACACAATATATCCCAATTTTGATAGTGCATGAACAACTCAATTCCTATAAGTAGGATGGAAGAAATGTTTATATGTTTATATGTCTGTAGCAATATTTATATTTAAGTAAAACCTATTTAGAATGCTTGATACAGCAGAATGCATTCTCATTGGTTATTGGCGGGGAAGACTAAATATTCTTGGACCCTTCTTCTCTGTTTGTTTGCCTATTAATTTGACCGTATGTGTGTCTGTATATCTGCAAATCTGTCTGCCTCTCTCTCTCTCTCTCTAAGTCTGTTTGTCTGCCAAACCAAAGCAAGGAGCGAAGATGAGCAGCAGAAGATCATTTATGTTAACTATATGTACGCAGCAATATTTACTGACATTTACATTTAAGTCAAACTCATTTAGAATGCTTGGAGCAGCAGAGAGTGTTCTCATTGGTCACTTCACGATCGACTGCAGCGACCGCAACTCGAAGCAGGCTCAACATTTGAGCTCGCCTTAGAGTTGGAGTGAAAGTGGCCCTATATAAAGAGCAGCAGCTGCAGCATTTCTTCAGTCGTCCAGGCCCGGTGGGGGTCAGTAGTGCAGTGCAGTGCAGTAAAGTAAAAGTGAAAGTGAAGTGAAGTGTGGTCAGGTAAATATTTTATTTGTTAATAATATTAAGTACTTTAAGCAGAATTGTATTAGTTATAAATAATTCTTAAGAAATGTTTAAATATTGATTATAAGGGCAACTTGTGACATAATGTTAGTGATCGTTTAAAGACTTAGGCTTACACTTAGTTAATTTGAAAGACTTAGAAAAATTAAAAGACTTAGAAACTAGGAAGACTTAGAAAAATTAAAAGAAAACTATAAACACTTAGAAAACTAAAAATACTTAGAAAACTAGAAAGACTTAGAAAAATGAAAAGACTTAGACTTAGAAACTATAAACACTTAGAAAACTTAAAAGACTTAGAAAACTAAAAAGACTTAGAAAACTAAAAAGACTTAGAAAACTTGACACCCTTAGAAAACTATAAACACTTAGAAAACTTAAAAGACTTAGAAAAATGAAAAGACTTAGAAAAATTGAAAGACTTAGAAAAATTGCAAGACTTAGAAAAATTATAAGACTTAGAACTATAAACACTTAGAAAATTATAAACACTTAGAAAACTTGAAAGACTTAGAAAACTTGAAAGACTTAGGAAAAATAAAAGACTTAGAACTATAAACACTTAGAAAATTATAAACACTTAGAAAAATTAAAAGACTTAGAAAACTAGGAAGACTTAGAAAACTTGAAAGACTTAGGAAAAATAAAAGACTTAGAACTATAAACACTTAGAAAATTATAAACACTTAGAAAAATTAAAAGACTTAGAAAACTAGGAAGACTTAGAAAACTTGAAAGACTTAGGAAAAATAAAAGACTTAGAACTTGTAATGGTCGCAAATATGCGAGATTGCTAATTGCAGCGCATATCGTTTGCGACAACATTGTCGCCTGCGCTGCAATGTCAGTGAGCTTGGGACAGGCGGAGCTTTAGCGATCGAGCTTTCGCTAAGCTTGCGCTTCACTAGAACTTTTCGGACACAGTGGGAGAAATCCACTCAAATTGTATCCCGTTGCCCGAAGCTTCCCAAGAGAGCGAAACAACTGAAGAAAAGAACACTGGAATGTGGGCGTATAAAACGCGGTCACGTTGTCCATTCAGTCTTTTTTCCGCTCCACATTCTGCACAAAACACCCACGGCGTGAAGAGTAAAACATTTATATCTATATATATATATAAATATATATATTAAACATCTTTATAAAACAAAAATTATTCTTGTGGCTGACAAGAAAAAAAGAAATAAAGAATTTCAATTTGGCCCATTGTCACCAACAGCTGTTGCTGTTCAGTCGGTGAGATTTATTTGCGCAGCCGCACGCGCTTAATTGCCGGAGGCAACAAAAAGTGCGCAAGTAGACAAATTATCTAAGGTAAATAATGACAAATTAATAAAATAGAAAACTCAGTTTTGTGGGACTAAGTTCCTCTTTTGATTTCAGTCCGAAGTATACCCCTAACCTCTAGGCCAGCAAAAGGTCGCACGTAAACGCTGTGCAGAGGTTAGGGCTATATGAAAAAATGCCCCTGAAAAAAAACCGAGAAGCAGACCAAGGACGGCGAGGAGTATAATATATATAAACTAGAGTAGTGAGAAAAGAATTTAAAATTATAAACGGTGCTAAATAAGTGAAAAAAAAAGAAATCTAAATAGACCCCCCCAAAAAATGGTCGTGTGAACAGCGTGTGCATATATATGTATTTATATATATATGTATGTATATTAAAGTATGTAGGTGCAGAACAAAGAAAAGAAAAAGTGAATATGCACATGCATACATAAAAAATTACAAGTACACTGAAGAAAAAAAAAAAACTCTAGTTAAAAGAAAATTCAAAATTAAATTTAACTACTCAAATGAATAAATTTGTAAATAAGACGTAATAATAAGATTAATAATAGCCAAAAAAAAACAAACGAAAAAAAAAAAACAAACTAAAATGAAAAGATGATAATGATTAATTTAAATAAAAATTTAAAATCCCAAAGCCAAACCTCCATCCAGCAGCAGCAGTCATCACGAAGAAAGGCCTTTCATCGGTGGACACAAAAAAACAAAAACAACTGTGAGTGCTTAATAAACCCCTTTACTCCCCCTCCCTATCATGCCCCGATATATATAATTAAATAAACCCAATAAAATACAAGAAGAAAAATAGAAAAAAAATAAAATAAATAAAATGAAATAAAAGAAGAATTGAAGTAAATGAATTTTAGAAAATGAATTATTAAAAAAAAAAAAAAAAATAAGATACAAATAAAAATACAGAAAAAAAAAAACAATGGAAATTATAAAATAAAACTATATTTTAAATTTTATATTTAACAATATCCCACACAATTGAATTAAAGTGTGGATTAGAATTTTTGGTATATTGTTAAATATTTATAATTACTTATATATATTTTTTTTAATTTTAAAATTCGTGCAGAATGACATACACATATATATAGATATATATCAATACAAAAGTAATTAATATAACAAGAAGCACATGAAAGGAATATAAGCACCTAGAATTAGTAATTAACTTAGTAACATAATGTGAATAGAATAATTTTTTTGGTAAAGCAAGAATAAATGTATCTTCATGGAATTTTCGTGTGAGTTTCTTTGCTAAACATTACTAGATCAGTATGTTAGGCTAGGTCTTTAGCATTCTGGCATAAAAGAGAGAGTCGAGGCATTTTTGGGGATCTTCGATCAAAATTTGCAACCGAGGATCATGGTAGGGTTGGGTGAAGACAGCGTGAAGCCAATACCACCTCGGCTTCCGCGTCTGTCTAACTGTCCGTGTTCGTTTCATTTCTCGTCCGCTTGTTTGTACTAGTGCCGTCTAGAGCCTATGTCATTTGTCCAGGAATCCTAAAAATTTAAAGTTTGTGTATGTATGGTCACGGTATGGCAAGACCCACGCCCACGCCGACAGAGCCAAAGGGAACAAGAGGATTCCGCC
The DNA here is from genome assembly GCA_035045345.1 of Drosophila hamatofila. NCBI lineage: Eukaryota > Metazoa > Arthropoda > Insecta > Diptera > Drosophilidae > Drosophila > Drosophila hamatofila. The sequence goes on along the minus strand of JAWNPA010000019.1, from coordinate 13,693,711 downwards.
CGCCATTACCCGAGCCACGTCTAGTATATGTTTAGGTATGTATGTATGCATGTATGTATATACGTGTATATATGTATATCGATAAACATATTGGTGATAGCAGTGTTTCTTCGCCTTCATCATACGACGACACGTTCCATTACATAAATTTTATGGCGCCCAACGTGGGGCACTGAGAGACCATACGCTTTCAGTGAACCGAATTTTTCATGTATAGCCACTTCTTCTATATGGAGTAGTAGTTATACAAAGCACCCCTTTTGTGAGAATACTAGTTGTCTCAGTAGCCTGTATTGCTGAAATAGACTTAGACTTGGTTGGTCTAGCTATCGCAACAGCGACTGCTGAGAGGTATAGATTTGTTTTTCATAGGTACTACGAAGCTGCTGGATTCAAGCCTGGATCGCAGACTGAGACACCTTGAAGCATCTTTCAACTTAAAATGAATCAAAGCATCTCTGCTTAGGAAAAGAACATCTTCCCTCACAATTGTTGCTCGTTTTTGTTTGCTGTGGATGAAGCCACCATTCAATCTAGTTTAGAAAAACTTCTCTGAATAATTCGGCTAGGATATCAATACTGATTATCCCTAGAGGGTTTTCTTTACTTAACCGAAAAATGGTAGAAGCAGTAAGCAATGCTAGTTGTGTGTTGATAAGTTGTTGTCGTTGCGTCTTTAAGTGTACTATTGTCTGGAACTCGGAGATATGCTGCCTGTGCATTCCCTTGCCGAATAGTATAGTTTTTGGTGGTAGCGATAGTCAATTTGTAAATACCTGCTAGATTTAGTTTCAATAGCCCAAAACGAAATAAATCGGAACAGTTATGACTTGTAAGAATACTTCGACTCTCTCTCTCTCTATGCCATTAATAGTCAAATTTAACAAAACATTTTATTAATATGCCAGTTATATATACACCGCTCTTTACTCACCACAGAGTAATGCGGCCGAACGTGTAAACCGTTCGTTGTTAGCAGCGATTCGTTCATACTTGCAAAACGATCAAACTGAATGGGATGTTCATCTCACGAGCATTTCATGTGCGTTACGCTCAGGTCTGCATCAATCGCTAAATTGTTCACCATACCGAGCACTTTTTGGACTCGATATGATAACACACGGAGCGGACTATAAATTATTGAAAAATTTACATTTGCTCCAAGAGCCAATAATACCGATGTCTAGATCAGACAACCTGGCTCTATTGAGACATGATATCCAGATTAATATCCGTCGAGCATATGAACGAAACGCAGGCCAATATAATCTCAGAGCTAAATCGGTCACCTTTAAAGAAGGGCAAGAAGTCTTTCGAAGAAATTTTGCTTTGAGTAAATTTTCGCAAAATATTAATGCCAAACTAGGGCCTCAGTTTCTAAAATGTCGAATCAAGAAAAAATTAGGAAACTGTTACTATCTGCTTGAGAACCTGCAAGGCCAAGAAGTAGGTACTTACCATGCCAAAGATATTCGGAGCTAATTCCCGCTAATATCCTGTCTGACGGGGTATATTATCGGGTGGTGTAATGGTCGCAAATATGCGAGATTGCTAATTGCAGCGCATATCGTTTGCGACAACATTGTCGCCTGCGCTGCAATGTCAGTGAGCTTGGGACAGGCGGAGCTTTAGCGATCGAGCTTTCGCTAAGCTTGCGCTTCACTAGAACTTTTCGGACACAGTGGGAGAAATCCACTCAAATTGTATCCCGTTGCCCGAAGCTTCCCAAGAGAGCGAAACAACTGAAGAAAAGAACACTGGAATGTGGGCGTATAAAACGCGGTCACGTTGTCCATTCAGTCTTTTTTCCGCTCCACATTCTGCACAAAACACCCACGGCGTGAAGAGTAAAACATTTATATCTATATATATATATAAATATATATATTAAACATCTTTATAAAACAAAAATTATTCTTGTGGCTGACAAGAAAAAAAGAAATAAAGAATTTCAATTTGGCCCATTGTCACCAACAGCTGTTGCTGTTCAGTCGGTGAGATTTATTTGCGCAGCCGCACGCGCTTAATTGCCGGAGGCAACAAAAAGTGCGCAAGTAGACAAATTATCTAAGGTAAATAATGACAAATTAATAAAATAGAAAACTCAGTTTTGTGGGACTAAGTTCCTCTTTTGATTTCAGTCCGAAGTATACCCCTAACCTCTAGGCCAGCAAAAGGTCGCACGTAAACGCTGTGCAGAGGTTAGGGCTATATGAAAAAATGCCCCTGAAAAAAAACCGAGAAGCAGACCAAGGACGGCGAGGAGTATAATATATATAAACTAGAGTAGTGAGAAAAGAATTTAAAATTATAAACGGTGCTAAATAAGTGAAAAAAAAAGAAATCTAAATAGACCCCCCCAAAAAATGGTCGTGTGAACAGCGTGTGCATATATATGTATTTATATATATATGTATGTATATTAAAGTATGTAGGTGCAGAACAAAGAAAAGAAAAAGTGAATATGCACATGCATACATAAAAAATTACAAGTACACTGAAGAAAAAAAAAAAACTCTAGTTAAAAGAAAATTCAAAATTAAATTTAACTACTCAAATGAATAAATTTGTAAATAAGACGTAATAATAAGATTAATAATAGCCAAAAAAAAACAAACGAAAAAAAAAAAACAAACTAAAATGAAAAGATGATAATGATTAATTTAAATAAAAATTTAAAATCCCAAAGCCAAACCTCCATCCAGCAGCAGCAGTCATCACGAAGAAAGGCCTTTCATCGGTGGACACAAAAAAACAAAAACAACTGTGAGTGCTTAATAAACCCCTTTACTCCCCCTCCCTATCATGCCCCGATATATATAATTAAATAAACCCAATAAAATACAAGAAGAAAAATAGAAAAAAAATAAAATAAATAAAATGAAATAAAAGAAGAATTGAAGTAAATGAATTTTAGAAAATGAATTATTAAAAAAAAAAAAAAAATAAGATACAAATAAAAATACAGAAAAAAAAAAACAATGGAAATTATAAAATAAAACTATATTTTAAATTTTATATTTAACAATATCCCACACAATTGAATTAAAGTGTGGATTAGAATTTTTGGTATATTGTTAAATATTTATAATTACTTATATATATTTTTTTTAATTTTAAAATTCGTGCAGAATGACATACACATATATATAGATATATATCAATACAAAAGTAATTAATATAACAAGAAGCACATGAAAGGAATATAAGCACCTAGAATTAGTAATTAACTTAGTAACATAATGTGAATAGAATAATTTTTTTGGTAAAGCAAGAATAAATGTATCTTCATGGAATTTTCGTGTGAGTTTCTTTGCTAAACATTACTAGATCAGTATGTTAGGCTAGGTCTTTAGCATTCTGGCATAAAAGAGAGAGTCGAGGCATTTTTGGGGATCTTCGATCAAAATTTGCAACCGAGGATCATGGTAGGGTTGGGTGAAGACAGCGTGAAGCCAATACCACCTCGGCTTCCGCGTCTGTCTAACTGTCCGTGTTCGTTTCATTTCTCGTCCGCTTGTTTGTACTAGTGCCGTCTAGAGCCTATGTCATTTGTCCAGGAATCCTAAAAATTTAAAGTTTGTGTATGTATGGTCACGGTATGGCAAGACCCACGCCCACGCCGACAGAGCCAAAGGGAACAAGAGGATTCCGCCCGCCATTACCCGAGCCACGTCTAGTATATGTTTAGGTATGTATGTATGCATGTATGTATATACGTGTATATATGTATATCGATAAACATATTGGTGATAGCAGTGTTTCTTCGCCTTCATCATACGACGACACGTTCCATTGCAAACTATAAACACTTAGAAAATTATAAACACTTAGAAAACTTGAAAGACTTAGAAAAATTAAAAGACTAAGAAAACTAGGAAGACTTAGAAAACTTGAAAGACTTAGGAAAAATAAAAGACTTAGAACTATAAACACTTAGAAAATTATAAACACTTAGAAAAATTAAAAGACTTAGAAAACTAGGAAGACTTAGAAAACTTGAAAGACTTAGGAAAAATAAAAGACTTAGAAAACTAGAAAGACTTTGACAACTTGAAAGACTTAGAAAACTTGAAAGACTTAGGAAAAATAAAAGACTTAGAAAATTATAAACACTTAGAAAACTTGAAAGACTTAGAAAACTTGAAAGACTTAGAAAACTTGAAAGACTTAGAAAAATTAAAAGACTTAGAAAACTAGAAAGACTTAGACAACTTGAAAGACTTAGAAAAATTATAAGACTTAGAACTATAAACACTTAGAAAATTATAAACACTTAGAAAACTTGAAAGACTTAGAAAAATTAAAAGACTTAGAAAACTAGAAAGACTTAGAAAACTTGAAAGACTTAGAAAAATTAAAAGACTTAGAAAACTAGAAAGACTTAGACAACTTGAAAGACTTAGAAAACTTGAAAGACTTAGGAAAAATAAAAGACTTAGAAAACTAGAAAGACTTAGAAAACTTGAAAGACTTAGAAAACTTGAAAGACTTGGAAACCTAGAAAGACTTGGAAACCTAGAAAGACTTGGAAACCTAGAAAGACATAGAAAACTAGAAAGACTTAGAAAACTTGAAAGACTTAGAAAACTTAAAAGACTTACTTAGACTCACTTAAAAAAATTAGAGATGATTCTAATCAGCTTAGGAATATACATAAAATCAAATCATTAAAGGATCTCACCAGGTGTTTTTAATAAAAAATACATACATTGTTATTTTAAACTTATATATAAATATACAAAATTGTAAGTTTCCCTTGAACAGCAATAGAGGTACTCTATATAATGCATACTTTTTCTTCGTCAAATAATTTTGTACTAGCTGTCCAGTCTATGTATTTTATGGTTAGTGGCTCCATCTAATAATCATGTTAAATAACAAATGTAAACATAACACAGTAATTTAAATAATGTTAGCTAGTGTTGGTTGCGTCTTCTAAGCTACTGTTTACCTTGAATGAGACTTCAAGACAAAGTTCTAAGACTCGTCGAAACCAGAAAAAATCCAGATGGTTGGCGCTATTCAATACAAATCAGCATATCAATGAATACGTCCAATTTTTCTGTTAGCAATAATATCAATTTATCTTTGCTTTTAAAGGCATAATTTCCTTTTGGGTGTGCATTATAAATTGGTAGTGCCAAGTTTGATCTACAGGCTAAAAAACTTGTGAATGGTTCTTCAAATGACCAAGTTAATGTCGGAAGTGATTTTGGGATCCAATCAGATATATGAGTCTGATCCGCTAGAGTAGCCAAGATATACAGCTCATACACTTTATCGGTAATAGAAGCTTAGATAAGTAGGTACGAATAAGAGTATTAGCTGATAACAATTCAACTCAGACTAGAGTAGACTCACATAGTAGCTGTAGAAACGTTTGCTTCTTACAAACTTCGATCTTTCGATGCTGTCGTCATGAATCCCGATTGCGAGACGGACATCTATAGTCTGCAATGCCAGGAATGGATGAGGCTAGTGTGCAGCCGTTGCAGGGAACTGTTTGCCGAAGCCGCCACTGATATCTGGGCCGCCTGGTGGCACGATACGGCAGCACCGTTGTACAAGGATGTGTCCGAGATGACCGTCTATGACTGCGAGAAGCTGAAGCATTTGCTAGAAGTCCAAGTGGCCAAAGACAGTCCACATAAAATTGCAGTGGAGTACAAAGAGTTTGCGTGGTGGCAGAAGATCGCTCTGATCATCATCTATGTTGCCATCCTGGTGCTGTTGCTCGTTGTGTGCCGCCGTTGGCGCAGGACATGTAAATCTAACAACCAGCCGCCCATTGACAGCGAGCGAGAAACTCTGCAGCAACAGACATCCACAACGAACCCGGAACTACCGACAGAACAATGCAAACCAGACGAAACCGGAGCAGTACCTAAAGAGTGTCTCAAACCAAAAAAGCACGGCTTCAAGGCATGGATGCATCAAATGTGCCGTCCGATTTTCGTTCACAATGAAGGGGCGCTTAAACGTCGAATGAAGAAGTACGAGGAGGAAAAGAAGATCGAGCGCGCCCTCAACGAACGCAATGTTAAGAAATGGACGAAGACTCGCGCCAAAGCCGAACGTAGGCGTGAAATGGAAAGGGAGAGCACTGAAATGAAAGAAAAACAAACATTTAAGAAATGATTAACCATTGTAGAGAGATGAAAACCAAATATGATTTTGATGGACTTGGTAAACTGATAGATAAGTAAAAAAAGCCTAGATAACGATTAAGATTAAGTCCGTTTTGCTGATTGCAGAATCGATTTGCTGTAAAGATTTAAAATAATTTTCTTTTATAATAGTTCGCATAAGCTCCGTTGTAAGAAGTAACAAAAATAAATCTAAGTAAAAAGAAAATCAGCAAATAATGAATATTCTCAATTTGCCGAGGAATGGAACGAATTCGATGTCCTTTCTAGCCACTTGTTTAGATTGTTTGTCCCTAAGCTAATGACTATATGCAAACGTACAAATAAATTATTCTGAACCTATAATTATTGTTGCTTATATTATTTATAATACTAATCGATAGTCCTTGTGTGGTGAGAGTTTGAAAAGCTAAGTTGAGTGAGAAAATGTTTAAAAATCCCACATTTCAAGAAATTCAGTAAATACTTTGGTAAAAACAATGTTTTTGGTAATCCTGAGCACATATAGAATAAATCTCTTTTCAAAATACATATTTTGATTTTAGAAACGATTTAAAAATTAAATTTTAGAAGCTCTTTGGCCCATAAAATTTGAATAAATTTAACATTTCAACATTGGAATAAATGCTTGTCATTTAAAGATTTTTTACGTTAGCACTCCCAAATTTAAATTTTAGCTATCCTATATACCTAATAAAATTACTTAAATGTTACCTTAGTATTATTACCTTAGTACAATAAGAATTTAATATTATATTATAAAACAAAATCTTATTGTTAATATTGTTTATGTAAATTTTTATATATTATAACTAAGTTATAGTTGTTTATCATATATTCTATTATAAATAATATTCATATTACTTTTAACATAGTTCCTTAGGCGCCGCAAATGAAAATTAATCATAAAATAAACTCTCTTAAGTATTTCGTCTCTTTATAGGCGTTGCGTTCATTTGGTCTTAAATTCCTTGAAGCTTGAAGAATTGATGTAATCTGAAAAGAAGAAAATTAAATAAAAAAACATATATATATATATAAATATAAACTTTGCTTTTCAAACATTACATATTTTATATAATCCTTAGAACTGTTGCAGTCCAGTCTCAGTAAAATTTTGTTTTCTTTCCTTTAAGGCGCACATTTAATTTCTGCATAATCTTGAATGTCAATCGATCAACTATACTCTTATTTATACTCTTCATTTATGTGATCTGCAAAGTAAAAATAAAAAATTTCAAATAATTACAATAACAAATCGAGACTTTACTTTTTTTACCAGCATTTTATAATCTTAGCAGATCAGTATCCAAGATATGATACTCATGTCTGACATCTGTAATGCAAGTTTTGTTAATAAAAATTCAGATAAGTAGGTCTGAATGTGTATTGGAATACCTGGTAGCAGTATAGCTCGGAATTTAGTCCAGTAGTTGTCCCAGTAGCTTTTGAAAACTATGCTCTCGATAAAGTGTGTGTCCGATTGTTCGATGCATTAAACATGAATCCCGATTGCCAGGGCAACTGTCCGGAATGCCAGCAATGGATAAGCCAGATGTGCGCCCACTGCAGGGATCTGGTCGTCAAAGCATTTAATGATGTCTGGACTGCGTGGTGGGTCGAAGCAGCTCCATCGTTGTACAAGAATGCTGTGGATATACCCATCCTGGACTCTAGCACAATTTGCGAATTGCTTCAGTTGGAGTTGGAGGAGGAGGACTTTGATGAACCCGAAGTATTACCACTGCAATATGACGACTTATCGTGCTGGCAAACGGTGGCCCTGATCTTCGTTTATGTTGTCATCCTTGTGCTTCTGGCTGTGGTATGTCGTTTCTGGAGAGCGCAAAATCATGTTCAAATGCAGTGCGATGGCACTGAGGTCGTGCAGCAGCGGCAACAACAATCAATAACATCCGAACAATCCCCGGGAACATCAATAATGTGGGAGCAACTTCCAAAGGAACCAGAGGACGAACCAAAATCGAAGCGACCTAAACTATTGAACAAAATTTGCAAACGACCCAAAAAGAATTCGGAGCAATCGTCCACATATAAGTCGCCATCGAAATCAAAGGAAACACCTGGAGCAGTTGTATATGGGCCACCAACAGCTGATTCTGCAGCAGCATCAGAGCCGTCCGTGTCGGAGTCACAAATAAGATCAAGGCGACCAACGGGATATCCAAAAAAGAAGGATTTTCCAAAAGACCAATCTCCACCATTATCGGAGCAACCATCTAAGGCGGCGCCTCCAGTACCAATAATTTTAGCCCCAGCAACATCGGAGCGACCGATGAATACGGGGGAAATGGAAAATACGGGGCGAGAAAGAATATTTCAGGAATCACCAAAGACGACGTTTCCATCACAATCGGAGCGACCGATAAATAAAGAGGAACCGCTGCGAGTAAGAATTTCCTATGAAGAACCAACAACGGAGTCACCAGCAGAGTCGGCGCGACCATCAAGCTCAGAGCAACCGTCAAAACCGGAGGAATATGATAACCGAGAATCGTCGGAAAAGACGGACAAGAAGCCCAATAAGGTCAAAGCCTGGCTAAGATATAAAATCCGCCCGCTCTTTGTGCACAATCAGGATGCGCTGCGACGCCAGCAGAATAAGTACAAGGAGAACGAGAGGTTCAAGCAGGAAAACACCGAGAGGAACATTGAGAAATGGACGAAGGCACGGGAACAAGTCGAAAGAAAGCGGCAAATTGCAAGAGAGAGCGCTGAAAGCAAAGAAGAAGCAAAACGGCAAAGTGGAAGAGATAGCTCTGAAAGCCAAGACAGTAAGAAGGGACTAATTTGGAAGAGGTTAAACAAAGTTGATATATTTTCCCGATAACCTGTATTAATATTATTATTTTTAGATAATCTGTGGATAGAGAAAGTCATGAATCAAACACTACTTGGGATTTACCTGGAAAATAGTGTATATGTATGTAGGTATAATATTTGGATTAATTTGACTCAAATTTTCTATAGAAAGTGGAATGCAAGACATAAATGAATTTGATTTCAGACTTGGATATATATAATTATGTTTTGCTTTTACATATTCACTATGCAAATTTTGGCAATTGTATTAATTTGTGATGACAAATTCAAAATAGACAGTAGTAACTTAAACGTGACTGTACTTTCTTGCAGCATTCACATATCAGCTGATTGTCCAGTGTTGCAAAACACTGCAAACAATTCAAAGTTTCGATATCTGTTGCATTTGCAATTGTGGCGTTGAGCAGAGTGCGTGAATTGACTTTTATAAAAAAATAAAAATTTTTTTAGTGGTATAAACATAGTAGAGTAATTCAAATAAACTACATCTTATATTGAAATTTGAATGAATTTATATATATGCAAAGAAGGAAGTGAATTAAGGTTCGTAGTTAAGATTTTAGATTATCAGAGACTTTCTTTGCGCGTAAGTTAATTTAATTGATGTATTATTATATAATATATATATTATGCATAAATAAATACATACTTCAACGCTGTTTAACATAAACCTTCTGCTGAATCTTTATTTTGGGCATAAATAGTTGAGATGCCTCCAAATTCTTTTGATTAAGTTCTGATTGTAGCACGTGCTCTTTGCACGTGCAACCTGAAATATGAAATAGTTGAATTTAATTTATTAAATTAGTGCAAAATAAACTTTTAACTAACCATATGTGAAACATACTTAGCTTGTCAGATTGCTGTAAAGGATTAACAGGAACAAAATCATAAAAAAAACCGTGGTTTGAAATATAAATAATTTACATGAGACTACAAAAAAAAAAAAAAAAAAATAGAATGAAATGGAAATATTTAAATTGCGATATCTGAGTTGTTATATAGTAGCGTTATATAGATTCGCTCCTATATAAACAAGTCAGATTATCGAGTTAAATATAAAACACGATAAATTCGAAATTATAAATGTCTGTGATAATCAGAGTAAATTTTAACATTCGATGCAATCTATAATCTGTTAAGAATTGTACAATCAAAATAAAATTTAGCAAAAAACATAATCAAATATTGCCAAGTATGCAGCACGTTGATGTTGTTCGTGATATCTCAACGGATTGCATACGTGTCAAATTTTGTGAATGTGAATTCTGTTGCTTATGTGCATAAATAGTTGATAATTTTAAATTAAATTTACAATTGAAACCACATTTCGTTATCAGCTTAATTCTTGGGGTTTTTCTTTTAATCACAATTAATATTGCTCACTTATATTTAGTTTGTTATGCAAAACATGTTTCAGCACTTCAAGACATTGCGAGGCGCAGTAAATGATATATTAAGTATATATATATATATTTATGTATATATATATAAAAAGGTTTTTCTGTCTGTTTACAAAAAGTACACGTACAAAGTTAGCTGGCTTAGGCTTATAATACAAACATACATATAATAGTTGGCCTGCCGTTTGCTTACCGATAATCCAATAACAGAAGTTTTCTAGTTGCTAATACTAATTTTGTAATTTATGCACTAAATTGTTAAAAAATGTGCGCACTAAAAAAGTTGCTTAGCTTTTTTAAAATAAAATTATTCACTGTCTTTTGGTATTGTTGTTAGTATAATATAATTATACACAAAAATGATTTGTTTATAAGGCAAAATTGTAAGTCACTTTCTTGATTGCATACGGCGTCTAGTTCATTCATATACATATATCTAAATGTATATATATATATAATAATTTATCTTTATGTAAATAGCCTTTGAAGCCGTTGAAATGTATTGAAAATTATCTTTGTTTTTGTGTTTTTTTTTTTGTTATAATTTTGTATCAAAATTGTTGCCATATTTAAGCAGTTTGTGTCTTTGTAAAGTTATTAAAAAAGTTTCATTAACAATTGAAACAAGCTCTTGGTGTGCCTGTGTGTGCTAGTTGTACATTTAACATATATATTATCTATACGTAGATAAGGCTCACTCGTTGTATATTTAAATGTAACATTTTATGAGTACCGAGATCAGTGTACGTTATGCATGTGCGAGTCTATAAACAAATACATGAATCAACATTACACAATACAATTTTACTTAACGAAACTATTTCTATTTTCTTTTAACAAACGTTTCTCAACTAAAAACTATGTGATTTCCATTCATTCACGTCGTGTTTGGACAGCATAAATAGAAACTAGTTAACCTTATTTTTATGTTTCTATATAATATTTTTTGGTTGCGAATAATAAAAAAGTAATCTGAGTAACAAATGACATTTGTTGCTCTCAATGTTTTTTTTTTTTTTTTTGGTTTAGTTTCTTATAATTGGCAAAGCTTCCTAGTTAACGCGGCTTGGTCCAAGTTCTATATACAATTGGGGAAAGCACAGCTATGTCAGTTTCTTAGCCCATTTCAAGTCGTCGTCGCGCGGCTTTAGGCCCGTAAAGCGTTCAATAATAAACTCAAAGCTTGACCAGAATCTAAAAGTATTGAAAAGTTCTTAAAATATGTGAGTGCTTTAAGTATTTCCTATTAGTTACCTAAGCTGCTCCAGTGGCCAATTTAGCCAGCCGGTGGTTATGCAGAAGTATGTTTCATGCGGTGCCACGTGATGAATGCGATGATGCTTACGAGGCAGAATTATGTGACAGTTCTGCAGCAACAGCACCCATCGTGGCAGGCCCCAATACGTGTGCGACCATTTGTGTATCTAAACAGAAAGTAAATGGATATTAACTCAATTTCTAATTATAATCATCCTGCATAATATTACGATATCACATATTCATTCAGATAAAGCTGTTAAGGCTACTATTTTAACATAACTCCAACAGTACCAATCGAAAGTTCACAAAAATTTTACTTACAGCTCACCAGACTTTCTTTTTAAATTAATAATTGTAGATTCCTGCCTGGTCTCACCTGATTCGTCATAGCCACAAATATGGAGCATAGAAATACATAAGCAATCCAGCCGAAATTCTGTTGTATTTCGTACGGTGTCTTTATATAAAAATAGTGCGCCAAATAGCCAAGTATGGGTATGCCAACCATAAAGTTATCCCCGTTTGTCTCAACGAAATCGTGACGTGTTATTGAAGTCGGATCCAGATGATGTTCACGAAAGGGTCGCAAAAAGTTCTAGAAATAGATAAGACAGAACTGATTAACAATTCAAGCACGCATTAAGTTTTCTTTGTTACCCTTCCAATTATGGGCAAGTCCACAGAGCCCCAGGTATCGGCTGCCCAATGGACCAGTCCGGATGCAAAATCGGCTGTTATAATGCCACACAATGCAGAGATGAAGGCCACGCTGATGCGCTCCAGGCGCATGTGTTTCGCAATCAGAGCCAAATTGATGATCATCAGCCCGATGCAGGTGTAAACACAAATGATTTCCTGTGCACGTTTACCTGCCCAAAGTGTTATACTCGTAAATTATTTGTGGCAAATGCGACGTAGAACTTATATAGCTATAATATAATTGATTATCTGTTTGCTGCTGTTAATGAATTTAACGAGTAGCCTATGAAATTGATTACAAGTTAGTCAAACTGATTAAAATTGATAGCAGCTAATCTATTTTTACGATTGATTGAGCCGGTAGCCACAAAACAAATTAAGCTTTTGTTGTACTCGAAAATTCTTTATGGATTTGGGCTGCTTTTCTGTCTATATTATCGGCTTGATACAAAAATATTCAGTGATCATTTATATACATAAATATTATATACATATAGACAAGCGTTTATAAATTTATGTATTTCTTAAAAGCTGTTATATTGTAATTATATGATATTAATCGATATAAAAGTTTACTGTTGAAACTGTTCGAATAAAATAATAATAAAATATATTATATATCATTATACGCTATACGCAAATATTGAAAGCAATTTTTATGCTACTCATATAGTCATGGTATACAACAGTTATAAATATGTGATATAACTTTTACATGAGTGTTATACAGCTGATATACGACTGTTATATATCCTCACCTGGACTATAGAGTGATGCCAGCTCCTGGGCACCTTTGTTTTGAGGACCCCAACGTGGCGAGGTCACTGCTGCTGCTGCTGCTGGAACTGTTCTAGTGGTCGCTGTTGATGCTTCATTTGCCATCGTCTGTCCGTCCTCCTGCTCCTCGGAATGCAATGCTGTGGGTGCTGAATTGCCATTGGGATCATCCTCGTACATGGAATTGGCCAGTATTTCCTTATCGCTCTTGGCCGTCATCGTCTGTTTCAGCAGGCAATTAAAAGAAAGAAATACAAAATAAAGAAAAAATAGATTAAAGTCGCATTGACAAGGACAGTTTCGTAGCAGGCGCTGGCCCTGACTAACAGCGCGACATTGAACGTCGCTTCCCAGGACTCGGGGGAAACAGTCAGCTGCTCCGAGTGTGCATTATTCAGGAACTCACTGGGAAAAAAAACAGTCAGCACAAAATGAGGTGGGCGTTAAATATTTAAATGCTCTTAAATGTACCGCTGTTGCATTGAGCTCTTGAATTTATAAAAATCTAACAGAACGAACAGGTGACAGAGCACAAGTCCACCCAACGATTGACCTCTGCACATGTTGATGTCATTTACGTGGCCTGCATTGTCAGCAGACATCGCACTCCGAACTCTCTGTCTCCTTGCCGCTCGGCTCCTCCAACTGTATGTCACGCAATATTTTGGGACCTATTCGCGGTCCCAGAGTGAGCTGTCAACCTAATAATGGGTGTGAAGGGGGCGGACTTTGTAGGTGCTGCTTAAAGTCGTCTTAATTAGGCAAATTGGTATTTAAATTGTGGTGAGCCTCGAATTTTGAGGTAGGCTAACGGATTATATGCATATTTTGGCAGTCCATTTTCATTCTTAATTATCTCTGGGCTCAGTGGAATTTTTTTTTGTGAAATGACAAATGGATTTCAACACGAAATGCTTGAACTGTATATATAGTAGATATATATTAATAATTGAACATGAGGAAATTACTTATAGTTATTTATAAACTATAGTCAATTCGTGATATTAAGTGAAGTTCTATAATTAACTCGCCTAACTCTGTTATTACTAGCTTAACCTTCGGCTTGGCTGAAGACTATATCAAGTGACATTAGTTAGACAAAGTCAGCTATATATATATCCCCAGACATATATGCATGTGCATGTAATGTATGACATTTAAATACCAACTACTTCTGCACCTCTTCTTCACCCTAAGCTGGGCTCAAATTCTACTTCAAATCCCATGGGTTAGACAGAGATAACTATATCTGTACACACATATGTGCGTGTGCATTCATATGCCAACTGCTACAGGTGTTCGAGGCATGTTTGCGTGAGTGAGAGTCAGTGCAGTGCATGTGTGCAGGCGTGCGCATGTGTTGGTGTGTTTAAGCATTGTGATTGGCTAGCCTGAGGACAAGCTGATCAACTATTACAGAGGCTTCTTACAAAGACCCAATTAAAATCACATTAAAGTTTAGCTGAATTAATACTTCAAAATATTATTTTTTAATTAACCCATCAATGATAATACCTTAAGAGGTAACCAAAGTGCACTTAATAAATGAGAAATGCTACTACTTTAAGTGAACCAATATATGAAGAGGGTTCTCCAATAAATAACACTCGCAAATATAAACAAAACTTATGTGTGGTCAAGAGATTGATTGAATTGATTTTTCAACAGATAACTTCTAACTTAGTATAACTTCTCTATCTATTTTATAAACAACTTGAACTACCACCTGCTTTCGCTATCGATTGTAAATAACTTCATACTGCCATCGAACGACTCGTGGGTATAAATAATATTTAAGGGTTCGAAGCGTGCGTGGTTTTTCACGTATAGAAACCATTAATTGTGGGATTTTCACTCAAGTAGTTGACTATTATTTATGCATTAGCTGGAGTTTAGGTCAGAGGTCAGTTAATAATGTCACATATAAAAGTATATTACTGCTATATTATATTGTTGTAGGGCCACATAATGCGCTCCGTATTGACAAAACAATTTCCATTCCCAATAGCCCTTCGTACATACTGAGACATATATAAACAGTAAATAATATGTACTAATGATTGCGCTCACAGCTGGAAATGTCAAGCGAATTACACTTATGGAACTGTCAAATTCGGAAATCGTGGTTGGTTAACGGCAAACGCATTAATTAAAACTAGCAACGTCTATTGATAAATCGCTCGCCCACACTGACTAATAATATAACGTGAAAGGAACTGACAGCCGGGCCAATACTAATGGTTATCAAAAGTCGAGGTGTGCACCGCCCCCACAAAGGTCATGAAAACGAAACCCATAATCTGATGGCTTGTAACGCCCCACCAAAGGCCAAACATTTCAGTTTGACGTGCAAAAAAAAAAAAAAAAAAAAAAAGAAGCAAACAAAAACAAAAATAAAGAAAAGAAAATTAGAAAGAAAAACGTTGATTCAAATTTCAAAAATAAATGCGAGACGCCCCACCTAAAAGGTGAGCTAAACATGGAATGTGAATATGAAATCCTAGACAGCGAAATATTAGCTACGGCGTCAATGGCGACAACTCCTATGCCCTCTAAGACATTCCGCTATTATTTATTTGCAAGGAGTATTCACTTGCTAAGACAAAAGCTAAAAAAAAAAAAACAAAACAGAACAAAAAAAAACAACAAAGAATTATCATTTAATTGACCTCGATTAACAAGATGACACACACATAAATTTAAAATCGAAGCTCAACTTAGCTTCAGCTCCGCACTAATAAAATTTCGATAACTTCTATCACCTAACAATCGAATTCGGTTCAAAGAATTTGCACTCTCATCCTCTCTCTCACTCCAACACTCTAAAAGCAATTATAAAATTACTCATTCATTAAAAGTACTTATTCACAAGAGGGCTTCGAAGAAATAACGGGGTATTCGCCTAGCTGTTCAATGGCTGACACACTTTTAAGCTTGTTTGTTGTCGTAAGGCGCAAAAAGAAAAAAAAAAAAAATAATAAAAGGGGCCACACAGCCAACAGGTACTAATTTAGCAATGTTACGGGGATTCGCTGTCTGGGTGTGTGTGTGTGTCTGTATGTGTGTGTGTGTTGTGGCAACGAAGGGAGCGCAATTTATTACACGAAATGCGCGAAAAGTCACTCGAAAGTTTTTATGTGTTTTGAGGGCAAGAACTTCTTGCGTACCCCTACCTACCTATTTTCAAAGTCAGCCATTCGTCGTATTTATAGTTTTTATTGTTAGCTATTCGCAATTGATAAGAAATGTTGATGGTTTTGCTTTTGCATACTCTGCACTCGCGTACCTATTTATAAAAAGCATTAAAACACTAGACAAGCGCTCTCACACATGCAGACACAAGCACATACTAAAACATGCATTTAGTAACGGTTCGAGCATTCGACTCACCTTCTGTGCGTGTGTGTGTTGCGCTTTGTTGGCGTCGTCGGCAGCGGGCGGCAAACACAAAAACCGTTCTTATTGTCGCTCTCTTGCTGTTGTTGCTGCTGCTAGCGGCGAAGGCACCTGTAAAGAGTAGCGCACAGCAGAGCACTGGCATGTGTGTGGGTTTTACTTAAAGCTATTAAATTTAAATGAACCATCTAGTAATATATATTGATTAAAATTAGAGTCCACAATACATTTTATGCATGCAGAACAGCAAAAACACGCACACAAACACACACAGACACACACCATTACACAAGGACGCACGCCATGAATTACAAGAGAACTACATACGTCAGCGACTGCTCCTCACTATGGGTAAAAAGTAAATAAATGCTGCCTTTATACACGTGATTTTATGTTGTCACAGGCGTGAACTCGCAAATGCACACTACAAACAAACACACACACACATAAACTCTGCGACCCGGAAACCGACAACGACCGCGACTATGCCTGCACTTGCACAGGCTACTTTGCACTAGTAAATACCGACAGCAACTAAATAGAATTTGAGCGTTAGGCAGCTTTTCATTCATGCCCTCTCTCTTTGTATGTGTGTGTCTGTGTGTGATCGGTTTGCGTTTACCGTTATGTGGGAATGAGCGCGCATTTACTCACGCTTATATGATGCCACTTTAGCCGCCACAAACAATCGTGGTGTGATGTTCTTGCTGCTTGCCAAAGATAATAAATATATATACACTTTACATTTTGACATTAAATGCACAGATAATCGTTAAATAAATTAAAATTTGTGCATGCAGCACTTGTTATCGATTCCATAGCGCGAGCTGTCATAGCTTTGACCTTTTTGCCAGGCATAACATAGTGTGACCATCTCAGATTGTAATAAAAAACATAAGCAGCTGGTTGTTACGTCGCCGCACACGCATTTCTAGTTAACAATAAAAGTAACTGCAATTAATTAATAAAAATGTTGACTTTAGCACGCGGCATTTACAGCAGCTTGACACAAATAACACGCAACAGTCGTGCAGCACTGCACACAGCCAGTGCGCTTCGTTGCAAAGCCGAACCTGCAGCTGCAAGTGAAACACCTGCAGATGGAGAAGAAAATCCAGAAAATGCTGGAAATTCCGCTCCAGATCCCAAAGATCGCAAAAATGTTATACCGGTGGAGACTTCAATGCGCTACCTAAAAAGCGCTGCATACAAAACAACTTATGGCGATGACTTTGTGTGGACACAATATCGGTGTGTAGCTCCATAAAAGATTTTTGCATTTTCTAAAAGTTAAATTAATTCCAACAGTCGCAATCATAAGGGAATGTATGCTCCGCGCAAGACACGCAAGACCTGCATACGCCAGGGCAGGATCAGCACCGGCAATCCGTGTCCCATCTGTCGCGATGAGTATCTGGTGCTGGACTATCGCAACACGGAGCTACTGAAGCAGTTCATCTCGCCGTATAGCGGACAAGTGTTGAGCTACTCCAAGACAGGACTCTGCCAGAAGAGTCATCTGCGTCTGACCGTTGCCGTGGAGCAGGCACGCGATTGTGGCCTAATTACCTACGATGTGCCTTTCCGGGAGTATGATTACAGCGAATACTATGGTAAAAAGGAGGAATCGAAGCAGTAAATGATTAAAGTTTGTTCAAACCAAAAAAATGTATTTTATTTGAGGTTACATAGCAATCAGCTGCTACAACAGCTGTTCGTGTTTGTCTATGTTTAGTGATTCACAATTTGCTCTTCTTTTCATGTGGGCCTATATAGCTATCAGCTGTTCAGGATTTGCATATGTGTTGGCAGTGCTGCCATTTTTCCCAGAGCATAAAAAACTAGATCTAGCCGGAAAAAGCTAGATATAACCAAAATAAACGGGATTTTAAGACATTGTATCAGGTTTTATGTGAAATATGTATACTTAAGTGTACATGCGTATATGTAAGGGCTTTATTTTTTGCTCAATTTCATTAAATTTCGCAACATCAATTAGATAGTTCGGTAATTTTGCATTGCAACACTCAAATTTGCCACAAAAACCATACATCATGTCAAAATATAAAAAGCTGAAAAAAAGGTTTTCTAGAAAAAAAAGAATTACCGCTTCCTGCTGTTTTAGAATTCCTCCCGCAATCGGACTTTTAAAAAAGCCAGATCTGACGGGAAAAATGCTGAAATGGCAGCAGTGATTGGCAATACAAAAAAGCTAAGGCTGGAACAGCTGTTTATGATTCACAATTTCACAATTTTGTTTTATTTTGATTCACAATGCGCAACAGCTGATTGTGATTCTTTTAAAAAGTAAATAAATACTTGGCATTTGTTAGTTTCTCAGATGTCTCGTAATTGCACATTCCTCGTAGTTGGCGGCGGCATTGCCGGCGTCTCTTGTGCGGAAGCCTTAACCATTTGTTGTCCAGATGAAACGATTCTGTTGTTGACCGAATCGAGCGTGGTGAAGAGCGTGACTAATCTGGTGCCCGTTGCGCGCTATCTGCACAAATTCGATGTACGGGAGCAGAATGTGAGTGATTTGCGTGCCGGCATTGGAACCATTGTGGACCAGCTGGCGTATGTCAACAGCGGCGAGCATTGGGCGCGCACCAGGACGGGGCTGGTCATCAAGTATCGCTATCTCTGCCTGTGCACGGGCGGCGCAGCTAAAGTGTTCAGCACCGGCGAACAGGAGCTCAACACACGCATCATTGGCATACGGGATACGGACTCTGTGTTGGAGCTGCAGCGCCGGCTGGCCAGCGCCAGGGATGTGCTCATCTTGGGCAATGGAGGCATTGCCAGCGAATTGGCTCATGAATTGCACGACGTGAACGTGCACTGGGTGATCAAGGATGCTCATATCTCAGCTACCTTTGTGGATCCCGGCGCAGCAGAGTTTTTTCAGCTGGCCAAGCGGGAGGCGGATCAAACCACAGCGACGACAAAACCCACAACGGCCATCAAGCGAATGCGCTATAGCGAATTACTGCCAGAGCAGGAGGCGGATCAGCAGCAAAGTAGGCGTGGCGCGGCCCTGGGACCCGACTGGCATCGTAGCTATGATCTAGCTGGAGGCGGCGCAGATTCCACCAGTCGAGCAATGCCCAAGATCTATTATAATTCACACATAGAGCGCGTGGAGCAGTCTTCAGCTGGAGCTGCTTTATCTATCACTCTTAAGCACGACGATGGCAGTGAGGAGCATCTCAGCTGTGATTTCATTGTGTCCGCCACGGGCGTCCAACCACGACATGATTACGAGACAGATAAACCATTTCAGCTGGCTGCGGATGGCGGCATCAAAGTGGATGAAATGATGCGCACGAATCTGTGTGATGTCTATGCGGCCGGAGATGTCTGCACCGCTGGCTGGCCAAATGGGACGCACTGGTTCCAGATGCGTTTGTGGACGCAGGCGCGGCAAATGGGCGCCATGGCTGGACGCAGCATGGCAGCTGTGCACGAGGGCGAGACAGTCTATCAGGACTTCTGCTTTGAGCTCTTCGGACATGTGACGCAGTTGTTTGGCTTTCCTGTTGTGCTGCTCGGACGCTTCAATGGACAGGATCTGGGTCGGGACTATGAGCTGCTGGTGCGCTGCACACGCAACAAGGAGTACATCAAATTTGTGCTGCATCAGGGACGATTGCGCGGTGCCATATTGATTGGTGACACGGATCTGGCCGAGACTTGTGAGAACCTGATCTTAAATGGCACCGATCTGACGCCCTATGGCGATGATATACTGAATCCAGACATTGACATTGAAGACTACTTTGATTAATTGAACAGTTTTACAAATAAAGTATTAGTTGGACTTAAGGTGTAGCTTAATGCTAAGTGGAGCTTGATTTTTTCGCGTTGGGTCATTTGAGCTTTCCTTCGGTGCCTGAATGAACAAAAGAATATATAAAAACTAACTGCAATCGATAAGCAAGTCTATTTCCGATACTTACCCACATACTTAATCTCATCGAATGCCTTACGCGCCTTCTTCAGCTCCTCATTCATGGTCAGCAGATCCTTGACTCTTGCATATTTACGCTGATCCTTGCGCACGAGAAATATAATGTCCTCCACCTGGACGCGGCCTGTGCGGCCAATTTCCATGGCACGATGTGTGGTCTCGGCAATATATTCAATAACCAAATCCTCCAGCAAATCAACTGTCTCCGTATAAGGATTCTTGTCGTCGCCGAAACCAAACATCATGCAGCGCAGCTCCTTGCTGAAGAGACGCTTGCGGCCCGAGTTGGTGGAGACCATTTGCTCATCGTCTACATCCTCATCGAACTGCAATGTGAATGTATAAATTACTGTGTATATGCAGGTATTATACCATATTTACATCGCCGCCTTCGAAATGCTCATCTGCTGTAGTATTTGCAGCCATATTATGTGTTTTGTTTATAGAATTCAGTGAAAACAATTTACGTCTGCAAGTATCGATGCTGCAAGTACTTTGCTGCTGCACAGTGACTAGCTGCATGCTATGGCACTCGTTGATATTGTTATCGATAGCTGATATATTAGCAGCTCTGTGTTCGCCGAGGCAGGCGCAGCTTCACCTCAGACGCACATTCAAATTTAAACGCTTGTTGCTTCAAAAACAAATTACTGAAAATGGATGTTTATACATATGAAAAGTCATTTCTGGAGCGCCTAAAAGAGGCGAAAGCTGTACTATCATGGGATAACGCGCCCATGCCCGCCTCGCAAGTACGCTCCGAATGGAAGTCCTACGTCGAGTTGCAAATTGAGCCAGCAGGTAAGAAAGACACGCACACATGCGCAGAGTATACTCACACTAACACACACACCCACACTCATGCAGGCTGGCAGGCTATGTGGAAAATACCGCGCGTCATCTGTGAGGACTTGAAGCTGCGCTATCCCACCATTGTGTTTGGTTACGTGGAGCAGGTGATTTTCGACGAACTCAAAGCCGTATTTACGGTAACCGCCGTGCAGGATCAGGATGTGCATTTGCCGGAGAGCAATGAAGTCTCGCTAATTGATCTGTGGCCAACATTGCAGCAGGAGAATTCGGCGCTGAATGTGGACACCACAGCCGAGTGCATAGATCGCTTGCGTTTCTTCTATGCACATGTGTGGATGCCCTGGGACAAGGATTACGATGATGATCGGGATTGGGTGCAAATGCATTTGCAGGCGCGCATACAGCTGGCTTGTGATTTGAGCAAGAATCGCCTGCCACGCCCACTGGCGCTGCATATGCGCACGCTGCTAATGGAGGCGCGCTATATACAACAGCGCCTTGAGTACCTGGAGCTGGACATGAGCGATGCCGAGGAGGAGAGCGACGATGAGGCCGTCGAGCTGAATGACAATACCACAGATCCGCCACGCAAACAGCAGAAAACGGGCGGCAGTCCCAAATCGAACAACCTGAACAAGTCCATGTTGCCTGTGACGGATTTGATGTGCCTCCATCTGCGTCTGGCCATCATTCGCAGCGAATTCGAGATTCTTGAAAATCCGGAAATGCGACGCGCCTACAGTGAACTACAAAGCAATGGGCTAAAGCGGCATCTGCTGCAGCGCAGTCCAGGGCGTTTGCATCAAATGGAGGAGCAAGTGGAGCCTAAGCAAATGTGTCATCTGGTCACAGTGCCGTGTGAGCTGCAGGCACAGATTGCACTGCTCAAGCTGGCGGAGCAGCAGGTAAAGCCACATACAAAAGTGCAGCTGGGCAACACCTTACAGGTGAGTGAATGAGGATTAATTAAGTTGTTATTCAAAGCTTAATAAATTTCGCATAATTCCAGGATGTGCTCAGCATTTCGCAGGCCAACGAGGACATATTGATATCACCTGGCAAGCACACCATTAAATTCCTCGAGCATCTTAATGACAATGGAAGTATTCAGGGCCTAATTGAAGCAGCAGCTGTAATTGAGCCAAAGCATGATCTATCCAAGTTGCCCTTGATCTGCTCGAGTGATGAGGACAGCACTTTGTTGGTCATCGATGGCGACTACACCCTCGCCCAGCTAGTGCTGGACTGCCGGCATGTGCGTCGTGGCATTCTGCTGCGCAATGGCACGCTGACTCTGCGCAGCTGTCGATTGTTGGGCGACGGGCGCTCCAGCACCCAGGAGGCCATTGTGTGCATGCCGCAGGCGCATCTGGAGCTGCACGATTGCTTGCTGGAGAGCTTTGCCATTGGCATTTCAATGCGTGCCGAGACCAGCGCCAAGCTCAGCAATGTCAACATCAGGAAGTGCAACACCGGCTTGGAATTGCTGGATCAATCGACCAAGCTGCAGCTGCTCGGCCACAATTGCAATTTTCATACCTGTAAACTGGGCATTTTGGCAGATGGCATTCCTCTGCCCAATAGCAGTGAGAAGTCCCTGGCCATCAAACATTTCAGCGAGCTGCAACGGTGAGCAGTCCTTGAATTCACATCCATTTCAAATATGTTGCTAATTCTTAAATATTTATATTATATATTGCAGCTACAATGAGAGCAACTGGCTGGGCAATTGTACATTCAACAATTGCTTACGCAATATACGCGCTTTCAATGAATCGGAGCAGCTGCTGGCCAAGCGCACGCATCAGAATCTCCTATTGGAGGAACTGGATGGGGAGAATAAGGAAAATATCAATTAGTTTTTTAGTGCATGTGTCATGTCAATCGTATAATCAAAATGCCTATATGTAATAAAATTTTATTACTGGAAACGTAGAACGTTTTAAAGTAAATTTCAATGCCTATCAAAATTTATAATTAATTTAGTTCATACACAATTTGTATATATTTTCTCATAGCACTTAACACTACTTGTTTTTATTTTTTTCAAAATTAATCGATATGTTAAAACTTAAGCGCCAACATTAATATCGATAGTTAACTATTCCTCTAAGCAACGCGTATCGATACCTCAAACTCCTCAAGTACTTTTAGCACATGCATAAAAATACCGCTCTTTACGACCCAAACTGAACGTTCGCTGTTTAATTGCATTTTAAACGTCGCCATAAAAGTACAAAATTCACCTCCAGCCGCAAAGATGTCCAAGGATCACTGGATGCGCGATCTGCCGCCCGAGTTGCGCGACCTATCAATTATCAATTTGGCCATACCAGGTAAATGAGATCATCTAAGCCTAAGCATCGCCTCATTCGACTAATTAACATTGAAGCAATTCCGTCGTAGGTTCCCACAATACAATGACCTATGGAATTAATAGCGATTCAAAGCTAGCACCCGATGCGGATACCGCAATACGTCGTTGGCATAGCGTTTTCCCATGCTTTGTGCGTCGTTGGTCGAAGAATCAATCGTCGAACATCTTGGAGCAACTGCATCTGGGCGTGCGATATTTCGATTTGCGTATAGCACAGCATGAGGGCAAATTCTATTATTGTCACGGTGTCTTTGCTATGGAAGTGTTCGAACCACTGCAGGAGCTGCGTCAATTTCTGGACACACATCCTGAAGAAGTTGTCATATTGGACTTGCAACATTTCTATGATATGACCATTGCTCATCATCAGCAGCTGCACAAGGAGCTGGTGCAGTTCTTCGATCAACGTCTGTATGCCACAACGGATGGTCCACTGCTCGAATGCTCCTTGACGAACTGCGCCCAACTGCAGCGTCAGATCGTCCTCATCTGTCGCCGCTGTCCAATTGGTCTGCCTGCCCAGTTCTGGCCCAGCTATGCGTGGCCCACCCCATGGCCCAATACGGCCAGCATTAAGAAACTAAGATCTTTCCTTGCCGACTCGCTGCTCTCTCGCCAGCCCCAACAGGGCTACGTCTCCCAGTGTCTGCTCACGCCCACGGGTCGCTACATAGCGTTCCGTTTTCTCTTCACCCTGAAGCGCACAGCGAAGCGTGTGGATCGCAAGCTGAAGCCGTGGATAGTGGAACAGTTGCCAGGACCCTTTGACGGTGGCCAGAAGCCGCGCGTAAATGTTTTCCTCGCCGATTTCGTGAATCTCAAGGAGGGTCAATTCTGTGATTGGGTCATCAACCTGAATACCAAACTGGAGTGGGATAAGGATGAGCTTAAAGGGGATGACGAATGGAATAACAACTACTCCAACGAATAATCGTACAAATATTGTTATAGTTGTAATTATTGATATTTTTTGTTGCTTTATATATATATCAGCACGAATCCGCCCACAATTGTTATATAATGCTCTCTTATATTGATACTTATAATGCTGTAAATTTGTATATGAGGCTCTCAATTCTTATGTAATACTCTCTTCAATTGCTGCTCTTTGCAATGCTCTCAGTTTTTACGTATTGCTCTCTTCCATTGGTGCTATTTATTGTATGGAAAATGTCCTTTGACACAAGAAGGCTTTCAACTCTATTATTTGTTTGCCTATTTGCCGTAAGTTAAGAAAAATATTTTATACAGCCAAGTCTTGCACAGTTTCTTATATATATATATTTATATATGTGTAGGTCTAAGCATTGAAGCTAATCTAACTTCTAATTTATATCTTTAGTGCTATGTGTTTTGTTTGTATTGTTTTTAGTTACTAAAGAAATTCACAATTTTAAATTGCTTTTAATATACACAATAAAAATGAATTATAATGCCATTAGGTAATTGCTATTCTAGGGTATAGGGTATAATGCTGTAAGAGTCACAAATCATACTCTTTGTAATCTCCGCACTTTAAAGAGACAATAATTTATAGTAGAGACAATAGAAGAATAAATTTAATCCTAATTACAGACTAACTTCTCGTCGAGCATACCCTATCCCTAGTGCATTTTCATTGTTAAACTTATCGTTTGAGTGAATGTAAATGCGCGATAAGAAAATGCAATTACTTGGTATAAAGGTCCGATAAGATATATACATATGCAATTGTGTTAATTGCCTTATTGAACGACACAAAAGATCCGTTATATAATGAATACTATAGCGTAATCTAGGTACAAAAAAAAGAAGCTATTTAAATTATTTTATTTTCATAATTAATTTTGCTGTTGCTAGATCAAAAAAAGAAAAAAAAAATTATAAGAATAGACTCTAAATATATGTCGAAATAAATGCATAATATAAATAATACACTAATACAAATAAAAAAAATAAATACTTGTAGCTAGACTCTAAAAACTCTTTTATAAGATTATATATGAGAAATAATCACAAACCATAAATCAGAAATTAAAAATCACAAAACATTAATCTATTATCATAAATCAAAAAGCTGATAATAAAATGTAGATAATGAAGAAAGTACAAATTATATATATATATATATATATATATATATATATATATATATATATATATATATATATATATATATATATATATATATATATATATATATAACAAATACATATATACTTTTTTTTGTTTTATGAAAATAAGAAATTAAAATTATAGCTATTTAAGAACTAAAAATGAAGAAAATATGAAAACTCAAAATGTTCAATTATATTAATCTAAACTATATTCATATAATTTAAACATGATAAAAACAAGTCAAAATATTGACTGATTTTAAGCTTACAAATTTTTTTAATATAATAAAAAGATTTGTATGTTTAATATAATATGTTAATATAATATTAAAATAAAAACAAAACTGATGGCACTGAAAATGAAGAGAATATAAGAAAACTCAAGTAAAACATGATAATTAAGTTTAAAAATATTTTTTAATAAAATAAAAAGTAGACAATGAAGAAAGTAAAACAAAGAACAATTACTAAAAAATTAAGTTGTAATTTTTTGTTTATTTATTAAAATAAGAAACAAAAATGACGGCAAATATAATAACTAAAAATTAAGAAAATATGAAAAACTAAAATTATATTAATAAAGTTTAAATGATCAAAACAAGGCAATATATTGGCTGAAACTGAAACATAAAATATTAAAATAGCTAAATAAAATTCTTTTCTGTTAATGTTAAAGACAAGTCATAAATAGTAAGAGCACAGCTATTTATATCTGGCGCCTTTGCAACACTAAGTGTGATGCGCTGTAACTCGATACTTTTATCGAAAAGTTTGGTATTTTTTGGCATAACTTACGTTTGGGTAGAAAACTATTTCGTTAAGATTTCAAAAACCTTGCTGAAAATAGAACTTGAGCTAGAAAATTTTATTGATCGAAAATTCCTTTTTATTTATATAAATAAAAACAAATTATAAAATAAGTAAATGTATAAATAGTACATATATAAATATGTATATATATACATATTTGTATATTTTTTGTATATTTAAAAACCAATAAAAACAAATACATAAAATTGCAGTAAAAATCATATATGCATTTGGCACATATATGATGGTATATGATATAAGGTATGGGCTATATGACAGACATTGTCAATCGATTAGAAAACGCACAGCCTTTTGTGCTTTGGTTGGTGAACTCACCTCCGTGGACTGCACCGTGCCCAGGCAGCTGTGCATGCCCAGAAGCACGCTGTCCAACCGGTTGAGCGCTTCCTGCAGCTGATCAGCCTGGCAGCCAGCATCGGAATGATTCTCGCGCTCCTGCTGCGCCTGCTCACAATGGCGACGCAGCCGCTGCGCCGAGCGCTGCATCAGCTGCAGTTCATGCTGCGCCAGCTGTGCTAAATTGGAGCAGCTACTCGACGGCTGCCGCTGCTGCTGCAGCTGCTGATGCTCCTGCATCTGCTCCTCCAGATCGTAGGTGAGCAGACGCTTGGTATACATGGCCAGCTTGCTGCTGGGCGAGCTGCTCGTGGAGTTCTGCTGTGGCGTATTATTTGCGCTGAGCAGACGCTTGAATGGCTGCTTGAGCAGCGCATCCTTCATGGCACTCAGATTTAGAGCAATACGACTGGAGTTCTGTGTGTCATTGAGAGTTTCATTCAGTGCTGCATCCATGGGTTCCCAATCAATCTCAACGCTGTCGAACAGGTTGTCCTCACCACAACTGGGCGGCGCATCCCGCTGCAACTCCAGCCACACGGTCAGACGCCCTATGGGCCATTCGGCCTTCAGGGAACGCTGCTTGTCCACAATGAGGATGACCGTGCGCAGCAGTCCGAACTCATCCGGCGTTTGGGTCTGCCGGAACTCCAGATGCTGCAGGCCTAGCTGGCGACAGCGTTGCGTTGCCTCCTTCACCATCAGCTGCGTCTTGTGCAGACTCTCCTCACTGGGATTCAGCATGATGCGCTGGATGTCCTCCAGCAGCGTGGACTTTTGCGCCGGAGTCGTGGCCAGGTCGTGGCTGGGCGTTGACTGCCTCAGCTGCTGCTGGGCCAGCGCTTGGCGTTCCGTTTCAAGCATTTCGCTGTTGCACTTGTACTTGAACTGCTCCAGTTCGAGGCACTGCAGCCGCTCCTCAAAGTCACGGGCATGCTGCTCCCGCTCCTGTTCGATGCGCGTCAGAGCCGCGCGCTTCTCGGCCTCCAGTTCGTTGCGCAGCTGCTGCTCCTGCTTCTGCAGAATCTCCTGATGCGCCAGCTGGAAGTCCACATGGAGCTGTTCCGCCTTGCTGCGCTGGCTGCAAAACGGATTCGAGATGCGAAAATAGTGCGAGCCACCAATGACCAGACGATCGCCATGGTAGAGCGGACGACGCTGCTGCAGCAGCTCGCCATTCACATAGGTCTCGAAGTCCTCGCTGCCCGGCGTCACGTACAGCCGGCCCGAGCGCTCATGCTCAATGCTGCAGTGCTGCAGCGCCACCAGCGGACCGTCCAGCACAATGTCCGGCAGGGAGTTCGGCGGAGCACCTGGTGCACGGCCACGCCCTATCCGAACAATGCCCGGTGGGAGCAGATAGAAGAGCGTGCCACTTAGCATGGGATCGTCGGTCAGATTCACCAGGCACGCTTGCTTCTGGTCGGCCGTTAGCTCCAGGGCGAGTCCCTTGCGTTTGAGCAGCCGCAGCTCGGATTTGCGCTGATCCTCAGCCTCTTTTAGCTTCTCCATCCATGATTTTTGAGCGCGATTTAGCTCCCGTTCTCGCTCCGCCAGCTGCTGACGCAGTGCCTCCACTTCGCTGTCATCGACGGACGTTTCGATTATAATTTTACGCGGCGCCGGCGGATTGTTATTGCTGGCCGACAGTCGCCTTTGCCTCTCATACTCATTGCGAAGCGACTTCAGGCGATCCACCTCGGCGCGCAGATCCCGAATGATCTTGTCATGCGGCGATTCGTTCACCTTCACCCGATTCACTATGGAGCGCGCCTTGCACGCATAGCGCAGCGTCGCCAGCGTCTCATCCGCATGCAGGCTGGCCGGTGATATGGTGGCTAGCATCACGGTCTTTGAATTCCCGCCAAGATTCTCCTGCAGAGAAACAGAAAATGAAAAGCTATTAATCATAGCCGCTTCTTTAAGTAAAAAATATAAACGTAAATTTGTAAAATTGACATTTAAAAAAAAGAAATCCGCCTTGGCGATTATTTTTAAAGGATAAATTTAAGGCTGCTATCGTTTACATGTTGTTCAACATTTACGATAACAAACTATTCGATAGCAAAATTGTGCATACAAAATAGCTTTTCAGCAATCGAGTGCAAGGTGCACTGCATAAAATATTAAGAGACAGTTCAAATGATTAACTAGCATTTACCTACATGTAGATCTATACAAATATATATATATATGTATGTATTTGTAAATATGTATATATAAAATCACTTAAAATACCAAATGATTAAATGTATGTACATTATATATATATATATATATATATATATATATATATATATATATATATATATGTATGTATATATGTATATGCATATGCGTTTATGTAAATATACTCATATATGTACACATGTATGTATGTAAAAAAATGTAAATATATACATAAACGCATATGCATATGTGTATGTATGTACATACATACATTCTTTGTATGGCTTGTATCTATCATTTGAATTTTCCACATGCCTAGGTAGTCTTAGCAAAAGAATTATGACCTCCAAAGATAAGAGCTTATCAGTGTTAGCCGGAGGGAGTCGCTTTGACAAACTTTAAACTGACAAGACGAAAAGGCAGAAGCAACAACGGCAGCGGCAAAGGCAGCGACAACAGCGACCGTTAACCGTTATCGATGCTTGCAATAAAGAGGGAGATAGCTAGCTTGTTAGTTGTGTCAACAAAATAAACAAATATACATACATACACAAATATACATATATACAAATGCACAGATGTATATGTTTGTGTATATTTATATTTGTCGGCGTATGTAATTGACACTTGTTTGATTAACTCTCTGATGTTACCATCGCTAGAGTAGAGAAGAAAAGAGAGATAGAGCGGGAGAGCATGATAATCACGAGAGTTTATGTTTGCATAAACTGCGCAGCAGCAGACGCAACGTGGGCGTAGGCATTAGCGAATGAGCGAACAAGGGAGAGCGCCAAAAACGATAGGCATTATTAGTGATGGCACGATTAATCATATGATGTCCATTAATCGATTATTTTGCTTCGAATTGCGATTCAATTGTATCGCAAAACGGGGTTCAATTAATTGAAACATTAATCGATTAATTGCTCAAATAATCGCATCACTAAGAAGCAACTTTAGCGCGCATATCATAAGTTGGAAGAGGGAAAAAAACAAAACTTTTATGTTTATAATGGCACCAACAACTAGTAAAGTGTGGAAATATTTTTCCAAAACAAGTGATGCAGAAGTGCAGTGCCGATTATGTGAAAAACAATTAAAATTTTGCAAAAACACAACCAACATGCTTCAGCATGTAAAGCTGAAGCATATCAACGAGTTCGCGTCTCTCAAGGTAAGCTTTAAACTTTACTTGTAATAAGCAGAACTTTATTTAGATTTGTTTCTTTAGA
Source organism: Drosophila hamatofila (assembly GCA_035045345.1). NCBI lineage: Eukaryota > Metazoa > Arthropoda > Insecta > Diptera > Drosophilidae > Drosophila > Drosophila hamatofila. Next base: position 13,663,359 of record JAWNPA010000019.1, on the reverse strand, counting down.
CACCCAATGAAAATTTTGAACGTGAGGAGGAGAGCATGGCAGTGGCTAGCACAAGCCAACAATCAAAACCAGCTAAAAAGCAGCAACACATTACCGATGCTTTTTTGAACATGGAAGTGGCTAGCACAAGCCGACAATCAAAGCCAGTTGAAAAACAGCAACACATTACTGAAGCCTTTTCAAATGTGCATAGCTTTGCTTCGGGTGGCTCCAAACATACCAAGATGACAAAGTCAATAGTGGAGATGATTGTCATGGATAACTTGCCATTTTCACACGTGGAGGGTAATGTTTTATAAAATATGTATATTAAGACAATATGTATATTAATGTAATATTGAATATAAATTTAGGAAAAGGATTTTTAAAACTGATGAAGGAGCATCATCCCTTATACAAAGTTCCAGCTAGGAACACAATCAAGGCGGAAATTATAAAAAAGTATAAAGTGGAGCTCGAAAATTTCAAGCGCATGGTATGTCAGCTTTCATGTATATCGCTGACTACGGATATTTGGACTGACATAAATATGACGGGTGTGATTGGAATAACACTTCATGGCTTATTTGAAAAGAAGCAAATCTATGCAACGATTGGAGTGTTTAAACTAATAGAAGCCCATACTGCTGCGCACATATCTGAAGTCTTGTTAACGACGCTGGACAAGTTTTCCATTTCTAAGGAGAAAGTTACTGCAGTGGTGACGGATAATGGCGCAAACATCGTAAAAGCAATACACCAAAGCTTCGGAAAGTCGCACCATATTCCATGCTTTGCGCACACTCTGAACTTAGTGTGCAGTAATGCCTTGGAAATTAAGGAAGTATCAGGGTTAGTTGCCAAATGCCGCAGTATAGTAGTTTGGCTTAAACGCAGCGGGAAATCCAAAGAAAATTTGCAACAGCTGCAGGTTTCTGCTGGCGCCTCGGAGGGTAACGTCTTAAAAGTGATTTTAGACGTGAAAACCAGGTGGAATTCAACATTCTATATGCTGCAGAGATTCATTAATTTAATTTCGTACATCGGCCAAGTGGTTTTAAACTTTTCGGATGCCCCACAAATGATATCCACCAAAGATAAAGACGATATGATTGAAATTATTGCTTTGCTGAAGCCATTGGAAGCAATGACTACACAAATAAGTGGGGAAAAATATGCTACTTTGAGCCTTGTTATACCTATCGCGCATTGTGGACGCCAGCAAATAATGAAGGTAATTTGTAAGTCACCCACGGGAAAAAAGCTCAAAGTAGCTATTTTGGAACAGTTCGATCGCAGATTTGGAGCGATAGAGCAGTCGTTTTTATTGGCTGCATCTACATTGCTGGATCCGCGCTTCAAGAAAATTCATTTTCAGGACCCGATAGCTTTGGATTCAGTTATGAAGCAGATACGAATGGAAATGGCAGAACTTTCAGATAAAAATGAAAGTCAAGGAAGCATTAGTGACGGTTCATCTACTGGAGAAATTGAATTTGACTTTTGGGCCCACCACAAGTCGTTGGTACACAAACGCCGTAAAAAAGACGACCCTTATCAAATTCAGGACGAACTTAGTTTCTTCTTAAATGCTCCTGTTTTGGAGCTTAAACGCAATGTAGTCGATGCCTGGGAGGAGATGAGTACTGTATACCCCCAACTATATATCATAGCTTGTCGCTATTGCTTTCTGATTGGCACTTCTGTACCAGCAGAACGTCTTTTTTCTAAGGCAGCTGCTACACTTACCGAAAAGAGGAACAGGTTAACCACTGAGCACCTGTCTGAGCTACTGTTCCTCAATTCAATACTCAATAACAAATAATAATTAATGTATTTGTTACTTTTTGCTAGGCCTAATAAAATACTAAATAAATAATAAACATAATTTCTACTTTTCTATACAAATAAAAAATCATTTGATTAATCGATTATTTCCACTTTTGTTCGATTAATTTCGATTTATAATCGCCCAGCTAAATTTAATCATATGATTCAATAATCGATTAATGTATATTTTCTGCCATCACTAGGCATTATATATGTGCACTTATGAACAGTGAGTTGTAAGCAGTCAAATCTAGTGCAAAAGTAATTGAAAGGATTTTGAAACTGTTAGAGTCGAAGCGCTAATTTAAAAAAGTTTTTAGAGAAGGGCAATACAATATATTTTATATTATATTTAATTTATTAACCTTCAGCTGACCTCAAACGTGCCAAGCATCTGAGGGGCCGGTCAAGACTTGCTTTTGTCTGAGATCACGCAATCATTGGCTGTGGATTAAACTGAGGAGGTGCCACCCCAGACATTGTCACCGAACATATCATTAATGCGTCATGGCTCTGTGGTTAATTAGTCAGTTTGTTCCATATAAGTGTTGCATTTTCGGATATATTTTTGTCTCAAAACCTGTTATTGAGGAATACTCTTGCTATATATAGCTTGTGGCATTTGGAAACGAATGCCCGCCCACTTCTAGAAGCATGTCACGACATCGCACACAGAAAATCGTGTGTACAAAATACTTAAACCACATAAACTCGCTAAAAGGTGATATGTACAATCAAAACAGCAAACAACTTGATTAAGATACCTTTGGATGACGTAGGTAGATCAATTAACACAAGTTGTACGCAAATTAAATCGATATTTAACCTTTAGTGAAGACAAAAGTTTCAAATTTTTTATTTTACCCATCAAATTATCGAATTTACGTCATTACAAACGAAATTCCAATTCCCAAATAGCTAATACCTACGACAGTTTCAAACTTCTGTTTAAACGCCCAACAATAAAAAAGCAAAATATATGTCTGCGACCTACTTTATTCATCCATCTACACCATTTGAAATTTATACCATCATTGAAAAAGCATGGGAAAAATATCTTGCTTAGCAACAAAGTTTCACGCAATTTATTAACCTTTCGTTATATAGCCCATAGTCGGCATACAGTCTAGACATCGATTAGCAAACCTATGGCAACACTTGCCTCGAGCTATATGAAGAAAAGTACCTCCAAAATTCCAAACTTAAGTATAGTTATATGACATCAAATTTGGTTAAGGTGACAATTTTAAAAATCATCCTTTGTTTTAGCAACTCAACGCTAACAAGAAAAACTTCCAGCGTCAGTGTTCAAATACTCAATATTTTCCATGCCACAAACAAATTAGCACATACTAACTGTTTTTGACTGAAAGACAGATGAATCATATGGAAAATTAACTAATCGTTTCAAAAACAATTAATTTACGCTTAATTTACCAATTGTTTGTTGAATATTAATCATTTCTAAAAAATACGATTTATACCACTGTGCAGACTCTCGTGTGAGTTGGAAAGAAATAGCAATATGAGCTATAGTAGCCGGAGCAGCATGTGTTGAAGCTCAAGGGAAAGCACGAGACGTCAAAGCGACAGAGACGTTTGTATGTTTATAGCTGCGGTTCGACCTTCAGATACTACGCATAATGGCTTGGACAGTAGGTATGGCACATAAACAAAAAGGCTATTGCGAAATAAATATTCATTTATCTCAATATTCTTTTAGAAATGATAAAATAAAATCAGTGCGCAATAAATCCTATGGTCAAGTCCCCTCTGCGTGTTGCATAAACCTTTTTAACCAATATACCCACTTATATACATATGTACAGCAATCAGCCATAGAGAAGTAAGCAAACAAAGCGACGCAAAACGCAAAAACAACTGCTACGCGTCGCGAAACGAGACACGACGACGACGAAAACAACACACGAATCGAACGGACGCGCGAGGGCTACAAAAATGCAGTAATATGGCGTTCGGCTTTCAGTTTCAGTTTTGATCTGACAACGTTAAGAGCATTAAAAAAGAGTTCTCCGTACTTTTAGTACAAAAAACAGAGTGCATTTAAAATCAATGCATATATAAACTGGTTCTATACCTCCACTTGGTATGAAGAAGTGAATATTGAACACAAAAAAAAAAAAAACAGAATAACAATTCGCGTTATTTGATATAAAACGTAAACGCTTACGTGAATAGCAAGAGTTCATTGCACGTTATAAGAGGACACACACAAAGAAAACAGCAAAAAAAGGCAAAGTGAAACGACCTCGCACAAAGTACGCGCGCAAAAGCAACAATAAAACAGAACTAAACAACAAATACAACACTAAGGCACAGCCCACACATTGGCAGTGCAACCTACATAATCCGCCTTTCTAAAAAAACACATACAACAACTACAAATATGGACGTTTGGGGCGTATTTGTTGGCGACTCGACGCTTTCGTATGGGGGCTCGATGCGCAACAACTATTACCGTGACTACGAGCAGTTCCCGTATGGCACGTTGGAGCATGCAAGCAGTGCCAGCGCATATCCGGCCAAGGACTCCTACAGTCGAGTGCAAGGTAATTTGAGCAAAAATAATCATAATAATCATCAAATGTAGAAATTATGGCGTAGACAGATTTAAAAATTCTGTTCTCGTGCGTCCGCTGACAATGTGCAGTGTCTGTCAGGTAGCATACATACATATGTATGTATGTATGTCATGACATTCAGCTTTTGTCTGTAGCGAGACATAATATACTCATGTGTGTGTCTGTGTAAAGTAGTAAAAAGCGTTAATTGCAAAAATACGCATTGTAAAACATGCAAAAAAAAGTTTTTTAATGTATGTATGTATATACAGTTGTACATACTTGTGCTACATACAGCCGCTTATTTGCTGTTTATTGTGATTGCCCACATTATGTGTTGTTTTTGCAAGAATTTAAAAATAGCCGCAATGTTCTGTGCATTGTACACATGTGTGTGTGTATGAATAACACGCCTTAATTTGCGCACATGCGAAGACATCTATGCGAGTGTGTGTCTGTGTGTGTGTGTTGTGTAGAAGGAAATTGGGCAATCACAGGGTGCCGCACGCATTACATTTATCGCATTTCTCTTATCAGGTGTCACATGCATTCATTTCTGTTTGCACATTACTGTAATCTTTGTTTACTTTCTTGTTACATATAAAACCATTTTTCACGTGAGAAACTTAAGTACGGCAATTTAACACGATTAAAAAAAGATAAAAAATTATACTTTAAATATAGACAGTATTCGTATATTAAATTACTGAGATAATAGCCATTTGAGGTGGTTAAACTTTTTGTTGCCTTTTGTTGAGACTTGTTAAGTGCAAAAGTCTCGTTCAATGCTAAACATTAAGGAGTACAATAAAGAAAATTAACAAAAGAATTTATATACAACATTCATTTGTATGGCAAAAGAGACTGAGTCCGGTTAAGCTGCGCTGGAACTGGAACCACTGTGCTGACTGTACTCCTCGGCTTAAAAATAATAAAAAGAAGAAAAGGCAAGCAGGTGTTTGAGTCCAAAACAAGAAATTGCGGCGCAATAAATTCATATATGTATGTGTGTGCAAGCTATTTAAGCCAACGAACCAAAAAAAGAAGTAGGTACATACATATACACACATATACTATATGCATGAGTAATTTATGCATTACTGCAGCGCAATTGTAATTTTTATAGATTAGAGCAAATTTAATGCGTTGGTCTCAGATAAGTCAAGGTTGCTTATCAAACGTTTGACGAGAACAATCGCTAAAATTGCGTCTATATATAGACCGGCAACGATTTAATCAATGAAAAGTAATCTAAATATATACTTACATATATATATATTTATATGCATGTGTGTGCTCAATTGGCCGTAGTTTAATCAACCGCGGCTTGCCCATTGAACACCCTGTGCCAGCACACATGTCACAGGGTCAATCAAAACAACTGTAAAAGCTTGCCGCTACGTGACGTTGGCAGCGTGACGTCACGTAAGCAGCCGAAGCAGCTGGAAAGGGGCAAAGTGTGCGAGCACGCACGTAGGCCAATAAGAGGCGACGGCGAAGAGAACGAAAGAGAGAGAGAGCGCGTGATTTTTTTATGTTATGTGTATATGCGTGTGTATGCTTGAGTGTGTTTATGTATTAGTATGTCAACAACGACCTTGTTCTGCCGTAAACAATATTAAGCTATCGTCCATTTAAATAGATCTCAATTAACCATCTGCCTATTTTTTTTTTATTTACAGAAAAATGTAAGCAACTCAAATCGGAAAAGCAGCTGCGCAAGGATTGCCCCTTCTGCAAAGAGCACAAGAAACGGCCATTGATCAACTATATGCGCAAACGTGAATCTCGTAAACATCACGAGAGCATCTGCGAGGATGAGGAGGAGATGCACGAGCACGAGCTGGAGCACGAGCACGAAGTGCAACATCAAATGGCGAATCTGACAACTGTTGTGCCAACGCAGCAGAGCTGCAAGGTCTAAGCAGCAACAGCAACTAGTCAGGTTTAAGAGGAGAGACAGACAGGTGGCAAAACTAAAGCCAAAAAAGAAATGAAAAACAACAGCAGCAGCAATTCACAATGCCATATTATAGTTAGATAAAGACAACAAAACAAACAAAAACAAAAAAAAAATGGAACAAGAAGGAGAAGCATTGTAAAAGATGCTTCAAGCGCCTGCTGGGCAGACAGCGCAAGTGAGAGCGAGACAACTACAATAATCTACTGCAACTGTACCTACACTAACAATTGCGTGCATTTCCGCCTATGACGTAACACTACCATTTACAAATAGCAGCAGCAACAACAATAACAACAACAACTACAACTGCAAACAGCAAATACGAAAACAAAAACAAATAACAGCAAGAACTACTTTGCTGTTTTATTTTTTCTGTTTCTGTTTTGCTGTTTAACTTGATACCAATTTATTATACAAGCCGTTTACTATTTCTTTACAACCTTTTGTTTATTTGTTATTTTATTTTATGCGCATGCATAAAAAAAACAAAAACAATGAACATAGTAATTTAATTGACATACAATCCAAAAGCCGTAGCCCCGCTTGACTCAACCCAAGCGAACTGCGGCAACTGCGTAAACAAAAACAAAAACAACAGAACGGAACGAGGGAAGCAAAATCGCCAGAAATACCAGAAATATTTTTCTATTTTGCGTACGAGACTGAGTAAAAAAAAATTGCAGTAGAGCATATTCTATATTAAAGCAAATTGTTTTTAGATACAAGAGAAAATTCTTGGGAGAAAAAGGGTAAAAAAAAACAATTGTTATCAGTTTCTACACCCTGAAAATTGGGCAAAAATTGATAGATTATTTACAGGAAAAATTATATTTAAAAAGCTTCATTGGCGCCAAAAAAAATATTTAGTATTTTCTTCCTACAAGCGTTTAGCTATATATATATCTATTTATATATATATATATATGGTTTTGACCCAGACTTATATTTATCCTTGTCTATATTAGACATACTAATATTAAAACAAAATAAAGAAAGATTCCCCTCGCCAGCAACAAAATATGCACAGTTAAAAAAATAATAATAATATTTAAATTATATAAAAATTGGGCTTAAATTGAAAATTGATGTATTTACGATATAATTATTAAAGCTTCAGAGAGTTATAGTTATATGTATATGTATACAAGTTACAATTGTTGAAGAATATAACACTTGTTATTGAATTGATTTTCTTAACCAAATTTTTATAAGCAATTCAACAAATATATATACTTAAATATTTATTATTAACTGTGCAACTAACATGGACAAAAAGATATTAAACAACAACAAAATGTATTGTAAACGAAAATTTAAAAATATTTATACTATTGTTGAAATATAAAAAAAAAAAAAAAAAACATTTAGCTTGCGGGTATCGAGAAAAATTTTGCAATTTAAAATTTATTATATTATTGTATTTATAATTAAGTTATATATATATTTGAAAAAAGAAGAAAACAAAAAACTTTCTAAAAATACAAAAATAAACAATAAATAAAACTGTTATTGGTATTTATAAAACAAAACAACAAAATGGAATTCTTATTTTGGATGAAGAAAGGGTACAAGGGGAAACAAGTTTATTTTCTGTCGATAAATTGGAAATTACGGAAAGCTCTTCGTATGCTTAAAAAAAGGTATCTGTTTAACTGTAGACAAACTTCAGGGGGGAATACTTTCAAGGTATATTATAATATTTAGTTGTTAGATTGATTATCTAACACATAATCGATACAAAAATCTCTTATTATGTATTTAGTATACTCTTTCAGAAAAGAAGGAAGCAACATTTTTGAAGTCAAGCCAGGCTTGCCTTAAACTATGTTTAAAAATTGATTTTTATAAACATAAAAATTAATTGTATTCATTCAGAGTTGAAAATAAATCAAGATTAGAATAATTTGACAGCAGTCTGAGAATGTATGCCAATAAAATGAATATAATAGATAGACAATAGTATAACACCGACCTAATGGGCTGGGATGTTTATAAAAACTACACCTTGGCTTACATAAATTTCATTAAATCAACCAACTTTAAAGCTGATGCGCATGAAAATATAATATATATGAAGGTATAAACTATTGTATATAATAGAGCTGTAAACTTTTAGGAAAAAATCTCTTAACTTTTAAAGGTTCATGGGCTTATAACATTTACTCTATAGTTTGTAAGTTTACAAAAGTTAGATCTTAGCCTGAAAAAGTTCTAAGTTTCATTTCATATTCCTTAAAGCCGTTTCTTATGGAAAAATACATAATATAGATGAAGTTCTCTATAGTAAAATTCTAAAATTAACATGTTAACAAGCAAGAAAGCTAGAATGGAGTCTTTGACTAAGATAACATTCTGCAGAGCGCTCTATTTTTATTTGCCACGTGCTTAGGCTTTTTGGCTCCACGTTTTCTTGAATAACACCTGAACTCTGAAACTGATTTGAAGCTCATAATCTACATTTTATTAAATATTTGCTAATTAAGTAAAAGTGCAAACTGTTTCATATAATGACTAATTAGCAGCTGAACTCAAGAATTTGGCGGCATATGGAGCCGTTATACATAATATAATAAATATTAAAATGGTATTAAATACACAGAAACTAAATGCAAAATGATGAATGAGTCTAGGCTCCATAGAATTTCTAAGAGATAAAATTTTATATCTAAAGTTCTATAATGTTTTCAATTTATTACATTGAATTGAGAAAAGAATTTTCTTAGGGATTTACGTTAATTTTAAGACTCTACCTCTTACAGGTCCTGACATTAAGACGGTTATATAAACGGATAGATGAAATTTCTAGATCGGCGCAGCTTGATATCATGATCAGGATTTTGTATATATGTACTTAATGGAATAATCTAACACGCCTCTTTCTGCCTGCTACATTGTAACAAAGCCATTGGACCCTGAATTCCCTTTTGCAATGGGCGTATGCTATACAAATTATTATATCACTGATAGACAGATACGATTAAATATGGGCTATAAAACTTAGGAACGTGCTACTTACAAGCTATTCATTTTGTTTTATTGCGCAACAATAAAAGTTATAGAAATATATGATATAACTTGCTATATATTTTATACATATATATAATCTAGAATGACATCACGTGCTCTCTATATATTATACAGATATAGTCATCATCAGCACAGTTTGCCTTTACTCATATTTTTGCATTCAACTTTTGCTAAACAAAAGCAGATTACTTGAAAATAAAGCATTAACATCGTTATCTGCTCCAAATCGGCATACAGATCATGCATATATATATTATATATATATATGTGTGTATATAGGAAGTACTTAATTAAAACAAAAATACCTGAGGCAATGCGTCAAACTGAAAATGACGCAAACATTTTGTCTGGGGTAAATGGGATTTTCAATATCTGCAGAGAATTTGTAGCAGCTAAAAATCTGGATGTGTAATACTCTAGAAACTCTGGAAATAATGATGATTAATAATGCGCAAGTTTAGCACTAATTTGATTTAATTTAATTGGCGAGTCAAAACTGTCTGAGTCGAGCGAATTGCATCAGATAAACCTTTTTCACTTCAAAGACATTTACTTTCTATGCTCGCTCAGTAAAATAAAGAGAGTATATTGGCTTTGTTGATTGGTTGTGAACTGTAATTTTGGAATATATATTATTGTGGGTTGATAAAGGATTACGACTTTTTGGTACCTCTACAGTGAGGTTATTTATGAATTTCTATATAGTATTTTATCTTATCTTTTCTCTTTTTACAGATGTTAAGAAAGTTAGTATTTTATAAATATTATGGTTTAGGGTATACCAAGGTAAACATATATATGTATACAAAAATATAGTTATATAAAGGCTATGACAAATAAGGTAAAACTGTTTAATATATTACAGCTAAAGCCCCAATATTTGACAACTGAAACTTCAGAGATCAGTCAAATAATATTAAATCTATTTTGAGGGTGTACTGAATCGAAAAGTATAAAAGGGTAATATAAGCACAAATCTTTCACTGTATACTATATAAAAAAAATCTTTTTAAAAACTTAAGATTTTACTTATATGTTATATATATTCATAGACTCGAGTAGCATAAGAAATATCACAGTTTTCCTCAGTTAGAATACCATAGCTTGACAGAAAAATTAGTGGTAAACTCCTATATATATAATAAATCAATGTAAAATATATAATGTTTTATAGACTGAAGATCACCAAGATAGATCATAGATAGTTGCCCTTCTCAAATACACATATATCTTGAGCGAGTATTATATAATCGCCTATGTCCGTCTACAAATTTCTTTTAATTTATATATTTATTTACTGGCGATCCCGCGCTTAAGACTCTACGGAAATGTTTTCGTCTCGCACCAGTTTGCTAATGAAAATCGAATTAAAAAGTGTTTCGACTCGAAGTCTGGCACCCATTTAAGACAATTTTGGTGCATTAAGGTCAGCGCAGATGAGGTCGATCCAAATAAATTGACCTGGAACTTGGACCATGAAAACGTAGTACGTAGTACATGACAGTATCCTAGTATATAATTGAAATTTGCAAAAAGTTTTCACTTGTTCCACGTAAAGTGAATTAAATTAAATTGAATTGAATTTCATGTGACATCTGACACAATTGAAAGAGCTCAAACCAAAGACTTTTGATCATATCAAGTCTCAACTACTTTGAACCGCACTTCAAGTACAGTAAACACTCACAGATTAACTACCCGTGACAACAACAACAACAACAACAGAAACAGAAAAAACAACTTGGGCACATGGGGAAGCCATAGAAAAAATATGCAATTTGTTTATACAATGAATTTGATTCATTTTAAATTCAATGTTAACTAGTTTGTGCATGGGAATGAATCGGATTGGATGTCGAGTGTTAGCTAAGTGAGAAGGCGGGGGGGGAGAATATGCATACTTATATATAGATATAAGAGTGTGTACATATGTATGTGTGTATGTATTTGGGGTATGCATGAAGCTACAGTAAACAAAGGGTAATGGGAATTCAGGGAAATTAGAACTTTCCAGAAATATTTGTTTTTTATTTTGAAATGGTTTAAAAAAATAAAAGCAATGTTTATTACATTATTTTTTTTACTTTTGTTTTAGAAAAGTTAAAAAAATATTTAAAAATTTATTTTATAAAATAATTTTATTTTATGCAAACAAATTTTAATTAATATGTAAATTTAAATAATTAAATTTTTAAAAATTTCAATAATTTCTAAAATTTTCCTTTCATAAATTTTTTATATTTTATTAAAAATTTTTTAAAATTTTAATAAGTCTCGTTCACAGTCCAAAAACAGCTGAAAATAATTTTATAAATCTCAAGAGGCGGTCTCCAGCAACTAAACTATTTAATGTTGGAACTCTACCTCCAAAACTTAAAAATTTATAGTTTTTCTGATAAGCAATGCTCTCAAGAACCAAATTTTAATCAATTTTGGTTTATCAATAGAAGAGATTAGGGGTAACTTAGATGTAAAATTGTAGAAGATACAGCTTTCCCTGATTTTCCACGACCTAAAAGGCGTGCATATAATAGTTTTTGATCAATCCTTAGAAGAAATCTATAGAAAAGACAACTGTCAAATAATATGTTACATTAATGCAGCAGATCAAGAGTGACGCAATTATTAAATTTAAAAGTTGTTAGCTTCTTTGGGTGTTCTAGCTCTAAGACTTTGTCGATTTTCCACGCTCGTAAATATATCCATGACATATGATTGGTCTTGGATTTTAAACACGAGCGGATATTTCTAAATATTAAGTTTCTTGCAAATTTTCTATTTACCAAGCTTTGGGAAACTTTTCCAAGTCAAAATTTAACACTTTAAACTGTGCTACTCAAGCTAGGTAATACTGTAAAGCAATTGTTTACCATAATAACAAGCCGCAATACTTGAACACAGCAGGTGCTAAGGGCATAAACAACAAATCCAATTACCATATTATCGACGCTGACACCAACTATAATACACTATATATTTGTAACTATTTACTAAGTATATCTATACCATATGTATCTTAACTTATATGACAATCTCTCTCATCTATCTATCTATTTATTATATAAAAATTATCATAATTCACTTATCTATTATAGTTACTTCTATTACAATCTCTATTTGTCTTTTATAATTACTTATATTTTAATCTCTATCTATTATAATTACCATTTGTATTACAATCTCTTCATCCATCTATTATATATGATATGAGATCAACACACACTTATAGCAATAGATATATTTGTAATTAGCACAAATAAACCAGTCAAGTAGACATCGTCATGCCATAATCATAATATCATGCACGGAAACGTGTCAATATTTTGGATCGTATAACTTCTCCTATATACAGAGATTTCAATTGTTGCCAATGGCCACATGTCGCCAAACAGACGGCACGCGATTTCAATTAGTTCAACTAGTTAAGCGACTTATATATAAATATACAGACTTCTATTTTCTAAAAGAAAAAGCAAAACTGTGAGTAGTAAAAGCCACAGACAGAGAGAGAGAGAGGGAGAGGGTGAAAGAGAGATAAAAAGCCTCGTTTAACACTAATTTGTGATAAAACAGCGCTTGGAGAAATTAAAAAATATATTGCTGTTTTTTTTTTTTTTTGTGGTTTGTGGGAAAATATATTGCACACGAAACCAAAACTTTAAAGATATAAACACATATATATATAATCAAATTACATATAAAAAGGAAGCCGCAAAGTTTTAACTACAGTTTCAATTCAAGTTTCTAATGTGAAAGTTAACTTTAAATAAAAAACTTAAAGGATTCATAACAAAAGGATCATTCACAACTCTATTGCATTCAGTTTATACTAAATCAGACTAGTTTAGCAATGCTGAAGCAACTGCTTGACAAGCTGAAAGTCTCCAAGACTAAGAAATCGAAGAGCTCTCAAACGCACGATATGGGCTTGCTGAAAAAGTCACAGAACTGTAAGTTTTCACAACTATACGTTAATGCCACAGACCAGACGTTAGCTATTGCATATATATGTATATATACATAAACATATTCATGTTAAATCAAACAGGTTATTGATGCATAGTTTGCATACTTTAAAAGTTGCGAAAAATAAGCAGAAAATAAGCCTGTTATTAACATAAGGGCATAATGTTAACATGTCTAATGTTAACACGCTGTTCGTATTTATGTCAGGCTGTTAATAACATTTCTTAGAGATGATGTTTGTTTGTTATTTACATTATGTATGTATTTATAAATTAAAAATCATTTAGTTCAAGGCATTGCTCTAGAAACTGATTTTTGATGTCCAAGAATTTTTTTTTATTAATAATCATAATTCAAGAAAAAGTTAAAATACTCATTTCAATTTAAAAAAACGAAGAGATTCTATCAATTTTAAATATATATTTTTTAAATATAAATCTTTTAGTTTAGGGCTTTGTTCTATACGCTGAAATTATAATCGTAGGATTTTTTTGTATATACTCAAAAATCATAATTCTAGAAAAAGTCTAAGACTTATTTCAATTTCTATAAAGTATAATAATTTATATAAAGCATTCTTAAAGAAACAAAAATTCAAACTTAAATAGTATAATTCTGAAAAAAAAAAAAAATTTTTTTTTGACAAATAAACATATATTTTTTAAAATTATAAAATAAATTTGCCCTCATATTAGTTTTTAATTTGAAGTTCAATTATTGATTATTGAATGATGATGTAAATATATTTACATTGAGTAGGTTAATACAAATAATATTGCATAACCAACCACAAGCAAACAAGTTCTGAATTGATAATACTTTAAATTCTGTTGATGCATAGAACACAAATTGCAAAAAAAATACTTAATAATCTTGCTTAGCAACTTTTTCAATTTGTATATAACTATATACATATATAAACATATACATATATATTGATAATGGTTAGAAAATTGCAAAGATTACAAAATATTTGCACAGTATACAAAATTTGTATGTTAAACATATATGTATATAACTGGTGATAGTTGCAATAGATTGATTGATTGATTGATTGATTGATAAGCACATACATATGTTATAAGTATATATAGACATATATTATGTATATAAATGTAAATATGTATATATCAATCAATCAACCTACTGCAAATATCATTAGCCATTATCTATAATTTGCTGCACTTTTTAAATAAGGGAGGGTACTTAAATATTTTCATGTAATGTGTAACGCATATAGACGAACGATGCCATTAAGTAAATATATAGAATTTAAAAATATGCAAGTTTTTTTATTTTCCTGCATGGAAAGTTTTTCTGTATTGCAAATATATATTCGTTTGTATATGTGGAAAGTTTTTGTTTGTTTGTTTTTATTAAATATCATTTCATAAAGTGCTAAACGGCTTTTGTTTGTGAAACGTTGTTATGCAAATGAGATATGTGTATATATATATGTATTGTATATATGTATGTATAGGTATTTATAAATCTACACTGAGCGTCATCAGGATAGTGTAGCCTTCCTGTGCGCCCTTAAAGCGGAATATTTACTGTAGCGTATTTAATACATATCTATATGATAAGACATGTAAAGTTGCATGTAAATGTTTACTCAAGCGGTATGGCATCCTGGTTGCACCAATACAAGAAGAAGAGATGGAGAAGAACATTAGGACA
Source organism: Drosophila hamatofila (assembly GCA_035045345.1). Taxonomy (NCBI): domain Eukaryota; kingdom Metazoa; phylum Arthropoda; class Insecta; order Diptera; family Drosophilidae; genus Drosophila; species Drosophila hamatofila. The sequence continues at coordinate 13,648,332 of JAWNPA010000019.1, read as the reverse complement.
AGAACATAAGAACGTAGAGGAGTATAACTTGGTGATTAAAATATCTTTAAGTAGTCTTAGCTCTTTGAAGTTGTCTAAAGTTGTTTAAATTGAATTCAATAATTATATTCTCACTGCATTAACAGAATCTTAGCACAATCAAAATATAACTATATAATAATATATAATATATATATATATTTATTCGTATTAAATACATCATAGAAAATATTATTGCTTATATTTTAAATCTATATTTGAACTAAAATATGCAAATAAATTCCTTCATAATTTTCTGCAGCTACCAAAAAGGACCTAGTTTTAAAAAGTTTATATAAAACTCATAGAAATTCAGCAGCTATAGTAGCAAAAAGAAGTCTAGCATTATCCAAATATAACTTTTGCTCTGTGTTCAGGGTATTTACTAGTCGAGCACTTTCCAACAAGAGCAGCCATTTTTGATTTCCCGGCCTCTTAAACTATATGATATTTTACTATTATTATTCTCATTTATTTTACAGGTCACAAGGATGGCAAGCTGATTAAAAGCAAATGTAAATGCGAGCCAACGGCCTGTAAATGTGGCAAGAGGAAGCAGCCACAGCAACAGCAACAACAACAACAATATCAGAGATTGTTGCTGTCGCAACTGCGAAGACGAGGCGCTGATAACTTATCAAGTGTTATATTATTCTAGTATAAACAAAATAGAAAATAAAATTTAAAAAAAATAAAAAAGGCAATAAAAAAAAAAACAAAAAGTCAAATTTAACATGGGTGTGTAAGAGAATTTGTTGTTGTATTTTTTTTTTTTTTTAATATGCCGGATTTTTACGACCACAAGCAAATATATACTATATATAGGTATATACACTGGGTACATATTTAGATAACTTGAGTGCTTATGAGATTACACTTAAAGCTATAATTAAATGGTTCTTATGGTTCCCGACCTAACTTATCTATGGACTGCACTGGAAACTTCGACCAAAGGCATATCAAAATAATATATATGCATACATATATATAATATAGATAACTAACTTTGATTGCTTGGCCATATCTTAACGAAGGCATGGCCGCATTAGCTTCGACGCAATCAATAGGCCTTTAAAGGCGCATAATATGGCGCCATAAATTGTTGATTTCGATTTTCAATTAGATTGTGAAATCTTTACAAGTCTCGAGGTACTACATACTATTAATAACACTTACAAGTAGTTTTGGCCACCAAGACAAACAAATAACTATTTTGAGGGCCTTTATGTGGACTTTGTAATGCCATTTCTTAAGAGCTCTTGCAACCTTGTCAACGTATATTGATTTACTCATCGGAATAATACTCTGAGAACTACGTAATTCATTACATTTATCAATAAACACTCATCATTAGAGAACTTGTGTTAAGTTTTGTAGTAAATTAGTGCAAACAAAAGACGGAACAGGAGCGGTTTAACCATATTGAGGTATTGAGGGTAAATATTAAAAAAGGAAAATGAGAAAAATTAAATATTTGAAATTCATAAAAAATTTTATGTAATTATTGATGGAAAAATATTTAAAAGTACGAAAATAACTGCGGCGATTAATAAATTAATATTTTTAAATTTATCTGGTAATTAAAAATTTTACTAAGAAATTATTTCAAAATTATAATGGTTTTTATGGAAAGTTATTTTAAAAAATTCTATTATTTATAAATTTAAATAAAATAATAAAAACAAATTAGAAAAACTGAGGAACTTCATATTCAAGAATATGTAAAAAAAAAAACTACGTAAATTTTATAAATTACATTTTAATATTAACAAGAAATACAAATTCAAAAAAAAAAAAAAAAAAATGTAATACCATTTTAAAAAAGTTTTAAGAACATTTAAAAAGAAAGTACTATAAAGGATATGAATTTTCTCTTTTAAATTATATAAAAGTTGTGTTTAAGATTAAGATGAAAATTTAATCATTTTTGTTTTGTTTTTGTTTTTAAAATGTTCACGCGAAAAATATATATATATTTTTTTTTTGCTATTTCTTTTTTTATTAAAATGTATATTACAATGCTAAAAAAAACCCTCAGCGTATATTTAGAATATAATATTTATTTATTATATATGCTACATAGATTATTAGACTAGAAATTTCAACTTTATATCGAATGCTGCTTTTATATTAAAATGTTTATGCCTATTTTTGAGACAAATTGGATTTAAAATTTAAAAAAAAAAAAATGTATATTTAAAAATATATTAGATTTTTTAAATATAAATATTTCAATTTTTATATAATATTCTATTTTTATTGATTTCATATTTTGTATTTATTTATTATTAAATAATTTGTATGGCGCTCCTGCTATTGTGGTAAATCTATATTTAAAATCTTACGGCGAGGTCAGTGATATATTATTTACTTTGGGGGGTGTTAAAAATAATGAAAAACTTGTAAGTTATGAAGGTCGGTCAGTTACGTGATAAATCACACATATCAAGTCGATAACAATTATAGACATACGTCTAAATATGCGTTCAAATATATACATATACCTACATATATATTTATGTACATAGTATGAATGTATCATATAACCTTAAATAGAATTACAAGTCAAAAATTCTATAAAAATTTGATAGTATTTGCTGTAATACGATTCTCACTAAAATAAAATGACTCTGGTCAATATATAACCTGATACTCTATGTACTTACAATCCCTAAGGTGTATAATAAAATCAGGTAATGCACGTGCATTACTCAAGTACTCTTAAGAATTGGGAATTATAAAGGAATACTTTAGTGTGTCTGCCTTTATCTTTTAACCAGAAATGCTTAACGGAACGTGGCTTAAGCATATTTTGTTTATATGAAGTCGTCAATTTTTATACAAATAAACAACAAAATGCGCATTAACCAAATATAAACAAAATAAATAAATAATATAAATGAGATCATAAGAATTTACGAAGTTGAAAGCTTATGCAAAGCTCAACTCCTTATATATGATATTCTCTTTGGACTGTGTAATCTTTTGATATCTCTTCTATGTCTTATTCCTTTCATATCTTGAATTTATATTTAGTTTTATGGGTGGGTTTTACTGGGTAAACTATGAATGTTTTTTGATATCTTCTTTCTGTGATATATTCATTTAGTTTTATGTCTGAAATTTACTAGGTAAATATTTGATTGTATAGCTCTAATTTACCCAGTTTTTGTAAACGGAATTTTTAGCTCAAATCTATGGGACAATGTTTCATTAAAAGCCCTCAAAAAAATTTGTTTTTTTTGATATTTTTTATTATTATATGATTATTTTAAAAATTCAATTCCCCATTCAAAATATATATTTAAGCATCAAAAATATTTTTATTTCGTTTAAACTTTCTGCTTTCAATAAAAAACTTTTTATTTTAAATTCAAACCTTAAAGCCTGGTAAATATTTTTCTTATATATGAGAAAAGGGTAAATAAATAAAATGAACTCCAAGGCAAAAGTTGTTTTGACACCATTTTTGTTTTGTTTTGTCTTGCAATTGTACTTCAGAATATTTTATATGCCCATATAAGCACAATGCGATAAACACTCCATAGACTCTGGTCTGGAATAGGTCTGAATTGGCCTCCAGATAAGAGTACGAATTTAGCTGTGCAATAAAAAGATTAACGAACTGCAGAGAGTTCCCAACTAGAAGGTGCCATTTAATCTATTACTCAACTACGATTGCATTGACACTATGACTTTGAGTCATATATTATTTACGTATTAAAATTTTGATATCTATTCTAGAAATTTGTCTAGAATATCTAATCTTTATATTTTTTCAGAGAAAAACTCTGATTATATTATTTGATTGATTTTTGGTTATAAACTTCCTGCTTCCCATATTATTTTTACCATTTTTTGTTGTTGATTATTTGAGTTATTTTTTTTATTTATTTGTCACACAAAAAATATCTGTGTATTTATATACATTTTAAGTTTATAAATCAAGAAATTAATAAAAAAAAAAAAAACAGGATAAAAATTGATAAATATAAAAGGCCATTATTTTTTTTAAATAAAATTCAAATTCTTTTTATACTTTTTAATTTCTGAATTTTAAGGTATTTATTTCTATATATAAAATATGTAAGTTTTTTTTTTTTTTTTTGTATTTCGTGTTTTTGATTTAATTCATATATTATCTTTTATTTATTTTAAAATTCGCTTTCAATAAGCCTATTAAAAAGTTTTGAAAATTTTAATTTTAATTCATTCTATTTTATTTATGTATTTATAATTTTATTGTAATTGTAAATATTATTTTTCAAACTATTTTAACAAGGCCTATTTTTAGTTTATGATTCTATTTTTAACTTTTTTGGTTTTATTTTTAGTTTATTTTAAATTTTTTGACAAGTTTTATTTTCGTTTTTTTTTATTTGAATTACAAATACTAACAAATTTATATTTCTTTATTTAAATTTGTTTATTATAATTTTGGTGAACAGTTTATTAAAGATTATTAATTTTTTTTTATATTTATATGGATAGAAATAAATACATTTGGGTATGTTAAAATAAAAGATGTGTTTAATAACTTTTATTTGATTTTTTTTTTATTTATTTTATTTTTATTGTTTAGTTATTAAAATGTATTATTTATTAATTTTTATATTTATTATTATATTTTTTTATGATATATTCCTGTATACATTTAAAAAAATATTTTATATTAATTATTATTTATTTGTTTTGTTTTGTTATTTTATTTATTATTATATTTTTATTCATATAATGACTCATTTATTCATATTCGCATTTAGCTGTTTGCGCTCCTTAATCATTTACAAATTAAATTCCTAATAAATAAACTTCCCCGAGCTGAATCATATGCCTTAGAGACAAATTAAACAAATATCTTGAAAGATAGCTGACACGTGGGAGAGCTCAATAAAAAAAGAATAAAATAAATTATAAGATTAGCTCATTATCTCGAGCATTTGGACAACAAGTCGACCGAGGCGACATTAGGCAAGAGCAGGCAACTCTATAAGAAAGGAGATAAACTTTATCTATGGAGCCGACTTGTAAGCAAATGCGTTACAAATTCCAATGCCGCAACGGAGGCAGATCAATTTACCAAATGGTCAATGGGGCCAGAGATAGAGAGAATGCAGTAAGTAAACCAGAACGAACTATGATAAGCTGATAAGGAACTGTCTGTTGCAATATAGTATACAAAATTTCGTCACTTACCCGCAGTAGCCAGGTGAGCACACTCTCTCGATAGGGCACAAATGTGCTGGGCGTGGCATTGCCGCCCACTTTGCGAGAATCCGCCAGCGCTGCAATCACTTTGCCCAGCGTCAAGAGACTTTTGTTGATGCTAACTCCTTCACGTATCCTTTCGCCATTCGAGCCCGAAACACTGATGCGTTCACTGCCCGCCAAATCCACCAAACTGATCTTGCTGCGTCGCGTTTGTCGCAGCGAGACAACTGTGCCGGAGTCTGTATCGGAAGACATGTCATCACTGCCATCGCTGCTCAAATCGGTCAGATTTAACACAATATTGAATATGGAATGCGAGCGGGAACTTTTGTCATTCATGGCCGTTGAGGCGGTGGCTCGCTGTGAATTGCCCACGGCCAGCCAATTGCGCAAAGCCGAATAAGAGTCCACCGAATGGGCACTAAGATCGACGACATATGGCCCAAAGATGGGATGTTCGCGCACCTTTAGCGCCTGCCGCTGCACGGGCGTCTCTGGCATTGCGGCCATGGCCTGCTGCACACTGAGCAGATCGTGAATCTTCTCATTGTAGATCTCAAAGTAGCTGACCTCCACCTCCACCTGTAAGAAAATATACAAATGTAAGTAAATTATAGTTCATATACATATCTATAATTCATTTCCAACCTGCAGCTGCTGCTTCACTGCATCGATGCGTCGGAACAGCTCGTGACAGAAGCGTGGTATGATACCCGCCTCCACGTGTGGAGCATTGCCATCGAGCGCCGCATCGTCCAGTCCCTCAATGCCCATCATGCTGTACGACTTGCCCGAGCCCGTCTGCCCGTAGGCGAACAGACAGGCATTGTAGCCCTCGAAGGCGGTGTCGATCAAGGGCTGAGCTGTGCCCGCAAAGACAGCCAGCTGATCGGCATAGTTCTTGTGCTCCGGATCACATGAGTAGTAGACCTGATCGTAGCTAAAGAAGTGTGAGACACCAGCCGAGGCATCCGCACTGCTGCCCGCATGCACACTCAGCTCGTTGTTGCCATGCACCTGGACCACATTGGTGACACTGGAGCGCTGGCATTCGGGAGCATTCAGTGGACGCACGCGCACGGCCACAATCATGTTGCTCTCCTCGGCAACGCTGTGAAATGACTCGGCCATGGCATCCTTATCCTTTGGCTTGCTCGCTGACTTTTTGATGTTATTATAGCTGTTGCTGTTGCCGCAGTGACTTGGCGTCGTCTTGCGATAGAGCGAGGATGGCGTATAGCAGGCATTTAGTGCCGTTGGTCTTGGTTTCGGTGTTGCAATGCCGCTGCTGAAGGCTGTATTTAGTAGTTGGTCGGCTGCCGGCTTCTCGGCACTGCGTTTCGGTGTGCGTGTCAGCACTTTGCGTCGGAGTCCAGCGGCAACTGTTGCAGGAGTTTTGGTGGCACTGCCACTGGCACCGAAGCTACCACGTGCACGTGCTTGAAATTGATGTATGCGTTGCTGCACTGGCGTGCTTTTGTTGCTCATTTTACGAAATATATATTTACACAATCACTCAAATAGACTTATTGTTTAAACAAAGGAAATTGTTGTTAGGTTTCGAAAATAGCGCGCGTCGTCGCGTCGTTTGTTGTCAAATTTTTTCATACTAGTGATGTGTGGGTATCGATAACAGACGTCAGGGCTGGCGCATAAGGTCTACAACATGTGGGTTTTGTATACAGATATCTGGCAGCACCGGCAGTTATTATTCAAACGCTTATCGATTATTTGCTTAGTGAATATTTTTATATGGCTATTTATTTTTGTAATATTATTTTTTATTATATATATTTATTTGCCATATTTTGTAAATTTAATTTTGGTTTTATTTCAGTTTGAGTTGTTTATATATGCCAAATAATTGACTGATTTGACTTTATTTAATGAAAAATGGTGAAATAAATCTAATATTTTTAGTTTGATTAAATTTTAACAATATAAATAAGATAAGAATATGTGCACATCTACATTTACATTCTCCACTCCTTAGTTTATGTGTCATGAGCCACTTTCCCTTTATTTATTCTTATTTTTGCTTTACGTGCGAGCAGAAAAGACCGCATATAGCTGCACCTTTCACACGCATTTAATAAACACAGCTCTAATGGCAAACTAAAGTGCGTTGACTTTTTGAATTTGCCAGTGCTGGCTGACGTCAGAGTGTTATCGATGCCAATAATAACATCGATACTTTTGAGTTTGTTGATTTACATAGCAGTACTTGCATGTAGCCGACGTAGACAAAATATTAGAAGAATTTACTTGAGATTTTAATTGCCATTTACCAAAACCAAAAATCGAATAAGTTAGTAAACGCTGTAACCATACGCTAAAGTTGTAAGTGCTTCAATCTAGCATAACTACTATATTCTTTGATAAGAACTTCCTTGTTCTGCCCCCGCACAGACGCTCGCTCAGTTGCTCAGTTCAGTCTAATCGCATATAAATAAGCGCGTTTCTAAAGCAGGTTTTGCATTTGAAGCAAAACAGTGCAAGCGCACGTGCAACAGGAAACCGTTCAATACGACATCAGCCAACAATAATAAACAATCGAAGCGAACCAGCATGTCCCAACAACCTGTTGCATTTCTAACCAGACGCGAAACTTTCAGTGCTTGCCATCGCCTGCACAGGTAATAAATAATAATAATAATCAATGAATTTAATTACAATTGAACCAATTGACACTGCACTTGTTATTGATTTGCTAACTTAATTTGTATCTCCCTCTCATTCTCGCTCGCTCGTTCGCAGTCCTCAGTTGAGCGATGCTGAAAATTTGGAAATCTTTGGCAAATGTAATAATTTCAATGGACATGGACACAACTATACAGGTATATATAACTATATCTATATTTCTATTTCATAATTGTGTTTTAATTAAATGCGTGATTAGATAACGATTAGCAGCAGCAGCAGCAGCAACAGCCCTTCTCATATGTCACATATTGTGATTCGTTCAAGCATTAACCGCAGGCATGGGAAATTCGAGATGATTTAAATGTGTTTATGCCATATAGCCAGACCTTGGCCGACAAGCTCGCTTATCAACCAACCCATGTTCAAGTTCAGCAATCATTAAATTTATGTATTTATAGCAAGTGGCAAAATGACAATAATTCGAAATTATTGCTAATATAGAAACATAAGGAAGCTGTAGTAATGCAATTGTTACTAAAGACATTAGAAAGGTTGTAGATATGTTATATAGATAGAGCTTTATAGTTTTTAGAATGAGGACTTTTAGATTAAAATATTGTATATATAAAGATATATAGTTCTTGAAAAGGATTTGGACTTGATTGAGGACATATAGAGAAAGTCTATAGATAGGTTTTATAAAAAGTCAATAGGTCCCATGCTTCTTCTTTAAATAGTATAAATAAATCCGAAAGCTTAGCTTGAATACTGAAAAAATGTACTTTGTACTTAGCAAACAATTTAATCTAATCAGAAATTCTTTTGATATAAATCAGGGACCGCAAATAAGAATTATGAATTTTAAAAAATTGAGGCTCAAAAAAAACTCCAAGAAGAGTGGTAAAAAAATACAAAGGATATTTTTTTACGGCGAATTCAAAAACAGGATAAACTTTTATTTGCAATTTTTTATTATTAATTTATTTTTAATTATTAAAATTAATTTATATGATAAAAATCAAAAATAATTATTACACATCAATTTTTATAGAAAAATAAAATCATAATTCTTATTTTCAATTTTTATTATAAAATTAATAAATAATAATTGTGTATGTACAAGTAAATATTTACATACATATTATATATCAAATGAAAGGTATTGATGCATAGGTTATATATATAGGTCTATATATGATCTAGCTCCTTTATTTCAAATGATATTGCAATTTAATTTTTATATAAAAAAAAAAAAAAATCAAATCATAATTCTTATTTTTCAATTTTATAATAAAAATTGATGTGTAATAATTATTTTTGATTTTTATCATATATATTAATTTTAATAATTAAAAATATTTTATTTAAAAAAAATTAAAAAATAATTCTTATTTCTCAATTTTTTGTATTAAATTTGTAATTGTTACGGTCCCTGATATAAATACTATATATAATATATAAACTAATTCTGATGCTTGGTGAAGCTCTTAATTTACTTTGCTTGTATAATAAATGCAAGCCATCTATAAAACTGTCTATTCTTTCAGGATGATATTGACTTTTTGACATCTGTCTACATAGCCTTCAAAATGATATGGATTATTGAGTGACGGTTTACATAGCTTTCAAAACTTTATAAGTTCTGGGGTGTATGTCTATATAGCGTTAAAAGTTACAAAGATTCTTGGGTGACTGTATATATTTCTTTCAAAATAATTCAGATTTTTAAATGTCTAACATATATAGCTACAATATACTTAGCCTTACTGATCAACTCTCTTTTATGTATGAATATAAGCTGTAAAGGATATATATCCTGGAGTGCACGTCTAGTTCTATTGTTAGTTACAACAGAATCTTGTCAATTTATAAATAATACTTAGTTTCTTATTTGAAATAAGATTAAGTTGGCCCTAAAGGTAGCAGAAAGCTAGTTTAATAAAATATGGAAACTTTTAAATGTAAAAAAAAAAAATAGGTAAAATAAATAAAACTAAGTTTCTTGATTAAAAATTAAGGTGGACTTTTGTTAGCTGAGGTTATTTAAATATAAATATGGACCTTAGCCATTAGCCATTAGAAACTCAGCTTTATTTATCACTATATATTTTATAAAATTTACTTTTAAAAATTTATGTTTTTTTTTTTTTTTTAAGTTTTTTGTATATTTTATTAAAGAAGCTTTATTCTTTTTACTTCTACAAATATCTATCTTGTATACACTAAATGTGTATTTAGTTTATAAAGTTTTTTTGTATAATGAATGTCTATAATAGGGCAACATATAGCTTCAAATGGATATACATTTAAATGAGTTTATGAGTTTAAATAGCTTTTTATATACTACATTTCAATTAAGTCTCAAAAAATGATATGCAATTCAAATATGTTTATAAACATTTTATACTAATACACATATTATTATGTTAGTTCATGATCAAAGTTTTAAATTAAATACAAATCTTAAAAAATAATTTATAATTTTCTTTCTTCCTTAGTGGAGCTAACTGTGCGTGGTCCCATCGATCAACGTACCGGCATGGTGCTTAATATAACAGAATTGAAGGATGCTATTGAGACGGTGATAATGAAACGTTTGGATCACAAAAATCTGGACAAGGATGTCGAATACTTTGCCAAAATCGTAAATATAAAAACTTATTCATAAAATAATATATACTAATCTGTATATATGTACATACTTACAGCCCAGCACAACGGAGAACTTAGCTGTCTACATTTGGGACAACATCCGCACACATCTCAAGAAACCAGAGCTGTTGTATGAAGTGAAAATTTTTGAAACACCAAAGAATATAATTACCTATCGTGGGCCATACCAATTGAATGGACTATATAGTGCACTGAATAAGCGTACGGCACGCGATTCGTGTACCAATATCTCATCGGATTCAGATTAACTCAATGAGAATACTTTCGAATTTCTATTTCGTTTATCTTCGCCTTTGGACCAATGCTCAGTGAAGGGCACACAACTAAAATACTTACGCATGAAATTGTGAATTTTTTTGCACATAAATAACATATTTTTAGTTATTTTCAAGCGAGTTATACGATTTACAAAGTATATATATATATATACATATGCATAACATTATTTTATACATTATAATGGAATAAAAAATATATATTGTAAAAAATAAATTTATTGCTTTTTCTATAATTTTTTATTATGTAAAAATTTGGTTTTTCCTTTAATAGCTCAGTACATTTCATATTGTTATTTATATATTTATATAATATATATATTTTTATATAATTTAAATTGCTCTTAAATAGTTTTCTAAATGGCAGCTACAAACTTTTAATTACGGCTCTCTTATTGAGCGGCCCCAAACTTGCTAGATTTAATAAAAATTGTTTAAAGTTTGTATAATTTATTTCATAAGTTTTTTTGGTAGCATTAGAGATACACAAACACATTGTATTATGCATTGCTTAGGCATTAGTTTTTAACACTAATTTATATCACGTTGTCTATGTTAAACGCTTCATATAATTTTTTGAAGAGTTTACAGAATATTGCAGCTGGAAGTTTATTGGAAATTTTAATTGCTTTTGAGATATTGCTTGATTTTATTTTTGATTTATTACAATTTTGCTTAAATTGAAATTAGGCAAAAAATCATTTAAATATTTAGTTCTTTCTAAAAAAAATATATATATATATTTTTTTTAATTGTGAACAGATATTTAATTGATTTTACGACAATTTTATATTTGTTATATACCAATTAAAATCACCATGGAAATATAATATAACTTTACTTTATCAAATTGATTATATAATATATATATTATTTATATATAATACCGCCAGATATGCGAGTTTTTATAAAAACTCAGTGTTGTATGCTCTCAAATAATAGAAATAGTTTTAATATGTTTATAAGAATTGAATTGGCATCGGCATGTTTATCGTTCTTTTTCCCTATTAAATAATATGATATAATTAATCTGAACTATAATATATTGTCATTAAATTGGGTTTAACTTTGATTTTTTGGAAAATAAGCAATATCTTAATAAATTGGAATTTAGACAGTTTGAATACTTCAATTTCCAGTTAAGCAAAATAATAGTTAATACTTATATATGTTAGTACATAATAGGACATATGATCAACATATGATAAGCGTTAACAGGTGCTCGTACTAAACAAATTTTTAAATTTATCATAGCATTGACATATGATCATAACTAATATACGTTATAATAATTGTTAACAGCTATTCATATTTGCCATGGCTTTAAGATCTGATCATTCTAACATATGTTAAGAATTAACAGTTGTTAGCTTTTAACATACATATGTTAACAGGTCTACATAACATGTCACTAACATATGTTATTTCTAAACATTTATATAACATTATGTTAGCATATGAACATCGCTAACATATGTTAAGCACTAACATATGTTAATAATATATTGCATATCATAACATATGTTAGTCCTTTCCATATGTTCATCTAACAGTTGACATTACTTAACATATAAGGACAATAAACTGCAATAAATATATATTAATATTTAATCTGTCATTAACGTATGCTAATCCGTGGTATAAATTGACTTTTTAACATCTGTTAATTTAGTATTTCTCATTATCTGTAAACTCTTCGTTCTCCTCATCTGTTTTTCTTTACCTTTCTTATGATTCTCGCTGGAATAGTCTAAATAGAATTAAAACTCTTAGCGCAAAGCCTTATGATCATTGTCGTAATCCGGCACGTATAAGCTGCAATAGATGTGCCAATCTTTCGAATCTGTGGGATCAGCAATTGTTGGTATATTTATAGATTATATACATGTCGGAAATATGTTTTTGTTAAAGGCATTTTGTTTAGACTTACAATTGAACCAAAAATAAGGAAACAAACTACGTGGATTAGCAGTGTAATGTTAGTAGTAGGACTTATGCAGGCAATTAGTGCTATATTTAGATAGCAGCTGGGAAACAAAAGACTCTCGAACAAAGGTTACTCAATACATTCATCATTTAAGGCAGTCAGATATTCAGGTACCCACAAAAGGTTCTCAATTCAAATCATATAGGAACATAAATTGCTTTTGTTTTCCTTTTTACACTTTTCAACGTTTGGAAGTCCCAGTCACAGTGAGTCAGTTATAACATATAACAGTCTGTGTACATATATGTTGGGGGAAGGGGGAAGAGGCTAGAAAACGAGTTTCGTTCGAGAGTTCCTGTTTCGGCAACTGATCAGCGGTTTAACAAGCAGTTAGTTTAATGACTTTCAAAGTTCTCAATATGGGATATGTGGTTTACATATGTATATATTACACTATATATCTATAGGTCTATTTAGTACATACTAGTTGCTAGGCAATACAATAGAATTACTTCAAATATAGCTTAGGCAATATAAATTTTCTATTAAACAGCCTTAACCTCCTGTTTCCAAATCCCACAATAATTAAGCTACAATTCGACAACTAGTTTAAAAAAAAACATGTGATGCGTTCTATGATCTAAAAATACGTATTACAGTTATTAGCTAGCTAAAGCTGTTTTGCTATAAATATTTAACTTATTTGTCAAAGTTATTATTTTTTTTTTTTTGGTTACATTTCACGTTTTTGGTCTGTCATGTGCATACGTATTTATGTCTTTTATTTTAACTATAGATCTTAGATCGTAGTACGCAGTCTCTTACCTGGATTTCGGATCGAAATGAAAGGTATACCGAATTCGAATTCATTCTTTGGCCAATACTTGAGCAAGGGCTGACGCTGCGGCAGCTCCGACTCAACATAGAAATATGCGAAGAGCACCAGCACCGTATAGGCGGCAATAAATATGAATATATGCCAGAAGCCGTGCAGATAGGGAAAATTGATCGAGGACCAAGCCTCGCAGAACATTCGATCGTTGATCCAACAGAACACGGCCACGCCCCACACAGTTGTTGTCCTCAAGCCGAGGCGATAGACGCGCTGATCACGAACTCTGCAGAGGGAAGATAAGGAAAATCTTTTGATTAATATTTGATATTTTCATTTAGTAAGTTTTCTACACTGAAGTTAAGATTAAAACTTAAACTGATAAGAATAAATAGAAATTTTTATAGGTATAGGAAGATAGGTATTTGTTTCAAAATGATTTGTATATATGATTTTTTAATGGAAATATAAATTAAATTGAGATATATGTATGATCAAAATGTGACTAAACTTTCTATAAATATATTTTATATAAAATATTTTTTATATATTTGCATTTGATATATGATAGAATTTAATTTCTTTTTTATTATCTTTAATTTATTTATTTTTTTTAATTTGTTTTTTTTTTCATAATTATATTGAAACAAAATTTTATAATTTTTATGAATTTATTTAATATGATTTTTTTAGTTTGTTTATTTACATATATATTTTTTGACTTTTAATGTTTTTTTTTTTTTAATTTATTACATTATTATTTGTTTATCCATTTGTTTATTTATAATATATAATTGTTTTATTTGCATATTTTGTTTATTTATTTACATATTTTTTTATTTTTGTTGATATCTGATTAATTTTTGTATTTTACTCATGTGTTTTCAACTTTTCTGATAATATAAACATTTTTAAATTTGCTTTGAGTTCAGGGTATAAAAATAAACTTAAAGCTCGGTCAAATATTAAAACAAAAATGAATTAAAGAACAAAGCTATTTCAAGAATTAAATCGGAGTAACTCTTGTACCATTCCAACTTCTGTTTCATATTCCATATTCATATCGATTTCCCTGTCAAATACAGTTGGTTATTGATACTCAATATATACACATTGATACATATATACACAATATACAATATAAACATAATTGATACATGTTGATAAACAAGTAAATAAATCAATATTTAGGTAAAACTAGAAGAAGTAAAAAAGATTACTCTAATCCGAAAAATTATATATTTATGTAGGTGTATATTATATAAGTATTTATATGCAAGAGCTTCAAATAATAATATAATTTATTATAAACATTTAATTCAATTTATATTTATAAAAATTTGAATAAAAGAAATATGATGAAATTTAACTGCAATGCATTCAATGTAAATAATATCATTACAATTTTAAAAACAATTTAATTTTAGTTATAAAATTTATATATGATGTCATAATATTAGACGCTACCTAAAAAATCACAATCTGATTTATTGTGCCGTATCGCCAACAATTCCTAATCTATATAGTTTTCCAATTACACTTTTGTTCGAATCGCATTTTCAAATATAATTGATTTGGAATGGAAACGTTTGGAGTGGTGCTTAAAAACTTAAACTCTAGTTTATCTAAACAAAATAGAATTTGTGAGGTTTAGAAAGACTTTTGACAGGAATTTTGAATAATCTAGCAATCAATTTAAAAAACTAACCCTGTGATTTATGAGCTAAAACTATTTTCAAGGGAAGCTTTTTATGAACTTTGACTCGATTTATTATAAACGTCGTATGATGTATTGAAAGCGAACGTAAATAGATAAAGATTAAACAATGGGTCTACCTGTTCAGAGCTGATAAAACCCATGGTCTTTGTTAAACATGCATGAAATTGATAAGGACTGAGCGGTTTGTACAAAAAAATAATGATATATGACTAAACAGTTATCGGTCAACAAGGCACAAATGAGACGGCTTATCAGCCAGGTAGCGTAGTTAGGGGTTGGGCAAGTGGATTTGTTTTGTGGTGGGACATACGCACCGCTGCATCTCACTGTAGAGCATTATCATTGTCGGCACGCCCATTAACATCAGCACAAAGGCGTTCACAATGGGCTTCCACCAGCACAAACCCGTCCCGATAATGGCCGATATCAGCATTAGCCAACTGAAGGCTTTCCTATTGTTAAGTAAACAAGCGTTAGAAACTATCTATCATACAGGAATTTTCTCTATATACATACATAATACATTTATCAAACAGACTTACCGATCGTTCTTCACGAACTTTGGATAGTAGCGCTTGGGATAGAAGAGCGAGAAACCGGCTGTAAACACCCACAATATGGCCAGTTCATCGAGCAGCTGTCCCAATAGACTCAGCGTCGCATGGAAATACATCGAACTCAGGCCCACGACAATCAGCAGCACCCACAGCAAATGTATTCCGGGCGTGACGAACTTTCCGTACTCCTTAAACAGCATTATCAGCACAGGCGGCAGTAGAATAAACAGAAAGTTGCTGAACTGTGTCGGCAAAAAGATAAAATAAAGAATATGTTTTTCAATAATTTAGTAGATTTAAAGTTATCTGGCTGAGAGTTAAGATAAAACAAAGTTATAAAATGTATTTATTGTATTGAAATTTTTAATGAGTATAGACTTTAAATTTAATTACAATTTTAAATGAATAAAGAATTTAAAATTAAAATTAAATCTTGAATTTAAAACGAATTTAAAATTAAAATCATAAAAATAAAAAAAAAAAGAATTTTAAATTAATATAAAATTTAAAATTAAAACAAAATGTTAAATTAATAAAGAGTTTAAAATAAAAATTGAAGCTTTAGATAAATATAAAATTTAAAAATTAAATTTAAATGAATATAGAATTTAAAATTTTTATTGCAATTTTAAATGAATATATAATTGAAAATTAAAACAAAAATTTTAAATTAATAAAGAATTTAAAATTAAAATGGAATTTAAAATGTATATAGATTTAAAAGTTAAAATGAAATTTTAAATGAATATAGAATTAAAATATTTATGAATATAGAATTTAAAAAAAAATTGAGGCAATAAATGGATTTAAAATTAAAAATTAAAAATAAAATTTGTAAAAAATATAGAATTTTAAATTAAGCATTAATTAGTAAAAGAAAAAAAAAACAATATAGCTTACTACAAATATTTTGTTATAATTTGCATTTTAGTATTAACATATTTTCAAGTTAGAAGATAATAATCATCAAGAACGCCTTTAATGGCATTAGAAGAAGCTACATGTCTGCTTACTATTACTTACTAACATAATTATAGTACTCTATTATATTCTTTAAATGGAGTAAATATGGAAAGACAAAAAGAAGGCAGCTGAACGCAGAAAAACTAAAGTCAGTACGCAGTTCCTGCACAAAGCAGGGCTATACCTTGAAGGTTAATGCGGAATAACGATTGCGATTGAGGTGGAAGGAAATTCCTGAGAGAGAGGCCGATGAGGGATAGGGAGAGGAGGTTTACCAGTTGTCACTACAATAACAAATAGAGTCCAACACAATGACGACCTAGCTGACGGCGCAAGCAGAATGTTTAGCTACGTCATTATTATTAAATGAAGTACGGTGTAATTCCTTTGCGTGTTCCAGTCACAGTCATATAATAATAGATAATTGCAAGTACTTTGATATTCGAAAAGAGAGTGGCTTAATGGATGTTAATTTAAAATTAAATTGGTAATTTTAAATGAATAGAGAATTTAAAAATAAATTGAAATTGAAATTTTAGATAAAAAAAGAATTCAAAACTAAACTTTTAAATTAATAAAGAATTAAAAATTAGAATTGAAATTTTAAATGAATATATAATTTTTAAGAATATTGAAAATTAAAAAGAAAATATAAAATATATTCAAATTCAAATTTTAAATCTATGTTGAATTAAAAAATTAAATACAAATTTTTAATGAATAAAGAATAAAAAACTAAAATTTAAATTCTATGTAAATATAAAATTTCAATTTTTAAGAATATATAAAAATTAAATTGAAGTGTAAGAATTTTAATATTAGTTTTAATTTGATAAATAAATTGCAATGTTTTAAAGAAGCTCCAATTAACAATTCAAATTGCTCTGAATATATAATTTTAAATTTTAAATGAATGTAGAATTAATATAGAATTTTAAATTCAAATTTGCAATGAATATAGAATTTAAATTTTAAATTAATTTAGTTAAGTATTAATTTGCAAAAGTAAAAACTATAAAATTTATTACTGATTTGCAAGGGTAATAAAAAGCTACCAAAAATACTTCATTAATATTCAAAGATAGGTTTAGCTAATGGGCTGGCAAAAAAAAAAAAAAGAAAGAAAAATCATTTATTCATAAAGCTTTGTAGAAATTCTTAAATAAATTGAATATAATGAACGCTCAGCAAATACCCTAACCATACTAAAAGTTGGTCTAATAACAAAAATCATGACATGTTGAACTAATCTAGATCAAAGTTGAGATAAGCAAAGACTATATAAATATATATGTGTATATATATGTGTACATAAATGTATATGTGCATGTTCATGTAAGTGTGTCAAACAGTTTGTCATGCAATTTGTTCCACACATTTAACACTTTACAAAACAAAATAAAACAAAACAAAGCAATTTTCAGTTCGTGTCATTTGAACAAGTTTTCACCCGAAGCACGAGAACAAAGAATGACAAGAATAATTTATCAGGCAAAAGCATAATTAAAAAATTGTAAATTGTGTATAGGAAGCAGAAGAATACAAATTTTAAATAATTTTGTATTTAAGCAGAGATAAATTTAATAAAACTAAAGGCCATAATGAACTGGGGCTAGGTGAGGCAGTCTTGATTTATATATAATATACATATGTATATATATATTTTGTTGCATCTTAAATCAACACAGCCTGGCGTTGATTTTATGACTATCAAATATACTATATAGTATATATATACTATATACTATATAGTATATTTGAACAACCCTCAGGAAGTTCATTAACTTATTCCACTTGGGCGCAAGCCCAATTAAAAGACAAAGCTTTTTAAGCAAATTGCAGCAGAAACAAAGAACAAAAATTTAAGCATAACTCAGAATAATAAACAAGACTTTTATTCATTACTGCAGCTTTGTTATTAGCAATAAAGTTGCATTATTAATGCATTAGGCTTCACTCACACTTAGCAATGCAATAACAATGATGATGACACTTGAAACATACATTTGGATAATTACAAAAATTCTATTTGTTTTAGTGGAGATAAAGTGATATGAAGTTCTGAACTTAATGTCAATATACATAGATATGTATATACCCTGCATTATCTGAAAGACTTCACATTTATTGATTGATATTATAATATATTGTGTGGGAAATCAGAGCCCATCAATTACATTTTATATTTATATCAGCTCAATTAGGTAAAATTGAGAGGTAAAATTTATAATTGGATGGAAAACAAACAGCTGCTTTTGCTTAAAGAGGATAGACTTATAGGGGATATGCAAAATATTGATGTAGAATAAAATGATAAGAATGACTATTATTTTTATTTTTTTAAATTTTTTATATCATTATATTTTATATTAGAGTACATTTTAAATATTTTATATTTTATAATTAGTATTTTATATTTATTTTTTATTTTTTATATTTTGTATACTTTTTTATATTTTATAGTATATTAATATTTTGTATTATATTGTGTATAGTAATTTAATATTTTGTATTTTCTATTTTTATATAATTACATTACATATTTAATGTTTTATATTTTGTATATCATATTTTATATTTTAATTTATATATTTTATATTTAGTTTATTTATTTGTATTTATTTTACATTTTACAGTATACAGTATAAATATTAAAAAAAAAAATAAAATAAAATATAGAATATAAAATATAACATGAAAAATTACATTTGATATTTTATATTCTATATTTTAAATTTTTATTTTTGTTTTTATTTATACTTATATTTGATATTTTTCAAATTTTATATTTTATGTTTTATGTATTATATTTTATACTATTTACTTTTTATAATTCAATACTTTACATTTTATAGTTAGATTTATTTTATTAATATTTAATATTTTCCTGTTTTATATTTATATAGAATAAGATTTTGTTCTCAATAATTCTAATCATACGGCCAATCTCTGTGATTATAAAAAACTATACTGGTTTGGTATAATCTAATGAAGTAACAATATTAATCTATGTGAATTTCTCAAGTTAATCAGGTCATAAATTCTATACACTTTCTGTGTTCATTAGAAAGTCAACAAAATTTCTACACTATATTGAATTTCCCTCGTATCCGGCACGGGGATTACAGTTTACTGTCCTATTTATTCTTGTGTATATATATTAAAAAATACTTTGTATACTGTCCAAAGTTTTGATTACGCAGACTTACGAAAAAAAAAAAAAATGAAATTAAACATTAGTTGATAGCAAAAACTGCGCAAAAAAATTACAAATAATATTACACACGTACTTTGTTTCTTGCCCATACAAAGGAATCACGCCGAAGCATTTCACGCATGAACTTTGGAGTTTTGGTTTATGATAAATAATTAGTTCAAGAAATTTAATACGAAACAGCGATAAGAAAATGCAATAACAAAATCTACTGTAACTAATAGTACTTTGTTCCATTTATGGTGCATTTATTTAAAGAAACAATGTGAAAATAATTCTTATTCTTAATTTTAAATTATCAATTTCACACTAGAATTTAAAATTTTCATACGAAACAGCGATAAGAAAATGCAATAACAAAATCTACTGTAACTAATAGTACTTTTTTCCATTTATGGTGCATTTAATTAACGAAACAAAGTGAAAATAATTCTTATTCTTAATTTTAAATTATCAATTTCACACTAGAATTTAACATTTTCATAAATAATTTCATTTACGCTCATTTGTCGCACTTGTGGCAGCTGTGTGTGCAAATAACTGTAACTAATACTGTTGACAAGTGTTTGCTAAGAGCATCTCTTCTTTGTTTACATTCAGCGTGTGTCTGTGTGAGAGGCTTACACATGCATGCGAAAAGGTCAAGGCCTTACAGTAAGCGTGTAAGTGTTTGAGAGTGTGAGTGTGCATATATGTATGTGTGTGGGTGTGGATGGGAGTGTTTCTGCAAATGCAGTGCTAAATTATGAGTGCCAAATAACGGGACAACCACACACACATACATACATACATATATTTTATACATACGCACCGTGTTGACGAACTCTGCAATATTTGATGATATTAAATAATTGCCCTCGCACCAATCAACTGGCGAACTTCCGGGTCGAAACAAATAAAAGGCATAAATGTCCATAACGCTGCCCGTGTCCATGTTGATTTCAATAAAAATTAATACTATTAACTAAAACACTTGACTTCTGTTACGCGTCACGCTAATCGATTCGTTTATTTTAGTTTAGTTAACTTCTTAATTTCTTTGTTCTTTGAAGGCACCTCAGTTATGGTTATTTGAATTTGTAGCAATTGTTTGCATAATAGCCCTGCAATTGCATAGATGCAGTTATTTTCGCGTGCCTCTGTTCATTTATTTTGGGGCTTTAGCGTTTTGCATGCTGTCCGTTTTGTTTGTTGTTTGAGGTTCGTTCCCTTTTATTTGTGTAATAGTTGCGTCCAAGTTCTGCGCCCTTATGTAAGTATCTTTGGTTCATTTGTGCATTGTCAAAGGATAACTGAATTGCATTTCAACTATACGTTTTGTCATTGTGCGCTACTTTAGTTCAATTTTCTAATGTGCGTAGTTGTTGCTAATTCGACGTAAAAATTGAATTTTCTACAAAACTGCGCGGAGCAAACACGTCTTTCGCGTTGGCGTACGCTTTGTTTACTGTTAATGTTATGTTACGCTTGTACTCGAAATAGCAGAAAACGATACGAGTAGCTTTAACAATGAGTATTTCGATTGAGTAAACAGTGCTAGAAAATGCTCAAAGTCTGTTTGCCATTTTGAGTATTTAAGTTGACGTGGAAATAAAATTCGTCTGTGTTAGTTGTTGATATTTTGTCAAAACATTAATAAAAAATTACTTTAAAAATGCTGAAAATTATTTGTCTACTTTAAGTCATTCCTCAAACATTGTAATTAGTACAGAAAATATTAAATAATTAATTAATAGTAGCATTGAGTATTAAATATACTTGACTTCGTTAAAAATCTTGAATATATTGAATGTTTTTTATTTACACTGGAATTTTATTGCACAGAAATAGATTTAATAAAATTTGTAAAAACAAAAGTCAATTTTGTTGGCAGCGCACACTTAACGGCTTAAAATACCACGAAAAACTATCGATATATATTGTTCAAATAAGTATTAAACGATTAGCAATATGTATTACTCAACACTATTAATTGGTTTCCTTCGCGTTTTACCGGCACGCGTTGCTCTGTTGTTTAAATCGGTTATTTTGATTTTGCATTGATTGTACACATTTAAGATGTTTCCACAAAGAAGTTCGGTAACCTATCGCAAACCCGCCTCCCACAACCCGCCGCCGGCCAAGGAATTGGCCGACAATGTGGACTATCCCAATCTCAATGTGGCCGATATGAATGCCCGGCTGGAGAACCTGTCGCCCAGACTGCACGACTGCTTCGATAGCATTACGATGAATGAACAGCAGCATTTTGCATTGGCCACAAACCATCGCGAGGGCGGCCAATGGTGGGGCATGCTCTTTGGCTACAATCAAACGGACCGCATGACCGTTGACAATGCGGACTTCAAGTTGCAATGCGACTCCACTGTAAACATTCTACGTTACGCAGATAACAATCTGCTGCTCATGGCATTGGGTGATACACGGCTGCAGGCCTGGTCCACATACTCCACGGTGCGCAATCCAGAGGTTCCATACTGCCTGTTCCTCATTGGCGAAAGTGACGCACACAAGGCGCCCATCAATCAGCTCAGCGTGATCAAATCTCAGCCACAGCAAGCAGCGACCACCTGCCTGGATAATGCGCTCAATGTGATAACTAACTACTTATAACTACACACATATATATGGCTTACATTTGATTTGCTTACAGGTCTGGGATATTTCTGGCGCCGATCTATGCAGCACATATCGTGCGCGCTGTGCTCATACCTCAAAGTTAACAGGATTGGCTACTTCGGCCACAGCTGCTAGCCAATTGGTGACCTGTGATCGCGGCGGTTGTGCACGCTTGTGGGACATACGCGCTACATCGCCCACCTCCACGTGTCTCTATGATGACAAGACGCATTTGCTTAGCTTCACCTGTGCCGCTTGGGCAGCGCCCACAGAGCTCCAAGGCGACAACTATGTCTATCTGGGCGACTATGATGGCAATGTCCATGCGCTGGATATACGAGTGCCACGCAAGCTGCAGCAAACTGTATCCTATTTTGACAAGGCTCATGTCTCCCAGCTGCTAGTGAATGGGTAAGCGAGAGAAGCAGCAGCAGCTTTACCATAAACTAAATTTGTTTCTCTTTTATAGCACCCATCTGGCGGTCATGAGCAATCTGCCCGCTGGAGTCAAGATAGCCAAAGTGACAGACGCACACGATGTTATCTACACCAATGAGAATACGCATGATCGTCTCACGGATGCCGTTTGGCGGGATGATCATACGCTGATGACCATTGGGCATGGACGGAAATTGGCAACACATAAGATATAGGAGACAGGAAATGGATAGTCTGAAAATGATACAGATATAGAAAAATATATATTACTATACATTTGCTGTTAATCCTAAAATTATTAATTTCATTTTAGCTTTATATAATTTGCCTTAATAGATGTACCTCAAAGTTATTGTTGTATTAGGATAAGAAATAGCCCAGTCTAATATTAAAGTTAATATATCTTTTTTTTATACAACTATAAAAGCAATTTATATGTGACTTGCTTAGCTGCCAAATAAAAGATAATAGTAGCTTGATAGAGACATAAATCTAAATTTTTGTTTATATATAAATATGTGGCTTGCTTAGCTGCTACGTATAATATATAAAATTATTTTTTATACCTAAAAAGGTGATAATAATATTTGTATATATCATATATATATATCTGTGTAAAAAGGATTTACGCATTAAATTCATGAGAGTAAGGAAGAGCATCTTAAACAATTTAGGATTTACGTCCTACTCAGTTAACCGATATATATTCCATATAATATATAACTATTTAATATATTCCATATATCTATTACTAAGCATATATTAGGCATTTCATTTAAATTGCTAAAATTTCATGAATTCATGAGAATCGCATAGAATACTAATACAATATAATTACATTACATTTTTTTTTTTTAAATTCAACTTCATAAGCTCAAATAAAACAACCACAAGTTCGGTTAACTTAAATATATACATTTAATATCATTATCATTTAATTATATTTAAATAATAATTGCGTCAATAAATTGTAATAATCAATTCAAGATTTGTGATTCATTTTCGTTCACCTTTGATTTCCTTTTGGCACGCAACGTTTAACAATAGACGCAAATGCAAAACTTACACTAAACAACATGTAAAATTAAACAACCGCAGTAAAAAAATGGAATACTTTTTCAATAATTCTTATAAGTAGGAGTGGAGGTGGGCAGCTTCTTTGCGGGATGAGAAATGGGGGGGAAAAATGTTTCGATTAATTTTTCCAGAAAATTAAAACTTTTTCACATTCAGTTCGCGTTTTTAGTTTTTGTTTTTTTTTTTAGTGCCGTCTCCGTTTGGTTGGCGGCTCAAGGAAATTGTTTTCTTCCTCCTCGATCTCCATTTGATCCAATTTCATCATTTGCTTCGCCTTGTGCAGCATCGTTGTATCCCTTAGCCAGGTGCTCTTCAGCACAGCATCGATTGAGGGTCGCTTCTCGGGATCCACAATGAGCATCTGTTTGATCAACAACTTGGCACGCTGCGAGATGCCCTGCCAGGCGGGATGGCGAAAACGGAAATTGCCCTTCTTGATCTGCTCGCCAGCCGGTGAGCCGTACTCATCCGAAAAGGGTAAGGTGCCACTAAGACTGTGAATAGATACGCATTAGAAATTATATGACAATTTCAATATATATATATAAATTCTACCATGTATAGAGCACCACGCCCAGACTCCAAATATCCACTTTCTGCGTATAGGATTCACGTCCTCCTGTGATCAGCACCTCGGGTGCTACATAAAGAGGCGTGCCGCATAGCGTACGCATCACTGAATCCTTGTGCACAAATTTACTTAATCCAAAATCGGATACTTTGAGCAAAGTATCCTCATCGCTGGACTCAAGCAGCACATTGTCCGGCTTCAGATCGCGATGTGTGATGCCTGAAAGAAAACAAATATTAACTAATTATAATCAAATATATATCACTTGTATACCTTTATCATGCAGGTACTTGACTGCATGGCACATTTGATAGAAATACAATTTGGATGTATCCTCGTTGAGCAGCTTCTTGCTAATAATGCGATTTAGCAAATCTCCGCCGCGCATAAACTCTAGGACCATATAAACAGAGTCCGGTCTGTCCACAATATCGTGCATGCGCACCACGCACGGATGCGATAGATTCTTCATGATCTTGGCCTCGTTCAACACACGTTCCGGATCGTTCAGATTAGTATTTGGATGTGCGCTCACTTCCAGCATATTTTTCTTCACGATTTTCATGGCGAACTGTTCGCAGGTGCGACGATCATAGACAAGCCGCACCAAGCCATAGGCACCTGAGCCCAGTTTACGATTAATATAATAGGTGGACGTGATTTCAGGTGGCAGGCCAATTGCCTCGTTCGGGCTAAGATCCTTGAAGACAAAAGCTGAAAAACAATAGAAAATGTAGCAGGTGCATAAATTTCCATATTCTGCAAACTCTGCAGGACTCACTCACCTTTATAGGTGGGATGAGAGAGAGCGATGATGTCGTCATTTTGTAAGATGCGCGTCTTGTTCGTCCCAATTTTTTCGCCATTCACAAATGTTCCATTGCGTGAGAGATCCTTTGAAAATGGAGGGTTGCAAAAATTATATCAAATTTAATGTAGTTTGAAATATATTTTCGGGCGCGCTCTCTTTGCCTACCTGTATGTAAACCGGATTTGTCAGCTCACAGTTGGCGCGCTTTATGATAAAATGCACCTTGGATATGCGCGATAGAATTTTCTCAGGTAAATCATTGAGCGTCAATATTAAATCATTCAGTTCACCGCGACCAGCTGAAAATTCGTCGTTGTTCAAGTCTGATAAGAAAAGAGAAGAAGAAGCAATTAGAGAAATTGGAGATATGAAAAAGTGAACGACTAAGAGATACTCTGCAACCAGTTTATAAATAAGAAATTTTATTTTTTATTTGATTTAATTTTAAATACAAATTTTAATCGAGAGACAGAAAGCAGAAGAGAGAGAGAGAGAGAGCGAAAAAAATAAATGTATAAATATACAGACAGAGAGAATGAGAGAAAAGAAGTGTAATATTATATATAGACAGGGAGAGAAAGTAATATATATAAAGAGAGAGAGAGAGAGAGAGAGAGAGAGAGAGAGAGAGAGATAGAGAGAGAAATATATATAAAGAGAGAGAGAGAGTGAGAGAGGGAGAGAGAGAGAGAGAGAGAGAGAGAGTGAGAGAGGGAGAGAGAGAGAGAGAGAGAGACACACACACAGAAATATCTAGCCAGAGAGCGAGAGAGAGTGAAAGAACTATAAAGGCAGAAAGAGGATAGGCCAGACAGCCAGATAGTAAGGGAAAGACATACAGACTGCGAGGCTATGAGAAACAGACAGACAAAGAGAGGGAAAGAAACATAGAGGGAGAGAGAGTGAGCGCAGAATACACGCAAAGAGGCATACAGCAAAAGAAATAAACTTATATTTATTTTTGTTTCATTTCACACACACACGCACTTTACTTAGAATTTAACGTAGACAGCTTTTGAACTCATGAAAATCGCAGAGGAAATCGCTATGAATTCAAACGAAACGTTGAGTTCATTTGTCTAACATTATTCTAATAAGAGTTGCCAGTTCCAAATAGAATCCCGTTTACCAAGCAAGTTTGAAAATAAACATACATATACACACACATATATATGTATACATACATATACATACATACTATTGCTATCGAATATAAATACATGAAAGCAACATATGCAGGGTATACAACGGCAATGATCAACAACCAAAATATCAGTACATATGTATACATAAATAAATATATTTAAAAACATTTAAATTTTGTATTTAACAGTTACCAACACTAAAGGACGAATGCGTATAGATTATTCTGTATGATTTGACGCTCGTACCGAGAGACTTGATTTTAATATTCTTTCCATAGAGCCGGCCCCAAACAATCTTTTCCATGGGCTGGCTCTCTACCTGGGTCCAAATATTGGACGCTTGGCTCTGGGTGCCCTGTGTGCCTTGAGTGTCGCGAGCCATGTTGTTTGTTTCAATTCCGTCTTCTGTTGATATTCGCAGTAACTGTTCCTTTCCGTTTAAATTCGCTGCGCAAATGTAAATGTGCAGTTATCCTCTCACATACACGGGCACACACATACATTTACACATATACACAGGCACAACTTTTAACTTCGGATATATATATCAGCGCGACGCCTTTGCAACTATATACTACATAGAACTGATTGTTTACAATAAATTATTGCAACGTTTGCAATATAATTTCAAGTTAATTTTCATACACAAAACACAATGTTGCTGAGCTGCGCGCGACGTACATATGTAAGTTTGTCTGGATGTGAACTGTTTGATTGCCGCCGTCGAGGGCTGAATCGCTAAATTGGTATGATAAGTGTTGCACAATCACGGTAAGCTATCAAGGCTTTTCAGTTTGAACATACATCAACAGTTAAATAAAAATACTAATAAATTGTATTTAACATTCATCAATGTTAAACAATTTTTTTGTTCAATTTACGAAAAGCGCCAAACTAAAAATTGGAGTCTACTCATTTTAAATGTTTACCGATAGTCGATAGCAGTTAGACATTCATCGTAAAGTGGTATCGATGTTACACAAAACAGCTTTTAATGCATCCCTTGAATTTGGCGCGCAATGCTGGCAGCTGGCCACAGTTGATAAAAACTAAACAAATGGAAAAGATTTGCGCTGCATTGGAGCCACAATTTCCGTGCCGCGAATCGGCAATAAACACATTAGCCGAGCTAATTGGCGACTGCAATGAGGTATATCCAGTTGCCATTTATATATACGGGCACAGTGGCACGGGCAAAACCTCGCTAACCAAAGCCTTCCTTCAGCAATGCCGGCAGCAGCAAAAGGTCCGGATTGCCCAGCTGAATGCTATCGAATGCTATACAACAAAAATATTGCTGGAGAATGTGCTGGATGCACTCTCACAGGAATATGCGGAGCAGCAGCTGGATGCAGAGTCATTGCGTGCGGATAATATGTTGGAATTTGTGGAGCAACTGCGTCGTTGGCATGGCAATGCTCCAGGATTTCTCATAGCTGTCGACAATGCAGAACGTCTGCGCGACATGGATGCGAATGTGTTGCCTGTGCTGTTGCGCCTGCAGCAGCTAACAGGTCTCAATCTGTGCGTGCTGCTGCTCTCGCAGCTGCCATTCGAGAAGTACTACAACAAGACGGGACTCAGCGAGATCATCTGTTTGCATCTGGCGCAGTACAACAAGGCGGAAACGTTGCGCATCCTCAGCAGTGACTTTGACCAGATGCGGCGACGAATGCTGCAGCAATTGAAGGAAGATCAACAGCAGCTGGCCGAGCAGGCGCTTACTCCAGACTTCTACAGAAACTATTTGAATCTCTTTTTGAGCGTCTTCTACAAAGCCTGCCGCGATGTGCCCGAGCTGCAGTTGACGGCTCGCAAATGTTTTGCCATCTATTTGCAGCCTGTGCTCGATGGCAGTGTGGAGTGCACTGATGTCTCCCGTCTTTGGCGTCACATAGCTGGGCCACTGCGGGCCGCCCTCACGCAGATCTATATGCGCATAGAGCAGCCACTGGGTGAGCCGGCCGTTGAGGATCAGAGCGTGCGCAGGTTGGCCCAATCCCTGGAGTTGCCCTATTATGGGAAATTTCTGCTCATCGCTGCATTCCTCGCCAGCCACAATTCCGCCAAGCAGGACAAGCGGCTGTTCGTCAAGCATCATGGAAAGCAACGCAAGCGCATGCAGACGGTCAATGCCAGAGCCAAGGTAGATCATAGCTAACATCATCCTCACTCAATTTTTAATGTCTGCTCCGACTTTTCAGAATGTGGACAAGATGTCCACGACGCTGGGTCCCAAATCCTTTAGCATTGATCGCCTACTAGCCATTTTCTATGCTATACTCGATGAGAAGGTGGGCCTCACCTGCAATCTACTCTCACAGATCTCCACGCTGGTCCACTTGAAGCTACTCAGCTTTGTCTCCGGCGAACAGAATATCATGGATGGCTCCGCCAAGCTGCAGTGCACCGTCGGCCTGGAGTTCGTCGTCTACATTGGCAAAGTGGTGGGCTTTAATGTGCGCCAGTATCTATGTGACTTTATGTAACAATTTAAGGAAATATATTACACTAACAGTCCGATCCGGCTTTGTACGGATTTTGGACTCATTGTGGCAAAAGGTTACCTATTTGATGATATACTTTTGGCAGCTAGTTTTCTCGTTCTTTACACTAGTTACAATATCCATGTTTTCATAGAGATCCGTATGTTTTTGAAAATATTCTATAGCCTATGCTCAGCAATGATAATAAAAGATTCTAATAGTCAAATATATTTAAAACAATTTTAAATACATTTAAAGCAATTTTAAATACATTTGAAATAATTTTAAATACATTTCTAATAATATATTTAGTATATAAATATATTTAAAATAATTTTAAATACATATAAAATATTATTTTATATATTAAATATACTATTTAAAATATATTAAAAATAATGATTATTTAAAATAATTTTAAATACATTTAATATATTATTTTATATATTAAATATATTTTTTTAAATATATTTAAAATAATTTTAAATATAAAATAAAATAAAATATTTTCAATACATAAAAAATATTTTAAATAAATCTTTAAAATAATTTAAAAATTTTTTTTATATATTTAATATATTATTTAAAATATTGAAATATATTTGCAAATATTTTAAAGACATTTAAAAAATTTAAACATTTCAAAAAGTATTTTAAATATATAAAAAAAAGATTCCAAATGAATTTCTCCATTCCACAGTTATATAAATTTTAATTCAGTTCAAATAGCTCCAACACTTTTAGAGTCTATTCAATACAGACAATCAAATCTTTACACTATATAAGTATATATAGTAATTATAGTACATTCAATAGTCTCTAAATATGTTTAACAAATAGTCAGGTAGATCGCTAATGTGCACCGTCTCCGCCAGCTGTGTGTCCCGGCTGCGCAACTGCAGCAATCCATTACTGAGCGTTTGCTGCTCGTCCAGGAGCAGGGCATAGGGCACGCCCAGACGATCGTACGTCTCCAGGTGTTGAGTCAACTGTGTGGCATTCGCCGCCAGCGCATATCCTTCCTGCTGCAGTCTCAGCCTGGCACGGAGCAGCACATCCGTCACATGGGCGCACAGATCTTGCAGATCTTCGGATGGGCTGTGCTCCGTCTTTTGTATGCCCGCGATGGCGCATTGATAGGGCGCCAGCACTCGATTGAGGAGCAGTGAACGCGTCTCTCGACCATGATCACAACCATCCAGCAGCAGGGCGCAGCTGGCGGGCTCCAGCTCAATTACCGAGCGTATCACAGCGGGCAATTGTGGAGCACCAGTGCGTGCATCTGGTAGCTGAAAATCTTCACTCTCGGCGGGCAGCTGCACCAAGCTCAACTGCTCCACTGTCACATCCCCGGCCTGGCCAAAGGAAGCGCGTATATCGATGGCCTGGCAGCCGTTGGGTTTCTCCAGTTCGGCTTGAGGCACAATGGCATAGCGACTGGGATTCGAGGAGTAGCGCATCCACCAGATCTTGCTCTCACGCTGCACATTGTAAAAGTGCTCTAAGCCACGATGCGGCTCCACAAAGAAATCGGTAATTAAATGCGTGACGGGCTGGGCAGGCTGGAAAATTGATTGAGTATGTTGTGTCTGAAGTGCTTCACTTGTTTGTTGCTGTTTCAGCAGCGTGGGACACTTTGCTTTGCTGGGATGCAGTTCCCGCAGTTGCTGAAAATGCTGGCGAAAGAGCTGTGAATGCACAAAGCCAAAACGTGAGAGACTCTGTGCTTCATTAGAGGAATTGCAGCCCAAATTAACAGCCAAGTGGCGCATGTTGAGCCAATGCTGCTGCAACTGCTGGGCATAGGCAGAACCATGACTCAACAGTTCTATATGTGGAGTAAGTGCATCATGGGAGCAGCGAAAGAAGCCGGCTGCTTCTAGATGTTGAAGACAGCGGCTTATGCGAGTAGACATCGCATTTACTGTTCCAGTGGTATGTTGCCTGGCGGCGACACGTAGTAATCCTCGTCGGTGCGTTTGGCACAGCGGAGCAGCTCCTCACGGTTATTGCCGGCTGTCACCTGGTCGTTGCGTAACTGCAGCTGCTGGTGCTCCAGCACTGTGTACAGCGGCTGCACGTTATCTGTATTGATATCGGCTATTTTATCAGCAAATTGTATGCTGCTCTTAAGCGTGGCCAGCGCCTGATCACTGTCCAGATCCACCAGCGATAAACGTTCCAGCAATTTAATTGTTTTGGTGTCGATTTCAATGGGGTTTTTGCTGGTGTCGGGGAAAGCCGCTGGCACAGGTGTCTGTGGCACTTTTGTGGGATGACTTAGCTGGGTAAAATCTAGTTTATTATGTTTAGGAATTTGACTAGTTTTTATTGCAATATTGCAATAAAAGCGTGAATAAATTCTAAACATTGTTGCACGATCTATTCACTGCGCTGTAGTGTTGTATAACAGCTCATATTTAAGTTAACAATTAGGGCTGCCACCTTTGTTGTTTTTACAGCACAGCAACAGGTTTATTTGATTTTTGGTGCATAAAATCTGTAAGAGATCCAAAACTAAGCCGTAATGGTTAAATAAAAATGTTAATATATAGATTTTTGTTCATTCCATTTTATTTTAATATAACTTGCACTTGTATGTAAATTTATTTCACGCTTACCGATATTTTTAATTAACTATCGCATTTGCCGTTTCTCATCGAGCATGCCACCAATGCTAAGCGATAGCTGATTATCGAACAATCAACTCTGACCGGTTTGCTGCATTTTAGCGCTATTTTGTGTTTATTTTCTTCAAGTACAATAAAATGCCGTATGCCAATCAACCATCCGTGCAAATAACCGAACTGACGGACGACAATGTCAAGTTTGTGCTCGAGGATACCGAATTGAGCGTGGCGAACAGTCTGCGACGCGTTTTCATTGCCGAAACGCCGACGCTGGCCATCGACTGGGTGCAACTGGAGGCTAATTCTACAGTTCTATCGGATGAGTTCCTCGCCCATCGCATTGGACTAATTCCACTAATATCCGACGATGTGGTGGAGCGTTTGCAGTACACACGCGATTGTATCTGCTTGGACTTCTGTCCCGAGTGCAGCGTCGAATTCACGCTCGATGTCAAGTGTAATGAGGAGCAAACGCGACACGTGACAACGGCCGATCTTAAGTCGAGCAATGCGAAGGTGTTGCCCGTGACGTCTCGCAATCAGGGCGAGGAGGACAACGAATATGGCGAGAGCACCGATGAGATACTCATAATTAAGCTGCGCAAGGGCCAAGAGCTGAAGCTGCGCGCCTATGCGAAGAAGGGATTTGGCAAGGAGCACGCCAAATGGAATCCCACAGCGGGCGTGTGCTTCGAATACGATCCAGATAACTCGATGCGACACACGCTCTACCCGAAACCCGATGAGTGGCCAAAGAGTGAGCACACCGAACTGGAGGACGATCAATACGAGGCGCCCTACAACTGGGAGGCCAAGCCCAACAAGTTCTTCTTTAATGTGGAATCTTCGGGTGCACTGAAGCCCGAGAATATTGTCATCATGGGCGTCCAAGTGCTGAAGAACAAGCTCTCCAATCTACAGACGCAGCTCAGTCACGAATCGCAGAATGATGCGCTTGCAGTTTAAAACACAACAAAAAACATTTTTTGTATATTTAGTTTATAATAGAAAACAAATAACACCTCAATCTTTGAACAAGCTGCTTATGTTGATGCCCTCCTGTTTCACTTTGCTGGGCTTGGACTGCTGCTGCAGTTGCTCCTGCTGCTGTTGCTGCTCCTGCTGCTTTTGTTGGTCTGCCTCCTGGAAGTCGCTGAGCAGCGTGCTCCTGTTGGGCTCCTCCAGCTGCAGTTGCTCCTCGCCTGCTTCGGGCTGCGACTTTTGCCGTTGCTCCGCGAGCAAATCGAGCGCCGTTTCGTAAATGCGTTGCTCATCCAAGGCGCCCTGCGACTTCAGCTGATCGTAGATTTGCACAAATTGCTGACTCTGTGTGCGGCGTTTGTGATCCAACAGCGAGATCGTCTCATGCGGTTTGTTCTGCTTGTGCAACTTGCTGCGTGATGGCAAACCTACACATTAGTCTGGAGAGCAAATAATGCATGTATTCATACTCACGCTCGCGCCACATCCTCGGCATAGAAAATGTTGCGCACTGGCTCATTGGAGGCGGGTCTATCGAAGCGGGGCTCTAGTTTGGGTGGAAAAGCCGCATAGACGTCATACCAAATGGGTTTATCCTCAGTTTTCATAGCGCCGCCGCGCAACAAGCCTTGTACTCTATGAAAGAGTAATTAAATCATTCACATTTCACCAGTCAATACTTCCACTTACCTGGTGAAGATGGTGCCGATTTTTTCCAGTCTACTTTGCGCCATTATGCTGCTCTTTTAATTAATAATAATTTGTTGTTAATATTACGACATGCGCAGCAGCAAAATATACTCGATACTTTTTGCTTTCTATTCTTATTTGGTATATTTGGGCTTTTAAGTCGGTGTGTGTGTGTGTGCATTTTTGCGTTAGCCATTTCTGGTCACACTATCGCTTGAGCACGGGCCACAGCCAGTGCAAGTGTTCCGAGAGTGCGTTTTTTAAAATCGTTATTTATGTGTGAAACAGGTGTAAAATATCCAATATTCGTTGTTCGCAACTTGCAATTGTTGTTGTTTGCCTAATTGCTGTATGGCAAATATGTTGTTCAGCGCTGACAACACACATAGCGAAAACTGTGCCATTGCCTGTGCGTGTACGTGTGCGTGTGCGTCGTATGTGTGTATGTGAGAGTGCGCGTTTAGTTTACGTTGTTTGTTTTTTTTTGTGTGTTTTGGGGCACTCTCTATCGGCATCTCGGGCAAAGTAATTGAAGTTAATTTAAAGAACGTTGGCTAAATTTCGTCAGCGATGAGCAATTATCAGCATATACAACAACTGCAGCTGCAGCACCAGCTACAGCAGCAGAATCATCATCATCAACATCTTCATCATCATCAGCAGCAGCAACAACAACAGCTTCTCCATCAGCATCTACCGCCACATTTACAGTTGACAGCGACGGCGGCAGCGCTGCCCCAACAACAACAGCAGCAACAGCAGCAGCGTCATACGCCCACAGCCACCCCCCAATGTCAGTCGATGTCGACAGCGTCCGCTGCCGCTGCTGCTGCTTCAATTTTGGTAGCGCAACCGCCGCAGCCACTGATAAGCAATTCGCTAGCCATAAGGCAGGAGATACAGCGCTTCGAGAGCGTTCATCCATCGATTTATGCTATTTACGATTTAATCGATTTGCTGCCCATGCCGGACGCACAGATTGCCCAACAGATACGCGATCACGTCGTTTGCATTGAAGGTGAGTCTGTGTGCCAGAGTGCGACTGTGTGAGTGAGTGTGTGTGTGTGTGTGTGCGAGGGAGTGGGAACGGTTTATTGACAACAGTGTTGCCAGAATTTGAAAGCCGAAAAAAGCTAAAATACTTATTAGCTTAGAACTAACTGAATGAATAAAATAAAATAAACGAGTTTTTAATATTATTTAATGCTAGTTAATGTTATTAAGCAATACTGAGTCAGCGCTGCAATTAATTAATTATTATTGATAGCAAATGTTCTGGCCTAATGGCCTTTTTCTAGACTTATCTAGCTTTTTCAAACTTTCAATAGCCAAATATTCAACACTATATTAATTGAATGTAGTGAAAGAAAGGGAATGAAGTGTTTTTGCTCTGCTTCCTCTGCCGCTGCCTCTGCCTCTGCCTCTCACTCTTTCTCTTTGCGCTGTTATTGTTATTGTGCATTGTGGTTTGCTTTCGTTACCTATGCCTGCACGAGTGTGTGTGTGTGTGTGTAAGTGTGTGCTTTATGCTAATCTATGACCGAAAATCTAACCCCTTGCCAGCCCATTGAAGTGTTGCTCATTGTTGTACTCTTTATTCCTGTCCCTAAAAATGAAAGAGCTTCGTTTTTGTTTAAAACGAGCTTTTTTTTACACACACACACATATATGTATGTGTGTGCGTGTGTGTGCAGCATGAAATTTGATGCTCCCAAATCTGCCGCTGCCATTGCTGCTTCTTCTTCGTGGTAGTGCGACCAAAGCAAAAGCAAAAAAAAAAAAAAAAACCAAAAGCCGAAACCGTTCACAAAAAAAAGATGGAAAATCAAGAGTGCTCTGGTCTAGAGTGGCCACTGCAGAATACCCTGTAAATTTAAAAAAATTATGCTTAAGCATTGAAATGTGTTGAATTAATATATTTTGATTTTAGTTGTAAAATTTGTATAACTTTTAGGGCGTTTTAATGTATTAAAACTAGGTTTCATCTAGTTATTTATGGGCACATTTTGGGCTGTGTTTTCTTTTTAAACCTATATAAGCAAAGTGAGAGTTCAACAGGTCAATATTCCGTACAAATATATATATATATACATACATTTACATGTATATTTTACACTGTATATGTGTAGCACATGCATTCAATTTCAATATACCCCATATTAATTCATTACACATGGGTAACAAAAAAATGGAAAACCGGTTCTAAATGGTTTATTAGAAAATCTGTTGACAACAACAACAACAACAATACCAAAAATGTAAACAAAATCGTCAGTCGGCCTTTTCGGTTGTTGCTCTTGTTGTTGCTGTTGTTGTAGTTGCTGCTGCTGTTGTTGGTCGCGTTGTTCGACATGATTTTTGTGCGCTTATCGGCAAACCAGATACTAAAAAAAAGTTACCTCAAGCAACAGATACGTGTGGCAGCAGCCGCTACAACAACAACAACAATAAGAACCGTAATGAAAAAAAGACAGGAATAACTTTTATATGTATATAAAGCACTCATAAATATGCTATAAACCGTATTTTGTTTTTTGTTTTTTTGCACGCGACTTTCTTATTGGCATTGAAAACGCAGCCGAACGCAGCGCAGCGCAGCGCGGCGCAATTTGCTCGATGGCGATTTCGTGTTCCAATTGGCATTTAGCTAATCAAAAGTTTGTTGTTTCTTTTTTCTTCTTTTGGCATATAACGGGCGAGCGCAGTTAATAGGGTCAAATAACTGTATATAGAAAAGCGTTAAAAGGGGAAGAGGGACCAAAATGGGAAATGACTGCAAAACTAAAACGATTTGCATTTGAAAAAGGTTAGAACGAATTGAACTCTTAATTGAAAGTCTCTATTTTTGGAACTGAAAATAAGTGGAACTAGAAATAAATACAGTGTGAGCTCGTTAAATCGAACTCATTTTGGAGAGAGATTTGCTTTTAGTATGGAATAGGCAAATTTATATTTATAGTATGTATACTACTTTCATGAGTAAATATTTAATTAAATAAAATTAAATTAGACATAAAAAAAAAATAAAATAAATTTATAAATTGAATATGAATAGTCGATAAATAAATTATTTTTAAAATCTGATATAAATAAATATTTACATATTTATTCATTTAAATAATAATTTATTAAATATAAATTAAATAGCAAATACGTATAAGCGTTTTAGTTGGACTCTATATCTATATAAGATATATATCTATATAAGCTATATCTGTTATACGATGTAGTATTTCCTGATATTCCTTGTAGTTATTTGGCAGTAGTTCCATACTTCAAGTATCTAGATCTATATATAGTATATATATATGTTCATATGCAGTATTTCCCGATTTTCAATAAAAGTGGTTAAGATTATTAAGATATGACAATCTTAATACTTTAAAAGACGACTATACCAACTAGTATATGTTCCAAACTTATGATCCAAATCTATGTTAAAAATTTCACGTTTTTAGCTTCAATAGAAGCAAACATCAACGTTCAATCGGGGAAAGCCAATATTCTGTTTTCATTTCGTAAACGTGTATAAAAAGAATATATATTTATAATATAAATTTATATATTTCTAAACTTTTTAATATTTGTTGTCAAAAATACAATCTTTATCATTAAAAACTTCATATCAAATATCAAATCATTTAAAGTTTTCTCTATATGATCTGTGGCCTTTTCTACTACCCTTAACATATTTACTATAATTTTCTTAAACAAACTCTAATTAAAATACCTGAAGTTTTTCCAATGATTAAACAGCTTTAATAATGAATCAACAGCAAATTGCGAAACAGTTTTAATTAAAAAGTAAAGAATAAACAGAGAGTTTTTTCCCTTCACTTTGTTGGGGCTGTCAGGGAACAACAAGAAAAATAAATTCTAAACATTTCTTCACATCTTTAAAAATAGCAAATTAACAAAAATATTCATTTGTTCTTGTTTATTTGTTTCGCTTTGTTTTTCGTGTCCAATTTAAAGGTTATTTGTTGTATTTACATTGAAATATCAGTCGCTAAAATAGAATTTATTAGGTTCTACGACCTCCAAAGGCGAATGACAAAAGAAATCGATTCACATTATTTCAGATGATATCAGCATATGAATAGAGCACACACACACACGTGTTTGTCTCTGTGTGTGTCTGTTTATTTTAATGAATGTTAAGCTCTCTTCTCTAGTTTACCTGAATTGTCTGTCTGTTTTTGTTTGTTTGTTTATATTTGCCTATTAGCTTATAGTAAAAAGTCTGCCGAACAATAATAATAAAAACGAAATAAAGTAAACGCCCCAAGGCGGCAGCCAGAAACAAATTGCCCCTCTCCCTCTCCCTTTCTGTCTCTTGCTCCCTCTTTCGCTTATCTTTATATACAGTGGCAGCGCGATCGCAATTGCTTTTGCAATTAGCCCACATCAACTGTTTGGATTTACTCTAAACAAAACAAAGGGTAACATGATTTTGTTGCAGCAAATAAATATTTGACAAAAATAAACATTATACGAATTGAGAAGAAATCAAAGTTGAAATAAAAACATAATAAGAAAAGGAAATGATAAATCTATTATATTTACAGAATATTTCTTATACCTTACCTAAAGTTGTTTTTATTTTTAATTTAATATGTTATTTTTATTTAATAAAATTTTTAATATAAAAAAAAAAAAAAATTAATAAAAAACATTTTTGATTGAATCAGCTAGAAGTATTGGAATTTATTTATATAATATATATAATTATAATTAAAAAAAAAAAAAAAACAGATTAATTTAATATAGTTAATAAATATAATAAAAAAAATTTATAAGAAATTCATAAAAAATTACAATGTACAGAATTTTTTTTATTTTTATTATTATTTTTATTTTTTAGTTTTTTTTTTGTCAAGTATTACATTATAGAACCTTTTAATATATATTTTTATATTTATTTTATATATTTAGTATGTATATTCAATATATATTTTATGCATATTTTGTATATATTTTATATATATTTTTTAATATATTTTTATATGTTATATATTATATATTTATTTTATATATGTTTGAAACATATTTATATCTATTTTATATTTATTTATTTTTTTTTTGTATGTGTTATATATAATATATATTTTATATATATGTATATTTAATATATTTCTACGTCTTCACCTCAATTTCTTACATATTCAAGTTCTATGTCAAGTTCTGCTTGTTAAACTAGGGCTTAGGCAATTGACATTTGACATCTACTTGTTTTGCTAGTTTTCCTTTTTTATTAACATAAACAACAAGTAGTTAATATACTTTTTTAATAGCTTCTAGTATGTAGAACATTTACATTTCTACGTCTATAAATTCTAGTAGTAGAAATGGAAGTGAAAATGACATGAAATTGTGTTAATATAAAAATAATTGGCCCAAATTGTTCCCAGCTGTAAAGCTGTTAAAACAAGATTTGCTTAATAACTTTTTAAGTTAACTTAGGGGCCTTTAGCTTGCAAAAAATAAAATAAATAAATAAATTGAGGGATGATTATTAGAATATTAAATTTAAACTAATTACAATTACTTTAGGCTTTTAATGCTTTCTTTAATTATTGCTTGAGCAACATAATGAACTCTATTACATAATAATTAAAAATATACACATATATTTTCAAAAATTTACCTTCACATTGACTTAATCTAACAAAAACAAACTATGTATATATAATATACATCCTAATATTACAATATACATATATAATATATTTTATTTAGTTTTCGAACTCTTTCATCATGTATAAAATAGCCATCAATCAATTCTTTAAACATTAAAAAATTATTCATTATTATTGCCATTGTTCATCACTCATTCAGTCATTCTTCTTTGACACTCATTCTTCTTTGCATTCTTTCATCTTACATATTTCTTGTCTTGTTCTTTGCTTTCTTTCTACATTGTTTTAACAAATAGTTTTGCATAACATTTCACCTGCTTCTGTTTCTCATGGTTTTCGCATCAAGTTTCAATAGCAAAAACTTTTAAATATTTGCATTTGAGATTCCGCAAATTGTTGAAAGCATATTTGAAGCTGAATTTGATTCAGTTTATTATTTATTTATTTACTTTTTTGCTGATTTTATAAAGCGTCGAATGCTTATCGCATATGGTTTGTTGATTTTATGGTCGGCTTCATTTGTTGCTTTACTCAATGTACAAAAACATTGATAAAATAAATGAAATCTTTTTTGTATATAAACAAATTATTGCGAATTCCCCAGCTGAGATATGAGTGCTACTCTCTGTCTCTGTCTCTGTCACACTCTGTGTCTGTCTGTCTCTTATTGCAAGTGGAGCATTCGGAAGTGGCAATTGTTATGCGATACGCTTCAATGCGCAACATGCCACATGTGGAGCATGGGGCAGCAGCAGGAGGAGCAGCAGGAGGGGGCAGGAACTGAGCAGCTTTGAATGTTGCGTTGATTTTTCTGCGACACATGTGTGCAACAGCAACGGCAGCAACGGCAGCAGCGACGTCAGCAGCGCTGCCGGCGTCAGTTTAGGCATGCGTGTCCGTTGTCTGGCCCAGCCACGCCCTTATTCCGTTCTGCCCCCCTTCACCTCTTGTTAGTTTTATTTTTAACATAAATTGCATTCAAATAAAAAATAAAAATACCTTTGCACTTTGCTTAGCTTGGCTATTTTCAATTGTCATTGCAAATTGTGCAGTTCTTTTTGACCATTTTATGCTTAAAGGGAAAGAAAAACAAAAATAAAGAGTTTAATAAGTACATATACATATACACATATATAAGAATGTGAGACGAATTGCAAATGCCCTGCACGTTGATGAGTCTATAAGCTATAAAACGTGATTACTAAATAACTCTTGTGTTTATAGCTTGATTTATGCAAAATTTGCAGAGCTTTTTACTGGCATAGAAGTCTTTAAATATACCAAAAATTTGATATCAGGTGTATGTATTTCTCGAGATTTAGTTAAAAGCTATATATAGTAGTCATGGGGAGTTTTTAAGCTGGCATTCTATTATCTAGATATTGAGAGAATATTTAATGTGGCTAATACTAGAACAACGACTAAGACTACTACAATTTCTACTACTATTATTACTATTCCGAATTCCAATACCATTACTATTTCTACTATTTTAAATAAAAGTTTTCAACTATTACTCTTACTATTTCTACTACTATTTTTAGTACAATTTTACTACAACTAGTTTTTTACTATTTTAACTACAATTTTA
This sequence comes from Drosophila hamatofila, assembly GCA_035045345.1. NCBI lineage: Eukaryota > Metazoa > Arthropoda > Insecta > Diptera > Drosophilidae > Drosophila > Drosophila hamatofila. The sequence continues at coordinate 13,607,621 of JAWNPA010000019.1, read as the reverse complement.
CTACAACTACTTTTTTTTTACTATTTTAACTACAATTTTACCACTATTACTAGTACTATTTCTACTACTATTTTAGCTATAATTTTACTACTATTGTTATTATTATTTCTACTACTATTTAACCTACAATTTTAGTACTATTACTATTACTACTTTTATCTCCTTTATTACTAAAATTTTACTACTATTACTATTACTATTTCTACTACTATTATAACTACTACTACTATAACTACAATTTTACTACTATTACTACTAATACTGTTACTATTTCTACTATTATTACTTATACTACTACTACTAATTCGACTTTTATTACAGCCACTATTTCTACTTACATTTATTATTATTACTACTATTCTACAACTATTACTTCTACTTTTACTACTATTCCTACAAGTACTAGTAGAATTAATAAAAAACGTTCTGATATTCAAGTGAATGCATATACCAGATGTTTATATATCACATATGAAGTTTTAATATATTTCTGGAGATTAGAGTATGTACTATAATTGCTTAAAGTGCCATACCATAAATCAGAGAGCATTTTTATTCATTTGTATATGTCTTCGGAATTATAGTATCATTTAATAGTAAGTCTTATCATTTTTGAGAAGTGAAAGTATAGTATACATAGTGTAGTATAGTATACTGTTGTATAGTATATATATTTATTTGATAAGCTTTAACCATAAATTAAAACTCATTCAAGACTGCAGATGCAGAACCTCTCGCTTATAAGTTTTCTATAAAATTGTATGACTAAATAACCATAGTGCTCATTTAATGATCTTCATATCAATAAAATGAAATATGTATATCGTAAAAGAAACATATGCATATTTATCGAACAATGAGAACTCCAAAGTAGCAACTCATAGCTATCAAGTTTTTAAAATAACTTCTATATTTCTTATATGATTAATATGAACTGTTTAAACAATCAGAGTTATGGTTATGTAGATCACATATATAGCTTTCCCATAAAAAGAGTATAGACTTTCTTATGAACTCTACCCACACAATTCTTCTTTTGTATTACTTTTATGGTTCTTATTGCTTATTTAAATAAAAGAAATTTTTGTTAAGAGCTCGCATTGTTTGCAATTAAAGCTTAAGAATTGTATTGACAAATTATATTCTCTATCTGTGGCTTCGCCGATGATTCATTCGGAAATTCGTGACATGCGACGGAACGGGATGGAACTATAGAAATTTATCATATTTAAAAATTTTTAGCACATCATTTTATATGTGCGCTCTCCAACCGCCCATAAATGGTGTGCCAACGTGTGGGCGTGCACAGAGCAGCGATATTTCCGCACTTTACATATATGTATATAAAACATATGTACATATATAATATAAATATATATAGTTGATATGTATATAAAGCCCCACTTATATGTCCATATAGCATTTCACAATGCGTTAATTGTTTGCTCAAATTTCGTTGTATAGTTGCGGCGTCGCTCGGCGGTCTAGTTGTGAATAATTGAATTGAGGTGTTAATGGAATCATCTAGATAATTAATGGACAATTAATCTTGATGTGGCTCAATTATGTGAAATGTAATTAAGCGAATGTAATTGCATTCAACAAGATTATGGCGAACTTTGCGTTCACACGCAATGTTCGAACTACAGTTATCGATAGTTCAAATGAAGTTTTAGAAATATATATCGACATTTATTGATAGTTATAAACATTTTTTTTCTGTCGCAATGAAAGTATTGAGGTAACTTTGATAGTTTACCAGATATCTTTTCATATGTTCTATCGTTATCGATCTATCGATTAAACATTAAACAAACTAGTATATGTGTACGTTGTGTTGCATTGTATTTTTTTATAACAGCCATTGCTTAATTTGACGATTGTGAGTGAAATATGGTTATCGATAAGCTCGTTTTCTTAGTAATTGCTTATCGCTACTTGCAATAAATTAAATTATGAATAATATAATGGAAATTCATTACATTATATAGAAGTTTATCATATTAAGTAATTACTATGCTACTGTTATCGAACTATCGATTATATAAGTGTTGCTTTTTTTAATTTTTGGTTTGCTTTATAAAATCCATTGTTTATGTATTGTTTATATATATGTATACATTGTGTAAAAGATTACAGCTATATGATATCTGATTTATCTATATTAAGAAATCGGATACAATATGCATATATTTATTAATTGGCTTCTATCATAGAAATTTTATGGTTTTCTGTTCAATGCAATCTAATTTATCGATACTGTGATATGAATACCAATAATTATCAATGTTATTGTATGTAAAAAATCCGATTAGGTGTAACCTATTGTAGCTATCGCATGTATAAATATTGTATTCGTGTGCAGCAATTATCGCGTATCGATAGTTTCACTATCTCCATCATTTCCCATTGAGTAAGGTCTTTCCATTAGTTCTTAGCATTCTAAACTTTTATTATTGTTTCTTTTTATCGTTATCAAATGTGCTCATATACTCATCGATGCCTATTTTCACGACTTTTCCGCTGAACTGTGCCATCTTCACAAAGTACGTGGTCACATCAAGAATGAAGCTTTTCGTAATCTCCTGCAGCTTCTGATCCGTGAGCAGAGCCTGATATTCCGAATCGCTGAGGCCCGTCTCTTCCCTTCTGTTGGAGAGCAGCGACGTTTTGTTGAACTGCAAAATGTATATGCCATAAGTTAGGGTATATAAAAAAAGAGAGAGAGAGAGAGGTATAACTTACTTCCTCGAATATTTCCTGCCACATTGTGTTCTTTTTGTCCAAATCCTTCTCAGCTATGGCTGCATTTAATCTGCTCAAATAGAGCGCAATATCCGCCGAGCGCTTCGTCTGCGGCTGCAGCTTTTCCCGCACTCCGCCAAAGTAAGCGATCTGTGCTCGGAACAGAGCATTCAGCAAATTGATCGTCTCGTTCTGTGCCTCCTGCTCCAGCTGCTTCTGGGTCAGATCATTTGGCTGGGAAGGCGATGGCGCCGCCAGCAGGCACTGTCATAATTATAGACCAGTTGTATAGAAATCCAATTGGAATCGTAGATCTGTTGGCTCACCTGTGCCACAAGCAACATCAATGGCAAACTCTTATATAGCATTTCTCTATTGAATTCTCTGTCTCCCTCCCAGAGGCAACTGAATCAAACGATCGTCTAATTAAAACTAAATTGGCATTGGCAATGGGCATAGAAATCAGATGATGAAATGCTGGAGACGGCGGCTTATCAGCTCACCAAGGGGCAAATCTTTATGTCTATGAAAAATAATACAAATATATTATTAAACATGTGAGCATAAGTCTGGAGAGTATGCCAAACAAGTAGATACGCTGGTAAATCAGATAATTGAATCATATATTGTTTTATATATCGATACATTTAGGATATGTAGACTAATTATCATAATTATACAAATATCAAATATACTCTATAAAATAAAATAGCAGATTTTCACTAAGCAGTCATCGACTCATATACAAAAATTAACTTGTTATACAAATGTTTACAGGGTATCTATAAATGAAATAAAATTTATATATGCATTGTCTTTAGCTAACGATAATTTATATATATTTCTATAGTTAGTTTTTATAGATGTTTAAAAAGAAAATTATTACAGGGTATCCCTAAATTCAATAAAATCGATGAAATATATTTCTACTCTTTTTTTTTTTTTTAAAATTTTGATTACTTAGCTTATTTATAAAAATATATGACAAGTGCTTCATAAGAATTTTGTATTATTAAAGGGTATTTTTTCACTTATTAAGAGTATAATTTTTTTTCAATATTTTTTTACGAAATTATTATTTTTTGTCTCGAATATTACGTAAGCATATTTCCTGAAAATTAAAAAAGTATATTTAAGTATTTGTCTATATATTATTTTAATATATTGTATATATATATATATATTTTTTTATATATATATATACAATATATTAAATTTACAAATTTAGGTTTCATATGAACTATATATTATTACAGGATATCTCCTGACTCGAATACAATTTTGATAACAATATCTAATGATTAGATGTTGTTGTCCTGCTTTAATATTGATAATATAATATTTATATTGAAACATTAATGTATAAAAGTTGAAATTGCGTCGCAGCTATATGAAAATTATTAACAAATTGAATGTTAAGTTGAGCACGTTTCTCTGAATATTGTTGTTGCCGTGAGTTCTGTCAAGGTTAAGTCACTGCCCTCGCTTGGGCTGTCTCATGTGTCCCAACCGATTGATAAGGCGGTTTCTCAACTAGTGTGCCAAAAATAGTGCTGATTGGGAAGCAGTTGATAAAGTGGAACAATGGAAATGAAATAGTTTTAAATTGGGCAGCTTGAAAGTATGCAATGAATTGTTGAAGGGAAATTTACTTGCTTAAACGTTTTTCTTAGGGTGCTGCTATTGCTAACTATTGTTTGCATTACTTTATGTATAAATAGTTTATTATAAATACAAATAATATATTTGATTAATTTATTTATTAATTTATAATAATTTATATTATTAGGCTTTTCATTTTGGTTAAATTGGCAAATTTACTTTTGTTTATGTAGCGTTGTTATTGCTTGTATAAAAAGTGTTGCATACTTTTGCGCTGTCACTAAAATTTCCTACATTTCCCTGTATATGCTGCACTTGTCAATTTCATTGCCTACTTTTAGGCAGTATATTAAATCTGATTTATAATTATTTATTTAGCATCTGTCTGCCTTTTAGTATATATAAATCGTTTTAAAAGCCATAAATTATGCACGTGTGAACTAATTGAATTACTATAAAACATATTTAATGCAATTAATAATGTTTGCGCAGATGTCAGTTGTCAGTAGAAGTAATTAAACATAATTATTTGCCTATATTAATTAATAAATTATCAATTATTTGCAATTTATTTGTTTTCGTTTAAAAATTATGTATAAATTTGTATATGTAAAACTTTATTTTCTGCAATTTCAATAATAACAAAAAATATATATTTTTTTCAATCTAAATTTAAGTTTTTATTAAGTAGTATATAAAGTTTGATCTTTGCCTTTAATGAAACAATAACACAAATTTAGCCACACGCAAAGATAATCTAAGCGATTAGATTAACGTACTCGAACAATTGTTTTTCGCTCGCATTTTATGACACTGATTAGCTAAACCATAATTAAAAAGTTTCACATTTTCTGTCTATAGTTTTATTGATTTGAGGAATAATTAAGCACCCGTTATAATGGCAATAATATCCTTGATGGTGCGATCGCCAATCAACTCATTGCAAATGGGCGTCACTGTGCTGTCCAGCCAATCGGCGACCAATTCTGTATTATCATTCACCGTTAGACTGATGAACTCCTCGATTATCTCGTTGATTTTCCGATTGAGTATGCGATATTTGGATAGATTCTCAATGTTGGAGACAACATTTCCAGTCTTAATATTCACATTGATCTCCTTGATGCGCAAATAGTTGTTGCTGCCAACGAGGCCCGTGCTGTACTTGATGTGCCCGGATATATTCAGGTCCTCCAGGGCCATAAAGGCGCCGCCATTGCGTGTCATGCGATAATTGGCGCCGACATCCGCCTGATACTGCGTCGTCACATTTAAGCTGGCGAAATTGAACTCGAACTTGAGTCGACTCAGCAGCAGATTCGTGCTCAATATCTTAATTTCGAACTCGTTCAGGCCGTGCACAACGAGCTGATCGACAGCGCCTTTGGCGTGCAACTCGCCGGCATTTAAATCGAACTCCTTGTGCTCCACTTCGTAGGGAGCCAGACTGGGAATGCCATACTCTGGAAAACCCTCGGCCATTTTCACCTTGAACAGCTCCAGGGTATCCACAATAATGCTGTCCACAGAGCGCGATTGAGCTGCAAGGGAAAATGTATTTAAATATCATGATTAAAGATAGGGCAGGCATATATGTATATTTGTATACCCTTTAAAAATACATGGGGAGTGTATGATCTATTTTGAGAAAGTTATGTAACACACATTATGATATTTTCATAAGGTATATACAATATTATCTCATGTGTATAATCTCATCAATTACAATCTGCACTATTTATAGCTGTATACTCATTGAAAATGGTTGAACAGGGTATATTGGTTCTAAGAACATACATGAAATAGGCAGAGAAAGAGAGAGAGAGACAGTTTTAAGAGAGTATATACAGTAGTCTATCTACTCTATAGAGAGTGTAGAGATAACAAATATAAACTTGATCAGAATTTGTAGACATACTTCAGCTAGGCCTGCCTAAAGAATTTCTATAACACAATAAAATAGCCTTAAAATTGATCATTTCTTACACTTGGCTAAGCAAATTTCACTTTATAATCACTTTAAATATCTCAAGTTATTATAATAATATATACATGTACATGAAATACATTATATTATATTCATGTAATATTAATAATCTATTATAAACTTTAACTTTTTTAATCAACAATAACTCCTTCATTTGCCTAAAAACGATTAATAATCGATAGAAAATTTCACTTAAGATCTATTAAATTCTCTTTCCACTTACCTGCCAATTTTTCAGCCACTTCCGCCCCCTGACATGCGGCCAGGGCCAAAATAATGGCCAACAAAGACAGAGACTTCATATTTTGTTTGTTCTCCAATAACTTTTCACTGCCAACACCTGATTTTAACTGCGCACCTCAGCGGACTTGGCGAAAGTTTTTATATGCCACTCGAATGTCCATTGATAAAGCGCAAGAACTAATTGCTTAGCATGTGAACATTTATACAAATAAGTAAATAGTAAAAAAATATTATTGGAAATGAGCTGATAAGCCAACTACTTAAGATTAGCCATTAGATTAAAGAGATCGACACCTGAAGAGCTTTAGACCATTTAAAAAGACGTTAACAAGCTTCTGTGTAAAAGCTCTACAGTGAAAGCACGCTAATAAGAAACGCTAATATTTAATTAACATTTTTTTATTTTATTATATATTTATATAAATAAATACTAAAATTTGTTAATTTTCTTTGAGTATTTCATAACAAGGTAAATTAATATATTTGATATATTTATTATATATTATATATTTTATATATACATATATGCTATATATTTTATAAATGTATTTTATATATTTTACCCTCACGCCATTTGCGCTACAATATAATACTGTTAACTGAGCTAACAGCAGTGCCAGCAGCGATGTTAACAGCAATGTCAGCAGCAAAGTTAACAGAACTCTTTACTCTGAGCACAAGCATTTGCTGCACGCTCTATTATCCCTCGACTCAAATTATCCGACCTATTGTAGGCGTCTGTTGAGTGAGATTATAGCGCGGGCAGAAAGCTTCTCATTCAGCGTGACCATTGCTGTTGAGAGTGTGTGAAATAGCTCGCCGCTAGGGCTTGAGCTTTTGATCCCGTTTGAGCTGGCTGTCAGAGCAAGTAGTGTGGATAGTGAGCGTGTGGGAGTGAGATGACTGCAAGGCAGGGACTGCAGTAGCGACAGAAAGTGTTTATTGCCATTGCAGCTGTGACAGAACTTTTGAGCATAGCGGCCACTATCGTATTTGCTTTTGATCCCATTTCTAATGTCTGTGAGTTTAGCTGAGCCGATGGCGTGGATAATGCGTGTGAGTAAGAGGACTGACAAAACACAGTTATTCACTTGCGCTCTTGCTGTTGATTTCGTTTATATATTTGTGCAAGTGAATCGGCTGTATGCAGGGATTACAGTGCATGTAAAATGTGTTCACTCAAAGAGCATTTATTGCTGTGAAGTATAGTGCATCGACTGTCTGTCTCAACTGTCTACGCACACTACAGTCGACTCGTAATAACTGAGTCTTATGCCAATTGTGATCGCTAGGCTCTACGTGGAGCTGGCTTTTATAGACCTTCGCTTCAGTACTCGAGTTTGTTGATAAGATACGATAAGATGTACGTATAAGACTGTAAAGAAACATATATAAATCAATTTTGAATTATGAAATCGTGAGTCTATAAATCTGCCACGCCTCCACTTGCCTATTTCATGTAATATTACAAATCCTGTTTACCCTGATTTCAAATTTGTAATGAGAAAGTACAAAAACTTTAAGTGGAATTTTCTTTCAATCACTTCTTGCTTACATATTCAAAGTAAACTCTTCAAATTACTGCGTCCTTCATTGTTAATATTATTTACTTAATTTTAATAAGAAAATTACACATTTATTTACTTAACATAAAAATGTCTTCACTTTTGTAGGTGAATGTCCGATTTTGTTTGTTTTTTGGGTACGTCTGCATATAAAGATTTGCAGATGCAAAAATTGTGGATTTATATATTTGAAAGAGATCCGGATGAGGATTAAGATAAGATTAGAAGTGCTTTGCACCTTTTTTATAAATACCTACAAACTTAGTATAAATCGTGGGTATAAAAGCCATTGGATCTACCCGTTATCCAATCAGTTAACGTAGTCGCACCATGAAGTTAAACGTATTTTGCTTCGTTATCCTTGTGGTCTGTGCAGCGGCCTACAAGGTCGGGAGCTTGGCCGAGGAAGAGTTGAATAATCGTAAGTTCAATTTAATCTATGAGTTTTACAATGTATTTTTGACTGGTTAAATCTCTGCCTCTGGTCAGCCGTTAAGCCTGAAGAAAATGATTTGAATTTGGAATCTGAGGCCACGCAGTCCTTGCAGAATCTGATAGATCAGCTGCATACAGCCATTTCTGAATATGTTGCTTTACCAGTGCCGCCCTATACCAAAGAGTCACTTTGTAATTGGCTTGTTGGGCATTATGAGTGAGTCCACAAATGCTTTACACTACTAAAATTCCGCTTAATTTGCATTCTTGTCGTATCAGATCCTTGCGTCAGTTTCTGGTTACTCTGAATTCCTCCGATGACATAAATAACATAAAAAGGTTGTTCGCTGACATTATCAATTTTGCTAAAATTTACCGCTCAAATTTAAGTCATCACATTAAGCAGTTCCTTTCTCACACTTTACACGCTTAAATGAAACTCTAATATTTAATTACCAAATATTTTATTCTATTCTATTATATATTTACATTAAAATAAAAATAAAAATACATATTATTTTTGTATTCTAATATTTTACGCTTTTACAATTAGAGTGCAGATTTTATTGTCCTTTCTATTATAGAAGCTAAATTTGTATGATTTGTACTGCAGTTTCGATGAAGTATGAAATAAGAAAAATTTGATTTTGAAAAAAACCTAAAATTATATAATATAATTATATTATATTATATATATATATATATATATATATATATATATATATATATATATATATATATATATATATATATATATATATATATATATATATATATATATATATATATATATATATATATATATATATAATATGTATATATATATGTATATATGTATACATATATATGTATATATATATATTCAATATTTTATATATAGAATATATTGAATCCTCACGCCACTTGCCACTATTCAAACATAAGAAGCAGCTTAAAGAGCAAACATGCAAGTGTTAACAGAGCTAACAGAAATGTTAACAGCAATGCTAGTAGTAGAGTCAACAGAAATCTTCACTCTAATCTCAAGAGCAAACTCTCAAATGCAGAGTCAACAGCAGAAATGTTATCAGCAATGTCAGAAGCAAAGTTAACAGAAGTCTCAGAGTATAGACTTCACACCAGCACTTGCTGCATGCGCTATTATGCCTCCACTCAAATTATCCGACCTATTGTAGGCGTCTGTTGACTGGGATTACAGCGCGGATAGAAAGCTTCTCACTCAGCGTGACCATTGCTGTTGAGAGTGTATGAAATAGCTTAATCATTTACAGTCGCCGCTAGGGCTTGAGCTTTTGATCTCGTTTGAGCTGGCTGGCAAAGCAAGTAGTGTGGATAGTGAGCGTGTGGGAGTGAGATGACTGCAAGGCAGGAATTGCAGTAGCGACAGAGAGTGTTTATCACCAGAACTGCCATTGCAGCTGTGACAGAACTTTTGAGTATAGCGGCCATTATCGTATTTGCTTTTGATCCCATTTCTTATGTGTGTGAGTTTAGCTGAGCCGATGGCGTGGATAATGCGTGTGAGTGGGAGGACTGTCCACTGCTAGAGTAGCATGAAGAGACTCTGACAAAACACAGTTATTCACTTGCGCTCTTGCTGTTGATTTCGTTTATATTTTTGTGCAAGTGAATCGGCTGCATGCAGGGATTACAGTGCATGTAAAATGTGTTCACTCAAAGAGCATTTATTGCTGTGAAGTATAGTGCATCGACTGTCTGTCTCAACTGTCTATGCACACTACAGACGACTCGTAATAACTGAGTCTTATCGCTAGGCTCTACGTCGAGCTGGCTTTTATAGACCTCCGCTTCAGCAGTCAAGTTTGTTGATAAGATTGTACCATATGTCGTGGGTGTGTTTTATTTGAGCTTACAAGAAAGAGAAACATATATAAATCATGAGTCTATAAATCTGCCACGCCTCCACTTGCCTATTTCCTGTAATATTACAAATCGTTTTTACCCTGATTTCTAATTTTTAATGTGAAACAAAGAAGTACAAAAAAACTTGTAGTGGAATTTTCTTTCAATCACTTCTTGCTTACATATTCAAAGTAAACTCTTCAAATTACTGTGTCCTGTGAAAATTATTTATTTAATTTGAATATACAAAATTACACATTTATTTACTTAACATAAAAATGTCTTCACTTTTGTAGGTGAATGTCCGATTTTGTTTACGTACGTCTGCAAATAAAGATTTGCAGATGCAAATATTTGTGATTTATATATTTGAAAGAGATCCAGATGAGGACTAAGATAAAAGTACAAGTGCTTTGCAATTTTTTTATATATACCCATATATATATGGCTATATCAACCTTGCTCGTCGCTCTGATCAAGATTCAGGGTATAGAATTTATTTTTTGGCAAATTCATCTTCTTGATTGTATCTGTCGCCCTTGTTTTTGTTACGACAACGCTACTCCCTCAACTTAGTATAAATCTTGGGTATAAAAGCCATTGGATCTAGCCGTTATCCAATCAGTTAACGTAGTCGCACCATGAAGTTAAACGTATTGTGCTTCGTTATCCTTGTGGCCTCTGCAGTGGCCTACGAGGTTGAAATCTTGTCCGAGGAAGAATTCAGTAAATAAAAGTTCAATTGGGTGATGAGTTTTACAATTTACTTTTAACTTTCACCTGGTTGAATCTTTGCCTCTGATCAGCCGTTAAGCCTGATGAACAGGATTCGCAATTGACCTCTGAGGCAACGCAGAACGCGGAGAGTTCGATGGATCAGCTGCTTGAAGTCTTTTCTGAATATGTTGCTCTTCCGGTGACGCCTTATACCAACGATGAGCTCAATTCTTATTTGGCTCAATCGGTTGTTGAGTGAGTCCACAAATGTTTTCTAGGATTCCACTCAATTAGCATTCTTGTTGTATTAGTTCCTTGCTGCAGTTTTTGCGCCCCCATTTCGATGGTCTGAAGGCATTGGGTATTAACAAGCTAAGGCTAAGCTACACCTCCAACGAGACGGTTCAGTTCCATATCAACTTCAAGGAGCTGAAGGATAGTGCTCATGCCCTGAACACCAGCACATTAACGGATCTGCTGCATGGGTTGGGTCTCTCGGTGGGCTATGAGGGCAGAAGATCACTTGTCCCCAATCTACAGGATCTTTCGATTCAGGGCTCGTTCCAGTACACGACGATCAATGACTCGATTAAGATTTGGATAACCAAAGCCGTCGCTGATGTGCATGGAGCCATCTCAGATATTCGAAAAAAGATTGTCGATTTACATTTGGAGGAGTTGTTTTATAAGTTGTTGGAGGATACTGTTAAGTTTTTGGATGATCAATATGAGTCGTGGAGGCATGAATTGATTGATAAGGTGTTGAAGAATATTTTAAAGTTTTTGGATGATCAATATGAGTCGTGGAAGCATGAATTTAAGACTAAGCTTTTGAAAGCTTCACATCCATTTTTTAGATTTATTTTCCATTTTGCTCCTTGGTATAAGCTTTGGCAGAAGATAAGGCCGCTATTGACCGTCTCGTAATTGATTATCGAAATCAATCAATCAAATGTAGCAATTCAACGATTTGCGTTTTAATTGATGCGGCGTACATCTCTATAGCTTATGCCCATCTATCAGGCATTATCTTAAAATTTGTGTGACGAGAAAAGCTGCAATTGCAGGTGAGCTTCTGTTAGTCACCAAAAAAATTAAAAGAATACTTTTAGCTGGGGCAAAATAGAGTTTATTTTACAAATCTTTTCATCATTTAATGCTTTAATAGATTTCTGAAGTCTTATCTGTAGACACTTCGAAATGCAGAAGAAGAGAGACTTGATTGCATGTAAATTGTGAAGATGAAGATAATTTATTATATTATTATATATTTCATTATATTTTATGTAGCTACATACATATTCATGTATATTTATGGGTATATTATTTTCAATAAATAAATATGTAATATACATAGAGAGAAGTTACTATATGGTATAAGGAACCCAGTCTAGTTCTACCTGTCCGTTATTTTGTATGAAATCTATAATAGCTAGAGACTTCAGATCTTAAACGTGTGGAAATTGGTATACAAAAAAAATATTTCTTTAAATCAGCAAATGTTAAGGGTTTCTTTTCAGCGATTAGAGATTTCTTATTTAGATCTTTTGACTTACATCAACTCAACGGATTTGCTTTTATATAATCTAATTTTCATTGATAAGGAACAAGAACCAATTGCATAACAAGTGAACATTTATATGAATAGTTAATATATATAGTTAATATATATAAAATATGAATACATATTAATATATAATTAAGTAAATATATTTTTTTTATATGCTATGGATAGAGTTCAACTATTTAATATTATTAATAGGATCATCTATAGACTGGGTCATTTATAGAAAATTTTTATAGAATTTAAATAGATCTTAAAGAGCTGTTGTATCTATTTTCTCCTTGCTCTGGAGCCACACAGAAAAGGACTTAAGACTTAAATCCATTGAAGTGAAAATAAATGTATTTTTATTCTTTTGTTAGAAAGAAACTTTTAATCAAATACGAAGCTCTTCACATGTTGTTTACCAGTCCAGCTCTGGGGGAATGCAGACCTCCTTCTCGCCGCCCTCGCCGTCGCTATTGATGATATCGGTGATGCTGACATCGTCCAAAACGCTGTTCACTGCGGGCAGAGCCACACTCTCGATGGTCTCAGCAATCAGATCCTCGTTCTCATTGATCACCATCTCGACGGCCTCGGCCAGATATTCGTTCATCTTCTCGTTGACGCTGCCATCGCCGAGCATGCCCTCAATTTCAGACTCAACCTCGCCCAGGTGGGTGCGCACATCGAGCGTCTTGAGCTTCAGCTTGCCGTTGAGCACACCCAGGGAGTATTTCATGGTGCCCCAGATAACCATATCCTTGATAGCGAACTTGGCATGGCCGGCGCCAATCATCTTGATGGTGAAGCCATATTTCTTCAGCAGCAGCTCCATGTCGTAGACGGTGTCCACATTCACGTCACGGAAGTTGAACTTGAAGTTCACTTTGCTGGTGATGGCATTCACCTTCATTTCCTCAATATCAAAATCGTTCAGGCCATTGAGACGGAAATGCTCTACGCTGCCCTTCATTTTCAATGCATTCGTATCGATATCAATATTCTGATGATCGATACGCAGCGGAGCAATCGGTGGAATGCCCAGTCCTGGGAAACCACAGGGCATCTGCTCCTTCATGCCCTCGATCACATCAACAACTGTGCTGGAGATTGATTTGGTATCTAGGAGAATGTGGAAATGGAATTAGCTAAGCTCTCTCTCTCTCTCTCTCTCTCTCCCTCTTTTATTGTTTCTCCCTCTCCACTCACCAATTGCCTCGCCCACAGCAGCGGCATTTGCGCACGCAACGAGCGCCAATAGAGCCACAAAAAGTTTCATATTTTCTTCTCGTATAATAACTGAACCAAATGTCAATTGTATTTATACTGATCGTTAGGTTCTACGTCCAGCTGGCTTTTATAGACGCCCACTTCACCACTTGGGGTCGCTGATAAGAGCTACCGAAGTCGATAATCGATAATAAAATCGCCTTAGCCATAGATTGTTGGACATACTGTGACAGGCTCTTATCATAAGAGTTTTTTAGCCAAAAAAAAAAAAAACAAAAAACAAAACAAAATACATTAATATAATACAGCTGTATAGAAATCAATTTTTAATTAAAAAGCCGTTTAACTGTCTTGTCTAGCACTTGAGCGAAAGGTGCAGAAATTGCTTAAAAATAGTCTTTCTTCTTCTTCCGTAGACTCACCATGACCTAACCACGTTTTCTGATTCTTGATTGGGCAAGGTTTTTTCTTTTTCAACTTTTTTGGGCTGTTATATTTGATTTACAATGAGCGTTTTATGATCAGAGCTTAAGATGGATTATACGTGGGACTTGAAGTGATTTATAATCTTATTGTTCTTTCAGTCAACTTGTTGAAAATGTGTATATTTATAGGTTTTGAGATGTAATGATAAGGCTAAAGGCTATGTAGAATTTTTGTTGCGCTAGAATGTCCGATCTGTGGGTGGAAGAAGAAGAAGTGCTAAGCGATAATTCTATGAATTTACTAGAACTTAGCTCAATTGTGTTGCTAGGCTACCGAAATTGAAGGGAATTGATTATAACAACAAAATTAAAGAAAAATAAAAAAAATAAAAAACAATAATAATGATAAAAAATAAATAAAAAATAAGTAAAAAAAACATATAAGTAATAAATATATAATATAATATATAATATAATATATAATAGAATACATAATATAAATAAGTAAAAAAATAAGAAAAAAAAAAAAAAAATAATAATGAAAAAATAATAAAAAATAAGAAAAAAAATAATAAAAAATAATACAAAAAAATAAAATTAATTAATAAATATGAATAAAAATAATAAAATAAAATAAAAACAAAAAAATAATAAAAATAAATTTTAAAAATTAAAAAATAAATAAAAACTATAAAAAATATATACATATAATAGAACTATATACAACCTTTGCAAAACTTCCTTTATTTCTTTATAAGCTATCGCTTCTTTTAATCAAAGCAATCAAAAGTTTATTAAATTGATTTATAACGGTTACAATCTTTAATTTACTAGGAGAGAATGTCGTAAACTCTTTGTGTGATCGTCTATTGTATGTTGTCTATGGGGTATTTGAGTAACACCTGTCTATCTAAGCTATCAAAGCACACCTGCGAAAAAATAACATCTGACGCACCAATTACTCCTATATATGAAATTTGACTATATATGTATATATAAATATGTCAATATTTGAAAATAAATCATTGGGACACATCGATTGGACATTTGGATGGGGATATGTCAAGATTAGAATACAAGTGTTTTGCACCTTTCTTATAGCCTCTATATATAACGATGGGGCGATTACCGTAGCTAACTCGAGAGCATGATATAAATTATAATCGAAATTATCAATCCAAAAATAATTTGTGCAAATTGTTTTGCCTAATCTGTGTTTCGATGATTTGTGGCTTTGTTCTAAATGGATTAATAGGTCTTTGGTCATAAACCCCAACTGCATCCACTTAGTGTAAATCGTAGCTATAAAAGCCCGGGGCTTTAGCCATTCAGACAATTAGCTAACATAGCCAAGCAATGCAGTTGAACGTATTTTGTTTCGTTACCCTCTTGGTCTGTGCAACGGCCTTTGAGGTGGACCTCTTGACCGAAGAAGAATTTAATCGACTTATCGAACGTAATCGTAAGTGCAATTAGAATTTGAAGAGTTTTATAATATACTTTTAACTGGTTGAATCTCTGTACCCGCCTCTACCGCTACCTCTACCTCTGCCTCTACTTCTAACTCTACCTCAGCCGTCAAGCCAGATGAGTATGGCTTGATATTGAACTCGCAGGCCAAGAAGGCCGTGAAGAATTTGATGGAACATCTGCCCTGTGGCTTTCCCGAATATGGAATTCCTCCACTGGCGCCCTATACCAATGCTGATCTAAATATTCATTTGGCTGAATCGGTTGTTGAGTGAGTTCTCAAATGATTTTAGCTTCTAGGACTTCTCTTCAATTTCGCTTTATTGTTGCATCAGTTCCTTGCTGCAGTTTCTGCGCTTCCGCTTCGATGGTTTGGAGACCATGGAGATCAAGAAGCTAAAGGTCAGCTACACCTTCAGCAAGAAGGTGCAGTTCCATTTCAAGTTCAAGGAGCTGAAGGCCAGCGCTCACTTCCTGAACACCGATACGTTGATCGATCTGCTGCAGGAGCTGGGTCTCTCGGTGCGCTATGAGGGCAGTGGACCACTTGCCTTTAGCCTGGAGGATCTATCGATTCAGGGTTCGTTCAAGTACAAGATGCCCTTCATCTTTGGCTCGATTAAGATTTATAATTTCGACTGTGTCGTTGGTCTGGGCGGTGTCAACTCCCACATTGGCGGCATTTTGGGCAATGGACGCATCAATGAGATGATCAATGATATTGTGGACTATCAGGTGCCTGCGTTTATCAATGGACATCAAAAGGAGATCAGCGATCGCATTGAGCGATTCTTTGTGCCTTTGGTCAATGAACGTCTGAAGGGTCATAAGGTTTGGTTCCTACTAAAGCAACTGGCCAATATCACCAAGAAATGTAATCCTACACCAGCTCCTTGGCTGGCCGTAGGAGCCACAAATTAAGCAAATCAATAAATCTGATGTAGCCGCTTTCAACGAATTGCGCTTTAATTAGCTATGCGGGGTAGCTCTCTATAGATATAGATTACGTCTATCGTAGCATTATCTTATCGCTCGTTCGGGTGGCTATAAAAACAGCCCACGGCACTGGTTGACCAATCAGTTGCAGGTTGAGTTTCATTCGCAGACATTCAGCATGCGTTTTCTAATTGTTTTGACCGCTTTGGTCGCCATTTGTGCGGCGGGCACATTGCCCAAGGAGCAGCTCCAACATCCGCTCGAGCAGCGCCTGCTGCAGTTCGCCGATCAGAATGGCGACATTGAGTTTTTCGCTGAGCCCGAGACAGGTGTGGAAGGTGAGCGTGGAGTTAATTGACCAAGTGTAGCTACAACTGTTCCTAAATTCCCATGCTTTCAATTCGAAACAGTTGCTCCCCATTTTGTGATCTCGTGGCAGGTGCGTCGCATGATCCGCAAGCTGCAAAAGCAAATGCCCTGCGGCTGGCCCGAACTGGGCATTCCTCCATTGGCGCCGGTGCGTGTGAATGAGGCGAATTTGGATTTGAAGCGCGGCATTGTGGACACAATCAATCACATCTTCCGCCTGAAGATCGCCGGTCTGGATGACTTCAAGATCAATCAGTTCAAGCTGAACGTGATCTCATCAAAGATCACCTTCGATTTTCTGTTCAGCAACATCGATACGACCGCACAGAAGTATGAGACTGATACGCTGATCGATGCACTGCGTCAGTTGGGTCTGTCTGTGGAATATGAGGGCGATGGCTCCATTCTCTTCGATCTGATCAATTTGCGTGTCAGCGGCACCCTCAAGTACAAGCTGCCGGTGCTGTGGGGCTCCGCCAAGATCCTTTCGCTGAGGACCAACATTGAGCTGGGCGCCGTCGACTCTGATATTAGCGGCTTCATGGGCAATGGCAAGATCAATGCCGCCATCAATCGCCAGCTGGAGCATCTGCTCGTCAAGGTCATCAATAATAATCAGGAATCAATTTCCGATACCATTGAGGACACGATTGTGCCACGTGTCAACGGTTTGCTGAAGGGCAAGGACTTCTGGACTTTGGTCGATTTGATTTTCTCCAGCAGCGAAGGTGAAAACGAGGATGATCCAATTGTGGTTGATTGTGTGCCACCAGCAGATCCCTGGGCTTAAATTAAACAAATGGCATTCTAGCTTGAGCAAAATACGATTGCTTCAATAAAGCTTTTAGATTTGTTTTTATAGAATTTTCGATTTTTTTCAATAGATATTATGAAAAGAAGAGCTGAGGGAGTTTATGGGTATTGCTTGGGTGTATAATATTTAATTATTTAAAAAGAAAAACTAAATTTTATTATCAAAATTAAATTTGGTATTTTAACAACATAATGAAGTTTAATGGGCGTAAAGTGTAGATGGACTTTTTTTTTATATGACAATAAATTTATCAGCAAAGAACGTAAAAACTACTTATTGGCAATGGAAATAGGGTGTTATGAAAATATGAACAATGAGAAATTATTGAATGGAAAATTTAAAAATCTTCATTTTGATTGCAATGTTTAATAAGATTTGCCATTATAAAACTGGCTAATGTATGGATAATATTAAGTAACTCAATTCCTAAAAATCTATTAATATTTAAATATATTTTTTTATTTTGTGTGCTCTACTTACCTTGAACTTAACAATTTTAACAATTGCGATATTTATAATTTTTGGTGGTTAATTATTTTCTAATTTATTTTATTTTAATTTTTTTTACAAAATTTTAATTTACAATTGAGGAGAGAAAACCTTAAATTGACTTCATTGCGAAATACTTACTTACCTAAATACTTAACTATTTACTTAGTAATTAAATAATAAATACATTACTAATAGCAAAGTGAATATCATGCTTTCAGTTTACTCGTTGCACAGCTCAAAAATTTGATGTAAAGCCTTCATCAGATGAAGATTGCCATGAAGTTAAGAAAATATAGTCGCCATACTAAAGCTCTGAGAAGATCCAGGTGCGTCGATTCCGCTTCCATAGCCATCGACAGATAGTCCAAATATTGAATCTTCTCCGATCCTTATGGTTAAAGTATTCCTAGCTGCCTCTTGGGATGATGGGTATATTTTAAATTCTTTTAATGTATATATTTCCATTGTTCATTTGCTCGACTATATTAAATTTTTATAATTATTTTTCTCGAAAGCCCCTTCTTGTGTATTGTCAAAGGGTATTGTAAAAGTACAACTTGCTCTATCTTTTACCGTTTTCTACGCAAAGCCCCTGTACCTTAGTCAACTTTTAGGCACTCCCTCCCTATTGCTATCGACACTTTGAACCCCTGTTCATGCTCGTCCAATCTAATCGGCAAGCAATAGATATCTTAATCTTTTTCTGATTTTACCACCTGGCAGCTGCTACTGCTTTACGCTTTAGTCAACCCAAAGTTTTCGAAATGCGCAGCTCGTTTCTAGTGCTAATTGCTTTGCTTGGCTGCTCCTTCAGCTCGGGTCGCACTCTCTTTGACGATGAGCTGCGCGAGTTGACGGAGTTTTTGCGCTTGCAAATGCAGTGCGGTTATCCGGCCAAGGGTATTCCCATACTAGCACCCGCTGAATTGTCCTACAAAGAGGTGGAAATTCAGGCGGATGCATTGAGGTAAGCTAAGGCAGCAGCTACAGCAGTTCCTCCCTCTATTCTCTCTCAATTCTCCCTTTGTAGTGGTCGTGGCAACTTTACGAATGTGTCCATTGTGGGTCTCGATGGCTTCGAGTTCTCTCAGCTGCAGTGGAATAATATTTTTCATACCATCAAATTCGATGTGAACTTTCCCAGCATTGGCTTGAAGGCGGAGAATTACAAGTTCGACCTCAGGCGCTTCCTTGGCGCAACTGCCTCCAATAAGTTCAATGGTGTCTTCGATGTGGAACTGATTGACTTTCGTGCCAATGGCAGCTTCGTGCTGCGTCCCTCGAGTCTAACGAACGGTCTTCATGTCACTCGCTGGAATGTCTATTGGCAGCTAGGCAATGCCGTTTCTAAGATCACCGGCATTGGCAGCAAATATCTGGAGAAGGCCATCAATTCCATAATTCAAGACTTTCTGCAGTTGCTCATCAATGACAATCCGGATGAGATCTCACAGTTTATGGAGCAAACACTTGTCTCGCCACTGAATTTGGTGTTTGGGAATGTGGCCTGGTATGAAATAACGGCAATTATATTGGGTCTGGTCGACGGTGTATTGCCCGTCGAACCTATTTGCTGAAGAGCCCACTCAAGGTAGTTTTACTTCGATTATAAAACTTAATAAAGTGCTGATAATCTTCTGGTGGGATTGTCTTTTAAGTTTTTGGAGGAATTTCTTTTATAATGTAAATGTAAATTATAAAGGATTCAGATTTTCCCGCTACATCGACTGGGAGGCGTGGCAAAGAAACTCTGTTATTTGAAGTATTGGAGAGTTGAAGTTGAGAATGTACATAGATTGGCGTAGATAAGCTAATATCAAACAGATATAAATTATATCATATAACGGATACATGTTAATTGGGGCCATGGCAAAGAAGGTAAAATTGAAAAGCTAAAATCCCAATATACCAATAGGGGGCGTGGTAAATTAGAAAATGGCGCTGTGAGTGTTTTGATCGTGAATGAGTTTTCTGCAGTCGAAAGCTCCCGACTATAACGTTTTTACTTGTCTTATATTATTATAATATTATTATTATTATTATATTTTTATTATTATTATTATTATTAATATTATTATTATTATTATTATTATTATTATTATTATTATTATTATTATTATTATTATTATTATTATTATTATTATTATTATTATTATTATTATTATTATTATTATTATTATTATTATTATTATTATTATTATTATTATTATTATTATTATTATTATTATAATTATTATTGTATTATTATTTATATTAAATTATATATTTTATGTAATTTTTTCTCTGTTATATTAAGGATAACTATATGATTGTTTTCCTATTTATTAAAGACACTTATTCTCTGTACTGACTATGTCTCTGTATTCTCGAATTTTTAACCACATATTCTTTATAATATTAATTATATTATTATTAATAATATTTTTTTTTATTATATTATTTTCGCTCTGTTATATTAAGTATAACTATATACAGGGTAGGCCATATACGATGAAAAGATTTTTTTAATCCATAGCAAAAAGCACATATATTACTGTTCATTTCAAAAATTGTTTGTTTAGACTACCCTATATAAAATACACTTACTCTCAGTACTGTCTATTGTATATATTTTCCAATTTTTACTGAAATTTCTTTACCCATGAATCAGTTATCTTTGAGTTATCACTACCCTATACACACTAATCTATAATTTTCTCTCTCTCTATTTGCAGGTAAGCGCGATTAGATTTGTATTAAACAAAACTATATAATAATATACATAAGATTCTTGAGTAAGTACAGAAATGGACTTATCAATTTATTGCACAAGCTTGCAAATCGCTCTAATCGTTTCAACCATAAATTATGGCCATAATGCGAAAGGAGAGGCTAAACGAGACTAGCCCAGGCACCAATAACAACTGGGAAAAATGAAAATCCATAATCGGATTTGGCGAGAGTCGCCAGCGGGATATCTCTCAATTCGTCGTTTGTCGGGCTGCGAGAGTTCAAACCAATGCATGAGGCTGCTGCCACGCAGCAGGACAACCAACGGGAGGTCCTCGAACGGCTCAACACTTCCTCAACCTCAAAATGTGCTCAGAACACCCGTTCGAAATTGCAGCAGATGTTTTAGGTTTCTTTTTTTTTTTTTTTTTTTTTTGCTACTACCACTAGATATTTCATTTTTTTTGTCAACTATCTATTTTTTGTTGTCGCTGCTCTCGTAATATCATTATTTGTTGTTAATTAGTGGAGAGAGCAGTGAAGCGATTTGGTTTTGGTTTTATATTCATATGGCTGCTGATTTCTTGTAGCATTCGTTGTGGCTCATTTCATTTGCAATTTATGAGTCCTTACGGCAATGCACACCTTGCGCACGTAAAGGAGCTGACCGAACACACACACACACACACTCATATAGAAAATGTCCTTTCATAAGTACGTGCTGTCGGCCATCCTGCGGCGTTCGCATTGTCCGCAATCGCAGTTTTATGAGCTAAGGAACAGCCTGCGCTTTGTTTATTGTCTCAGTGATTGCAATTGTGTCCTTGTTCCCCATTCAGCCGATGCCTTGAACATTTGCACTACTTTGGCCAGCCAAGTTTCGTTTTTTCTATTTTATGTCCATTTTGTTGACATTTACGATGCAATTTTCGAAAAAGCCCTTAAATCATAGCTGGGTCCTCGCTCAATACTTTCCCTATGCAGTTTGACCCTCTTTCATTTGCCTCGAGTGCCGATTTCGCTTGGCCCAGTTTGATTAGCCTCAATTTCAACCGCAAATCGTTTCGGTATGCTGCCAAGATTTGCATGTGTTAAGAGTCTAGGTTTATGAGTCCAAAGTATCTAGAGCATCCTTGTGAATGGCTGAGACTTAAATATTGGCTGCTGAGACTGTTAGCTATTGTGTATTGCCTTGAATTTTATTGTAATATAAAGAAGTTCAATGTTGAAAATTATACTATAAATTAAGTATATTTAAAATTATTTTTTAAAAATTATAAAAAATATTTTTTTATATAAATATATATATTTCATATGTTAATGGAATACCTCTCTTAGATTTTATTTTATTTTTTTTTAAATTTAATTTTAATTTTAAAGTGCGTTATCACTAAAATCTTATAGAGCTATTCCATTTAAAAATGTAATAAATAACATGAGAGCAGAGAGACACCCCTAATTTTACTTGAATAAGAAAATCCTTAATTCTTATATAATTATGTATATAAATTTGAGCTGAATATAACTGAAAGTGTTCTAGATTCCTGACATATTCCTCTATGTCTCCTATGTCACGTAGATTAATAATTATGCAAATTCGTAATCATTTTTGTATTTGCTTATAGAATATATTCATCTACTCAACGATGACAAAAATCGATTTGGTTTTAATTAAAAATGTCAAAATTGTTAAAAAAAAACTCTTCATCAAATTTAATTCAAATTTGTTGACATGCTTTTAATAACTTTGACTGTTGGTGTTTATAAAGACTTTCTGGAACTAAAATCAAATTTTAAAAATTAAAAAAATTATTTCTTTATATATATTTTTAAATACTCTAAATTTATTTCGATTTAATTTCGAGTATATTTAATTTATTTGTATTAATTAACAGACCAATTGTCAAACCAAATACGGCCAAAAAACCTCATACTACATTCGGATTGGTTTTGAAAAAGCTATGCAAATAGGAATTAAGTAACAGCAGTTACTTAACATACTTAGGAAAAACATTTTGAGGGACTCATAGTCCTCCTTGTCCTCCTAGAAAATGATCAAAATTACTTATCTGCCAACCTATTCAGTTGTATGCATATGCGAGATCTCTCTAGACTCTCTAGACCTTCCCTATCTAACGTTAAATTTCACCAATTATGATCTCAAATTATTGCACAAAATGTAATAATATTATTTATTAGTTTTTAATACATTCCACTAAAATCAAAGTAGACATTGGTTTATGTTTATTTAAATTAAAGAACTATTTTCTAGTCCTTAACTACTCTTAATTGCTCTTCCCACAGTGGTGATTAGCTTCATGCTTTTCCTTGTCAAAAACATTCCACAAATTGCTTCAATACACCACAACATTCCCTTACTTTTTGTTTTTACACTACCCAACAAACTTTCTTCTCCCTTTGTCTGCCTTGAAACCCTCTTTAAACGCAGCCACCGCAGAGCTTTAATTGCCTCTGGTTATAGCGGGTTTCTCCAGACTTTTCTGCTCCTTGTTAATGGCAAAGCCGAGCAAAGGATTGCAGTTAATTGAAAAGTTTATGCGGCTTTTGCCTTTTGGCTTAAAGTTGGCAAGTCGCAAATATTTGCATGTTCCAGTAGTACTTGAAGGCATCTAGTACTACATAATAAAACCCATATGGGGCGGAGTAGGGCTATCAACAAAATGGAAAAGAAAAGAAAAGAAAGGGTTGCGTATGTCATTTGAGAATTTATGACAGGCGGCACTTGAGCGCGGAATTGTTAAGCACAAATATTAAGATTCATTAGCGGAGCTCAAAGGAGAGACAGAAAGAGAGAGAGAGAGAGAGAGAGGGATAGACAGACAGAGAGATAGTAGAGCAGATAACCCTTGCTTTAACAATGCCGTCTGCTGCACATAAATCAAAAGTTTTTTGCCAAAAAGTCCTGATACGCAGATAAGCGGAAATCGAGGGCATGTTGCCTAGGAGTCTCCTAGCGGAGTTTCCCTTTCGGCTCCAGTCGGTGCTTGTTTATTTAAAGATGTTTTTTTTATTTGCTGCTTCTGCTTCTTCTTCTTCCTTTTCTGTTTTCCATGTTGCGCATTAAATGAGTTTTAATTTGAAACGTAGTTGCGACGCGGCTTCTTCGCCTTTTGTGCACAACAAGTCAACGGTGAACGCAAAGAGGTAGGCGCCGTTGGCAGGCATTGAAGGTAGTGGAAGCGGGTATATCGATGATGTGGAAGTGTTTGTAACGGAAGCAGAAGTAAGCATTAGAGCTTGCTATAATGAGTTTTATTTGATATTTTTATATCGGCGTACTTAGTGGACAGGTGGAATAACGTTTGTAAGTTAACTGATTCGCTAATGTGATTAAAGGTATTTTGATATAGTATTTTTTTTAAGGTAGTTTGTCTTATTGCTGAAATTTTTTCCAGACTCAAAAGTGACTGTAAAGAAGTTTAAAAATTTGTTCAATAAAAATAATAATAATAATGAAAATAAATAAATAAAAATTAAATAAAAATTAATAAATAGAATTTTTTTAAATTGAAAAAATAAATTTAAAAAAAAAAACTAAAAAAAAATAAATAAAAAACAAAAACTAGAAATAAAAATACAAATAATTGGATAAAACAATAAATAAAAAAAATCGATTTTCTTGAACAAAAATCAATAAATAGCTGAGGGCAAATTAAAAGTTTAAAACTTGAAGAAATGAAATCATAAACTTCAAAAACTCAAAAATAATGTATATATATATATTGTTTAATCGATGAAAGCATCGATGAGTGGAACTATCAACTACATCCATGATGGCTTCGCAGTTCTACCTTCCTACAACGCAGTCAGCTACAGAGTATCTGCTAGTCTCAGCCACCCTTTGACTTTTCATTTTGATTATTTGTAATTGAGCAACGCAATTTACGCAAAGTCGCGTTCTATAGGTGCGCTGTCCTGTAAATGAACAACAGGAGCAACAGCAGCAGCGGCAGCCAAGGATGCTGAAGGATGCTAAAGGTTGCTGTTATGTTCTGTTTTTTTCAATTAAGGTTGACATGTGTCTGCTTGCTCTCTCACCAACAAAAAATTTGTTGCCCTGCGACAAGTCAAGCTGAAAATTGCGCATTTGAGCCCAGCGCCAGGGAAAATTGATATCAGAGAAATCGGTTTCCTTTTTTTTGAAGGGAGGTGGGTTGCAAGAGTTTCGCCGTGCCTCCTGCCTAACAGGATTACCAGGCACTTGCATCTTACCAATAGACGAGCGAGCGAGCAGCGCTATGCAACTATGCCTGCGTTTTTCTTGATAGACAGCTGGCCTGCCTTGATTTGGGGCGAGGGATATCAATCAATTTGATGCTCTGCTGCATGTTTTAATTGAAAAAATTCCCTCAAGCCAGGCAACTGTTAAACAGTTTTCAATTGAGGCGAAGTACGTTAAGTTTTTGAGGTGGAAGTGGCATTAGAAGAGAGTTATTAAAGATTGAAAATGCGAAAATCGATAAGAGATTGTTTAAAGAAGGCAAAAACTGGGGGGAAATTGCAACAAATCAAACGTAAAATATAAATTATAACAAAATAAATAAAAAACATATCAACCATAAAATGTAAAATATAAAATATAAAATATAAAATATAAAATATAAAATATAAAATATAAAATATGAAATATTAAAAATTAAATATTAAATATAAAATATGAAATATTATATAAAAAATATATAATTTAAAATATGAAATATAAAATTGAAAGTATAATGTAAAGACATATAATATAAAATATATATTTTTAAATGTAAAGAACAATATATAAAATATAAAGTACAAAATATAAAATATTAAACATGAAAAAATAAATACAAAATATAAAATGTAAATTATATAATATAAAATCTAAAATATAAAATATAAAAGAAAAAAAAAAAAAATATAAATATATAATAATCTTCTATTTTGAATTCAGAGATTTTAATTTTATACCAATAGAAATAAAATGTATATAAACTTTAAAGAAAGCATGATATTTAAATCAATCCAGCAAAGGAAAGCTGATGATATTAGTCAACAAGAATCACACATCCGATCGGATTAATTGCGCTATCTTATAATCTCAAATCGGCAAATTTCCTCTTAATAAATAATAAATATGTGACAACGGCTAAAGTCATATTATATTACAATATATTAAGACATTTATTTAAAATAATTGCAAAAATTACATTTATTTGTCTAGCCGATTCAATCGAGAAGTCAAACAAGAACGAGTAATAGGATAATATGTAGAGATAGACGATAGGTAGACCATGGATCTTTTTAACAGATTTGATGTTTTGAGTCTTATTTTGTTATTTATAATACCTAATTTATAATACAGCATTTCCATTAACGTGCTACACCATTCACCGTTAAGCGAAAGGATAATGCGTTAGATATAAATCGATGCTGGTATCTGGGCTTGGCAAGCGCTAACAAACCCAAGCCAATTGTGGACAACCCACATACATGAATTCCTGCTGCCTCCTGCTGCTGCTGCATTCAGTCAATCAATCAAATCTCTGCAATTACGCTTCAATTGGCAGTGGTTAAGCCTGGCGTGGCTTGCCAGAAGGCGCTCGTCGCGCAAACATTTCATAGATGACTTATTGGACTTTTGACAGCTGTCAAACCAGAGCTAAGGAACCGAAGCACACTTGCTGG
This sequence comes from Drosophila hamatofila, assembly GCA_035045345.1. NCBI lineage: Eukaryota > Metazoa > Arthropoda > Insecta > Diptera > Drosophilidae > Drosophila > Drosophila hamatofila. Next base: position 13,580,794 of record JAWNPA010000019.1, on the reverse strand, counting down.
CATTAGCATGACAATGGGCGAACGAGGTAGCTACAGAACGGGGCAGCTGTCTTAAAGGAATTTGATGTGACATTTTTGTCAAATGTTTACACCTTTAACCCTTTGGCCGGCCTTTGTCTCACTGAGCATCTGCATGGGGATGCCAACAGCTCAGGGTTACAGGATCAAGAGCAGCATCAGCAACAGCAACAGCATCGAATTCCTGCTCGAAATCAGGCCAAGCAATTGTCATTGAATTACTGTTGTTGCAATGTTTTGTTAATTTTATGTTTAATTAGCGGCATTTGTTTGGATTTGTTGGGCTTAACGGAGCAGAACGAAGAGGCAAGTTGAGAAAGGAGAGGAGAGATGTGTGTATAGCAAATTGTGGAGTGATCTACATGGGTTACTGTGGCAAAAGTATGTGCCTTGCTTAAGTTCTTAAGATTTTGCTAAAGGATTTATATGGGAAGTTCTAAGGTGAACTATTAAGGGTTTTCTACATGCAGTATGAGCTCTACTTAAATAACTTCAAATCAGCGAAATATAGTCCTATGATGTGATCTGTCTTCCAAAACAGAACTCTTTGACAGATAGAATTATAATATAATTTTATATTTTACAGATATTGTTTTTAGCTATATAAGCTAGATCATGTATCACATCATATAGCTTATAAAGTTATATACAGAAAGTTATAAAATGTTTCACACAAATTTTTCCATATAAAGAAAACTGTCTACGGATAGATAATCTTGCTATGTATTATAGAATTTTGAATTTTCAATCGATTTCATCAGGTCTTTAAGATATATAATATATCGTATCATATACCAAAATATATTTGGAAAGTTATGTAATGATTCTCAAAGATTTTCTTATATAAAGTACCATCTTTCCCATGATAGATTTGTTCACTATTTAAAATGGAATTCCCAATTTCAAATAGATTTCATCAGGTAATTAATGTATATTATTCATTGCATGATACATTTATTTCTACATGGAAAGTAGTAAGGCGACAAAAATGGCAAAATCATAATTTATTTAGGAAATCTTCATGAAAACAAAAAAAAATAATAATAATAATCACACCTAGTAGAGATTTCTATCATGGGAAAAACTATAATTTTTTTAGGCAATCTTCCTATAGGATTTTCTAACTAAATTATGATTCTTCCCATGACAGAAATCAATACTGTTTATAATTAAAATTTTGTTTTTAAAATTTGTTTCATTAGCTATATACAAAATATCATATATCGTATCATATAGCTAATTATATTTATAAAGGCTTGAAGTGATTCACATATCAAGATAGACAACTCCACTATTTATAATTAAAATTGTGAATTTAAAATAAATTTCTGCAGGTATATAAGCTGTATCAAATATCCTCCCATATAGCTCTATCTATTTTGATAACTACAGCTAACATAATTATGTTATTTCCCAAGTTATCAACGCCTGTCCGACCGACTGCAACAGCAGCGAGAAAACCCAACTCAAAATATTCATCAAAATTATGTCAAATCATGCAAGTGGCTGCCGAAAAAAATCCGAGAAAAAAAAACGAAGAAAATGCTAATGAAAATCAATGCAAAAGTGCATTAAAATAAATTTCATTGCCAAGGCGAGAAACCGCCAAGATTTGAGTCGGCAGCTGCCACATGAAGCTGTCATGTTTTTGGCCCAAGACACACGCACGCAGTCAGGCAGTCAGGCAAGACAAGACTAGACAAGACAGGACTCTCTGACTGACTGATAGACAGGCAACAAAATATCAGACTGCAGCGTCATCTACAACGGCTCTGCAGCTCATCATAATTTCCTTGCGGCTGCCTTCAGCTGATTTGCATTTTTAATCTCATAAGGATGCTGCCAGTTTCATTGTCCTTTGCCATGTTTTTCTTTGCGGTTGCTGCCAGCTGAACAGATCTACAAAAAAAAAAAAAGATCTTCCTTGAAAAAAATCTTGTAATAGAAAAAAATGTGTGTGTGTGAGTGTTTGTACCCTGGTTTGTGATCTACATATGTTTAATCCTGGATTTGTAACACGCCAGCGCCTGACTCGCTCGCCTGTATAATCCTGTGTCTCCTGCCTGTCTGGCTGGGTTGTCTGTGGGTCTGTCTATCAGTCTGTCTGTCTGCCCGTCTTTCTGTTATGCTTGAATAATTACTCTAATTAAAAGTGTTTCGATTTCAGCTTTAGCTTTCATCTTCGTCTGGCTTAGGCCTCAAGCGGATTTCATTTTCTGGGATCGTTTTCTTTTGATTTTTATCTTAATGAACTGCGAACGAGTCGATCGCATTTTTGATTTGGGTTTTCTGCTGAGTGAATATGTTTATACGAAATTAAATTATCTGGGCCATAAATAGTTTAGATAAGATCTGATTTTGAATTGTTTTGATGTTGTGACAATTTACATTAAATGTAATCATTTATTTACCTCACTTTGCATGTTTCCTTTTTTTCGAAAGGGGAATTCAAGAATTCTATTATTGGAGGATGAATTGAAGATGGAAACTTGAACATCTGTAATAAATATGTCGGGATAAACTTCTGCATAATAAAATCTATAATGTCAAAATAAAATATATTTTTAATGCGATAAAATATATAAATAATATATAATTAATATATTAATAATATAAATTTAATATCTTTATAATATATTAATAATATAAATTTAATATCTTTATAATATATAAATAATATACAAATAATTGGAGTTCCTTGGAGAAGATGGCAAATTGGGTTTGTTTCTTTCTGACACAGTTTTCAAGACTGAGGTAAAATTCGACTTTCCCATACTTCTAGTCCGGATCATTAAATATCTAGTCCGGATATAAATATTACATCATTTAGAAAAATATTTGATTAAACCATTTTTGAGATAACTTCTTCCTTGAGCTGCCAATGCTCGACTGAACTTTAAGTATTTTCGTATGAAGATTGTTACGCCCATATCAAAGATTCTATAAGAGCACTGTATCTATGTCAAACAATAGACAATAGCCGATGTAATCGATCTGTTCCCAATGAATTGTCCAAGCACTTCAAGAAATAAATCATAGAAAACTGAAGAGAAATAAAAAGAAGTGAATGAGATCAATGCCAAGACAACGCAAATTATGTGAAAGTAATTTCGTAGATGAGAGCACATTGATAATGAACAGAAGTGAATGGAAAAAGAAAAACTGAAACTGTAAACGATCTTGAAAATGAAAAAACTGTACCGTTAGCTAATAGCCTACCCTCTGACCATTGTCATTTTGTGATGTCATCAAAACTCAATCAATTTGCGGTTGAGAAAAGTTGAAACACTTTTCTTTCACTGCAGTTTTTTTCTGATGTCTGCTATGATTTATTTGTGACGGTTCAGTGGTTCAGTGGTGCGGTGGCATTTGGCTTGTTGCACTTGAGTGCAACATGCAATGGCCATGTCCTGGCCGCAGGACACCAGCAGATCATTAATCATGCCCCTAGAGGAAGCTGCTGTTGCTAATGATGATTTCTAATTTCGCAAGTAACGTTGGATAGAGAGAGAAAGAGAGAGGGTGAGTGAGAGAGAAGGAGATGAATGTGCTTTACATGAGCATAACCCACACTAAAACCACACAATTTTTGCCGGGATCAGGCATTAATGTTCATTGAACTTGAGTTTACACTTTTCGACAGTTGACAATCGAGTTTATTTCATTAATCATTCAATGTGTCTCATTAGAGCGAACATTTTTGGTTTTATATTTTGTGGATCAATGTGAATTGAGTTTTTATATATTTTTTTTTATGGCTTGCATTTTATGCGTGGAAAGCTGAGAAAAACTTTGAGCCTTGCTTCATGAATATGAAATAATATTAATACATCAGTCATCTGTTATTATCATAAATTAGTTTATCTTAAGTCTATCGTAGGAAGTATCCAGTGTTTATCACATGGCATAACTAATATGCATATTATATTTATCACAGAGTAACAAGAACTCAATGATTTTTCAATAATTTTTTATTCTATTTGTCAAGTTTTAATTTATTTATTTTAATTTTTAATTTACTTAAGTTATTATGAATATTTCTATATTTTCCAACAAATTTGTTATACTTAAGCCTTCTGAATATATCAAATGCCTATATCGGTTGGCATTGTGGTTAGTTGGTTGGATGATTCTCTTTTAACACAAAATCCAGTTTTGTTTTCAATATCATCTGCCGACATAAAATTCACTCATCTGAACTTCCTTTTCTTTGTTTTTATGTTTTCTTTTAATAAGAATTTACAATGCGCTCAAAAAATTGACGTTGCTCAGATCCCATTTTACGCAGCTATTGAATTTGTAATCTAATGGGCTATAAAAAAATAAAAAATAAATAAATAAAAAATAAAAATAATGAAATAAATAAACTAATTCCATATGAACAGAAAATTTCGGTCAAGTATATAATATAAATAAATAAACACTAATAAAAAATAAATAAATAAAAAATAAAAATAATGAAATAAATAAACTAATTCCATATGAACAGAAAATTTCGGTCAAGTATATAATATAAATAAATAAACACTAATAAAAAATAAATAAATAAACACTAATCTAAAACTGAATCACCTTTTAAGAGGTTTTAAAGTTTCTTATTGAAATGATACTCAAATTATACACATAAATAAAAGTCTTATCAAAAAAAAAAAAAAAAAAAAAAAAAAAAAAAAAAAACAGGTTAAGCCTTACATTTAAACTTAGCCTTAGCCTTAACCTTTACCTTAGTTTTAGCTTAGCTTCAACCTTAGCCTCAAGCTCTAACCTTAGCATTAGCCACAAGCTGTAGGTTCTCTTATCTAAACAGGATTTTTAATCACATAATTATATTCTCCCATAAATCTTCATCGTTTCTCCCATCGACAGGCGATTCTCAACCTATGCTCATTCTCAACCACACCTTTTCTATTTTTCCTTCGACCTGTTTATGTAAATAGAGTCTGAAATTAGAAAAACTACCAGTGAATCTTGTTGTCAATTCTGAATTTAAAGGGAACTCGACCCTGAAATGCACTAGAATAAAAGCCGCAGGGCAGGTTCGCAATTTCTCATTCCCGATTCTCAATTCACGATTCCCAATTCCCGTTTTCCAATTTCCATATAGTAGGTATTACTTTGTGCTTGTAGTTTACTCTGGCGTTCGACCGCCAACTGTGCGAGGGCACAATTATTAGCACTTAAGCGACACATTTGGTGCCTACAACAGCAACAGCTATGCGTATCCTTTGCCACATCCTTTGGCATCCGGGGACAACCCTTAAAGGCAGCCGGCACAAGTGTCGATGACACTTGGAGGGATTTTTGAGCTGCACAACCGCAGGATACCCAAGCCAAAAAAAAGAAGAAGTAAATGCCAATGCAACGTTGCATGTCATGCAGTGTGTGTGTGTGTGTGTGTGTGTGTGTGTGTGTGTGTGTGTCAGGTAAAGGGTTAAGGCGCGCCTCCCTGGGGCACGTCCTGACAAACACTTAAGCCAAAGTTAAACGCTTCGAGTGTCGTATTTTTGTTTTTGTTTTTATTTTTTACTTTTTTGTGTGTTTATAGCGACGTGCTCTGTTTCTTGTGAGATACTCTTTCTTGAGGTTAGTTTAGCTGAGTCATGCAACGTCAGCTAAGGAATGAATGTAGTGTATAGAAGTAAATATGTTTGTCTGTGGGGTTGATCGTTCTAGATCACGTTGGATTTCTTCGTGAAGCTTGGTAGCAACTAGTTTGGTTTGGCTTGGATTCATAGGCATTTTTTTTTTTAATTTTACATTATATCTTATACCTCAGTAAATTACCAAGTATAGAAATAATCAACTATTTAGATTGATGCTAATATTTCCTAATAAATATTAGCTTTTTACGAGTTTCACAATAAAAATCAACTTGTATTTTTAGAGAACTTTATTATATAACTCTGTTGCTAGAAATCAAGCTAAGATTTCCTAATGACTAAGCATAGGCTTTTTAATCAAGCTGCGCTGCTATGCTAGCTATGCTAGAAGTAGAGCTTTATTATATTAGATGAAGTTTGGTTACCTTAAGCTAACTAATCTTAGTTCGAGTTTCACTAGAAGTCTAAGATGGCTTAACTTTAGAGCTAAAACAAGAACTTAATCAGTCATTATATATGTATAGGAATGAGCTAGATATAAACTAATAAATTGTAAATCAATTTATTCTATTTTAATATGAATTATTGCGATTTTTATTTAGTTCAGTTTGAAATAAAATTTCTGCTCTCACACATAGTAATACAAAGAGTAGAGCATTTCATATTCGCTTTGCTTTTTTACATCGCATATCCTTCCATATGCTTTTTACGCTTCTTGCGATGCTTGCACAGCAGTTGTCCTGGCAGCTCCTGCTGCAATTTCGCATTCAATTCGAAATCTAAATCAATAGCGAAACAAAAATGTTCTTCAAGAAACTTTTGCTTTTAATTCGCTTAAATTGCCAGCAGGACATGGGCCATTGTATATGTGTGTGTGTTTGCGAAATCCTAAAAGGATTGCCTCTGCCGACTCGGTGTGCCCCTGCCACCATCTCCTGCTGCTGCTGCTGCTGCTGCTTCTCGATTGTTTTGGCCCTGGTCTGTTGTCACAGCTAAAGCGCTTTAATTTTGATTGCATTCGATTTGTTGTTGTTTTTGCTTTTTATTCTCGGCCTCGTTCGCCGCTGTTTGCACAACTCTTTGACAAATTCGCAGGCTTGTTCCGTGCCCGGGGCATCCTTTTACCGTCTTTTCCGTCAACGTCTTCGGCATCCTTTTGGCAATTTTATGCAGCGCAAGGATTAACTATTTAGGTATTTGTTTGCTCCCCTGTGAGCAGGCAACTAGCCCAGATCTTAGGCTGCTTCGGTTTTCAGTTCCCTCAATTCGCAGCTTGTTCGCGTGTTTTTTATTTTTTGTTATTTTTTTTCACCGCCTCTTGTTTGTGGGATTTCAATTTATTTGGTTTGCGTTTTGTGTGTGTGAACAGTTTGTGAGTTGTTTGTAACAGTTATTATAGGATTTTGGCTAGGCAAAGTGGGGATTCAATATCGTAGGAGAGGGAGAGGAGGGGGAGAGAGCGAAATGGGAAAAGAAAGAGTTACTCTACTTATTAAGAAAACATTGAGCAGGAAAATCAATAAAATGTCAGACAATTCCATTAAAAACCTCTTCTTTCTTCTTTATAGTTTATTAAAAGGGCATTGCTGTCGAGAGCTATAAATGGGGCTTATACAAATATTGAAAAGATATGAGAGAAGTTATTAAAGAACTTATTGAAGATCAGGGGTAGGTGTTCATAAAATATATTTATAGTATTTTTATATATTTTTGTACATCTTAAGACTATGTATAGAAGTTATTGATCTTGTATCGATAGATTTCCTTAATGCTACAGAAAATTGTAGTAAAATAATATAATTATTAGTTTTCATTATGTTTGTATATAATATGTTAGAATAGTTTTATTACCCAACATCATATCGATATGTGTAAGCTTAAATAAAATATAGTCATATAATATAAAAATATAATATTAAATATCGAATATGTAATAGGCGATAGATGTACTTAGCATAAATTCCTATCATAATTATGATCGATAACATTGCAAATAATTGCAAAAAAATATATTAATTTTGAATGTAATTAAATGAAAGTTATAATGAATAATAATTGTCATGTACTTTTAAAGAGGTTAAAATTGAAAAGGTTTAATTATGATTTATATACTGACTTTGTGGTGATCGATAACATATCGATATTTATGAAATCAAGATAAAGTTATATAAAAGTTTATTTATATGCTTAATAAAATTTCAGAGGGATTTTTAATTAAAATCAAATATGCTAATATAAATTTCACAGAAAGCAATGAGCTCATTGATGTTTATCAAAATTTTTCCAAAGGTCAAAATTTAATTTTTAAGCACTTGTATATATACTAAATTTAAACTTTAATGTATGTCAACTTTAGTTTTAAATCAAATGAACATTAGGGATATTCCTTTCACTTTTAAAGTTTTTTGCTAGAAGAAACTTGGATGTTTCGTAACGATATACTAAATATAAACTATTGCTCATCTTTAAATTGTGTGCTGCTATCGATTAAATGTCCACACAGTAGTTCCGCCTTTGGACTGTCTTAAGCCGCAACCTGATGGGTTTTTCTAATTCCGGTTTCGCCTTCGGCTGGGCGTCGTTTGTTGCGACTGTTTGACATTGACAGAATGTCAGTTGTAGGATTTATCGGCTAAACTGCCTACCTGATGTTCGTTCATTCAGTGAGTTTGTCAAACTGCGAATGCGAATGCGAATACTGGAAATTCCCTTGGCCATTTTTGCGGCCTGTTTGAGCCTGATCCTTTCAAGCATTGCGATTTGCTATCGCAAGTAATTAGTTGGCTGTCAGCATTTTGGTTTGTGCCGCAAAAAGGATTTGCCATTTAACGTGTCACAATGAGGCCAACACCTGCGCAAACACTCGCCCGCCTCTGGCAAACTATTCTATTTTGCTTCTTTTTTTTTTTGCTTCTTGGAAATGTGTTGCAACCCACTTTGATGAAATGTTAACGTCCAAATGAGAAATTGCATGTGTTGTGTGCTGCTTGCTTGTGTTTGCGCATCATTTCATGTATCCTGCATGAAGCCTGGCCAGCTAGGAAAACTGGGCTAAGCATAAAAAGGATAACAGCAGCAGACAGTCAACAGCAGCAGCGACAGCCACCAAATGAGTTTTGCTCTACATTGATGAGCCTGCAGTCTGCTGTGTGCTGTGTGTGCTGAATATCCTTTGTGTCCTGCATTGTGCATGAAAAGTGGGTCGGCGGTTTGTTGTCGCAAAAGCTGTCGCACTCCATTGAATGCAACTGACAATGACGACTCGACTAGCCTCATCTGGGCTTGCCTCTCCTCTCCTCTCCTCTCCTCTCCTTTCCTCTCCTCTCCTCTCCTCTCCTCATCTCAGCTCCTGTCACAATCTGACGGCAAACAAATTAGCTTAAATGAGTGGGTTTTTTTCTCTTCTCTTTATTCCAAATATCTCTTGTCTGCTCTCTTCTTCTATTTCAACACACCCTCAACTCATGGGGCGTTGATTTACGAGCTATCTTTGAGAATATATATCACAGCTGTTGGCAATCGAAGCGACGATTGATCGTCGCTGAGCTGTGACGATTCTTCCTTCGGATAATTGATCTCGATATTGAAAAGGAAGCGTGACAATTTGCAATTAAACTTTTTATTGAGTGTATCAAATGAGAAGGTCTGTGAATGATATGTGACAAAAGGGTAGGGGCAAGGAATACCGGGAAGACAGAATAATAGATAGAATAGATTGATAGTGATAGAAGGTGCTATACCAATGAAAGGCACAAAAAGCAATCCGTTATCGTATTTAAACTTCTGAGTTGAATCCGTTTCTTAAACAGTCTAGACTAAGTTCTAGTTCAATTTAGAATAATTATAGAATATATGTTTATATGTATGTAAGAAATACCGGGAAGAGGTGAGAATTCCAAGTTTGCTTAAGTATAGCAAACCAAAGTATTTAATCTCTTTGTATTATGACTCTGGAGTTGTGTTTAAAATATGTTGAAACGAAATCTCTTTTGACGATTTTATGAATTTAAATTCTGAAAAGTTCCAAAATACTACTCTGCTTACATTTCTCCCCACTATCTTTCTCTCTTTTTTTTTTTAAACTCATTCTGTCTCCGTCTTTCACTCTCCCTTTTTCTTTCTTTATCGTTCTATTTTTTTCATCTTTCTCTGCCTCTCTCCCTCTCCATCACCATCTCTGTTTTCTGCCTTTATCACTCTCAATCTCCATTTCTATTTTCTGTCTTTATCACTCTCAATCTCCATCTCTTTATTTATGTGCTTTTCTCTCTCGGTCTGTCTTTCATTATTTCCCTTTTCGCTTTATTTGCCTGTCTTTTTTTTCTCTCTCTCACTCGCTCTCTCTTTCTTTCTCTCTGTTTCTGTCTCTGTGTCTTTGTCAAAGTATCCCTCTTTCTCTTTCTAATTCTCTCTCTCTCTCTCTCTCTCTCTCTCTCTCTCTCTCTATATTTTTTACTTTCGTCTTCGTTATGTATATCTGTCTCTCCATTCCTTTGCACTATCTTTCTCTCTCTCTCTCTCTCTCTCTCTCTCTCTCTCTCTGGCTCACTGTCTCTCTGTCTCTCTTTCCCCCTCTCTCCCACCTTTGACTGCTTCATATAATTTCATAAAAATATATATAAAATTCTCATTTGAATACAGGACTTCACTTTAAATATTTACTTACTCGACTTGCATTTAAATGTTCCATAAAATGTAAGGAGTCAGCTCTAGCATGCCGTGGGCATATTAAAAACAAGTAAGAACGTTGCAGTCGGGCGTTACCGACTGCGGAATATTCATTCACAGTCCCAACGCTGTCATACATATCTAATTGATTTTGGGTGGTCAACCCGAGTATATTTTAAATTTCAAGTCTCTAGCGCTAATAGTAATCAATATAAAGCAGGGCCTGAACTAATTAAAAGTGGGGAATCATAGAGAGCTATTCCCGTTTATATCTCGTACATCTTTAGAGCTAGACTCTCCAAATTTTGCATATAGATGCATGGGTATTTTATATAATTTTGATTTTTGTTATATTTTGAATATCGGCTCAAAAATTTACCGAATTCTCCTTTTAATTTTAGTTGCAAATGTAGCAATGTGAATGAGCTGGTATTTCTTAAGAAATGACCAAAATTCAATAGAAATGTAGATCATATTTAATAAACAAAATATTTGGCCAATTAGCAAACGCACCTGCAAGCAGCAAGCTAGCAGCGGAGCAGAGCGTTTTTCCTATACGTGTGCACATACATATTGATCGTTTATTCTATGCATACAGTCATATGCATATGTATGTATGTATATACATACATATAAAAGCGTGTCTTCTAGCATATTCTAAGAATTGATTCATGAAATTTTCAGCCGTTACTTTAGCTTACTTTTGTCAGATGACGCTCTCGAAGTGAAGCTATTTCGTTTTAGCTACCGTCTGATTGTATGTTGCAGTGGCGTCGATGGTAAATGCTATGCAAGAAGCGCTGGAATAGCGCGGGTTCAAATCTCGCTAAAGCCAAGTTTTTTAAATGTCTTTTTATAAATAAGTTATTGTTTTGGGAAAATGATAGCTTATATGACAAACACATAACATTTTTGTTATTAGTGAAATTTTTTTATAAGTTTTTATAAGTTAAATTTTATTTTTGCTAAAATAACCCACAAATACTTATACGTACATACTTACATACATATTTACAAATGTCTGACGAATGTCTGCACACACAATTTCAGTATGCCAGCGTTTTTTACGCGTGTGCAAATGTGTATGTATGTATGTATATTCAAATGCGTATTCGAGCAATTCTAAGAATCTCAATTGCGATTGAATTGTCTTTGAATTTTCAGCCGCTACTTTGGTTTTTTGTTTACTATAGGTGCTGTAGCTGTAAAGTTTCGTGTTAGTTATATTGCGTAAGATCGGTGCAGTGGCGCTTTTCTTTTTCTTTTTCTTTTTCTTTTATTTTTTTTAACAAAGAATTTTTTTTTTAAATCGAAATTTATATTGTTATAATATATTTTATATTTTTTAAATTTCTTAAAAATGTTTCGTTTTGTCTTATTAATGCCTATTAAGCTTATATACATATATATGTGAGTGACACACGCATATGAATTTTGCATTTGGCCGCTGCAAATGTCGATTTGGCACGCCCCCAGTGGGCGTTGATTGAGGTGCAGGTTCGAGCCCCGCGGAAAACTTTTTCATTTTAATTTAATTTATATTTTTTAATTTACTTAAAAATGTTTCTTTCCTTATTATTAATGCCTATTGAGAATATTTATATATATAGGTGGCATACGCATATGAATTTCGCTATTGGGCGCCGATTTGCCACGCCCCCAGTGGTCGTAGACCCATAATTTTTGGCCAGTTCTTAGAATGAGCTGAAGGCTACGTAACTGTAAAATTTGGACGCTTAGACTCAAAAAATGTGAAAATTACAGGGTATTTTTTGATATGCCACGCCCCCAAAGAGGCGTAACAATTATTTTTGGGTCATCGATAGAGGAGATTATCAGTAACTCAACTATCCAAATTTTAAGCTTCTAGCTCTAAAACTGTAGAAGATATAAACTTTTGCGGTTTGCCACGCCCCCTATGGGCGTAGATATATCCGCCATAGCTTATTGATCTTGGGTCGTCAACCCGAGTATACATACCAAATTTCAAGTCGCTAACATCAATAGTGCTCAAAATATAGAAGAATTTGGAAAATCAATATATATTTAGATCCGATTTGCCACGCCCCCAGTGGGCGGGGATATATAGTTTTTTCTTCGGTCTTTATAGAATCGTAACATTTACTTACGTGCCAAATTTCAGCATTCTAGCTTTACAACTTTAGAAGATACAGTTTTACTCGATTTGCCACGCCCCCAATGGGCGTAGATATATCCGCCATATCTTTTTGATCTTGGGTGATCAACACGAATCTACATTTTAAATTTCAGCTCTCTAGCTCTTCATCTAATATGATTTCTGGCATACAGGAAAATGCATTTTCCGATTTGCCACGCCCCTAGTGGGCGTATATGGAAAATTTTTACACTTTATAAATCGGAGACATATACGAGTATATGTTCCAAGTTTCAACTCTCTAGCTTCAATAGCCGCGAAAAATATTGCATTCATACGGACAGACGGACAGACGGACAGACGGACAGACGGACGGACAGCAAGACGGACATTGCACAAAACCAATATATTCATATCACTTCGTGAATGAATATAATAATTATTTCATACCATTATTTACGAAATTGGTTCAATTATGCGGAAGAGATGTCTAAATGGCATTAAAAATGAAAACCTTTTACGTGATTTGAGTTAATTTCCTTGAAGGAACTGTATAATTGGCATATGCCAGGCAATTTGCTGCAGTTGCCAGCAAGGACAATGACCGACACCAACTGGATATCTGAATATAATGACATATATATACATATATATGTACATACATATGCATAAGTTAATGCTGAGGCATATGCACCTTTTAGGCCATGCAATTGCGGCGCACATGTCCTGGCCTAAAGTGTGGAGGCCTCGAGCCTGCTGCGGAATGCTTTGCGTGTCGAATGCCAGTTGAGCCGACGCTTGCCGCTTGCTGCTGGCTGCTTGCTGCTGCTGCTTGCCTCCCTCCCGCTGCGCGTGTTGCAATTGTTTGTGCACGAGACACGGACACGGACACGCGTCATATTTTAATTATGACAGCCGGCCAAGCGGTCAGTAAGTCAGTCAGACAGAGTCAGAGAAAGAGAGAGGGAGAGAGAGTCTGTTAGCAACCCCTTAGCGCTGTAATGTCCAATAGGCAGGAAACAGGATATGCCACACAGATGCAGCAGCAGCAGCAGCAGCAGCAGCAACAGCAGCCCCGGAACTCTCACCTTTGTTGACAGATTAGTGGCGATCGCAGCGCAACATAAACTTGACATATTTATTTGACACTTTGATTGTTCTAAGCTTGTCATAATTTTTTGATACGCCACAGGACACACACAAATACACACACACACGCACACACATACACACTAAAGCCCACAGCCATGTAGCTCAGGCACGTAGCATTTAGATTTTTGTAACTTTTTATTTGTATATACCTCGTAAGTTTTTGTATTTCGTGATTCTGTCTTACATAATTGAAACGAGCATATTTTTTGAAAATCTTTCTATAATAGCCTCGTTTTAGATTAAATAACTGATTCCTATTTAACTTTATCAGAGACAGGGATTTGGATTTTGAGTTTTAGCTTGCTCGTAGCTTGAGGATTCCTATAGATCGAACAGTGTCCGTCTATCATATAGTGCAGCAAGATAGCTCTTAAATTTCTAATAGTATATTCTTTGGTTATAGCACTCAAATTTATATTTGTTTTTTCTATGTATATGACCAGTTAACACAACGATTGTAAGTTTAACTCAATCAGTTTGAAAACTAATAGAGCAGAGAGCTTTAAATTTATATGAAAATCCTTTAATGCATTACTTTTATTATAGACTTGTTAGTGATATTTTAATAATGTTAATATATATTAATTTGTTAATATATTTTTTTTGTTAATATATTTTAATTTGTTTATATATTTTTATATTTTTTGATTCGACTTCCATTTGTGTTGATTATTTGTGGATTAAAAACTATTTTATTCTATATATTATTATTATTTTTTTTTGATTATTTGTGGAAAAAAAGTATTTTATTTTATATATAATTTATTCAGGTTTTGCTCTTCAGGCAACCTAAGCAACTTTTAGTTTTACTTGAGTATAGCTGAAGGATAACTGCTAGTCAAGGAATGCTTTATAATTGCTTTGTTTATGATTGCTTTGTTTAACTTAAGCTGTTTAGTTAGTTGCTGTACTGCGTTTACTCTAAAGAATATCTGTTAGTCGTGATTACTTTTAAATTTATTAAATATAAGCTTGATGTATGGTGGATTTTTCTTATTTTGCTTTAATATATATTCTTTATATGCTGTCCATTCAAGACAATCTAAGTTTGTTCTTTTAGTATAACTGCTGCTGTCTGCTTCACTCTTTACGCGATCTTAGCATAGTATATATTCTATGTAGTTAGTTGCTAGAGAATATATATTTTTAAAGCAATCTAAGTAGGATTTACTGTAGGTTTCGCTTTTTAAACAGTCTTAGGATATCTGCTTTATACTACTCTTCCCTCTCTTGGACATTCTATTCATATTCCTCTTCAATTACAGCTACATTTTCTTTTAGAATATATGCTAGTCGCACAGCTCTTCATGAATTTGGTCTAGCCAAATACCTTTAGCATATCTGCTTCCCACTTCTGTCTACAGTCAATATACACTTTCATTTACAACTAGTCGAGCAGTTCTTCAGAAATTTAACAAAGGCTTCCTGTTTTAGACTTTGGCATATTTACTACAGACTTCCCACTGCAGTCATTTCATATTTCAATTCAACTACAACCGCTTGCTCTTCTAGGATATGAGCTAGTCGATCACTGTTTGATGTCCTGCATATTTTGCATAGTTCGCCACGTTCTTTTGTGTGTGCGCGTTAAACAAACTCGAACTAATGAGTGCACTTTTTTCCATTTACTGGAACAGCTTTGCCAATTATGCGGGCATGCAAAAAATAAACTGAGCGACTGAGGGAAAATAGGGAAAAAATGAATATAATAAAAGTCAAGGTGCAGCAGAAATAGCGCGGCACTTGACGCACGAGCCGTTGCAGCAGGGCGTGGCAGACGAGGAGGGCAGAGGCGGGGGCTGCGGGCTGACTCAATGCACATGCTCAAGCAGCGGGCAGTCTCATTCTGTCTGTGTGTGTGTGTATGTGTGTGTGTGTGTGTGTCGCGTGTTCACTTTAATTTCATTAGACTGCATTGCTGCTCATTACAGCTCGCATTTTAATGAACCCCCCTTGCATTGCCTTGCATATCCTGTGGCAGGATTTTTGCGCGCTGTAAGCGACGCGCAGGCGCGGACAGTTTAAATGGACTCGCGCTTTAAGGGTTGCAAGGGCAATGCAACCGCCACCCCCCACCCCACACACCGATATACCCTACTCTATATACCCTACTCTCTCTCTTTGCTCGCCGCTTGACCAACGGTCAACTGCTCGAGAAAAAAATCCTTGTTTTCTGTTTTCCTTTTTTTTTATCGCTGTTGTAGTCGACTTTTTAAGCTTTCAGCTTGTAATAATTGTAATAGGGTCCACGGCCAGCGCCAGAGGGGGTAGCATTGCCACCCCTGTTTGATTGATTGATCTCAGACTGACCGTTGAGTGGCTTGCAGCGACAGCGACGGCAACGACGGCAACGGCAACGGCAACGGCGGCTGCTCTTAATGGACATCAGGCCTAATGTCATTTGTCAATCTGTTCATTAGAGTCGGCTTAATATAGATATATCGAAGTTATTTGCTCTAAATGGAGAGCCAAGCAAATGCTGCACTCGAAAGTAAAGTGTTCCTTTTTTGGGTGATATTTAGTGTCATTAGAGCTCATTAGGTTGAGGCACAGCTGAAGTGTGGCGGAGTAACAAAGATACTAAAAAGGTTTTTCTTAGTTGATTTTAGTTTTTTCTTCTAAGAATTGATCACGATAGTTTCATGCTAAAATATTTATTGTGCGTCTGAAGCGAGAGTAGAATTGCAAAAGAATAAAAATAAAGCAGTAGACGTTAAACTAGTCGTGGCCAGCTTTCGAGTCTTTAACTTATTAATTAATTATACATATATATTTCAACACCAGGAAATCTATTAAAAACAGTATCGCATCTCATAGTAGAGCATATAAAAGGCTCTTATTTATAAGCTGGAATTTACATATATATATATATATAGTATTTAGATGGCTCTAATTACGAGTGCTTCACTTTTTAATAGTAGATATATTTTTCTGACCCCATCTCAATATAGATAAAAAATATTCATTTTAAATGCTTATACTAAAAGTTAACTAAATTTTCAGAAATTATTTTAAATCAGAAAAATATATCTACTATTGTACTACTATTCTACTATTGTTTATATAAGGTATGCATATAAATACATAGATATAAAGCTTGTAGCTAAAAGAATTTTCTAACCAAGTGTGATTACATTGTATTTTTCCAAAAGTTTTTACCTCAATGAAGCCGAATAATTAATATACAAATTTAAACAAATATTTAAAATATTTTATTTTTAATTAAGATGCAAAACTTTCTGATACCTGAATTGTGATAAAAAAAAAATAATTGGTGTTTATGTAGTAAAAATTAAACTTAAAATTTAATTAGCAAAAACTACACTAACATTTAAAAATATATCGAAAACCTAAGGCTATTTAAGATTAAAATTCAGTGGCTACTAAATTATATAAAATTAACTTGATCTAGACTATTGAATAAAATAACAACTTATATATATATTTATTTATATATTATTTACAAAGGCCTATCAAAATGTTGTTATTGATTATATGCACGGGAAACAAACAAAAGTTTTTGTACTCCTTAAATATTTTATTGCTTCAAGAGAGATGTGCCAAAGTTCTCTATTATTATGGCTAAGCTCATAAACCTATTCTTAACCTTGTTTCCACATTCAAAAGCCACATTATATTTGCCCATACAGTTTAATATTCCCAAACTATCCCTGTTTAATCCATTGCTATCCCATTAGCATAAGCACATACTAGTCCATTATGATACTTAAGCATAAACCATTGTGCATGCATGATGTAATAGCTATGCCTATCAAAAATGCTGACACACTTATACACATACACATATGGATATATGGTACAGTTATAACAGACTTCGCCCCCATCAACATATCGTTCACTTCTGCCAAGCGAAGCATCAATTAGTTTGCATAACGCATGTTTTTACTTTCCCATTTGACTACAGTTGACTACACCATGGACTCTGTGGGTCTCTCTCTCTCTTTGGCACTTTGGTCTTTGGTCAGCGGCAGCTGTAATAACCAAAACATGAGCTAACCCATGATATCTAACAACTTTTTTCATCACTTTCACGCACACACATCAGCGACTCTCGTTGAGGCGCTGCTTTAATCCCAGCAGCTGCTGCTGCTCTTATTGTTGTTGCTGTTTCCATTTACAAGCAGCCAAAAAAAGCATGTAAGTGCGCTGTAATTGAGCGGGGATTTGCTGCCAAATACCCTGTAGACTGAGTTGAGTTGTTATATTTGGCATATGCATGACTGTTTATATATAATGTAGAAATTATCATGTAAAAAATATAATATTGAAGATTGAGTCTCGCTTAGCTTAGCTTAACTTTCGTTATCTATGAACTTTCGTATTTCTAATTTGATCTGACTAAAATATGGGGATCTTAAAGAAGACATATAGACTTAAGACTCAAGTTAAAGTGAACATTCTAACTACTAACATAAATGGATTTATGGTATAACTGAAGAAAGAATGGAGAGAATGCCAAGATGGAAATTTCTAAGTAGGAAATAATAATAAATTATAAATAAGTGTTGTGTTATATTTGATTCAGATAGAATTAATAATAAAATAATATGAATATAAAATAAATATTTAATATATTTTTAAAAATATATTATATATAGAAATTTATTTGGATAATTTTGTCATATATAAAAATAGATTGTAATTTATTATTTAAAAAATACTCTTATCTATAACAAAACTTATTCATAAAAAATCTTATATCTGAAAGTAAAGTTTACAGCTAAATATAATCAAATCTATTATATATATAAAAATAGATTCTAATTTATAATTTAAAAAATACACTTATCTATAAAAAAAGTTATTCATAACAAAATCTTTTATCTAAAATTTATATCCAAATATAATAATATTTTAACACCTATTTCATAAACAAACAATTCAATATATAAATAGACAACTTCTATATATAATTTATGCTGCTAGAAATGTAAAACATTTATTTATACAAAAATAAATTTTCTTTCGAATTTTATATTCTAATATAAATAATATTACACACCCATTTTGTAAATATTTTTAATTTCCATAACTTAAGCATATTTAAATAAACCAACGTCCAACCAAATTTCACAAAGCCACCCCATTCTCATTGTTGCACAGGGTATTGAACAAGCCCACGTGTAAGCATCCTCCACTCAGGTCCAAGCGCACCCAGCCCAACCCAAACACTTTGAAGTAGGTGCTGTCTATGCAAACTCGAATGCCAAATGGAAATTTGGAAAAGTGGAAAAATGCAAAAGTGGAACTGGACGCTGGGATGCTGTTTTGATGTTTGTTGCCATCCGCTAAATGGTTTTCTGTTTTCTATTTTTTGTTTCCTTTATCTAAAGTTTCATAACATCTAGATATGAGCTTTGTATTATAATCAGATGTTGGGCTGCTTTGGCTTTGGTCCACATTGATCCCAGCCGCAGGCGCAGCGACGAAACGCGAGCTGCATTCCTAATGTGATGTGTGTGCTGTGTGTGTGTGTGTGTGTGTGTGTGCTGTGTGTGTGGATGTGAGGCAGATAAGAGTTGGACAACCCCTTTTGACAGCTCTAATTCTAAAGCCTGGCTGCCACCCTAGCTACCCCATCTCTCGCATTCACTCTGCCCACTAATGAGCACACTTGAGCAATTCGAGCGCCTGCTGCAGTCAGTGGCATATTATTTGTTTTTCTTTTTTTTCCGTATACCTAAATGAACACTAATGAAGTGAGCGACGTCCTGCTGCAGGACATGACATTGTGCATCCATCAAGCAAATCAAAAACTCAGCGACAATTGTTATAAAATTTGGCTAGACGAAGTCTGAATGCGCTTGTGAAATGTGGATTGGTGAAATATGAGGAATATGAGAGAATCTTGTTTAAGGCCGACTAATTATAGCTTTTACTCATAATGTTTATAAGGATTATATATAAAGTTATAGCTTAGGTAAAGTATTAAGTCTGTGACAAGCCAGAATAAGCTATGCAAATGAACTGCATAACTTATCAGCCTTGACTTTATTATTGTTGTTTAATAAAAATAAATATTAGTTTATATTATAATATTAGTCAATGCATAACCTGGGAAGGCCTTAGCACAAATGTATATTTGTAAATTTATAAAGTAAAGAAAATATTCAAATATTTAATATTATTAAAATTAATATTGAATTGAATCGAAAAGTAAAGAAAATATTCAAATTTTTAATATTATTAAAATTAATATTGAATTTTATTATTATTTATATTTAATATAATTAAAATTAATATTTCATGTGATATATATATAACATTTAAAAAAAAAATTAAAAATAAACACTAATTAAAATTAATATTTAATATTATTAATATTAATATTATTCTTTTAAATATAATTTAATATTATTATTATTATTTTAAAAATATATTATAATATTATTAAAATAAATAATTTATTTTTTTTAAATATTAATATTGGATATAATTAATATTTTATTTGATTAATATTAATATTTGTTATTTAATATTATTATTATTATTTTAAAAATATATTATAATTTTATTAAAATAAATAATTTTTTTTAAAAATATTTATATTGGATATAATTAATATTTAATTTGATTAATATTAATATTTTGTATTTTATTATAAATATTCAGTTTTCATATTATTATAAAAATTTTACATATTTAAATTTCTATTTTTGTACTACCATTAATAACATTTAATTTAAAATCTTTTGTGCATAAGAAAACAATACTAAATGATCCTAAATTGTAACAAAAAAACATTTTTGGTATAGGTCAATAAAATTTATATATATTTATATATTTATATATTTATATATTTATATATTTTTATATTTTTATATTTATATATTATATATTTATACTTATAAAAGTTTTTTCCTTATTTTTATTAACTTTTTTAAAAATAAAATTTTATGAATATAGGAAAATAAAGTAATTCATATTGCAAATACTTCGAGAAGAACACAAAACTCTCAATTCTACATTGATTACCTATCCACATCTAGACAACATCCACATCTTCTCTTCTCTAATCACTACATTCTACATATACAAGCTCATATACCCTCTTCTCTCTACCCTAGCTAAGCTAAGTACGCGCGGGGGTTGTCCATCAATGGGTTAATGCAGTGGGCAACCCGTTTTGTCGGGGCTGGCTTATCTGAGTGACAGGCTCGGCATCTATTGTCCTGCAGCACGAACTGTCCTGAATACGGAACAGAAGCTTCCTTTTTTTTTTTTTATTTGCCTGCCGTATAAATTTGATTGTTTAATTGTCCTTTTTTTTTTTCTGGTAGCATTTCAATTTCAATTATTTTAATTATGCCTGTTTTTTGTTTTTCTGGGGGTGGATCAAAGTTTTGCTGGCTCAAATATAATTATTTAATTTCTGGCGATTTGTCTTTGAAATGTAAACCGAAAACCATAATTAGAATGCGCACAGGACACGCGTCACATGTTCAGAATAGAATTTGCCTTTCTCTCTGTTCTCTGTTCTCTGTTCTCTGTCTCTCTCTTCTTCTTCTTATCTCGCTGGGGTAGTTGCTGCCCGGCTATCAAATGCGTTAGTCTTGCGTAAAATCCTTGAGCTGGCCACAAGATTAATGTCGTCCATATCCGCACATCTAGCTCTAACTTGACATTGAAATATGCCGCCAGGCCGAGGCCAAGCAACCTACCTTAGGTCCGATCCATTGATTGATTTTTAGCTAGAAAGCGGAAAAAAATTGAAATATTCATTTCATTTGAAGCAAATTTTGCAATTTGTTTGCAATTTTCATTTGTTGATTTAGGTCTGGAAATGTTCCGAAATTCTTGTCATTAATTAAAGAATCTTTAGAGCGGCGATTGATGTGCTCTATTAATATTACGAAATTTTCCCGTTAAAAATTTGCTCATTTTTCTCCCTCCTCTTATTCATTTGAAATGAGTTGATTTTTACCTTTCTCTTCTTGTTTGTTTTTTTGCAGGTAAGCATGATTGCATCGACTGTTTACTCAGACATAAGCTGTGCTCATCAAGTGACTCAGTATGTATATACTATAGAGATATGTTTATATATTATATTTATTTGCTATATAATTTGTACATTTAATTAATGCTTAGCTTAATTGCTGATATCATTGTCAAATGAAATGACTCAAGAGTGAACACATACGATTTGTCAGCTTCAGGAATAATATTAATATTAGCTGAGTGTAGAGATTATTAATATAATGAAATGTTGTGTAAGTAATGAATTGATAATGAATGATAAAGAAAAATACAGATTTGATTTATTGGAATGTACTAAAAACTTATAACATGATTGGCTGGAACTCTGGAAGCTGTGTTAAATCTACAATAGGTTAGAGAAAGGCTAATGTAATAAATTCTGCAGCAAATCGTATTCAAATCTTTTGTAAGCCAAGTGAAGTGAAATTGAAGAAGCCAAAGACAAGTTTATAGTAAAAGCAATTATTAGGGCTATATTCACTGAAGAGTTCTTTTAAAAAATACTAAGTTAAATGATTTATAAATTTATTTAATTTAAAAAAATGTATAAAATTTTTTTATTTGATGTGATTTTCTAAATTTTATTTAATTGATAGAAAGTACATTTTAGTTTAATTTGAGATATACCAAGGAAATATTATGTTTGATTAGAAATATATTTAAGAAATATTTTGATATCAATGAAAGAGTTAGAGACATATTCAATAGAAAATACTACGAAAATAAAAATAGTAGTATAAGTGGCAAGTCTCGTATTTCAAGATATCGAAAGTACAGTTAATTATGATTTTATAAATAAATAATGCTAATAATTATGCTTTGCGAGCATTAGAGTTATCTCTATAAGACAATACTAGAAATATACTAAAATTACTAGATAGTATGTGTTGCAAATCTATAAACAACTTGATCGTAAGTAAATTTTTATGGGTTTGCCGTTGCTCATTTGCAAAACTCTAAAAAGTGGTTGGATCTCACAATTTGCTATGGTATTAATAACTTATAGATATGTATAGAAAGAGTTAATCTTAATAATAATATATGTATGTAAACTCATTTAGTCTTGCTAAGACATAGACAGCTACAGCATTTCTCAACTGGCAGCGCCCTGCTGAGTAGCCCATATAAATGCATTATATAAGCAAAGTTAGTTGAACTCATGAAAGACTCAAGTCAAAGCTGATTTGCTACATATTAAAGTTTACCCACTCTTCATTTGACTTTACCTAATCGCTCATTTTATAAGCTGCGTCTGAAGTCTACCTATGATAATCTTCTCACTCCTCATGTCTACATAAATTGCCTCTAAAGTCTCATATCTCACTTCTGCTCACTTCTCGTTTCAAGTTGTCATATAGCTCTCTTCATATGCTGCCTTTAAAGACTCAGCTCCAAACTCATTTGTTACCTGGAAATCTTCCCACTCTTCATGTCTCTAAACTCTCAAAAGTCAAAGTTCATTCGCTGCAGAAATTTCTCTCTTTATTTTAAGTAATAGTTTATTCGCTACATATTAAAGTCTTCTCACTCTTCACTTCACTGGCTCTTTTAAAATAAATATGTATTATAATATTATAATATAATATATAATATATATTATTCCTTCTTCATTTCACACACTCATCCAAATTTTCCTTCACATCCAAGAACTTTCAAGGCCTTGCTCTAGTCACACCTTATACAATCAGCTATACTCTTTGCAAATCCAAACTCTTTCATTCTTTTCTGCGCTTCTTTCTCGCTCTCCCATTAATTTCTGATTCGGCACAGCAAATTGAACATGCCATAAACTTGCACTTACATAAATTCCAAACGAAATGATCTGGCTGCCTTTTGATGGGCGCATCAAATGCTCTGGGAACATGGCTTGGCGATGCTCTTAATCTTCACGTAATGCGATCATAAAACCGTCACACGAGTAGGCACAACAGCGCATAAAATGCAAGAAACAAAAAAAATACAACTAAAGAAAATTCGCAACAAAATGTTAAAATGTCAAAATGATTTTCATTCGACAATATTACATTTTGCACGCCATTTAGACAAAAAAGGAAAAGAAAAACCCCAATAAATTGAGAAGATTTGCAGTTACACCCCGTTCAAGAAATTTTCGTACATTTGTATTTTATGTGCCTTTTTTTTCGCCGAAAAATAGGAAAAAAAAACGAAGAAAAAAAGGTAAATTGTTACCTTCAGCTAGTTATTTCTAATTTGAACTCTGACCTTGCGTGCTAAAGAAAAATTACTCGAGCGTGCGCCGACCTGGGACAGCTATACGATATCATCCCTAAAAAACACATATATATTTGAAACATTAATTACATGTTAGGCGCTACCGAAATTTGTTGAGTGAAAGGTGAAAGCCGTGGGGAGGGCAGAGCCCACAGTATGTGAATGGGAGCAACTAAGTGAGTTCACTGAGAGAGTTATATATGATATAGTTTAGTATATGATAGTGAGTAACTAAAAATGACTTGGCTGAGTGAGCAAATATGCTTCAGTATATGTCTTAGCTGTGGTGTGCTTGAGTGTGTTTCTAGTAAGAGAACAGCTTCTTAAAAATACAATTCTGCTGTGGCTAATTCACATTGTGACTGAAGAGACCCATAAAAGTACAGCGCCAGGCTACGATAGAAGAGATAGAGACGGCATCGAAGAGGGAGCTCCACAAGATCATAGAATATGCTTTTGTAAAGAGCTTGGACAATTTATAAAAATGTTTGCACAAGTGTATAATATTTGATGGGGACTAATTTGAAAAAGACAAACTAAATAGAATATCAACTTATGAATAAATATATATATTAGACATTTTTCATATATCGAGAATATATTTTTTAGAGTGCCGAATACTTAAATTTAGATTTCAAATAATTTTGTTTTATCCATAATATTTTAATTTAGTTTACAAAATTCATTTTATAATTGCTAAGGAAACTTGGAATTGTTTACAAAGTGAGAACTTCAAATTTTTTTGCAGACTATGCATTTATATCTCTAAATATAAATAAAAGAAAAACTTCTTGCATAATTTTTATGACTTTTGTACTTTTGTATATTTCAATACATGCTAATTTGCGTTTTTCAGTTGATAAAATTAATTTTACTATTGAAATTAATTAAATTAATTTTACTATTGAAATTAATTAAATAAATCTTAATGATGCAATAGTAGTAAAAAAATGATTTTTTAATTAATTTGGTCAGCAAACTGCGAATTATACATAAATTTAAACTGTTTTGAGTGTAGGGTATTTGTATAGATTTTATTTTATTTTTATATATAATATTTTAAATTGTAAATAAAAACTTTTCAAAACAAATAAGCTACACTTAAGTTCTTTAGTTGCCGCTTATATACAAAATAATACTTTCTATAACTTTCCAACGCTTGATCTAAGGTTTTTGGTTTTAGGGGTCACGAATGTATAAATTCATATGATCCATCAATCAATTCTAGTAAACTTACGGTCTGAACTGCACGAATACCTAAACTCATATTTCATCTTTTTTGTTGAAGTGTTCAAATCTCATCTTACAGCTGATGAGCTGAACAAACAGTGAATTTACTAAGGCAAGAAAAATCTAATCAAACAAAGACAAGAGAAATCTTATAGTAAAATGTATTAAAATGCTGTATAAACTTTTGAGCAACTGAAAGTAAAGTGAAAACTATCTATATCTAAGAAAACAAACTTTATATAGCTTATATTGCACGCGCATGTTATACGTAATCGATATCTGCTATAGATACCTATTCAAATAACATCTACGGTCTCTATGTCACAGAAAAAAACAAGAAACATTCTAAAGTATCGGGTATTAGATCAGCTTTCAATTGAATAAACATAATTGCAATTGGCTCAGTTTTCAGTTGCCAATTGTCGATGGCTGAGTTATGGCATCTAATTATAGCAAAGCTTACCATACGATATGTCACTTGACGCATATTGCATAATGCCATAATTGCTTCCAAATCCCGACCCCAATCCATTCGCATAAAGCATTCTCCATCGATAATATAATTTGAAATATTTGTTGTAACGCAACAATTGCTCGCTGTTATTTAGGCACTGCAAAACAAATAAACATACACAGAAATAGTAGCCCGAATTTATCTTTCTCTCACCCATTGACCGACCCTGTGGCAATTTATAGCTAAAACCCCCCTAGCTCCCCCCGCTCCCTCACTCTGGGCATTTGCGTCAGCTGTGCTCTTGGATTTACGTTCGGCTGTGTGTGAAGTGGAGCTGCCTTATAGAGCAACTCATACATCCATATCAATTAATTGTTTCACGAAAAAAAGAAAAACACTCGTCATAATAATTATAAATGTATATATAAATTTATATATATATTTATATATAATTTTCTATATGTATATATTTTGTTTTCGAATTGCTTGCGTCGCCGTCAGCAAAAAGAAAATTACATTTAACGTCACACGGTGCGGGGTGGACTGTGTATACCCTAGAGTTGACGTGCCTTATAAAATATTGGCAGTTGTTTGCAAAGAACACTTTCTTTATTATATTCAAGTTGATTTAAATGTATCATGTGATTTTCGTTACATATATATATGTATGTAAGATATATACGAGTATGTATTGATGTTTGCTATGAGTTATTCTATATAAATAAATAAATATAAATATTAGAATCAATATTGATGATTCATTTGATAGCTATTATATCTCCCCTTCCATTTATATATATATATTTGCATATATATAAATATGTATATGCATTGCTTTTTCATATGATTTCTTTATCTTCTATTTAAATTTATAGATGGATGTTTGATATAGACATTGGTGTTTCATATAATTCTTTATTCCTATAAATATTTATATTTACATATTTAAAAGTTATTTATTCAAGATTTATATATCTTTTACATGATATTCTTTATATTTATTTTTTTCCATGTACACCAATCTTATTAATATATTTCTAAATATTAAAATTTCTTATACATTAAATACATGTATTATTTTTCACTTCCATATAAAAATCTAAATAAATTTTGATGTTTCATATCATTTCTACTTTTTCTATATACACACAAATGTCAAACACCTTCCTCTACATAAATTTGTCATATATATATACCGACTTCAACATGATTTCTTGTATTCTGCTTATCATATATTTATTTATACCTACTTAAGCATACTGAATGATTTCTTTTATTCTGTTTAACAAAGTGCAGTCATCGTCGAGTGAGCTATCTCTAGTATTTGAGCAGTAAAGTTCCGGGTTCGAACTGTTTGGTTTTATTTGTTATTGAAATGAATTGACATATAAACTATATTATATTATAATATTTATATACAAATATTATATAGCAACATTATATAGTAATTTAGTACTACTCGAAAAGCCTCTCAAAGTTGATTTGGATTGTCATTATAAGTAATTTAGTTTTTTAAAATGATTTTTAATTTATTCTTTCTCTAATCATTTAAGCTTTAATTTAAATGCAAGAAATTATTAAGATAATGTGCAATATGTTATTCACAAATTTTTAAATTTTTATTTTGCTTATTTTCTTGAGTGAATTTTAAAATAGGTGTTTTTTAAAGCAAACATTTCATAATGGTGCTATAATTTGTTTCTCTGCAGTATAAATAAATAACTCTAAGAAAGAGCAATAAATAAATTTTAAAAATGTCATATATATGACTTCTCAATTAGCAATAAAAAAAGTTTAATAATTTATATACATAATATATACAAAATTAATTTATTGCTCATTTTTTAGTTAACAAAATCGTTAATAAATTTTTCTATCAAGAAAGAAATTTGCATCATGGTGCCATAATTGTGATCTTAGCTGCATAGTATATTAATTAACACATATTTATTCAATTTTTTTTTTTTTTTTTTAGAATCTTTTATTGTTTTAATAAATTGCACACGCTGAAGAATTGTATAACCAAAAGTCATATAATAACAAATCAAAATAGTTCAGTGTGCTGATGTCTATTTCACATATTTAAAATATTTTAATATGAAAGTGAGAAAAAATACGCTTTTGCGTATAAATTTATGGACTCTGATATAAAGAAATAAATTTTTATATTGGAGCTAATTAAAGATATCTACGAATTCGGGTTTTTCTCCCAAAAACCTAAGATCTAGTTCTTATTAGTCTCTAAGAACTCATCCATTAAATGCGGCTCAGCTTGGAAAAGTAGAAACCAATTTTTGCTTACTAATTTTTATACCAATTAAATTCTTGTACAATATTTAATTACAGTGTACAAATTTAATTTGAGTTATAAATAAAATGCAAACCTTAAAATAAACATGAAAATACATCTGTTCCCCCAGCTCAAGTCTTCCCTACCTTAAAAGGCAAACTCTTTCCATTACAACTTCTGCAAACTCTTAAATATAAAATTCTGCTTCTAGTTTAGTTTTCGCTGATAATCTCGAAATTGCTATAAATTATTGATAAGCTAAAGTGGCAGATTCTATTCAAATATTAAAACTTGCAAATTTAATTTTCATGCACAATTTTCATGCTCATTTAGTTATGTTAGAGTATTCGAGTTTCAGGCTCCCTCGAGATGGCTTCAATTTAGATATTTGGTAGGCTCTTTTGAAAATTAAATCCAATTTGACTGCTGTGCCAAAGCTCGCTTGCGGCTCCCCAACAAACTGGAGCTCCAGCTTTGGGGCCTGTCACACACAGACAGAATGAGTTGGAGTTGGGAGTTTGGGAGATAGCTGGGGGAGTGAGACTGAGAGTGAGAGTGAGAGTGCGAGCTGGAGCTGGAGCCGTACTCCACCTCATTTTTTGGGCTCCGTACTTAACATATTTGCATTGACAAGCAGACAGACCCAAACAGATATACATAAATTGTCAGCTGTAGCAGTGAGCTGGGCGCTTTGGGGAGCGGGACCCATTAAAATTATTGATTTTATGCCGTCTGCAATTTTGCCCTTTGGCCACGCAATTGCGAGCAGTCAGAGCAGCGCCCTCTGCCCCCATTTTTACTGCTGCTGCTGCTGCTGCTGCCTGTTTGGCTCTACACATTTCAATTAATCAACTCAATTTGCGTTGAAAGTGCAAAGTGCAGGCGAAGAAAGGAGTGAGTAGTACAGCAAGATATACCCTGTGGGCAGCGGAAAATCATTTTGTAAACATAAATTGCATTAAAATAAAGAAATTCTTCATCTGCCTAACCATTAAAATCGTATTAAATATATGATAATATTATATTTAAGAAGTGAGTGAGTAAAAGTAGTAGAGCAAGTTATACCCTGTGGAATATCATTTCAAAATCAGCAATAACTGAATTATAATAAAAGATTTTCCCATATTTCAAACCTTTAATATCGTATTATATATATATGATATGATATGATATATATGATATAATAGATATGTATATGATAATGAAATCATACCCATTTTCATTGAAATAGCGCTTATGTACGCAGAGTTCTCTGAGTTAGTTATTATTATATATATGATATATATATGATCTAAAAAATTTACTTATTTGTAATAATATTATTATATTCATCTGTTTCTTTGCATTAACATATATATATAATATATATAATATTCTATATTTATATACCATAATCAGCAAAGATTTTACGATATTTAGGGTATTTGTAGAATATTTTGTTGATGTACACTTTAAATATATAATAATTCTTTTATTATTTTCAACACATCATATATAGCTATATTTTCCACTTCATAAGTATACCCCATTTATTCAACTATTCATAGGGTATTCTTTAGTGAACTTAGCCTGGAGACATTCAGGACAGTCATTTATTATGCTCCCTAAGGCCATGTTTCTATATATTCAACTCTTCTCTTTTCATTCAGATAGCATACCCAATAACATACAATTTTTTATAGGGTATCATAAGTAGATTACGATACTGGACACTCAACACGGACATTGGACGACTCATCATTAATTATATATATTTATCTCTTTTTTTTTTCAGTCACTTAGCATACCCCATTAAATGAAATTTTGTATAGGGTATCATAAGTAGATTTCGCCAGAGAGCAATCAGCTACTTTGAATAAGTCATCATTAATTATAGCCATGTTTTTCTATATGCGTCTCTTCATTTTTTATTCATTTAGCATACCCCATAAGGTCAACTTATTTTCTAGGGTATTCGTAACTTGATTTAGTCCGCGGACAGTGAATAATTTTCTGACAGGGGTTTTGGCTTGCCCCGCGCTCCTTCGGCTCGTAACTCTAATAATTATGTCAAATCGCATTGTTGCACATTCCTTGTCTCTAGCTTCTCTCCTTCCCTCTCTCTCTCTCTCTCTCTCTCTCTCTACCTCTCCCTTCTCTCTATCTATCTGCTTTCCAATTTCATGGATTTTAAGTTCTTCTTTTTTTTTTTGCCATGTTTCTTGAAGCGTTTCACGCTTCATTACAACAAATTGGCGCATAGCTGAAGTCGGGCGTAATATTTTATGAATTTCTTAGGCCCATCACAATTGAAGTTTCGCTAATTTTTTTTGCAAATTATGAATTATTAATTATTGCCATTAAGGGGTAAAGGGTTAGCTCGAACAACTCTAAGCGCATTTGGCCGTGAGAACTAATGCGCTTGTAATTACCAGATTTGGGGTGAGGCTGAAGTCGATTCTGAATCTGAACCTGAATCTAAATGTGAGTGCGAGCGTGAATATGAATATGAATATATTATGAATATTGAATTAAATGCAACTTTGACTTTTCAATTGTCAATTGCAAATTACAAAATTATGAATATTAAATTAACCAATTTGAGCCGTTGCAATAAAGCGGACCGAATCAAAATGGGTTTCGAGTGAGCGAAAATGTTGCGAAAATGAAATACCCTATATATTTGGTTGAGTTGTGGAAGAATGCGATTTGGTAGGATATTATAATATGAATGCAATTTAAATTTTTTTTTATATTGTTTATAACCTAAATTTTTTACTCTGAAATTGTACACTTCCATAGTTACCTAGACATTTTCTAAACAAATGTCTGTAAATTTTGTAATTGATTATAAAGAAAAATTCCTAAAATTCTGAACACATCAAGATAACTATTTAATATTTAAGACTGTGAAATAATTAGTAAATACATACATAAATCTTGCGAAAGACAAAATAATTATATTGTTTCTTTGTATTCAAATAAAATTATTATTATTATTATTCGTCAAACGAAATTCTTGGAAATTTGAAACTAAAAATTTCCTATTAAAAATATGACGAATTTGGTGCTAAAATCTTCAAAAAAAATTGATTCGAAAAACTAACAAAGAAAAACACAAAACGGAAATCTTATTTGAAGAACTTCTTATACCTAAATTATAATATATAAATATTATTTTATTTTATATTGAATGTAGTTTTTCTTTTTTAAAGAATTGTATATGAATAAATAATGAATGAAATTTTATGAAATGAAATTTTATACCAGCAACCAGAAAGGGTATTTAAGGATTTGTCAAAAAGTATATAACAGTCAGAAAGCCAAAATATAGTATATTCATTCTGTTATCAGGACAATAAGCTGCGTCGATCTAGCCATGATCGTCTGTTCGGACTGCAAGCATAGAATGATAGAAATATCACCGCTGAGTTCAGGGTATCTTCTAGTCGGGTTGCCCCGATTGTAGTGCTCATACTTGGTATTTTTGGAATGTTGAATAAAGTCATTCAGTAATTCTTATTTCTGGAACTTTTTATGCGAATATTTTCGAATGCAATTTTTATTTATACAATATTATTCCAGTTTCTAATTCTCGAAATAAACTTTATGTGCATAATGCATATGTATTTTAGTTCCTCAATTAATTTCTTGTTATAGCTGTAAGGAAAGTAATGCAAATTTGTTGGCACACTGAGTCGAGTCTCTGCTCACAGTTATAAATATCACACGCATAATCGTTTTGGGTGTGATTTTGGAATATCTTGTGAATCATCAGCTGTGCCAAATACTTGAATGATCATTGTGAAAATATATTCTACATGCTAGCCTGAGTAAACAGATGTTTGCTTAAACTTTCTCAACTTGTTCGCCTAATGCAAATGAAGCGTTGTTTCCGCTTAGACCTTGCCACTGCCCCTACCTCTGCCCTTACACCTCCCTTCCCCTCCCTCGATTTCCGCTTGACAGCAACTAAATCAAATGTGTGTGTGTGTCTAGTCAGAAATTCCAGATTCCCACTCAATCCCTAACCAAAACAAAAAATAAATATGACGAATTGCCTGTGGTTCGAAAGAGATAAATTGAGACGTCGCGTCGAGTGTATAAAATGCTCCCATAATGAACTAATAAAGCTCGCAAATATTTGCGCAACAGCAGCAAAAGAGAGCGAGGGGCGGTTGTTGGGTTTGGTTCGCACCAAAAAGTATCAAGTGACATTGAGGATGGGCGGGTGGTTTTGGGTGGTTGCCTTATGTGGCGGTTAACCTCATCTGATATTAAATGACCTAAGCTCAAGGGAAACCTAATTTGTTTAACACAAATACACTCACACACACATACTCAATTTGCAATTAAATTTTGCTAAGGGTGCAGTTAGGGGTTGGGGGTGGTGTGCAAAGTCAACAAGCGCAGGGATATGTTCGTGAAATATTTAACTTTACTTTCAGCTGCCATCAGCAGTTAGTTTCTAGGTCCATTTAATTCAAGTTAGGCCTATGCTGCCTGATTTTTAATTAATATACATTTAAGGTCTCATATGTATTATAGTTTTTTATTCTATATAGAATAATGAATCATAAACTCAAATAAAAATCAATTGTTTAGCAATTTATTTCAATTTTAGAGGAAAAAAACTAATAAATAATTTGTATATTTCAGCTATACTTGTCATGATCACACTCATCTGGTTTTCAGTTGACTTTTATATCCTTGGTTAGACTATAACATTGATATAGTCCTGTTAAACCTATAAGCAATAAAATAACAAGCACACAACAACTGGGTCAAAAACTATGAAAATATTCACCTGTGCCAGCCATGCCCCGCCCTTTCAAGGTTCCTAGTTGACCCACATATCTTTGGCTACATCATGCCATAGATATAGTCCTAATGAACCTATAGGACTAAAAAGATGTCCAGCAATATGCATGATTTTACTTTCAGCAACATTTATATGATTTGCAGCATGAATTGATTTTTCAGAAATATTATTTTAGTTTTATTTAATAGTATAGAATTTTACGTTTCCAAAAAGGTATATCTTGTCAGAATCGCACACAAATTAGCCAAGTTATGCGCATTAGAAGCTAGAAGCGTTTTAAAGCTGCAGCTGCAGCTAACATCGGATAAATACGGATAACACTGTTAGTTAACATAGCACTGTTCGATAACATTATAATGTTAGTTAACATTTTTTGCCCTGCTCCTCATTTCTGTTCGCCTGGTAGCCCAGCTCAATTTTCAACCAAATTTTGAGGTTTTGCGCATCGCCAACGCTCGCCCCGTGTGGGTATGCAATGAAATTTGTATTTCGCTGAATTTTTTAGTTGCCTGCAGTCGTTTCTGTTGGCCTGGTATTTTGGCTGAATTTTAATCAAAGTTTTGATGCTAGAGTAAAATTTGTCGGCAGCGGCCAAATGCTCTTTTTTTGACTGTTAATATTTGAAGGCAAAGTAGAAGATTTTGAGTAAAAATGCATAATTTTTGGCGTTTTATGAAAGCATTTATTTGCAGGGGTTTGATAAATGATTAAACTAGTACAAAATTTGATATTTGCTTTAAAATTTTACAGTGTGGTTTATTTTATATTACTTAATGATACGACAGCAAAATTTTTGTTTTAAAATTTTACATTATTGTTGCTTATTTTATATTATTTAATAAATTATACAAAAACAAAAAATTAGCATTTTCTGCAGAATCTTAGGAAATAAGCCTTAAACAGTAAATCGTTGATATCTCCGCTACCTCAAGGATGATTTTTTGTGCTTTGTTCAGCTTATAAGTCAGGTTTACTTGAGTTAATATATTTATGTATGTAGGAGTTCTCAGGTTGTTCGAGGATGGGACTGAGCTTTTATCTGCGCCTTTCCTTATCTACGCTTGAATAGTCCCTTTTTCACTGTCAGAAATGGCAAATGCAGTTGCTATTGAGCAGGTCTATAGTAGATGCTGTTAGCCTGCATAAAAAAAGAAACATTAATATTTGTATATACCATAAATATATATATTTAGCAAATTACTGACTGCCCAGACTCATTATCATCTATAGAACTGCATCCATAGCAGCTCAAAGTACCAAACCATTTCTTGCTTCAGCAATTTACAGTAGTTCAAGGATCTAACCCCTCTTTCATTTCCGATTCCGTTTATTCTTGTGGGCGTACTCTCCGCGTTGGTTAGCCTCATGTAGTATTAAATGACCAAAGCTTAAGGGAAACCTAATTAGTTTAACATACAGTCAAACACACACACATGTGAGTTGCAATTAAAATTAGCTAAGGGTGCAGTTAGGGCTAGGGGTTGGGTGAGGGGGTTTGTGGTGTGTGCAAAGTCAACAAGCGCACCCTCAAGTCAATTAGCCGCAGCTCGAGCGTAGGGGGCAGTGTGGCCTGTGTCCTTCTATCAGCTGTACTTGAGCTTTTTAACCCTTAAAATTTTATTAACCTCATTTGGTTTTTTCCTTCCTCCTTTTATCGCTTATCGCGATGATTTCTGTGGAAATGGCACAGAGAAAAACAAAAAAGTCGCTACTGAAGTAGCTCAATTGAAAGCGAAAGTGTCGCAACCCCCCTCGAGGCAAACCACCCACCCAAAGAACTCAGTTGCAACCCCTCGCAATGTGCAACATTTGTCACTAACAAATCTCTGGACGGGGCAAGAATTCCTTCGTCTCTCTGTGTGTATGTGTGTGTGTGTGTGTGTGGGTTGTGCATTAGATTCAGACGACGCGCCCTGTTGAACGTCTACGCAGCGCAGGTTGATTAGAAATTCCATTAAAATTCCATAAAAAAGAAATGAACGTTAGCCGCACCCGATTTTAATACCCTGTAAATAGGGTAATAAAGGGGAAAGTGTGAAAGAAAGGTTGCTTGAAGACTTGATATATATAGAAATATATGAACTAGAATTTAATATAAGAATTAAAATTATTATTCAATTAGATAAACATATAGATCAGCTATCGGAAGGATGCTATATATTTATTAATTAGATATTAGATTATAATATTCCATATTTATTGTTTATTAGAACTTAAACGATGTATGTTATTACTCCTGATATTTACTTGATAGGATTATCAAAAATATCTATTCGATATATAGATTGCCTCATATATACCTGTTACTCTATATGATTATCTAGGTATGATATCTACATATTCAATATTTAGAATATATATTACACTTAGATAACAGTAATAAGAGTAGATAACAGATGGATAAATATCTAGACGTTATATAGTAGCAGCTTGAGATCAAGCAATCAAATAATAATGTCTATAGTTATTTAACAAAGAGGTTTACTTTATAAATATCTAGGCAGTATTTGAGTAGAACTGCTTACAGGGTATCTCCACAGTCGATCACTTGCTGACTTACGTATTGAGAGGGTGGCTTAGCGCTAACCCAAGCCAAGAACTACTGACGCGTCAATTTCAAGTTCCATTGCAAAATCGCGTGTAAGATTAGTCCGTCACTTGCTCTCTCTTTCTCTGCTTCCCCCTCACTCTCCCTCTCTTTCTGTTTCACACTCTCGCCGTCTACTCTACTTGTCTAATTAAGTCGCAAAGTGTGTCCCTGCTTTTGGGATGGTTGCGTCTGGTGCGGCGTGTGGCCCCGATAAGTGCTGCGAGCGTGTCAAATTATCGACCATATAATGCAGTTCACGTGTCACCAAAAAGTGGAGAAAAAGAAGAAATATATATACATATATATACTGTTGTATATATATTTAGAAATCTGGTTAATCTGCAATGAACTTTAAATTTGCATTTGTTATAAAAGTCGCGAGTGCTTCGTTTATTGTTCAAGGTTTATATGGCTATGCGATTTTAGATAAGTCAGAACTGAGATTCGAGAGAGTTCCAAAGTGTTTATATTATATATAGGCCTGATGTAGTAAAAACTCTGTTGAAGTTGACTTCATTTAACGTTAATGTTACTTAATTTTATACAATTATTTTTTTGTAGACATTTGAAAATGTTATCATAATAGCAAAAGTTTTATTTTATAAATGCTTATATGGCCCTAGGTTAGACTTAATCAAGTTATATCACAGATGAGCCTAAGTTGTTTGTAGCCTAAACTCTTTAAATAGAAATGTTTTTATTTAGGTTGGTTTTAGATATCCTATACTATATATAGTCTTAACTGTAGATATATCTATTTTGGAGCTATCTTATCAAACTATAGGTTATACATATGAATATTCAAATGCAAAAAAAGGTAAACAAAATTTATAATCTAGATGATTCTATGTATAGTAGGAATGGAAATAGAGTTAAATAATAAACAGAAAGGCATATTATATAACAAAAGAAAAATCTATCATACATAGCTATAGATTTACAGTTATATATGTTAATATAATTATATTATATTATAGAATATATAAAAATATATAGTTATATAATATAGATTAATCTTCGTTCTGTTTATCTATATGATATCTACCTCTTCCATCTAAAGCTGCCTTACATATTGAATTCACCTTTAAGATAAGCTATCTGAGTATATTTTCTTTTAAGTAATCTTTAGCTATATATCTCTCAATACATCTACTCTCTCATTAGCCAAAACGACTGCATCACTATATGGTCATATCCATATTTCTTCTATATTGTAACTACTATACCAAACCCGAACGCCTTATTTTATATACCTACATTCAATCGTCTACTATTCACTTCGCCATCTACACCCCCATTTAAAATACCCCTTCCTGTATACCCCTCGCTATCTCACAATCACTGTTACATTGTTAGCGTAACTAATTTGTAAAGCTCAAATCTCGCTCTCACTTTATCACCTGTCACCCAGCCGCATCTCAGTTCCCAATTGGATTTCAATCAATACGCAATTTTCCGCTATTTTCCATCTCATATGCATATATTTTCCTGAATTATATCAGCATTGCATAAAGTCGCATTGAACAGAAAATAGAGTGAAAAAAATGAAAAAAAAAAACGGAAAAAAAAACCAGCTACAATAGTCGACAAATTGTGTGTGCATAATAATAATAAATATATCTCGTATAATGCTACATGTTCGACTCGTGATTGTGCATCTCCCTCTCGCGCACAATAGGAAGTGAATATTTGCAGCAGCAGCTCCCAAGCGGCCCACTAACCGAAACCCCAACTAAAAACAATAACAAGCAACGCTGCCCGCAGCTGCCTGAGTGGGAGAGAGAGAGGGAGGGGGAGGGAAGGGCGCCTGATGTGGGGGTAACAACATCCAACCACGTCACATATAATCATTATTATTAACAGCACAGCAGCCCGTTGATGATTACCTCTCTCTCTCTCTCTTTCTGCACAAATGTTTATTATTGCATTTTGATTTCCGTATGGTACTTTTATTTTCTGCTGCATCCACTCTCTCCATTTCACTCTCGCTCTCTCTCTCTTCCGCTATCTGTTAGCAGCCACAAGTTGGGATATTTTAACAGTGCTCTCTGCTAAGACTGTTGCGCTTATCAGCCAGTGAAAGGCGGCATTGTTCTTGCGAATTGATAAAATAAATAAAAACGATATTGACATTGCAGTGAATCAGGCCAATATGTATAAGCTGTCCCGAAAAAACAACAGCTTGATAAGTTGGGTAGACAACGACATTTCCGCTGTAGATGCAGCGGATGTTCGCTTAACTTGTTGAGGCAAAAAAAAAAAGAGTAGTGCAAAAAAAACTGTCTCTGCTTTTTTTCTGCTCATTTAAGTGCAGCTGTGAACAGCACGTGCTGAGACCACCAGCTGCTGTTGGCCAGGCTAAGCGTCAGTTGTTTGTTGTTGCTAACAGTTGAGCCAAGACACATTTAACAGTGGCCACTCTTAACAGTCGAATGCTCTCACTCAACAAACAGCAGCCACTTACATTGTCCACTGTTAAGTTACAAGCAGTCAGGTAGCCACCGCTCTCACTGGCTGCAGTTGCTCACTGTTAACAGTGGAAGAGCGCTTGTGCTGGGAGAGCACAACCACTGTTAACCGCCGCTGCTGTTGCTCACTTCCACTGTTGAGAGTGTAGAAATGTCCCATCAGTTCAGTCTCGACAGGCGCGCATAGCAGACGTGTGTAGCGGCAGTAGCGTGTTTTTCGCTTTTTCGCTTTTAGGGCCTCGCGTAATTTTTCGAGTTTTTTCTTCAACAAATTGCAAAGCCAGCGCAACGATGTCGTCAGTCATATAAATATATGGATTTTGTGCCGAATTAAAATGCAAAGTGACTAAACATTGTCAATAAAAGCAAAAGCTAGCAAAATATTAGTCATCAATAAAAGGTGTTAAAAGGCAACAATTTGCCAAAATGTTGCCAAAAAGTGCAAAGCGAATAAACAAATGAGAAAACCACACAAGAAAAGTGCAATCAACAGGATCACAATAAAACTAAATATATATTAAATACCAATTGACAAAGCCAAAAACAAAAAGAAAAGAGATCTTGTTTTCATTGCCAATACCGAGCAATACCCGAACAACAAGGAAAACAGCAGTGCAACAGCTTGTTTACCGTTACACCTCAACAACATGTTAGCCGTGAAAAACTTCTTTTTGCCGGAGCGCACCAAAGCGCCAGAAACACCGCAACGCTTCTCCCGTATGCCCGAAGCCTTCCTCCGCTCCATACGCCGACGTTCGCTGCGCGTCAAACGCGCCAAAAGCTTAGTGGTCCCCGAACGCGAGAAACGCAAATCAGGTGAGGTACAGTGTCGATGTAAATGCGACCAATGAACTCCAAAAAGGAAATTCAAATGAAAGATGATAATGAGGAAGAAGAAGAAGAAGAAGCTTTAAGCTGAGCTTTCAACTTGAAGATCAATATGTGGCGGATGTCCTATGTATGCTAAGCATATTTCCGATCTCCTATAAATGATAGGCATTGCAGTTGCATTAAGCATAGCTGACAGCTTCATTTAGAGCTTATACAATAGTTTGTTGAATACCCCTATACAAATTGTTAAGTGTATTATATATATCTAATTTGGTGTATAAAAGATGTTATAGGCCAAGGAAAACTACTTATAGACGCGTTATAGTATATACTGTGTTTTCTTTGTATTTCTTATCTTGGCTGGCTATTAAAATCTGTTTATGTAGGGCCCATTTGACGTAGTTTGGCCAATTATTTTGGTTTAATCATATACATATATACTATATAAATATAAAGCTTTGGACGTGTCCTAACTTTTATGACTTTGCTTTAACCTGCTTGGGTTAAGTCATGGTGATTTAATATTGTTATACAAAGGAACACTAAATCAAGACTGTCATTTATGCTCTTTCCTAGAAACATTTTACTAAAAACTATATATATTACATTTTAAAATATAATCTTATATAAAATATTACTATTATTAAAATATAATATAATTTATTCGAAAATATAATATATATAAAATGATATATATTTATATAAAAAAAATATAAAATATGAAATAATATAGTTTGAAATATTTATTATCTTTTAAACCACAGTAATATCATAAAAGCTTACTTTTCATAAAAGATAAGAAGAGTAAATCGGAACTCTAATATTTTTAACAAGTAAGAGGGCTCTAGTCGAGACTGCTCGACTAGGAGATACCCTGAACCCTGCAAAGTACTGATTCCAACAATTCTACACTTCTTTCATGCACATATACAAAAACACATACACACACCCGTACGCATGCATCCATACGAACGCATAAACAATTGCTCTGCTAACTGCGCAGTTACTGCGCTTGGGCTGCCGTGTGGGCTATATTACGAAAATTTGTTTGTTGAATAAATCTTTTTGTAGTGGGACTATCTTCATCAAATTTTCAGAACGTTATAATAACATTCAAATGTGTGTATATGCCAAAGCACAAGTCTCTAGTATTTGATATACGTTTTTTTCAAATTTGGGGCGAAGGGGGCGTGGCATCCAAAATCTGTAAATGACAAAATCTTTGTATTCATCACATTAATCTACACAGTAAATCTGAAGTCTCTAGGTCTAACAGTATTCAAACTAGGCTTTAAAAACCAAGTCAGATTTTCGATTGTTATCGATAAAAAAGAAATGGGATGAGTTATCGAAAAAATATGATAAACTCGTACTGCGTATGGTATACACGAGTATACATGTAAAATTTCAAGTCTCTAGCACTTGTAGTTTAGGAGATCTCTGCGTTAGTACGGACGGACGGACGGACGGACGGACAGACGGACATGGCTAGATCAACTCAGCTCGTCATCCTGATCAAGAATATATATACTTTATGGGGTCTGCCACGCCTCCTTCTGCCTGTTACATACATTTTCACAAAAACATTATACCCTGAAATCCCATTTTCAATGGGTTCAGGGTATAAAAATATTGGGACACACAAAAATATAATTTATAATTTAGTGTAAATAAATAATAAAATTAAATATATTTATTATTATTTATGATATGTATATTATATATATATTATTCCCTTAAATGTTGTATAATCAAAGATCTCATTAAAACTTAATTAAGAACTTAAATAAACCACCCAAAGTTCAAGTTTACTTTTCTATATTTTATGTCCTTCGCTCAAATGCCAAAACTTAAGAGCTTCACAGTTCGTTAACTCATAAAAGCGCCTTAGTTTATATATATTACTATATAATATCTATAAACATATCTGAAACAGTTTTCAGATGATATAACTCATTCATTTTAATTAAC
Source organism: Drosophila hamatofila (assembly GCA_035045345.1). Classification (NCBI taxonomy): domain Eukaryota; kingdom Metazoa; phylum Arthropoda; class Insecta; order Diptera; family Drosophilidae; genus Drosophila; species Drosophila hamatofila. Next base: position 13,540,375 of record JAWNPA010000019.1, on the reverse strand, counting down.
TAGAGTGTGAATTAGTTAGCGCTATTCAAGTTTGGTTTACCCTGAACCCCACTCTTAGCTTGGCTTTAAACTAGGTGCCATTAAAACATAATTTTTTATTATAATTAGTTGCTTACATTTTTGTGCAATTTTTGACAAATAAAACAGATGCAAATGACCTTGCGCAAAATGTTGAGGAGTTGCTTAAAAAATCATTTTATTTCATATATACATACATATGTATATGAAATATGTTTAAAAGAAAACCCCATTAAAAATGACACTTGACGTGTCATCTGTCAAAGTTTGGCAAAAATCAAATTGGGTAACAAAAGAAAAAACATAATTATAATGCAATTTGACATAGTTTGGTCAGTTCCGCGAGCTGTTATGTCAAAATTTTGGCCAAAACACTAATGACAGCGCTACAATAATAATATTATGTACCAAGTTTTTCTCTTTCTCTCTGTCTCTCTGTATTTGTCACCGATGAACTTTGCCTGAGAATGAAAACAATAAATATATAATGTCCATTGTCTCAGCACGTCAAGTGAAAGGGCAAAAGCGAAAGTTATAAAAAAAAAGAAAAGAAAAGAAGAAGAGGGTAAAGAGACGTACCCCCTTAAGAAGTGGGCAAAGAGGGGGTGCGAGCAGCCCTTGACAACTGTTTAACACATGCAATTATCGATTCTCAAATAATGCGGGCGAGAACCGAAAGACCTTCCAGGCGTGAACCTAGGCCACAGAGACACACTCGGCTGCAATCAATGCCAGCTAATGACGTCAAATGGATGTGTGAAAAGTGTGAAAACAGCGACACTAAATGTTTTATCTTTCTCTTTATCTTTAGCTTTGTCTCTATATAGCTAGAGCATCAATTGCTGCGCTGCTTGTTTGATGAGACTTTAATCAATTTTATTCTGTGTTTAAAGAATGTCTAAATTAGCAAGAGATACGTGATATATGATATAGAGATATGTGATAGAATATACAGATATGATATAATATACATATGGTATACAGAGAGAGGGTTGATCATTGAATATGAAAAAATTAACGTGGGAAGCGCTTTGCATACATTGTTGGATTTTGATATATGTTAATAATTAAAGAATAAAAAAGACATATTTTAGCATTAGGAAGGAACTTGAAAATATGTTTAAATTTGCATATATTTTTGGGGCTTGAATCTGCAACTTTTACTTTATTGTTAGTCATTGTTAGATTTTGAGTTAAGGTATAAAACTGGCCAAAACAAAGATTGTGATTGGCATATGCGCAAATATAGACATATTACTTTCAGATGCGAAAATGAAAGCCTAATCAAATCACTTTCGGTAGTTTATATATATATGTATTATAATTGTGTTCGAGCTTCAAAACAAAATTCATTTAATCAGAGACTTTTGCATAAATAATGCAAATTTCCTTTTGCAATAATTTCAATTTCAATTCAGTTCATTAATAGATCAATTCCTATACAGTAAAACTTGCAAAAGCTAAAATGACTTTCAGTTTCTTTACTAAAGTTTTGATTTATATGGAAATATATAGTATTACTGCACATATAGACTTTCTATATAGTATAAATAATTGTTTAAAAAAAAATTTTATTTATATGGAAATTTTTCTTATAGACTTTCTATATATTGTTTCTTACACAAATTTTGATAAATATGGAAATATTTAGTATTACCATATAGACTTTCTAAATAAATTTATAAAACTTTTTACAAAAATTTCGATTAATATGGAAATGTATAGTATTTCTTATATAGACTTTGTAAATATATTTGCTTTGCTATATAGCTTCATTAGGCAAATTTTGTACAAAAAAATTCTAGACATTACATCAGCTTTAGCTCGAAATATATATAGTTCAGCACTACAATTTCTATGAACATACGCTTATAGACTTACGAAATTCCAATAATCCAATTCATTTCCCTAGCAACTCAACTATAAACAAAGAATATTTAATGTGACCCTTACTACCCTCTTTTCGAATCTATATAGAAATCTTTCGATTTTTCGCTATATTATTGTAATTTCTATATATAAACCTATGTCATCTATTATAATAGATCCCCTTGCCATTTGCAGTGGCCCCACGAGGCGTCTATTAGATAAGATAAGCGTCTGTTGTTGCTGATTCTTCTTCCTCTTGTTTATTTTTTTATATTCCAGTACTTGTCTATCTATTTGCGTTCATTCACTTGCAAATTGTTAATTAAATATAAATATTATAAAAAAAAAACGCAGTAATGCTCCACTGATAAGTCATAACACCCTTCCTGATGTCTATAAAGCTTGGGCAGATAATATATATAGTGTATATAGCTTTTATCTGGTTTCTTCGATATATATATATATATATATACATATATACGTAATGTGCTCCAATTTCCTGCGGCTATTCGGTTGACTTTTCAAAGACCTTGACGCTTCGCTGACGTTCTACTATGGAAATGCGAATGGAAATGGGAATCGGAATCTGAATCAGATGTGATCTACGTCTGTTGATAATACTAAAAGCTAGCGAGACTTTTTCTGGTGTTGTTGTTGTTGCAAACACGTTTCTTTATATCTGCTTTTGTTTATTTCTTTTTGTTGGTAAAAATCTTAGCATTTTATTTGTATTTTTTTTTCGTTTATTTTCGCTTTTTTTTTTGCTTAGGCAGCAACAAAAAATTAAGATTTTTAACACATTTAGCGAGAGCATTTGCCAAAAAGTAATTAAAATAATACGCAATTGTTTATACATATTAGACAGAAACGGGTTGTCTACATCTATATATATATATATATGTATCTATATATATATATATATATATCTAAGATATAAGAGCAACGCGCACATTGTGCAGATCATGGGTTCATATAGCAGCAACTAACAACGTCATCATGATCGTGATCATCGTCAACAGCATTAGCATTGTACTACATGAGATCATGGCATCCAATGCTGAACTTTTGCTCAAGTACTGACAAAAGTTTCACTCGACTGCGAATGCTGGGAAAAGTTTTGACTAAAAAGTGAAATCTCTGAGTTTTCTATTTCCTGTTGATAATATCATTATAATTGCTTTAACAACGACAACAAATTGTACTTACTAATTCAAATTAATTTAGTCGCATTCTTGACATAACTCAAGCTTTAGCAACCCACGCACACTGACCTCTAAAAGTTCACAACTTGCCTGCCCTTAATTAATTATTATTATAGAACTGCCTAAATTTTGTCTAAAGCTGTGACTTGAGCTCCGAATTAATGTGCAGCCCACGTCAATTAAAGCAACGCCCACTAAAGACCAGGCCTGACGCTTGCCTTTTAAGGCGCACTGTATTTAAGTTTTCGCTTTTGGGCACAGCCTCTGCGACTGCTTGAGTCATGCTTTGTGAAGCTAGAATCGAGTTAGTCTGTGGCTCAACAGACACGCGTCCAACAACTGATGGCAACGACTGTATCGATCTTATTTCACATCGATCATTAATCATGCAAGACTTCACGGCCAACAGACAAATGAGCAGCTCGATTCTCTCCATAGTGGCTACCAAATATGTGTGCAGTTTGATGCCACAAATGGTGTTAAATATGCATCGCTATTTGTAACTAAATATAGGTATATACATATATATGTATATGATAAATATATATCTTTAGGCAGTATATATTTATTTTCAGCTTATGCAGCGCACGCGCCTTTGCGCTAAATGCACCTTTTGATCAACATCTGTAATTATCTTCAGTTTTTCTTACCTTTCTTCTTGCTAGCGTGTAATTAATGAAGTCTTTTCTCTGATCTTTCCCTTGGCCAACTATGATAATTTGTAATAGGCAGTTGACCAATATATATTCACATCTTTATCAGCGTTGCCGTCGCTGCATTCAGGTCATGCAAGTCATAATTGTTACGCTTTGGGCTTGGTCTAAGCAATAGTATTATTATTATTGTTACTAGAAATATGATATATGATAGCATTTCATACCACTTGATATGGGGTTTGTTTGCATATGATTAGATCGATTTCAGCTGTTCTAGTTTTGACGAAAATTTCTTCATTTACAGCTGTTGAAAGAGCTTGTTGTTCTTCCAAAGTAAAGCGACTAGATAAGAGATAATATAAATATAAATAAACAAGTAAAATAAATAAAAAAAATTATAAAAATTAATAATAAATAAATAAAATTATAAAAACTAAAAATAAATAAATAAAATTATAAAAATTAAAAATAAACAAATAAAACTATAAAAATTAAAAATAAATAAATAAAATTATAAAAATTTAAAATAAATAAATAAAATGACAAAATAAACTATTTATTTATTTTTATTTTTTATAATTTTAATTATTTATTTTATTTTTATTTATTTATATTTATATTTATGTTTGAGCATTAAAATAAAATGAATAAATTAAATTATTTATTTTATTATTTAATAAATAAATTGAACCATTTATTTTTTTTTTTCTATATATATTTTTAAATTTATAGGTATTGTTTATTTTTGTATGTATATTCTTCTGTTTTATTGATTACGTTTATTTTGTTCTTTTGAATACCTTCAAATGGTGTGCGCACTGTTGCTTGACTTTTTTGCCTTATGGGAAAAACCATAACTAAGCCAAGCCAAAAGAAGATCTTTGCCTTCTTTCCTAAAGCCATTTCAAACACTCTTAACTAATTTAAAGACAATTAGTCAAACATTTTTATGGCTATAGCTCTCGCATACCATATGCTAAGCTGTGCTCTCAACTGTAACGAAAATTCGTCTAAGAATTTTCCCAGGAAATGGTATTTCTCGTCTACATCTTTAATATTGAAACACTTTGCGTATATTTTCAATTAAATCATTTTGAAGACGTACCCAAAACAAACCTGTCAAAAAAACTATCTGCATTTTTAATGCAAAGCTATCCCAGTCTCCCTCTCTCAATAACTAACTGTAATAGGAAAATCGCTTAGGGAAAATAGGGAAAAAAGAGTATCTATATGCAAATGAGTTGACACACAGCAACGACACGTTTCAAGCGCCGTTTCCGTTGCCAACTTTGGTGGACACTTGTTTTGAAGTTTCGACGGGAAAAAGCAATGAAAAAATAGTAGAAAAAAAAAAAAAAAACAACCACCAAAGGCCGTCCCTGACAGTCCGGCCTATTCTAACCAAATAAGCCTGTAGTTTTTTTTTTTTCTTCTCTTTATATTATTAAAATATATTTGTTGCCTATCGGCATGCACAAAGCGATCAAAGTTAAATTGTGAATAGGTTTGCTGGTTACTTGTTGCCCATATCGGGTGCCCGGCTCAGCCCTTGGTCAGCCAGCGCTTTTGTTTTTGTATTCCCCAATTGAACGAATCTTCCATGTCGCGCTCTCACTCACTCTCTCGCACTTTCAGTCTGTATATGGATAGAGCCCTAGCAGCGGAAGTTATTATTTAGGTTCCATTCAATTCTCGCATTGTAATTCAAATATGACACTGGAGCTCAGTTCGACTCGGCTTGGGTCGGCGCTGCTCTGCTAATAAAATTCTATGCAAGGCTGTTAACCATAAAGCGTTCGATCATTAAGTTAAGCAATGCTTAAGCTAAAGGCTATATTGGCTAAGGTTCAGTCACACTCAACTGATTCTCTTCTCTGGAACTTACATGAATCTTACAACACAACCGGTTCAAGTGGTTGTTGCGGTTGTTTTCTGCCGCATTTTCGGTGGGCTGTTATACCTGTGTATGTGTGTGTGTGTGTGTGTTTGTGTGTGAAATATACACTGTCCTGCGGGCTTGCTAATGAGCGTATCAACTATCAATTGGCTAGCATTTAAGTGCTTGTCTCTAAAGACACACTCATGATCTTGGAGATATAACAATAAATTAAGTTGGGCATAGAAAAAAACATAAAATGAATATGCTGAAGTTTAAGGAACTCTAAAAATCCCTAATATAGGTGCTTACTCTTTTAATGATAATATACAGTTCAGTTAAGCTTCAGATGCATTAAAATAATTAAAAAGTATGCTAAAAATCAAGGAACTATGAGAAAAGATCCTCAAGAGCTAAGAGTTGCCATAAGAAAATAATAAAATAAATATGCTGGATTTTAAAGAAGAATTTAAGATTTAAGTGCTTACTTCTTTAATAGTTCATGAAGTTCTGCTAAGCATCAGAAATACATAAAAATAATGAGCATGCTAAAAATATAGAAACTTTAAGAAAATATATACTCATAAAAAATATATATAAATATTTCATGTATTATAAATGACGTTGGATATAGCAAAATATTAAATAAATATGCTGGAGTTAAAGCAAATTTAAGAATTTCTAATTTAATGTGTTTGTCTATGAAAAACTTTGCTTCAGAGATGCACAAAAATAATAGGAAAATATTCAGAAAATTAAGGAGCTCTAAGAATCTTGAACATGAGTGTTTACTGTTTTATAATGTATAGTATTCATATGAGAAATTGTGCTCCGCTTTAAAAATTCATAAAAATAATAAGAAATTAAAGAAATCTAAGAATTTTTAAGAAATGAAAGAACTCTAAATATCATATAATAATATAACAAAAGTATTATTTTTAAATACTATATATACTATATAGCATCTATACATTCAGTTCGACTTTAGCTGCGAATTACATAAAACTAATGAGCAAAAATTCCAGACCTCAGCCTATCCCAAGAATCATCATAAATTTCGCCATACAACTGCCAGCATCTCGTGCCAGCAGCTCTCACTCTTAAGTGATCTTTAATGGCCTCAGCTCAAGTTCAGCTCAAACGCTTTGTTGCTCAGTGTAATTCAATAGGCCGGCAGCGAGACGTGTATTGGCGTATGACTGATAGCAGTTACTTACTGCCTCGTAGGTGCCTCCAAAACAACAACAGCAACAGCAACAGCATCTCATGACTGTAATGGGCACTAAGTCAATGAACCGAAACACGAAATACGAAAAATCTGTGAGGAGATTTCAGATGGAGCCGACAACTCTGCAAGACAAGTTAGCCAAAAGCCAGAGGCTGAGCCTCTATATGTACAGCTAATTTAATTCAATCTCAAGAGATAACTGACAATCATTTTCCGTTTTTGTTTTTTTGTTTTTTGATTTTGGCCAAACTAACAAGACGCTGTTTATGGAGCTAGTCAGCCCCTGGTGCGACCTCGGTCCAGGCCCATAAATAAGAATGTAATGGACGAGGCGCAAAACAATGGGCCTCATAATTTTGTGCAAAAAGAAAAAGGAAAGAGAAGAAAAAGAAATGAAGAAAAATCAAAAGATGTAAACGAGGCGCTACGATTTCTATAGAAAAGGTCAGTCGAGCGACTGGACCAAATGCCTAGTTAGATCTGACGACGGAACCTCTAGTGGAGGGAGAGAGAGAGAGAGGGAGAGGGAGAGAGAGAGGGGGAGAGTCTCGCTGCGGGCAAAAGTAAAAGTAAGCAATTTACAGATTTGTTGCGCTTGCTAGACGAAGAAAGCGGCAGGGCTAAAGGAAAATAGTCAGCTGGTCAGTTCCTATGATCCTTAGACAGCTGTTCCAGACAAGACGCACTTTAATTAGCTACTGACCATGTAAATCGATTAATTGAATCAAATTTATACTTTGCAAAGTGAAGATGAATTGGGGAGGAGAGGAAAGTAGAATGTGAGGAGCTGTAGCTAAGGGAACTAAAAAGAAAGTACTCTGTATAAAAAATATATTTACATATATGAAAATTGTTAATAATTTACAAAGATTTCGATGAAGTCAAGAAATTTGTATAAAAAAGAAAGAAATTTCAATGATGTCTTTCAAAAATGTATTATGTATAAGACAAGAAATTTCTATAAAGAAAAAGAAACTTCAATAAACTCTTTAAAAAATTTTAGTACGATTTGAATTAAAGAAACTTTTGTGAAATCTTTAAAAAGATCAGTTGTAGTTGAGAAAGTTAAGAAAGTCTGCAGATCAGTTAAGTTAGTTAGTATTTCTTCAAATCTTATGAAAAAATACTAACTAGCTTAGCTGATATGTTGATCCAAAGAGCCAATGAAAATATCTAACTAAGCTGCTTAAAATTCTATTCAAATAAATTAAACCTAAAAATATAATGATATATCATAAAATGAGATGAATAGAATCCTAAGGATTATAAAGAAAATTTCATTTGAACAAGAGTCTAAGGAAATTAAACGTATATCAACCGACGATCATTATAATCCGAAATGGTAATAAAAACAAACTATATATATGTGGTCGTTGGATAACCACACGAGACAATCAAAAGATGATGATCATAAAATATATATGAAACATAAATACGTTTGCCATTTGGCTATGGCTGTAGACAGGGGCAGCTGCCTGAGACGCGTGCGATCCTGTCCCAGGAAATTTTTATGAAAGACACACACACACACACACACATGCACCGTTAACAGTTAACTCAAAGAAAGTGAAGTGAAAAACCTTTGGAATCGCAGCACTTTTTCTACCATTTTCGCTGTGCATTTTGCAGTCAGACAGCTGGCACTTCATAAACATGTCATATTTAATAGAGTTCAGCTACGGGAGCGATGCTACTGGGAATATCAACCACCAGGACTTGCCTCTTCCTCTTCTTATTATTACTTTTCATTTTTTTTTTTATTGACTCTCGTCTCTGTTCTTTTTTTTCAAACTTGGGAGAAAGTCAAAAAAGAACTGAAATGCATCAAAAAAATAGGTAGAAATTGTATATTTATTCCGGGCTCATTGTAAAATGATCTGTGTCATAAATTTGACATTTAATCGTCTGTAGAATTCTCTTTGCCTATTGAGCAAGGTCTGGTCATTGCCTTAGCCCGAAATCCTTCATAGATTACATTCCTCAACAAAAATTCATTTGCGATTAGATTATATGCAGCGACTCAGCGACTTTTACCCAAATGAATTACGAATCGAAATTTATGTGGAAAAAGTTATAAGACTATACACAGTTTATTGCATTTGTTGGCAAAGTTTTCGTTGTTGTTTTTGTTACTTAAACAAATTGAAAATAATTTATTTTTATCTTTGCTGTGAGGCAGCGCAAGTTGTCGTTACATTTGCGTGTCATTATTTTGAAGTGGTGCAACAATTTACTAATTGAAAGGTAAAGGAGAAAGAGAGAAAGAGAGAGAGAGAAAGAGAGAGAGAGAGAGCGAGAGAGTGAGACTGATAGAGTGAGTGAGAGTGACAAATTGAGAGAGGGAGAGGAAGTAGAGCAGTAAAAGTTGTGGGCTTTTACATAGTTTTGATAAGAAAACGCCGCCCGCTAACACAAATTTGACTTAAGTGCTGATAGGCAAAAGTCTTGACAGCTTATAAGTCAGTTTTCGTTGTATACCCTGTTTAAATAGGAAAAAAAGGGTGCTGATGTTCGTGTATAACAGAAGTGAACTAGCTGATGTGCTGGATATGAGAAAATACCACCAATAAATATATAGATACCATAGATAGATAAAAGTATTTTGAAGAGTACTTAAAATATTTGTTATATATTTTATATACAAAATTATATAATAATTGGAAAGAAAGAAAAGTCTCTTTATAAGAAAAAAGTATACAGTATACAAGGAAATTAAATAAACTACATTTTACTAAAGTTTATCTAATAGATATTCCATTTATTATAATCGTATATAATACAAAAACATGTTAGAATGTGGTTTCTACTAATACTGCTATCTATATCTCTATATCTACAATCTATCTATCTATATCTCTATATCTACGATCTATCTATCTATCATCTGTATCTATTAAACTATAACTACAAGTTAAGTATTCATATCTACTGTCTATCCATCTATATCTATCTAATATCCGTCTACTACCTGCTAAAGGTCTCCCACTCCCATCAACATTTCCCTACAGGGTATTCAGCTAGTCTCTCACACGCCACATTTCCGCCTTTATAGACGCGTGTTTCGCAACTTATATTTTATTTTCTATATCGCTCGACTTTAATGATAAATGAGCTGCGATCCCCACACACGAAAAAAAATTGGAAAACAGCGTTGACTGATAAAGGAACCAGAAACACAAAGCGAAATATTTAATGCGCATTTATTTATGCTGTTTTTCGTCGTTTTTTGAGTAGTTTTTTTTTTTTTTGTTGTCTTGCATGTTAACAATTCCAGTTACCAAAAATGGAGTGCGCTTAATGACCTTCAAGTTCTATGCATAAATTTGGCTTCATATACAAATATATACATATATAGTTATATTTATTTATGTATATATGTACGTCTTTTACCTGAGCACGTAAATCTTGCGCTGCACCAATGACAGCGCATCTTAAGATTTTTAACCCCTTCTCTCGGCAGCCTCACTTGAGAGAGGGCGTGGTCTGTGTTAGGGTTCAAGCGTGAGGATCTTTAACCACTTAACGCGACCTTCAACTCGACTCAAATGTGTGAGAGTGTATCAGAGAGTGAGTGTGTGTGTGTGTGTGTGTGTGTGTGCGTGTGTGTGAACAGTAAATTAGAAGCAATTGGCGTCTCTGCGTCGACTCTTGCCCATCTTCCAAGCAATTTTATGAAAATGCCAAACACATGTTCATTCACCCCCGTAGCTTACTCAAAAAAAAAAAAAACTATTCATTCAGACTATTTGTTTGTATACTCATTATTTTATTTTTGCTAATGATGCGTATATTTGTATATCAGATGCTATATATGTATATATAAATATATGTATTTCGTACATATAGTAAATTATTTGCCGATGAAGTCATAGCAAAGCCTCTGTCACACACATACAGATTTAAATATGAAATTCCTGCACGTGACATGTGACGTATCTGTCGTAGGTAGCACGCTGTGAGCACATTGCGTGACCGTGCCTTCAAAGAAGTGTCGCCAGACCCATTCGTGCGGCAGAACTTTTACCAATAAGCAGACAACAGTTGGCAGAGAGCTACACCTATGTAGCGGAAAGTCTTTTTATTGTAATTATAACTAAATGTTTTTGCCGAGTCGAGGCCTAATAAAGTTGTTTGTCATGTAGCGCCAGGCGCCTAAAGAGCTGGCGAAAATAATAAATAAATGGGTCTACCTGTTTACAAAATACTCTAGAAATGAAGAGAGAAAGAAATGCTAAAATCAGACTAGCAATATTTAGAGCTATGATTTGAATCGTTAGATATTCTAAATGTGTTAGATGTTCTATACATTTAATATAGTATAAATAGGTCCGATTTCTGTACACTCAAAGAGTAGACACGAGTAAGAATTGGAACCTTGCTTGCAGGCCTTTGTTTAGCCTTCGACTCAGTCTTCTAAGTATTTGGGAGTAAAGGCTTCACAGTAAAATTCATTTACATATATATTAACGAAGTGTCTGATCTGAAACTTATTAATAAAATATTTCTCAACAGATTTCTCTATAGACCGAATTCGATCTTCAAGCCCCTTACTAACTTTTACTTCATTGTCTAAAGTCAATTGCTCTAACCTATCAAACCAGCTTTTATAAAAGTTTTCAAGACTGCAAACATCTACAAGTACACAACTTTACATTTAACTATCTATTCAGATCTCTCAAATTTCTCTGTAAACATTCAACGGGCCTGGTATTATATCTCAGCCAGTGCTTTAGCTATAATTAGTATTAATTTCAATTATTCATAACTACTACAAATAAATAAATGACATCCGTATATTGACTAGAAACTAGGCAAGAGTTTCATTTTTAACTTATTCATCAGATATTTAACTAAGATTTTTTCTATATAACTAATTACTAAAGTTTTGACCACATTATAATTTGTGCACGTCTTTCTAAGATCATTTGTAAAATGTTTCTTTACTTAAACTATTATTTTAAGTCTTTTATATTAAGTCTTCAAGACTTTTCCTTTACTATTACCCAGTTCAAATCCCTTACTTGCCTCTGTTAACTTAACATTCTCAATCACCTCTGTTAAACAGAGCAGTTGCTATTTGATTTACCTTTTCGCCTTTCTTTTCGACTCTCTTTCAGCTACAGTTTTGCTGTGCCCCGCTTTAATCTTGTTTGTGCGATCGCCCTTTGCTCCTTTTTTCGTTGTTCCGTTGTTGGGCTTTGGCTAATTTCCTTTGCCATTGTCTCGCCTACTCCTGCTGCTGCTGCTGCTGCTGCTGCTGCTGCTGGGCGTGCATGCAACGAAATCCTCTTTCAACAACCAATTTTTGCTTGCTTTTGCCACCAGTTTCGTTGATCTTTTTCACTGATCTCTGAAATGTGCGTGTGTGTGCGTATCTCTCTCCCTCTTCCTCTGCCTATCTCTATCTCCATCTCCATCTCTGTCTTAATACAAAGAAAGTAAATCAGATTTTGGAGCAGCTGTGCATCTTACGAAAATCCCAACAGCAGTCGTCGCTTCCTGACCTGATTTATTGCCATGCTTGGACTAGGTCCACTCGGTCCACACTGTCCACACAGCCAGCCTACCTAAATATTATCGTAGGCTCATGCAAATACCGCATATGATTTATGTTCATATGAGTCTATGGCGAAATACCTAGACCAATGCAAATTTGCCATAGCTTATGGTTTAGCCTCTTATTAAATGGCCATTATTTGCCCCAAAACAAAGAGAAATACCCCGAAAACCTATCATAACATGCATGAACTATTTCTATAGATCATAGAAATTCATGGCATGGCAAAATTTTTAATTTTGTAGGTCACTAATTAATGCAAATGCATTTGGAATTCGCTAATGAGCTATGGGCCAGGCAGTCAAGGCTGCTTTTTCAAATGGTTCAGCAAGGTAAAAATGTCTATTTCAATGCTCTATTTGAAAAAAAATATATATATACATATTATATATCTATATATATTCTATAGCTATCATTTGCTAACCAAGTCAGTTGACTTATCTCAATTACAGCTGCCCAGCTGGCCCGCTGTTGTTGTATTTAAATGTACTTAAATGCTTAAAGAGTTTATGTCCCTCATATTATTTTCATATACCTTTTCTAACTATCTTGTCTAACTTACAGCATACAATGAGCTGTTTACACATTCTGAGCACACAGCTCAAATTTCCTTGACTTGACGGCAGTCATAACCGAGTTACTTAAGATCGTTTTTACAGTTTACGTCAACTCAAGCTGCATTTGCTGAGGTGTGTTGATAGTTGAGCTACCGTAAAACCACTAAATGGTCAAATAAAATTTATGACATTACTCTAAAGAAACATTGTAAGAGATCCTTGGTGGGCGCCTCTCAGATATATATGATTGTGATGGCACGCTTCAAGAGTTGATAAAGACGTACACAGCTGTCCGTAATAAAAGCGAGAGACTTTTAGTACTTTGTGGGTCAGGGCGGGGTCAATGATAACAGTTGCATAACAATTCCAAATATTTTTTACCAGAATTTCCTTATCATACAACGGAGTGAGCTAATTAAAATGCTTAACCCACATCAGCAGGCAAATCCCTGAAATGGGCTGTGTATTGTAAATAGTAAACAAACAAACAAACTCTCAACCCTTTCTCCAGGGACTCGAAAACGCAAAATGAAAATCTCTAGAGTCGAGAAAAACGGAAGACCGAATGAAGAATGAAAATGTGTCTTTGGGTTCGGGTTGGGTTTGTCGTGGCTCGTTTGCATACGTAATTAGTTTGGGCATTTTGACAACGATGGCGACATTTGACATGAGTTTGAGTTACGATCAGTTGGGATCAGAGCAAGACTGGGAAATGGAAAATGTGAAATGAGAAATGAGAACTTGCAAGGGGAGTTTTCTCCGTTGTCCGCTTATCTTTACACCTCGGTTTGAACTTTACGCCTAAGCCGATCGGCGATCTATCTTCGAGACATTTGACATCATTAGTCAAACTTAAAGACGCATTTGTAATGTTCACTTTGTTTCATCTCCTCTACTTCTTCATATTCTGCTTCTTTTAGTTTCGGCTTTAAGCGCCTTTCGACTCTGATCGCAGCCATTAATTAGGTTTCGCTTAGAACCAGTTATCGCCATATTTGATTTGATATCATTTCATTTTATTTCATTTCATTTCATTTTATGGCCATGCAAATTGCAAAACCGCGCTAATTTTTTTCCCTTTCCATCTACATATGAGGCATATCAGTTTCACAAAGCACTTTGTTGTTGTATAACTCTGTGCTATTTTTTTTGGGTTTCTTTATATAACAAAAGGCATATTTATTTCGTTTTAATTTGTAATTTTGCGCTATGGTCAAGGCGAGAAGCGTCTGAAACCAGTTGAACTTGTTACCGTGTACACACTGTGTCACAGATTTTTGTCCTTAGTTCATTTAACAAGTAAGGAAACAAGTTTGGGTCTCCCTACAAGACACCGTTGTCCATCCATCTATCCATCCATCCATCTATATCCATGTCTTCTCAGAGCACCCTTCACTGTTTACTCAGCTAGCTCTTAACAACTCATAATAGAGCAATTTTCACGTGTCCTTGCTGGCCAGTAAATCAACTGGTCAAAGCAGCTCACAAGGATCAGCACTTCCATTGTCACTCCTTCGAAAAAGCATACAACAAATTTCAGCCCCTAAAGAGTGAAGTTTGTGAAATTGATCGTGGCACTCGTGGATGTTAATGTTTTGGGCTTTACCAAGATTTACGAGTATTTGGCAGTTTTATGGTTGTTTTTAATTTGCTTGGCTTTAACAGTCAGAAGTGCGCTAATCGTGCTAAGAGTAGAGCTTTTACACAGACACGATTCATGCACACGAAGAGCTTTTTATGTATTGTATACTGCAGCTTGCATTAGACAAAAGCTCACTAATACATGGATAGCCAGCAAAAAGCTGAACTCAACTCTGACTATAGCTAATTAAAGCTCACGCGCATCAAGTGTGCTGACAGCTGTTTAATGGCCTAGCAACTGTTGCCGCTGACCTTGAAAGCTTTTTTTTTTTTTTTGTATATAAACCTGAGCCAGACAGCTACCAGATCTTTAATTTTGATTGTGAAACGTATACGAGAGCTAATTTAAATCAAAAAAGTGTTCAAGCAACTGACAATTTAAGCAGTTACCTCAGCACCCCTCAAAGAGGCTCGCCAAGAAAACAATTGCCGAAAATGTCTGAAAAGTAGCTGCAAGGTATACACTGCTTCTTCTTCTTCCTCTTCTTCCCTTGAAAGCTGTCAATCAAAGCATAGGTACAAACATGATGTATACATATATGTATATAGTTATATACAGGTCTATAGTCCTGGCATTTGCATAAGAAGAATCACTAATGAGCAGCGACAAAAAAATAAAAATACTTTTGGCCGCCTTTTGCATGTAGGTCAAAAAGATGTCACGAGCTGCAAACGAGTTTCACGCTAATTACGTCGTGTCGAACTAGTTTCCCGTCAAACAGCAAACATTTTCTAACTAATGATTATTTGGTTTTTCAACAGATTCCTTTGTGAACAGCCAGGAATGGACAATATCACGTTCGGTGCCCGATCTGCGGCTGGGCATTGTTGGCTCTCTGAATTCGGGCAAATCGGCGTTGGTGCATCGCTATCTAACCGGCTCCTACATGCAGGAGGAGTCACCGGAAGGCGGTCGCTTCAAGAAGGAGGTCTTCATCGATGGACAAAGCTATTTGCTGCTCATACGTGATGAGGGCGGCGCACCAGAAATGCAGGTAGGTGGAGTACCCCAGAAACAAAGAAAAAAACATGAATCAACATACTTTATGCATGAAAATGTTACAAGATGATATATGAGCGTTCTTTTTGGGGGGCCAGAAGACAGAAGAGTCTGAGTATTTGGGGTGGTTTCCACCTTCAAGTGGGGGAGGCAGGAAAAGTTTTTCCAACAAACAAATTTAGCCCTTATCATCTTGTAAATATTTGAATTGAGGTCAGACGGGGCTTTTGCTGAGCAAGGGAAAAACTTTTCTAGTTTTGCCGAGTAGCGCAGGTCGTTTGCAAGTGCTTAGCAGGTTGCTTGCTACACTGCAACAAAACAGAACAGTCATAAATTTAAAGTGATTTATACCTCATATATAGGGTATATGTATAGAGGGCTGACAAGTTTCAAACTGGTCAAGTCAAATATACTGCAGTATAGTTTCTGTCGTAGTTTTTGCCAATTATCAAGTTCTTTTCTCGCCTCTTGTAAAATTTTCCGACTTCTCTGTCAGCTTTCACATTCAATGGCAAAAACTTGAGATGTCTGCCCGCCGTCCCCCCCACATCCCGGTCAAACTCTCCTCTAGTGGCTCTTCAGAAGGCCTTTTTTTTTCTTTTTGCTCTGCCTGTGACTCACTCAATCGAACTTCGACCTTTGACAAGCAACAATCGTAGCCTGTTGGTCGCTAGGCGAGGAGATGGGGAACGGTGGCTTTTCACTTGGCCTGAGGCCAAATGCTGTTGCAACATTTTGGGTTTTAGTGAGCCTTTAAATACCCTGGGCAGGAAATGTATGATGAAGGTGTAATAGAAGTGGGGAAATAGTTGAACGAGATATTAAAAATGGACTGGGAGAAAAAGTTGATAGATGAATAGCTAATATCTTCTATCTATAATATATAGATCATATAGTTCCATGAATATCTCAGTTATTATAAAATATAATTATAATGTATATTATAAATAAGTAATATATGAAGTATAACTATTTTAGAGCTTTTCATGTTTATTATAAAATTATCTTCTTTTGTAGTATACGAAAAAATGCTCTCGCAAAAAATCTTAATTTATTATAGAAGCCAAAAACAAGAAACAAACAAAAAAAAAAATACAAATAAATTGTTTAGATTTGTAGCAACAAAAAAAAACAACAAATATACATATATCAGGAAACATGTTTAGTAGAAGCAAAAGCAAAAAAGAAAAGAACCCATAACCTAGAAATGACTTAACTATTCCCAGAGAAACAAAAACTTGTTTAGGAAGGAAATAAACCATGTTTAATGCACATAAAATATGTATATATATAATATAAAATTTCTGTCATATATCAGTCTAATTTAATGTTAAATGTTAATGTTAAATGGTTTTTAATATTATACAGTTCAAGTACTAAACACATCAGATCATTCTCAGAAAAATCTTAGATCAGATCACTTCAGATCAATTACAACAAAAAACTTATATCCCACTCAAAATCAACAGTAAAAGACAGTCAGCTTATATTTACAGGGTACCTCTTACTCTGCCCATCAAAGGCTACCATTTTCTTGGCTTATTGCGACACTTTTTGTTTGGTTGTTTGGGCCATAGCCAAGGGTTCCCAAGCTTTTTGCACGTTAGAAGTTTACGTGATGCGGCAACTGTCCAATATCATTGGGGCTGTCGCAAAGGTTAAAGTTGATAAAACTGTGCCACAAATGCAGTCTTTTGCAAGCCCTCGAGCAAATAGCATACATCCGCCCCTATATCATGCCATATTTACATTTCTATGCAACATTTCGTATTTCCGCAGCACAATTCGAATTTTTTGTTTGACTCATTGATTCGCTGCTTGAGAAGCTTTTGTTCCTTGCCATTCGCATTCGGGATATTCGCATATTTGCAAAAAATATTTTCTCTATTGACGCATGTTTATTTGACAAGCGAAATGCCCCCCGCTTACAGCCAGAGGAAGAAGAGGAAGCAGAGAAAATAAACCCTCCATGAAACCCTCCAGCTTAAAGGGTGAAAGTGTGGATTATAATTTTTAAGCTGCTTTCGCTTTTTAACAGACTTTTTTTTTATATATTTGCGGTGGGTATTTATGAGATTGTAGGGGTTGATCTTCGCATGGAGAAAAAAATGTGCCTGCCACGCGACGTGATCGCATAATACCTCGTCTATATCCGAGGGCTTAGCAATTGACTATTTGTAGGGCTTAGCGAATTTTATTTAAATTTAAATTTAAATTTCTATTTTCACTTTTTTTATCTCCACTGTAATTATGTGTTGTTAATATTCGCAAGTCAAGCGTATGATTGATTCCCATATTTTCGATTGAAAAATATATATTCAGCTTGACAGCTGTGTGAGAGGTTTAAGATGCATTTTAGATAAATTTATTCTATAATTAAATTTATTTTAGCTCTTAATAAGTTGTTGAAACAGTTTACAGTTTGACAGTCATAAAGCAGTTTGACAGTAAATATATATAGTTTGAGCTGCAATGCATAAGCAATGCATTACTATTCAATGCATGTTAAAATGTTCATTATAGTTGATTATCTCTATGACTATCCTCTCTTTGTCTGTGTCTCTTACACAGTTTAACAGCCATTTAAAAGTTTGAGAAGCATTAAATGCTGCAAGTTGCACAACACATTATACTGCTTGTCAAACTGTTTGTTATAATTGATTAATCAGACTCCATTTTTCTAGATCTCTCTGTCTCTCCCTCTCCCTCTCTCTCTCTCTCTCTCTCTCTCTCTCTGACACACTTTGACAATAATTCAACAGTTTGAGCAGCAGACTCCATAATCATTGCATGTCAAACTGTTTGTTATGGTTGGCTTATCAGACTCTATCTCTCTCTCTCTCTCTCTCTCTCTCTCTGTCTGTCTGTCTGTCTCGCCCTCTCTCTCTCTCTCTCTGACACACTTTGACAGGCTCTCAGCAGTTTGAGCAGCACTGCTCTTTCTCTCTGCTCATTCAATGCAAATTGCATAATCATTGCCTAACAGCGCTTGTCAAACTGTTTGTTATGGATGCTTAGTTGAGCTGTCAGTCAAACTTTCTCTCTCTCTCTCTCTCACCCTGTCTGTCTATCTCTAACACCCTCTCTTTCTCAGTTGGTTGCACAAAAACGTTTCTCTCCCGCAATTTAACTAATTTAATGTCCATTTCTTGACTAACTTCTATCATTCGCATCTTTATGCAACATAATAAACCATATTTCTACACAAAAAAAAAAATAACCCTCTATTTGTGCGCAACCCCCTAACAGCCAGCCCAGCCAACCCTCCCCAGACAACAAGAACAACAACAAGAGAACTTGTCAAGCACAAGTGTTAAATGATGTGATTGATGTAGACCAAAAATACCCTATATATATGAGATGAATGAAATTCACACTTTTGTATATTTGACTTCCATAAATATGTGGCTCCAGCTTATTTTAGCTTTTCACATATTTACAGGGTATTATTGCGTGCAATGAGTATGAAATCCGTCAATGCCGTCGCGTCGCCACTCAGTCGCGCTCTTTTCCTTTTATTTTGTTTTTATTTTCTTTTCGCAATGGAGCAGGATATCATTACCATATACGAGACGACAATATTGCATGCGAGACTGCTGTCGATTCGACATGTTATGCTTTCTTTCCTTCTATTTTTTTGGCAGGCAGCACAGACGAGTTCATGGTAATAGAATCGAAATAGAGAAAGGGAAATGATTGGAAAAGTTTCCATAATATTCTGAGAATGATATATCCTAAATATGAATCATGAAACATAAATTCAAACAGTTTTAAATATAATTATTAGACTTCAAGCGGAAATTTACAGAATGTTGTTTATACGTAGAAAAAGGCAAATGCAGGAATATCATATAAGAAATATTGATAACTTAATGTTGATTGCATATTCCTTATGCTTCAGTCAATTAATCAATATATCAAAAAATATCAGCACTTATGAGAAAAATTAAGTTTTAATTAAATGGTTTGTATAGCCCAAAAACCTTTTTTGTTTTACATATTTTAAGAATTTATTAGATTAGATTACAGAAAGAAATAAACCTTTTGTAGCATATGATAAAAATTCCTATTATACACACTACTATTTTTGAGAACAAATATATATAGATATATTTGTTTTATATTTGTTTTGACCTGTTCAAAAACATTGGAATAACACAATATATGTATGTTAATCTACATTCATTCATATATGATTATATATTCCATATATTATATAATGCAGATAAATATATATAATTAAATATTTATGCCATAGACATTTCTTGTCAACACATTTAAGCCTCAATATTTTATCTACGATTTTATTTGTGAGTAGAAAAAAAGCTCTCAAAATATTTAAAATATTTCCTACTACAAAACAATCTTATAGCAAAAACTTCCTAAAAAACAATCTTATAGCAAGAACTTACTAAAAGAGGATTTTTTAATATATAAAATAAATAATAATAATCTAAATATATATAATCTCAATATATAATAGTTAAGCCTCAATATTTTATCAAGCAATTTTTTATGTATAGAAACAAAGCTCTTAAAATATTTAAAATATTTCTTACTACAAAACAATCTTATGGCAACCACTCACTAAAAGAGGCTTTAGTTTTAAATAGTTTCACTTGAAAAAAGTAAATGCCTTTGCTCTAAAGACATATTTCCCTGCATCGTATATAAAAGTTTTCTTAGAATTTGTCAGGATTAGCAGATACTTTGAATAGCTCTTAACCCAGATAAAAGTTGTGCACATTGTTGTGTGTGTCTATTTGTCTGGGCCGGACTGTGAGCGAGCACGAACCCCCAACAAAAGCCCAACCTCAGCAGTTGAAATTGTTTTGTTGTCAAGCGAATGTCTCCCGGAGTATATGTGTGTGTGAAAGTGTGAGTGTGTCTAAGTATGCGTGTGTGTGTGTGTGTGTGTGTGAGCTGTTTGTGTCTGTGTGCGTTTCCCGTGTCGCCGCTGCATTTTTTTCTTCTCTTCTTTCGCTTTCCTGTTTCCTCCTGCATACGCTTTTCACAACAAATCATAAAAAAGCAAGCACTCAACCACCCACTGAACCACCCGGCGAGGAGGACAACGCGCCAGGACGAGGCCGCAGGACAACGAGCGCGTCGAACAAGACGCCAGTTGTTTGTCGACTGGCATTGCGGGCGGGCGGCTTTTCCAGCTCGTTCGAGACACTTCCATGTGAAAACTAGGCACAGACACAAACATCTCTATGTCTCTCTGTGTATAGGCATATAAATAATTTATAGTAAATTTTAAGTACATTTATGTGAGTGCAAATGCATAATAAATAAGTGAATGTGAACGCTGGCTAAACAATCGATAGTTTATGCTTTTGCAGGACACACGAATCCTGCGCAGTAAACACAAAGCGCCTGTTTACAAGCCAATGTAAGAGTTCATTATCCTGCGAGTACCATTGCATATGCTTGCGTGTGTGTGTTTGTGTGTGTGTGTGTGTGTGTGAGGCATACAAAAATCATTAAAAGTTTAGCACACGGCAAAGGACTGCTGCCAAAAGGATTCAAGTGCTTCATTAGCGACTTTCTCAAGTGTGCGTGTGTGCTCGCTCCCTCACACTGCCTCTCTCTGTCCCCCTCTGTCTTGATCCTTGCTGTTGTCGTTGTCCTTTGTTAGGCGCGCTTCCGCCTTTTGTGCTCTGCCCCGTCGCCAGACGCCGACAATGTTTTTTTTTTATTTTTATTTTTTTTCTTGTTTACTTCGCGCACAAAGTCAAGGACTCACGTCCAAAAGTTTTGCGAGTTTTGATTTCTTCATATTTTTTACACACGCTTTTGTTTTCGTCTTTCGATTCCGTCGCTTTAATATTTCTCTTCTCCTGCTCTCTCTCTCTCTGTTTCTTTCCGGAATCTCGCAGTTCGCTGGCTGGGTGGATGCGGTAATCTTTGTGTTTAGCCTGGAGAACGAGGGCAGCTTCAATACGGTCTACAATTATTATACAAAAATGGCGCACTTTCGCAATGGACAGGATATACCCATGATATTGGTCGGCACACAAGGTAAGCTATTATTATATGACTAAGCTATAATTAGTTATAAATGTGGTCAGAGCATTTCCTAATTGAATTCATAATGAAAAGTTGGAACTTCAGTCTATTAACATTATTAGTTGGAATTTTTTGATCAATTACCGATAAGCAACATGAGAGTAGACTATCGAAGATCGAAATACTAAACTACCGACAAGTCACATGATAGTATATAGTACATCATATAGCATCGAAAGCTAAACTATCCAAAGTGATCGCAAATCTACATTAATGTAGAATGAAATATCGGAAATAAAACTATCGACAATGTCAGATAAGCCACATGGTAGTAGATCAGAAAATATAAAAACCAAACTGTAGAAAATGATCGATTTGCCATAGAGAGCAGATTATCATATATCAAAAGCTAAACTTTCTAAAATCAATAGCAAATTTTTTGGTGAATTCAAGTAAGCATCTGTAGATTCAATAATCTGTTCATTTAATTATTTCAATAAATCGCGACGCATAGTCAAAATGTATTACTTATAATAATCAATCAATTTATGTTTTGTAACAATGTTATATATCAATTTCCCTTAGCAAAATCTATGGATCAACTAAATTTATCAATTGTAAATGCAACTGGAGTAAATTTTAAGCCCATTACGTCAACCTGACGGTTGCTGTATCGATTCATTATCGATAAATTGAGTTTTTTTCTATACCTTGAGGATTATCAAGGTTAAAGCAAGTAAAGAAAACTTCTATTATATTTTTTAATGCATCAAATTTAATTTTGCGCACGCCAAAGTCTCTTGTTGTGCATCGATAAATATTTCGAAATCTTGAAAATTATTTCTAAAGTTAATTATGGAACAAACTGAACTTTTTTTTAAATTTTATCTTTATTTTGACATTTGCTAATCAAAACTTACGCTTCTCAGATGCCATCAGCGAGCGCAATCCGCGTGTTATCGATGACACGCGCGCTAGAAAATTGGCGAGCGATTTGAAGCGTTGCTCCTACTACGAGACCTGCGCCACCTACGGCCTGAACGTGGAGCGCGTCTTTCAGGATGGTGAGTAGCCAACGATTGTTAATTATTTAATTAATTTAATATAATAATTTAATTTATTTTTCTCTTTTTTCTTACAGCCTGTCAGAAGATACTGTCGCAGCGCATGCCGCTGCCGCCAGCTATGCAGCCTCCGCGTCCCACGACACCGCAGGGCACCCGCTTGGGGCTGGCCACGTTCCAGGCGCCCACCAACGGGCAGCGGGCGCAGCAGCAGCAGCTGCCGTTGCGCATGAGCGCCGACTTTGCGCAGGCGGAGCAGAAGCTCTGGTCGCTGCAGGCAAGCGCCTCCACAGCGTCGGCAGCCACAAATGAGAACAACAACATAACCAAATACAATTCAGGCTCAGCGCAGCAACAACAACAACAACAGCAGCAGCAGCTTCAACAGCAGCAGCAACAACAACAACAACATCAACATCTGCAGCATCAGCAATTGTCGCTGCCTGGCGACTGCTCCCAGGTGCAGCTGCGTGATCCACGCGATTTGGCACCGCCACCGGGCAAGGAGCTGCCCACGCCCACATCGACGCCCACGACAAGCCGCAAAAGTCGACGGCGCTCAAATCTGTTCATACCCTCGTCCTCCAAGAAGAACGACAAGGAGCCAAAGAGCAGCGAATTGGGCAGCGGTCGCTCGATACCCATCAAGCAGGGCTATCTGTACAAACGTTCCAGCAAATCCCTGAACAAGGAGTGGAAGAAGAAATACGTGACTCTGTGTGATGATGGGCGGCTGACCTATCATCCCTCGCTGCACGACTACATGGACGATGTCCATGGCAAGGAGATACCGCTGCAATATGTGACGGTCAAGGTGCCGGGGCAGAAGCCACGCGGCTCCAAGTCCATCATCACGAACAGTGCGCTGACCAGCTCCCTGCTGGCCAACGGGCAGCGGGCACAGGGTACGCTCAGCGAGGGCATCGGTTGCCTGACGCTGGCCAAGGACAATCAGCGCAAGCTGAGCGAGAAGCTGTCGCTGCTGGGCGCCGGCGCAGCCGGTGGTGCGAGTGGCTCCAGTGGAGTGGAACCTTTGAAATCGAATAGTTCACAGCAGACGAGCGGCGATGAGGGCATTGCCATGTCCAATTCGAATTCACAGACTTTCATAGCGGGCGAAGCGCCGGCCAGCAAACTGGAGGCCCAGACGCCAAATGTGAAGAAGCGCCATCGTCGCATGAAGAGCAGCAGCGTTAAGGCCAACGAGGCGGACGACAATGATGGCTACGAGTTCTACATTGTTTCGCTCGACTCCAAGCAATGGCATTTCGAGGCCGCCAACTCGGAGGAGCGCGACGAGTGGGTCGCTGCCGTCGAGCAGGAGATCTTCAAGAGCCTGCAGAGCATCGAGAGCAGCAAAACGAAACAAGCAACCAGCACGGAGCTGGCGGCCATGGTGGCCATCCGGCAACGTGTGCCGGGCAATGGACACTGCGTGGACTGCGGAGCGCCAAGTAAGTGAAGGGGGAAGGTAGTTGAACTAAGCGATCGATAGATTGAAGATGTGGAGAGAGAAAGAGAAAGAGAGAGAGAAATTCATTGGAAACCAACTTTTTTTATAAACTAGTTCAGAAAGAGAAGCTAGCTTAAACTATTAAGGTGTGAAGTTGATAACGAAAAATCTCTTAAAAGAGTTCTTATAAATGATATGATATATGATATTTCGATGGTCGATTCCCATGTGATAAAAAAATAAGAGAAATATTGAAATCTAAATAAAATAAGTATGATATTAATATAAAAAGAAATCTATTGGAAACTAATATTTCCTATGAACTAGTTCAAAGAGAGAAGCCAGCCTAAACTATCGAGCTGTGAAGCTCCTAAAAGAGTTCTTATAGATGATATGATATTTCGATGGTCGATTCCCATGTGAT
The DNA here is from genome assembly GCA_035045345.1 of Drosophila hamatofila. Taxonomy (NCBI): domain Eukaryota; kingdom Metazoa; phylum Arthropoda; class Insecta; order Diptera; family Drosophilidae; genus Drosophila; species Drosophila hamatofila. The sequence goes on along the minus strand of JAWNPA010000019.1, from coordinate 13,515,818 downwards.
AAACAAAGAAGGGAAATATTGAAATCTAAATAAAATAAGTATGATATTTGCTATGAAATACTAGTACAATGAGAGAAAGTAGCTTACTATTACTCAAGTTAGGCGATAGTATAAGAAAGATATTAATAGAAAGAGAGCTAATATTTTCTATTAAATATAATTGCAAAGAGAGAAGATTAGACAGTAGAGATAAGATCTCTTAAAAGAGTTCTAATACAATATATAAGGTTTTCAATAGAAAATTCCTTGTGGATAAACAATTAAGTAAAATAAATCTAAGTAAGTTTTCGATAGAAATTAACTTTGAAATAAATAATTAGGTAAAATAAATAGAGTAAAATAAGTAATATGACATAAATGGAAAGACAAATCCATTCTAAGCCAATATTTCCCATTAACTAATTAGAGAGAAGAGCAGACAGAAACAATAAATTCTCTGAAGAGTTTTTTTTTATAGAAGATAAAAGTTTGCGATCGATAATACCTTTGAGATAAATAATAAAGTAACTGAAATCTAGATAAACCATTAGATAATCATGTTGGGCTTACTTCAAATGGTTGCCATTCCTCTTTATATTATCAACTTGTAGCCTAAGATGGTAGCATAACCCAAAGTCAATTAGAAATATTAGTAAATTACTCTAAAATATATATTAACTAGCCATTTTTTACTTACCCCCACACAGATCCCGAATGGGCTAGTCTCAATCTGGGCGTGCTTATGTGCATTGAGTGCTCGGGCATCCATCGCAATCTCGGCTCGCACATCTCCAAGGTGCGCTCCCTGGGCCTCGACGACTGGCCGTAAGTAGATTGCACTTTAAAAAAAAACACACACACACACACACTAAAACAATAACTAATGCCACGCCTTTTTTAAAATCTCATTAGAGCGCCGCATTTGAGCGTAATGCTGGCCATTGGCAACAGCTTGGCCAACTCGGTGTGGGAGGCGAATACGCGACAACGTGTTAAGCCCACCTCGCTGGCCGGCCACGAGGAGAAGGAACGCTGGATACGCAGCAAATACGAGGCCAAGGAATTCTTGACACCGCTCGGCAGCGGCAATCATGTGAACGCCGCCTCGCCGGGCCAACAGCTGATCGAAGCGGTCATCCGAGCGGACATCAAGTCGATTGTCTGGATCTTGGCCAATTGCCAGTCGGAGGTGACCAATGCCAATGTGAGCGCACGCGATGTACGCACGCCTCTCCTGCTGGCCTGTGCCATTGGCAATTTGGCCATCGCCCAGCTGCTCGTTTGGGTAAGTTGGCTGAGGAATTCTCCCGCTCTCTCTAGCAGAGACTTATGTGTATTTTGTTGTCTACCTACAGAACGGCGCGAATATCAAGCACACGGATCATGAGGGTCGCACCTGCTTGGCCTATGCACGCGCCGCTCAATCCCTGGCCACGGCCAAGTCAATGAAGGCCGCTGCCGCCCTGGCCGCAGGCACCCCGGCTCCTGCGCCGGCTCCGGCGCCCACTGCTAATGGTGGCATACCTGCACCACAGTACAATGTGGAGGATACGACGGCACTGGTGGAGCTGCTGGTGGGTCTGGGCTGTCCCGAGTCGGCGCCACTTACGGCCAGCGGCACCTTGCCTCGACGACGCGATACCCTGGGCACGCCCTACGAGAAATCCGTATCGGGTGTCATCTAAAAAAAAAAAGAGAAAACAAAAAAAGAATACGTAAAACAAACAAAAATGAATAGTTGAATTTCATAAGCTAAAAAACCCAAGTTGTTTTTGTGTTAATGTAAAATGCATAAAATATCTGTTTAATCTGTTTAGCGATTAGTTTTAAAAGTGTGCGTAAATTTCTCTCTGTGTATAGCAAATGTAATCGGGCATTAGGTTTTACTATTTTAAACAAAAACAAAACAAAATCTAAACTAAACTAAAATTGAAATGTGCAAATGAATTAATTATTTTTTCTTCGGCCAGATTTGAATTTAAATTCATATAAAAGATAAAATCGTTTTAATTTACGATTAATTGTAGTTTTGTTTCGATGCTTAAGTACGCTTAATTATAGGCACAAAAAATCTGTACAGTCTTGTTGTAAATCTCAAGTTTTTTAATTGATTAATTAATTTATTATTTTGCGTATTACTGTAATTATTATTATTATTCATTAATATTATATATTATTATTATTATTATAATTATTATTGTTTTTAAACTGTGTGCAGGTTTTTTTTAACAAATGTCGTTTGCAAAACAACAATTTAAGTAATTAATGTATTTTGGTTTTGAATTAAAAGAATATAATAAGCGAATGAGAATGAGAGAGCGAAAGAGAATTCTCTATATAATATGCCTAAAAATAGCTGATGAATGAGAAATCAACAACAACAAAAATATATATAAACGTAAAAAACAGTGAATCTAAGACTAAAGCCAAAAACAACTTATAACACTATAAATCTATACATAAATAAAATTCTATATATATATATATAAAGTTGACATTGCTTGATAATCGGTTAAAACACGCTTGTAACTTGTAGTTTACGCAACCCAAAGGAAAAACTCGAAAACTTTGATAACAAAATTCCACTTAAAAGTGTCTCATGTGAGAGCATTGTATTAGAAATCGGAGCAGTTAGAATGAAATGACAAATTATATATGATATATAATATATATACTTTATGATGTAGCAAGCAAACTTGAAAGTATTTCAAACCAATTATATATAGTTATTAAATTCTATAATATATATATACATATATGTATACACCCCCTCTTTATTGTGTACGCTATTTGTACCACCTGCTAAAAAAAAAAACTAAAACAAAAACCATAAAACACAACAAATCGTGACAAAACTCAATATAATTGGATGCAAAACGCAACAGGCACAAAATATACAAAATAACCGAAAAACCACAACAAAAAACATTAAATAAAAATATAAAAATTGATGAAAAAGTTTTAATTCTTTTCTTTTTATAAGTTAGGAAATTTATCAAAACTGCGTGCAAACTTTTTAAAGCTGGTATTAAAATTCCCTTTTTTCCTTAATAGACAACAAAACAGCTCTCTAGAAATTGAAACCAAGTAACGCAATCAAGATGTGCTTTAGTTGATGAAGTTAATGACTAGAAGACGCCTAAATATTGAATACCCTTGCTATAACAGATCATATGTATAATATTTCAAATCTTGAGCAGTTCGTTCGAAGCGTTCATATATACGGACAAGCGGACATGCCCAAATAGACACGACTGTAGCTTTGGATCAAGAGCACATGAAATATAAAATATAATATATATATGTATATTAGAATATATATAATATATATACTATATTATATAATATATAATATATATTCACTGAGGGGCTTGGAGTATTCTTGACACATTTCATGGTTACTTGTTTACTATAAAAGAAAGCCTCAAATGTTTAGATATAAGACAAAAACAAGTAAGAATGTTGCAGTCAAGCACTAAAGACTACATAATATAGTTTATTCCTATTTGGTAATATTTAAAAGAATTCAACAGTAACGTAACTTTCGGGGCTTCAAATCTATTAAATATACAGCTTATTTAGCCACTAACCGAAGTGAGGTACTATTTTAAAATTAATTATATAAAATTAAATGAATAATTAACTAACTAATAGGTAAGGTAAGCAGTAGCACTTCTATCGAATTTTTGAGTGGTAGCTTTATATTTTTTTATTCGCAGGTTGTCTACAAGAGATACATATTCTAAATGTAAAGAACAGACGCACGAACAGCAAGACTGATTTTTCATTAAAAGCAATGCATTTAAGACTTGTTTTCGATCTTTCAGGTTAATTGTTTATTAAGTTTTATATGCTTACAATTTACTTACCTTTTGGGCAATTCCAAAAACTCCAATAAACTTATATAAAAATACTCCATTTCTTAAATTATTCCAAAAATTGGACTTCTAAGTAATAATAGCCTGTTATAATCCAAATTTGACACCATTTCCAAAACCCGGCTGTAAAAAGTTTAATCAAGTAGAATCAATAATCAAAAAGCTTAGTAACAAAATCTACTTTTTGGTGAGGGAATGGGAGTTTTTAGTTTTATGCAAAGCGAAAGATTTTCAAATTTCAATACCTACAAATATTGATTTTTGAAAAACCTTATTATATTCTAAAATATTTAAATTACAACAATAATATTTTTCATATTCATAAAAACAATAGAAAATACTTTGTTTACTTGTCGGAATCTTTATTTCATTTAAAACAGAAAGATATTACATAGTTTTTTCATTATTTGGCGAATTATTTTAAAGTATATTCGAAATTTGTTTGAAATACGTGTAGGTAAATGTAAATAGATCTTAATACTTTTTCATATTTTCTTTACTATATAGGTTGCACACGTTTGTCCGACAATTGAATTTATGTTTGTTATCAATTTTAAAGATTATTCGTTATATATGCTTGTTATATAAATTGTATTTGGGGTTGGCTTGGGTAAAAACTGAATACTCCATTGTGAGGGGGGGAACGTTGAACTTGAAGGGGAGGGGATGGACTCAAACAAACTAACAAAGGTTCCGGAGCGTCTGAGTGAAGGAGGCTCTAGATTGACCATAGCTTCAAAATACTAAATATGCGACTGCCACACAGGAATATATTTTATATATACATTGATATGTATATATATAATTGCCTTTGGTTTTGCGGGGGTGTTTCAGTTAAAGGGCGAGGAGGGAGTTACTAGAGGTAATTCACAATTAGAAACGCGCTCTACCATACGTTAAATAAAGGGAGATACATACGATGCGCTGCATTTGAAACGAGGCTCCGTGCTTTTGACAAGCATCCGAAATCACCTTTTTTCTTGGGGGCTAAACTCGGGAGGGGTCCTTAAATTTGTTTTCTTTTGCTTAATCTTGTTGAATGGGTTAAACTTGAATCATGAACAATTTCAATACGATTTATGTAGTTTTTTTTTTTTATAATTTTTTTTTTTTTTATCCATTTTGTTAGATTTTTGGCCATTTGTCCGTTTGGGTTAGCTGAGGGTCGTCGCCGTTTGAGTTGAAAGTGAACGATTTATGATTTCTTGATCTCATTTTTTTTTTTAGATTTTTGTTTTTTTTTTTACATTTTTCTGTTTTCTGTCTAATACAACAAGCAAACTCCACGAAAATGCTGCCGCTGCTGAGCTACGGGATCCCATTGTACAATGGGTTGTTGCAGCCGTTGTTGTTGCTGCTGCAGCTCTAGATGATGCTGCGGCTGCTCTGATGCTGCTGCTGCTGGTACTGCTGCTGCTGCTGCTGCTGGTTTGAATTACTTTTAAAGAAACAACAACAAGATGAACAACAACAACAACAACTGCAAACAACAAACAACAATCAACGAAGAAGCTAACCACCTGCCGCTGCCGCTGCTGCTGCTGCTGGTTATTTTTTATGATTTTTTTTTTGTTGGTTTGATTGACTTTTCGTTTTGTTATCATAGTTTTGTTTTCTGCTGGTCTGGTTTGTTTGCCGTTTTTTTTTTTTTTGTTGCCCCCACTCGGGCCGCGTCTGAGAGAGAAACTTTTCGTAAACTTGGAACTCCATGTCGTTTTGTTGTGGTTGTACAGTGAACACACGCTATGCACATCCTTGCATTTTAAATAAGTTGCATCTGCTGATTTTTGCCATGCATTTGCCACCTAGCGTCCGCTCCGGCTCACTCATTTTTTGTTAGCCTTAAACTTGGCATAGAAGCTTTGGATTTGCGCATAACGCACGGGAATCGAATCAAGTATGCCCGTATAGCTAAAGTTCTGCTGTTGGCGATTCTTCTCGTGCAAATTGTCACCGGACAGATAGGTGACCACATTCTTCTGCAGTTCACTCACATGCGGATCGGCATGATTGGTCACCAGATGATTGCAAAACTGGGCGATTTGCAGAAAAACTGAAGCATCGCGATCTATATAGAGATTGTGAGAATATTAGTATGGGAATTTGAATGTAAGAGCAATTAACGAATGACTAACCCATCTTGCGTGATATCTTGAGCAGCGAAAGCGGCTGGCTTTCATTATCACGCTGTGCGCGCAGATGACGATTGCCATGCTTGAATTCCTGCTCCAGCCAGCGTATGACATGACGCACATTCTCGCTGCGCTTCTTCAGCTCATCCAGCTCGTTGAGCACTAGAGAAAATACCAGAATTATCTCCTGTTTTATGTTTTCAATTCAAATCTTTAAGCCACTCACCCGCATTGGGTATCAGCACAATACATTTCTTGGTCCTTACCAAGGACTTGACAATGCCATTGTATTCGGTCAGAGCTTTGGCATCCACCACAACAAACGGTGACATGACCACATGGCTGGTGCTATCGCGCAGCTCCTCCTCCAGTGTTTCCACCTCGTTCTGCAGCCAGAGTTTGCCCATAATTTCACATTTTTTGGTCATGGCCTCAGAGCGTTCCTCGTCAGCGCCGCTGCTCGACTGCAAATTGAGCTTCTCGATGACGCTGTTTGTGGTGGTTGATGCTGAGGCGGAGGTGCCACCAGCCACCGAGGTGCCCGTGGCACTGGCCAGCAAGGCGGCAGCCTTCTCTGCATTGCGATTACGCAGATAGCCCTTGCGCGGCAGCTTGCGACACTCCTCAACCGTATCCTTCTCCTCGTTGCTCGTATAGCTCTTGCGCACGATGCCATTCTTGCGATCCGAATAGCGACGAGTGCGTCCCTCGTTCCGCTTGCGTGTTGTCTTCGGTGCAGTGCGTCGTTCACGGCGACGCGAGCCGCCGCCCTTCTTCTCCTCGCGCTTCTTCTTCTGGTTCTCGGTGAAGCGACGCGTCTTCACACAGAAGCGATAATTGAACTTCTTCTGCTTGCAAATGAAGAAACCAAAATCAACCATCTTGAAGATGCGCAAAATCGACTCCTCTTGGGGTGTAACGCGCTCCCGTATAATCGTCTCCCAGTCGAGTGTTATCTGTGTGCTCTGGAATATATCAAAGTTCTTGAACGCAAAGTCCTCGCTCAGCGGCACATTCGCCCGCACATCGAACAGCTCCACAAGCGCCTCGCGCACATTGCTCGTGGTCAACAGCTCCCGTTCGAAGTAGACTTTCCGGGTGAAGACATCAATGTTGCAGTAATTCAACAGTTTCATTATCTTGTGCACGAATTCCGGATTCGAGTGATAGCAGCCAATGAGTATCTCTGGATTAATGCGCAGCCAGTCGAAAAGCATCTTCAGAGCACGAATGGTCGGCTCATTGTGCAGACAATCGATTATAATGTTCGGATTGATCTTCGTGTACTTGTTGCGATAGACCAGTTTCTTCGGCGGTTCCGTTATGGTAAGTGGTGGTGCACAAGTTTCGCCTCCTACATTGGCTGTCGGCTTGTCGGCATCTGTTTGATTATCGTCAGCACTCTTGAAATTCAATTGCAGCACTTCGAAACTGCGCAGCAACTCCTCGGAGTCCACTTCTTGCGAAACGGGACGACGCTCCACTTCATCGGGATAGATAAGACGTTCCTCCTCAATGACCACATCCTCGTTGTCCGAGTAGACATTCGCACCGGCTGCTTGACGTGGTGTGCGCTCCTTTTTGACATAGTCAGCTGTGGGGATTTAGAGAGCATTAATGGGGAAATTGAACGAGAGGTGTAGAGGTCTGGATGGACGTTTGTCTGTTCAGTTTGAGTTTTAGGTAAATTGCTTCTCTATCTGCTTGATAATTTCTTTCTTTTCCTCAGTGTCTATCATTTTATTGGTTTTTATATTTAGTCCGCTTTTTGCCTGTCCCCAAATCCCTCCATTTGGCTGCAATTATTTACATCTTCCTGTACTTTTTCCTTGTGGTTTAGAGAGTATTCATATGCATATGGAATGGATGTACAGGGGTCTTTGATAAGATATTCTTCTATTCGTATACCTTCCTATCGGGCTTTCCGCTTCTTGCCTGTTCAAAAATCCCTCCATCTTGATCACTTTTTAATTTGATCTACCTGTCTGATTTATTCCCAAGGCTACCATCCTGTGGTGTTGGATATTCCACTCAGTTTTTCCCTTTAATCAGCTTTTTGTCTTTCCACAAATTCCCTTCATTTGCTTATACGTCTTCTCATCTTTCTGTACTCTACCTAGTCTATTAGCTCTTCTATTTCTAAACCGGTCCATGGTTCGTTCGTCCGATTGTTTTCTATTTCTGTGTCAGGCCGTCAGTTCTTCGGTTACTACATTTATTTATCTATCTGATCATTTAGTTTACCTTTACCACACACCCCATACGTCTCCTTCGCCTCAACTTTCTTCGTTTTACTCACCCCCTGGCGCCTCATCATGCTCGGCGGCATCAATGTCACTGAAATCGGTATCGAAATTGGAGCTCAAGTCTGTGTAGTCCTCCTCGTCGCTGTAGAAATCGGTGTCCATGTCGCTCTCGCTGTCATAGCACGAACTATCGTCCGACTGGGCAATTTTACGACGACGACGACGCAATCGCATGCCACGACGCTTGCTCTTGCAGGAGAGTGGGGTCTTCAAATCGCTCTCCTTGGCCTCGTCGCTGGAGCGCGTCGAGATGGGTTCCGCGCCGCCCAGCTTATCAGTGTCGGGTGCCTCTTGTGTCTTGGCGCAACCCTCATCGGCCGAATGTTGGCTATCCCTCGAGTCGGAGCTGAAGTCCTTGAGCGAATGCGGTCGTGCCAGCAGCTTCTTATCCTTGCGCTCACACTCACCCACGGCGGCCAGCCAGTTCTTATATTCATTGCGCGATTTACGCACTGTTGTATCAAAGTCCTGGAAACGTTTCTCGTACTCCGCCTGGAAACTTTCATTATCTGCAGAGCGTGCCAGAATCGTTTGCTCAATGTTCACAATGCAGGCGTCTATCAGATCGGAGCAGGCGGCCACGAGAAAGGCGTGCAGCGAATAGACTTTGGGTGAATTGATCATCTTCAGCTTGGACAGGCAAAAGAACAGTATGGAGATGATCTTAAAGATGCTCTGCTCGGGCACAGGCAGCAGTTGGGCGCACAGAATCTTGCGCAAGTCGATGAGCACGCAATGGCAAAGGGAATTGAAGTCGGGCACCTCCTTGTCGAAGAAGAATATGTCGACAATCAGATAGAAGCGTGCATAGAAATCCTCGATATTAAATTCCAATTTAGCCGGATTCATTTGCTCCAAATATTCCGTGTGCTTGGCAAAGAGCTTATTCAAGTTATTCTCGCTCAGCTCGAAGGGTATTATGCACACCAACGAGTACAAATAGTGATAGGTCGAGTCCAAATCATAGTTCTGTCCGTAGTACAGAGTGCCCAGTTGATTCTGAGCCATGCCAATGGCAGGATTCAGCTTGAATGCCTCCAGATAATACTTGGCCACCTGCTCCTTGCTGATGCTCAAACTCAGCTGGCTATCGATGCGAAAGTCCAGAAAATAGCGATGCAAATCGCCCAAACTCAAGAGCGACGAGTGTATGGTATCCAAGGCAAAGGAAACTGCCTCCAAACTCTTATCGACCGCCGCCTGTGAAGGTTCCAGGTCCTTGCTGACTGCCGTATCACCGATACCATCGCTGATATAGCCCTCGCTTATGATGGAGAAGTCAATCAAGTATTTCAAGTCCAAGTCATAGATCTCCTCCATTTTGGCCGACAGACGTTTGTAGTTGTTAATGCCGGCGCAAAGGAAACGCTCCAGTTTCTGCATACACTCCTTGTCGGCGCCTTGCTTATGCATATGCTTCTTCACAAATGCTATAAACTCATAGTAGCCACGACGCCACATCACCTCGCGCACCTTTTTGCCCACCGATTGATAGTCCTGGAATGAAATTAAATTGAAATAAATATGTTGTTCATATAGAGGCAGATATAAACACCCCTAAAATATATTACATATATAAATGCATATATCTGATATACCATTATATTGACTATCTAATTATAGTATCACTCGAACTACAAGTGTTGAGATAAAATATAAACAGCTTTAAAAGGTATTAGATATATTCATACATGCACTTATCTGATACACCGTTATTATAGTATAACTCGAGTTACAACAGCTTGATATACAAAATTTTAAAATATCTTAGGCAGATTAATATATACTTAATATACCACTATATAAATCTATTAAGTCTAGCCTTTTATACAACACAACGTATTGCTCTTCTTTCACTTATATCATTTAATCTAACAATGGTTGGATAATATATAAAATGTCCTAAAACACTTCAGATTATAATATAGCTTGTAATTTGAGCAGGGTTGCCATTTTGGCCTATTTAAGGCTAGATCTAGCTTATTCAAAAACGGAAATATTTGAAAAATTATTATCTTATATTATGTATTTTTGAAGGCAAATTGAAATTATTCTGCTAGTTTGTTACGTATTTGGTATCAAATTTGAGTATTGCAATGCAAAATTACCCAAATAACTATGGAAATTACAAAATAAAATGAAATCGAAAAAAATGACTCATTTCACTTTTGTGAATGAGTATGAAAAGTCCACAAATGTAAAAATCCCGCTTCAGTTTTTTTTTCTTGCCTATCCAGCTAGATCTAGCTTTTTGGGCTCTCGAAAAAATGGCAGCACTGATTACAAGAGGTTGTTTATGATTTAAAAAGTCCTAAAAGACTTTGAGATAAATAAATATATGCACATATCTAAAATACCATAAATACCTCAGTCCGCGCAAAGTTTAAATATTCTTTAATTTATCATATATGTGTATTTTACCTTAAATATTATTTGTTTGCACAGCTGCACGAGATTTGCGCGTTTCTCTTCGATATCATGATGGAAAAGTTGTCCAATATTCTGAATATTTCGCTTGGCATCGTCCAGTTGCTTGGATTCAGTATATAAAGCGCTATAAAAATAAAATTTAAATAAATTACTAAAAAATCCCTTCTTTTCTTCATGTATGTTCATTATTTTACCGATATAGATCCTTAACCTCCTGACTGAGTGCCGCATTACCGTTATTCGATAGCAAGCCATTGTTGTTGTTGCCCATGCAGAGCGTTGTATCCAAATTGCGGCAGCGACCTCTGCTGCCAGCGCCGCCGCCAGCGTCGACGGCGCATTCGCTGGATGCATTTGAGCCGCCGGAACTAATTGTTGACTCCATGGTCAAAGTGTAAGACACTGGAAAAAGAAACAAAAGAGAAACAAATAAAAATACACGCATGCACACGTACATGAACATACACAAACACACACACACACACAGGTGGATTAGTAAACGACAATAACAAAGCAACAAGCGTCGAGAATTTTGCAGCTGTTTTTTGCTGCTTCGTTTTCGCCTTAACTTCGGGTTTTTTTTCTTTTGAATGCTGACGAATGTTTGTACAGAAATTTGCAGCTTCATGAATTTTTTATGATCTTGTTTTTTGTTGGTAAAAATGCTGACACACAAACACGCACACACACATAAGTATATATTCACACGCACAGGCACATATGTGTGCATGTATTGCGTATTGAATAATCAATTAAACTGCGACTGGGCTGCTGCTGCTGCGCTGTTGTTGCTGCTGCTGCTCTGGCATTTTCTATGCAAAAAAAAAAATTCACTTTTACCACATTTTGTGAAATCTTGTCTTGCACTTTCACGCATTTCGAGCTGATGTTATTGTTATTACAGCACGTCCAGCTGTTGATTGCTTGCTGATAACTGTGGCAAAATGCTTTATATTAATTACCTTTATCAGTTTTTATATTGTTTTAAAACTGTGCACAGTTCACGTTTTGCGTTGCTTTTTTTCTTCTTTGTTGAACAACAAAGTGGCGCATGCACGTTCAAACTCTGCAGAAAACTCATGCGTTGTGTTCTGGTTCATGAACTGGTTCACACAGCTGGGCCTGTGTTGTGGTGGTGGTGGTGTGATGTTTGTTGTGTAGCTCGACTACTATGTGTTTCGACGTGAAGTGTTTTTTGAACTATTTATATATAAAATATATCAGAGCACACTGTGCTCGATGTTATTATATTTTAATTTTTTTTACACATACCTTTATAAGCGTTTCTCTTATGCCTAAGTTTCTTTAAGCAGTTCTCACGTGCAAATGCGGCATATGTTCAATAATCGGCACAGTATTAAAAAGCACGCGTGTAATTTATATCGATAGCTGCGCGCACGGCTGTAATCGATTATCGTGAGCGACAGCTGTTTGAGGCGCGTACTTTTCAAAACATGTGAAGTCAATTTTTTAATATTGAACAAATGTGAAGTAAATAATCTGTGCATCTACGTTCTGGTTGTAAAACGTTTGGCTTTTTATGCACAAAAGCGTGCGTAAGGAGTAAGTTACTTCTTACGACCTTTTACCGTCTATACGATCACAATTTATCACCTTTCGTTATTTTTTTTTTTCCTTTTGCCAATCAACAAACAGAAAAGAAGTGTGTCAGGCATCTTAATGAGCATGCAAACAGCTTAGCCTGCGTCTCTTTAAGCATTAAGCCCAATCAATATTGAATCCGCATTTATTATTGTATTATTTTTATCGGCCAGCCGAAGTCTAACTCGATTAGCTCTGGTCACGTCTCTTGCTTAGCGTCTCCATGTCGCCCGATCAGCGACTGCGACGAGCGTCATGAGATCGACTACCTCGAACATCGAACCTCTCGCAATTACCCCGCTCTCGACTGACCCTCTCGCACTCTCGCACACTTCGTATGCCATTGCACGTATAAAACTCACGCATTGGCATTCAAACATTTTTAGTTTCAATTCGTGTGCGAACCGCTCAAGATCGGTTGCGATCGGGCGTTAATAATCGGCATTAATTATCAAATGTAAGTGCTTAGACTATCATATTTAAATGTGCTATATAAATATATTCATATATACCTTATAGTTTATTTGATCAATTAGTTTGGCTCTGCCAACAAAATTCGCAATCTTTAATCTAGGCCAATTAATTAGCTGCTCTATCTCTGGATTTATCGAAAGTTAGCAAGTTAGAGAGAAAACACACATTAAAATGCATATCAAAATATAAAACTATTAATGTATAATTATAGTTAAATGGATTTCTATAAAGTGCTCCCAATTAGTTTCTGAATACATATATGCATGTATAATAAAAGTGAGATTAATTAAAAAAAAAAACAACAATTAAATTAATAAATAATTTTGAATTACAGAAAAAATATATATTCATTAAAAAAATTTATATATACTATACATATATTAATGTATATGTATATATTTTAATTGGTTTCAGACTACTTTCATATATGTACATATGTGAATTTTAAAATATGTGCATCAAATATATAATTGGTAAGATTATATTATATTTAACTTACTTATCAGTCGAATGAAATGTTTGATCCTAAACAGATTCATGGTGTTAACAGCATATATGTAACAGTAGAAAGATATATAGATAAATATATATTTATATAAAGCGAGAGATAGATGGACAGATAGATGCTTAGATATATAGATGGATATAGATAGATATAGATAAAAAGATAGATAGACTTATAGACAGATACATAGATAGATAGAGAGATAGATAAATAGTCAGATAGATAGATAAATTGTTAAATATATGAATAGACATGTAGATGTATATTCATAAATATATAAATATAAATATTTATTGAGATTAGATAGATAGATAAAAAAATTTAGAAATATCAGGTATTATCTGATTATATATATCAATATATATAAATATATATATTTATTTCCAACTTGCATATTTGAATATTTCTTATAAAAAAAGCTTTTCTTAATTTTCTAATATGTATATACTGTATGCCATCAGATATTTTACATTTTTTTTTTTTCAAGAACTAGAAAATAGTTTATTACTTTATGAATTGGCCTTTGTTAAATTACGTTTCTAATTTAAACGGTTTCGCTAGAATGACTCGACATTTATTTTGGGCTAGTTACAAAATCTATACATACTTATATATGTATATATACATAGAGTATATTCCCATCATAAATATGTATAATCCAGATAATCAATTCGCTATAACTATAGCTATTTCACTTTCTAATATAATCTACAAATCTTATCGAGATCTAAATTGGACTTACATAAAACGGTTCTGTTGTTGTTGATTTTTATTTTCCCAGCCGGTAGTTTGTAGAGCTTATCAGCGTCTGTTTATATAGCGTGAAAATATTTCTCAGGTCAATCGAATTTCTTCTCTTATCGAGAGGATTAGAGTCTTCAAAAGTAAAGAACTAACGTTTACATTTCTCCACTTCAAATATCTTTATCGGATTGTCCAACAATGTGTAAACATTTGTAATTTTCCAAGTAAACTCAATTGACCGTTGCGCGATATAGATAAGCGCTCTGTATATATTATATAATGTATATAGCTGTCTGTGACTGATAGATTTATTAACTATGTAAGATTGATTAATTGATTGACTAAGTATAAAGAATATTCAAGTTTAATATATTTAATCATCAATATATGATAAATTGCTTCTTGTTAATGACTGATTGGCTGATTGATTCACTGGCTGATTGATTGACTATATATTTAGAATATAAATATATAATATTAAAATTGAGATACATGCATCTGTTTAATTTACAAACTGATTCATTGAGTATATATAAATATATTATTGATTGATTTTTGTTAATGACTGATTGATGGATTGATGTATATTTAGATGTATGATTATTAGTTATTATTAAGCTACATGAATATGTCTTTTATGACTGAATATTTGAATAATTAACTTTTAATTGATTGATTGAATAAATATATACACATATGTGTGAGCATGAAATTTGATTTTGTCATGATCTACAAATGTGATATACCCGGGTATATCAGTTTGTAAATTTAACAGATGTATGTATCTAAATTTTAATATTATATGAAGTAGCAAGAAGCATGTACCAAAAAAAATCCTTTTTTTAACCATATAAATGAGATCTCAATTATTTATGCAAATCATGTTTGATAATGAATCTCCAAACAGGTTCTTAGCCCAGAACGCTTAATTTCATTTCGAACTTTTCTTAATAACAATATTTTTACACCAAATGTAAATATAAATATAAATATAAATAAATGTTTAGATAAAGATACATATAAATCAAAATTGATTTACGTTTGTTCTTTCTTTTTTTTCTGTTTAGTAATAAAGAAGTTTAAAGTTCTATATATCTGTTATATAAAAAGCTATATTTAAATGTGTAAAAAAAAAACGTAAATCAATTTTGATTTATATGAGAGCGCAGATAAAGGTAATTGGAAAATATAAGAACTTTGCAACCGACTGCAATTGACTGCATTGCACTGCTAGGCTTTCAAATTGTGAAAGATAAAGTAATTTTTTTAATTTGCCACACTCGGAAGAAGCGTAAGTAGATAATTTTTGGTTGATCTATAAAAGATGTCAACAATAAATCACTTGAAAAATATTTTTCGAATTTATAATAATAATATAAATTAAATATATATAATTAGTAATTACTTTGCATCGATCGAATGCATATATAAGCTAAACGTATATCAAATTAAACCAGACTTTTACCGTTACAAAATATAAAAATTATGAAAAAAGAGAATTTAAAATTAAAATTTTAAAAATTAATTTGCATCTAAGTATTAATTATAAGAATATGTATAAAATTTGATATCTGATTTTAGACTAATTTTAAATATAGTATTCCTTTTTTTTAGTAGTCACTACTATTTTTATGAGGCTCTAAATTAAAATATAAATATTTTCGAGTTCCTGCCCATGTTTCTAAATTTACAAAAAAAAAAAAAAAAAAAAAAAACCTCTAAATTAATAAACAAAAATGTATTATTAATTGATTGATATTCCTTTCGAATTGTTTTTATTATTTTAAAAAACTGTGTTTATTAATTTTATTTTCTTCAGTCGCAAACTATTTTATGTCAAAACTAATATACTCACTTTCCACTATATTCGCTACAAGTATTATTAGCTACACGATTGAAACTCTCTATATCAGCTCGCAAATCTTATCGGCTACAAATAGTAAGCTATATAATTGCCGCGATGTATTAGCTGCTTATCTAGCAATAATCATTCGGTATTATCTATACGAACTATAAATGATTGTGCAACTGTGGCCAAAAGTATTTCTTTAATAAGAGTTCATTAAGGAATGAAAAAAGAGGGTAGATATTGTGAATGACAAGCAACAAAAATTGCTGAAAGAAAAACCAATATAATCTTTTAAATTCCTCACATAAGTAGAAAATAAAACGACAAAGTTTGAGGGCAAAACAGTTTTGTTGCGAATGGGTAATTTTTTCTGAGTGTAGCCACAGTATAAGTTGTATCAACATATAAAAATATATAATATATAAAGAAGTAAAACTTCTAGTTAAGCAAAAATCTTTTTAAATTCCAAATTGCAAAATACCTGATAAATTTCTTTTAATAAAGCATGATTTTTGGCCTGATTGCATTTATATGAAATTCATTTAAAATATAGTCAAAAACTTATATTAAACTGTTTCCAGATAATACCTAATATAATCTAGACAGAGAAATCAAAACAGATTGATACAAATAAAAAATAATCTAACAAAAAACATCTTTGCGTCACAAAAAATATTCTTAATTGGAAATAAAATTTAGGAATATATATAAAATAATATAATATAAATTTCAATATAAATATATATAATATTTGCAAGAAATCCTCATTTTATATATCATAATAAAAATAAGATTCTTTCTTCTGTAATTTTAAGTACAATACAATTTCTGATCTATCTAAAAATAAAATATTTTTTCTGAGTGTATTGTAAAAAATAGTAAAAAAAGAACACAAAAAAAAAAAAAATTGTTTCAACAGATGTACATCTTAATGAATACACTGAACAAAACATTCTGCTAAAATGCTTTATAGAATATATTATAAGAAATTTTTAATAACAAATTATGTTGTCAAAATTTTTTCTAATAACAAAAGTTCTGTTTGCAAAACTTTAACTTAAATAATTTAAAAAAAAAAAATTAAAAATAATTATTTAATTATTAAATATAAATAAATATTTAACACATATTAAAAAAGAAAAACTAAAAATTGGTTTTTTGTTTTGAAAAAGATTTTATTTTAAAAAAATCATGCTATAAATACACTGAAAGAAAATATGTCTGCATTGTGTACAAAATGCTATAAACAGAGTTGAATAGAGCAAGTAGAACATTTTCTTTAATATTAAAAAAAAATAAAAAATTTAATATCATAGAAAAAATTCATTTGCAGTCACTGTCCACAGTTCATCTAAGTCGAAAATTGAAACTAGAAAATTTTCTCTCATAGCAAAACCTTTACTTGGAGAATTTTAACTGATTAAAATTACATTAATTATGGACAGTATTTTTGCCAAGTGTAGTTTTGTAAAGCGCAAAAAAATATATTAATGGTCTGTAAATAGATAGACTTATAGGCCATAGCAGGGTCAGGGTCAAAATAAGCGACATCTTAATCAATTAAGCTGAGAGGCACTTTCTTTGCCAACATCCCCGCCTTTAACGACAGAATATAAAATATATATATGTATATAGAGATACGATCAGCGTCAGCTGTGGGACTATGTTCAATTCATATAAATTAATGGCCTGATCTAAATTCGAAAACAATTGTGCTTTCTAATTGCAGCGAAGAATTTTGGAATGATGAAGCTAATTTGCGTAGCCCTGGTGGCAATGCTTTCGGTACGTTAACCAACACTGCTCAAGTGGAGAATTTCAGTATTCCTAACACAACACTCAATGCTCATTTACAGCTAACGCATGCCCTGGTCAAGGAGGAAATCCAGGCCAAAGAATATCTGGAGAATCTGAACAAGGAGCTAGCGAAGCGCACGAATATCGAAACGGAGGCTTCTTGGGCCTACGGCTCCAATATCACTGACGAGAACGAGAGGAAGAAGAACGAGATATCGGCCGAATTGGCCAAGTTCTTGAAGCAAGTATCCGTGGATATACAAAAGTTCAATTGGCGCAGCTATCAGAACGAGGACATGAAACGTCAGTTCAAATCCCTCTCGAAGTTGGGATACGCCGTTCTGCCTGAGGCAGACTATGCCGAGTTCCTGGAGACAGTCTCCGCAATGGAGTCCAATTTCGCAAAGGTCAAAGTGTGCGACTACAAGGACAGCACCAAGTGTGATCTCTCGCTTGAGCCAGAGATCGAGGAGGTGATCACAAAGAGTCGCGATCACGAGGAACTCAAGCACTATTGGGTACAGTTCTACGCAAAGGCCGGCACAGCGGTTCGACCACAATTCGAGCGTTACGTCGAATTGAATACGAAGGCGGCCAAACTGAATAGTAAGTAAAAAAGTAGATAATTGATGGCAGATGGTAGATAATAGATTAAAGATATTAGTGGTAGTAGTAATATAGGCTATTAGATATTGGATTGAAGTAGGTATATAGAAAATGAAAGAAGATATAAGATACAATATAAAATATACTGTTAGAAGATACAAGAGATAATGAACACAAGATACAAATTGCAGGATAAAAGATACAATATAAAAGACAAAAGATATAAGATAGAAGATACAAGATACATAGATACATAGATACATAGATACATATATACGTAGATACATAGATACATATATACATAGATATACATAGATACGTAGCTACGCAGTTACGTAGTCACGCTGTTACTTAGTTACGTAATTACGCAGTTACGTAGTTACGTAATTACGAAGTTACGTAATTACGAAGTTACGTAGTTACATACTTACGTAGTTACATAGTTGCGTTGTTACGTAATTACGTAGATACATAGATACATAGATGCATAGCTGCATAGATACATAGATACATAGATACGTAGTTACGTAGTTACGTAGTTACATAGATACATAGATACATAGATACATAGATACATAGATAAGTAGTTACGTAGTTACGTAGATACATAGATACATAGATACATAGATACATAGATACATAGATACATAGATGCATAGATACATAGATACGTAGATACGTAGATACGTAGATACGTAGTTACGTAGTTACGTACTTACGTAGTTACATAGATACATAGATACATAGATACGTAGTTACATAGATACATAGATACATAGATACATAAATACATAGATACATAGATACATAGATGCATAGATACATAGATACATAGATACGTAGTAACGTAGTAACGTAGATACATAGATACATAGATACATAGATACGTAGTTACGTAGTTACGTAGATACATAGATACATAAATACATAGATACATAGATACATAGATGCATAGATACATAGATACGTAGATACGTAGTTACGTAGTTACGTAGTTACGTAGTTACGTAGTTACGTAGTTACGTAGTTACGTAGTTACGTAGATACATAGATACATAGATACATAGATACATAGATACATAGATACATAGATGCATAGATACATAGATACATTGATACGTAGTTACGTAGTAACGTAGATACATAGATACATAGATACATAGATGCATAGGTACGTAGATACGTAGTTACGTAGTTACATAGTTACGTAGTTACGTAGATACATAGATACATAGATACATAGATACATAGATACATAGATACATAGATACAAAGATACATAGATACATAGATACGTAGATACATAGTTACATAGTTACGTAGTTACGTAGTTACGTAGATACATAGATACATAGATACATAGATACATAGATACATAAATACATAGATACATAGATACATAGATACATAGATACGTAGATACGTAGTTACGTAGATACGTAGTTACGTAGTTACATAGATACATAGATACATAAATACATAGATGCATAGATACATAGTTACGTAGTTACGTAGTTACGTAGTTACGTAGTTGCGTAGTTACGTAGATACGTAGATACATAGATACATAGATACATAAATACATAGATACATAGATACATAGATGCATAGATACATAGATACATAGATACATAGATCCGTAGTTACGTAGTTACGTAGTTACGTAGTTACGTAGTTACGTAGTTGCGTAGTTACGTAGATACGTAGATACATAGATACATTGATACATAAATACATAGATACATAGATACATAGATGCATAGATACATAGATACATAGATACATAGATCCGTAGTTACGTAGTTACGTAGATACGTAGATACGTAGATACATAGATACATTGATACATAAATACATAGATACATAGATACATAGATGCATAGATACATAGATACATAGATACATAGATCCGTAGTTACGTAGTTACGTAGTTACGTAGATACGTAGATACGTAGATACGTAGATACGTAGATACGTAGATACGTAGATACGTAGATACGTAGATACGTAGATACGTAGATACGTAGATACGTAGATACGTAGATACATACGTACTAAATATATAGATACTAAATACCAGATACATAGATTTAAAATTGAGGATTGAAGATTGAAAATTGAAGATTGAAACTTCAATATAGAAGAGAGATCAAATATAAAAGATGATATATGATTAGTTAGAGATTAGAGGTTAGAGATTTGAAATTAGCGATTAGAGATAAGAGATTAGATATCGATAAGAGGCGAGAGATGAGAAAATAGATAAGAGAAAAATGTAGGAAGCTGAAATTTATGAAAAATGTTTTCCTAACCCTTATCCTACTAATATTTCTCTCCTATTCCCCCATAGACTTTACTTCTGGCGCTGAGGTCTGGCTGGATGAGTATGAGGACGAAACATTTGAGCAGCAGCTGGAGGATATCTTTGCCGAGATTCGTCCGCTCTACGAGCAGGTCCATGGCTATGTGCGCTATCGCCTGAGGCAGCACTACGGCGATGCGGTTGTCTCCGAGAAGGGACCGCTGCCAATGCATCTGCTGGGCAATATGTGGGCCCAACAATGGTCGGACATAGCTGATCTGGTCTCGCCGTTCCCGGACAAGCCGCTTGTGGACGTCTCCGCCGAGATGGTCAAGCAGGGCTATACGCCACTCAAGATGTTCCAAATGGGCGACGATTTCTTCACCTCCATGAATCTGACCAAGCTGCCGCAGTAAGTGAGGCTTAATCAATCTCTTTAGCTTATCTAATTCATTTCACTCTTGCAGAGAGTTCTGGGACAAATCGATCATTGAGAAGCCCAAAGATGGCCGTGACTTGGTCTGCCATGCCAGCGCCTGGGACTTCTATCTGCAGAACGATGTCCGGATCAAGCAATGCACCACCGTGACCCAGAGCCAACTCTTTACCGTGCACCATGAGCTGGGACACATTCAATACTTCCTGCAATATCAGCATTTGCCATTTGTTTATCGCACTGGCGCCAATCCTGGTTTCCATGAAGCTGTTGGTGATGTCCTCTCACTGTCGGTATCGACGCCCAAGCATCTGGAGAAGATCAATCTGCTGCACAACTTTGTGCTCGACGAGGAGGCGCGCATCAATCAGTTGTTCTTGACAGCTCTCGATAAGATCGTATTCCTGCCGTTTGCATTCACAATGGACAAATACCGTTGGTCGCTGTTCCGCGGCGAGGTGGACAAGTCCAAATGGAATTGTGCATTCTGGAAGCTACGTGAGGAGTACTCGGGCATCGAGCCGCCTGTGGTGCGCACAGAGAAAGATTTCGATGCGCCCGCCAAGTATCATATCTCAGCAGATGTGGAGTATCTAAGGTAAGGGAGCTTAAGGAAGTTTTTTTGATTTGGGATTTAAGGAACTTCTGCTGTTCCTATAGGTATCTGGTCTCGTTCATCATTCAATTCCAATTCTACAAGTCGGCCTGCATCAAGGCGGGTCAATATGATCCCAAGAATCCGGCATTGCCCTTGGATAACTGCGATATCTATGGTAGTGCTGCAGCGGGTGCTGCTTTCCAGTGAGTATTATGAGTAAAGAAGAAAGGTTCCTACAGAGTTACCCACTTTATTATTTCCCACTAATATAGTAACATGCTCTCGCTGGGCGCCTCCAAGCCCTGGCCGGATGCACTGGAAGCCTTCAATGGTGAGCGCATCATGTCCGGCAAGGCCATAGCCGAGTATTTTGAGCCCCTGCGTGTCTGGCTAGAGGCGGAGAATACCAAGAACAATGTGCATATTGGCTGGACGGCGTCGGATAGTAAGTTTGCATTCGACTGTTGATATATAGTCTATACATATATAATCTCTTTTCAATCTTATTTCATTTACAGAATGTGTCTCTGCCTAGTTTTGGATGTCTCCTCTGGGTAATTCCCAAAATTTTTTTCGCTTCAACAAGTTCGTCACAAACTTTGATTATGTGAAGTATTAAAAAGCCATTTAAAACACAAAACTCGTATCTTGACTTTTATTGGGAACTTAAGTAGAGCAACAAAATTATAATTACACATTGTGCTCAATGCTAGAAATACTCGAATACGTGCTGGGAATATTGGTCTGCATAACAAATGCTAAAATATGCTGATAAAACTATTTATCTTAGTAGGTAAATCTAGGTATTAGAGAGCCAATCAAAATTGTGAAGTAAAGCTGAAAAAATAGTTCCTATGACTAAAACATTAAGTATCTAAATTAAATTATTCTGCGTGCTCCAATCCTTGTCAGCAGCGGACTCACTCACACATATTCAGTTCGCACTGAGCAAGCTGAGCGCTACACATACATATATAAATGATGGATAGCCGACAATTTCCCCTACTCAAAACAGCAACGACAGCTCTGCTGCCGACTAAAAGCGGGATCAAATGCCAAAATGTAAATGCAAAAAAAAATGTAAACGCGAAATTGTCCACACTCTCATTAGCAGAAATAGCTCTTCGGATAATCGCTTTCTGCTTGTGCTGCAATCCCTATCCACTCTTTAACTCTCTCACACATAAACAGTCGACCCTCAGTTTGCATTGCGCTCATACATATAAAATGGATTGCTAGGCAATTTCCGATGCTCTCACCAACAATGGCCGCTCTGCCGCCGACTCACTCACACACACAAATTGTCCACTAAAAGCGGGATCAAATGCAAAGGCGTAAAGGGAGAACTGCGAAATTGCCCACACTCTCATAGGCAGAAATAGCTCTGCGGATAATCACTTTCTGCTTGTGCTGAAATCCCTGTCTACTCTTTGACTCTCCCACACACACACAGTCGAACCTCAGTTTGCATTGCGCTCACACATATAAAATGGATAGCTAGGCAAATCTCACCGACAATGGCCGCTCTGCTGCCGACTCACTCACACACACAAATTGTCCACTAAAAGCGGGATCAAATGTAAAAGCGTAAATGGAGAACCGCGAAATTTCACACTCTCCACAGCAACGCCCGGAGAAAAACACTGACTTCTTATATAAACACTGACTCCATATAAATGGATGGATGATTTCTGATTTTCTCTACTCTCAACAGGAATAGGTTGATCAATAGGATGGTCATACCAAACATTAATGTTTGTCACCTTTTAATAAAAAATTTAGTTTAATTAATTAGTTGAAAAAACTGTACAAATTTTGTTGGCTGAAATATTTGAAAAATATTTTTAAAAAGAATTCAACTAATATTTTATAAGTTAAGAAATTAAACTGCCTTTCAAATTTGTTGACATCTCTTTAAGTTTAGATTTGATAGGTGTTCAAAGTTACATATGTTCTAGGTGCTGGCTAAAATAAAATTTGAGCCACTGTATGTATATATTGTTCACTCATGGCGGAATAAAACCCAAAAGCGCAAATGGATAGCCAAAAGATTTCCCCTACTCTCATACAGAAACGATAGCTCTGCTACCGACTCACTCGCACACACATATTGTCCACTAAAAGAGGGATCAAATGCAAAAGCGTAAATGGAGAGCCGCGAAATTGCCCACTTTCTCATTAGCAGGAATAGCTCTACTGATAATCACTTTCTGCTTGTGCTGCAATCCCTGTCTACTCTTTGACTCTCCCACACACACACAGGCGACCCTCAGTTTGCATTGCGCTCACACATATAAAACGGATAGCTAGACAATTTCCGATGCTCTCACCACCGATGGCCGCTCTGCTGCCGACTCACTCACACACACAAATTGTCCACTAAAAGAGGGATCAAATGCAAAGGCGTAAATGGAGAACCGCGAAATTGCCCACACTCTCTCAAAAACACTGACCACACAGGTCGCATTGCGCATTGCACATTGTACATATAAATGGATGGATAGCTGAGTGATTTCCCCTACTGTCAACAGCAATAGGTTGGTCATTCATACCAATTATTAATGTTTGTCACTTTTTAATAAAAAACATAGTTTAATGATGTAATGCAAGTAGTTGAAAAAAGCTGAGAAACTTTTGTTTGCTGATCTTTTAGTTTTAAATATTATAAAATGTTTGAAAAATACTTAAAAATTAATTGAGCTCATATTTTTTAAGCTAAAACATTCAATTTTAAGCTGCCTTTCAAATTAAGTTGACATCTCTTTTAGTTTAGATTTTATAGGTGTCCAAAGTTATGTTTTAGGTGCTGGCTAAAATAAATTTTGAGCCACTGTATGTACATATTGTTCACTCTTGGCGGAATAAAACCCAAAAGCGCAAATGGATAGGCAAGAGATTTATTCGACTCCTCTAAAGCAAAGATACCTCTGGTGCCGACTCACTCTCACAGACAAATTGTTCACTCAAGGCGGGATCAAATGCAAAGGCGTAAATGGAGAACCGCGAAATTGCCCACACTCTCATTAGCTGAAATAACTCTGAGGATAATCACTTTTTGCTTGTGGTGCAATCCCTGTCTACACTCTGACTCTTTCACACATACACAGTCGACCCTCAGTTTGCATTGCGCTCATACATATAAAATGGGACCAAAAGTGGAAGACCAAATGGATAGTTGGGCAATTTCCGATGTTCTCACCAGCATGGGCTGCTCTACTGCCGACCCACTCTCACAGACAATTTGTCCCCACAAAGCGGAATCAAATGCAAAAGCGCAAATGAAGAGCCGAGAAATTGACGACACTCTCAACAGAGGAAATAGCTCTGCGGATCATCGCTTTCTGACTCTCTCACAAATGCACAGTCAACCCTCAGTTTTTAGCTAGGCAATTTTCGATGCTCTCATCAGCAATGGCTGCACATTCTTTGCATTGCAGACAATAAAAGTGAAGTGGGACCGAAAGCCCAGCTCTCTCAATGGCTGCTCTCCTGGATAAGAACGATTTGTCACTGCTGTAATCCCTCTGCTAATAACATTTACTCATTCCACCGCTAGCGCCTACAGTTTGGCTGCTGCGCTTAGTAGTTCTTTGGACGTCGTTTCGATCACACCTGGTGCGCATCACTTTGTTGGACCTAATGCAATTCAAATATTTTTACTTACTTAAAATTAAAAATTTGGAGGCTGTTTATAATTTAAGCAATAAAATAAGCTTTTGCCTAAACGTATGTTGTAGGAAACTCGCTTTTATGCTGCAGCAAAAAGTATGCAATATTCAGTGTTGACTGGATTGCGAAATTTTATTGCTTAGTTAGAGTAGATCTATAGATGGAAATAAAATTTATAATATTTAGCTGAGTTTAATGATTGAGCTAATGAACTATCTCTACAATGTCTTAGTTAATTAGTGAGTGGATTAGTTGAATTAGTTAGCTCAAAAGTAAATTAACTTTGTTCTATTCACAAACTCAATTAGGTTTTGCACAAAGCTTTGAGCTTGCAAATAATTGAGAGGAAAACCGGAAAACTTTTAAAAATACAAATTAAGTAAAAAACCCCACTATAATTAAAATGCAATTCATTATGATGACTACGCGCCCGGCTGATAATTGGAATAAAGTAAATAGTTAATAAAAAACATTGTTAGCTTTAAGATTATTCATTGAAATGCATGGTTCAATTAGTAACAGATATCTCTTAATTATAATTATTTTCCCACGCTTTGCAGCCAGCTGTCTCGAGCTATATAACATGTTCACTATATGTGATTACTGAAAGTACTTTAGGTATGACTAGATAGATATATTATATCACATAAGATCACTCGAAGTACTTTAGTTGCGACCTTGAATTGGAGTAATCTAAAATAAATATCAAATAGGGCAAGAATGCCAGACGGAGAGATACTTTATATAGCTGTCTCTAAAATATGTTCCAGATAATAATATTTTAAGTACTTCAGATATGATCTTTACTCTAAGATCACGATGGTTGCGAACTTGAATTGGATTTACCCAAAAGTAGTAAGAAATAGAAATAGACAAGAATGTTTGACTAGCACATATCCTGTAAAATAGTGTCTCAAATATGAATATGCATATTCTAAGTACTTAAAGTGTTCTCCTGAATGGCAGCTGTTCATACTAAATAACAGGAATGTGACGAATGTACGACTACAAAATACCCCGTACAGCCATCTCTAGAGCAATTACTATACTCTAAACACTCAAAGTTATTTAGATATTATTTTGACTTGCAGCAAATTAAATTTATTATGATGTTGAGAAATATATCAGAATATACCCTATACAATTACCTTTTTTTAAATTCTTTCGTTTTACAAACTTATAATAGATCTAATCAAAATAAAATTACCAAAGATTTTGCATAATTAAATAAATATATTATTATTATCTATTATTTTTGCATTTTAAATTTTTGGTACTATTAACATATATCCTGTAAAAAATTAAATAACAATAATAAATAAAATGCCATAAAGAATCTATCATCCAATTAAAATTTACCTTTAAAAATATTAATAATACTACAAATTAAACATGAAAAATTAATTTTAAAATGTTTTTAATAAAAGAATACATGAATTTTCCAATCTACCTCTCAATATCCATTACCGAAATACAGGGTATTTTAACAAAGCTCAGATCTGTTCCAGACTGCAAATGTATAAGAGCTTATTTATGAGCTCATTTCTGTGGAAAGAAACTAGAGATCCCGAACTAATTACACCATGATTCATATACACACATACATACATATACATATATATAATTAAATATATATTTACATATACATACACATACATTTATATATCTATTTATATTTAATATTATGCTTACCTGTTTATTTGTATGCCATTGGCGCAATCAAAGCATCAATCAGTCTTACTCATATCACCCCTTTAGTTAGCACCTCCTCTCTCTCTCCTCTCTCGCTTTATCTTTACAATTGATCTTCGCTGCAATCATTAATTTCACACACACACACACACGCGCATGCATACGCCCCCCACTCTCGTCGTACGATGAGTCAACACACTTTTTCACATGCGCCTAGGTCAAGAGTGACATTCCACGGGCTGTAAAGTGAGGCGTTTTTGCATTTTCAGTTATACACGCGCTAACTGCGACGTTGGCTGCGACTGCGACTGCGGCCAAACATACATTACAAATAAATAAATTAGTTTAATGCACTTTGCTAGTTTTTATGTTTTGCTGTTTTGTTATGCTTTCTTATGAATCGAGTAGACGAATTATCATAAAAAAGCAACAGCAAAAAAAATGCAAGCTGGTCACACTAAAATATGCATTCGCTTATGCTTGTTATGCTCGTTATTTGGTATCGATACTTGATCAATTGCAGAAGCTTCTTTCCGCTTGGTGTTCTTTAAATAGTGCAAATCGGTCACATTTGCGTGCGTGCGCAAAATTAAAACGCAATTAAATGGCTGCAAAATTGTTGATAAATAAAAAGTGCAAATTTGATAAATATATATACCATGTACATATATACATATAAGTATATATGGAGTCGACTTTTGAGTGAGCGCCACCTAAAATGAACGACTCGTTCATTTTATAACCTGAGTACTTTCTCACACTTGCCATAATTATGCGGCTAAACATTTTTTTTCTTTTTGTAACTGATTAGTACTCGGAGTTGTACTTGTAAGTTGGTATGTACATGCATATGTATGTATGTATGCATGTATGTGTATATTCGTTTAACTTACCCTCACCCTCCCTTATAATTGCAAACATGCATGCAAAAACATTTACATACACACTTTAACTTGTTGCCTATTGTGTTCCCAAGCTTATGGCTGATTTGATTGTTGTTGTTGCTGTCGTTAACTGCGACGTCAACTGCTCAGCCATCGCAGTCGCAGTGCTAATTGCGTTTATCTCACACAACATGTAGGGAACATCGCAGGTAGAGTTGACTGCGACGCCGACTGCGACGCGGATTGCAACTGCGACGTCGCTACGTTGAAATTTGAATTCATTTTCGAGTCACAAACAAAATAATACAACAAAAAAAGTCGCAAAGTAATTTCGAAAAAAAATTCTTACACTCAAGTCAGTAGAGTTTTAGACGCGTTACGTGACGTTACGTGGGTGTACGGGCTCCGAAATATTCCGAAACAGAAAGTGACCTCAAAAACCGAAAAGTAGTGCGATCCCAAAAAGCAGCTTACGAAAAGTATTGCAATTTGCACCTAATATAATAATAATAAATAGTGAAGTCTACACAGTCAAAAATAAGATAATTAAATATTCTCTGACGTCAAGATTAATTCAGAATCTGTGCTCTTGTGAATACAAATTTTTGTGAAAGTCTTAAGATTATAATAATACTCCCTTTCAAAAATCTATTCTATTTTGTTCTGACCGAAAATAAAAAAAAAATATTAAGTGCAATATTTCTATACTTTTTTGTTCTCTTTGAAAAAAAATAAAGTAAAGAAAAATCAAAAAAGTTTTGTGAGAATATAAAAAAAAAAACCAAAAAGAAAACAAAAACGAAAATTAGCTTTTAATTCTTGTAAAATTACAGAAATGTATCTTATGCGAAAAATTTAATAAAGAATTTAAAAAAATAAAATATACAAAATTCATTTTAAAATTAAAATAAAAACTAATAAAATAAAAAAAAAAATTGTTGAAGTAAATAAAATAGTTAAATTATAGCTATAAAATCAGTGAAAAATTTAAAAAATTATATTTTATATACATATAAAATATACTATTATAAAATAATCTAAAAAAATAATAATAAAAACTATCAAAAATATATAAAAATAATATAAGCAACGGAAAAATAGAAAAAAGATCCCCAATATTTAAAAAAGACAAAAATTTTAATTTATTAAAAAATGTTATTAAAATAAATAAAAATGTTAATGTTTATTCCAAGAAAAAATCAAACCTAATAGTATATTTTTTCAAGGTCAAAACCCATTCTATGATAAACCTAAACGCTACAATTCAAACTGTTTTCTTTCCCATAAAGTATTCATTCTTCGCGTGATCAGCTATTTTATATATAGTCTGTCTATTTATGCTTTTAAGAAAATGTCAAACGAACTGTAATTAAAATTGTTAATTGCTTGTGAAAGATTTTAATAAGCACTGCGCGCTGACCTTGAAAGTGTGTTAAATATCAACTTTATATATATAGATCGCATTGCATGATAAACGAATATGTGGCATTGTCTCTTTATCATATGCTCCACACTGTGGAGCATGGGTCAAGCTAATCCCCAACTTAATTTGCCCACACCACAGCCCGAGATCTTCTACAATGGCTACACGCCCAATGTGGCAACAACGCCCGCCCAGCTGAGAGCCGATCGCGATCGCAGCCAGCGCTATGGACCGCCCTATTCAGAGAATGGAGATGGGAGCAGCAGCAGCGGAGGCAGCGATGATGGACTGGATGACTTTAGGGTGAGTAATTAAACATTTATGAACTAATTAATGAAATATTCTAATCTCTAATCGATCTCATTTGCAGTACGGTCAGACCTATGATGAGCGTATGCGATTGGGCTACGCCTATCCCACACCTCGATTGAATTTCAGTGATCGCGTCGGTGATTCACCCTTCAGTGCGGATAAGCAGGTGAATCGTGGCCAAGATAATCGCTATGCGAATCACAATTATGGACCAACATCGAGCAGCACCGAACGCAACTATGGCAACTTTAACGATCAGCCAAACTACAATAACTATAATCCCAATCCGAATGTTAATGCCAACTACAACAATCTGAATGATCCATATGTGAATACTCCCAATGTGGAATTTCTGGGCAATGATCGCAATCGCTATCAGAATCCCTACCAATCCAATCAGGATCGCTTCAACCTGAATCAGGGCTATCAGGAACGTCAGCGCTATCAGCAGGATCGTCGCTATCAGCAGGAGTTGGAGAAGCTGCGAAATTTGCTAGTCGAAACGGACCAAAAGGGTTCACTCGAATGCACCGCCAATGTGGCAGCTCAATGGAATTTCGAGACGAACGTCAATGATTATACGCAAACGGAAGCGGTAAGTTTTGATAGTGGGGTATGCACGTACAAGCACATACCCTTGAAATTGTAATTGTTGTAGTTGAAATCGAGTTGCTGCGGCACGCGATCTTACAACAGCTTGAGATTGAATGTCTATGCAACTTGGCAGCTAACTTGAAATAGCCAACACAATATTTACAACTCACACACATACACACACCATAGTCAAGGTCGTTTGCCTGGCGAAGTTCTCAGGCCAATTTGCCAATGTCAACGAATTGCAGTCTGAGACTTTTACAGCACGTTTTTGGGTCAAAACTTAATGTGATTAAAGCAAAGATGTGTTTTTTAGTTAAAAATATATATATTGGAATATAGATAATTTGAAATAGCGAGGGAATGATATATATTACGAACTACTTGAGTTTTACGAATTGTCAAAATTTAAATTAAACGAGGCTCAAAAAATAAATAAATAAATAAATAAAAATTAAATAAATAAATAATAAATAAATAAATAATAATAATAAATAAAATAACAATAAAAAACTAAAAAGAATTTAATAATAATAATAATAAATAATCCAAAATATATGTATGTATAACTTGGAATTAAATAAAAAAGTTAAAAAAAAATTTTGGGTGCTGCGAACGAGAATTGGTCAGAAATAGAAATAAATTTATGTGCTACAATGAATTGCAAGAGTTATACAAAATATCCATACATAAAAGTAAATATACAAAAAAAAAAAAAAAAAAATTGCCTAAATAGAGCTAACATAAAAGATTTAGCCTATGTTGCTAACTGGAGCTTTCTTTCAACAGCATTTTTTGTGAATCAGTTTTACGATTTTTCGAAATTTTCTAATTAATAGGAATTTTAAATTTTTTGATATTTACTTTTCTAAATGAGGCGGAACTGCAAATAGTTTGAGTATTTTATAAAAATTAATTAATTAGGAGATAGCAGAAACTTCTATAATATTCCTAAGATTAGAGTATCTAATTGACATATGAGACCTTGTGCTTTGAGTTTTTTAGATAATACCTCCTTAAACTCAAAAATACTTGATTGATTCTTATTATATTTATTTTATATTTTTATAACAATTTCATAACAATATTATTATTATTATTATTTATTATATAATAATATAATAAATTAAAATTATAAAAATTTGATATTTTAATAAAAATTTCATAACAAAATTCAATTAGAATAATATTAATTTGATATTTTCCTAACAACTTCCATTTGTTCTTCCAGCTCAACGCTCAGCAGCGCTATGTGGAATATCAGCGCATAACAGCGGAACAATCGAAGCGTATTAACAAAGATCTCATATTTGATCGTCGTTTATACAGACAGCTAATGCTGCAGTCTGAAGTGGGACCCAATTCGCTATCCCTGGATGTTTTAGACAGAGTAAGTTTTCCTTACATCTAAAAATACAAATATACCTAAATATTCACCATTTACTCCACAGTACAATCGCTTGTTAAACGAAATGCTTTTCCTGTACAACGATGCCAGCATTTGCGCTTATCAGCAGCCATTTCAATGCGATTTGCATTATATACCCCATCTCAAGGATATTATGGCCAAGAGCAGGGATTGGGATGAACTGCAGCATACCTGGGTGGAGTATCATCGCAAGGCGGGGCGTGGCATGCGCGATAACTACGAGCAATTGATTGATGTGATGCAGGATGTGGCAGCTGCAAATAGTAAATGCATTTAAATATATATATAAATTTTGATGAGTTTAAAATTAATCCTGAATATTTTACAGATGTCAGCAATGGCGGCGAGTATTGGTTCTTGGCCTACGAATCGGGCAATTTCCGTCAGGATATTGACATTGTTTGGGAACAGATACGTCCGCTGTATGAAAGTCTACATTCGTATGTGCGTCGCAAGCTGAGGGATTACTATGGACCGGATCGTATCAATCGCATTGCGCCCATTCCGTCCCATATATTGGGCAATATGTACGGACAGTCGTGGTCGAATGTACTGGATATATTAATACCGTATCCGGGTCGCAAGCTCATCGATGTCACACCACGTATGGTGGAGCAGGGCTATACGCCGTTGTTGATGTTCCAGCTGGCCGAGGAGTTCTTCACGTCCATTAATATGTCAGCTGTGGGCCCAGAATTCTATAGGAATTCGCTGTTTGAACAGCCGCTCGATAGGCGCGTCCTCTGCGAGCCATCCGCCTGGGACTTTTGCAATCGTCACGATTTTCGTGTTAAAATGTGCACGGACATCAATCAGCGCAGTTTGGTTAGTGTGCATCATGAGATGGCGCATATACAATATTTTCTGCAGTATCGCCATCTGCCCAAAGTCTTTCGCAACGGCGCCAATCCGGCTTTTCATCAGGCCGTGGGCGATGCAATCGGCTTGTCCGTCTCCACGCCAAAGCATTTGCAAACTTTGGGTCTGCTGCAGCGATCGCTGGACGAGTCGAGCTATGACATTAATTACCTATTTACCATGGCTATTGACAAAGTGAGTGTGTGCATGATGAATGAATATTGTATAATATAAATATTAATATATATGTGTACATCTTCTTACTTTTCTCTAGGTGGCCTTTCTGCCCTTTGCCTTGGCTTTGGACAATTGGCGTTACGATGTCTTTAGCGGCAATGCAAATAAGCGCGTTATGAATTGCCATTATTGGAATTTACGGTAAAGGATGGAGCTTTGATAGTCAATCTGAATTTATATATATTTTTTTATTTATGTGTTTGTTTTTTTTTTTTTTTTTTCAGTGAAAAATATTCTGGCATAAAGCCGCCTGTTTTGCGCTCTGAAATGGATTTTGATGTTGGTGCAAAATATCATATACCTGCAAATATACCTTATATAAAGTGAGTAGTGTTTTATATTACTTTTATATAGCTTATTGTGAATTTAACTGAAATATTTATATAAAGCTTGTGTGTTTTCTTAAAAGATGTAGTTTTATCGAATTTATTGGCTTTGCCTCTCTTAAAGAAATATAGGAATTATTAGTAGCACTTTATATATATATATATATTTTTTTTTTTTGGAACAATATTGTTGAAATTATAATGGGAATTAATTCTATATATTTTTTTAAAATGGTATTATGTTCTTATATTTCATTATCCAGTTTCTCTCATCTAGTTAGCCCTTGAAATAGAAGTGTTAATTAAGTTATTTGCAATATTTCTAGACATTTCGCTCTCCAATGTCTCTTACATAGTTAGCTTTTAAAAAATAAATATAATAACAATTTAATCTACCTCCTTATATATTTGTGTTTGCTATTAAAAATATATTCTATACAAATTTCCAAATTGATTATGGGAATTTATATTAGTTTTCTATAGCAATTTCAATTTTCAAATATTTCTAGACACTCCACTCTCCAATATCTCTTAACTTAACTTAGCTCTTGAAATACCTATCTGAAAATCAATCTCTTACACATCCTTCATGAATTTATTAGGAATTTATACTAATTTTTAATATTTTTTTTATAAGTATTTTTTTATAGCCTTTATCAACATGCATTCAGTCTAAGTCAGTCTAGTTTTCAAATTAATGCCTGCTATATAATTAAGTTGTTATTGTCTTTTTTAGACATTCGACTCTTCAATGTCTCTTAACTTTGTGAGCTCTTGAAAAACTTTCCTGTAAATCAAATAATCAACCTCTTACGCATATTCCTTCATGCATTCACATCTTCCTTCCATTTGAGACGCATTCGATTACATAGTTTATATTGCATTACCGCACGAATTGTTCGGTTTCTCTTATCTAATTTGCCACATAACGCAAATGCAGCAATTAAAACTCGCAACAAACAAAAGCTTGTTATTAATTTTGCTATTTTCGATTACAATTTACACACACACACACAGAGAGGGAGGGAGAGAGAGAGAGAGCGAGAGAGAGACAATCGCACAACATTTCAAATATTTTCCGTCAAATTGGCGGCGATTACGCGTCGCAATATTCGAATTGCCAAGACATTGCAGCTCCCTCTTAGCCCGCACTCCATCACAAGTTGGCCCACTGACTGGCTTATAATGACCAATCCAGTAGACACACACACACACACTCACACACACACAGAGGCACTCACATATGTTTATTGGCGGGGCGGTAAAGATAGAAAAGAAAGAAAAACTCGCATGTCGACGAATATTTCCCGCATTCACTTTCCACATGGCTGCTGCCAAAAGCGGCTCTTGCTTGGCTTTGGCTCTGACATCATTTAAATAAAGCCACAAATAGTAACTGTTACGAAAAATCACTCACACACACACACACACATACACACATCGCACCACTTGCTTTGTCTTTTTTCTAGTGTATATGCAGGTCGTTCGATTGTCTGGTCTAGAGTGACCCACAAAAGTCAATGAAAATAACAACAACAAAAAAAAACAGCTAATTTTTCCTGGGGCATGCAAATGCAAATTTTCGGTGTGCCACAAAAGCGAAACACCGCATGCTGCAATGGATGGCACCACCAGCACACCACCCAAGAAAATGGCGGTGTCAATGACTGCCCATTAGTGTTGACCATGCCTAAGCCAATAATGCTTTGTGCGGTTTCCATTTGTTTTCTTTTTATTTGTATTTTATTTTTATGGTCTTTTATTGTACGTCCATTTAAATGTGAGACAAGGCGTTGACTATTATGACAACCAGCTAACCAGCCAGCCAGCCAGCAGTGGTGCAGTGGTTGCGTAACTGACTCTTTTGGCTAACCACCATGGCTGGCCTGGTTGGGCATTTGACGACGTTTTAAAGGGGTTCTTTCAAGGTTAAGCAGGTTGTATGAGCTATGAAGAGCAATAAGGGCCTTAAAATATTATTTAGCTTAGCTAAAGGATATTTCATATTGAAATATATATATATATATATATTTTGCTATATATTTAAAAAATATTATAAATATTTTAAATAGAAATAGAAAAAGAAATATATATTATAAATATTTGAAATAGATATAGTATCTATTAATATATACGCATGTGAATGTTTTTATTTTTGATTAGAAATAGTTGTATTATATTTATTAAATGTAGCAAAGAAAGAAAATTTTTGTTTTTCGTTTAACAAGTTTTCTTTGGTTATTATCAAAATATTTTGTTAACAAAAAATTTTTTTTTGTGTTCATATTTATTGTTTTTTAAATTTTTTATTTATTTTAAAATTTTTTTTTTTAAATTTTTATATTTTATTATTATTGAAAAAAAAGTATTTCTTTATATTATTATTTTTAAAAAATGTATTACAAAATTTCTATTAATTTATTTTAATTTTCTAAAATTTATGTTGGCTTTTATATTTTAATGCCCATTATTTTTTACCTCGATCCCACACTTTGATTAACGACTCACTATTCATAATCTATAAATTTTGTTATAACTTAAACCCATTGAAAATGTTTTTGTGGAGAAAATATATATAACGAAGAATAGGGACATGGCACACATAAAGTATTTGTAAAGTATTATGCAAAAAAAAAAAAAAAAAAAAAAAACAATAGTGTAGGTTCTTGCGATATTATTCAATGATTTTTTATGGGATTTCGAATTCTTTTTCTCATTTCTCTTCCTTCAACTTCCTTCTTCCATCCTTCCTAGTCGAGCACTCCCAAGCACTCTTACCTGATTCAATATCTTAATGAACTTATTGTATATTTATATATAGTAATTATCTAGTGCGAAGAATTTGTACTGAACTCTAAACTTTACTCAATTTAAAATAAGAATTGATTTGAAAATATGTTCGTTTTTTATACAAATTGCTTTACCCTTTACCTTTAGCTAAGTAATCCGATTTCGGCTGTCACTTGAAACTAGCTCAGAGCTCAAAGACAAATAGCTAGATCTTTTATAAACCAACAGTTTTATACGAACCCACAAAGAGCTAATTGAAAAACCCATTAGCCAGATTTTATGGCTGGCCATTCTATTGAGGGGAAAGATTACAACACAACAGGCAGCAACAGGCAGCAACAGGCAGCTCAGGCACTGGCTATTGTGTGTTGATTATTTATTGCATAATCCATAAACTGCAAATGCTACAGTTAGAGTTACAGTTACATAAACAAAAGCTACCACTAACAGATATGTATGGCCACAACAAACCACCAAGAGAGTTAGCCTCAATATGGTAATAAAACGGAGCCAGAGTCCGGCTTTAGCCAAATGTCTGAACGATCGCTGAACACTTTTCATTTCGCTTTGGGTTTCACAACACGTTTTGCATGTGCGCTTTTGTCTCAAATATCGGTTAGGAGCACATGTCCTACAAACCGACTAAGGAAAACGTGATAAATCTATGGCCCACTTGGTTTGCCTGGAAATTGCAGCAGCATTGCAGCTTCAATGAAACCGAAATGCAAATTGAAACCTAATCTTAAGATAGACATACATATATATATATAAAAATGTGTGTATATATAGACAACGCCAACACAGACAAAGACTTGCCAGCCGCAGGCCATATTCAAAGTTGATAGTTGCTATAGACACGACCAGTAGATACTCTGTAATTGCTTGATTATTTGATTTGACATAAGTTTTTACTGGTTTTTTATTGTGTCAATTTATTTTTTTACTCTCATAAAATTAGTTTTTTATGTAAATTGAAATGCTTATACATTATCGGTAAAATCTTAAAAACATATTGAGCTATTTTTTAAATATTTTATTCATAAAAGCTAAATCTGTTTTGTTCTTAAAAAAATTTTTTTTGGTATTGATTTTTAAAGAGTCTTAAGTGTAAATATTATATACAAAAAAAAAAAAAAAAAGAAAAATAATAAATAAAAAAAAAAACAAACAAAAAATAATAAATGAATTAAAAAAAAAAAATAACTAAAACAAAAAATTAAAAAAAGGAGGGAATAAAAGCGACAAGAGCGAACAAGAAATAAAGAGTGAAAAAAAAAATTAACTTAAATTCTTAAAAATGCTTTCGTTTTCTTGAAATTTGTAATTTTTATTTTTATATATATATATATATTTATTTTTTTTTTTAATATTTGTGCGGTTTTTTTAATTTTAATTAGTTGATAATTATAAAAGTGTACTTATGATGATGACAACATCTAAAATTTTGTTTGAGCTAAGCTTTGATTTAAAAAAAAATTAGTCAAAGAAATTTTTGAAAAAATTTGATTTTTTGCTTGAATATCTCGGACCACATTAAGTAATAATCCTAATAAACCAATTTACTATTAATATTCGCTGACTACTTAGACTACAGGGTATCACAACAACCACACACAAATCGGTCGTCGTTGCTAATAAAAAGTAATGCCTAGCCGCAAAATAAACGCTAGGAAATGGACGCGAGTGCCGTCAGCGACTTGTCGTTGTTGTTGTTGATGTTGTTGTTGTTGTTGCTGTGGCATGGAAAAGCGTAATGATAAAAACATAGTGTGGCAAATGTAATAATAAACATGTTGATCACCCTCTCAGTGGGCGCTGCTTAGGCACTTTGAATATGCAATTATGAATAGCAGGCAATGTTTACCCCATTTTGAAAATTAGATAAACCAAACGGCTGTATAAGGCGAAATGACTTGATAACAGTGCAGTGCATTATAATGCACAATTTCGTTAGGTTGTTGAGCAACTCACTGACATCTATGTTAAGAGAAGTTCGGCTGAAGTTAGCTGATAGTTGGGGATAGAAAAAATGTAGAGGGAAACTGAAACCTGAAAAATGTCTAATGTATTCAGTAAATGTGGAAATAGTTACGAAAGGGTAAATATAGTTTTAATTATAAATATTACATCTAGTAATATTTATGATTATATTTTTTACGTTTAAATAGTTTTTGATTCTGCTGCACCAACAAAAATAAAGCTCAATTTAAAGATATATTACTTACAAACAGGAACAGCATCAGTTTCAGTTTCTTTTATGATTTCTTATCTTTTGAGTTTATTTTAAATTATGCATATAAAGTATAAATAAAAAAAAAAATGATTTCGAATAAAAATGTATTTTATTTTATTTTAAATTTTTAATATGTTTAAATTTGCTTTTCTTTATATTTGATGAAAACTAGAGAATTGTTCCTGAATGCATTTACTTTTTATATTTTTGGCTCGAAGTATTATTAATTCACATAACATTATTTTAAATTTTAAAAATTTATTAGTTTTATTAAGTTGGTGAATTTTATGTTTTATTTATTTTTTATATATACTTTATATATAATAGTCGAATTATCATTGTCAGAAACTTCTTTTATTTTTTATTATCTTTTGATTTTGATATAAATATTTTTAAATATTTTATATTTTTAAATATTCAAATTTTTTTATCTATATTTAGAAGTATGTATATTTAAAAAAAATTTTTTTTAAATATATACCTACATATATGTTCTTTTCTACATATATAAATTTTGTAATTATTTTTAAATATATATTTTTTATGTCTTGTATTATTGTTTTATAAATTCTTTTATATATTATATATATATATATATTTTTTTTTCTATTTTAATTCTGGTAATTTTTTTTATTACGAAAGAAAACAGCATTTTGATTTTAGTTTTGATCACTTGATTCTTCTCGTTTTTATTGTTAACATATTCATCAGCTTCATTTTCAATGATTTTGTTGTTGTTGTTGGTGTTTGTTTTTGTTGTGTATTTGTTTTTACAGAGACAAAAAAATATTATTTGGTAAATTAAGTACTTTTTATAAATCAGTTTCGACAGCTTTATACATTTAGCAAAACTATAGATAGTTGTTGTTTAGGTTGCATTAAAAACTATATAGCAAAAAATATTACAAAAATAATACAATACGTTCGTTTACAAACTGACTTAATTAGGCGACTGCACGGCTGCCTGCCTGCCTTAACTATCATTTATATATAAAAATATTACATATATATATATATATATACGAGTATATTAATATGTTAGCTAGAGTAAACACTTAAACACTATAACAGAAGTCTTATCACACGCTTGTCAATTCTCAAATATCATATCGAGCCGAACAGAACCGGGTGCACAGTTCGGATGGACCAGAGCAGAAGGAGGAGTAGCCGCAGCTGGAGGACAAAAACAGCAGCAGCAACCACATCGTCAGATGTTGTACCCAGTATTATCATTCGCGTTCGAGTGAGAGAGAGAGAGAGAGTGACAGCCAAGTCCAACAACACATCCAATATATACGATCCTGATGAGAGGGTTTTCTTTATATGTGTTGTATGTGTTGTTGTGGTTGTTGTTTTAGGGTCTAGTCTCATTAACTTTTCTCTTAGTTGTTGTTCTGAGTGGTTGTGGGCGAGCCCAAATGTGTTGTATCTTTTTTTTTTTTTTGTTTTGTTTCTTAAAGTCTATGTCTAATCGTCTTCAAAATTTCTCATAACAAATCTCACGGGATATTTTCGTCAACGTTTCTTGGGTTTTCCTTTTTGTTGTATTTCTCTTCTTTTGTTTTTTTTTTTTTATGGCTTAAGCTAAAGTTCGTTCATAAAATCTAAGTAAGTTCGTTTCGTGTCACATTTTGGTCACATTGTAAATTTTCAAAGAATCTCTATCGTTATCACGTTCTATATAGCAATTGTGGAATTGGAATGTTGGGCATTTGGGTATATGATATGGAAGAACTTTGTTTTGGATTGTTTTTTGAATGTTTGTGAATGTTATTTTAGTTTTTTTCTATTTTTTGTTCAGTTTAGCTATATATCCATTCTCATAACCGTTACCGTTCATAACCGATATTCTCAATGCTGCAAAGAGAGTGAGAAAGAGAGAGAGAGAGAGAAGAGAAAAGAAATGTTCATTCACCAATTTTAGTAACCGTGATATGAATGATAATCATGATAGTCATTAAAATCATGCTGCACCTCATGCTCTTGTTCATGATGATGCTCCTCAATGGGTGCCGAATATGATGAATGATGGATGGGCTCATGCTGTTCCTGATGATGATAGTGATGATCCTCCTCGATGTGTTTGTGCACAAACTCGGGCTCCTTGTAGCTGACGTGCTTCTCATGATACTCGGGCACATGCTTCTCAATGTGAACATGAACGGGCTTCTCCACGGGCACCTTGACGGGGTACGGAACGTGTTTCTCAACCTTAACGGGCACTTCCTTGATCACTGGATAAGGTGCGGGCACATGTACTTTCACCTCATAGGGCACTGGCTTCTCAACATGCACGGGCACGGGACGATCGTAGGGCACATGGACGGGCACTGGCACCTTCTTGATTACGGGCACTGCCACTGGCTTGTCGACATAGTGGGGCACTGGCTTGTCCACATAATGGGGCACGGGCTTCTCAACGGGCACCTTGACTGGGTAGTGAACGATCTTCTCGACGGGGTACGGCTTGTCGACATGCACGTGCTTCTCTACCTTGTAGTGGACGATCTTTTCGACGGGATATGGAGCGGGCACATGTACTTTGACTGGCACATGGACCTTCTTCTCAACTGGATAGGGTGCGGGCACATGTACCTAGAGTGAAGTTATAGAACGGCATTTTAACTAACTGTAAAAGTCTTGTTAGCAGAGCTGACTGCTATACCTTGACGGGCACTGGACGATCGTAGGGCACATGGACGGGATAGGGTATCTTCTTTTCGACGGGATATGGCGCTGGCACTTCATAGGGCACCTTCACGATCTCCTTAACCTCATAGGGCACGTGCTTGATAACGGGATATGGCTTGGGCACCTTGACTTTCACGGGCACATGAATGTGTTTCTCCACTGGCACATGGACAATCTTTTCGACTGGATATGGCGCTGGCACCTTCTTGATCACGGTCAGTGTCTTCTCCTCATGCACCGGGAAGTGCGGCACATGATGATGATGGTAATCCTCATAATGATGCAGGCCACGTTTCGATTTGGTGGTATCATCAGCACCGGCTGCTGCTGATTCCTCAGCCTTTTTCTCTGACGGCTCAGCTGCTGTCTTCTCGGCAGCCTCGCTCTTCTCCTCTTCTCCAGCCTGGGCATAGCTGGTGGCCAGCAGCAGCACCAGAGCCAGCGTAGTCGCTGTACGCTATGGTGGGAAAAAAAAATGTTGAGTAGGGTTGGGAGCATGAGGAAAAAGTTTGCTAAGGGTTGATTGAACGAAGTCTACAGGTTGGAAGTGTTTAGCTAAAGCTTGAATTGCTTTTCTCCTTTTGGAGAGTTGTAATAAATGTCAAGAAAATTCTTAATATATTTCTCTTGATTATATTTAAATACAGGGTACATTTTTATACCCTGAACCCATTGAAAATGGGAAATCAGGGTATAATGGTTTTGTTAAATGTATGTAACAGTCAGAAGGAGGCGTGGCCGACCCCATAAAGTATATATATTCTTGATCAGGGCAACGAGCTGAGTCGATTTAGCCATGTCCGTCTGTCCGTCCGTCCGTCTGTCCGTCCGTCCGTCTGTCCGTCCGTCCGTCTGTCCGTATGTTTGAACGCGTCGATCTTAGAAGATATAAGAGCTAGAGACTTGAAATTTTTTTTGTTAGGTCCGTGCATTGCACGCGCAGATCGAGTTTATCTCCAAAAAACGATAACTACTCCCGTTTTTTTTTTATCGATTAAAAACCCTATCGAAAATCCGTTTTAAAATTATATCTCCTACATCTTTAAAGCTAGAGTCTCCAAATTTTGCATATAGGTTTAGATGAATTTTACAGAATTTCAATTTTTGTTATATTTTGGATACCGGCTCCAAATGTGACCAAACTCCCCTTTGAAGGTCAGTTGCATGTATAGCTAATTGTGAATGAGTTGGCATTTTTATAAAATGTAAAATATTCAATAGAATATGTACATAATATGCTAAAAGTTTCATTAAATTCCGTTTAGTCAACACAAATTAATAAACAAAACGTTTGGCCAACTAACAAACGCACGTGGCAGCAGCAAAAAGAGTTTTCCTATACGTGTGCACACATACACTCAAACCTCTTCTAGCATATTCTAAGAATCAAATTGCGATTTATTGTGTTAAAATTCTCAGCTGTTAGTTTAGTTTAGTTTTACTAGATGGCGCTCTAGCGGTCAACTTATTGCAGTTTTGTCGTTTCGATTTTAAGTGGCGAGGTGGCGTTGTTATTAAAGGCGAGGCGCGCCTTTCGACTTCGGAGGCAAAGTCGGTAGAATTTAATTTTTCAATCTTTTTAGCATGAGAGCATGAGGTGACTTTTTGAGGTGATCGAGGTGATCGAGGTGAACGTTCATCGAGAATTTCTCGGTTTGAGTCTTGGTGTCTTAATAAAATGGAAAGTCAACATTTTGGATAGCGACCATAAATTTGAACAAATTCTTTAAATTGCAGTGAAAATATGTGAATGATTTTTTATTTTTAATAAATTGAAAATAAATAAATTATTCAATTCTTTTACCCACGCAAATATTTACATTTTCTTTTCTATTTACATCTTAAGCAACTTTATAGCATATGCTAAGTTTAACAGAATCAAATGATAATGTTCATAATATAGAATGTTTCTAATTGCAAATAACTAAAGCGCGTTGCGCCATCTATTAATTTGTTTTGGCAATACATATGTAAGCACACATGTATATGCTAACATAGTCCTACATTTCTACATATACATAAATGTTTGTATGTATAATTGCAAGTATTTTCGAGCGTTACACACATACACCCTTACATATACATGTTCCAATTTATCCATATGTATGTACATGCTGCAAAGTATCATCACTATTAAAATGAACTTTTAAACACTGATCTGCAGCATTGAACAGGCGGGCTTTTTAAAAAAATTAAAAATATTTTTATTTTCAAGCTTTGGTGATATATAAGCTTATAATTATTATATACGATGATAATCTAAACATACAATTAGTTATAAGTCTAATTGTCTGATTTAATTTATTTTATTTCTGTGGGTGCAATAACATATAAAACATATGTTTAGCAGATTTTGGGCATTGCCCAGCACTGAAACTTCAATTGTGTGCGGTAAAACGATTAGTCTGTAGCCTGCGATTGTCATCACACTACAGATTTTGGCGAGCTCTCGATTTTCGTTTATTATCGTTTTTCGACTTTTATATTATTTACATTATAAATTATAAAATAGCTTAATATTACATTAATTAACTTTGCTGATCGGTTCAGAGTGAATAAATATTTCGGTTACATTGAAATAATCGCAAGTTGTCCGATTTCGCGGTAAGCGAGAATTTTGTCGGCAATCGAAGTCGTGTCTGTGTGAATGCTGTCTGCTTGGCGCGTACTGTAACGGCCGAAACCAAGTGTATGTGTTTGTGTATATTTATATATATATATATATATATATATAATTTGTGTGAGGACGTAACGGACGTGGCGTAGCTGTCGAGCGCTGAGTGTATGTGCAAGTGCATATGTATATATACATATATTTATCTGTGTGTATATATGTATGTACTTTGAAGTCTAAGTATTTAACCATATTAAATGTATTTTGTGTTTGTTTGGTTCAGGGTATT
This sequence comes from Drosophila hamatofila, assembly GCA_035045345.1. Taxonomy (NCBI): domain Eukaryota; kingdom Metazoa; phylum Arthropoda; class Insecta; order Diptera; family Drosophilidae; genus Drosophila; species Drosophila hamatofila. The sequence continues at coordinate 13,472,139 of JAWNPA010000019.1, read as the reverse complement.
ATCTAGTCGAGCACTCTCGACTAGAGTTTTCTTACTTGTTGTATTTCATTTTTTTTTTTTTCAATATTTTGGTATTCCGAAATTTTTTTGAAAGTTATTGTTTGAGTTGCTTTTGACTTTTAAAATTGTTGTGACATCTTTTCAGATTTTTTCTTGTTTGTAGTTTATCTTAGGAATAAAAATCTTTAATTTTAATATTTTGGTATTCAAAAAATTGTGTGAAGAAAAGTTTCAGATAGTATTGAGTTTCCTTATAGCATGAGTAGGATATACGAATTATTTCTCCTGAAAATTTCAAAATATTTTGCTTGAATAAAGTTCAAAGCATTGGAAATTTGAGAATATTTTATAATCCACTTCAGCTTTTGTAGAATACATCTATATATTGCTTTTTTAATTTTTTGGCATTCAGAAAAGTTGTTGAAAAACTTTACTTGAATTGCTTTTGACATGTTGGAAAGTTGTTGTAACTTGTATGAAGTTGTTTTATATATTTACAAAAAATTTAGTTAATTATTAGTTGAATATATTTCTGAATTCCTATTTTCAATATTTTGGTATTGAGAAATATTTTTGGAAGATAGTCTAGAAAATTCGCTGCGCATGAAAAGTATACGATTTTTTTTTTTTTTTGTATTCCACTTGTGTATTGCAAAAATATGAAAATATTTTGTTTCAATTGTGGGAAGTAGTACTTAAATTGGAGTATATTTTTGACTACTTTGGCTTCTACAGTAGAATTTTGTCAGAAAGTTAAAACACTTTCTTTGATCTTATGAAACATATACGAATATGCTCTGGCTTTTTGCTGTTTAAAGATATATGTAGTTCGAATTCTTTGGAGCACTTCACAACACTGCACACGCTGATCCTTTTGATACCTACCATCAACTTCATGATGTTGACGTTAAATATCCTTGTCGAGGATTATTGTTTATCCGTCGAACTGTATACCGAACTGTGCCCGAACGATCGAAATCGTATTGAGATTGAGATTTCGTTAATTGATTTGAATGATTATGGAAGGAATCTCTCTATATACACCAAAACTCTATTACACGTTCCGTACCACTCCACACTGTTCGATGGTTAACGGTTTAATGATGCCAACTGCAACGCCAGCCCGAACTTTTATACTCTAACTAACAGCCAAAAAGGCAAAGCGAATGAATGAAACGAAGACAACGACAGCAACGAAGACTGTAAGCCCGAAGTCTACTAGCCACAACAACAACAACAACAACAACAACAGCAATAGCAATAGCAATAGCAACAATAATACTATATACTATAGCATAATCATAATCGCAATCGCCCCAAAACACATGCAGCGAATGGTGAATGGTTCGTTCGGCCAGAGTCGAGTTGAGTTGCTTGTTTGGTTTATTTTTTCTCTTTTTTTTTTTGTATATTTTTTGTTGTGTTTTTCTTTTTTCGGAGGCGCGAACTCGAGGCAGCCAAGTGGCAAGCGACGCTGAAATGCAGCAGTTGCAATCAGAGACTTGGCGGCAAGGTGAGAGAGGCCGGTTTGAAGGGGGCGGAGGCGGTGCGAGGAGGAGGTGGACGCGGGCACAGTTAGCTCTATGGATGCGTGCCATTTTGCTGTTTAATTCGACTACCGACAGCTGCTACTTGGTTGTTGTTGTCGTGGTTGTTGTTGTTGTTGCTGCTGTTTTTGGTGGTTTCTCAAGTCTCTTACAACAATAAAAACTCACATTTATTTGTGGGCAATTGAATAAGAGCCGCAATGCGAGGAAACTACAAAAATAGCTGCAAATGTTATTATGATTTATAATAATATTATGATAATTAATATAATATAATTATAGCTTAGAATTGCTAACAGTTTTTATTAGAAATTTAAATTGGAATTTTGGAATTTTAGATCTCAAAAAATAAAGATAACATAAGTTGTCTTTAAAATTATAGAAACTAATTCTCTTTCTTTTGACCCACTTATTTATACTAAATGACATAAATCATGCATTTAGTTTTCAAATATTGTATTTTATATAAATGCTGCGATGGCTGAGATCTATGCATAAATTAGATCACATAATGCCCGAGGACAAATTAATAAAATACATGCACTTGAAAGTTATAAAAGCTAATGGCATTTTTGTATAATAATATTATATATAATACATATATCTAATAATACTTTTTGGCCTTTATTCGTTATCAACACCAAAAAAATAATGGAGGATTAGATGTAGGTAGTTAGAGATGAAAATCTGTGTATATAACACAGACACGCATCTACGCATAAAATACAAATTAACAAAATTCAGTCAAGGAAAGGTATTGAAAAAGGTATTTTTGTATATATATATATTATATATACACAATTTACAAAGGTATTTTTAAAAGAATTCATTATTAAGACCAAGACCAATACATTAAAGCAGAGTTACATGTGTGTAGCTAGTAGGAGATGAAAATTTGCAGTATATATATATATATATATATATTTTTTTTTTTTGCGTTACATAATTCTAAATCGCAATAAAACAAAGAAAGTTATTTTAAATATAAATAAAACGGGCTTTATTGCATAGAAAATTTATATAATCCTTAATCGCAATAAAACAAATAAAGTTATTTTAATTATAAATAAAACGGGCTTTATTGCATAGAAAATTGTACGACGTCAATGCTTAAATTTGGTTACGGTTTTGTGTAATGCGCAAGACGAAACACTATTTTTCACAATCATAAAAATGATGAACATCATCCTTTCTTTTGGATAGGTGATCCTTTCATTAAGGATAGATTGATAATAAATATAGAGGTATTGAGGTATAAATTAGATGTGGATAGGTAAATGCTATTTTGTGAGAGAATAAAATGTTAAAGTATTACTTAAATAATTATTTAAATATTTTAGTATTAAATTATATTATATTAATACATATGTAATACATGTAATACATATAAATCAGCAAAATTACTTAATAAAAAAATAAAAAAATATAAATTTAAAGTTTACATATCGAAGATATTCATATAGGTAGAACTTGTGCGATACAGAAATATTAAGAAATATACTAACACTTTTGAAATCAGCGTAAAATGATATAGCATAGCATAGCTATAGAGATATTTATATGTGCTTTAATATGTTTTAGGGCTTCATTGTAGTTTGGCTCGATCTCAGCTCTATCAGTTTCTCCTTCTCATATTTGATTGGTCTTTTCGGCGCACCTAAGCTACTGATGCATCACGAATGCAGGCTGTCATCTTTCATTCGGGCACAAAATCCAATTTCAATTGCAATTTCAATTGTGTTTAATGCTGCAATCCTTTTACTTTCGCATTTGCAAGCTACCTTCACTTGACCAGCTGGCAAAAAGCAGTTGTAAAAAGCATTTGTCCACCGGAATGAGAGTGAGTGTGATAGAGAGTGTAAGAGCGAGAGCGAGAGAGTGTGTCACTCGGTCATTTGACTGTGTTTCTGTTGTGTCACATATGCCCATGTATGTATGAGTGTGTGGTCAGCAACCATAACCTAACCCACTGACAACATGTTTGGGGCAACACATTCGCAACTCGTTTCAATTTCAGATTGTGGGTCGCTGTAATTGACGCCCCAGTTGTGTGTGTCGCCGACGGAGTTTAAAGTCTTACTTTGGTTACCTTCCTCGTTATTATGTCAATGGGTCTCACATGCCGTCGTGCTGTGCGGCATGTCTGAGAAGCGGAGAGAGAGGCGCGTGGTGCGAGTGGCACAGCTGTTACGAGAGGATCGGCTATGATACCCATTCAAATGTTGTCGAATGGGGTATATATTTGCTAGTGGGATATATATTTTATATATGTTTGATATAAAGCTGTGAATGTTAGATATTGAACTATATAATATTAAAATTTTATTAATTCTGATCATTTTTTTTCCATTTTTGTAATCGATAAATGTGTCTGATTTATAAAAATCAATAAATATCGATCTACTTCGTTATTTATAGATTTTGCGTAAATCAAATACATTTAAAAATTACCAACAAATATTACAAATTAATAAAATTGTTTCTAGTATATTTTCAAAACATTTAGATAATTTTTTTTATTATTTTAGTAATCAATAAATGCCTCTAGTTTATAAAAAATCGATAATTATCGATGTCTTAATAAATTATAGCACATATTTTTATGAGTATAAAAACGGAGTATAACTAATTTAACTACTCTCTGCTGTTTCAAATATTTAGCTTACAGGGTAGCTGCTAGTCATGTAACACCCGATCATGGCTGCATGTTGCATGCAACTTTCGATTTAGTTTCAGTCGCATTGCTTGCATGTCTTGACCACATATTGTAGTCCGATATGCCTGCAACAAGTCGCAACTAAAGAGAGAGAGAGAGAGACAGAGAGATAGATCCACTGTTGTGAGAGATGTTGAGAGTGAAAGAGAGAGAAAGAGTAAGTGAGCGAGTGAGAGAGCAATTGGAGGCTGCCGTTAGACGTGCCGCATCTTATGTCATAAGCTCACATGGGGGCGCCAAGTGTTTGTTTGTCTGCCTCTTGATAGACAGCAGCGAGTGCTTATAAGCGTCATTGTCTTAATTCCAACAGCACAATTACACACGCTTCCTTGAATTAATTACAAGCCTTACATATATAGCTTTAAATATGTATTACATATAAATAAGTAAATATATATATGTATATCTTTTATTTTCACATATTGATGTTTGTCACATTTGAAAGCGTCACGCGACCTGACCTTGTCTTATATCTTAATGCGCATACGTCTTTATAGGCGGCTTTACATAAATTATTACGAATGTTTGTATGCCGATTCGTTTAGTTTATAAATCTTTATTGTCCACAATGGAGTCAAATGTGATGCAGGTGTCGATTAATCATATATATATATATAAATTTTTTTTATTTATTTGTATTTTGTCGGCATCTTCACAAATCACATTAGCATTTTCCAATTTATTTTTAACGCTGATTTGAGTAACAATTAATTGTCTTTTGGCAAGTGTTTGGTCGCCATGTGACATTCCATTTCCATATCGTACCTCTTGCTGGCAGCTCATCTCTCGCACGAGGCTGAGTCCAGTCGCAAACCTGACAGTTATGACATTTTATGTGACATGAACAAAACTCTTTTCTTTAAACTTTAACGGTTCCAGTTTTTTTTGGTTGTTCCCATGTTTATAGTTTTTCTCTTTTCTTTTTTTTTTTTTTGCTCCTCTTCCTCTTGTCTTGTTGAGGGTTCATTGCGTTTCTGGTCAAGGTCGTTCGGCGTTCAGTTCAGTTCAGTTGCTGCGGTTAGTTAGCCAAGCTAACTGTCTGGCAGAGTGCCCAAGTAACTTTGTAAATGGCGTACAAAAAAAAAAAAAAAGATGTGTGGAAGAAAAAACATTAAATTTTTAGAAAACGATGTGATTTATTTCAATATATGTGTGTATTTAAATTCAATATATTTGTATATAGGGATATATATTTGTTAATATATTTATATAGTTAGTGGAATATATACATATATTTTATATTAATATTAATATTTGTATATATTATAATTCAATACATTTTTAAATTGAGTAAATATTTATCTATATTTTTATATATTTAACTAAATATATACACATATTAATAAATACATTTAAATATATTTCTAGATTTTTGTATTTGATAATATATGCTCTTTGTTTGATTTACCATTTCAGTAGCTTCAGGGTTGAAAAAGAATTTAAAATCGTGACTCTAGCTTCAGTCTTTATATTTTCTATTATACCATTGTATGACCTCCAACGAACTTTGGTGCTCATCATTTCGTAGAGAGACGCCATTTATTTAGATTTCTTTTCAACTAGTAGCAAAAGTTTTTCTCATGACCTTATACTCTATTGTTTTGATTAGGCTTATTAATTCTATAAGAAATTTATTACTACCCAATAACCGATATTTTTATATATCAAAATTTCCGCCTATGAAATCTTATTCAAAATTCGTCTAGAATGATCTGTATATAATACAGACTTATCAATGGATGTTTCAACATTAAATATAATTATACCTATTCTGTTTTTCTTCTTTCTCAAACTTTCAAGCTAAAGACTTCCAGCAAATTAGAAATTTCATAAAAATCGGATGACAATTCATAGGCATCGTTTTTAGTCATTCACACTATTTATTCTAATTTGTAATATCGTATAATATACCGCTGCATACAATATCGCATAATATACCATTTCATACCAAATGCTATTCTTGGCATTCTTATTAAACTCAGCCATAGCAAGAGCTAGACATGCCAAAGTTAAATTATAGAATTTTATTTGAAGCATATTGAACTATATTTTAAAATCTAGCAATTGAATTATTAAATTTTGTAATAGTATTTTTTTTTTTTTTTAAAGATCTGTAATAATTTTTTTTTATAGTTACACATTTTCCCAATTTGATTGGACGTTCAATTGTAATAGTTTGTACTTAACTGCTTGCCTCGCAATTAGTGAGCCCAGAAAAACCTGTTGGACAAATGGGTTTGCAGCTGGTTAACTGCAATCTCGGCCCTTTCAATCAGTTTCCCTTTCATGACATTGAAGCAAGTAAAGGCCCGTTCGTTGATTTGATTTGAAAGTGATAATCATCATGGCAATTGAATTGTTTGCTGCAACTGCCAAGCCGCACTCTCCTCGACACCTCGACACCTCCCTCGCTCGCTCAACACGTAGCTGCCAGAAAAGAGGTCAATGGCAAAAGCATTTGAACTCTTGTGGCGCGTCTTTCAAACTAAAATTTGATGTTTTTTGTTGGCTTGTTTTGTTGTTGTTAGTTGTTTGTTTTTTTTTTTTTTTTTTTTTTTTTATGAGCATCTCGGATTATGCGGTTAACTTGGCAAAATTGTCACGCACCGTTGAATGCTGCGCCCAATTGAGCCGTTGCCATGGAGGCGTGGCAGGTGAGCAGGTGCTCGCACTTAATCAAGTTGTGGCTTTGGTCAATTGATTGTCTCTTCAGGCTTTGCAGCTGATAAATAAGGAAGTGGCCAACGGGCCACTGGCCCACAGAGCGCAACTGCAAATCTATGCAAATCTTTCGCGAGCCAGAAAAACCAGTAAAGAAAAGTAAGAGAAAAACAATTTATTAACATAATAAGTAATTCCGCCTCCGGAGCTGTTGCAGCTGTTTGGTGTGTAATAGATATGGCGGTCTGGTCTGGTCTGGTCTGGTCTGTAGCTTTCCGGGTTTTTCTTGACCCATTGACTTACTCCTCATGTAATTTGCATACAAAATAATACTGAAAATTAGAAGATAAACTTAGCTAAATTTCAAATTTAGATTGTGATTGTCCTCATTTCAGCTTTGTTTGTGTTTTTGTTCATTTGCAGATCTCCAATTATTTTAAAGTCATTTGAGTCTTATTGAGGGCGATTTTAAAGCTCATAATTACAACAAACAGTAATGCACAGTTGGCAATCAAATACTAGGCATTACTGTAGCTGCTCTTGTTGTTGTTGTTGTTGTTTCAATGAGTGTAAATTGCGTAAATTGTATAAATATTATGCTATGCAGTTGTACATTTTGTAAATCTATTTGGTAGCCTTTGTTTCGGACTTGTATTTATTTTTTCTCTTTTTTTTGCTTCTTTTTCTTCATTTTGTTGCTGCTGTTGGCCGCACTGAGGCGTACATAAATTTGATTTTGGGTTTGTAGAAGCAAGAGGGGCAGTTGAAAAGTAAGTTGAATCTGTCTGAAAAAGACTGAAATGAATTTAGAGTCATGTATAAGGAAAGGAAAAAAAAAGAAAAAATATACATATATTTTAGTTTTTTATAATTTAACTGCTCAAAAATTTTAAGTAAAAAAAAAATGTAATAAATACTATATGTATTAATATATAACAAATGTAATTGTATATTATAATAGACATTTTATATAAAATAAAATCTAAAGATAAATATATAACAATAAAAAAAACTAATAAAAAAAAAATTTATGAAAATAAAAATAAAAAATTATTTATAAATATAAATAAAATAAAAAATAAAAAATAATTTTTAAAAAATAAATAAAGAAGGCAATTAAAAATGTATATTATAAACAAAATTAAAGATAAATATATTATGAACTAGAAAATTTAAATAAATATAAAAATAATATAAAAAATATAAAAAATGTTTGTAAAAAATAAATAAAAAAAATTATTATAAAATGAAAAATTTATCGGGATTTGCGCAAATTAGTTTTATATTTATAGACAAACAGACAAAATTTAATAGAATAGATTTTGTAAAATGCTTTTAAATTATTTTAGATTAATTATTTATTTAATTTTTTTTATTTATATATTTATTTTATTATATATTTATATTATTATATATTTATATTATTATATATTTACATATTTATATATTTACAGATTTTCATATTTATATATTTATTATATATTATATATATTATATATTATATTCCTATTTCTTCATATCTCTAAGCTGCCAACTTTTCAAGCAACCCTTGCTAGTTAAACACAAAAATACAAATATATAGAGCGCACTGTAATTAGGCAGCACTAAAATGTTCGTAAATTAACAAAGGCGCAAATAAAACATAAAATAATTAAGCAATTCCCCAAGCCAGCTGCAACAAATAAAACATTTTCAACGATTTTGAATAGAAGACATGGAAAACTAAAGAAAAATTGCCAAACAACAACACAAAACTCTACTCCACTTCACTTCACATCACTTTACTTCATTCCACTCAGAATGTGTGTTAACTGTCCCATTATTTACAAAGCGTTTGCACATAAATATAGCTAATTACACGGCAATAGACATGCATTAAATTTATGGCTTTTCCTATGTCAAAAAATTCACAAAATACACTTCCTTTACGTCGACCAAAGAAGAAATGAAAAATTTTAATACGATATAAATGCATTAAAATGAGCAGAGAGCTTGAAATAGGAAAAAATTAAAAGTAAACAGGCCAACGGGCTGAAATGTAGAGAAGAAATACTGCTAACGAGCGTCTATAATTAAAATCAATGAAGTGGGCAAATGACGCAAAATAAGTAAAGTAAAAACAGTAACAAATAAGAAAATGTATTTCAAATAAATAAAAATAAATATGTAAGTTAAAGTTGAGTTATGTTAAGGTAAAACAAATGAAAACTAAATATGAAGACGAACCAAAAATTTTTAAGTAAAAATCATAAAACGACAGCTTTTATTTGGTATTATGACATATATAAAATATACCTAAAATATATTTTAAATTTATCAAAATCTAAACAATATATAATATAATATTATAATATAGATAGAATTTTATGATTTCATATTATATTAAAATATATATATTAATGATTTATTGTTGTTTATTAAAAAAATAAATAAATTCGTAAGAACATATTTATAGAATCAGACTTTTAGGATATGAGAATATTTTTATAAAAAAAAAAAAATACAAAATCATTTCAAAAATTTTAAAAATGTATAAATTTGTTTAATAAGTCAAAACTAATTCAAATATATTTTTTTCTGTCAAAAAAATGGAAAAATTTATTGAAACACCTCTATTATTCAAATAGATTTATGTAAATTATGCTAACTAGCAAACATGTTTATTTGATATTATCTTAATTGATGCGTTATTACACTCTCATATGGTCGTATGTCTAATTTCTATTTTTTCCAAATTGCATTTAACAATCTGCAAGAAAAGCGCCGTTGATAAATGTTGATAAATTACAGCTGGCTTTTATGTTGAAGCATGTCGTCTCTGTCTGGAGCACAGGCAGCTATTGCAACACATTTTTATTTTGGCAAATTTCTTTGCAACCGAAAAGTTGCCGCAAAAGAAATTGCAAGTCAATTACCGTTAGTAGTAGACGGTCTGGTTGGCGCCATGACGCAATAGCCACATGTGCCAGCACGACGCAAGCAGCGACGCAGGCGTTGACGTTGACGTCGACGTCATAGCATAGCGCTAATTGATTGCGGCTGCGCGTCTCAGTTTGTTGCATTCACTTTGCTTTAGCTTTGGCTTTCGTTGCTTTTGTTGTTGTCTTTGGCTTTTTGGGTCGTGCCATTCTCCGTTGCCACATGCCACACACAGGTACACACACACACACACACACTCATGCAGATTTGCAGCGGAGTTCAATTCCCACTGGCCTAGCACAAGATCAATGTTGTGCGTTGGCCAACAGAGCCAACAGGTTCTGTCCAAAGAAACGAAAGACTTGGGCAACGAACTTGAAATCTGTTTTTGTTCGGATTTTGTTTTTTTTTTTTTTGTTTGAGCCAATTTGTCATTACAATTAATTATGCTACATTTGGGCGTTGAACGGCATTTAAAGTCAATGCTCATAAGTGCATTAAGTCTTGCATAATCTTTTCACGCTTTTCGCTTGACCAAAGTGGCGCCGGATTATGTGTGCGAAAGCTAAATGATCGTGTGCGTAAGAAGGTAGACCAGTTTATTTTGCTTTTGCTTGTTTTTTACTCGTTTACGAAGTGAACAGAGTATATTGGTTTTGTGGCGTAGACGTTTCGATCTCTGTCCGCCTGTCCGTATTAACACAAACCATTTCATTGCTATTGAAGCTAGATAAACTCGTCGATGTCCTCGTTGGGGCGTAGCAAATCTGAAAATTTTATATCTGCTATGTCAGAAATGTCGTTATTTAAGGTGCTAAGGACTTGAAACTTGACGACTTAAGAGTAACTACAGTGCCGCTCAACTGTACAGGCTTAAAAACCTATAGCTTCTCTTTAATGAACACTCCAATTTGAATGAATTAAATTTGGTATATACAAAAATTAATCAGATATGACAAAAAATAGTTTCAGGTCTGAAAATTTTCATTAAATCTGATTTTTATAACTTTTTCTCTAGTTGAAAATATTTTTTTTTCTCATCTGAATAGGTCTGAAAACATTAAATTTAATTGATGATGATCGACTGCATAATTTTATTTTTTAATAGTTTTATTTTTTTTACCAAAAATTCTTTTAAAATTTGTTATATGAAATTTTTTTGATCGATTGATCACTAAAATGAACCTAACAAGGTATCTGTTAAAGTATGTTAACAAGGTATCTGTAATAAAAAATTCTTTTAGTAATAAAGAAAATGAAATGAAAATTTGCGTTTTAAAATTTGTCTGTAAATTTATTTAGGACTTTTTTTTTTAAATACAAAAAAAAAAAGTAACAGTTTTTGGGACATTCTGTTTTTTTTTTTTTGCTTTTACAATAATTGATTAGCATTAGCAGATTTGTTGTATTAAAATTGAGTCACATTTGAACGAAAAATGCTTTATGAACTTGAGAATATATTTTTTAGATATCTATATATATGTATAAATTTATATATACATATATAACCAGTTAGATTGTACAATAATATTTTATGAAATTGCTAAGAAAATATTTTTAGTATTTTGGGATATTAATTACTTCGGAAGCGAATCTCTGTATCAATTGCTTCGCATCCCTCAATAACTATATCATTATCTGCATCATAGCCTTTATCAGTGAGCTGATAGCCGGGCAGACACTCACAGACGTTGGGCGCCACACATGTGCCATGACCAAAGCAATTATACTTGCAGTATGGGAAGCAACCAAATCCATTTTCTCCTTTTGCCTTCGGCAGCTTGACGTAGCCCACATCGCATGCCCATATGTCAGAAGTAATGCACGTACTATGTTCTGGTTTGGTCTGCTCTGTGCATTCTGGGACACAGAGATTGCTTCCTGATTTCTGAACGAAACCTTTGCGGCAAACACATTTATTTGGTGCCTGGCAATCGCTATTTGGCCCACAATTGGGCTGGCACACGGGCTTGCAGAGCTTTTCGCTAGCGTTCTTGGAGTAGCCAGGGCAGCAGAAGGTTTCAATTTCATTCGGCTATTAAAATTGAATGTAAAGTAATTCAAAATGTTTAGCAATATATTTTTGCATTTACTCACGAATAGATCTGAGGGAAATGTGAGATTAAAACTATCAAATGCATCTTTAATCTTTAGCCAATCCGGCGACAATGTGCTTTTACATTCCACCTCCCTTGAACACAAATTGGGATCTGTAGCCGTTGACTCTGACTCTTCTTCGACCTTTGTTTCCTTTGTATTAGATGGGGTTTAGAGTATTTTATATATTATGTATATTTGTATTAACTTACTAACAAATTGGAGGGAAATGTGAGATTCAAACTATCAAATGCATCTTTAATCTTCAACCAATCACCCGAGAGTTCGACTTCGTCTTCCCCCTTCTTGGGATTCTTTGGATTAATGTATAGCTCTTATATTTGATTAACTTGCATACTTACGGACGTCGCTGTGACAGGCAAGGGCGTATGATTGAGCGAGTCAATATTAGCTTCGGGCTATTGGAATATAATTAGGGAAGTTGGGAAGTTTTAAAAAAATATCTTAGGTATAAAATTTAAATTATTGGATGTGCAATAAACATTAAATTAACATCAATTCTCATATTAACATAAATATTTGCAAACTTACGAGATCAATGGTGAGATTTAAGTTGTTGACCATTTTTATTATATCATCTAGCGTCAGCGACGTTGTAGCTTTATGCTCATCCGTGTCCACAATTTCGGTGACCTATCGAAATAGGTGAAAGGTTTTGAGTGATCTCTTAAAAATATTTCTTAATTTTTTTTATTTTTATATAGAGATATTTTAGAGTAACGATATAATTTAATTGATAATCTTTTAAAATCCACAGTCAGCTCAGTTTTAAAAGTAGTTCTGAATCTCTTTTACGAAAATCTATGAACTTTTTTGTATTTGTTAACTATTGAAATATTTCCTAGGTTTTTATACCCAAATCAAGGTATAATGGATTTGTTTCTTTTCAAATTTTTTTTTTTTAATATTCTACTTTACTTACGTAATTTTGTAGTTCTTCTTCTGCACTATTTACAAAATCAGTGGGGAGATTTAAGTTGTGGAACCTTTTTATTAAATCATCTAGCGTCAGCAACGTTGTAGCTTTATGCTCATCCGTGTCAACAATTTCGGTGACCTATCGAAATAGGTGAAAGGTTTTGAGTGAACTCTTAAAATGATTCCATGGGGTTCTTTTTTATTATTATTTATTTTTATTAATTTTTATAGTAATCTTTTAATATTCACAAGGGAATAAAATTTCTAAATCTCTTTTCTGGTGATTTACGAAAATATATGAACTTTTTTGTATTATTTGACTATTGAAATATTTGTTAGGTTTTTTCTTTTTGTTTTTATAAATATTCTAGTTTACTTACGTATTTTTGTAGGTCTTCTTCTACACTATTTTCTGCAACTGAATCGGAATTCTCTTCGGAGTTTTTAATTCTTTTCTGTTATTAGAAAAGGATAGTAGTAGCAGATAAAGGAAGTAGCGAAATAATTACTTACTTCAGTTTGGGGGAGGCAAGGTCCGTTTGTCGTTTGCCTCTGGTAGCCCTCGCAGCAGATTCGACGCATTTCCGTTGTTGTAATTGGCTTTTGTAAATTTGGAAATCATTGCTAAAACATTCTTTCTCTAACGAAAGCGATGTAATTTACCGAAACTCCATTGGGAGCCATCGTATGGTTATCCCAAACCTGGATCAGTTCTGTGCACTCATTCTTGTCCACTTTGCGCAAACAGGGCTCCGACTCGTTCAGTCTCTCATAGCCATCACAGCACATCATTGGTACCTTGAAAATGTTTTATTTGATGAAGACAAAATCAGAATCTAAATTCAACTTACCACTTCTAGACTGTTCGACCTAAATTTTATCCAACGATTTTGGATAACCAATTCCTTGTCCACGCAGAAGTTTCCATTTCTCTTTGGCTGACATCCCTTGCCGCCCTCGATCTTTTCATAATCATCATCTATGCAGGCGCAATGCTCTGGCGAATTGCAGATGGCATTCGGTCCGCAGTCCATTGAGCAAACGGGCAGGCATTTTTCGATTGGTCCTGCATAGCCAGGACAGCATTCTAACTCTTCAGTCTGTGGTATAAGAAATCATTAGAAGTAAGAAAGCTTGAGAGTTATATGATAATTGGGATTCATCAACTCAGCATGGGTACGCGCAACTGATATATAGCTACGCTTATTTGAAGCAAGACAAATCGGAAAATATCAATCATCAAAATCAATTTGATATAATTATTCGGGTTTAACAACTCAAGATCAAAGAGATATAGTGAAAGCTCATATAAGCAAAAGCTGCTTAAGAGCTAGAAGCTTATAAATGGGATAACTCAGTTACTTTTGAGCTGCTCTATCCTATCTATGTAATTTATACAGGTTTAAAGCATAGGTATAAAAAATGGAGAAATTTACTTAAGATGCAACTGTTCACTTCCTCTATTGATTGGCTTATATGATTATGTATATTTATTAACCCGAGGTGTGGAAATTCGAAACAAATTAAATTTTAAAATGTTTTGGAATTGGAGTTCCAAAAGGACACAATAAAATTACTGCAGACTCCTTTCTGATTCCTTTACCAAAAAGAGTAATATGCACTCCGTAGCCCCAAACTTTATTGCTTGTTAAAACTGCAGATATTTTTTAGCATCTCTACGACTTCACTGTACGTAGCCAATTAAGTTACACAAAAAGTCAAACTCTAGCTGCTCTTTGGGGCTGAGCATTTTGTAATGGACTTACCTTGTGGCGCGCCATGTCATCGCCAATCCTTAGATCAATCGCCATGCTGGGAATTAAACATGTATTACTGTATTCCAGCTTTGTTTCACAGCTAACTTCAATTATTATCCAAAACAGGAATAATATTAAATTCTGAATTCTACACATGACAAGAGCTTTAAAGATTTCTACTTTAGTAAGATTCCAACCGTCTTGCCAAACTAACAGAGCGCAACTAATGGGACGCAATTGGATTTCGAAACACTTATACTCGCATAAAAATACAATCTGCTATACATTTTAATGTCCATACATATGTAAAAATAAATAAAACTGGGGCGCTTATCACTGTGAACGGCACAACGGAAGTGAAATTGTGAAATTCTTTCTAAATACACAAAATATTATATTAAATTTATATCAAATATTATATTAAATTTTTACCAAGAAACTGTTTCTATACCCTGAACCCATTGAAAATGGGAAATCAGGGTATAATGGTTTTGTTAAAAGTATGTTACAGGCAAAAAGAGGCGTGGTAGACCCCATAAAGTATATATATTCTTGATCAGGGCCACGATTTAAGTCGATTGAGCCCTGTCCGTCTGTCTGTATGTCTGTCTGTCCGTATGTTTGAACGCGTCGAGACTAGAGAATTGAAATTTGAAACTGTAGGTCCGTGTATTGCACGCGCATATTAAGTTTATTTCCAAAAATCGATAACTGCTCCCGTTTTTTTTTGTTATCGATAAAAAAACCTTATCGAAAATCAGTTATAAAATTATAACTCCTATACCCTTAAAGCTAGAGTCTTCAAATTTTAAACTTACATTCATTTGTATTTTATAAAATTTCAGTTTTTGTTATATATCTCCCCCAACCCCCCAAAACACCCCTGTTACTCCAAATTTGCAAAAAGCGTATTTCAAATACTAGAGACTTGTGCTTGGGCACATTTAATGTTATTATCACTGTCTAAAAGTTTTAAGAAGATTGTTCGTCTACAAAAAAAGTTATTAAGCAAATAAGTTCCCATAGTAAGCACACAGTGCAGCCCTTGCCTGCTTATACGAGCGTGCGTATGTGTGTATGTATGTGCGCATGTTTCATTTCTTGTGTAAGCAGAGAAGAAACGAATTATCAATTTCCCTAAGGGTATCGCGCAGTCGAGCAGTCTCGATTAAAGTTTTCTTACATGTTTTTTTTTTTGGGTTTATTTTGTATACTTAATATAAAACAAAAAATATTTAAAGTTTATGCCACAAAACGATTATGGCGAAGTCTGAACCTTTGCTATGTACTGCGATAAAGCTTGGAGCTGGATTTCACAATAAAACTTTTATCGTACAACTAAGAAAATTGAAATTACGGCAGTGCTCGACTAACAGATACCCGCTACACTTGTACACGTTGACCTATATGTAGGTATATACTGAATCGATTGAAATTGATTGATGATTTAATGAAAAAAAATCTTTTGGTAATTGTCAAAATTTTATCTTATAATAAAAATTTATATTTGAAGTTGAAGTCAAATTTTGAGCCAAGTAAAACATTAGTTGGAAGTGCCCATCTAAGAACAGGGTATCTGCGGTATAGAACAGCCGTTCTAATAATTGTTGATAACTTGGGTAAAACCCTTGTGAACCCTTTATCAAAAAATATAATCACCCCGTTCTTTTGAAATTATTTGTTGAGCCCCGTTTAATGGTCTACAAATAAAATAACATTCATTAAAAACGCTGGGCCCTCGCCATTTCGAATTATCGGCGTCAAACTGGTCAAATAAATATTAAATATAAATATTAATTTGATATATGTATTTATATATATAAATATATATATGTATATGTATATCAAATTGTATAGTTCTATTTATAATTCACATGCGCTGATAGCTCCAGCTGCACTTTCTCTGACTTGTGTTTTTTTGATTATATTATATTATCATACTTAGTCATAATGCTAATATTACGATATTTTGTAAATGACTGATAATATAATATAATGTGCGAACTGTAGGATATTTAGGCTTATATGAAGAGCAGATCAACGGGTGATTCTAGCTGTGCAACTGCGAAGCTCAAGGAATTGCATTTGAATCAATCTATAAATATGTGGGGTAACAGCATTATTGTTACATTTAGGGGTATTTAGCTATGAGCTGTTCTCTGATTTGATATTCTGATAATGTGGGGTGATATTTATACTATATGTATATTTGTATCTGAGACTCTCTTGTTTTCAATTTACTCTTTTCATTGTGTGAACAAGGTCAAGAGCAGCTACCTATTCACTAGCTTCTCTTAGTTCTTCTTAATTCTCTTAGTTCTTTATGTATGCGAAATTTGTATGCACACATATGCACATATTGGAATCAAAAGCAAATACGATAATGGCCGCTATACTGCAAATGTTCTCTTTAACACTCTCAGCTGTATTGACAGCTCTGCTGATGAACACTCTCTTTCGCTACTGTAATCCCTGCCTTGCAGTCTCTCACTCCCACACATTATCCGCACTATGAAATGGGATCAAAAGCAAATGCGATAATGGCCGCTATATACGAAATGTTCTCTTCAACACTATCAGCTGCATTGACAGCTCTGCTGATGCACCCTCTGTGTCTACTGTAATACACATTATCCGCACTCCCGGTGGATATACTCCAAGTGTTCTCTTCAATACTCTCAGCTGTATTGACAGCTCTGCTGATGAACACTCTGTGTCTACTGTAAGCCCTGCAGTCATCTCACTCACACTCTCAGCTGTACAGCCTGAACACTCTCTCTCTGTCGCTACTGTAATTCCTGCCTTGCCTGCCATCTCACTCACACGCAGTCACTACTCACTGCTCTGCATGCACCTGAAAGAGGATCAAGAGCTCAAGCTCTAACGGTGACTGTAGATAATTGAGTTATGTCACACACTCTCAGCAGCAATGTTTGCTCTTGAGTGAAAGGCTTTCTCTCAGCTCTGTACTCCCAGTCAACAGCTGAGCAACTCACATATGTACCTAAAATAGGTCGAATAATTTAAATCCACTTTTATATTTAATTATACATAGATATTTATTTTACTTTATTATTAGTAGAAAACGAAATTATTTTTAGTAATCCAACATGTAGGCAATGAGAATAAATGAGAAAAAGTCACAGCTACGAATTAGTTTTGAACTCATCGACCTGGCCATCGGCACAATTGGCTTTTCTTGGAATGGATCTGTTGTTGAATGATGTTCAGGCTGCTCAGTTGTTGATGTTGGCACAGGTTGGCAGCCTTCTCCGGCTATATAAGAAGGTTCGTAGCCATCGCAACAGACTTCGCGTGGCTCCAGTTTGAATTTTCGCTGGTTATATATTGAATATCAATATAATATAATATATATTTCCACTATATATCGTACTTACAATTGTGCGCATTTCGCCTGGTACATTTAGGCTCTTCAGTATGCCAGCAAACTCGCCATAGTTGTCCAGACTAACGCGTTCAGTTACTATGTAAGGCACTTTGACGTTTTTGATGCACAAATGGGGATCTTTAGCGGAGTTTGCCAACTCTGCGTAAGCACTCAGTATGGCAAGTAGAAGTACCAAAAATTTGCACATGATTAATTGAGAGCGATTAAAACTGAACTAACACATTGTTTGAGGCCCAGCGAGCAGCTGTGCCCAAATCTTATATTCGTTCACGAATCAAGAAGAGTATATTTGTTTTATAGAATGACGGCAGAGCTCTAGCGATTGTTCGTCTCTGTACTTGATAGTACAACCCTTTCAACACTATTGAAGCTAGATATATGAAATGTGTATTTTGTACTCATATATTCATTCGGCGTAGAAAATCGGGAAATACTAATAATTTTATGTATATAAGCGAAAGTATTTACGATGCTATTAATGTTATAAGCTTTGAACTTTAAATATATAAGTATATTACACTAATATGTATCTTGGTTAATAGGTGTATATGGCTAGAACACAATTGTACTATACATATCTGAACAACCATTTGGAATGTGATATTTTCTGAATGATTATATAAAGTGTAGAAATCGCATTATATTTTAAACACTATTGGTTCTGGAGAAAATTGGAATTATATGCCATTATTTAGAAGCGAGTATAAGCAATAAATTTCAGAGTAAAATCTTTTTTGCAGATGGAGCTAAGAATTATATTGTTCGCTCATTCGTAAAATAAATGTAGGTGTTATTGGTTCTTTAACGGGCATATCGCAGTCGGTCCCATCTAATTCCATTTTTGTTTTTGCTTTTAAAATATAAAACATATATGATATCCCATGGCCCCATATCTTTTTATAAAAGGAACTGACTCACGAATAATAGAACTGTTTTAAGGAGTCAAAGAACATATGTATATATATATATATATATATATATATATATATATATATATATATATATATATGTGTGGAACGTGAGTCACTTCCGCTCATATAAAAGTGCCTCATATGCTACATATTGAAAAATTAAAAAATATATATATTTAAATTATAACCTCTCTTAAATTAAATTTAAAAAGAAAAAGGAAAAAAAAAAACAATCTGAAAAATTACTTTTTTTTTTATTATTTCAATAGTCAAGGTTTGTAAACATTCAAGCATTGTAAATAGCTTAATATATATAAAATACAGAGTTTTAAATACGATTAAAATAGTTGTGATGTATAGCTCATATCTTTATGTGGAATAAAAAGTTTCGCGGTCGTCAAGTTCATTGCCAGCTTCATTTCGTTTATTCCGCAAAGTCACTTTCTTTTTGTATAAATAAAGACAATATATAAATAATGTAATGGCTGCTAAGACCAATGTAAGTCCAATGGCGTAGATAATCCATTTTATTAAGTCATTCGAATTCGTGTCCATTGATGATTCTAAAGTGCTGTCGGTTGAACTTTCGATGGAATTCGTTGTGGGATTCGCAGTTGTGGTCGGAACTGGTTGGCAGGTTTCATCGTCGTCCCTGAAGTATCCCGGACAGCAAACTTGACGAAGCTCCAATTTTGTTTTGATCTATGTGATAATAAGTTATATATATATGTATATATATTCTATCATCAGGTGATTCAAAATTTTCACTATATGTACTTACGACTTCACGCATTTCGCCTTTAACGCCCAACATTATATAGTGCTCTGCTAAGCTGCCGTACTCTTCCATAGGTGTCTCCTCCGTTATTGTATAGCCGACTATATCGTGCACTGTGCACAAATTATGTTCGGTTGTTTCATCTGATATCATTAGGTCATCCTTTGTAGTTTGAAACAGCGCCTGAGGCACCAGACTAAGTAATAATATTACTTTAAGTTTCCACATTCTGGTATCCAATTGTTTGTATTTCCCCAAGTTTGCGTTTTATGATCTGTAATGTAGAGCACTCAGCAATCTACTGATTTAGTTTGTGTCAACAATAAGTCATATTGCTTAAGAAACTGAGCTTAACTCATAGAAAATTTCACTGTTTTTACAATATCTTTGAGAAATATTGTTATCGGCTTACTATACTTGTTCTTAAAATGAAGAGAGTATATTGGTTTTGCTCCAAACTCGTCTTTCTGTCGTCTGTATGAGCATTTAGGGGGCTCGGCTTTATTCTGCAGCTAAAATTTCAAATCTAAGAGCTGAGATCGTCTGTTAACTTACTCTTTAAACTTAGATTGAACTAGAGCTCACAGCTTGACAGTTAATTGAATGTAAATACCTTCTTTAGAAAAACCAAAAATTAATATAAATTTTGTTGATAACTGGTATTGATCTCCTCCACAAATGGATTTATAATTTATATGCTTTCCTATTTGGACTGCTAGCGCGTATTATGCATTTGGTCATGTCCGAAATTTTGTTGTATACATTCATGTAATATATTGTATTTTTTAAGAATAGCATATTTATTTAATATATTGTATTTATTTACGAGTAGCATATTTGGAGGCTTTCAAACTTAATACGGATCATCAGATATATGTGATATATATAAAAGTGTTAGCATACTTTTGCCATTTCTCATGTGGAAACTTTACTTAAAGCTTGACTCTTATTTGAGCTTTATCTGGCGTACAGTTGTAACATCAAATAAAAGCTTGTCGAGGTCTCTCCGCAGCTCAAAGTGCTTGGAGCTTTTGAAAGCTTCGACTTTACGATGAAAATTTATAATCATACTATGTTAAGTTGACGTACATATCACCTTTATATCTTGTTGTTTTGTTTTATTAAACACTTACAACTTTTATTTTAACTTTTTATTAGTACTTTTTAATATACTTTTTAATATATTAAAAAAAATTCTTTTATACGTTTTTAAAATATTGTATATTCAAATATATATGTATATATTACAACTTAAAAATGTAATATGCATATGTATTTCAAAATAATACAAAAAAAAAATATGTAAGTGTAAAAAAATGTTTTATAATATAAAAAAAATTAAAAACCTGTAAATAGTAAAAAAAAAAAAAATGCAAAACTAATATAATATTAAAATTTTCTGCCATAGAAAGCTATTAATATTTTTTTTAATTGTATAAGCATAACATATAAAGCAATTTAAATTTGATTTTATTTTATTTCTAGTGGCTACGAATGAGTAAAATATTTAATCTTGTATATTCTATGCAAGCTTAACCTTTGCTGATTTCTTAATATCATTATATACAATATTTCAAGTTGGTTTAATGAAGTAGCGCAAGAAAACTAGATTTTCGAATATTTTTATAATAAATATGGAACTATGATTAATCTCATAATCATAATGTCGATAGATTTTTACAATATATTTCAGTTTTATTTATATTTAAAAAAAAATTGAATTGTATATATAGAGCACTATATCTCATATTAATCTGACGATATAACTTTTATATTGTTATATCGATATATATTTATTTTGTTAGTATTCAATGTTATAGAATTTATTTTGCCCCAATTGAAATTGAGCCTAAATGGAACTCATTACAAATCTTAAAAACCAAAAAAGCGAAAATGTGTTTTAATTTTCTTTTTATTTACATTATTTAAATATGTACAAAAATTTCATAGAATAGAAATTGACGTAAAACAAAGTCGTAGAGGCAACTGAATTTTCGATGTTTTTTTTTTTTGTTGTTGTTTAGTTTCCTGTCTAGAAAGAACTGTACATAAGAGGAAGATGTTGACACAACTAACATACAGACAAGCAGGACAAAAGAATGCGACTTGGTATATGTTTCTCCTTCCATTGAAGAGGGAGGGAGGGGCTGGCAAGTTTCCAGAGTGTTCCGTCTGGGGAAACACTCAGCGAATTGCCGCATTTGATGATCTTCCCGTTGATTGCATTGATTGTTGCTTTCCTCCTAGAATTCCGGTTGGTATCACAAACTAAAACTAAAGTGTAAGTCGTACTTTGAGGGTTACGGGTAGCGGGTTTTTCTTTTTTGTTTTGTTTTTGGGATAATTCCAGTTAGGTTCGTTTCTTATCTCTTTCTTCTGGTTGCTCTTCGTATGAAAAAATATTGGTTGATGTTGTTGCCATACGCCTTTTACCCGATGTCAGAAGCTGATGTGGCCCTCGTTAGCATTAAAATTGATCTACTTTTTGTGGAGGTAGCCGCCGTGTCCGGAGACGCCATAGCCGGAGACGCCATATCCGGAGACGCCATGGCCAGAGGAGATGATACCATGACCGGAGGAGATTCCGTGACCGACAGCAATGCCGGGTCCAGAGACACCAATACCTGAGCCGCCAGCGTAGGCAATTGGTGCGCTGACGATGGGTTGTCCCTCGGTTCTGGTAACGGTGTGGGTGACGGTGATGGCGGGCTTCACGTGGCTCTCGACGTGCACGTTGACGGGCACTTTCACCTCATAGGGCACGGGGCGGTCGACATGGACGGGCACCTTCTGGATGACGCGCTTCTCCACGGTGTAGGGGACTGGCTTCTCGACGGGCACGGGGTATGGCTTGGGCACATGGACGGTGTAGGGACGATCGACGGGGATCTTGACGGGCACCTTGACGACCTTCTCCACGGGGTAGGGCTGTGGCACATGGACGGGCACCTTGACGATCTCCTTCACTGGGTATTGGACGACCTTCTCGACGGGGTAGGGCTGTGGCACGGGCACCTTGACGGGATAGGTGACGGTCTTCTCAACGGGATAGGGCACACGACGCTCCACCTGATAGGGCACCTGGACGGTACGCACAACGGTGTTGGTGCGCACCTGTGTGGGCAGCTGTTGGACAACGGCAGCGGGTCCGCTGCTCAATATTTGACCACCGCCCAGAATGGCACCACCACCCAGACCGGAGACACCGTAGCTGGAGCCACCATAGCTGGAGCCACCATAGCCATAGCCGGAGTAGGCAATGCCGCGCTTCTCCTGCTTCTTCTCGGTCGTCTCAGCGGCAGCAGCCACCTCCACTTTCTTCGCGGCCTCCTCGGCGCTGGCCAACAGCGCGCACATAGCCACCAGGCCAAAAATGAGCTGCAAAATTCAAAATGTAACCAAAGTGGGTTAATCGACACGATATCGCTACAACAACGATTATATAATCAGACTGCTGCCCAACTTCCGCCAACAATTATTTCAAATATGACAATTATGCAATCTGCCAATTGTGTTTGGCTGCGCGCCAAGTTCAATGGTAGTTCCAATCATCGGCTACGCGGCGCATACGTAATGCGCAAAGAACCTGCGCAGTGCGTGCCAACTGTGGCGTATGCTTGATGTTTTGGTTTCATTTTCATGGGAGTTGCTTTGATATGTATGATTTTTGTGAAATGGGGCTTATAAGTGAATGAAAAGTGTATTTAGCTTATAAGCTGGTGCTTGAAACTGTAGTTGACGGTAGTTAGCTATATGTTTTCTATCTTTATATGTCTCAAAAATTTCAATTCGTTTATAAAATATTTCAAAAAATAGTTAAAAATCATTTTTTAATACAAAAAGCTCGTGGACATTTTGCCGACATTTTTTCTCTTTTTTCTTTTTTTTTTTTTTTTTTTTTTTTTTTTTTTTGTTTTGTTTTTTGATTAAGATAAAAGTTTTAAGCCTGCAATTTTTTATTCAAGTGGGCGTAACTTGGTTTTATTAAAAATATTTAAGCTGGGAGAATAGCTTGCATATGCTTAAAAATAATATAAAAAAATATATTTTTAAAATATATTTAAACAATTTTCTAAATATATTTAATATATTTTCATTATTTATTATTATCATTATTATTTGAAATGTTTTCAAAATAAACTTTAAGTATTTGCAAAATTTGTATTAAATATTTTCAAAATATATTTAAAACAAATTCCAAATATATTTCAAATATTTTTCAAAATATATGTATAATATTATTTTATATATTTAAATTATAGTTTAAATAATTTCATTACCCATACTAAAAGCAATACTAATTATTTTTGTCCGAAGAAAGTTTACAATTTTAGATATTTGTAAAATTTTATTTTATTATTATGATGATTTTTTAAAAAAGAGAATATTAAGAAAGTTCTAGAATTTTAAATGTTTCTTTTTCACAATATAAATATATATATACATATGTACTATTATTTAAATTTTGTGGTGTCAAGAAAATTTCAAATAACTATAAGCTTTTGAAAAGATAGCTTGAGTCTGATGATAATATTATATATATATATATATATATATATATATATATATATATATATAATGGTTAAACTCTTAGAGCTCTTAAAATTCTATAACTTTTTGAAGCACAATTATATTTGAAGCATTTCGTAGCACAAAATAATAATATATATGTATATATATGTCCATTATTGTATTGCGTGGTGACAATTAGATATAAGATATTTATGATGAATATAATGCGAGCACTTGACGTAACTTGAAACATTTCTTAGATGGCTTAGTTGGCTTGACATTTATTTTGTATATTATAGTACGCTTTAACACAACATACCATGGATTTCATTTTGCACTTTGTTTTAACTTCTAGACAGGCGACACTTAACTTAACTCTTGCCGGGGCTTGTATGTCTCAACCAACCCGCAACTGTTAACTGAATAATTTTGCTAAGACATTGCGAGCTTTTATATGCCGATCAGGCGAGCCACGGCTACGGCTGGATGCTCTGGCCCGGTGGCTGCGTCAAAGATCGACGTCGACAGCACCAGCAGCAGCAGCAGCAGCGGGTGGCGACAGCTCAAAAAGCTCGCTCTTCCTCGCTCGCTCTCTGTCATTTGTCTGTGCTCTCAGTATCAACTCTCTCTCTCTCTGTTTCTGTCGGTCTCTGCTCTCTGTGCGTAAGGAAATGCTGTGCTGTATGGCGAAAAAAGCTTTCAGCTCACACGGACACTGTACGTGTACGTACGTGTAATGCGTGTGAGCCGCCGTGCGCATGTGTGCGTGCGTATCGGTGTGACGGCTAGAGTTGTTGGCGACACGGCAAACAGTTAATGGCACCAGGTACTTAGCGGACAACTGGGGGGCACTGCATAGTCGAAAGGTTCCACAGCGTACAAAGTGCTTCTTAGCTCGAGTGTTACGAAAAACAATAAACATTTACAGCCTTCAAAGAAGAAATTTAAGCAAACAATAGCTAGTTTTGAAATAAAAATGACAATAATTTATAAAAATAAATTACCTTTGAAAAATTCAGTATGCAAGTTCTTTGAAAATATATATTTTGTGTTTGAATAAATGGCAGTTTGATACTTTTTTACTACTATTGAAACATTGCAGCTAAAACTAGCCGATATCTAGAATATCAAAGGAAATATATAAAATATCAATATATCCAGACAGCATACAATAAAAAATCTATTAAAAGGGAAAAAGATGAAATCTTTAAAATTGAAATTTCATCTCAGTAATATAAACCAAAACTAAAAATATAAAAAAAAAAAACCAAAATATAAATGATTATAAAGAACAGAATAACTAAAATAGTATAATTAAATAAAAATATTCAGAGCTAAAAACGATTTTAGAGTAAGTTTGAAAAAATAAATAAATAAAATAAAAATAATTGAGCAACAAAGACAAAATATAAATAATAAAAATGTGAAAATGAATTCATATTAATAAAAAACATGTTTTTAAAAACTATTGAAATATATGAAAATATTTTAGTAAATAAAATAAATCTTTCCACTTTAAATACTATTGAAATACCCCAAATAAATATACAAAAAATGTATCGAAAATTAAATAATTTTGTACAAAATACATAAAATCAAATACAATGCGGAAGTATTATACGTAGGTGCTTTTTTTTCATATTGCGAATATTATTGAAATAAAAAACAAAAGTCGCCAATTTCATTTTCGTTTCATTTTACCGAAAAATTCTATTAGTGCTTTGGTTTAAGCTCTTCAATCTCAAGTGTCTAAAAATATTTTTATGTAGCTTATTAGCAATGCTTCCACTTAGTTTTTTTTTTTTAATATTTTTTATGTAGCTTCATTATCGATACAGCATAATTATTTAGTTGAAAAATTAATGAAGGAACGAGAAATCCGCCCCGTTCGAATCAAGATAGACGAAACCTTTGGCTGTAGTTGCTGTTGCTGCCCAAAAGGCAAAATCAACATTAGCCACACATTTTCTTGTGCTAAGCAAATTCAGTTGCATTTTCCACAATTTTCTTGTGTAATTCTTGTTGTTGTCAGCAAAAGAAAAAAAAAGAAACATGCGCCACTTGGTCTGCAAGTTCTTTTGAGTTGGGCTCGGTTTGGTTGGGTTCGTGACTGAACTTTTGATCTCGAATGATTTTCGGGCCAAGTAAATTCGTATTGTGGGTGCAATGATTGAATGCTTACAGTGTGTGTGTGTGTATATGTGTGTGTGTATAAATTGACATTTTAATGTGCATAGGAAATACAGAGAACTTGTTTATATATATATATTTATATATATAGTCATATCAATGGGTAGTACGAGTCGAATCGGCCAATGGCCATGTAAATGGAACGTGTGAACAATGAGAGTCGAGTCGAAGAGAGAATACAAGCATTAGATTTACGACTTTATATATATATATATATGTATATAGATATATATATCTTTAGATCAGATTGTGGTCAGCTATAATATGCAGTTTGAAGGCGAAGGTCGTGTGCTGTCATCAGTATTATTGTTACCATTATCATTAGACTGAATTTGAACTACATTATCGTACAGATCTTAAATGCGGCCTTTGTTTGCCATCGTTATATAAAGAACTCTGCACCTCCGCCGATGACCCCAAAAACAACCATTGAAAGCCATCAAAAGAAATAAATAGAAGAAGAAAAAACAACAAGCAGCAGCACAAAAACAAAAAAATAATATGCTGTAGATTGTCTTTCATAAACTTAAATAAGATTCAAAGTGAAGGGAAGAAACATAGCGGTTAAGGCCCAACATTAAATTCAAGTTCAAGTTTACGTGCGTTCACTGTGGCAGCGGATGCTGCTGCGTCAGCGTCGGCTTCAGCTTCTTGTTTTTAATTTCAACTTTCATATCGTACACGTGCCTAAAAAAAAAAAAAAAAAATCAAACCAAAAACGTCATACAAAATATATAAAATCAATATTCTAATTTTTTGAAAATTATAAATTAAAAAAAAAAAATTCCCCCAAAAATTATGCAAATATATTTATATAAAATCAATACGAAAACATTTTTTTGATATCTAATTTGACAATACTTAAACCAACTAATGCATCTTCTTTCTCAGTTCATATCGATTTAAAATACAAGAAAAAATCAATAAATTTTGCGATCGCATAACAAATGCAACAAGCATTGACAAAAGATTCATAATAAAATTAATAATAATTTTGTTGATGTTTTTTCTTCTTTTCAATACATACATAGTTAGTTGAAAAATTTATATAGATTCTGATGACGTCTATCCGATTATGCAAATCACATCGAATCATCTATGTAGTCAGACTCTGTCTAAGTGCAGAGCAAGGCATTTGCATAAAATATCAACGGGCCATTAGCTAATCAAAGTTTGTTTCACATTATAGATTCGGCTTGTTGTCAAGACTTAAACAATAACAAAAATAAAAAAAAAAGTTGTCTGTTTATAATTAATGCCCAGCGGCGGCGTTAAGGTGAACCAGTTCTAAAACCAAACAAATTTAAAATGATAAAAAATCGTTTTCTCTATATATTTGTATTTATTTTTTCCTTTTTGTTTTTTTATTGAAATTTATTTTTATTTTTTGTCGGCATTTCTTTATTTAGAATTTGATGTTTCGTATAAATTTCAAAAATTTTACAGCTGCTCTATAATATAACATGAATTTGAAATGCAAATGAAATGCAATAAGTAGTAAAGGCGTTGCCCATTTGAGAACTTTTCCATCTGCTTTTCAAATGCAGAAACAATCTAAAACTTGCAAAACTTATTCCCGAAATTTGAGAGCAATTAAACATGATATACCAATAAAACATAATTTTAAAAAGTCTTAGAGAAAAGGGTATTTAAATGGATTGAAAATGGCTATCTATCTTAATATCTTTTTGTATCTATATTTATATCTCTTTGTACCTATATTTATATATATCTTTCTTAGATTTTTGTCATAGAAGGATATAAAATATATAGATCAATATTTGAACAGTTTCAGCAAGTTTATATCTACTATATAACAAGTCAGGATTGCCACTAGCACCAATGAGAAATGGATTTTGATTTTGTCTAGATATAAATTAAATACCCATGTTTATTTTTGTAGCTGCTAAATGAGTATGAGTACTTGGTACTGTGTACTACGTCCTGAATGTACTAAAGAATATATATTTAAAATGTCAGGTCATTTGAGCAAAAAATAAAATAAAACTTATTGTCCCGTTTTCAATGGGTTCAGAGTATAATAAAATCAGTTACGTGTTGTCTGGGGCCATAAATCTAGAGCTGACAAAAATGTGTTGAAATTCTTGTGAACCATTGTGTATTTGAAAGCAATTAAAATTGGGTATTGTTAAAAACAAATTAACCAGCAGATACACTATAATTTAATTTAAATTAGCTTAAGTTTTTTTTTGCTCAGCTCTTTTAAAATATAATATATAATATTGAATTAAATAGTATTATATATTTAAAAAAAAGTAAGTAATTGACTTTATGAGTATATTTTAATTTTTTAAATTATTAAGCAACAAAATATTTTTTTATTGTTTCGTTTTTAGTATAACATTATTGTTATTATTTATTTATTTATTTGGGCGTTGTTTATTTTTAATACTTATTATGTAAGATAATTAAATTTTCATATTTTTTTTATAATATATTTATTTTGATTTTTATTTAGATAATGGTAATTAAAATTTTTAAAATTTATGTTTAATAAAATTTGTTGTGTATTTTTGTTTTTTATTTTTAAATTAAAATATATAAACATTAAATTAATTTAATTTATTTGTAAATATTTTTGTTAATTTTTTTTTTATTTATTTTTTTGTTTTTTTATTTATTTATTTTTTTGTTTTTTTTTTATTTATTTTTATTTTTATACTTGTATTGATTTACTATTGAATTTTACAAAAAATATTGTTTAATTGTGTTTATATATTTTTGTTTATTTATTTTAAATATTATTTTAGAGTATTATTGTTAGTTAAAACAATATAAATTTAATGCCAGTTATTATATACATATATGTATAGTTATATAGCTAGACGATTTATTTAAAATGCAAAGTTCGAATACTTAAGAGGAGGTAAAAAATATGGCTTTTATTTGGACAGCATCGATTTATTGGCTCTGGCTAAGCATTTGTCGTTTGCCATTTAATCGATGAATCGGGCAATTTTTTATCTTTCTGTGTGTGTATGCAACAGGTGTATAATAATCTGTGCATGTGCTCTACTTTTAAGATGCTTCGCATTTGTCAATCTTTAGCGATTTTTCTCATTTTTTTTCGTTTTTTCATTTTTTATTTTGCCTCATTTAGTTGCATTTTTGTCGCATGTTTTGAACTTTGCAATCGATTTGGCTTAAATGCCGAACATGTTTTGATGCACAGACGTGGAACTATGCTGAAAAAGTGATTAATTTAACTTTCAAGCAAAGCTTGGGTTTTTTTTTACTGTTCATGCTAGCCAACTAATTGCTGCTAACTGGCTTCGAAGTATTTATTCTTCTTTATTAGTTCTGGAAGAACAAGAATTCTATTATAATATTATATAGACTTAATTAGACTTAATTAAACATAATTTAAGCTAAAAACATGGACTTTTTTGATCAAAGAAAATTGTGTTGAGTGTAAACACGGTCTACTATAATTGTGGGTTGTGCCAGGGTTATTTCCCTAATCAGTTTAAAAAGATCAGTAAAAATTTATTTGAAAAAAATCAAAATAAAAACGACGAAAAATTTAAGACGTTCAACATAATTTGGCCTAAATTGTTGGGTTTCTGCTGGACTGGCCGAGATTTCGTTTTCTTTTTGTGGCGGCTAAGCGCATTTCGTGCCTGAGCTGGAGTTGAGATTGTGTCGAGGTTAGTTGAGGTAGGTACGGATAGTATTTGTCAATTCCGACTGCACCAGAGAGAAAGACAGAGTGAGAGAGAGCGAGAGCGAGACAATCGTGCAAAACCTTCGACATTTAATTTGGGCACATTTCGAACTGTGCACGTTTAAAAAAAAAAAATATATATATATAAAAAACCGTTGTTTACATCAAAGCAACAACAACTATTACAATTTTATTTTAACTACTGCAGTTGCCTAGTTAGTTTACAATTTTTTTTTTATTATTATCATTTTTGATAATTGCGCGAAAAGGTCAAGAGAGTAAAAATTGTTAATTTCATTTTCTGGCTGCATTTAATGCCACTGTTAGAGCAATTGTTTTGTTTTTATTTTTTTGTCTGTTTGTTTGTTGTTAAAACCGTTATTATAACGCTTTATTTTTTAATGATTTTATGCTGTGACCTCAACACCCGCGCGCTTGGCCTTAGGGCCGGCAACACTTTTCGCACTTAAATTCTGGGAAAATAAATACACGGCAGACAAAGGCACGCAAATGGCAGCTTAAAGTGGCCAATTTTTGTTGTGCTTCGCTGTCCATTTGACATTTTGGCTTAAAGGGGCACGGCACCGTCTATCAGACCTTGAATCGCGCAACTCGACGAGACACAATGCCAGACTCGCCTAAGTCGAGAGAATTTGCAGTTGACGGCGGCTGCTGCATTCAAGAACTGGCTAACACGCCCACCACAGCGATCCGCCCACCAGCAACACTCTTGGCACTTCAATTACCAACGAGTTTTACGCCAAAAAAAAAGACTCAAAATATTTTAAAAATATACATATTAAATAAAGATTTGTTAGGGACAGGTTTTAAGTGCTCGCAAATAAACTTGACAGCAAACATTTGCATCGTTATCGAATGGCAATTTTAAATATAGTACTAAATACACCGTTACTGATCAAACACAGATAAAAGTACGATAATAAATTATTTTAAACAATCAGAAATTGGAAAATTTTTATAAAGCTTGAAATCGTAAATAAAGATGAATGAAAAATAAATGCAATAAAAGTTTTTGTCATTTTTATTGAATGCTTTTTTAATATAGAGTGCAAAAAGTAAATGAATAATTTGAAATTGGTATTCATATGACATAGTTAAATGTATATTATATATTAAAGTTATATATATGTATTAGAAATACTATTATTTTAGAATACAAATTTTTTCTTGTATATATTAATTTACACAAATTTGATATATATTTGATTTAATTAATAAAATAATAAATACATTAAATTAAAATTAATATAATTATTGTTTTATGTTTAAATAAATTATTTTTATTTGATTTTAATTGGGGAGGATTAGTTCTCCTAGAAAAAAAATTAAATACTGAAAACTTTAATATATACATATATGAATGCATAATTTTTTGTTCTTGTTTTATTTTTTAATCATTTTTAATTTTTTAAATAATTAAAAAAGAGCTGTTGTTCTTTTTGCAAAACATTGAACAATAGATTAAAATTTCAGATATAAGTCGACTTATTTGAATCTTATTGTAATAAAGGCATATATAAATCAGTTCCTTTTAAATCCCTGCCTTTTTTTATTTAACCTTTACTTTTTCTACAACTAAATGCTATAAAAGAGAAATAAGAAAACTACTGTCAATTAAGCATATAAAATCGAGTTTGTTGCCTAAGTCTTTTGTATTGCATAGCAAGGTTATACGATTATATCTGAAGTTCTTGGCAAGTAATTATGAATAACTGAAAATAAATGTTGCCAAGCTGTAGTAACGTAACCAGTGCTATTTAAAAGACTGCTTAATATTATAAAGCTATGCTCATTCATATGGATTAATATGGTTTATAAATAAGATTTTATACAAATTTTTGTAATAAGTTTTAATGATGAATACAATTCAGCCATAATTAGTTTCAATTTAGAAACGCTTTGACGCAATATCCTCATTTGAACTTGGTAATACCCCGGCTATAAGTCATTTAGCACACATGTTTGGCAATATAAATTAATGCATAAATCATTTTGTGTGCTGACAAAGTTGTAGTTGTTTTATTTTCTTCTTCTTCGCTTTTTCATTATTTGTGTGCTTTTGCTGCCCATGTCAAGAAAATCCGCGCCGCAATTAGCGCAAAACTGAAACAATAAGATCACGAAAACAAAAAAAGAATTGGATTAAAAAAGATACAAAACCAAATGCAAACAACACAAAATCCCAGGCATGGGAATTATGTCGTTTGTACGTTTTCATTTGTTCGACTTTTGTCGTGAATTGCGGACTGTGTGAGAGTGTAAACAAATATATATATATATTTATATATATATATGCCTATATGAGGTGTGTGCGAACTGGCAACCGTTGCTATTATGTATTAGCATCCACTCAGCTGCTGTAAATTCAATTCAAATTTATGGTCTATATGGTGCAACTGGCTCAGGTTGCATAAATAGATTAGAAAAGTTGGCAAATACAGATCCAGAGAGTTAAGCATTTGATTGGCGAATTAAAGTCAACATAAACTATAATAACTATAAAAAGTAAATATTTATAGTTCAAGTCGAGCAGAAATTCAGGTAGTTAAACATTTATATCCAAATGAGAGAGCTCACAGAAGCTGCTAAAGATCATCAGCTAATTCAAGGGCATAATGATATGATCTCTATTTTTATTGTTTTGCTTCTTAAATTGAAACTAAAATACGTCTCTCTTATCCATTCGCCAATCTTAATTAATAAAGCCGACTACTGCATGAATGCCAAAGAGGCGTATTCACTTTAAAATTCAATTTAGATACCATTTTCAACACTTTATCTCATTACGAATTACACCTATCATTATATGTATATAAATATATATTATATATATATTTTTTTTTGTTTTTGTGTTTTATATCAATTAATATAACAAAGTCTACTTTTGATAGTTATCATTTAAAAATTTTATTTATATACATTTTTAAAGTAATTTTAATTGTTTTATCATATTTACTTGTTCTCTTTACTTTATATAGTTACTGTTATTTTTCTTAATTTATTTTATTTTTTATATTTTTTTCTAAATTTATTTATAAAATATATATACACTGATTTTTTTTTACTTTATTTTAAAGTAAGCTGTTTTTTTCTTAATCTATTTTATTTTTCATATTAATAATTAATTTTCATATTAATTAAATTAATAATTTTTATTTTTATGTTTCATAGTATAAACTGTGTGTAATTTATTTAAAGTATAAAATGTTTTTTTTTTTTCAATAAATTGGGTTTTAATTGATTTTTGTTTTTTATTTATTTATTTTTTTTTTTTGTTTAGTTTTTTTTTAAGACTTTCTCTCAAAAAGAGTTTGTGTGATTACTTTATTTCTATTTTGTTTTAACACAATTTTTTGGTTATTCAATTTTCATTGTTTTTTGATCGATTTATAATATAATTCTTTTTTTATTTAAATATTTATTTATATATATATATATATATCTATGGCTTTCTTTTTCCTCTTCGTCTCTTTGCTACCGTAAAAATAGCTATATTTAGCCTTTTGTTTGGTGTTATGTGGTCTTTAATTAAAATGTATTTATGTAACTGTTAAGTTTTAGTTCGACTTTGAAATCCATGAAATAGCTAAATATATTTTATTGTTGATATTTCTCAATCAATTCTCTGACAAATGTGATGATAGGCATGCAAACACGCCCTATAAAACAAGTCAATGTTTATTTAATGTGTCATTTTCTTTGATTTGCTCAACTGCAATAAAAAAGCCAACAACAACATGCATGAATGACAATGTAAAATATTAAATTACTAATATCCAAATTATTTAACGAAGAGGCCCAAAAAACACAAGCAGCTATAGCAATAAAAATAACAACAACAACAACAGCAGCAGCAGCTGAAATGCCACAGTGACACACTAACTGGGTGACTGCCAACAACAACAACCTAAGCAGCCATGCCATCGAGTCGAAGAAAACTTAAATTATGCAACATTTGCGCTGCGGACAGCTGCTGGCAGTGGCAAAGTAGCAGTCAAAGCAACCACAGCAACAACAGCAGCAGCAGCAGCAGCTCGAGTGACTTTAGCCGCATCGCCTGCAGCAGAGGCAGCAGAGGCAGCATCAGCTTTTAGGCTAACAGGCCAGTTGGCTAGACAGCAGCCAAATGGCCGCCACATTTGGGAAGCTGCCACCGTTCGCCAGAGATGTCTGTGGTTTTGTCTTTGAGATATGTCGCATTCAATTACTCTACAAGTGCTAGCCGCTGTCCCAAATGGGCGTAATTGACTATTATTTAGGCGCTCAGATAAAGAACTTGAAGGTGTGTCCAAAAAAAAAAAAAAAAAAATTCAAATAAAGTGAACTAAAACGAAAAAAAAAAAAACAGTTTAAAGAAACACTTTCAATACGGAAATCAAGCTAAATGCCAAATCGAGTTCGTTGCCTAAGTCTTTTGTTTAGCGCAGCAGGTGAAAGGATCTCAGCCAGCAATTGCAACCGTGTGTGTATGTGTATGACTTACTAACACACACACACACACACACACACACACACACATACGTAGGCCAGGCACACCCCAATTGGAGGCAACAGAAACCAAACTGTGGCGTTTCGCTTGCAATTTGGCGCCATAATTCATATTCCATGGCGGGGATAATGCATGTGTGCCAAGGAAAAGTTCGCTTAGTTTTTTTCTCGCGCGCGCACTCTGCGGGATCAGCTGGCCAAAAGTGGGCAATACAATTGCATAATAGTTTAGCTGAAAAGCGATGCGGTAGCTTTTATGGCTAATTTAATTGTTGCAATTTGAATGCATGCGATGAGAAATGAAGGCTTTGATCTGCCACGCTCGATAGCCGATCATTGCGCACTATTCCGGTAGCCGCAGCAGACGTGCGTAATTTCTGACGATGACCGCTTAGAGGTCACAGACGATATAAAAAAAAAACACAAATTTAAAATTAACCATCAAATTGCTAGATAGTGTTAAATGGGCCAAGATTCGCAAATATAATTACATGCATGCATATGTATTTGGATAATAAAGGAACGAAACTGATTAAATCCATTAATATGGCTTTATAAAGATATTATTTTAAAAACATTGAAAGGTAGAACACAGTTTATTTATTTATTATTATTATTATTATTATTTTTTTGAATCTGTAATATATATTTTTTTTTTATAAATTGAAGTATAAATATTTTCAAATTTTTAAATTTTTAATTTTTAGTCAATAAATAAACAAGAGATTACACTCGAAATGTGTGCAGGTTAGCTGTGTAAATATTTAAAGAATCTCCCGATTTCATCAGCAATTTGTATAATTTACCATATTATTTGTCAGATAATATGAATTTTTGTATTTTTAATATATGACAAATTAAAAAGAAAAAACAAGGAAGTAACAATTAATTGAATAAGTAATATTGGGTCTTATTAAGTATCAGCTATTTTATATTTATTATTCATTACATTTTTTTATGACATATATTTTTAAATTATTAATAATTTGTTTTGTTCATACTATATTTTTTACCATAAATTTTATTTTTTTATTTTTATTATTTGTTTTAAATATATATGGCAAATAAAAAAAAATTTAGAACTATTCATAGATATCAGCTATTTCATATTTATTATATATTTTATATTATTATATATATATATTATATATATGTATATATATATAATTATATATAATATATATAATATATATATAATATATATATAAAATAATATATAATAAATATAAAATAGCTGTCACTTATTTAAAAAATAATAACGCCCTATTCACTTGATTGCCTTATGTATATTTTGTTTTTTTTTAATTGCATTAATCAGGTTTCATTGCTATATTTATTTTTTATTTTTTAAATATCTAACTACAAATATTCATATATTTTTGCCCACAAGATTTCTTGTTAAATTTAATAGCAATTAAGTATGATTAGAAAAAGCAAGGCCTTATTATCAGCACCTTGTAGCTTCGCCTTCCTTTATGTGTTTTGTGGATATATTTTTATTAACAAGATTTCCTACAAAATTTAACAATAGTGAAATACATATGTTTAGAAAAAAAACAAGGCTTTATTATTTATAGCTTCTAGCTGCGTCTCCCTTAATGTGTTTTGTGGCATTTTTGATTGATAGTAAACAATTAGTATAGTATAAGCTTCGATTTATACAAACGAATTATTGAGAAATAAGATTGGTAGCATACTGGTCTATGCCAAGCTAATACTAAGTACTTATATATATGTATATTATTCAAAATTAACTGACGCTTTATTTGATTTCCTGCAAAGCCATCACATTTCTGTATATAAAGAACTAAGCTGTCTGCTCTATCCACATAATAGAGAAATACATCTTATGTCTTTCATTGTCTCTGTAATGCTCAGCTTAATCTAGCTATAAATTTTCAATAATGTGCATCACTTAACTCCTATGGAAGCTAGCTCAATCTAGCTATCTATCAAACTAAATCGCATTCATCCATTTGCCTGTTACAAATCCTTTCACAACTGCAATATGCCGAACCATTAGCCAATTTCAATTAGTACTAACAATAAACATAATAAAAATAATATTAATTCTTTGAGCAGCACAAAGTTCAACTTTTGTGGCATTTTGTCATGTCAACGACTTGAATTGCTCCATAAAAATAAATACATGCGAGTATAGTACCTATACCCATATATATGTGTGCATAAAATCCACATAAAAAAAGGCAGTTAAGAGCGTTGCTGGTTGCTGGCCAAGCGAAGCATAAAGCCAAATGCAGGGCAACCAAAGAATCCCAAACAAAGACGAGACAACACACACATGTTGTCCAAATAGCCAAGGGGGGCAACATGCAAAGGGGGCGGGCCAAGCAGGGATTTCCAGATTGCCTCAGCAAGCGGGGCTGGCTTTTGCTGCTTCACTTGACTCGGAATTGCAGCAAAACGCTTTTGCGGAGGCTGATTTCGATTACGAGTTTTTTTGATTTTGCTTCGGTTTTTTGTTTCTGTTTGGTCGAAACTGGTGCAACTCGTAGCTTGAATCTATTTGGCTGCCAACTGACGCTGCTGCATTTGTCGGTGCATTTTTTGGCCAAAAACGTAGCCAAAACTTATTTCGCAACTCAAAAAAAAAAAAAAAAAAACTAAAAAAAAAAAAACTACAAAAAAAACGAAATCAAATCAAATCAAAAGCAAACAACACACTTTGCTACAATTGGATGGACAACTTGGCGACGTCGACATCGATGACCTCCAAAAGTCGCTGTCTAGATCAGCGCTCATTAGAGCAAAAGGCGCGCTTACAAAATGTGCAACGTCTTTCCGAGCTTTTTCTCAGACAACAAACAAAAAAATAAAGAAAAAAAACTAAAAAATTGAAATCAAGAGACCAAAAAATCAAAAAATAACAACAAAATTCAGTTGATATTGCGAAAAATTACATTCGGAGTTTTTCATTCGCCTTGTCGTCGTCATTTTGTGGCAATTAATTAGTTGGCATCAAATATGCGTACATCCTACTCCCACGCCCCCTTCATCATTATGGCAAAAACTGAAGAAAAAATATGATTTTAATTGCCGCGAACAAAAGTTTTTCGTGGCCACTCTGATTGCCGCAATTTGTTGTTGCTCTGCGCTGGTCTCTGGTGTCTTTCGCATCCAATTTTTTTTTTTTTGGTGGAAATATTATTGCGTAAATGCCACCAGCCATCCATGCGAAAGAGTGAGAGAGGTGGGGAGCGAAGGAGAGAGAGAGAGAGAAATCAGGCACAGTTCCTATGTCGTCGGCCTTCCTTCTCTCTGTCGTCTACTTGAAATATTGACGTATTTTGCATTTACAAGCAATTTATGTACTTGAATCTTATTTAGCTGATTAATTGAGCTGTGCTCGAAAGTCTTTTATATTAATGCATATTATTTAGAGAGAAAATGGGTCAGTATATAGTCAATTTATATAAGATGATGAAGGCGATCGATCTGATTGCATCTCATTAATTGCTTATAAATATATAGTAATAATTAAGATATTCTAGAGTTTATGTATAAATTTGATACTTGTTTAAAAGTTGTTTAAACTTTTTGATGAAGTACAATAATTAGAGAAAATATAAATTTAAGTATAAATTTAATATTAGTTAGTTATCGGTAGTACTGCTTGTTGCTACTCCAGCTAGCAAGTAATTTAATTCTTTGCATAGAATTCGGTTTTATATGTTATGCGATCTATCAATAATATACAGGCCTATAAAATATATTTCGACTCAAATCGTTTTATATCATAAAACCAATAAGTAAAATTTCAAAATATTTAATCTGAATTGCTTGCAATTTTATTTTTATATATTTATATATTTATTAAACGAAAAATATTAGTCTGTTGAATTATTAAACATGATTACGGTTGAAAATATTAAATTCTTAATATGATAATAATATCAATAAGAGAATATTTAAAAATACAAATATATAAGTGAATTTAAAGGTCTATAAAGCCTCACATTTATATACTTTTTTTTTTTAATAATATTTATTTATTGACTACATATTATTATTTAAAAATATTTGTTAATATTTATATTTTAATAATATTATTAAAATATTACTCTGTTAAGGTTAAAAATGTTAAAAATACTTAAATTTACGGCTCCGAAAAACCCCACATTTATAAATAATTTATTAATTACTAACTTAGACCTTATCTGCAATTCAAGGCACAAAAACCAGACTTCCAGACCTCCATCTTTGGCCAAAATTACAAATATATCTATATACATATATATCTATATACATCATGAGGTTGAACTTAAAGACTCTCAAAGACCTTCCTAGTCTTCTGACCAATTGCTCTTTAAAATTGCCATTTTCCCCTGCTCCAATGCCTCTAAACCAGATTACTCAGATAATTCTTACTCAGTCTGTGGTAAAGTAGTTTATGTGCAGTTGTTAAACATTTTTAATGACAGTCTGCTGCTGGCTGCATTCTTGTACTATTTAATTTGTTATAATTAAACCCTACAAAAATAATGATTTGATGGCAATTAAGTTGCATTTAAAGATCCGCTTGGTAATTGCATGGCAGTTGCGCAACCCAAAAGCTAAACTGAAACACACAATTCCAAATGCAAGTCGTTCGCTAAATACAAAATAAAAATACACCTACGAGAGGCAGGCGCAGCTTAAGAGCTTTTGTAACAAATGATGGTTGAGGCAATGAAACGTGTAGGTGCTTCGAACTGCAACGGAGCTAACCCAAGCTGAAGTCAAAGTTAAATGCCACGCCCCCTCCCATATACATACATCAGAGCTGTTAAGTCGATGACCTTCAGCTGATGTGAATTCTTAGGCGCCTGCTAACTGGTTCTCTTGTAACTCGCTCTTTGATCGATCTATGTTTTTAGCCTTTGTTTTGTTTTTTTTTCAAGACTGAAACGCGAAAGAAAATTAAATCAGAAATTTAATCGAGGCGCGTTCGACTTTTTTATTAGAAAGTTGTTTTGCTTTAGTTCCGTAAGCAAAGTCCTTGAGCATATGCAAAGAGGCGGCCGCGGGGGCTTTGACCCGGGTACGTTAGATGAGCGCTAAAACCCAAAACCAAATCGACGCATAGATTGTTTGATATATGTTTTTATTTATTTATTTATTTTTTTCCAAACTACGTTTGCTTTATATATTTCTCTGCACACATGTGCTTATTTTATAACGCCCATTAAAATGTCGAGCCGGTTTTCAAAATTGTTGAGCATCTTACGGCTCCCACTCCCTAGCATCTTCCAGCTTCTGCTCTAATTGGGTGTGTTTCTTGAAAAACCCAAGTAGGAAAAATTAAAAAAAAAAAATGAAATAGATCCAAATTGGAGTAAGCGATTCAATTCATCAAATTGCAATAAACAAAGCTGTTTTTTTTTATTATGTATATTTATATCATCTTTTGTTATGTTTTTTTGTTAATGGTCAATTAAAAGTTGTTGCCTGTTTGGTTGATTCACCTTTCGCTGGCTTAGAACTTGGCAGTTGCAGTTGGTTTTGAAAGTTGTATTTTTGGTATTTTGCGAGGAAAAACCCGGCCATAAATGGCATGTCAAGCGTCTTGCTCTGGTTTCGTGGATATATTTAAATTTATGAGCGTTTAGAGCTGTTGCTTCTGCTCTTGCCTTCTGACCTTTAATTGAAGTGGACACAGCGAGGGTAGCCCGGCCACTTTGGCCTTGTCTCTTGTCAGCTGAATCGCGGCGCATTACGCTCTGACTATCTAAATATGTGATTTGACATGCGTCGGCCTTATCACATATGATGGATCGTCTCGCAGCACAGTCCATCCAGTGCCAACGACAAGCTGTTCCAGTATTCACCAAAAACTGGGTCAGCGCTAAAAAGTCAGTTTAAATCTGTGCGAGGATGCTTAAAATACTTTTTTTATGATCTCTTAATCAAGGCCTATTAATATTTATATGTCATATATTTTAAATGTCAGCTAAATCGTAAATGTGAACATGAATATAAACATAGCTTAAAACTAATAGTTCTCGAAATTTTTTTCCACGTTAATTTGGCCGCTATTTATAAAAAGGAATGCTTGAAGTTTTTAAAAGCTATGAAGCAAATAAAATCCAAAAAAAGTAAGACTTTTGTAACACAAAAAAAAAAAAAAATAAATAAATAAAAAATAAATAAATAAATAAAAATAAAAAAATTGTCCATATACATTATAACTAAGGAATAAACCTATAGAATAAAATATAAAGGAATTTGTGTGAAACAGGAAATTATTCAAAGCCTTAACAAAACTTGATTTAAAATTTAAAAAAAAAAACTTTTTAAAGGATTTTCATTTATAAACTCTGTGATTTTTTTACATTAAAAAGGAATAAATGTTGGCGCTCATAAATCCTAAAAAAAAAAAAATTAAAATAATTGATGAAATAAAAAACTAATATCATGGAAAAGTTTGGTTATTTATTATATATAATATTTTATATTAAAGAAACATTTTTATATACATTCATGATTTATATTTTCTATATTTTAAAACTCTTTTAAATAACTTTAAAAACAATTTTTTTAGAAGAATATGATGCAAAATGAAGCTTAGGGATAAACCCGCTTATTACATTGAACATTATATTCCGTAAAGTTATAATAAAGTTATTTAAAATGAAAGCTGTATGTTTTGGATGCTTTGCAAGTCACAATCGTATCATTGTTGATTTTTAAATAGTTTTTTTTTTTTTTTTTTTTTTTTTAATAAAATATAATAATGGTTTTTAAAATACCAATAACTTTGAAATTTTTGAAAAATAAAAATAGTGTATTTATACAGAATGAAACTGATAAAAAGTTGGGAGCTTCATGACATTTTTTACTAAATATATGTTTTAAAAATCTTTATATTTTATTTATTTTTAATGAAGCCGATTTTGTTTTTTTAATTTATAATAATAATATATTTGTAAATTTAATTATTTAAAGTATTATAAAAATTCAACGAAATTTAAGTTTTTAATTCATTAATATAATATAATAATAATAATAATATAATAAAATAAAAAATATATAATTTATTAAAATATTAATAAAAGTTAAAAATAATAATTTTGTAATAATAAATTTAGAAGGAATATTAAATTGTAAATTTATTATTAAATTAATAACTTGAAAAATATTATATTATGCTAATAAATTTACTAAGAAAAATAAATCTGATATAATAATAATATTTATTTTTATTATATAAATAAACTGAAAATATTACTTAATCAGAATTTATTTATAAAATGAAGTATGAGAAAATCTAGAAATTCAGCTCAGATTTTACAAAGTTTTCAGTCCACCATCGAAAGTAGAAATATGCCCATTTAAATTGGTATATCTTACTAAAAAAAATAATAAAATCTAGACTTTGGAAAAATATCTGGCATAAATTAGAAAAGCACAATTTAAATTATTTTATACAATTTTATTTCTTAAAACATTTTTACATCATTTTTTACATATATATTTCATTTCATTGTACGTCGAAACCTTTTACTGATAAACAAGAGCAGCTAAAATGTTTATAAACTTTTGTAATTCTTTTATAAACAATTAGCTGAAATTTATCCTAAGCTGTTAGTTCAAACATAACAATGCTCCATTTGATGGTTTTTGGGAAATAATTTACAAAAGGCTTTTGTTGTTCTTCCTTGGGGGCGTGGTGTGTGTGTGTGTGTTTTTTTTTAACTTAAGATCTAATAGAGTGGCAGGGTGGAAGTTCTACTAGAACCTCTTGGAAATTATTTAGGGGAGCGCAGAGACCGTGTGTGAGTGTTATTTTTGTTGTTTCATGTTTTTTTTCTTTTCAATTTTGTTGGACAGAATTAGAAAAAATGTTGCTAAATTTAATTCGGCTCATATTTTGTTGTGGTAAGTCCTTGGCCTAGCCCCGAATAGAATCCGCAACCGCGCTCTACTTGTGGTAACCGCTATGATCGGCATAAACGCTGGCATCGTGACCAAGACCGCTGCCTGGGCCATAGCCGGTGATGGGGTATTTGCTGATGGCATAGGTGGGTGCGTGCTTCACCACGGAGTGGGACACATGGGGCACCTTAACGTAGACGGGGTAGGGACGATCGACGGGCACTTGGTAGGGCACCTTCTGGATCTTCTCGACATAGACGGGGTATGGCTTCTCGACGGGCACGGGGTAGGGCTTGGGCACCTCAACGGGCACTGGACGATCG
Organism: Drosophila hamatofila; assembly: GCA_035045345.1. Classification (NCBI taxonomy): domain Eukaryota; kingdom Metazoa; phylum Arthropoda; class Insecta; order Diptera; family Drosophilidae; genus Drosophila; species Drosophila hamatofila. The sequence goes on along the minus strand of JAWNPA010000019.1, from coordinate 13,429,311 downwards.
ACGGGCACATGGATGGGCACCTTCTCGTGACGGATAACTTCGTAGGGCTGTGGCACTGGGACGGGCACCTTCACGTACTCCTTGACTGGGACGGCAACCTTACGGATCACCTCATAGGGCTGTGGCACGGGCACCTTAACCTCAACGGGCACACGTCGCTCATGCACAACGGGGTAGGGACGATCAACATGAACGGGCACTGGGACACCCTTGGTCACAACGATGGTCTTCTGGACCTCAGCCTGTTTGCTGATCACATAGGGAGCGGGCACGGCATGCTGAACGGCAACAGCGGGTCCGCTGTGGCCATAGGAGATACCGCCACCGCTGTGTCCCACAGAAATGGCACCTGGACCAGAGTGTCCAAGGGAGCTGACACCATAGCTGATGCCATGACCGCCATAGCTGCCGCCACTTACAAGGGAACCGTGACCGATGTGGCCAACATCCAGACCAGCATGACCATAGCCATAGCCCAGATCGAGCAGGCCACGTTTGTCCAGCTTCTTCTCCAATGGCACCTCATCGGTGGCACAGGCGGAAGCCACCAGAAGAGCGGCTAGGCAGAACTAAAATAGAGTGTAAATAAAGGGGAATTGATTACTAAAAGCCATAAGTAGAGCACAATAACAAAGTTCAGTTAATGTTGTTAAAGTGAAATTGAAAATCATTTGTAATTCGTTACTTGTTTTGACTGTTTAATAAATATGAACACAAACTGCGGCTGGGCTTCAAAGTCAAGTGAAAATAACATTCATTTGTAATTCGCAACTTGTTCTAGTATGATTTAATTAAAACATTAAATCACATTTCAACTGCAATTCATTTGTAATTCGCAACTTGTTCTAGTTGTTGACATTGTTATGCAATGATCGATTAAGTTGTATTAGGTAATCAGATTAGAAAGTTATGCGATATATATGACGCCCACTATTTGGCCATAGTTTGTGAGGCGACAGCACTTCGCTTTCAAATGGTCAAGTGAAACGCGTGTGTGCGCTGCATGCGTAATGCGAGCATGACAAAATGAGCGGGGCAAGAAAATCAATACAATTGTTTATAGTACGTCACGCATGCGCGCAGTCGCAAACTCTATGCATTTACCGCTAAGTTGTGTCTTTGCGGTCATAATTTACCATTTGTTAGCTCAGTTTGATTGCAGTGGCCAATAGCAAAATGGAAAACAATTTCGCATTAAAAACATTTATCATTTGTGTGTAATTATTAATTGTTTCAAGTTGAAGTTTGTCGTTTATCGCTGGTTATTTTGGCCAACATATGAGAGATTATGCAATTTGTAAACAGGAAGTCAATGCAATAAGAGTTGCGGTCAAGCACCCAAAGGCAAAGACAAACAACTCATAAATAATCTCAGATTTAGAAATGTTGGCGCTCTAATCTATGTGTGAGTTGAGTTCAAACAATGCCACAATTCTCACATTTAAATGAACTACTTTGAATTGAAACAATTTAAATTTTTTCTTTTATAATTCTGAACCACATTATTTGCACATAATTGTTAGAATAAAATATTATATTGTGTACTTACAAATACTTTCATTGTGAAGTGTGTTGGGACTCGCCAAGGCTGCAAATAAATAATGGAAAATGATGCATATTAATTAATAAATCTTTAAAGTTGAATTAAACTTTAGACACTTTGCAATTATTTTGAAAAATTCTGTTTTCATTTTGTAATATAGTTTTTACTTTAACACAAAACTTTAAATTTTGTTTGCATATTTTGAAAAAAATATATATTATATTTAGCACAAATAACTGGCGGCAAAAATAACTTTGTGCGTTTGCCAACACTTACGAGCAACGCTTGATAGACAGTGTTGTAAGGATTTGTAGAATCACACACGATTCCAAACCTTTGACTGGATGCTGTCTGTGGTCAGTGGCGCACTTTTATACCCCCAAAGAGTTTTTGTGTCAAAACGAAACTGAAAACGCGCCAAGCTCCAAGCGCCAAGTCCGTCATAAGCGCAAGAGCTTTTTGTTGGCAAGAGAGCATGCGCGCCACTCTCTCTCTCTCTTTGTCGCTGCCAACTGCTCAAAAAGCTCGCTTCGGCTGCTTTGCATTGGTATTGGTTAGGGTTTTGCGCTTGTCTGCGTAGGGGTTCGGAAAGTTTAGCAACGGAAGCGCCCACTACTACCAGAGTGCCTCACCACTACCACGAAGCGGCTGTTGCGCTTGTATTGGTTTCAAATTTCGAGACTTTTCAAAACTGATCAACGTTTTAGGGGCGTCATTAAAAAAAAAATTAAAATAAAACAAAAAACATCTACGTCAAGCATTAATTACTCCAGGTAGAGCGTTTTATCGTATTTTTTCTAAATTTATTCTGGGGAATTCCAAAGAAATTCCTTATTTATTAGTTTAGTTCTCAATACAAAGAAGGCACTAAGTGTCAATGGTTTGTTCTAAACAGTTTTTTTTTTTTCAAATTTACTTCTTACGGGTTTTTTCGTATCTTATCTGTGAGTGCCAAACCTGCTCTACCACTGCACTCAAGCTGGTAAAAACCCCAAACAAATTAAAGGAACAACCAAATTGTCGTACAAAATCATATTGCTTTTTCATTCAGCCGATTAATTGATTGCTATAAATAATTTTAATATTATAAATCAGTATGTTCTAATACTACAATAATATGAATCAATTTTATTGCTCTGCAACATTTTCCCACATATCTCATCGTACTTTGATACGTGAAACTGTGCATTGCATAATCGTTGACACAGAGAGCGGCGGCAAGGTCTTTCACTATCTTCATTTTCGCTTTTTTATAACTCAATCAGCACTTTTTAAATGCACTGAACAAAATACATGTTAATAAAGCAAATTTCTTGACAGTTGCAAAGTATCTTTAATAAGAATTAAATGTAAATTTGTCAAAATTTAAAAATATATAAAAATAAATTTTATCAAATTAAATTTTTATTATAATTATTTTATATATTATTTCTGAATAAAGCTTGTAATAATAAGCAATGTTTTAGGCTTTACGAATTTTAAATAAATCATTTTTATTTTACTTAAAATATGAAAATAAAATCTGAAAACATGTAGGTTTTAATGAAGATCCATAAATGTATTTTATAATATTTAATATTCTCATAATTACATGTATATATTTAGATATTTTTTGTTGTTTAATTTATTTATTTATTTTTTTTTTTTTTGTACATTTGCATGGTATAATCTTCTTAACAAAATCTTGTCTCGCAAATTTGATGTTGCAAATTTATAATGTAACCTTCGCTAGAAGAAACGTTTATTGATCTTAAGTAATACACACGCAACAATATATTCATATTGTTCTTTGTTCTATAAATATAATTTATTTAATATATTTAAGATATTATAAATTATTATAAATTAAGTAATAAGAAATCAAAATTTTTAAAACATACATTTGAATATTCAGCAAATTTAGTTAGGTTTAGTAAGGCTTTATTTATGTATATTTTTTTTATATTAAATTCTTATAATTAATAATTTTATAGTTATTTTTTATTTTATGTTCTATGTAATATTTTATGTTTTATATTTTATATTTTATATCTTATATTTTATATTTTATATTTTATATCTTATATTTTATATTTTATATTTTATATTTTATATCTTATATTTTATATTTTATATTTTATATTTTATATTTTATATTTTATATTTTATATTTTATATTTTATATTTTATATTTTATATTATATATTATATATTTTGTATTTTATATCTTATATTTTATATTTTATGCTTTATATTTTATATAAATATATAAGATTTAAAAATTTCTCGCAGTATAAATGCATTTGCTTAGCGTTTTTCCTCACACAATCAAATTGTAAGCGGAAGCTGCATGATTGACGTGTTTGTCGGATATGTGATAAGGCAGAGCAAGCGGCCTTTCAGCTATGATGTTTGCTAGGGCATACGCACTTTTGGGGAAGTCTTCGACTATTGTCATGGTATGTGGCAATTGCGGCAGTTGCAACTGCAACTGCAACTGCAATAGCAACACATAATCATTGTGGCAGCTAAGATAGAGTGAGAGATCGTGTTTCTAATTTGAATCACAATGTTGCAATGCGGCTGGCTGACAGGCAAAGCCGGCATCCAGCTTGGCCAGAGAAACAGAGCTCTAAGTAGCTGCTAAAGTTGATTGGCAGTTGAATTTGCAGAGAGGGGCGGGGCGAGGATTGGTTGGGTGGGCGTTGCAGCAGCAGGGGATGGTACGGCAATGCGTGCCGCAAAAAGTGAAAGGCCTTTATGGGTCGCACAAAGTGGGATTATATATCAGAGATGCATAGCTGCGATTTGGCAATTGCTGCCATAATTATTTCCCCAGCAGAGAAGAAAACCAGTTATATCTCATTATATGTATATCTGGTGCGCATATCAACATAGATTTGCATTTTCTATTGTTCAACTGATATATATATTATAGTAAAAAAAATTCTATTCTAGAACTAGAAAAACAATTAGAATCTATTTATGATTCTGTTTCTGATTTAGATTTTTATTTTTATTTTTCTTATTGACCTTGTTGGGTGTATATTAAACAACTTTCCAAAAAATAAAAAAATCGTCATGGTATAATTTTAAGTGGAAGCTGTGATGATATTTTCGCTTTGAATATGAAATGAATGAAATCGAGCTGTAGCTGAACTGATTTGTAATTAATCGATACGAGTTTAAAGCAAGTTATCCGAAAAGGTTTGCCTGAAAACCGAAAATTTAATTGCTTATCAAAATCAATTCTTTAAATCATATATATAAATATTCGTAACGATTTTAATGACCACTGCTTGTTATGCGTCCTCAAATGGGAGATAGTATGTGCTTCATCAAAACAGATGTGCGGAAGTTGAATTTTGATAAACTTATTCAATATAAACATATGTTTATAACATAGATTTAATATATTGTAACTTAAAGTGGTTCTTAGTTCGTGTTCTCAGAGGGCTGATCACCTTCCGTATTCTAAACGCAAATTTACAACATTTTTGACAACTTTTATCTTCGGCATTTTACAACATTGAAATCCAATACATATTTCAAGAACAAAGTTCAAGCCCTAAGTCATAAAATATCTTAAAAATTTGTAAGTTGTAACTAGTTTTAGTTTTTATAGCTTTAGCTTGTGTCATTTTATTACCAAAGGTTTTTGTTCCTTGTTTAAACTAGTTCAGTTAACTAAAACTGTAACCTGAATTTTGTTTACTTTTCATTAGTTCGAGCTTTTAGCTGGCAATTTTAGTTCATTTATTTAAAATTCCAAGTCTGACTTATATTTACATATATTTATATATTGACGTTAGCTCTCTAGTTCTAAATAGATCTAGTTCATTCAAATTGTTTTCCTATCTCTAATTCTATATATATGTAGTTCATTTAATTCTTCAACATCTTTAAATTCATAAAAATAATAATAAAAAAAAAAAAACAATTCCAGTTAAAACAAAATTCTTAATCGGTATACGTATATACTCCATACAAAGAATATGATTGTGATCTTTAAATACATTGTATAATTAAAAATCAATCTAAGATTACAATCAACACTTCTGTCTTTAACTTATCTAGTTTTATTTGGAGTCTTTATCCTCTTAGTTAAAGATTATTCTTTGTTATATTTATATTTTGGTTATATTGATTTGCTTAATCAATTTCCGGCACAGCAGACTTTAGTTTCTTCTAAACTAAATAGATTTACCTTTTTCAAGTTTCGTTTGATCTAACTTAAGTTTTTGTTATATTTTTCCAACTTCTGATTCAACCAGTTATTGACTTCTTTCCAGTTTTGGTTAATTTAATTTTGGTTCTTAATAAAATTACTGTTTTATTTTCTTACCTACCACAGCCACAATAAAAAATTAAATAAACTAAAAATAAATATAGTTCATGACTTAATTTTTGACTATGGCTCAACTCGCTTTAGTTTATTATGACTAGTTATGTTATAGCTGATCCAATTATTATTCAGCAAGATAAGCTATTATTTCTTATGCTTTTTAAACTAGCTTTAACTTTTAAATTATTTATTTATTTTTTGGTTTTATTTCTTTTGAAATGATATTTTTTTAAACTTAGATTTAGCTCGTTCTAGATTTCATGAAGGTTTTAGTTCACCTTTATCTTATTTATTTCTATTTTGAAAACTAGCTAAAAATGTATTATGAAACTGTAGTTAATTTGTCATAGTTCATGTTTTATTTTTATTTTTTTATTTAACTTTATTTTTATATTTTAATTTTTTATATTTTTGTAGTTAAAATTAATTTTATACATTTATACTTTTTAGCTCTTACACTACAAAAATAATACTAAGGTATCATAAAAAAATTCTTAGTTACCAGTTCATTGTAGTCATCATACATATATAGTTCAACTTTATTATTGAATTTTATATTGTACTAGAAGTTTTTAAATTAAATTTATATTAAAAAGTACCTATAAACGTATCAACCTATTTTAGTTAATAGTTCATTGTGGTTCATTTGAATTAGTTTATATATAGGTCAATTTTGTTATTATTACTATTGAACTAAAAGTTTTTAAATTTTATTTGTATTTTGTAGCTCATACATTAAGTGGTTCATTGTAGTTCATTTGAATTAGTTCATATATAGGTCAACTTTATTATGTGAGGCTCTAAAAATAAAAGCTCAGAACTAAATGAACGGGAAACTTATAGAAAAATGTAAATAAAAAAAACGGTTAGTTCCATTATTAAACAAAAAGTTTTTTTTATTAAAATTATTCCATATAAATTAATCGATTATGATGATTCCTGTTTGAAGCTGTTGTGATGGCATTCGGTTCACGCTAAAACGTAGTGGTCAACTTTTACTTTTGCAAAATGTGTCGTTTTCTATGTTCGACCAGATGGAACCAAGCCAAAAACCAAACCAAGTCGAGCAACCAGCAGACAGCAGACAGCAACCAGCAACCAGTGCAGCTGCCCACAACAACAAACGACAAACGTTACGATTCTGTCAGACAACGCAGCCAACAGATGCGAGTTACAATTGAGAGATGCCAGCAGCAATCGGAGCAGCAGCAGCACTCGGAGCAGAGAGCTGAGCGAGCGGGTGGAGGTGCTGCTTGGTGGTTTTGTGGCTCTGTGTTAGTTGGCATGCGACTTGGGCGCTTTGTTGCATGCGCTACATATTGCAACATAAAAGCCAGGCGACTGCTCGTTACAGCCACTCCCCTTCGGGGCTGGCAGCCCCTTTCCCCCTCTCCACTCCTCCCTCTCTCACTGTGCTCTGCTTACAGTTGCAGTTGCAGTTGCAGTTTTTGTGCTTCGCATTTCGGATTCTCATGTTTGGCATCGCCATAAATTGTGGTCAACCGATGCAGCCGATGCGACGTAATTCATTGATTATAACGACAACAATAACTGCAATGCAATGTAGCATAGTATCTCTTACACTCCCCCGCTCCCCGCTGCTGCTCCACCTCCTTCGAAGCATTTGTTACCTGCTGATTTATAGCCAATTGTCTGTGTTTGTATTTATTTGTTTTGTCTTCGGCTTTGGAAGGCCCAGCCACTTGATCAGTCGCCGTTCGGTCTTGTTTGTAATCCAATATGTGAGAAGGCCTCCCAAAAATTAGCTAATATAATTATGGGTTATTACAACCGCCAGGCCACAAGTGGGGACAGCTGCCACACGATCAGCTCTACATGCTGTAGGCCCACGCTTTGTCTTTGGTTTTCTGATCGTTTTTTTTTTTTTTTTTGGTTTTATTATTATTGTCTGCAACTGCCATGCGATAATTCACACAATTGTGCTACCGTCGCTCTTATATGGTGCATATATTCAGATCGTCCATGCGGATTGCAGCTAACAGACAACACGCTTACCAAACAGTCTTGAGACCATTTGACAAACGTCTCTCCGTGTGTCTGTGTTGTGGGGTAAAAAAAAACTTTAAGATTGTCATAGATTGTCTGGCTAAGAGAATTGCAAATGAATAAATTTAGATCCACAAAAATAATGAAAAGTAGACACGAAATGCCATAACACATGCATAACAGTTTGAAGTAATCAAGAATGGAATTGTTCAAATTTTGGAATTGAAATGTTCTACAATTAGAGTTTAAGTAAACTGAATATACTATGAATTTGGGGTACTGCAAGGTATGTTAGGAGAATAAGAATTGAATGGAAATTAACATTAAATTTATTGAGGATATCAGACAAGAAGGTATATTAGTTGCTATTCAATTATATTAAGTCTACTGATATACGTTGTCTATATACCTGGATTACTTATAAGTAGTCGATTTAGTTTTAATTAACATAAACTATTTGTTACAAAAAAAAAAAATAATAATAAATAAATAAATAAAAAAAAATAAAAATAAAAAAATAAATAAAATAAAGAAATGAATAAAAATAAAGAAAAACTCCTAAAAGACATATTTGCGAAAAAAACATGAATTTTTAAAATAAAATAAATAAAAAATATTTCTATACTTCAGACAGATTTCAAATAAAATATGAATTTAAGTAAAATATACAATTAATATACATATATTTATTTTTATACTGAAGTATATTTTTATATGAAGTATATAAATAATTTTTAATACAAAATTGTATAGTTTATTTTAAGTATAAATTTTGAATTTAAATTGCTTGCATTTTAAAAGTTTTTTAAAACTACACATTGTAGTTGTTGTCAAAAGGCTTGCCAGCATTCGCTTGTCATTCGTAGTCCGTTTTTGACCGATTCCCCCTTCACTGGAATGCGCGAGAATCAGGAAATATATTTCGTGTGATTCTACGCACTTATTATGGCGCCATAGCCCTTTTTTTTGTCGGCTTTCCCATATGTGTTAATTATACACAACACAAGCTTTAAATTTATTTTAATTTTATTTTAAATCTATGCGCATTCGTAAATTTTAATAGCACCAGTCAATAGCCAAGTCGAGCAGAAGAAATAGAGAAAAAAATAGAAAAAAAAACTGGTTGCTTGTCGGAAATCGCTTAAGTTTTTCACTTGATATGTCAAAATGCCAAAATGTTGCAGCGTTCCACGATCGATCGGGCCAGCCTATATAAATATATACATATATATGCATATGTATACGTGTATATATATATATACATATATATTTATGTATGTGCTTGGCCACGCATTAAGCATACGCCCTGCTGGCCATTTGCGCGCGCATTTCGTGGCCAGCCGCAAATCATTTAAGCGCCAGAGGCGTGCAAACCAAACCCAACAACAACAAAACTAACAATATGATAAAAAAACCCGCTAAAAGCAACAACAACAACAACAACAACAACTGCAATAACTGCATTGAGGCAGCAAATAAAAAAAAAATGGAGCGCAGCTTCCTTTAGACAACGTTTTATAGTATTTTGGTTTTTATGCGCTCAACTCATTGAAAATTGATTAGATGGGGTATATTAATTTAAAGCAGTATTTAGAGAGTATCTTTGCTAACATAGAGCATATATATTCCTTAATTTGAACAACATTAACCGGCCAGGCAATCTAGAAAAGTCCATTTGCTGCTTAAACTAATGACTCGAAATAGGAAATCTCATATAAATTATAAACAAAACAAGTTTAGCTCATTTAATCAAGGTCTCGGGTATTTCCTTAATATATTAAAAATAAATAACTTTAGAGTTGTTTCTCTGAAGATTGTTCAGCTATACTGCTCAAAATGTAGTATGAAGTCCCTCAAAGACAGCAGTTCTGGGTATTTGCAAGTCGAGCATACCCGCCTAGAGCACTTTTACTTGTTTTGTTTGATTTGGTCGCCGTTTTGGCCGTTTAGAAACATTGCGGATGCAGTCGCAGGCAAGAAGTTGGGGCCGGTTTTTGTCTTGGCCATAAATAGAGCCAAAGTTGTCGTTGTTGTTGCCGTTACTCTTGTTGCTGTTGCTGTTCGATGCGGTGCGTTGCACAATGCCAGAGCCAGCTTGAATGCACTTTCAGTTTCGCATTTCGTATTCGTATTCGATGTCCCAGCTGTGACATAAAATCATTGCCAGATATTTGATTCTACACTTAATTATTATATCATTAGTTATAGTTATAGCTAGAAGCTATTGCCATTCCTATTGTTGTGCCAGATCCGTTTGGCTGGCTAATTAGCATTTAATTTGAGTGCACAAGACGTCAAGCGTTTCACTCTCAAATCCGTGCCAAGATCCGTGCTCATAAATCAATAATATTTCAATCGCATTCTCTACTAAACAACAATCCACAAAAAATAAAAAAAATAAATTAAAATAGAATTAAAACCGAGTTGAATTCATGTTCCACAATGTGCTGAAGGCAGTCAACATATACATAAAAAAAAAAATAAATAAATAAATAAATGAAAAAAAAAAAAAAAAGAAAAACTAAGCAACGCTCGAACTTGATCCAATTCGCTCCTAAAGTGCAATACCAGTTGTTAATGCTAAACTAACTCAATTATTTCATACGCTATATAATCACTTATGACTAATGCTGCATATGGCGCAATATAATTGAATATAAAGCGAGCTGAGCTCTAGGAATTGATATACTTAGATATACATATAAATATATATTTTTTAAAATAAATTTGATCGTATGACGAGGCGTCATGTTTTGAAAGAAAACCAGTTCGGTATGTCATAAAATCTGAATATCAAATCAAATCTGCTTAAATTCAACAGATAAAATAGTGTTTATATTTTATGCTAAATATTTTATTTAGATTTTTAAAAAACAACAATTAGTTTAACTATTTTTTTATTATCGTTACTATGCTATTGCCATACTATTATTTATCAATTTTTATTAAGTGTTATTAATATTCAATGAACTAATTTAGTTTTGCTTAAATGGATTTTATAGGTTTTTTATTAATCAATTTTTTCAAGAATATGCAAAGATTTTTTAATATATATATATATTTCAAATATTTGTTAACAGTTTTGTACACTGTTTGAATTTTGTAAATATATATTTGGCATTAAAAATATATTTAAAAAAAAATTAAATAAAAAAAAGGTTTTGTATAATATTTTGTAAACTATTATTTAATTAAACTGAATTTTTTATAAAAGAATTTTCGATATTATTTTTATTAGTTAATATTGAATAATATAACTTTATTATTATTATATATTAATTACTTTTATTATTATTACAATTATTATTTAATATTATATATTTTATTATAATTATTATAAATATTGTATTTTTTTTTTATTTTTTTTTGGTTTTGATAAAAATTTAAACTATATTTATTTATTCAAAATTTACTTTCGAAAAGAGCTGTTTTAATAGTTATTTATTTTTTACGTTTAGTTTTAAAATTTTTTGTTATTTACTTTTTTATTATACTTAAAAATTGTTCAAAAATCTCTATAAAGATTTTTTTTTTAAATTTTTTTCATTACTCTTAAAATTAAGTCGTTATTAAATTTTTATTAAATTTTTCTTGTTAACATCTTGCAATTTGTTTGCATTAAGTTCTTGTATATTCAGATACAGTAGCTGACATTTTATGACATCAAATTCTGTTGATACAAGACTTTGCTTAGCTACAATCTATCTTCAGGGGCAATCATTTTTCCCTCATTTCAAGAGACATAAACTGAGCTGCAGTTCATTAAATCTTTTTTATTTTTCAAAACGTTTACAAGTTATACAGCTCTTTAAAGGCTGCAGTTACTGCTGTGTATGCCCAGCGGTCTCATAAATGCTCTCAATTCATTTTAAAGTCAAGTTTTTTTTCAGCTACTCTAGCTGAGAGATTTTTATGAGTATGGCGCGCTGGGCATAAACGTTGAACGGTTGCAATTCAGATATGTTTATTTGGTCTCTGTGCTGTGAATGTCACGTTGATACATATAAGCACGTTAAGGTCATTTACTAAGAGAGTGAAAAAGAGATAGAGAGAGAAAGAGATAGAGGGGGGCAGCGCACAAATGTGGTTCAATGTCCAATGCAAGCAGGCAGACAACCACTAACCCACTAAACCACTGACCACTGACCAGCCAAGCGGCCAATGCATTCGAAACGTTTCGCTGGACGCGTCTGACCAGACTCTGAAAACTGAAAAACAAAAAAACAAAAACTATGAAATGGCCAAAATACTGAAATGTCCAATAACTTTTGGGCATATAATTTTGTGGTTTGACACAACTTTTTACATGTTTTTCTTTCGGTCTTTGGGGTTTTCAGTGGGTCTATTGTCTTAAGGTTTCTTCGCATTGTTGCGCTTGAAAGAGCGAAAACTATTTTTTGTTTTGTCATTTGATTATTTTACAGCTTGACCTTGACATTTGTCACTTGTCAGCTTGACAATGTGACAGCTGATGGAAATTTGTTGTAATCTAAATAAGAAAGGAATAAACTAGTATTTGACATGAAGAAAACAATAGAATAGCTCTAAGAAGTACTTTAACAGAGTGAAGAGTTTATATGCAAATAGTTGTGGAAATTGAGAAAGGGAAAGAGAGATAGATAGTGATAGAGATAGAGGTAGAGATAGAGATGCAGATACTATAGAGATACCGATACCAATATCATACCGATAACCGATAGTTGAGAACCGTAAGTTAAGAACCGATAGTCGATTACCGATTGTCGTATCGGTTATCGAGATACAGATACACAGACAGAGATAGAAATAGATATAGAGATATATACACAGTAAGAAATAGAGATAGAGATGCAGACAGATACCGATACCAATATCAAACCGAAACCGATATTTGATAACCGATACTTGAAAACCGATACTTAATACTCGATAGTTAATACCCGATAGTTAATAACCGATAGTTAACATCCGATTGTTTGTTACCGATAGTTGATACATGATAGTTAATAACCGATCCTTAATACAGATACAGATACAGATAATACAGATGCAAAAAACAGATACAGATACAGATACCATACCAAACCATACCAAAAGCCGATAGTTGCGCACCGATAGCAAGAACCGATAGTTAAAACCGATTTTTAATAACCGATAGTTAGTTACCGATAGTTAATAACCGATCCATAACTTGATACACGATAGCTGATAACCGATACGGATAAGATAAATATACAGATGCAGATACAGATACAGATGCAGATGCAGATGCAGATACAGATACAGATACCATACCAAACAAACGAAAACCGATAGTTGAGCACCGATAGGTGATAACCGATAGTCAATAACCGATAGTGGATAACCGATAGTTGATAACCGATAACCGATTAGCGATAACTGATAATAGATAATCGATAATAACCGATACCCGATAACCGATAGCCGATAGCCGATAACCCATAACCGATAACCGATAACCGATAACCGATAACCGATAACCGATAACCGATAACCGATAACCGATAACCGATAACCGATAACCGATAACTGATAACCGATAACCGATAACCGATAACCGATAACCGATAACCGATAACCGATAACCGATAACCGATACAGATACAGATACAGATACAGATACAGATACAGATACAGATACAGATACAGATACAGATACAGATACAGATACAGATACAGATACAGATACAGATACAGATACAGATACAGATACAGATACAGATACAGATACAGATACAGATACAGATACAGATACAGATACAGATACAGATACAGATACAGATAAAGATACAGATACAGATACAGATACAGATACAGATACAGATACAGATACAGATACAGATACAGATACAGATACAGATACAGATACAGATACAGATACAGATACAGATACAGATACAGATACAGATACAGATACAGATACAGATACAGATACAGATACAGATACAGATACAGATACAGATACAGATACAGATACAGATACAGATACAGATACAGATACAGATACAGATACAGATACAGATACAGATACAGATACAGATACAGATACAGATACAGATACAGATACAGATACAGATACAGATACAGATACAGATACAGATACAGATACAGATACAGATACAGATACAGATACAGATACAGATACAGATACAGATACAGATACAGATACAGATACAGATACAGATACAGATACAGATACAGATACAGATACAGATACAGATACAGATACAGATACAGATACAGATACAGATACAGATACAGATACAGATACAGATACAGATACAGATACAGATACAGATACAGATACAGATACAGATACAGATACAGATACAGATACAGATACAGATACAGATACAGATACAGATACAGATACAGATACAGATACAGATACAGATACAGATACAGATACAGATACAGATACAGATACAGATACAGATACAGATACAGATACAGATACAGATACAGATACAGATACAGATACAGATACAGATACAGATACAGATACAGATACAGATACAGATACAGATACAGATACAGATACAGATACAGATACAGATACAGATACAGATACAGATACAGATACAGATACAGATACAGATACAGATACAGATACAGATACAGATACAGATACAGATACAGATACAGATACAGATACAGATACAGATACAGATACAGATACAGATACAGATACAGATACAGATACAGATACAGATACAGATACAGATACAGATACAGATACAGATACAGATACAGATACAGATACAGATAGATAGAGATAGAGATAGAGAATGATTTTGAAATAAAGATAGATCAAGAGTAAGCTTTAAAATGCTATTAAGAAAGAGATAAAGATAGGTTTAAGAAAATATTTCATAAAATATAGTAATGTAGAGATGTCACCTAATGAATGGAAATAGAGTCAGAGTAACTCATTTGCAGCCCCATCTATACGCATTATATGAGACATCAATCCCAATAGCTACTCAATTTATTATCTTACTCAGATGCAGCTTAATAATTTCATATCTCAATCAAATGTTATACATTAGGTTTTCACACATTCCCCAAGCATTTCCCAAGAGAGAATGTTGCAAGAGAGAAAAACCCAACAACGAGCAAAATACAAAAAATTCATTTTAATGCACACTTTTCACAATGTTCGATCACGGCTCGACTTGCAGAAGTTAGAGAAACAACGTGCCAAAGTGCCATTAAGTGCATCAGCAGCAGCAACTTTGTGTGTTGTGTTATGTTTTTTTGTTTTTGTTTTTTTGGCACTTGGCAGCCGTTGCCACATCGTGGCCACATTTTCCCAGAGAAGACTGAAGACTGCAGACTGCGACGGTGTCTGAGACATGACCCAATAACAGGGATTAGCAGTCGAAGCAGCCAAAGCAGCAGCAGCAGCAGTAGCAGCAGCAGCTGTTCGACTTTATGTCTGTGTCTCGACTAGTTGCCACTGCCACTCAATCATTCAATCAACAACTGGGGGTTAACGCTCGTCCAGTCAATCAGTCAGTCATTCAGTTAGTCGGTCGGCAATTAGTCCAATTTTTTGTTGTATTTTTTTAGTGCTAAAATTAAATATTGCGAAAATTCTTTTCAGCTGCTTAGCTTGGCACATGAAACATGTGTTTCTTGCCGCTCGCAAAAATATTTGAAAAATCTGTAATTCTCTAAAGGCTGCTGCTGCTGCTGCTGTTGTTGGTGCTGCCACAAAAGCCATTCACAAAAACGGCTTCAATCATGCTATAGCCAGGCTGGCAGCCAAGCAGCTGTAATCTTTATGCTTGGTGCCGCGGGGCGTATGAGCAATGTCGTTAAACTGCTTGGCGCTAATGAATGGTTCCATAACCATTCCAAAGCACAGCACAACAGTTCAATTCACCAGTTCAACGCTGTTTACGATCTACAAAGAGCAAAACAATTGCAATTTGCACGTACGCAGCAATTGTATAATTTGATATTTCGTATCAAAAGACTTTGGCCGCCAACGACTAATTTTTTAGCTCGAATATGCAATTATTATTTTGTTTCGACCTTTTTTTTTTGCTTCATTTTCTTTTTGAAAATGTCTTATTTCAATACTGAAAAAAATCTGCGAGTGCTGCAATTAAACAATAAGAATAATTATTTTGAGCTGAAATTAAATAGAAATGTTGTTTAGAGTGGGAATTAAAATGCAAGACAACTTGACAAAATGCTAGACAAAACCTTGAAACTTCTAAAAAATAATATAGCTTAAGATTTTTTAATGCATTTTTATAATCAAATATTTTATCTTATCTCTAGAATACCGAATAGAAAGCTATGAATATAGTATTCGAATTATGTTAAATAAGATCAAATTGCCTTCAGGCGCAAATTATGCTTATTAATTATGTAAAGCTCTGAAAGAACTTTTGTGCCTAGATGTAAAATCAAATTTTATTTGGATCATACATATTTAATTTTCAAATTTATTTGCAAGAGTCTAGCATATGCTAAATAACAGATGTAAGCGTGTGCTAAAAGTCATAAAATTAGGCTGATGAATTACATATGAGAATTTTATAGCAATTTAATTTTTTCGAGTTTTTAAATTTAAGTGCGTCACAAACAAGCCTTTTTTTGCATATTGTTTACATATTTAATATGTGTATATTTCATTTTGGAATGGCGTAAAAATGAAGCTCGATAACTAAAATACAATAAATTAAGTATAACGTTTAAATTATATATTATTAAAAATTTATTAAATTAATGAAAAAAAATTATAGTCGATTGGCATTAACTCTATGTTCTGTCTGTTTAATTAAATTACTTACCAATTTGGATATATATACATTTTTTTATATTTTATATAAGTTATTATTTTATTTTATAATTTTTAATGAATAAATATTTTAAATAATTTTATAAATTATTTTTTTTATGCTTTAAATGCGTATTCCTAAACTTTATTTATTAAAAAAAAAAAAAAACAATATTTATTACTAACAAAATTGTTAAATTTAATTTTTCACTTAATTTTTCATTTATTCGAGACGAATGTTTAAGAAAGTTTAATGTTCAGATTTATTGTGAATTTAAAGTGTAAAAGTTATTGTTTTTTCATATCTTAACACATGTTAAGATATTAAAAAACAATAACTTTTACTCTTTAAATTCACAATAAATCTGAACATTAAACTTTCTTTAATACTTTTTAATAGTTTGGACTTGCAAAATATTTTTAACTTTAAGCTTCAGCGCTTTTAGATTTTTATACTCTTAATTATATTTGCTGGTCGCAACCACCATTATTTGTGCAGTAATTTTGAAATACATTATGCTAGAGTATCTAAGCATAAAATACCAATTGACTACAATTTGAAGTACACTTCTCACATTATTATACTTTGAACTCAATCGTCTAAAATTATTGAACTCTCAATACAGCTCAGAGTTCAAGGTGACATGAACTCAAGCCAAGGTTATGCTATTAAGTTTTTAATGATATATAAATCAAAGATTTGCAAATAATAATATTAATATGTTTTTGTTGTTTCTCTTCCCAACATAATAAGCGGCTGGCTAAATTCGGTGAATCCCCCACGCAAACAATACAACACATCTATTTAACCGCGGTGTGCACAATTCTTTGGCTGCGCTTAGAACTGGCTTAAGCATCATTAGCATAGAGTCCAAAAACTCATCGAACTCATCAAAATTCACAGCTGATTCTCACAAAATAGAAAAATACAAATCATTAGTTGAACTTGTTCTGAAATCAGTCAACAAAATCCAACTGGATTTCAAAGCTGATCAAACATTGCAAAATTATAGAGAACAAAATAAAACAATATCAATTTCATTATGACTCGACACTTTTTCGCAGCTATTGTGCTGCAAACGAAAAAAACCTTGAGCTAAAGCTAAAGAATGAAAAAAATGGCACCAGGTTCGCAGATGGCCCGGAGCTTTAATACAATATTATATTATGCAAGACTTTCTAGCAGTCTATCATATAAAAACGATTGGGAATCTCCACAGCCCGATAAAAAAAATTCCCGAAATATTTAATTGTATGCACATATATTAGTTTTTGCCTTCTTTTAGTCTGTTTGCGTAATATCGGACACGCCCACTTTATCATGACCTATATATTCTCAGTTGTCTGATACCCAGAATAAGGCTCTAGTAAACCCAAAAATTCATATTGTAATATTTACATTGCACATTGCACATTGTAATATTTACATTTCTATAGAATATTAATTTTTATTTATTTTTTCAATTTAATTTTTTATAGTACAATAAATTCTAAAATAAATGAAAAGTGTTTTGTTTTAATTCTAGAAACTTTCACGTTTCCAAAAAGGTATAACTTGTCACAATCAGTCGCAAAATTCCTGAGTTATGCTAACATTAAGCTTTAGGGCTTAACAGCTGCAGCAGCTCATCTCCTCTCCGCTGCGTGTTGACTTTACAAGAGCTGCAGCTGTTGTTTAACAGCCTCTCAGTATGTTATTAGTGGAGAGCGCTGTACGCTAACAGCGGATAACGCTGTTATTTAACATTACAATGTTAATTAACATTTTTTCTGGTCATCCCTGCTGCTCATTTATGTTCGCCTGGTATTTCAATCGAATTTTTAGCCGAAATCAAGTTCCAATCGTGCCGCGGTGGTCGGCGCCTTGAGGGTATGCAATGGAATTTTTATTTCGCTGATTTTTAACTACTTCCTACCCATTTCTGTTGGCCTGGTATTTTAGCTGAATTTTAAAGAAAATTTCACTTCACACTGTACCCAGCCAGACAGACAGACGTTGATTTTAAATTTCGCTACTGTTGATTATTTGCATATTAAATGGCTGCAAAAAAAGCTTTTGTAGAGTAAAAAACTGGTTTTTGTTGTTAAACAATATGTATAAATCATTTTTATTAAAATTTTTGTCTACAAATTATGCAGATGTGGGTTGAACATTATAAATTATTTTTTATATGTCAATATATCAAAAAATCTTATGTTTTTATAATGACTATAAAATCACAGGAAATAGGTTTTATTTTTCTCAAAGTTTTTAGGACTTTTAAAGCTCTTGTTGTATATACATTTTCTTTTTACAATTACTTATTTTACTATTATATATCGAACATATTTTTAAAATTCTTAAAGAATATTTTCGTTATATTCCATATAATTTTATATAAAATATATAGCATTTTTTACACACCTTTCATATTTGTAAAAGTTTTCATTTATTTTTAGTTTTTATAGTATAAAAAATATGAAAAAAAAAAATATTTATTTATTTATTATTTTTTAATGGAAATTACTAATAAATATATATATTCTTATGATTGGATGAGAGCTCTAGCTGACTTATACCGGCTAATAAGCAGACTTAAGTATTAAGTCCACGATTTCGAAATGTAAAACCTCTTGTAATTTGTTCTAGCTTAGTTGCGATTGTGGTGCGACCTTGAGCCACATTATCTGCACCACAACAAGCTGGCTTTGTTAGCAGTTCAGCTCAACTCTCACCCAATGCAGAACAATTGACAATTTTTCGAACGTTCGACTAGCATGCGATCAATGAGCGTGACTCTGTCCATTCTAAAAGTCATGTTACTCTAAGCATATATCTTAATACATATACACATCTATACAGGTATATAATATCTTGTTTTGTATCTTGCAGATACTTTTTCTCCACGGTGCTGCAGTTCCAGCTATATCGCAGCATGTGCCGTGCCGCCGGCCAATATGTGCCCAACGATCCGCGAAAGCCGCTTCACAAATGCGACATCTATCGGCAGCCAGCCGCAGGAAATCTATTAAAGTAAGTGAAAAGACGTAATTAATAAATTGTTTTATAATTAATGAAGATTAATGTGAAGTATTTAGATGCACTTAATTAATTATGCTTATAATTAATAGAGCTCGCTCTTATTCATATTTTTTTGACAGAAATTAAAATTAATTACTTTAATCTTCAATAGTATATATTATTTTTTATATTTACATTTTAATCATTGATATTAATTCGATTTCTTCTCTATCTCTCTCCGTCTCACTCCCTTCCTTTTTCCCCTGCTCCCACGCAGAGAACTGATGGCCAAGGGCGCCTCCCAGCCCTGGCAGGAGGTTCTACAGGAAACCCTAGGCGAGGGTCGTCTGGATGGCAGTGCTCTACGCGAATACTTTGCACCGCTTGAGGAATGGTTACGCCAGGAGGCCTTACGCACCAACGAATATGTGGGCTGGAATTACGATGGGGATTACTGCAAGCGTAGCATTGAGACAGCCGGACTCCAGATCTTTGGTGGCTATTACAATGCTGCAGCGAGTCCGCTGTTCAATCTGCTGCTACTGGGCCTAAGCAGCTGGCTGAGCTATGCTCTAATATAAGTGTCTGTAAAATATATAAATATATATATATAAAAATGTGTGAATATATTTATATAATATATATATGTTGATTTCCGCTTTAAGTCAAGTCAAGTCGAGTTGAACTTGAAACAAAGCCAAAAACAATTTCAAAATAAAATGTTAATGAATGCAAAAAAAAAAAAAAAAACCATAAACAACAAAATTTATACAGTGTAATACAGGGGGTGGTGTAGGGGGCGTGGCAGCTGTGATGCGGGTCATTGGAACGCCAGCGTCGCACGCACATTGCAGCTGTTGTTGTTGTTGTTGTTGTTGCTTCATAATTGAATCAAATAATAAATAAATATAAAAATTACTTTTTTCTCGCTCGCAGCTCAACTGGTTTTTTGTTTTTGTATATTTGATTTAATAAATTGCAAGCCACAAGAAGGAACAACAACAACAATAATAACAGCAACAACTGCAACTGCAACTTCAGTGTAAACAAGATAATCAACGCCGGGTCGCTTTCGGGGCGTGGCCTGACCACAGATGGGGGCCAGCAGGGGCCTGCATGCAATGCAGCTCAGTGTCAGCTTTGTTCTCAAAGTTTGTCTAAGAAATCAGACACTTGAGCTAAGTGAGCGTTGTTTTCGCTGTCTATCAGCGCAGGGGCGTTCTAGTGGGTGGGGCGGGGCGGCACAGGGGGGCGTGCTTCAGTTTGTTTACAAAACCCATTACAATCAATGAGCTTAACTAAGAGTCTGTGTGGGAGTTGACGTAGCAAGTGCCATAAAGGATTTTAGATGTAGATTATGATGATAGGGTCAAATTAAACTTTGTTGCAATTTTCTAAATTAAAATTTGTATTTAATTTGGTTGAAGAATTTGATTATTTACATTTTGATGAGATATCAGTCGATTGCAATTTAAATTAGGTAATATCATATGAGGGTAACCGAATTTAAAAATTCACCAACAAACTTAGCTGTGTCAAAGTTTTATAAAGTGCAGATATTTAAATCTATTTTAATACCCGCCAAAAACATGTTTAACATTTTACAAATTATTTATTTGACCCAGAGAAAACGTTTGTTGATTTTCTTCTCTCTCTTCGCTTCTCTCTTCTCTCCTGTTCTTTCCCACCTCAACGACTTCATCTTATTCAACTTTTTAGCATTTCTGTTCTTATAGACAACCTGTAGCTGACAAGCTTAATTTAATATCCTAGCATTAAACATAGATCTGGAAGGAACTTTTTCATATACTAATACATTTAATTTTGTTAAATTAAAATTTATTTAAATTTATTTTATATAAAATTTAAGTTTATAAAAATTTAATTTATCATTTCATCGACGTATTATATATATATAAAACAAACTTAGACCATACATAATAAGATTATTATTACTGTCAGTCAGTTTTGTTTACTGAACGTCAAAACATTCGGAAGAACTTTGTCATTTTAGCTTTGTTTATATCATAAGCTTATGACAAATATTATATTTACCTTCCAACAGAGACAAATGACTAATTAACAAAAGATAAACAAACAGTAATACAAAACATATCAGCTACAACAAAAGCTGAATTTATCTTTTTTTTTTGTTATTTATTATGCTTTTAACTCCAATTTTTCTTTATTGCCCGCTTGTTATTTGTAACTTCAAGTTTTTTCTCAATTCAGTTACAAATCCGATTTCTTCATTTAAACGTAAGTTCTACGTTAATTTATGCATTCTCCCACGTTCCGTCAACTGTCGCCGATTGTCAACAGAAAAGCGCAAATAACAAAAACAAAAAGCGCGTTTACCTCGCTTAAACGGCAGCAGCAACAACAAACGACAGCATGTTAAGGACATTATCAACATTTCAATTAGATGCAATCATCGTCAACGAGAGGGGGAGACAGAGCGAGAGAGAGAGAGACTGACACAGACAGAGAGAGAGAACTCCAGAGTTGATCGTGTGTAGAGTTGCACTGTAGACTTTCATATGCAAGTGTCTGTTTGTGTGTGTGCTTCTGTATGTGTGTGTCGTATTTCACTTTCATTGTAGAACTCGAACTGTATGCAGTGCGTACTTCCGCCCTGTCGCCTGTACTCCCCCGCTGTGCCCCGCTCCGGCTGAGCGGCCTTCATTAGCTCGACAAAAAGTGTCGTCGGCTTCGCCAATTTGCAATGACAACAATTTGATATATACAAATACAGATGCATATGTGTATTTTATGTCTGTATATATACATATATGTATATATGTTTTCCCCATTTGTTTACTGTTTCACTGATTTTGGAGAAGGAACACGCGACCAGACACAGACGTGCTATTGAATCGCAGCCAACGGGAAAAACAACAGTCACTACGAGAGTCGCGTTCCAAGCGCACACGCAACGCATTTCGAGCGGAAAGATTCTGATTTAAGAACATATGAAATCCAGCGAAAGTTAAAGAAAGTTCGAACAGTAGAATAAACCAAAGAAGTTATTCAACTAATTAAACATAAGACTTGAAAAAATATATATCTAAAGATAAAAGCCGATTTAGGAACTTTATGCATAAAATAAATAATTCTAAAATAAATATAAAAAATATTAATTTTAAAATAATATTGAAAAGTAATAAAAGTTTCAATTAAATATTTTGGAAGGTAAAAAATAATACTAAAATAAATATAATAAAAAAATACATGTATATAAAAAATATAAAATAAATTTTTAAGTGGCAACAAATGAATAAAATAAATAAATAACACAAAACTAAATAAAAATAAAATAAAATAAAAAAAATTAAAATACAAAATATAAAGTATAAAAATAAAATTTATTAGAATATTAAAATAAAAAAATTGGTTATTTTCTTGATAAAAAGTAAAAACTTACTAAAAATAAATAAGAATCTAATGTATGTATGTAAAATAAATATAAAAATTAATATTATTAACAGTTCGAATATAAATAAATAAATGCAATTTCTTTACAATAGTCGCAATAATACAAAATTAAATTAATAAAACAATTTACAAGGATAAAAATGTTTTAATCTCTAAAGTAAAAAAAAAAAAATATTAAAAAAATCAAGAAAATAAATAAAATATTAATATAATATAAAATAATAAATATATATAATTTATAAAAATATTCAAATAAATTTCTGACTGTACCAATTTAAAAACCCCAAAAAACACAAGTTTATTTCAAAAATAAAACTTTCAAATCTACATTAGAAAACATGAAGCTGCCGCAAGTGTGTTGCAACTTGCGGCTGTCAGTGCTGCCATTGCTACTGCTGCTGCAAGTTGTCGCCAGCGACAGCCAAAACAATAGTCTACGTGTGAACACTTACCTCAAGGATGTGAATGCAACGGCCATGGCGTTGCCCTCAATACAGAGCACTGGCAACATTTGCACGCGCGAGGAGCCATACGAGGAGCTGTTGCAGGTGCCCGAGGTGCAGCCGGTGCGGGTGCGCACGTCCACCTGGTGTCTGGAGATACCGCCGCGCTGCCCCTCCTACAAGACGGAAATGCGCGAGGTGATGAAGGTGCAGGTGAGTCCAGGTGTCTATATAAATGCCCCAATCTCGACTGAGCAACTGGCCAACTGGCCAAGTGGCGACTGCCGGCTCTGCCTTTAGCGGGCAGCGTTTGCGATTTTCCGATTACGTCATCTTGTCTTTGGCCACATGCCCCATAAACCTGATTCCGTTTGCCGCAAATGTTGACCAGGAAGCCGCGCAACTAGCCATAAATTCCATAAATTGCCATTAGCTTTGGCCACACTAAATGGGTTCTGTCAAAAGAGAGAAAAAAACATGTATATACAAGAGTTGCGCAAGCGCTAAAAGTCTTTTGCGGCACTCAGCAGAACGGAAGTCGCAGCTGTGCAGCAAGCATAATCTTTGTCTTACCTGAACCGGTTCTGACCCAAGTGCCAAGCACAGGTAATGTCCTTGGTTGTCAACGTTACTATATGAACTTTTGGGCAGGTGCGTCGTATACGTGATAATAAATACTCTAAAAAATATGTATATAAATGAAATTTATTAATGATTGTTCAGATAATTATATATAATTTATATACTTAGATAAATTACTAATTCTATTTTGATTTACGATTAACTTTTCAATTTACGATATTAACGTCAGCTTAGTAAATAACAGATATCAGCAGATTAATTATAAAATTTATCTAGCTTTATAAATAACATTTTAAAATATATATTAAAATGTGAAATCACAAAAATATATTAAAAATTATATTTAAATTCTAAAATATAAATGTAAATTAAAACGTATATTTCGAATTTAAAATATAAATATATTTATATAAAAATATTTATTTATAATTCGTAAAATATTTGTATGTATTCCAAATTTTTTTTGTAATATTTTTTATTATTTTTTTTTTTATTATTTATTATTACAAGTTTGAAATCTATATTTTATTTTTGTATTTATAAATATTATATTAGTATAAACTGAAATATCTATTTAAAAATATAAATATAAACAAAAATTAAAATTCCAAAATATTTATATATTATTTATAAATAAATAAAAAGTAAAATATATATTTAAAATTTATAATATATAAATATATATTTATATATATATATTTATAATATATAATTTTTAAAATATGAATGCAAATTATAAATATAAAATATCAAACTAAAATATTTTTTATTTATATTAATTTTAATTTTGAGATATATATAAATTAAAAAAAAAAATAATAATAAATTTGTATAATCTTTAATTATTATTATGTAGTATCAACAGTTTTGATTTAAGATTAAAGTATAAACTTCCAATATCACATTATCAAGTCAACATTATCAACATTTAATATACATAACGATGAGTGAAGCTGTCTATTATAATAACTAACAACGGCTCGTAACAGTAGCCTTTATACATCACTATAGACTATAGTCTTACAGAGCAGATATTAACTATCATCTATATTAATATCATCTCATAAACTGTGTTTAAAACTATTAAAATAATGTCTAAGATAAATGTAGAATAATCAAAATCAATTTGTGTACTTCAAGCTCATGTTGTGCAAAGACTATTCCGCTTTACACACACTTTATTAAATATATATATATATATAAATATATTATAAAAAATATTTTCACTGTAATTAAAAACTAAAATAAAAGCGAAAAAAACCGCGAAAAATCGAGAAAAACAAGTAGCTAACAAAATTAAGCAGAATCCGGTTGCCAGCTTTAGAGAGTAGGAAAAGAGGGAGCAGGAGTTTGGCGCATTCACCTAATCAGGCTCGGCTGGTTATATTTGTTCAGTTTTTAGCCAAAATAATTATGTCATGGTGTCAGTGATGGAAAGTGTAAATGAAAAGCAAAATATGCAGTGCAGGGAGTTGAGTCCAGGCTGCACAGATATTAAATGCTCTACTGACTGGCTGCTGCTTTGGCTGCTGCTGCTGCTTCTGTTGCTGCAGTTGACGCCAAAGCTGTTGACACACTTTCAATTGCATCACAGCGCCGACGCTCGTTCCAACTGACCATAAGATGCAGCCAGTTTTGGTTTAGTTTACAATTTCAACTTTAATTATGTGTGCACAGTGTGTGAGTGTGAGTGTACGTGTCTCTCTGCGACTCGTTGCAAATTAATTTCATAATTTAACTATTTTAGATTTCAACAGTTTAAAGTGTGTTAATTATCTGTACATTTTATGTATCAAATATTCTAGAATTATAGTTAAGATATAAAATTGTTTTGAAGTAGATGCAGTAATAGTTAGAATATTTAAGAATATGTTAATTAGTGTTTGTATGCCAAATTTTTTGATTCTAGCTCTAGTAGAAGGCAATTTTAATTAGATAAGTATTATACTTTATTTGCTAATAAAAGTAATACTTTTTATACTTTAAAGCCAAGTCTTAAAAGCCTAATGAAGGTAGAACTTGTATATAAAATCTTAGACACATCTCAATCAGAGAGTTGTACAATATTAGATTATATATAAATTTATAATATACATATCAATTTTTATAAAGAAGTATACAAAATTGATCACTTAAGCCTACAATTTATATACATTCGCTAAAGTAATAATGATAATAAAATAAGGACTATGATAAATATTATTATTACTTTTGTATATTGTATATTATTATTTTTTAGATTATATTGTATGGTTCTATTAATTTTATATTAATTCTAATTACGATTTTTTTTTATTAAGTTTTAAGTCTATATAAGTCTTAAGTGCTGGAAAAATCTAAAAATCGCTTTCAACGTCTTCCCTCTCTTCCCTTTTTTCTCATGTCGCTTCCCATTCTTTTAGTGGGGTACTCCAGGCAAATAAGCCTACTTTCTTTTTCACTTTTATGCATTTCAACAAGTCGTGCATAGCGTAAGTTGTATGTTTATTTTGAGTTTCAGTTATCAGCTGCCAATCTATTCCAAGCCGTTGATTTGACCAGCTTGTAATTTCAAAGCTGCAATACAAATTTCATCTTTATTTGTATTATATTCACCTTCACAGTAATCTCAACAGTGCTCTAAGTTTTGCAGGATGAATCACTTTGCCCAAAAAATTCTGTAAAAAAAAGATTTATATTATAGAAGTATTATTAGAATAATATTGTGCGATTGTTATTGAAAGTTAAATTTAATCGGTAAAGTAATGTCTCTATTCAAAGTATGCATTCTTATACAATCTATCTAGAACTCTAGAATGCGTACTCTAAATATCTCTATTAGATTATGTATATGAATTAGAAGGTGTATTTGATTAGATCATATGTATTTACCTAATTGATATACCCACAGTAAATTTAAAAATTATAGCTACTGTATAAACTGAGTTCAGCTAGACTATATATGCAATAACAAAAGGAATATTCGCACTTTTAATTAAAAGAAGCTAAAAACTAAGAAATAATATGCATGTTAAATTTCAGTAGTCTTTCATAAATAATCTGAGTTAATAAAACAACAGAGATGAGACTTATTTGATCTATTTAAAAGTTTATTTTATAAGGAAGGAAGTTTATTTAAAAGTTTATTTATTAGGAAAACTATATCGCAATGGGATTTTTTTTCGGACTAGTAGTAATTGAAGACAGTCCAAAATAGCCGTGGAATATGGACTTTAGAAAAAGATACCTACATATAAATATATATATATATATATATATAGTTGCTAATTGCCAATTGCGTTTAATTAATTAACATGAAGCAAACTCGTGTGTGGATTGCCAAAACCCCATTTAAGCGACATGACACGATGAGAAACGAGTTTCAAAGAGAGAAAAATACGTATAGATTAAGTTAAGTTTGGGCAAGTGCCGAAAGATTTTCACAAACACAAATGCATAAAGAGAAACAAATCAAGTTAATTATATAAACTTAAATGAAAAGTAGGCGCCACAATGATTGATGCGAATCTGACAGTTGACAGTTAGTTAATGGGGGCGGGGACGGGGGCGGTGTTTGGGGTTACCAGAGACCAGAGACCAGAGACCAGAGCTTGGAAGCTCTACGAGTTGTGGCAGTAATATGAGCTCTCGCATATATACAAATTTATTGCTCAATATGTATTCAATTACCTAGGCAAGTGCTGCACGCATCAGCTGTATGCACAGAGCGGACAACAATTCGAGGAAAGGCTGTACTTAATTATGCCTACAATGGAAATGGAAATGGAACTGAAAGAACACGCAATATTCGTAAAATCTGTATTTATATTAAAATTTCCGCCTTATTAATTTATGCAGAACACACACACACACATACGCAGAGAGAGAGAGAGACAGTGAGAGTCACAGATACAGATGCAAACAGACACAGCTGCAGATACAGTTTGATCAACTGAGGGCGACAGAACAATGCTGAAGTTTGCTACGGAATTTTGAGTGAATGAATGAATAACTGCGAATGCTTCGGGACACTCAGCAAATGATTGTGAGAAACGTTTTGGATTATTCAATTAAATTGACAACTCAAGGGGTGTGCGTGTTCGTGTGTGTGTGTGTGTGTGTCTGTGTGTGGGCGTGGTCTTGTGTGCATTTCTCAGATTAAACATAATCAGCACTTACGCCTTTTGTAACTGCTCAGCATTACAAAGTTCAACGAGTTGACATTGAGTGTGTGTGTGAAGAAGAAGAAGAAGAAGAAGATTTACTATAGCATTTCTTAATGATCAATTCGTTGAAGATCAGAGTCCGAAAATTATGATTTGTTGAGTGAATAAAGTGTGATTATTGAGAGTTGTAACTACCTACTACTTAAGAATAATGTAGATTAGGAATATTGTTGGGCATCTAATTAAATTAGATTAAATTTGTGAAAAATTTTGAAGTATTACTAAAGGTGCTTAAATTAGCAAATATATAGATTAAATAAATAAAACTGCTGTATTAAGTGTTAATTTATCCTTAATTATTATTAACGGATTTTAAGCAATACCTTATATGTACACAGTATACACAATTGATTGCTAAGACAATTATAACAATCATGACACCCTTAAATTTAAATGCGAAATTTTGTTTAGCTATCAAAATGTCGTCTTTTCCCAAATCCTAAAAAACTCCATTTGTTAAAGAGCATTGCATATTATAGGGCTGATTATTATGTGAGAAATATGTATGGAATACTTTTAGACATTGCTCAAATAATTATTTAAAATTTAAAACTGGAATTGATTTTTCGTTTACATAAACATTAAACATAAAAAAATAAATAAATATAATATACTATATATCATTATGTGGTAAATTTTGAAGTTTCTTTCACATATCAATTAAATTGACAACTATTAAATATATGTATATGATTTATAGTATAGTGAGCTTATTTTCTTATACTTTATCTTTCTTTTAACCTGTTGAATAAATTTAAATGTACATGTTTTTATGGCAATTAAAACTCATTTATTTTTATTTTAAATATTTTTTTAACAATTACTACTAGTGCATAATATATGATGTACTTCAATATATATAAAAAGTTTGACATTTCTCCTTAGAGCTATTAAATATTTAAATATCATACGATCTGCTGTGCTTTAATTTATAAATCAGTATCACCAAACTTATCACAATTATTAAAATCAGAATAACAATAATTATTTCCCATAATCTGTGTGGTTTTGGTGGATGTGGTGGCTTAGGTCGCTCAGTGGTTGTGGTTGTTGTTGTTGTTGTAGTTGAAGAATCTGTATTTGGGTCTATTGAAGAGCTTATCATGTCTGTTTCATATTCTGTAATCTCGGTTGAACCATATCCTTCGGAAGTCGATGTTATGAGATCAAACTGAACGTTGTATGTCTCAACTCGGTCGGAGCTGGCGAAATTGAGCATCAGCAGCAACAGCAACCAACTGCAGCAAAGTAAAGTCGAACACTTAAAGCCTTGCATTTTGTTTTGTTGTTGTTGAACTTTTAGTCTTTGTAAATAATATTTACAAAAGAAATGAATTACTTTCAGTGCTGCGCGTTTGCAGGCGATTTGCGAACTGAGCAGCGAGTTCAAGACTTTGCCAAAGCCATGCCAAGAAAAATTGTGACCTCAACAGGAAGCGGCCTTTGATAATATTCTTATGTTCTCATATAAAAAAATAAAAATAAAATATAAATATATATATATATATATATATATATATGTATAAATATATATATAGGTATAAATACATGTACATATATCTGTATATATGCAAACTATTCTTGAAACCATAATATTTGTTGAGCTTATCATATTCAAAATAATATGAATCATACTTTTGACAGAATACAGAATATTCTTGAACTATATTGTAAGCAGCACTAGCTGGCGGTTTAAAAATTATACTCTTTATTATTGTACAAGTTCGCAGTGTGAAATGAGTATTTGCTGTCCGTTTTACCTTCCGTATGTCCGATCTGTCTGTATTAATTAGGTGAATGACAAATTAGGAATGAGTACATAGTGTTTTGTATAAGACCTATTATATTTTAAGTTATTTATTATATAATTAATTATTATTATTTTATTTATTTTTAATTTATTTATATTTTGTTTTATATGTATTTATTCTATATTATATTGCATATAAAAATATTTATACACCTAGTATTGTTTGCTTGAAAAAATACATTTAACTTCTCAGTACAGCTAAAGTGGTATCTTTAATATCGATATATTTTAGATATGATATATATATCAAGTGAAGATTAATTATAAGTATAAGAGTAAGGATAAGAAGAAAAAAAAAATAAAATAGGGAGAAAATAATATAATAAAATATACATATATCAAAATTATGTACGAATGTTTGGTCAGGCTGCAAGCTCTTAAGACCGCTTATATATATATATATATATATATATATATATATATATATATATATATTTACATACATATACATACATATTTGATATATTATATATGCATACATATAAACAAAATTTTCTGACCTTCAGTTATTTCTCATATATGTATTTCAGATAATAATACAAAATATGATTGAATACTTAAAAAGAACTCAACTTTTGGTTTGCTAAGCTTACTCACCCATACTTTCTCTCTCTCTGCCTTTATCGCCCTTTCTCTCTCTTACTCGCTCTCTCCCTCTCACTCTCTTTCTGTTTATCTCTCTCCTCATATGTCGCTGGCTCTGCTCTTCTTTCAGAGACTCAATAAAACGCGTACAGTTCGCTTTTGCTGCCAAGGCTACGAGGGCAATCTTTCGGATAGTCAAGCCAGCTGCCGTCCCATTTGCCGTGGCGGTTGTGGGCGTGGCAACTGCCTCATGCCCGACATATGCGGCTGCGAGGAGGGCTACACCGGCAAGCACTGCACACAGCGTGAGTGAAGAGCTGCAGAAATGAAGTGTTCAATTTGATATGCCATCGATTCACTTTCTCTCTTTGCAGGCTGTGATCATGATCGCTGGGGACTCGACTGCAAGAATTCATGCAAATGCCAAAACGATGCTGTCTGTGATAATAAGACAGGAGGATGCCATTGCATAGCCGGCTGGGCTGGACAATTGTGAGTTCGAATAAAACGAAGCATTTAAAGTGAATTAGATAAAATATTCTACAGTTCACTAGAATTTTCTTTGAGCATAGTCTAAAGTAGAATTCGTCTCACATCATTCCAGCTGCGAACAGCCTTGTCCTGTGGGCACCCATGGCGTCATGTGCCGCAAGGTCTGTGAGTGTCCAGAGAAACGCTGCCATCCGCAGACGGGCGAGTGTCAGGGCCCCGAACACTTGGAAGCTGTCAATGTCAATCATGAGGTGCTGGAGACAATCAACTCGACTATGGCGAATCTCACACATAATATAAATAATATTGCCAAGAGCATTGGCAGCATGTCCGAGAGCAGTCACGTCCAGGTGACGCCCAGTGCTCTGCCAGAGGTCATATTGATCAAGCAGCCCCTGCAGGAGTCGGCGCATACGCCCAAGATCATCTTGCACGAGTCGAGCAATGCTCTGCTCGAGAATCTGCATACAGCCGCTGCAGCCGGTGTGCCCACACCTGAGGTCATTCATGTCATCACAAGTGCAGGCGGCGTTGGCGGCAGCCAGGAGCGGGCACCTCAACTGAATTTGGCTGGCTTTGCTGCGGGCGAGAGTAATCCGAGTCGCAGTGCCCACGATCACGACTCCAGCCTATTGAGCACTGTCATTGTTATGCTGCTCATGCTGATGATCGTCATCATACTGGGCTTCATCTATGTCTATCGGCGTCAGCATCTGCAGAAGGAGGCCGTCATCTACAATGCCAATGGCACATTCAGCAATGCCCAGCCTCATGGACATGCCAATCCAGAAGTTGTGATCAGTGACACGGGGAAGATCTTTCATGGACCGCTGCCAAAGCCGCCGGCCATCCTGCCCACCAATCAAACCCAACCGAACGAGGGTATGTAAGTGTCGCCCCGCCTGTTACGAGGGCGGTTCGTTAAGTAGCTTGATACATAAGTTCCGTGTAGGTGTTTATTCATGATAGTGCCGCTCAACTGAATAGGTGAGGGGAAAAAGGAGAAATTTGTGAAAATTGTAATTTATATCTCTTTAACGAAAATAAAATATTTATATAAAATAATTATTCAGTTATGAAGAAATTTAATAAATAATTTAATAAATTTTTGTATTTAAAATAATTAATCAGTAGTGACGAAGAAAATTTTTAGGTATGTGAATTTTCAGTTAATATAAATATTTATATAAAATAATTAATCAGTTATGACAAAATTAAATAAATAAATAATTTAATATATTTTTTTATTTAAAATATTTAATCAGTTAGGACGACCTAATGGTCTGACAATTTTCAGTTAATATTATTTTATTTAATTTTTTTTCTGGAACAATTCGAACTTTTTATTTTTTATTTTATTTTTTTGCCTTTATAAATAGGTTTGGATACTACACCTAAATAAATAAATAAATACAAGAAACAAAACTTTAAGTTATTATATAAGTCAAACTATACAGCATTCTCTTTTTTTTAAATAGGTAATATCTAAAATGTTATCGCATTTAAACTTTTTTTCAACTTTCAAAAATGTCAAACTTATTCAAATGAGCGGCATTGTGTCTTGATAATAGACTGATCACAGTTAATACATCTCACAAGCTATTTATCGCATTAGCCACATGGCTAAACAAAACACTCTAATCGAACTTTTCTTTGCAGCATCTTCGCCTGATATATATGATACGCCCAGCAATAATTCCTCGATTACAACTCAGCCCTATGCCTATGCGCGCAAGGAGTCTCTCTATTCGGTGGTTTCGCCCAAGTCGCGCAAAGGCAGCCTCGACTCGCATCTGTACGATGAGATTAGATATCATCAACAGCAGCAGCAGCAGCAGCAACAGCAGCACCACCATCACCACCACCACCATCAGCAGCATCAACCACATTCGCATCAATCACATCAACCACATGCCTCGCAGCCATCCCGTTATCAGCATTCAACCACTGCAACTGCCTTTTTGGCACCACCGCCGCCACTCCGCCCCAGCAATGGACAGTTGCACCACCAGCACTCATCCAGCACCACCAACGGCGGCTCACATGTCTCCCACTTGATCATTCCGCCACAAAATGCCAATTTCCTGCAGGTGCCCAGCCAGATTGGAGTGCATAAAATTGCCCATTTGTAAATTTCGACTGGCAGAATTTCAATTTTAAATAAGATTAAAATAAAATAAATATATAAAAAATTATATTTCTATAAAATTTATATGTCATATTCTAAAAAAAAAACAAAAATAAAAATAAAAATAAAAATATTTTTCATATTTACTGTTATATAAAAGATATTTTATTAAATGTAGACTCTATAGTAAGGCCTATGAAATATTATGGCCATATAACTTTTACTTTTTATAACTTTGTATAATAAATATATAAAAATATAGAAATTACTGATTAAATGTTTTGGTTGTTCTTGTGATTGATCTATTCTTTTTCGTTTTTCATTACAATAATGCATTGTCAATTGAGCTCGGTTTGTTGCTTAAAAGTTTTTATAATTCACTTTCGTTGTTGTGGCAATATTTATTACGCTTGTTATTAAAATTAGTTAATTTAGTGCAATTATAAATAGGTCAATGTGGTTATTGATCGATTGATTGATTTATTGTGAAAGTTGTAGAAGAATTGGTTGTTATATAGGAAGTTGTAGATGTCGTTAAAGGTGTTGCAAAAGTAGTTGAAGAATTAGATGTTGAACTCTGTGGAAAATATTGCCGGAGATCCTCTTGTAGATAATGTTTTTGTAGAAGATGGTGTTGAAAATTTAGTTGTTGAAGATTTTGTTGTATATTAAGTAGTACAAGTTGTTGTAGGTGCTGTAGCAGATTTTTTTAAAGGTATTAAAAATTCAACAATTGTTGATGTAAATATTGAAAAAAGTATGATTCTGTTTAGTGACTGTGGGACTTTTTTTTAGAAGAAGAATAAAGTTTTTATTTCATTTACTACGAGACTTATATTAGGTGAATCTTATGTGTATGATTTATAACGAGTTTTATTCACAATCCTTTTTATTATTATTCAAAAATTATTTATAAATATCGACTAAATATAGACTTGAGTTTATGTATATTTAAATACATTTTTAAAGGTCGCGATTTCTTTTAAATATACATGAATATTACGTGAAACCCATAAAATCTGTTATTAAACGACTGCAAAATACAATAACAAATTTATTTATACTTATATATATTTCAATTATATTTATACAAAACTTTTATTGAATATTTCACTTATTTTTTTAAATCCTGTTTGAGGGCGCGGCTCTGTAACTTCCTCGATTTTTGTGTCTGTACAGCATAAGTCCACCGAAACCTATAACGGAACCCACTAGCAAAATAAGTGCCGCAATTGCCCAAGCACTGAGGAGAGCTTTTTTTGGCTTAGGTGTTGGTTTTAGTGTAGGCTTGTGAGTTGTGGTGGTGGTGGTGGTGCTCTCGGTGGTGGTGCCATTGGTAGTGGTGGTGCTCGCGGTGGTGATAGCTGGCTTGATACAGTCGGGATAATCAGCAAATTCCTCTATGCACTTGCATTGACTGTTAAAACACTTAGAATTTTCCCCACAACCCTCTGGACAAACACTCTCAATACAGTCGGTGTTGTCTATGAATTCCTTGAAGTATCCTTGCTTACAAAAGCATCGACCATCCACACATTCGGTATTCGAGCCACAGTCTTCGAGGCACTTTGCCGTCTCGTCCACCACTGGCTTGGTACAGTTAACAATGCCACCGTCAGTGAAGTTGTCAAAGCCATCGTCACAAATACATTGGCTGTTGTTACACTTCTGATTGAGTCCACATGCCGGAATGCAGTCACTTTTTTGATCGGAGGTTTCTCCAATTTCGATCGCTTCTTCTGTTGTAACATTGGCAAGGAACAGAGCGAGAACCAACAAGGAACTACCCAGCAAATACTTCCACGATCTCATTTTATTTTTTTTATATTATTATACTAACTAAGAATCGATCAGCGCTTTGCTTTTATATGCCGAAAACGACTGCAAATAGCGAATATTTTCTGATTGATTGAAATTTGTGGTGCTTATAAAAGTATATTACTGTACTGAACTGCAAATAGGGGACCGCAGTGCCACCTTTAGAATGCTTAAGATTCCGATTATGCTTTAAAGAATATATTTTATAATATTGTACAAATAATGTACACATATGGGGGCGCATTTTAAACTATTTAAATTATTATATTTAAAGACCATATTCTTAGAAATCAATTAGAAGTCTCTAGTCGGGACAAGCGCTTTGGTTCCTACATAGTTAACGTTATGCATAGTAAAAATTATTTAAAAAATTAAAAATTCATTAATAAGAAATTAGGAAATTATATTCAGGTAATTATAAATTGTATATGGATTATTTGTTATAATTTATATTTATTCTGTTCATAGAGATATGATCTCTCTCTTTCTCTCGCTCTCTTTCTTTTGTTGATAAACTTGCTGACGATTATTGATTAACTTACGAGCAGAAGCTTAGGATTAGTTCTGGCTTATATAGCGGCTTAGTTTATTTATAGTTATCGCACAGTTTGCTCCCCTCTCCCTTGACCGCCTCACTAAAAGTCTCTTTTTCTTTCTCTCTCTTGCTCTTTCTCATTCTCTTTTGTTATACTAGCTGATAAGGCGCTGAATCTGAATCACTGGGCTCATTCGCTTAAAGAAGCTGTAGAAGTAAACAACGCGAGAAATGCACTCCAAATGGAAATGGAAATGGATCGACGTGCTGCCTCAGCTGTTGCTGTTGCTGCTGCTGGGTTTGGCAGCGGGATCGGAGCTGTATGGCGATATACACACAGCACTCGAATTTGAGTCACTCAGTCAAACGCAGACGAATCTGTGTCAGCGCGAACTGCCGTAAGTAGGTCAAACAGTGTTGCCAGATGGGAAAAAAAAACCAAAAAAAAAAAGACAAATAATATTGTCGTAGTGCCATCTTCTTTCAGACCCACAAGAATCAGCCGGTGCGTGGCAATGGCTCCAGCATCTATTTCCAACGCATCGAACAGTGCTGCGCTGGCTATCGAACAGATCCGTATAGCGGGCAATGTGTGCCGGATTGTGCGCTCAATACGCCGGACAATTGCCGGAATGGCTTCTGCCGTGTCACCGGCCAGTGCGAATGCTTTCCGGAATTCGTGCGCAACGAACAGGGCGCTTGCATACACACCTGCCCGATCGCCTGCCAGCACGGACGTTGCTATCTGAATGGCACCTGTGCCTGCCAACCGGGCTATATTCTGGATCCGGAGACCCGACTCTTTTGTCGCGCCCGCTGCCCCAAGGGCTGTGGCACCCATGAGCAGTGCGTGGCACCCGATAAATGCGAGTGCTTGCCGGGCTATCGACACAGCCAAGAGCTGGGCTGCCAACCCATCTGTGCGCCGGACTGTGGCTACGGCAAATGCGTGGCGCCCAATCAATGCGAGTGCATTCCGGGCTTCATCAAGCGGCGACAGCGCAATGTCTGCGAGGCCGAATGCTATCTGTACGTATCAACTGATCAGAAAAGCTCACCTGCTCCACTGCCATGTACATTCCTTAATCCGACCATCTCAATTCAATTTAGACACTGCGAGAATGGCTTCTGCGAGTCACGCTTCAAATGCAATTGTCGGACGGGCTATCAGTATGATGTGAATACGACCAGCTGCCTGCCAGTTTGCCAGGACGAGTGTGGGCGTGGCAATGGGGTGTGCATTGCGCCTGGCATCTGTCGCTGCTTCGAGGGCTACGAGCTGCGCGGCAACAGCTGTGAGCCCAAGTGCGAGAGGTAAGTCTAAAATTAGAAAACAAATAATAGATTGTAATAATAAGAACTAATTCTAAATATCTCTTTCCTAGTCAACCCTTTTGTAACTAGCTACAATTTCCTCTCAATGCTATGATAAAACCTAACGAAGCACAGTTTCTAAATATACATGTCAAATTTATAAAAAAAATCTAATATATATTTAATTTTTTAATAAAAATTTAAAATATTTAGTTATCAAAAAAGAAATATTTTTAAAAATTAATTTACAGTTAGTACATTCTAGGCCCTGCTGATTTTTTAAGTATTTAGTAATTAAATACAGACAAAAATATTATAACTATAAAAATACAATAACACCAAATACTAAATACTTACATGTAAAAAGATGTAAAATATATACAAAGAAAAAAAATATTAATAATAATTTGTAAGCTTGATAGGAAATTGTCTTTATACCAAGTCTTTGCCGTACAAATATCTGGCCTTTAAAGTTTGCAAATAGAGCAGAAACCCCTAAGTAAAATCTAAAAGTATTTGTTTGTTTTTCCGAAAACACAGCTCTATTATAAATATTAAAAAAAAATATATATATATATATATATATATATATATATCCGATTTGAATAAAATTAATTTATATATAAATATATATATAAGTATATATATAGAATCTTCAAATTCCATTAATCAATTTTAAGAAAACATCATGATACAAAATAATATAAACAAAAATACTCTCACAAGATGCTCTTCTTTTGCTCTTTGCTGCTAAAGTTTTCTAGTTCCAAAAATTCCTAAATCGCTGTGATACTTTTTCTTATTTTTTTTTAATTTTTAAAAATTATAAAATTAAAAATATTTTTATGAATATAAATAGACCTCTGCCTACGATATTCGACAATGCAAGACTCAATGCACCTAAATCTAACTGATTTTTTCATTCATCATATCAGTACCTGAGAGCACCTAATAATAATAATACAAACTATTCAAAATACCTTTTTCACAGCCATTAATAATTTCCTAGAATAAGTATCAGACTCAAATAACTAAATAGACTCTAGTTGATATTATTATTATTAGTTTTCAAGTAACATTGCCTATTTCTGAATACCCTGTAATTTGATCTCTTTCAGCTCCTGCGGTGACTATGGCAAATGTCTGTCGCCCAATGTCTGCGGCTGTGTTCCCAATGAGCAGCACTGCCTGAATGGCAGCTGCGATGCCAACGGGCATTGCGCGTGTCCGGCTGGACAGACGCACTACGTCGGCCAGTGCCTGGAGCCACAATCTATCGAACGAAAGCTGAGCAGCTGGCAGCTGCGTAAAGAACTCGATGAAGACATGAAATACGAGTTTAATGCGTTAATCGGACGTCTGTTTTATTGGTCGTAGTTATTAGATAACAAATCAAAAATGGGAATAAATTCATAATGACAAGTCCAATTATTTAGACGGGCTGACAGCTCTGACGTCCCTTGATGCCGCTCTTGATGAAGCCCGGCTTGCAGATGCAGAAGTTGGGCGCACTGCAATAGCCATTGGGACAGCCCTGAGGGCAATGCGGCAGGCAAAGATTCGGCCGACGCTCATCCACGACATAGCCCAGTTTGCACTCGCATTTATTCAGACCAATGCAGACGCCATTCAGACAGGGTGAATCACAATGGGGCACGCACTGTCCACTCTTACGCTCCCAATCGAATCCCGGGGCACATTCACATGTGTTGGGCGCAATGCAACGGCCGTTTTTGCAGGGTCTGTTTAAGGGTGGAAGATATTGTCAATTGATTTCCACTGTGACTGTGACTGTGACTGTGACTGTGGCTAGTGCTAAGGATGTGACTGTTACTTTGGCTGTGACTGTGAATGTTTTGTGACTGAGACTGTGCCTGTGACTGTGACTATGATTGTGACTGTTTCGGAACTGTGACTGTGACTGTGATTGTGGCTGTGACTGTTTCGCGACTGTGACTGTGACTGTTTCGTGACTGTGACTGTGGCTGTGACAGATTGTGACTGTGACTGTGACAGATTGTGACTGTGACTGTGGCTGTGACAGATTGTGACTGTGGCTGTGGCTGTGACAGACTGTGACTGTGACTGTTTCATGACTGTGACTGTGACTGCTACTGTTTTGTGACTGCGACTTTAGCTGTGACTGTTTCGTGACTGTGACTGTGAATGACTCTTAATGAATTGATACTTACTGGTCGCAGACTGGTTCGCAACGGCCCTCCACTTTCAAGTAGCCCACATTGCAGCTGCACTGTCCTGGCCTGACGCATTGTCCATTCTCGCAGTGATCGCAGACGGGAGTACAACTGCCGTCGGCGGCACGGCGATAGCCTTGGAGGCAGTCGCATTTGTTGGGCGCCACACAGCGGCCGTTGGCACAGCCTGGATTGCACTCGGGCAGGCAGTACTTGCGGCTAACCGGATCTAGCTTGTAGCCCTCGCGGCAACGGCATTCGTTCTGCTCATCGCACACTCCATTGCCACAGCCCAGCGGGCAGGTGGAGATGCATTTGCCCTCCTCCGTTCTCACATGTCTGGGCATGCAAACGCAGGTATTGGGAGCTGTGCAAATGCCATTGGGGCAATCGTCCTCGCAGACGGGCTCGCAGCGTTTATAGATATGGGGATTGCGCTCGTAGCCCTCGCAGCAAACCTGAATTTGACTCAGATCCGGCGAAGTGCCGTTGCCAACATACTTTTCCCGCGAACCATGCAACAAAGATGCAGTGCTGAAAAGAAACAAAATATATTTGACTATAAGAAATATTTATTCTATTTGTATGTATTTTTTGCTAAGGTCAGGAA
The DNA here is from genome assembly GCA_035045345.1 of Drosophila hamatofila. NCBI lineage: Eukaryota > Metazoa > Arthropoda > Insecta > Diptera > Drosophilidae > Drosophila > Drosophila hamatofila. The sequence continues at coordinate 13,389,490 of JAWNPA010000019.1, read as the reverse complement.
ATTGATCATGTAATGCAAAGCAAGAAATCAGACATTTTCATAAATATAGATATATATTTGTAAATAAATTTGTATATATAATAATTTATAAAAAATATACATTTATTTATTTGTTTTCCTCATTGCTCAAGGTCTCTGCGCTTGTTTTTCTTTAAATATCACATAAACAAATATATGTCAGCTAACTGAGCATTCAAATTCTATAAGTATGTGTATATCAAATTTAATTTCAAATCACATTTCATTATCAGGCAAGTCAAGAGGATGTCGAGGTTGTTAGTTCAATGTGTAGCTGCCCCATTTTCAATTACTCTAAACTGCGCGATAATAATTTTGAGCTTATGCAAGGGGAATTTACGTAGAGATAACATCAAAGATTTTCCTAAGAGATACGATCATAATGGGAAGACAATTTTTATGTTAATTATTTATAATAAGTAATATTGCATTAATTTTAATGCAAATATTTTTATAAGTAATTACTATATATTATTATTAGAAATATGTAAATGTATTTTAATTATAAGTAATATTTATCTGATTTTCTATTTTTTTTTACGGTAAGCTTACAATTTTTAGACCATTTTTTATATATATTATACCAAGTATTATATATATTATATTTATTTATATTATAAGTAATTATATATATGTAAATGCATTTTTGTAATACAAATAATATATTTGATGATTTTCTATCTTTCTTTTACTATGAATATTATATTAATTCAAAATAAATTTGTTTATATATTTGGTTTACTAGGCCACCCATAATACCCTGCTCTACCATAACATACGTCTACTATAACTATTTTAATATTAACAAACCTTTTTTATATTTGTGGTCTCTTTGAATACCCCAACCCTATCCAAACAGAATTTTCAGACCATCCTACTTCTACTCTAACTATTATAATAATAACAATGTCTATATATTTTTTATATATTTAGACTTAGTATGTCTCACTGAATACCTCCTAGTTGTTTCTTGTATAGACTTACGGCACTTCCTTGTAGCAAATGCCGCTGGCCATAGCCGAGCGGGTTTTGTTGATGAACAGCGCCGTCTCGTCGAGCACCTGTGGCGGACGATGCACCTGATTGAGCGATTGAACGTAATGTCCCGATGGCCCTTGATATGTCTCGGCGGGCACGAAATTTGCGTAGTTGCCATAGCTACTATATTGAGTCTCAGTCTGGGTCTGAGTCTGACTCTGGTACTGGGTTTGGTTGTACTCGCTGCTGGCATTGCCGTATTGCTGTAGATTGCCGGCAACCTGTACAGGTTGACGGGTTTTGATGCCCGCCGTCTTAAACTGGGCTTCGCCGCCACCGCAAAGCGACAGCAGCAGCAGCGCCGCAGCAGCGAGGCTGAACAACTGCAAAGATGAGCTCATGACCGATGACGTCACACACTGAATGTCAAACTGTAGGCGATGTAGCTCGAGGAATATATATACTAGCTGCACACACGCGTCCGTTCTCTACAGCTGCTGCACTTTAACTAATCGCTAAGCAAAAAGTTTTTCAAATTCTATTTCAAATGGTTCGCAAATCGCCTCCAGCCGGCAAACTTTGATCCCCTCTGACTTCCCTTTTAATCAGCAATGCGCCTATCAATAACCTCGACCGCAACTCTCACATCTGGCTACACGTTATTGTTTTTGTTGTTTATATTAGAGAGATTCAGCTTCTATTTACTTTTTTGATTTATTTATGAATATTCGTACATACATATTTTGTAGGTAATTCTCAGAAATCATTGACTGATCTCAGAAAATGAGACAATCAATAAATAAAACTGAGCGAGTGCTAATAACGACTGCGTAATACGCTGTGAGCAGTTTGCTCATGGTGTTGAATTGAAATGATCTTAAGATTGTTAACCCAAAAGCAATAGCTCTCAAACTGTAAAGACAATGATCTAACCATGTAGACATACATATGTATGTATATTGATGCCCAGCAGAGGGCGTCCAAATTAGAATTAACCTCACTGTGTGTGTGCATGTGGATTACAATTAGCACGCCCTCTTGTGGCCAACTAGCGCAACTCATTATCCGAACTGAGTGTATAAGTACATATGCATATATGCATATATACATACATGCACACATAAATATTTATACCCACAGTGATATAAAGCAATTAAAAACATACGTATACATATGTAAAAATATGTATTATTATTTTTTAATAGACAGAAAACACTTTAATAGCTGGTAATTAAAGATTTCAAAAAAAGACTCGTAAATAATAATTTAATGCTTACTCAAGCTTTTAGTTAATTTAAATTTTAAAAAACACTTAATTTTGTAAGCCAACAGTCGGGTTTATCTTTAAGCTTACTACACTCGTATTGACATACATACATACATATGCATATATATTTATTTTTCTATGCCGACACCCTCGCAATATTCATATATGTATGTATGCACGCAGAACAACAACAAAAGTAACTAAAACAAGATCCACACTGTACTCCTCTCCTCTAGCATTAAAAGAATCGAAAGTCGATAGTCAAGCTAATTATTTACCACTCTCACTTCATCCACAGAAATTTCCCCTTTCTAGTTAAAAGGAATATACAAAATAAGTAGAACGTGTAGAACAAACTTGAAAAATTCCTGTACAATATTATTTGTGTTATACAATAAAACTTTCTCTACTTTAATCGCGAACCGACGTCAATATACAAATAACGTAATATAAATTAAATGTATTTTCTATAGCAATGTTAGCAGTCAGCTGATTATTTAATCTTCTACGCACGCAGACGATGCAACCGTTTAACAGGCCAGACGCGCACAAACTAAATTATCTCCCGCTTCTAAGCCGAAGTGCAATAAAAACAAAGCATTTCCCCTTCTTCTGCTATAAGTGCATAAGCGGATAATCTAACTCTCGACTACTCTCACACCTTCCACACAATTCACAATGTCCGCAAAAGAATGAGAGGATAAAGTGAGCATAAAAAATTGCAATTAGACAGAAATAATTGTCAAAAATTTTGTTCAATGACGAAAAAATTAGCTGGCTGCTTTAAAATTGAAAATAGAAGATCACATATGCATTATATTACATACATTATTGATTTTTGCAATGATGTTTGACATAATGATTCACTAGATGCAGCATAGTTTTTATAACTTATAAATATGTACATATATATAATTAAAAGTTTAAACTGATTGCCACTTTATCTCATAAGAGGTAATTGAGTACATACATGTTTTCACAAATGCGGAATGCATTCCTTTCTTTACATTGTAATTTTACAAGTTTAATGTTGATATTAGTAAAAATTTTCACTGAGTAGCCGGTTATAATTGATGTCAAGCTTGCGAAACACACGACCGTTTAATAAGGCAGACGCGCACAGACTGAATCGTCGTCCAAACTGTCACTCGAGAACATATCCATTTGCTGCACTAATACCTGCACACTTAAAATAATTCCCACGCTCAAACGCTCACCGACACGCTCTCAGCTCTTACAAGAGGATCAAACGGTAAGGTGGCGCTGGCGTGAATGAAGTGCTGGGATATTAGAATAAGCTCTTTCACTCAAACTCTCTTGTATAATAATTAAAGGCTGTCAGTGCAAGCCAACGCAGCAGCGGATAAAAGAGTTATTTGTCCTCCCTTCATTTCCCCTCAAAGTAAAACTACTATACTATTAATTCCACTGAGTGCAGTATGGCGCTGGTAAGGTGTAAAGGCTCTTAAATTAAAATTTTAATGTATGTTGGTAGGTTTATTTGAAATACATTATTTTGGGATATTTTCCCAGTATTTGTTTAGTTTGTTCAGTTCTATTCCCCTTATTTGCGACACTGTCCCTCACTTTCCAAGTATCCAGGCCCACACTCACATTTTCCAGGCGCTACGCACACTCCGTTAATGCATTCCGGACTGCAGATCGGCTCACAGTGCAGCGTAGCAGAATTAGAGGTCCGACGTATATAGCCAGTGCAGCAATGTGAAAGCTGGCGTTGTCTGATATCTGGATCTGAGGTTTTAACACTGCAAAATGCGTAAATTAAGATCATTTCGACTGACTTATTATGTTGTCTTTAAGTACTATAATGTTCTGTAGCAGATGCCCGGTTCACGATTCGCTATCATCTCAAGCTCCCAGCTCTGATAATCGTTCCTCAATTCTTTCCAAAATTGCCCATGTGCGTATGTCAGACAGATAATCAGCAGACCAATAATAATGCTATTTGAGCGCATGTTCCTCTCCCTCTCTCTCTCTCAAGCGCTCTCTTTAAAGTACAGCTATGATGGGCTTAAAGGTAGCCGCACAACTGAGCTGCTTTCGGTTTGAGAGCGGTTTTTATAGAAAGCTTAAGAACGGCTCATGTGCATGTGTGTGTGTGAGTGTGTGCTTAAAATAGATGAATTTGCGCAGGGGCGTAGGAGAATGTGTGAAGCAGGAGTGACGCTGAAGAGCATGAGCATACATACAGTGGCTCACAGCTAATTCCAACCAGCCCATAACAAGAATTTTGGGTACCTATAAAATCTAAACTAAAAGAGATATCAACAAAAGTTAAACAGCAGTTTGTAGTCTAATGCTTAAGCTTTTAAACTATTATCTTGCTTATTTTTTAAATATTTTTCAAATATTTTATAATGATAACAACTATTATATCAACGAAAAACAAGTTCCACAGCTGAGTGAGCTCCTCTATAGCTACGCCTCTGCCTAACTGATAAGCGCTCATAGCGCATTTCTTTGTGCTTGACATCGCTTTATGTGTAATATTAAAAATATATTTGTTCTTGAGATAATATGTATTATTTAGCATATGTATATATGTATGCATATATATATATATTTATATATAGCTAGTCAGCTAGTCCCACCATCGGTTGGCCTCCAGCATGCCGGGGGAGCCCAGTATAAAGTGTCTGCCCAGCAGCAGCTGGAACTCGTGCATCAGCGACGCATTCACTCGCAGCGGATTGATGGAGGCGTAGGTGGTCACCGTATCCGGCGACATGCACTTGTCTATGAACCGCGTCTTGCCCTCCAGGCAACGGCAATGACCTTCCGCATTGCAATACCCATTCTCGCACCGTTGATAGCTTTCCTCGCCGCCCGCAACGACGGCGCAGCCGCAAACATTTGGCGCTATGCAACGGCCGTAGAAGCCGCAACCGCGATCACAAACAGCATCGCATCGCTCACGATTCCGGACGTAGCCGTTGAAGCAGCGACAGTTGCCCGGCGAGACGCAGACCCCGTTGCGGCAGTCGTCCCCACAGTCCGGCAGGCAGCTGGTCGTATTGTGATCATAACGGTATCCATTCTGACAGACGCAGGTCGTTTGATTTGCACAGAAACCGTTCTCGCAGCGCCTAAGGGGTGAGAGAGGGAGATGGAAATAGAAAGAGAGAGACAGAAAAATAATAATGATATATATGATATTAATTGAAAATTGCAGATTTCTCAAGACATATATTTTATTGTACTATAAAATATAATGCAAAGAAGTAAAAATAAAAAACATTAAAAAAAAATAAATAAAAAAAATTAGCGTATTTTTTTTATTATTAGCTTAAAAATTATATAAAATTTAAAGAAATAATTATATTATAATTATTAAAAATTTTATATTATAATTTTTAAAAAATTTTTATTTTTTATTGTATTTTATATAATATGATTCATAAGTCATATGAATGACATTTATTATAATGAACCATTGAAGACTTCTTTATTTTATATTTTAGTTTCTACAACGAGTGAAAAAACATAGCCGATATTATCACCAATATCTATATCTGAGCAGTTACTAAAAAATATTCAGCTATTCAAATAAATAAGCCATTTATTTTAAGAAGTCTGTAAATATCAAATTTCAAATTTAAAAAAAAATTGTAAAAATAAAGAACTTAAGTATAGATAGCTCAAAAATTTCTCATTTATGTCAGGGATATAAGGTATCTATTATGACTATCGTAGACCAAATACTTAAACTCTTTTCGATAAGATTTAAATGCCAAACATAAGAACTATTCTCTTTAAAGAGAGAATTTCAGCTTTAAATTATATTTACTGAGTGTACAATTTGCTAAAAATTATTCTATAGGGAACTTAAATTCTTTTCCTATCTGTCACAATATCTAAAATACGTACTGCAGCTAAAATAAATATTCCCACCAATATTATCTATTTTTGTCCCCATTTAAATTTCATTTCCCCCCTTTAATACTCACATGTAGCAATTGATTTCGCAGGAGCTGCGATTCATGCGCTTCTGGTAGCCCGGAAAGCACTCGCACTGATTGGGGGCCACGCAATGGCCGTAGCCGCAGTCGGGAATGCACATGGGCTGGCAGCCCAGGGCATTCGATTCCCGGAGGCCCCGCGCATAGCCCTCGGCGCAGACGCACTTGCCCGGCTCCAGGCAGAGCTCGTTGTGGCCGCAGGTGGCGTTGCACTGGGGCTGGCAGAAGCGCTTCGAGCCATCCAGCTCGTAGCCCCGCTCACAGCGACAGGTGCCATTCAGATAGCACTGGCCATGCGGACAGCCCAGCGGACAGGTGGGCACGCACTCGTTGCGGTAGTTGAGCACGAAGTCCGAGAAGCACTGACACCTGCCGCCAGGCAAACAGAAGCCATTCTCCTTGCAGCGCTCCCCACAGTCCGGCACGCATCTGGACCAGTCGTACTCGTATCGCCGCCAGCCCTTGCAGCAGACCTCGATGACATTGAAGTACGGATTGGTCGAGCTGTTGCCCACGATCTTCAGCTCTTTGTCGTACTGAAAGAAAACAGCTCTGGAAGAAAAAGAAATGGTTAAAAAATTATTAATAAAATATATATAAAATATTCAAAAAAAAAAAAAAAAAATTATTTAATATTTATCTAAGAAAAAAAATATTAAATTATATAAATTAAAAAGATTTGTATAAAAGATTTGATGTGTAAAAATATATATGTATATATTAATATATTAATTATATTAAATTATAAAAATTAAAAAGATTTGTTTTCAGTTATTTATTTTTAATGACTTCAAAAATATTAAAGAATTTAAAAAGTGAAATTCAAAATGGAATAATAAAAATAAATAATAAATTTTAAATAAAATTAAATCTAAAAAAAAAATAATAATAATAATAGAATTTCATAAATATCAGTGAATAATTTGAAATAATATGATATGAATCAAAATATAAATATTGCTTTAAAATAATTCAAAATACTAACATTGCAATAGCTGTGATATTTTTTAATATAAATTTTAAGTTTAAATATATACATGTTTTTTAATAATTAATATAAATATTAAATACATCTATTAAATTATCAAAAAGTTTTAAGTATAAAATTATATTGCACCGTAAATTTATAAATATTTCGATCAATTAATTAAAGCAGTATATAAAAAAAAAAACTATCTGTACTACTCTTTAATCCGCAATTTATAAATATTTTTATTAAATAAATAAAGCAACAAATTAAAAACAATAAAAATTTTTTTTTAAATTTACATGTGAGATATAAAATTTATTAATATTTTTATAAAAGCCGAAGGCTTTACAAGTCAGCGCTATAGTTATAGTTAGTATCATTTTGTTTTATACTTTACTATTAATATTTATTAAATATTATTAAATAATTCAAAAAATAAGTATTTTTAATAATGCAATAAAGCAAATTTTTAAAAGAAATGTACACAAATTATAAAATATGTATTATAATTTTTTCTTTTACTTTATAAAAGAGCAGTCAAATATATTTATGTATTTCTGCTACTCATATGTAATTTTTGGACTTTTTCACAAAATAAAGAGAGTATATTGGTTTACTGCTAGGAATATGAAGATTCGAATATTAATTTTAATACACCCATTAGGGCATTGATAATACTGTAATACTAATACTGTACTGATAATAATGTAAAAGAACTCCGCCTTAAATATTAAATATTATACATACAATTTTTCTCATAATAAAACCTAAACCCAAACTGAAAGCTTAACTTAGCTTACAAATATTTCACAATACAATTTCATGTTTTTTTTTTGTCGACTTTAATCTCTGGCTGTACTTACGGCACTTCCCGGTAACATTTTTCTGGATAAACGCCTCGCTGGGGCAGCGACAGGCCCTGAGGAATGATATAGGGTTTACGAGTCGATGTGGTCGATGAGTAGCGGCGCAGCTGAAGCTGCTGTTCGCGCTGTTGCTTCAGCAACTGTTGCTGCTGGTGCAGGCGCAGCTGCTCGTCGAGCAGTTGTTGCTGCAACTGTTGCTCGTGTAGCTGCAGCTCGATCGCCTGCAGCAGGCAAATGTAGACCAGCAGCAGGCAGGCCTGCAGGGCCACAGTGCGCAGCAGCCTGGTCGAAGGCATTGCCTGATGATGATTTCCTCGTTTCCTGTTTGCGATGCTAAGCTGTGCCTGCTCCCTGGCAACACAGCTGCGTTCAAGTCTCAATTGTTTACTGTGTGGCAGCAGCAACAGTCGCAACAGCAACAGCAGCAGCAGCAACAATTGGAGAAACGGGTCAGCGTTTAATCTCAGCTGCGAGGGAAGCGGCGATAAGCGAACGAGCTTTCAATTAAAAATATTAGCCAGAGACTACGCAGTGCTTAAATTAAGAGCACTTCAGCAAGGCATAAACAACGAAATATTTGAGTAGAGAAAGACAACAGGAGAGTAAAGAGAGCGATAGAGAACGAGAGAAGGAGATAGATAGAGAGAGAGAGAGAGAGAGAGAGAGAGAGAGAGAGAGAGAGAGAGAGAGTAGTCAGAACTAGTAATAAATATTTTGAAATATATTCGAGCTACTAATTTGCGTACACGCAATATTATATTTTGCTAAATAGGAATTATAGACAATATTAAAATTATTGAAAATATTAAAAATAAGAAGAAAATATATATTCTACTATAAATATATTTATTTTTATTTGAATTATCTATAAAACAAATACTTGAATTTATTAAAATTGTAAAATATACACACCATATTTTTATATATTTCTAAAATATTACATTTTTATTGGTATTTAAATAAGTTTGATATTTAAAAAATAATATAGTTATAGATTTTTATATTTATATATACAAAATATATTTTGCTCCCAAAAAATCAGTCAAATATAGAATGAAGATCAAAATTTAATGAGAGCTCTAACAATTTAATATTTAATATATTTTAATTTAACATACAAATTAAATAAAAAAAAAATATTTCATTCATTGTGAAATTGTTCTAAAGTCAAAAAATTGTTTTTGGAATTTAATTAGATATTTTGGTGCAATAAAATAAACTTTTTAATAAATTCGATGAAACTTATAAATAAACAAACAACTATTATAAAGCTTGAAACTGTAAATGAAATCAGAGCTTAACAAAACATTGATCTGAAATAATTAAAGCAAAACTAAATTTAATGATTTGAAACCCATTCGACATAAATACTAAACTGAAGTTTTGATTAAAAATAATTTGAAAGCAAATTAAAATTATAAACTTTAGCAACATAAATGAGTTCTTTAACCCATATATAAAGCTCACATATTAAAATATATAGTCCCTAATTTCAAGATGAATAAAAATATTAGAAATATATAAAATTATTTACACATTTTTTTAATTCAAGAACAAATAGACAGAAAATACTATTTCTAGGCAATCTGTAGTCTATATTAAAGAAAGTCCGAATAGATCAATAAAATAGAGTCGATTTGATACACATATAAAAATATACAGCATTTCTAGCACACAAATTTCACAATCTGAGCTGAGAGTAAGATTTGAAATGATATTGAGAACATGTCCGAAAAATAAAAGCAAAAATAAAAACAGAAACAAAAGGAAACGCAACTGATAAGCCGTTCGCAGTGATTTATTGGGGCAGTAGCACGCGAGCGAAACTTGAGAGCTTAGTTTGAATTTAGCGAGTGGATTGCAAACAACGAAAACCAAAACAAATAACAAATGCTTACAATGCATACACTTGGGCATGCCCAGCAGGCTCTGATAGTGCTGCTCGGCTTGGGTCTGGCCCGGATTGCGGCCAATGTGCCCAGCTACTCGGAATACGATGCGCCCACGCGCTACGACACCAGGCGCGGCGGCGGCGTACGCTACAACAACAGGCAACAGCTACAGCAGCAGCAGCAGCAGCAGCAGCAGCATCAGCATCAGCAACAGGCGGCGGCTGCACAGACGCTCTATCCGCGCATCCCGGGCAGCATCAACTTTGACCTTGCCGAGACGCCCGCCCAGCAACAGCAGCCGCGTAGGCGTGAATATCTCTTGCGCGCTCACGAGGGCGTCTCGAGTCGCGACCAACACAAGTGTCGCATTTGGGTGCCGTGAGTACAGTGAACGCTCAGCTCGAGCGAACTTTGCGAACAGATTGTCGAGTATAGAATATTAATAGAGCTAATCGGGGAGTAGAGTAGAAGAGACTCTGCAAGCCCTGCTGTAGATGATATTTAAAATATTTTTGTTTGTTTTTCATACATTTAAAATGTATACGAATGTTAATTATGAATATTAATATTAAACTATTTGATTTAAATGACTTAAAATGACTAGAGCTAAAACATCAAAATGAAATCAGGCTTATTGGAAAAAGTAAATATTCTGAAGCCTATAGTTAAAGAGTACCTTTATAACAAATTAGGTATATATATATATATATATATATATATATATATATATATATATATATAGCTCTTATAGTTCTCAAGTAATGTTTAAAATACCAAGATTTTCCAACTAAAACTTTTATATACATAAGGGACCCTTGAATATAACATTTTATAACTAAAGCTCTTATAATTCTTATAGACAAATGATAGATTTCGAGCTTATTTGATAAACAATATACTAAATTTTGTCTTCATAACTCTTCTTGATCTTCAGTTATTAAGAGATATTAATAAAATAAAATAATCCGAATATAATATCAATATTACTTAGAGGTGTTGTAGTTTTCGAGTTATATTATACAAAATATATTTTAAAATCAAGTTTTAAGATAAATTTTTTTTTATTTTGTTTATGATTATGAGGCTAAAAATACAGATAGCCAAACTGCCTAACAAATGTTCTTAATAATGTTGCTCCTTCATATATATACCAAACTAAATAAGAGTTGGGTATTCTCTACACTTATTTCTTATAGATTTTGATTTATAAATAAAAATAAAACAAAATATAGAGTCAAAGTATGTATTATATATTTTATTTTATGATTTCTAAATAAAAATAAAATAAAATATAGATTCAAAATATGTATTATATATTTTATTTTATGATTTATAAATAAAAATAAAATAAAATATAGAGTCAAAGTATGTATTATATATTTTATTTTATGATTTATAAATAAAAATAATATTTTATTTTTATGATTTATAAATATAAATAAAACAAAATATAGAGTCAAAGTATGTATTATATATTTTATTTTATGATTTATAAATAAAAATAAAATAAAATATAGATTCAAAATATGTATTATATATTTTATTTTATGATTTATAAATAAAAATAAAATAAAATATAGAGTCAAAGTATGTATTATATATTTTATTTTATGATTTATAAATAAAAATAATATTTTATTTTTATGATTTATAAATATAAATAAAACAAAATATAGAGTCAAAGTATGTATTATATATTTTATTTTATGATTTATAAATAAAAATAAAATAAAATATAGAGTCAAAGTATGTATTATATATTTTATTTTATGATTTATAAATAAAAATAAAATAAAATATTGAATCAAAGTATGTATAATATATTTTATTTTATGATTTATAAATAAAAATTAAAAAAAAATAGAATCAAAGTATGTATAATATATTTTATTTTATAAATTTAAATTTTCCAAAAAAAAAAAAAATATATAGAGTCAAAGTATGTATTATATATTTTATTTTATGATTTATAAACGAAAATAAAATAAAATATAGAATCAAAGAATGTATTATATATTTTATTTTATGATTTATAAACAAAAATAAAATAAAATATAGAGTAAAATTATTCCGTAAAATCTATATTCATTACCTCGAATATTCACTGTCCCTCACCTAACTCACTTTGCCTCTCTTCATAGGGCCGAAGCTGTCTCCAAATACCCGCTGGCCAGTCTCATTCAGACGGACGTGGCCAACAAACTCACCTCGATTGAGGTCTGCTGCACCGGCTACACGCCCACCCGGCTGATGGGCGTGACCGTGTGTCGGCCCATCTGCAGCTGCCAGAACGGCGGCTGCCGCAGCCCGGGCGAATGTGACTGCTACGAGGGCTTCGTGCGCAACGACAACGGGGACTGTGTGTTCGCCTGCCCCATCGGCTGCCAGAACGGCAGGTGCTACCTGGACGGCAGCTGCCAGTGCGACATGGGCTACATGCTGGACGAGACGCGTCGCTTCTGCCGGCCCATCTGCAGCACGGGCTGCGGCAACAATCCGCGCCACAACTGCACCGAGCCGGAGATCTGCAGCTGTGCCAAGGGCTACCAGCTGACCAACGAGGGCTGCCAGCCCGTCTGCGACCCGGACTGCGGCATCGGCGGCATCTGTCGGGATAACAACGAGTGCGACTGTGGGCCGGGCTACACGCTCAAGGATGGCGTCTGTCAGAGCGATTGCTATCAGTGAGTGTTGTTAATATTATTAAAAGGGAATATATAGTCTCAGTAATATGTAGTATAAGCAGTTTAAGAGATATATATATGGATATCAAGTGACGAACGCTTACTAAAATGGATTGAGATTTTAATTTAGTCAATGGTAGTCATTTCGTTTTGACTGGATTTTTAAATTTTCCAAATTGTATATTCTTAATCTACTTCTACCATATATAAAGCTGTATCTCAAATGAAAGGATTCAAGCTCACATAGTTTTAGAGTTATACTTTAATATATTATATAGTCTTCCTAAATTTTATAGAGCTTGTGTTTATCCCCTAAAAGTTAATATATACACATATAGATGAATGAACGAGCAGGCAGACGGACGGAGTGACAAAAGGACGAACTGACAAACATATTTTACAGATTTTAAAGAATTTTTAAGAAGTAGGGCTTAAGCTAGGGAATGAATATCCCCTTGCATTGTAGTCTTATACTGAATTATAAAAATGAGCTCATGTTCTGGCTCTCGTTATTTTCAAATCTAATCAATAGGAAATATTGATCTTGTATTTATACTAGTTCATATTGTGAAAAGAGTTCATATGGTTTGATTAATAATAACCGTCTCACTGTCCGTCTGTTCGTATGAGCTATTCGAAATTTGTTTTTGGTATGTTGGGCAATTTGGAAAATCCTAGTTTATTATCTGTTGTTTAATTACTCAACCGTGTTTTTTTATGTGAGCTACTGTCATTATTTATATAGAGGTCGATAACTGCTATGGGAAAGAAATGAAAATAATATTTAAAGTAACTAGCTAATTAAATTAAAATCTATTTTTCAAAATTAATTTATTAACAAATAAACAAATTCATTAATTCATTATCAATTTAATTAACTAATAAATTAATTGCTTTAAATAAATTTGTTTTTAAATTTAAAGGTAAATTATAAATTTAATTTATTTATGTATAGACGAATTAATTTATAAATCAAATTTAAAATTAATTTATCTATTAATTAATTTATAATTAAATTAAATTTATAAATAAGTATTTAATTTATAAATAAATTTACTTAAAATGAACTAATTATATGAATAATTAATAAATTAATAATTACTTATTAATTCAATATTTAATTAATTTATCAATTTATTTATTTAGTAATAAATTAATTTAAATATTAGTAATTATTATCAAACTAAATTACAATATATTGATATATAAATACTCTAAATTAAAATTAAATTTTATATATCATATCAAAATCTCATCTGTCTCTCTTTTCATTCACACAGAAAATGCTACAATGGAGTCTGCGTGAGTCGCAATCGTTGCATCTGTGATCCGGGCTTCAGCTACCACGAACAGTCCACGATGTGTGTGCCTGTCTAAAATATAGTTATAGACAATATCCTATAATCAGTTGATTTACTAATAATAATAACAAATAAATAAAAAAATAACTACAAAAATGTTCTTTGTAAAATGCTTTATTAATAATAATACCACATGATTTTATTTAAAAAAAAAACAACAAATACTCATTTAGCAACCAGAGGCAGGAAAACAGTTTAATTCAAAGCATTAATAAAGATAAAGCATAATTAAAGATCTTTGTCACAGTTGATATAGCTGAAATCCTCCTCCTCTGCGATGGCCCGTTGACGCCGCCGCTTGAGATACAAGTGGCTGGAGGCAACAAGGAGTAGCAATATGATGAAGCCGGCCACGGAACAGCCCAACACCACTGGCCACTTGGCTGTGCCAGCAGCTGCCTGCCTTGAGTTACGCGCCGCCTCGCCCGCATCCTGCTCGGTTGGTTGCTGCTGCTCAATGCTCCTAGACGTGCTCACTTGGCAGACCAGACGCTGCTCGTGCTCGCCTTCCGGGCACAGCAGTTGATTCGTTTCCTGGTCGCAGCTGCACAGCGAGAGATCCACGCAGGGCTTGTCATATTCATCTTGGCAAATGTTGATGCACTTGATCGCAGCCTCCTCCACTGGAGTCCATTCGCGCCAGCAGCTGCAGCTGCTGTTGATGCTGCTGCAATTTGTGACCGACTCCTTGCGCTGCAGCTCATCCAATTGGCGTTCCGTGGTGCTAGTCACGTCCACCAGCAGCTGGCAGCCAGCTGAGGCATTGACGCCATCCGTCGGCACATAGCCCTCGTGGCAGGCGCACTCATCGGGCGCCACACAACTGCCATTCGCACAGCTCATCGTGCAGCTGGGCCGGCACAGATGCGGCTGCTCCGGCGACGTCGGCTCGTAGCCCACGTGGCAGATGCAGACCTGTGGCGCCAGGCACGTGCCCTGCTCGCAGGCTGGCTCACAGACGGCTGCGCAGACCTCCTCCGAGTCACCTGCAAAGCGATAGCCAGGCTCGCACTCACAGCGATTGGGCGCTATGCATTTGCCATGCACACAATTGGAGCTGCACTGCGGCTCGCAGCTCTGATTGGGACCCATCAAGTAGCCAGCATTGCAGGCGCACTTATCGGGCGCAAAGCAATAGCCATTCAGGCACTGCTGCCTGCACTGGGGCTGACACACTTGCTCGGCCGGCGACATCTCAAAGCCGGGATAACATTCACATTGATCGGGCGCCACACATCGAGCATAATTCACACAGCCCGCCGGGCAATGGGCTTCACACAGACTATGATTTTGGCTGGGCACATAGCCTGGCTTACAGCCGCACACATTGGGCTCCATGCAACTGCCATGATCCGGACATTGCGGACTGCAGATAGGCTGACAGCGGCCATCATCGGAGCTCTCGTAGCCCTCGTCACACTGACAATATCCTGGCTTGCTGCAACTACTATGCTCTGGGCATTGTTCACAAATCGGCTGACAGCTTCCTTCATCGGACTTTTTATATCCTTCCTCACATAGACATTCCCCTGGCTTGCTGCAACTACTATGCTCTGGACATCCTTGATCACAAACAGGTTGACAACTGCTATCGTCGGACTTTTTATATCCTCCCTCACATAGACATTCTCCTGGCTTGCTGCAACTGCTATGCTCTGGACATCCTTGATCACAAATCGGCTGACACCTTCCGTCTGAGATCCTGTAACCTTCGTCGCACTCACATTTTTCTGGATTATTACAGCTGCTGTTCATCGGACATCCTCGACTACAGATCGGCTGACAGCTTCCATTTTCTGACTTCTTATATCCTACCTCACATAGACATTCCCCTGGCTTGCTGCAACTGCTATGCTCTGGACATTTTGGACTACAAATGGGCTGACAGTTGCCACCCTCAGACACCGCATATCCCTCGTCGCACACACATTTGTCTGGCTTTCCGCAGCTGCTGTGCTCCGGACAGCCGCCCGTGCAGACAGGCAGACATGCGCCTGATCCTCCATTGTTGCTATAGCCCGAGTCGCAGGCGCATTCACCCGGTGCCTGGCAGTGGCTGTTTATGCCGCAACCAATGCAAAACGGACTGCAATTGGGACCAAAATATCCGTTATTGCAGCTGCATTGCTGAGGTGCGCTGCAGTGTCTGTTGGCACCGCAGCCTCCACTGCAAATGGGTTGGCAATTGTAGGAAGATCCTTGATAGCCATCGCAGCAATAATATTCCGTTTCATATCTGTAGCCGGTCTACATTATAAATTATAATTATCAAAATATTAGTCATCATTCACCAAAAAAAAAAAAAAGAACACAATTGCGTTGTAAAAAAAATATAATAATTTATAATTTCATAATTCTGATTGATGCCGGAAATTAGAACGATGACAATGTTGATGATGCTGAGCATGCTAATGGTAATTATAGTGCACTGATAATACAGGTAATGATAATGAGAATGATTATGATGATGATAATAACGATGGTATAACCAAGCATAATTTCAAGACCTTAACAGAATTTGTACTTTCTAATTCCTAACGGGTCTCTTCCTAAATACTAGGATATTTTTCACTTGCATTTACAAAATGTTGCTTTCGATATCGATATGATTTTCTATCTCACCTCCGGCACATATTGCGTTTCGATTCGTGATTTGGTGCTCCATATGAAGAAAGTTCTCTTTCTATACGTTATGGTCATAGTTCTTGGCACCATTCGAGTGTAACTCACTCTCTTCAAGCGATTGCACACTTTATTATCAACCACCTTTGTTAGACAACAGCCAACGAGGCTCATCAACAGATATAACATTAAATATAGACACCGCATTCTCAAGTTGTTTTTTTTTTCTTTTTTGAGAACCTTTTGCTAGCACAAACCAAATTCAACTGAGCAATAACTGCGACTCGAACTGGGACTCAAACAAAAGCTTAATTCCACTTTAAAATACATCCGTTCACATTGATAGCCATATCCCAAATAGTATAAATAAAGTGTATATTAGTTATATTCATGCAATATGTATATATGAGTAAGAATATTAGATAAGTAAGTATTAAAAAAATTAAATTAAATCAAATTAAAACACATATAATAAATATAAGAATTTAAATATAGAATAATATAATAAAAATTTTCTGTATATGTTTTGTTAAAAATGTAATATTTGTATATATATATTTATATATATATTTTTTATTATCATTTTTAGAGAATTTCTAATTCGTTATTCTAATATCTCAAGAAGAATGACTCATTTGTTTTTTTTTTTTTTTTCATATCATAAAAACATTTAGTTAGAGCATGACTCAATTTTTATATTTATTTTTTAATAAAATATTTTAGATACTAATTAATTTTTGTATTTTTTATTTATCTTTTTTTTTTTTTTTTTGTCCAACATATGTTTTAGACTAAAATTTTATTCCTTTTAGTTTTTGTTGTTGTCAGATATTAAAAGTTTGAAATAAAATGCAAGTAACAAAATAAATCTAGATACAATACCAATTGTTTAAAATTTCTGTTCATAATAAATAATTCTGAACTCCTCCTCCTTTTATTTTCTTATATCATAATTACCACAGGAACTGTGCGGAAATCTAATCGGTAATTCAAATGATTTCCCCAAGAAAATATGTTTGTCGACGGATACCCTGGCACCCTTACAAGTCTACGTTCTTGTCTAATATAAGAAATCCGTTTGATTCTGGCGCACGTAGTTGGAGAAATTACAGATCCACTGAGAATTGTTAAATAATAAAATATCCATAGTAAGAACAAGCAAAAGTGAATTATTTGCATTTTTTTATAAGTTATCCCACTCAAATGCAACTTTTTATACGATTCGGCAACGCGTTTCAAACTCTACTGAGACAGCTTAGATTAGTTAGTCAGTATAGCATGTGCTTTGTTCGTAACATCCGTTATTTACATGATAAAGACGAAAAAAAAAAAATAATAATAATAATAATGTTTGGTTCTTTTATATATCTCAAAAAAATAAATACTATATAATATAAAAAAATCTAATATTTAAGTAGATGAATTTAATTTTAAGTTTTTTTGTTTTATGAATTTTGGAATATTTTCAAATTAAAACACTATATTCTTTGGAGATTTTTCTAAGTGTCTAAGTAGGAAAACAAATTACAATGAATGATAGAGAGAGAGTGTGAGTATGTGTGTGTGGGAGAGAGATAGAGAGTTAGCACAACATGTAAAGATAATAATACAACTTAGCATTTACTTCTAACAAGTTCAACCTTGGACCACATCATAGGTCTTTCTGAGTAAGCTAAAACGCAGAACTAAAGAAAAAATCTACATTTACATTTTGTGAGTAGTATATATACGTATCTACTTAATATTTCACTCTAGACAATACTTAAGGGACTGCAAATAAGAGTCATGAATTAAAAAAAAAAAATAGAAGCACAAAAAATACCTAAGAGTGGGAAAAATATACATAAGTTATTTTTTTTACTGCAAATTAAAAAACAGGATAGTCTTTTTGCAATTTTTTATTTTAAATTTATTTTTAATGATTAAATATAATTTTTAAATACTTAATTGAAAATTGAAATATCATTTGAAACAAAAGAGCTAGATCATATATGGACATATATATATATATATATATATATATATATATATATATATATATATGACCTACGCGTTGATAACTTTCACTTGATATATAATATGTATGTAAATATGTACATATGTATGTATGTATATTTAATTATTTTTTATTATAAATAAATTAATTTTAATATATAATAATTAAAAATAACGTTTTTTACATAAATTTAAAAAATAATTATTTTTTCTTAATTTTTTCTATTGCATAATTATAATAATAATAATTATAATCGTTACGGTCCCTCATTTTAATTCAACAACTTTATTAATTTATTTAACTTATTAATAAATATTAAATATTACTTCTGCCATTTAGCATTTAGACTGTAGATGAAATCCAAATTATGCTTAACAAGGAAATGAAAATGTTTATAATTGTTATAATTAAAATTTTTTTTTTTTAAATTATATTAATATTAATATATATTAAATAGAATATTTTGAATTTTATATTATTATTATTATATATGATATAATATAGTTCATGCCAATATTTTTGGCATTTAAAACAGTATATTTCTCTGGTTATATTTTCAAAATATACATAACAAATTTTTTTTTTCACAAATATATTAAATATATTAACTTGATCTTTAGTGCTAGGTTTTTCATACTAAGTATGTTAATTTGGTTCAATTTTAGGTTTGTCACTGATTGAATGTGCAGTAAACCTCATGAATTATTTTTAGCTCTTATGGTTAAATTTTCGATGCGTCACAAAGAAATTGTTGTGAAAATGTTTATTGCGGGTTGATTAAAAATTTTAACAAATACTTTATTTCTGTTTTCTGCTTTTTCTTCTTCACTTTTTTTTTATTATAGTTTGCAAAAGAGTTTATTTCGTGCAGACAGGGTTCTCGATACCCTCCAGAGTGGTATCGAACAAGCGTGCATCAAAATTTTCCATGGCCAAACTAGTTGGGTCAGTTTGCGTGGCAAAAGGCGGCTCCTGCTTGCTCTTTTTGACAATCAAGGCGATGCACAAGGCCAAGCAAACGACAACTAAAACAACTGCAATTGATACAATGCTAATGATTAGGGGGCTCTTCACCCTTGAACAATTGCGATTGTCCTTGTCGCCAGGGGTGTAGCCATCAATGCAGGCGCACTGCTCTGGCTGGGCACAGTAGCTGTTGTCGCCGCACGGACTGCTGCAAATGGGCATGCAGCGATTGCCCTCACCCGTATAGCCCGGCCGGCAGGCGCACGTCCCGGGTCCAATGCAAACGCTGTGCACCTCGCACTCTGGCGCACATATGGGCGAGCATTGGCCCGTCGCATCCTTGGCATAGCCAGCGAGGCATTCACACTCGTCGGGCTTGCTGCAAAAGCTGTTGCCCAAACAGCTCGCTGAGCACTGTGGCTCACAGTCCACACTCTGCGCTGTCGGCCGCTGATAGCCGGGCAAGCACTCGCATTTGCCTGGACCACGGCAGTGCGTATTCTTGCCGCAGGCCACACAGATGGGTTGGCACACTTCCTGCTGCCTAGGCAGCTGATAGTCCGTGTGGCAGGCACATTTACCTGGCTCGCTGCAATAGCCATGCTCTCCACAATCTTGCCGGCAGTCTGGCTGGCAGATGCCTTGCTCATCCTGACGATAGCCCTCGATGCATTCACACAGATTTGGTTGCGTGCAGTGCGCATGCGCGGCACACTTCGTCAGACACTGAGGCTGACAAATGCCTAGTTCATCTTCCTTGTAGCCCTCGTTGCACAAACACATCTCTGGCTGAGCGCAGTGACTATTAAGTCTACAAGGCCTTGAACATTCCGGCTCACAGCTGTCCGTTCCATTTTTTTTATAGCCAGGCAGACATTCACAACGGTCTGGTTGAACACATTGCGCACGCGCACCACAATCCATTTTACACTGAGCTTGACATACTCCCAGTTCATTCTCCTCGTAGCCCTCATTACACACACAAACATCCGACCGATCACAATGACTATTGAGTCTACAAGGCCTTGAACATTTAGGCTCACAGTCGCTCATTTCATTCCTTTGATAGCCAGGCAGACATTCACAAAGATTTGGTTGCGTGCAGTGCGCATGCTCGGCACACTTCGTCAGACACTGAGGCTGACAAATGCCTAGTTCATCTTCCTTGTAGCCCTCGTTGCACAAACACATCTCTGGCTGGGCGCAGTGACTGTTTAACCTACAAGGCCTTGAACATTCCGGCTCACAGCTGTCCGTTCCATTTTTTTGATAACCAGGCAGACATTCACAACGGTCTGGTTGAAAACATTGCGCATGCGCACCACAATCCATTTTACACTGAGCCTGACATACTCCCAGTTCATTCTCCTCGTAGCCCTCATTACACACACAAACATCCGGCCGAGCACAGTGACTATGGAGTCTACAAGGCCTTGAACATTTCGGCTCACAGTTACCCATTCCATTCCGCTTATATCCTGGCAAACATTCACAACGTTCCATCTGCATGCACTGCTCGTTGGCTCCACATGCTGTACAGTGGGGCCTGCACAGACCCTCTGCATCCTCGATATAACCTTCAATGCATTCGCATTGATTGGGTTTGCCGCAGCGCTGATAGCGTCCACAATTCATTTGGCAAATGGGCTCACAGTTGATGGCATTCAGCTGGGATCTCTGGTAGCCGCTCAAGCACCTGCATTCACCTGGTTTGGGGCAATCGGTGTGGCTGCCACAATTCTTATCGCACTGTGGCCGGCAAAGCGTTCGGTTATCATGTATCTCCATTTGGTAACCGGCACGACAAACACATTGGGGCTTCTCTTTCCCATCTTCCACACAATCCGAGTTTAGACTGCATTTGGGCTCACAGATGGGTTTGCATTTCTTTGAAGCTTCCACCTGTTGACATAACAGATCTATAAATAGTTCATAAATTTGGTCGAAAATCATACCACTATGTCATAGAAATCTTCCTGCCGTTCTCTGGTGCTCATCGACCCAGTTGTATCCCATAGAGTATGCTTCACTAGCCTTTTCATCGTCTTGTTCGTGGCTACCCACTCAGGCAAGCAAGCATTATGACCTAAAGAGAATTCCAATTGGACCAACAGCAGGCATAAAACAATCAGTAGACGCCCAAATCCAACTCCAACTCCAACTACAGACATTTTTAACGATTGAATCCAATAACACTTCCGATATTCGCGTAACTTTCGCTCGTTCGAAGTTTAATAATTAACTGATTCACAAACTTCGATTGCATTCCTTATATAGCTTTGGTTTTATAATATTTAACCACAAAAATTTTAACGAACACACACTTTATAAATACCATTTATATAGTTTGCAAATATTTGCAGAGATTAGGGAAATTAATTTTGATTCACTTGATTCTTGAATGAGCAAATGAATCAAGGCTTTATTTAAATTCGCCCACAGTTACGAAAGATAATTTCAATTAATTGGTAAATAAGCTTTTTTATAATTAATCTTATATTTTACAATACAATCTGATTTGAATAATGAATGAAATAATATGATTTGAATTTTTGTGAACAACATTTACAATTTCGTCCAATTAACTTTAAATTTACCTCCGAAAATATGTTTTTTTTTTTAATAAATTTTAATTTAATTTGTAAAATGTATAAACGAACTTATTTAAAAACTATATAATAAAATATAATTTAAATTTTATTTTGTATTTTTTTAAATATTTTTTTATATTTTATATATATTTAATAAATTTATAAACTTTTTATTTATATTTATTTATTTTTTATTCTTTTTTAATTCTTAATTTATTTCAAAATTTTCCTTTACATTTTATTTTTTTAATAAAAATGTAAATTTTGTTTTAATGTATTTAATTATTAAAATTGATTGTAAATAATTTATATATTTGTTATATTTGTTTAGGAAAATAGTAGTGGCTACTAAAAATGGAATTTTTTATGAGATTTTTTTTCTTTTTTCATTCGGTTCTAAGCAACAGGTGGAATTTTTTATTTTTCAACAGAAAAAAAGTTTCATATGAATTAAGTTTTTTATAGCATTTTCAGCATTAAAATATATATTATTCTAATGATACCAAGAGCTTCTCGGTAACAACTCTTGAAAGGTAGGAAATAAACTTTTTGTGCTTCCTTTGGAGTTTAATTTAAGCAAGAAACATTAATTTCCACAGATTATACATACAAAAATTATTTTTAATAATCTTCTTAAAATTCATAATTAATAGAGGAAATTTAAGAACATAAGTCTTTACATGATTTAGGACCAGCTTTAATTCATTGAATCTAAGTCACATTTACTTATCATTTACAATGTATTTGCTATTTGTTTGCTTTATAAATAGGTTGCATTTTTAACTTGATGTCATATATTATATATAGGGAATGCTCTGTGGCTGCTCTGATAAGCGAAATCTTGAAATGCATTTGTCATATTCAATGTTAAGGACCGCTGCTTGACTTCAGGCCATATCACAAGAAAAACATAAGCTAAATGAATGCGCGCCAGCTTTGAGAGTAGGATGAGGTCGTTGTTTTGGCCACTGAGGGTTCAACAATCGAATGCATATATAGAAATATGCATATTTATATATATATATATTTATAAGTCTGATAAGCAGTAGCACAAAACGCAAGTCTGGTCTGAAAAGTCTGTAATAAAAATCTCATTTGTCAGTTCATTTGTTAATTGTTCATTAAAGCGAATGGTGTTGAATTATCCCAGAATTAGTGAAAGTAAAAAATGTTGCGTCTACTCATAATATGTTTGATCAGCTCGCTGCTGATTTGTCTGCAAATCGATGCCTGTACGGAACGTGTGCCGTAAGCTCTTGCCTCAACGAATTTAATAGAATTATTTACAAAATTGTTAAAATTGTTAATTAATTTGTGTAGCATCATGAAAATGAAAGTGAGTCTCGTGACGATGCGCAAATATCATGGATTTAACAACTGCACCACCGACTGTGGACCTCTGGTTGTGCGACCTATCAAAGAGGTGTGTATAAAGTGAAGTTACGAAGGTGGCTTTCAAAATTTAGTGCAAAAGTGAAATGAGAGAGAAATATACAAAAAAAATATAAATAAAATTATGGTATACTGATAAATATGAATTGTATTAATATCAATTCGGGACCGTAACGATTATAATTTTTATATAAAATAATTATAATTATTTTTTATTTTTATCAATAAAAATTAATTCTAATAATTAAAATAAGATTAAAACAAAAAAAATTGTGAATTACAGATTATCTTGTTTTTACATTTGCGGCAATAAAAAAAAAACCTATGTCTATTTTCCCCACTCTTCTTGGATGATTTTTTGTACCTCAATTCATTTAAATTCATAACTCTTATTTGCGGTCCCTGATATCCCAACTCTTTTACAACTTCAATTTGGCCTATTTAATTTATCATCTGTACTAAATTTATTTTCTCTCTCTCTCTCTTTCTTTTTATCTTCTTTTTTTTCTCTGTCAATTTCTATTGTTTTCTCTTTGTCTCTCTCTCTACCTCACTCTCTCTCCCTATTTAATTCTCTCTCTGTATTCTTTCTGTTCATCTATCTGTGCCTCTCTTTTTATTTATTTATTTCTCTCTCTCTCTCTCCCTCTCTCTCTCTGTCTCTCTCTCTCTCTCTCTCTCTCTCTCTCTCTCTATCTATATATCTCTCTCTCTCTCTTTCTATATATATATTTCTCTCTCTCTATCTTCCTCATTCTCTTTCTCTGACTTTATATTTATCTATATCTTATAATGTTAATAATCAGACCTACATGTCATTGGAGGATGTTTGCTGTGAGGGCTACGAGCGCAAGGAGGAAAAGTAAGTGAAGCCTTAGGTCTGACTTAGAACATACCTCTAGTAAATTTCTCTCTCTCATTTTTTCTCTCTCTCTGTATTCCTCATTCCCTTCGCTAGCGGCGAGTGCTTGCCCAAGTGTCATGATTGTGGCGCCACTGGCAAATGCCTCTCGCCCGAGGTCTGTCTCTGTGATCTTGGCTACAGCAATCGTGCTAATCGCAGCATTTGCCTGCCCGTCTGCACTGAGCCCTGCATCAATGGCAATTGCGTGGCTCCGGATGTTTGCCAGTGCGCCACTAACTATCGCTTGCGCAACAACAGTCTATCGGTTTGCCAGCCCGTTTGCCAAACCGGCGACTGCACAAACGGCGTCTGCCAAGAGGATGGTTCCTGTCTCTGTCGACGTGGCTATCGCCGCAACGCCACGCTGGACAAATGTGTGCCCGACTGCCCGAATCTGGCGCAGCACAGCGATTGCATTGCACCCAATGAGCAGCGCTGTCATGACGGCTACGAGGGCCACTGGGATCAGGAGCAGAACTATCGCTGCGAGCCCATCTGCAGCAGCGGCTGTCGCAACGGCAGGTGCCTGGAGCCCGAGCACTGTGCCTGCAACGTGGGCTTCGGCCATGTCGGCAATCATGTGGAGGCGGGCTGTGAGCCCATTTGCCAGCCGGCGTGCATTAATGGCACCTGTGCCGCACCCAACCACTGCCTGTGCCAGCCCGGGCATGTGCCGATGAATGCCAGCCATCACATTTGTACGCCCAGCTGCCGGCAGGGCTGCGAGAATGGCGTCTGCAATGCACCCGGCGAATGTGTTTGCAACGAGGGCTACAGGAAGCTGACGCCCCATCGCTGCACGCCCAGCTGTGATCCGCCGTGTGGAGTCAATGCCCGTTGCACGGCGCCCAACACCTGCAGCTGTGACGAGGGCTTCGTGACGGTGAACGGCAGCAGCATTCAGTGTGAGCCGTTCTGCAGCAAGGAGTGCTACAATGGCATCTGCAGCAATCCCGAGGTCTGCACCTGCCTCAGTGGCTACGAGGCAATCTCTGCCTACTACTGTGTCGCCAAATGCAGTCGCTCCTGTGTCTTCGGCAGCTGTGTGGCGCCCAACAAGTGTCGCTGCTTCAATGGGCATCGGCCCAGTGCCCGGGATCCGTTTGTCTGCGAGCCCATCTGCAGTGAGCCCTGTGGCCATGGACGTTGCATTGCCCCGGAGATATGCGAATGTGAGCCGGGCTATGCGAAGCGCTGGCCCACCGGCTCATGTGAACCGTACTGCGCCCAGAAGTGCATCAATGGTCGGTGTGAAGGCGGCACCGGTCGCTGTCGCTGCTATGAGGGCTATCGTCTGCGCGACGGCTCCAATTCCATCTGTGATCCCGTCTGCTCGCCCAGCTGCAGCAATGGCAACTGTGTGGAGCCCAACAGCTGTGAGTGCTGGCCGGGCTACGAGGACACCAAGCTCTACTATGAGTGCAAGCCCAGCTGCCGGCCGAGCTGTCAGAATGGACGCTGCGTGGCGCCGGGTCGCTGTGAATGCAACGCAGGCTTTGTGGCCAGCAATGCAAGTGAACCGCATCTGTGTCGCTCCCAGTGCCAGGAGCGCTGCATCAATGCCGAGTGCCTGCGTCCCAATGAGTGCATCTGCCTGGCCGGCTATAGTTTCATACCCGACAGTCGCAGCGAATGTGCGCCCGAGTGCAGCCAGCCCTGTGACGAGGACAGCGTCTGTGTGGCACCCGAAATCTGTGAGCGGCGCACGTTTCGAGCTGTTAGCATAGACGGATCCGGTGGCTATCCCAAATGGGGCATGCTCTGCCTAGCCTTGCTGCTCTGTGTCCTGCTCGTGATGCTGCCCGTGATTCTGACGCGTGAGTATCTGCAGCGACGAGAGTCGAGGAAAGATAAACAGCGCGTTCATCTGATCGAGAATCCCAGCTATGGGGTTTGCCTGGCGGCCAGCGAAGAGATGCCTGCGGATCAACCGATTGGATTAGGCGATTGAGTCAATAAATACTTATAATAATAGCCACTTACCAATCGATAATATATTTGTTTAAGCTAATAATTGACATACATTTTTTAAGCTAACCTAATATATAAAAGGGAACACCATTTCACATAAAATAATCGTTTTAAAACCATCGTTTTTATATACACACAGATTTTTATAATCAATTAATATAATCAAAATTTTAAAACAGCACATGTCCATAACACACAATTTTTAATAATCGTTATTTTATAATCGATAGCACACACGTTTTTATAATCGATAAGTTAACAGCACATGTCGTAAATTGATCCGTTCTTCATTGAAACCACACATATAATAATCGTTTTCAACCGAAAACACAAGTTTTTATATAATCACTTTTGTTTATGTTTTTAATTATTTAATACGTTATATATTTTAATAAGCAACACTATTCTTGTTAATTATTGATCCTATATGTCACTGATAACTGATCGATGTTTGTACTTTATAATTATCATTCTGTTATCTGAACACTCATTATTATTATATTCATTGTAAACCATAAAACGCGTTTAAGCGATAGCTTGATTTTTATACTTCTAAACATCTTATGCTTATCAGTATATTGAATGTGAAATAAAGGCAATATATAAATTTAAATATTGATTGATGTTATCGATAAATTTGATGAAAATCAAAATGCCTAGGAATAATAACAAAGAATTTAAAATCTAAAGACAATATAATACAGCAAAATAAATATAGAAATTTGATAAATGGAAAGTTCATTACAAAAATAAAATAAATATGAAGAAATATTTAAAATAAAATAAAATACATAAATATTAAGTAATATTTAATTAATTTTGATTCCTAGTTCGAAATATGAATTCATTTTTAAACAGCATAAAATAAAATGTTTTTTTGATATGATAAAAATTACTAAACAAATTTTAAGAATAATTCCATGCAACCAACATTTTCTTCTTTCAAGAACTCTGCCCATAAAAAATAGTTGAGAATCAGTTATCGTAAATAGATTAACTTTAATATTGTATATTATGGCTTGGTTTCATTTTTGTTTCAATCGTTTTATATATATATATATATTTGTGTGTATGTGTGTATATATGTATGTATATAGAACTAGTTGCAAGTAAGTTCTTCAAGTAATGTCGACAAATGCTTAGCATTTTCTAAATATTTTACGCGCATATCGAAATATAGACATATATTAACTATGCTAGTCTAAACACTAAGTATGCTGGGCCCAATCAGCCTATTCGATCAAGAACTAAACTATTTAATAAATTACATATACATATATGTAGTACATAATACTTGTGTGTGTGTATGCGTATGTGTGTAGATGTGTATTTAAACGAAATCCTTGACTCGAACCCAAAGAAATTGACTACTTAATATTATTTCTATAAATGTTAGCAGATGCTCTCAGTGGCATCAGATGGCCATGTTCCATTATTACACTATGCCCCGCCCCCCAAAATATCTGTACCGTTGTCCCCGCGCTATACAATCTATGAACACAGTGAGCTTTCTGTTTCCCCTTTTTGTTTACAGGTAGGTCTCCTCATGCCGTCGCCTCCAGCTGTCCCAGAATCCAGACATCCGTCATGGCGGCGCATCATTTGGCGCTGGCGGCGGCTTCTCCGGCTGCAGTTGAGCCGGTGGAGCTACCAGAAATCCACTCGAATCACCTGGCTGCGGCATGCCCAGTATGGCATTGCCAGCTGCCGCACTGGCCGAATCGCCGTCCTCCATAATGACCGAGCTGTCCGCGGCAGAGGGTATGGTGGGCAGAAAGCGTACACCAAGGCGTGGCGGCGATGAATCCTCCTCCTCCTGCACCGCCTCCTGGCGCACCAGGCGCGGCTTGCTCAGCGCATCGTGCTGCTGTTTGCCATTGTGAGCTAGAAAGAGGGCGAGCATTAGTCAATTGAAACAAGTAAGAAAACTCAGGTCGGGATGTCCGACAAGGAGTTACCCTGAGCCCCGAGTGAATTGGGTAATTAAATATATTCAATAATGTGCTTATAGAGGAAGAAATAGATTTAAACTTATAAACATTTTCGACTTTAAAGAAGTTTTGATTACAAAATTCTCTTGATTTATTTAATCTAAACAAATGTTTATGACTGGAACTACATATTTTATAGCATATTTTTCATTTTAGAAAAAATACCATCTCATTTATATATTGTCTATTTTCCAACAGAGCATAAATTTAAATAATTTGGTAAAAAAAATTAGAAGTTAATAATAATAATCAAAATTGAATATCATAAAAAATCATAAAAATTATGAGTTTTAATTTAAAAAACAAGCTTTGATAAGGTTTTTAATCGCTAACAAACTCTATTTGAGCTATATGAGGACCCACAAAGACAAATTCTCTATCTCTCATTTGCGCTGAGATCGATGTGTAAACATATACGGACAAACGGACGGATTGATAGAGACGGACAGGGCTAAGCCCACTCAGCTCGTTGCCCTGATCAAGAATATACACAAAAATATATACCACACCTCCTCCTGCTTATTACATATATTTTAACAAAAACATTTTCAATGGCAAAACACTGGTCCTTTTTCTCCCTCTCTCTCTCTCTCTCTCTCTCTTTCCCACACACTCTATCACACACTTACTCACTCACTCACCTATTATCGAAGGCAGCGGCGTGCTGCTCCCGGCACTCGAGCGCGATAGACGGAATGTGGAGGTGCTGGCCGTTGTGGCCGATGCTGATGAATCGTTGCGTGAACTGGACAAATTGGAGTCCTGTGAGGTCTTCCGTGTGATCAGCCAAGCCGAGTGCCTGCGCCTGCCGTGCGTATGCCCCTGTCCCGGCTCCATCAGCTTTAGCGGCATGCTGCAATTGGACTGCGGCGCCGGCGTCGAAGAGTTGGTGCCATGCCGCCAGCTGGAGCTGCGTGAGCTGCAGAAATTCTCACTGGAAATGGAGCTGGCGCGATTTTTGCGCTGTTGTCGCAGCTCCGCAAACTGATATTGATACGGGTTGGCTGCTGCTGCAGTGTAGGCCCTCTGACGTCGCTGCTGCGG
This sequence comes from Drosophila hamatofila, assembly GCA_035045345.1. NCBI lineage: Eukaryota > Metazoa > Arthropoda > Insecta > Diptera > Drosophilidae > Drosophila > Drosophila hamatofila. The sequence goes on along the minus strand of JAWNPA010000019.1, from coordinate 13,359,997 downwards.
CTGACGTCGCTGCTTGCGTCGCTGGCGCTGGCCACAGCAGAAACGCTTCAAGCGCTGCCACAACGTCGGCGTCTGTTCCATCTTATGCCAGTTGGGCATCTCGCTGGGCAGCATGCGCAGGCAGCGGCAACCAGGTGGATGAGCCACTGCAGCAGTAGCAGGCAGCAGAGGCGGCGGCAACTCCCCAGCACCACGTTTACCACGAGCAGCACGTGCTGCATTAGCCCCAGCACCGGTACCTGCTGTGGCAGTGGCTCCAGCTCCACCTATAACACGTGTCTCCTCAAAGTGCTTGCAGAGCGTCACGCAATCCTTCTTGAACTGCTTGGTCATGATGGCATAGAGAAAGGGATTGCAGCAACTGTTGAGCGGCAAAACAAACACCGTAAAGATCTTCGCCTGCTCCAGCGAGATGAGCTGCAGTCCGAATATGGCCGTTATGGAAAAGAATGCAATTGGTGACCAGCACAGGAAATCCGTGAAGACCAACAAAGCCATACGCTTTGCAATACGCGAATCATTTGTATTCCAGGCCTGACTGCCGCGTATGGCCCAATACATCTTCAGGTAGCAGCCCATCAGGGTGAGGAAGGCGCAGCCATTGATGAACATCAGGCTGATCACATACGTCAAACTGGCCACGCCCGTCGTCGTCTCAAAAGGCAGGCAGACGGCAAACTTGCGATAATCGGAGACGCCCAACAGCGGCAGCAGCGCCATGCAAAAGGCAAAGATCCAGCCAACGCTCATTATATAGCCCGCCTGGCGCAACGAAAGTCTCTTATTCAGATGAATCGCATGTGTAATCGCATAATTCCTCTCCAGCGTAATCACCGCAAGCGTATAGACAGACAACTCTGAGCTCAGCACTGCGAGAAATCCGGCAAACTGACAAAGCAACGACATTTGCCAGGGTATGGCAAACATGCGAAACTCTCCCAATGTCGCTGCATCCACAATGGCCAAAATACCCAAATAGATGCCCATAAAAAAGTCCGCAGCAGCCAAATTGCAGACCAGAAATCGCGGTACATCCATCTTCGATCTGGAGCAGATGAGCACGAAGACGACGGTGCCATTGCCGAGCAGTGCGAGCAGAAAGACGACCCAAACTCCGCAGCGCAACGTCCACCAGTCGAAGAGATCGGCACAGGGCAAAAAGGGACCCGGCATAGGCAGACACTGCACCGAGCCCGGCTGGAAATCATCGGCCGTAATGCCACTGAAGAGTCCAGTGCCTAGGCCGTAGCCAGTGCCGGGCGCACTCATATCATGCTCCTCAAAATACTCCTCCATATAGCTGTTGGCCAACTGGCTGCCCGTCGGCGCCTGCTGCGTATCCTCATTCAGATTGTAGTTGTTCATCGGCGAGTCCCACAGGTCGTGCATGGCAGCGCCCAGCTGCTTACTGAGATTATCTGTGAATGGAGAAAACATTTAGATAAGCAACTGGCAAGTGGGTGTAATAGGCTATATCATACTCTGTTCATAGTCTAACCTCTTGTGTTGATGACTTTTAAACTGTGATAATATATTTATAATAATATAATACAATATTTTGTAAAATTTTAAAATAATATAATATATTACATCAATCTATAATTATATATAATCATTTATATAATTTTATGCTCGCTCTTCGGGTCTACTTCGTAAATTAACAACAGATGTTATAGTAAAGGCAGAATACGGTTATAAAACCTACCCATAGATGAAAGGAACATAATTAAATCAGCGTATAACAGCTAAATTGCGAATGCTAACAGCTGAGTGAATATAGACTCTCTAATACTATCTAAATAGAGTAAAAGGTGATGAATATGAAGGCTGCATTAATAATGAGTCTATGAGTTTGCCTTTACTCTGCAAATTATATTCCAAGTTGACAGATGAAGCTTAGAATATGTAAACAAAAATTATATAGGCGGACAAATAGAAGAAGAATAAATTTGATAGCTCAGCTTACCTTCTATGGTACTTTGTAAATCTTCAACTGACTGACAACTGATCTAGTAAAAATAGAATATCATCTAAGACTAGTCTAAATACAACCTTCTACTATTTAAACAGAATACACAGCTGAAGCAATATAGACTCGCTTATACTATCTAAACAGAGTATGATTAAGATTAATTCTTTGCACGTACGCATTTGTGGCCAAATGTTCATCATGCTGTTGTTCCACAATGTCATATCGAATTCCGCATCAGAGGGAAAGAGCACAGCTTCCTGGACCTGCGAGGTCTTGCGCTGTGCAGACATTGCCACTAGAGGCAGAAAGGCGCAACAATGATACGCATACGACAGGATCAACGTTTGAATGCGCGGAAACGTATCGGGCGGTGGGAATTCACGTAATTTTGGATTGTTGAAAGTCTTTAAGTGTAGCAGGCCACGCAAACCAGCCTCCGGCAAATGTGGAAATATATTATTGCCCAAATTGAGATCCTCGAGGCCGGTAAAAGCGGCAAACGCATCCTTGTGTATGTGAGCTATCTCATTGCCCTCCAGATCGCTGAAAGTGAAATTTAATTAAAATATGTAAGGGATATATATATAGTATATATTGTATATACTCACAGCAGCTGCAGCTTGGGTATGCCTTGAAAAGCATCCTGCGGCAGTGTCTTGATGCGATTATAGGAGAGCAGCAAATCGTGCAGCTGCTTAAGTCCATGAAAAGGTCGTCCTTGTAACGTCTCAATTTGATTACTCGATAGATCTCTATAAATATAGATATAATTATTATAAGTCAATAGATGATTGCCGTTCTTTATATATAGATATATAAATATAGATGTATATTCGCTGTCATATTCTTTATATATGGAAATATATTGATATATATATTTATATTCTTCATATACAGAAATATATTGATATATATATTTATATATATTTTTTCTGACATATTCAATGCCATCTCTCTTTCGCTATACTCACAACAGCCTTAAGTCTCTGCAGCTACTTAAATTTGGGATGCTTTTCAGGGAATTGGTTTTAAGTTCTCTAAAAGTAAATATTAAATATTTGTTTAATCTGCATATATATATAAAAGAATATCTGCATTATCTGTCTTACAAACTCTTCAGTCTTGGCGTCTGACGACACAGATTCGATGGTACCTCCTGAATGCCGGCACGATCCAGTTTAAGTATCTCCAATGCATGGCAGGCCTCCAGTTCAGGAAAACTTCGCAAAGTGCGAACATCGGAGAGTATACTTAAATAAAATACAAATTTGTATATTAATAGGGGAGTTGATTATTTATCTCATTTACTCACAGTTTTCGCAGCTTGGACATGCCGCGAAAGGCGCCTGCTGTGATCGTGGATAGAGGATTCGCTCGCATATCTAACATTTGCATACTGCGCGGCAGTTCCGTATCGTTTATCCAGCGTATGCGATTGCTTGTCATGGAACTGCAAAATATAGATATATATCTGTTAGATGCACGTGCGTATCTCCAAGATGCACTCTGTTGGCAAGTGCCACTTGACACTTTTGCTGCGTTGAAGCTGCATTTGAAAGTCTAGTTGGCTTGCTACCAAGACAACTGCCACGCATAAAATCAGTTCCCAGATATATATGTATATATATGTATGTATATATAAATATATTTTGGTAGCATATTTTGTTATCGTCTTTTGGGTTTTTCTTGGCCAACATTCAGAAAATGCATTTTCTTGCATCTCCCAGGCAATTTTCAGCGAGTTCTTTGCTTTGTGGGTCAACATTGAAGGTGAAGTAGTTTTAAGAAACATTTCAACATAAGTTTTTACGAAAATTACAATTAAAGATTGTTGTAAAAAATAAAATAAGCTAAGAATAGATTGTATATCAACTCAAATAATTGACTCTGAAATTTTAATGCATTAATTAAAAAAGAAAAATAATAAATAAATTTGTATGTAAAATAAATATTTGTAAAAAATTAAATAATAGCGTTTACAAAATAGTTTTAAATAAATTAATACAAATAAATTAATAAATAAATATATAAATAACAACAAAATATTTTGAATTATGGTAATTTTTATATTTAAATAATAAATATATATTTCATTTTTTATTTAAAAATATGGCAGACAAAATATTTAAATAAATATAAAAATAAATACATTATATAAAATCTTGCAATTTAAAAATTATGGATAATATTATTAAAATATTTAATAATAACAAAAATATATATACATAATTATTAATTATTAATAATTAATTTAATAATATTTACATATTTTTCCAACATTTATTTTCTCCAATTTTTTAATTTGAAATGTTCTTAAGCTTTTTCTTTTTTCAAGCATTTTTAAAGATTTGTTATATGAGTTTCCCCCTCCCTCTCTCTGCTCTCACATTTAATTACTTGCAAAAAAAAAACAACTTATTTTTCATTTGCCAGCGAAAAGTTGCCACAGAAATCTCACAGTTTATCGAAGTAATTTGTTGCCTGGATTTTTATATTTTATTTTTGTTTCTCTGCTTCCTTTGGCTTCTCATCTAAGAAACAGTTAACTCTCTACTTGCAAGCACTACAAAATGTTTTTAATCCTTTTAAATTTGTTTTTCTTGCCAGTTGGTAAAAGGCACAAAAAAAAAACAAAGGAAATAAAATAAAAACCGCAACAGATGTGAGCCAAGCAAAAGTGCAAGATTTCTCAGCAGCCACGCCCCCAGTATCCCCGGCCTCTCTGCACCCGCTGAAGAGTCACAAATTTATTTGCCAGTTTAATTCCCCAATCATGTGGATAGCAGTTGGTTGGTTGGTTGGCTGGCTCGTTGGTTTCGCTGATGCTCGGCAAGTGCAACGCAGCGTGGCTTTTATCGCAACATTTAACATGCTCATAATTATCCTGTTTACCAGAAATTCAATTTCCTTGGGGACACATTCGAGAAATGTTACAAAAAGCAAGCAAAAAGAAGAAGTAGAAGAAGAGTAACTGACGCAACGATGTCAACGATTCCAATGACTGTCGTCGCAGTCGCCACAGTTTCCAGTTGCAGGAAGTGCGTGTGACAAAAACAGAATGCAACTACGACTTACATGATATCTTATTCAAATCAAGAATTTGAAATACTCTAAGTTAATTTTGTATTAAAATTAATTTAAAAAATATATATATATTTATTTAATAGGTAATATTAATAAAAAAAAATCAACAGTATTATAGAAAATTCTCAGTAGTTTTAAAATGTTAGAAATATAGAATATCACTATCTAAATAATAAATTTGAGATCATGAAAAATTATCCTAAATGAAAAATCTTTAGCTTCAATCTTCTCTTATAAATTCCATTTTGATACATGGGATCGTACTATTTAATATTTTTTATACATATATGAATAATATTTGATAGTACGATCATTGATAGGGATATGTAAATGATCGTGCAAAGACAATTATTAAAATGCATGCATAAAATATAAATTCTAAGAAAAATTCAAGTTAAAGACCTTTCGTTTAGGATAGTCTTTCAGTAAATGATATAAAATTAAATATACTGTCCTATACGACAAAATGTATCATTCACATTTATCGGTATATATTTTAAGAGTATATTAAGTATATGAATATACATCATTGTTTAATTACATTTTTTTCATTTTTCTATCTTTTTCCCCTCCCCTATCTCTTTCGCCGTCTCCAGCCTCGTACCGCTTGATCTCAATATTTCTCTCTTTTTCTGTCTCACTGTTCCTCGCTTATCCACTATTTCTTTCAAATCTTTGTTAAAGAAACTTAGTGATGAAGAATGATAATATAACCTTTTTTCTGTTCTCATATTTCTTCTTCTAAATGCATCCCTCTCCCTATCTCTCTCACTCAATTTAAAGCCCTTTCACCCTCTCTATCTCTTTTTTCCACATTTTTTCCTTTGCAATCTCCATTTCTGCATCTCTTAAACTTTTTTTACTACTCTTTACTTCAGAGTTTCTTTAACCGCATCGGAAAGTAAATAGACTTTGACTAACAATAAAATGAAAGAGTTGCATTTGCAATAGCTACAGGATGTGGCTGAAGTCAACGGCAGCCGCAACGAGCGAGGGTCGCTGGCTGGTTTACTGAAGGGGTTCAACTATGACTACTAGTTATAAGGATGGGTATGCGACGGAGGACAACGTCGTAAATTCGCCAAGTAATGATGCGTTATGATTTTTGGTTTGCGCTTGTTTGCCGCCTGACAAAGTAGAAAAAGTAGAAAATGTTGTGCTGCCAACATAAGAATGCAGCAAAATGTGCCAGGCTTCACTGTAGTTTATTTAACACAGAGAGCGAGCTCTCGCTTTAACAATTTTAATCTATGCTTGGCACCTGGTGTAAATACTTACAGCTCCTGCAGCTGCGGCAATTTGCCAAGTCCCTCCGGCAAGCTGCTTATCAAATTATCATCCAGTTCTCTAGAAAGACGAAAAAGAAGAAGAAGACGAAAAATGGAGTAGTATAAAAATTATTATTGAAGCACATTTCAAATATCGTTTATACAAATATTGTGATTCGCTCTGTGAGTCGTCCAACTGTGTATTTGCATTCGCAGAGGGTCCACTCAGCTGTACGTGTCCGCACGTACCTAAAAACATTCTGATTGGATAAGCCCCGCCGACTAGCTCCAAACTGTTTGTGTGTGTGTGTGGGATGCAAATTTATGCATGAATATAGCTATAAAGTTCAGTTTCGAGCAAAGTGCATTGATTTCAATTATACGTGAGGGTGCACATATATTAAAATAAGAAGGGAAAATATATAAATTTACAGTGGCTTTGTTTAATAATATCCATGTGCATTTGTGTGCAATAAATAAAGTGCGAGTCGAAGACGTCTGTAGCTAATGCTGTCGTAAGCATAATATTATTTAATATTTGAATTAATTTTTAAATACTTTTATTCAATGTTACATCAATTAAAAGATTTATCGACTACATTGAGCTATAGCGAAATTCTCATTAATTTACTTTAGCAGTATTTCGTACAAGAACTATATGTGTGCCAAAATTAAATAATTATTAAAATTCAGATAAATATATATGATATAAAAAATAAAATAAATAAATGAGCTATATGAAATTTAACAAATATAAATATTTTCACAATAAAAGTAATGAGTGTAAAAAAAAAGAAAAAATATGTTATTTTTTTATTTTTTAATAACAAATTATATAAATTTAAATTTGAATGATCTCAAAAATATAGTTACAAATAACCTTTAGTTATTATCATCTCTGATTTAATATAAAACTTATTATTATTTTTCAAATTAAAATAAAAAATATAAAAGAAGATAAAACCATTGTTTATTTTTTCTTGTCAGAAAAATTTTAATGTTATATAAATAAAGTATATAAAGTTTTATATGGCTTTATTACTATTATATATAATACACAATATAAAATACACATTAAAAAGAAAAATTATGAATAATTATTAATTAATTATTGGCAATTTTAGTGAATTTTCTTATTTTTTAGCTATGAGACGGATTGCAAAAAAAATATGAAATAAAAAATAATAATGAATAATGAACATTTTTTCTTTTAAATTATTTTTATATAACATTTTGTTTAGAAAATATTTTGGTTATAGTTTATATTTTACCTATGTAAAAAGTTTAATTTTTTATATTTGATATATATATATATATATATATATATATATATATGTATATTAATTTTATAATTAAAATATACATAAATATAATATTTAATATAATATATGTAATATAATTTTGTTTTTAAGCTCTCTAATTTTTTTTTTTAATTTTTAAAATTAAAATCGCACTTAAGTTTTATGGGAAAAGCTTAATTCTTGTTGTATTTATAGCCCAATGAGTATTTTGCTTGCATATAATTGTTTTTATATTTATCAGTTCATATTCTAATTTGTTTAGCTCTGCTTTCAATTTAATATATTAATATACGCATAAATACATATATGAACACCTCGCTTTTGGTCCCCAACACTAGTTGACTCTGCTATTCCTCAATATGCGTGACTGGCATTAAAACAAAACTTTCACTTGGCCAACGCGTTACAGACACGCAACTTAGAGAGCAAGGAGTGTCGAGGGACTTGGTACTATTGCCGTAGTCTGTGTGTTTGAAAAAGCTCATAAATCTTTGGGGAAAATGCATACGGAAAATTCCTTGATACTTTTCAACACAGATTTACGCGTAGCACGGCAAAAGTTTTTCACTTTCACTTGATGCATTCTTCTTCTGATGGAGTTGCAGTTGCATTGCAGCTAATGCTCCACACACCCCCCTTGTACGTTAGCTTATATATACCCTAGTTTGTCGGTTTAGTTCACTTTGCTGGTCTGTCAGCCGCAACATAAATTTGCATATTTGTCATCGTCTGCAGCCCTGGAGTTTGTTTAATGCGCCCGCCCCCAAAGTATGCAACACATGAGCCAAAAATTTGCGGTAAGCAGGAATAGTAGCAACAGAAGCAGAGGGAGCAGCAGCAGCACCGACAGCGACGTCAGCGACTGCAACTGCGACGCTAGCAGCGGCGACGACGATTTAAGCTGTCGCAACTCTAACACAGAAAAAAAAAAGTTCTCCACACTTTACACCAAAATTGAAATTTATTCCAGCCAAGCTCAAAGAAAAAAAAAAAACAAGCAAGCAAAAGGCAATTATTAGACTTGAAAGTTACCCTAGAAATGGAGACTTTAATTGGGTATTCCACTATGCAATTAGAAAAGGAATTGAGAGCCAGTTTGGAGTCTCTTGGTGTCTTATCTAATTATCAATATTCATTATCGATAAGACATCAAAAGTCTTGAAATAATAGAAAAAAGTCATTGAAAAATCCACGAATTTCTTAAATTAATTTGAAATTTAGATGCAAGAACGGAACACAAAAACAAGAACGTGCCTCGCCTCGAGTTAAAACTCTTATCTAGATTATATTTGCACAAGTCCAGCCTACCCTTTTGTATCCATTTACTGAGTACAACACAAAAAAAAAAAAAAACCGGATAAACACCATTTCCTTTTGCACTTCAACTCCCAACTGTTTACGCCCTCAAGTATTGAAACTTTCATATGAGGTTTTGTGGCGACGCGGGTTAATCGAATATTTAAATACTCTTAAAAGATTTTAAAATGGCAAATACTAAAGGAAAATGCTGTAATATTTAAACTGTGTAAAATTTTATATTGTTCAATATTTTAGCTGAAATTTATACCAGTACAAACATTAATGTTCTATTTTTTCAAAAACATTTATACCAAATTTTATATACTTTTCTGAATGAACTAAATTGTTATTCACATTATATTATCTCTTATTTATTTTTTTCTGTTATACAGACTTGCTCTATTAGATTCATTTTTTTGTTTATATTTTGTTTTTATAATATTATTTATATATTTTTTTTTTTTCAACTAATATTTTAGATTTTCAAGCTTAACAGCATTTTTCTATTATAAATCTCTAATGCTTAAATCCACATCTTGCAAGAGTATTTTAAGTTCTAGAGTTGAATAATACGTCTATAACTAGAATATCACTTGCATTTTCTTTTATTATTTTTCTCTTTTTTTTGTTGTGGTATTTCGCTGTATGGTTATTCTGTCCCACTCTGTAACATCCTGTTCCGTCTTGTTCTGTTCTGTCAAATCATATATGTATGTATGTGTGTGTGCATGTTTGGGTATATATGCGTTTGAAGTTCTTAAAGTATTTGTTGTTTGGTTTGGTTTACTTACAAAACTTTTAAGGCCGTTAAATTCTTTAGAGCGCCCGCTGAGATTTTCATGATTTGATTTCGCTTTAGTAAACTGTTAAATAAATAATATATACATGTATTTGATATATATGAAAACCATTTATTAACTAACGTTCTACTTACAGCACGATCAAATTTGGCATTCGTGGAAAGTCCTCATCGTTTATTATTGTCAACAAATTGCTGCCCAAATTGCTGAGCATTTGGAATCCATTAATGAGTTCGCATTATAGATGAGAATGAAGAGAAAAGAGAAAGGGAAATTATGAGTAATCGAGATTTTTATGAGCAACTGCTTTTGGTTATATTTCAAACATTTTTATAGAGCACACACAGAGCGAAAGATAGTGAGAGAGATGAGCAATTGAATAAGTTTATAAATTATGGTAAAAAATTGTAAATGACTCTTGTTTAAGGGCACTCCAAGCTTGAGCCAAAAACATGCACATTAAGTTAATGGTATATCAAATTGAAGCAAGAAATTTATTTCTTTATGGTACTAAATTGTTTGTTGGGCAAAAAGGGATAAGTTGATTGAAATGAAAAAGTTATTAACCTTAATGTGAAAATGTATTCATATTCTAAAAATTCACAGCTTATTTTTAATAATATATTTATAACTTCAGTTTGAAAAGATAATATATATATATATATATATATATATATATATATATATATATATATATATATATATATATATATATATATATATATATATATATACACATATATTTAATAAAATATATTTACTATAATAAATATTCAGAGTAATAAGCTAATAGCTATGAACCGGATAGTTTTCACTCCAAATAAATAATTATAATTATTCTCTAACATAAACATATTTTCAGTGTTTTGAATAAAGCTTATTATAAATTTGTTGAATATAAAAATATAATGTAAATTTTATTTATAATCGTTATTTATAATGTTGAATTTTAAGCTCCGCTAAAAAGTATGCCACATAAGTAATATGAAATTAAATATTCCGCATACATATTTATAAAATATGCATTTAAACTAAATATTGGCTTATTGTCCAATTTAAATTGATTTAATTGTCCCGTGCATTTTACAATTAAGGCTTGTCAATTTTGTGCAAAGAAAAACCGCATGTAAAACACAAAAAAACAAATTTACTAATTGCGTAGGCTAAACTATATATAATATAAAATAAATACAGATTTAGCTAAAAATTATTATGCATTGCATAATTACATGAAAATTGAGCTTAATAGTAAGCAGGATTATCAATTTATGAAGCATGCAAATTATAGGGTATTAAGAGAAGAGTAAAAAACAATTAAAATAAATAAATCAAATTGAATTTTCTAGTTATGCGAATTGTAGAGTATTATATTTTATATAATATATTATTTTAATAGGAATTGTTTGAAATGTTAGAAATATATATTTATACAGAGCATTAATAAATTAATTTTATAAACATTTTTCAAAAATACAAAGTGTAGGGTATTTACAGACAGCAACAAAATTATACAAATATGAACTGTCACACTTTTGATAATTCTCTATATATAAAAAATATATATAAAAAAATATATATAAAATAAAAATATAAATAAAAAATAAAAAAAATGTTGAATAAAATTTGGTTTAAGATTGTAGGGTATTGAACAAAAATAAATTAAAAATTTTAAAATATTAGAAAATATCTCAATTAATATACGTTATAAAAAATATTTCGATTGCAGAGGGATGAAAAAATATAATAAAATTTATAGCTAAACTACAATAAAATTTAGAAAATTTGTGTTATACGTATATAAAAATGTAAAAAATATTTTAAAAAACATTCCACTTCACATTGCAGAGTATTGAAAAAGGTAATGGAGAAATATAGTAATTGAAAATCAATAGATAAATAAATTGAGATAATATATTGCTAACATGCAAATTGTAGCGTATTAGAGGAAGAGTAAAAGAACAAAATTAGATGAAAATAATAATATATACAAAAAAAGCTCACAGTGCTTCTAGGGTTTTGAGTCCGGCCAAAGCGTTTGTTGGAATGCGATAGAAGAGATTCCCCTCGAGGCGCAAGGAGCGCAGTTGCTGCAGGTTGCCCAAACAGTTGCCATCCAGGCTGACCAGGGCGTTGCCATTCAATTGACTGTGTAGGGCGGTTGGGTGGTGCAACGGGTGTAAATACATATATATATGTTCATATATATATATATATTGAAAGATATATATATGAACGATTGCACATGGAAGTGAGAGTAAAGGAAATAGAAAAGCGTAACATATCAACAAAATAGCGTGTAATTACTGGCAAGTGCTTGTTATGTATGTGTGTAGATTTGTGTGTGTGTGTATGGGTGTGAGTGTGTGCAGCCAGCAAGCTAAATGGCAGCAAGCGTACTAATTGATCCTGCAGGCGTCTGTCGTCAGCCTGCGGCTGCATCCTTACTCGTAACGCTTAAAAGCAAACATTAAAAATATATACACAAACACACAAATACACATTCACACACACACACACACACACACACACACAATCATATACACACACACACACTCACACATTTGTAGATAACAATTTGAGTTGGCATTTTAATACTTACAGGCTGACAAGCTGACTGAGTCCTTGAAAGGAATGCGGCGCGAGCGATTTAAGGCCGCAATTTTGCAAGTTTAAACGCTTCAATTTGGCCAAGCCATAAAACGTATACGGATCCATATTAATGATGCTATTGTCCGACAATGTTCTGCAAATAGACAAAACGTTCTCTTGGTCAACAAGATTCCTAAGGCCAATGGCGAAAGGCGAAACTCGAAAGTGCAGGAAATTGCAAGGATAACAGCCTGAGTAATTAATCGTAAGTCAAGGCGCTGAAATACGCACACGTATATGCTTACACTCAGAGAAAAACTAAACTCTATTCACTTCTTATGTTCTTAAAATATTTCTTTTATAATAATTTAAAATACACTTACAGAACTTACAGAACACTTACAAACATATATATATATATATATATATATATATATATATATATATATTTTTTTTTTTTTTTTTTTTTTTTTTTGTAGGCTTATGAAATTTGAATCTTTAATTGTTATTTCAATTTTTTCAGTTTTTCAAAAATAAGTATATATTACCTGTTTTCAATATAAATTTTAAGTATTTAAAGATTTGGAGATATAAACTCGTCTGAGCTAAGTAAAATAATTTCAAAAAATATTTTTGGCTGAATGGAAAAGACTGAAAATATTGTCCAACGTCAGTTCATACTAAAATTAAGTAAATCCTTTAAGTATTCTATAAATTAGTTCAGATACTCGAAATAAAAATTAAAACAATTATATATTTTTAAAAATTTTGTTAATCTACAAATATTTAGAAACTTGTTTAAAAAGTTGAAAAGCTGCAAAATTCTCTGAATTAAAAATTACAAATTTCACATTAAAAATTGGTATTCTTAAAATAGTAAAATAAAAATATTTAGATAAGTATTAATTCAATTGTATTGTACGTATTGTATTCAGATAAGAAGAATTTTCTGGTTTTCAATCTGAAGAGTACAACAATTCTTGATGTATTTGTATTTTTTAATGGGGAACTTTATTAAAGCTCAATTTATTTACATTTCAAAAAAAAAAAATAATAATAATAATAATAATAAATAACTAGATTAATTCATACTAATATTTTATATAGAGTAAAAATTATACAAAATTAAAAAACAAATTTCTTACTAACAGCCTGAATTTAAAGGTAGAGCTTAATATTTTATTGATAAATTCTAAATTTTGTTTTAAATCCTTGAAATAATACAAATTTAATTGAAACAGACTGCGATTGTTGAAGTAAATTTCAGTCTGAGCTGAGTTTTTATATATTCTATATTCCATTTATCATATTTTTAATTTATTTACAATTTTTTATTCTTATTCCTATTATTTTATTTTTTAATAAAATTATTGTATTTCAAATATATTATTTTATTTTGCTTTTAAATATTTTCTCTGAGTGTTTCTAAAAAATATAATCAAGTAATTTATATAGCTTGGCCACTCGCCTGTCTAACCAAACCACAACTGACCACTGTGATTTTTTTGTTTTTGAAGATGGGTTAGCGTAGGTTAGGTTAGGTTAGGTAAGGGTAGAGTATGCTAGGGTGCGATAGGCGAGGTTAGGGTAGTGTAGGTTAGGTCAGGACATGGTAGGGGTGTTCGCTGTGAAATTGAATAATGAGTCGCTGCGCTCATGACAGGCAACAATGAAAGTTTTTCGCCCTGTTGTTGTCGCCTTTGTTTTTCCCCATAATTTTTGTGTTGTTTTGCAACAAACACTGGCCGCTTAATATACAGATTAAAAAAGTGGGTGTGGCACACATAGAAGCGGCACAATGACTTGTGGTTAGAGGCACAATAGAAAAGGCTGTGGTGCAGGGTGGGAGTGTGTGAATTATGCTGTGCTCTGAACTGAGAGCCGGGGATGTCAAATAGCACCATTTATTATATCAACTTCTTTTTATATTGGGGCTATATTTTAATAAAAAAAAAATGTTGAATTAATAAGCTTTATTCATTATTATTATAGAAAAGAAATAAATTACTTTAATGCTCTGCAATTTGAATGATACAAAAGTTTGGCTTGGGTCATATTTGATTTTGCGTATTTGTAAGACTTTAGGTTGGTTAGATAGACACAAATTCATAAATATTTATAGAACTTGCAATATATATAAATATGTATATTTACAGCTAATCATTAAATAATAGAGAAGAACTCGCTGATATTTTTTAAAAATTAAATGGATAAGATAAAAATAGATAGGTCCCACAGATAATTTTATTCAAAGTGTTAATGAAATCTCATAAAGATTTAAAAAATGTATACATGTATGTATGTATATATATATATTTGTTGGTGATAATATTATTATTCGGATGGAGCTTTTTATTGATAGTTGTACAAATATATATATAGTGGTGGAATCAGTATTGAATGAAAATACTGAAAATAATTATTTTAAGTCTGGAAAAATACTTGACATATATATTAAAGCTTCAATATGATTGTTACAGCTTTTTGGTTAAAATCTTAATAATCTTTATAATTAGTTTTCTTAGATTATTATTATTATTATATATACATATTACTATATGTACATCAATCAAAATAAATAAATTATTATCATCTATAAAATTTGAATTTAATTTTTAATCTAATATCCCAATAAGCGCATCTACCCATCAGGCTCTAACAACCAGTTTACTCTTATTTTTATTACTTGCCATATATCCTCGCAATTTTCTGCACACAAAAATTAACAATAAAGCAAAGTACATTTATAATAAAGTTCTGCGGATCAAAATGAAAAACTTTTGCCCTTTGTCATACTTACAGCTCCTCGAGATGTGGCACCATGAAAAATGAATTAGCCTCCAATCTGGTCAAATTGTTGTTGCCCAAGTCGCTGTAAAGACATAAGAAAAAAAAAAAAAATAAATAAACAAATTAATATGTTTTGTGGGAAGCAAATTTATATATTTTTAGATGGACCATCTATCAATTTCAATAAGCCAATCGCACGGGAAATAAAATATTATGTGATGAATAGAAAAGGTTGCTTCAACCGTTTGCCAGCATTTTGAAGCCGAAAACTTTTCTCTGGACCATCAATCAAATGCTAAATGGCATTAAAAAAACATATTGAACGGGGAAATGGCTAAAATATGAAGATGAACTGCGGCAACAATTCGCAGTTGCCCGTTGGCAATTGGCAAATGGGCAAATGCAACGTGCCACAGACATATTTCATTTGGGCAGACAGTAGTCATATTTAAAGCTCGATTTATTTCGGGGTAACTGTCGCCGAGCGATGCGTTAATTAATAAATAATTTATTTATCTATTTATTTATTTATTTATGGCCAGAGTTCGCTGTGGCCATTAATCAGCGGGGTGGCCAAAAACGGGGTAGCCCAACTCCTTTGAGAGGTTTGCTTGTTGATTTTTTTTTTTTTGTGCTACGGCAAGAAAACGTGACTGACATACGAGCCACAAGTCTTAGCTGAAAATCGAGCGTACGATTATGAAACCTCGCACTACGTGGCGTATGTGTAATTAGATTAAACCGCATGCCAAAATAGAAGCAAAAAAAAAAAAAACACACACACACACAAATACAAATAAATAAAATAAAGAAACCGATTCGACAACACTGCGAAATTGACTTGTAATTATACGAATGGGGAATATGCGGAATTTAGGCAACCAAAATACTTTTGTCTCTAATTCCCTCAGTTAACACACTAATCGCTTAATAATGAAATCGATTTATATCATTGCGCATTAATAGTTGTTATATGGAACACAGTTGAGCATTTAGTTGCGCTAGATATTTGAGTAAAGTTTGAGTCAACGAAAAGTACGTAAAAATATTTCAGAGTAGAAATTACATTTTCATTATAATTAGATGACATAACAATAGTTATAATTTAACTAAATCTGCCATAATATTAAAAAAATTTTATATTTACTATTAAAATAAAATTTGTAAAGTTTTTTGTATGATTAAATTAAGAGCAATAACTATATTGAAAAGAATCTGCCAAATTAGAAGATCTTAGCTCAAATATTGAAATAGATATGATGTCCTTTAATATGTCATTCCTATATCATTTTTTATCAATGTTAGGAAAATGTGCTACAGAAATATAATATTCAAATTCTAGCTCAGTAACTGTGTAACTTACATTTTAGCCATATTCCAAGTTATTAATATACTATATAATTTTAGTCTAGGGCTGTGTATTCTATTACATTTTGGGATTAACAGATATATAATTTATCATTGTATCAGCAGCCTTGTAGGCGTATCAAAATAATATTTTAATATAAGCTATTTATAGACTGAATAATTATAGTTTAAATAACACGACTCTAGCTTCAATAGTAGTAGTACACTAGTAAAATTCATTACATATTCATGCAATGGAAACGAAAAAATTAGAAACACATTTCACATAGCCAATAAACATTTTTCACTACTTGAATGAGTAAAAGAGAATCGAATTGTATTATTTTATTTTCTGCCAGCATATTTTGGCCTCCGGAAGTCTTCGTCAGGGCTAATTACATATGACGTCAGCATTGATTGACGTGGAATTGGCTAATGATCGAGTGACGAATCGAAAGGTCGCTGAGCTGATAACAATAATATCAATAATATCTCAAAAATAATAATCAAAATAATTATACATATTAATAAAAATACAAATAAAACTGGTATTATACATACAATTTATTTATTTATTTTATTTTTATTTTTTTTTTTTTGTATTTTTATTAAACTTTATATTGTTAAGGGTTATTATGACAGGGAAGTAATAAAGTGTTCTGAAAGAGTTGTTACTGAGTAATGTAAGAGTGAATTAATAAGTATTATTATAATATCTATTATATTACAAACAAAGACTTCTGAAGATTTGCATTTGAATATTTATTATAGAATTTTTCCAATTAAAATGATGTTATTAATGAAATTCATTAGAAGTGATAAAAAAAATATAATATTAACAACAACAAAAATATATATAATAATAATAATTAAAAAAATTTCAAACAATAATAAAAAAGGCAAAAAAAAAAACATTTCTAAAAAGCAAATAAAAATAATAGAAAATAATAATAATAAAAAAAAAAACAATATCAATAAAAATAGTTTTTAAATATAATAATGTAGTGATAATATTACAAAAAGAAATTATTGAGACCTTATTCTCAAAAATAGTAGAAAAAATAAATTAATATGTGGAAATATTATCTTTTTAAGAAATTAAAAATATATAAAAATTAATATATAGACAACACATTATGAAAACAATTTACTAAAAATGTCGACTGCATCCTCAAAAGATATAAATAAGACATTCCTCAGGTGTTTCATTTTTGTCTTACATTACCAACTAACTAGTTAAGTTATGTGTGTGGGTGGGTAACTTTGCTCACCAGCTTGCCGGCTTGATACTTACAGAATTATAACCTCGCTGGGCAAATTAACAGGCACAGCCAGGATGCCGATGCTGCGACAGCTCAGCTTCAGATTCTCCAGACTGCCGGTGCAGTGGCAATGCTTCAGCAGCCACAGCTCGCAGACGCTGTGCACAGTGTGTGCATTTGTTTTGTTGGAGTTGCTGCTGCCGTTGTTTACAGTGCTGTCGACGTCGCTGCTGCCACTGGCGGCGGCGGCGGCAGCAGCAGCCGTTGCCTTGGCGTGCTGACTGCCGTGATATTCCTGCAGCGATTTCTCGTACAGTATTTGCGCCTCACGCTCCGGATCCGATGAGGGCAGCATAACGTTTTCCCTAATGCCGGGGGCTGTTGCTGTGGGTGTGACTGTGGGCGTGGCTGTGGGTGTGTCAGACATATTGTAGACACTTATGCCGTTTAGTTGCTTGGCAGTGTTGCGATTTTCTTTGGTTTCATTTAAATGCAGCGACGTCGGCGTCGACAGCGCTGCTGTGACCTGCATCAGCAGCAGAGACAGCAGCAGCAGCAGAGGCAGCGACAGCGGCAGAGGCAACGGCAGCGGCAGCGGCAACTGCAATGCCAACAGATCACGCTTGAAGCCGCCGGCTGTTACTTTTGCTGCTGCTGCTCTGCCGGCGTCGCTGTGTATATGCTTGCGGCGGCGGCGCCGGCCATGCGCTGCCATCTCTGTCGCCGTCGCTGTCGCTGTTGGCGTCGCAGTTGCCGTCGCTGTTGCCGTTGCTGTTGCTGTTGCTGATTGATGCTGTCAAGCATTTGTCATTTGATGACAGTTTTGTGCGCAATTCGTTTCTCGCTCATGATTTTTCGCTCTCCTTGTTGTTATTATTATTGTTGTTGTTATTGCTGCTGCTTCTGTTGCCGTTGCCGTTAGTCGAGTTGTGGTTGTTGTTGTTATTGTTGTTGTTTTTGCTTTGCACGTTTTTTCGTTCACTTTTCTGTATTTTATTTTGTATTTATTTGCTTTTTTGCTTTTTTATTTATTTACATTCACTTTCTGCTTCAGCTGCATTTCATTGTGTTTGCATTCTGTTGGTTTTTGCGATTCGTTTGCTTCGCTTCACTTTTGATGTCGTACTTGTTGTGTTTTTTTTCTGAGTGTATTTGCTAACGGTCTTTGTTGGGCCCTTGAAATGGTTTGAAATTGGTAATAGTTTAGTTTAGAGCATTTTGTATGCAAAAAACTTTATTGTATATTAAATGCGTATACGTAACGTATACGTAACATGTTCATGTAGGAAAGATTCAATTAAAAAGCATATTTTGTGGGTTGCCAATATGTAACTGATTAAACGCGTTTAAATCCCATTTTTCGCATTCTAACACAGTTCATTATTTTTATTTTAATTTTTTTTTTCATTATTTAATAATATGTAATATTTATATAAAAAAATTTCAAAAAAAAAGTAATTGATATAAAAAACTTTGATGTCTATTTTTTAATTTGGAAGCATATAATAATAATAAAAATAAAAAAACTATAAAAAAAATTTAGTTGATTTATTTAATATTTAAATCATTTTTGAATACTCAAAATTTCTTAAAAATAAAATCAGTCTTATATTAACAAAGGGTTTTTTATTTAATTTTGTATTGCTTATATAATATAAATAAATATAAATAAATTTCTGTTTCATTATTTATATAACTATTTATATTAAATTTTTATGTTTTTAATTATTCAAGCTTCCATCATTGAGAAAATAATTGGTTTAAGACACAGCTATAAAATTGTTCAGCTCTTAAATTGATTTGATTTAAATTCATAATTAATATTTTACAATTATTATAAACTTAAGTTATTATTTTTTATCAAAATTAAAATGAATTGATTTAATTTTTTATTTTTTAGTTGTTAAATTAATATTTAAATTGTTGAAATACCACAAATAAAATCTAAGCAAACACTAAGCACTCATTTTCGCACGCTTTTTAAGCTCTCAAGAGGCAATTAACAAGCACTTCAGCCACACGCATATATGCCAGACAAACACACAAAACGCAAAATGGGTCATTTAGTGGCCAACTGTCAGAAACAAAAGGAGCAGATAAAGGAGAGGCAGATGAAGAGAGTGAAAATGAGAATGAGAACGGGAACGGGCACGACAACAAGAGCAGAGCAGAGCACAATGCGCAGCTGATGAATGACAAATTTGACAGCTACCACGCCCATTGGCCAAACGCTGACTGCACAAACAGTTAATTAATGAAGATGTTGACAGTTTTTGAATTTTTACAATGCTCAAAGTATCAAATTAAGGCAGCCATGTGGCCAAAGCTGGAATAAAACGATGGCTAAAAACCATGACCAAACTAACAGCAAATATATCACGAATGTCAAGATATTAAATGCGGAGAGCCCCCCACGACCCATTGCCACACGCCTCGCTGCGGAAATAAAAGACATTTCTTCCCCAAAATCCTTGGCAACGCGCCTCCATTTAGCTCGCACTACTCAGCCGATGATTTATGGCATGTTTATGTGCCGCTGACCTCGTCTATGGCAACCGTAAGCAACAACAACAACAACAGTAAAGGATATATATATCTATATGTTGGGCTACTTGGAGTCTTTGATATTGTTGCTGCAATCATCAATTGAATTGCCCTCCTAATCGTATCAAAGCCAAACGTATCGTTTCTGTGTTCTGTTCTCAATTTATGAGTTCAAATAAAATAAAAAAAATCATTCATAAATAATCGGCCGTGGTTTCCGCTAATTGTAAACAATATACATATATTCGTATCGCTCTCTATTTATTTGGTTCGATTATCGATATAGGCACCAAATATTTGTTATGCTGTTTAATGAGTTTTCGACATAGTTTGCACAGATTGGAGACGAGCTGTTGAAATATGATTTAGACAATTGTTTATAAGCTTAGCCAGAAATTTTTTATAATTTTTGTTAACTTTCAAAGATTTATAGAGCTAACACAGTTCTTGCATAAATTATGTAGCCGTATTTTGAGAAAGATTTAAGATAGGTCTTCTTTTAATAAGTAAAATCAGTCACTTCAGCTTTTTTATACAAAAAAAGCAATTTCAAATAACATTTAAAAATTCATATATTATTATAGATTTGGCAAACTTCCAATAATTTTTAGAGCTTTTTTTTTTTTTTTAAATTACAATAATTTCTTTTTTTTTCAATCAATCTTCTTTATAAGTTTAAAATTATTTTTAGAAAATATGTTTTATTTTTATTTTTAGAAGATATAAATATACCTTTTTTTTTAAATACAAAATTTTTAAGACAATCTATAAAATATTTAATATTTAATTTCTTTGATTAATATTTTTTTAAATACTTTATATATTTTTTTTAATTTTAGAAAATTCAATGTAGCTTTTTAAATTTTAGAAATGATATATTTTTGTATATGTTTAGAAAATATATTTAATTTTAAAATGTATGTTTTTTTTTTAAATATATTTATTTTATTATATATATATTTATTTTTAAAAACTTTTTGAAAATATATTTGTTTAATAAAATTTTATTTACACTTTATTTGTATTAACAAAAATGTAAAAAGTAACTAAGTAGTATAATAAAATTTGTCTCAAAAAAGGACACAAAAAAAATTCCCAGAAATGTTCTAAAAGCTCATATCTGAAAACTCAAATATAAATACATAAATATATGTTCAATATTATATTATTATTATTATTTATGCGCAATTAAATTCAACCCATAAATGTTTTAGCAATAATCAAATTCCGTGAAATAAATTTTCAAGGTTCGCAAAATTATTTCATTTAAATTATAGAAATTATATTGGCTTCTTTAACTACCAATTAGATAAACTAGGTGGTTGGGCTAATTACATTAATAGGAATTTTATAGCAAAAAAACGACTTCAGCTAGCAACAGCTAAAAAATAAGATTTTAATAATTCCACTTTCTGTTTTGCCTTTAGGTTTTCCGATTTCCCACAGCAGCGAAGCCACAAAATGCAAATATTTACGTCGAACTTGTGCTTGAGTGGGTGTGAAATAAGGAAAAGGTAGAGAAAGAAACAGCACACAGAAGTTTTGAAAAGGCATCCAAATGCGCACACACGTGTCTGGCCCTGGCCGACAGCAGCGAGGGGCGGCTGGTTGGTTTTGTTTTGGTTCCCATTTCGGCGGTTTGGGCAAAAACGTTTCCCATAACTTGTCTGGCAGCGGCTGTGGCAAACGCGCTGTTATCTGCTGTCTGCCGAGTGCCAATAATAACCGAAAGGATTTTGTTTACTCTTGATCAAATATATATAGATATATATGTATATATATATATACATAAGCTGTTTATAGACTTTGACAGTTTGGCTGAAATTTTTTTATTTTTGGTGTGGCACGACCCAGTTTTAAGACAGATGTCAATTTAAGATAAGAAATATTTTAAATAGATTGATTGGGTTATGTGGTTACATAAGTTATCATAGATATATTTCGAGGTACAAATATATGTATGTTTTTATTTATATTTGATATTAGGGTTAAGACAATTTCAAATGTATTTGATTGCCTCTTAAGACTACTTTGCTATGCGATTCTCACAGCACTATATATTCGTTTTTTTTTTTTCACAAATTATATATTTGCTTTAAAATATCAATCTTCTACCTTTTAAATTCCGTTCACCAGTGCCTAACTATGTGATTCTCACGACTATTATATTCTTTGAATAGATTTTCTTATAGACTTTCGGGCTGTTTATTTGTTATTTTATATTATTTTTCCTGTTTTATTAGCTTTTTTCCTTTTTATGCAATTCTCAAGGTCTTCTTATTCATATTTAAAGTAAATAAAAATGTATATAATTCATTTAAAATTCTTTAGATTTCTTCCAATTGATTTTCATTTCATCAAATTTAACTTCTCATGACTTAAATTAGCTTTCATTATTTTCATTGTATAATCATTAGATCTATTGATTTGATTATTATACAATGTCCATCAAATTCAACATAGAGTTTACAATTTCAGTTTAAACTTCCTACTCGGCTGTAAATCAAATCGAATGGAACAATAGGTGTGATCTATGAAAAACTTTCTATAATTGCGCACTGTCAATAATATTTTCACCTCTCAGTCATTGTTTAGCCATATTTGGCCTGACACTGACTGCACATTGGCAGTGATAAGTCTGTGAATTGTAGAAGCCAGCGATTATCTAAGTACTTAAATAGCCAATCATATTGAAATGCTAAGCTCTTTATCTAAGCCGCTCTCATGGCATATGCAAATTATTACAGTTGAACGCATGCCAATTTTTAATTGTCACACGATTTGTTGTGACTATGACTGTAATTGATATATGACTACTTTATAACTAACTTACTAACACACACACACACACACACGAAATCAAATTTATAGGCACACGTGTTTCTACGCACTTCAATGCTACAAATTTTCAACCCACGCAAACATAACTCAAAAGACATCAAATTTTCTTGAAAATCACATAAATTGCTGCACACACGTCGATTAATTACAAGAAAAAATATCTTTTAAGACAGCCACGCCCTCGAGCAAAAATATGAAATGCGATTCGGTGCAGGATTTTGTGAGCTCAGCACAAAATTGCTGTTGACATATAGGAGTTGATATATCTATATAGATTTTATATATTTAATATATAGATTTTTAAATTCCACAAAAATCTAAAGCTAAAACTCTAAAAAGCTGTCGAGCTACGCTTCGGGGCTTGGCTCAGTGATTAAATCATTTTCAATTTCAATTGCCAAAAGCAAAGAAAAGTCCGGTACAAACAATTTTTTCGCACTGAAAACTAAACGGCGCAACGTCAAAATTTTAGCTGAGATTTTTATGCGTGTTCATTAAGTCTATAGCGGGGTATATTGGTTTTAAAAGAGGCTTGTGCAGTTTTTGGTCAATTGATAATTTTTATTGGGAAGAGATATTAAATTTAGAATATGAATATATACTTAATATAGAAAATGAAATATAAATTAAAAAATATATTTAGAATAATATTGCTTAGCTTTAAATATAATAAATTAATTTCAAAAAAAAATAAATAAATAAAAATAATTATAATGATTATATGACTTATTCCGTTATTGGAGCGATGTCCCAAAATTTAGTCATTTAATCTTTTTTTGAATCTTTTGCAAGTCCTAACACTTGAAATATACATGTAATACTTTTCAAGCTCAAGCATGTAAAGCATTTCATTTTTAATTAAATACTTATTATTTAAATTTTTAAAATATTGATAATGCAAATTACATATTCAGTTATCAGTGTTCAACTTATGCTTAAGAAACCTGTTATTTTCTGTCAAACAACAAAAATATTAAGAGACGTTCGCAAATGTGTTAATTTTAATAATATTTGAATATTATTAAAAGGATATAGGTGAGGTAGAGACTTCGATTAACCAAAACAATATTCATATCTCTATAAACTTCACAATCTCACATATCTATCTACCTAGACCTATTCCTATATTTATTTGTATATCTGCATATACATTATATCTATGTCTACATCTATATAGATACAGATATATCTTTATCTATATCATTAGTTATATAGACAATAGCCTGGAATTATATCACTTTCCTTAAGATCTTTATTAGATGCTTAGAGAAAACATTACATCTATTATATATTATTTTATTACTAAGCATCAAAAATATATTTTTATTATTTTTAGCTCTTTTTCTAGTACAACTCAACTGCATTTTACATCAAATTCACAGCTTTTACCTGAAGTCTATTTATTATTTTAAAACCAAAATTAAAAAGGATAACCTTGGAGATGCGAGGCATCGATCCTCGTACCTCTCGCACGCTTAACGAGTGCTCTACCAATTGAGCTACACCCCCATGTGAAAAAATACTGATTTAGTACAAGTTTTAGATTGTAGAGTATTAGAGAGTGTTACAGAGTTTTAATAGCCTACTCATTGTAGAGAACGCCAAAGTTGAGCATAGCCAATGCGTGCGTTCTCACTTGATTTTGTTTTTGCTTTTATTTTGTTTCGCTTGAATTTCAAGTGCAGCTCACCAAATACAAAACTGGTATTTCAACACAAAATGCAACTTTAATTTGTCGTTGTTGTTGTTGTTGTTGTTACTGTTGCAGCTGTTGTTTTTATTTTTGTTGCATTTATGCTGCTTTATGCTGACCTTCATTCATTGTGGGATTTTTTTTCGCTCGACTTTATTAATGACAGTTGTTGCATAATTTATTTAATTTTAGTATTTTTATTTTGGCGCGACTTTTTGGAGCTAAATAATTAAATGAGATTTTTCGCAGCGTCGAAGCAGCGATTTGATGATGAAATATAAAGAATTTGACAAAAAACGATCAAATTTATGGTAAAATATTGAAAATAACTTTAAATATTTATTTCGGAAAATTTGTTTATTACAATTTCAGTTGCGGAAATAAATGCACATTAGCGTGAATGTAATTTTGTTATTTGAAAATAATCATCAAAATTCAACCGAAATATTTGAAGAACTTTTCACATATCGCTCAAGTGGCGAATGCCACATCAAAGTTCACACCTTGCAGCTATTTAAGAAAGCAACAAAATCGAGAATTTTTATTCGAAGACCACTTGAGAATGCTTTGATCTTATTGAACTGAACTGATTCTGGTTTCTTCGGACTCTGCTCAGACTTTTGTAGTTGTTAACAGCTATTATTGTTGCTGTTGCTGTTGTTTCTAGGTTACCATCGCATCAATATCGTGTTTAGCCCGTGGCAACATTCGATTATCGCTGATTATTCAACTGTTTATTTTATGGCTTTCTCATTACACTCATTGGGGATTGATGCGCAGCTCATCAGCGAGCAGATCTCTCGAATTGGCAACGTCATCGCACACACACACACAGCCATCATAATCGGGCTATTAGCGCAGCCTTCTTATTTACATTTCATGCTACTCAATTTTATTGGCAGTTTGGGTCAATTGTCTGCGATATGAAAGGTCTGAAATGTTTTCGTTCTTTCACGCAACAGTTTTGTGTGTTTTTGTTTTTTGGGGGTATTCCTGAGAATTGTAATCTATAATTATGAATTATTATTGCAATTCATAAGCGCTGCTACAGCTGCTCATCAATAAAGGTAAGCTGATAAGCTGGATTAAGCTGTAATCGGCCTATAGAGTCTTTAAGCACTTCGCAACTATATGAATTGGAGCTATATATACTATATACTTTAGCCTGTGTGCATATTTAATAAAAACAAGAAACTATTTTTAAGCAGAATGCCAAATATAAATGTTAGCTTTATTCTATTATAAATATGTTATTCTATTTATAGAACAAACTAATCTAGTATGGTAGCGTATTAAGCAGCTAACAGATAAATTTAATCATCTTCTCAATGATAAGTTTTAGAGCTCTTTTATTATTAAGATTTAACTTAACAAATGAAAGCCTACAGCCTGCTTAAACTTTAAATGTGCTTCTGTTCAAGTGTAAGCATTTGAATATTAAAAAAATTAGAGCTTAAACTCTTATGTGACACCCTGGCTAAAGTTTCAAGGATGAACACTCGAAAAAAGTAATAATAATACAGAACATGTAATAAACCTCTAAGAAATACAAATGTAAACACGTGAAGGATATAAAAAATACATTTAAGAACAACACGAAAACGAATATTTTGGTTACTCAAGCCCAGCAGCAAAATTTAAACAAAATATTTATATGTATATCAAAGTATACCGCCTGCAATTGAGAGATACCGGATATAAGTTTACAGAATAAAATATAAATAAATTGATGTTGAGAGCAGATAATATGTAAAAAGATGAATATGTAAAAACGCGACATAAAATATAAATTATTATAAAAAGTTTAGTTATTCAAGACAATTATGAGCCTTCGAAATTTTAAATCTAGTTTTCAGATATTCATTCTAAACAAGAATTTCGATTAAATAAAATAGTATAAAAATAAAATTCAATGAATGCAAAAATGTGTTTGTTAACTCTTTTTTACAGTTTAAATATCTATGACAAGCTTTATTTTATTTATAGCTTACTCCACAGCAAGTCTCGTAAAGCAACATAAAAGCTGACCAACATACTACATACACTTGATTAACCAATCTAATATAAATGTTGATTTATGAAAGTCATAAGCTCATTATTAAGCTATGCCTTTAAGTAGCCCTTGTTTTACTTCAGCTAATCAAGGTAGCTATTGTTTTACTTCATTATTTTGTTTCAAATTAACATGGCTATTAATAACTTACATGGCAAATACAAAAACCAAGCGAGTATATAAATACTAAAAACATAAATATGAATACAAAATTCTCTTTTCTCTTATCAAATGATTTATTCGAAGGCTAACAACTGACCATCACAAATTACAAACTTTAAGAAAGAAAATAGTAAAAAGACGTAGTCAAAAGACTTTCCTTGCATTTTCTATGCACTTTTTGTCATTTCCAAAGTTCAAGTAAACATCCATTGGCATATCGAGTAGATGCAATCTACAGTTAACAATACTATATTGTTGGCTACTCTTGAGTCTCTCATAAATTGGCACATTTTACAATGCATATTTTGGTCTTTCTGTTGCAAATGAATTGAATCCCATATTTATTTGTTTGGCAACCGAGTTCAATTCACTTCATCTTTTTTTTTTTTTTTTTGTTCAGAAAAAAATATTTTTGCTTCGATTGGCGACAGTTGAAAATCAATGAAAACTCTCAGAGAGAGTAGAGCAGACCAGAGCACAAAGGCTGCCAACTGACCTGAAAATGTGCGCAAAACTCGATTAAGCAAATTGTAATTGTGACAAAAACGAATTCAAAAAGAGAAAAAAAAACAGCAAAGCAAATGAAGCGAAACAGCAGCAGAAGCCAAAAATAATAGGCAATAGCTCTGATGTGAGATGTGGTGGGTGTCAAGCCGAAAGGTCAGGCGGGGCCACTGGACCAACAAGCAGCTGCAACAATTGATTGCGTATACGACACGCTGACCACGGACTCCAAACAGATAACAATAGTACGCTAGCTAGAGTCTAGCTATGAACTTTTTGGAAATTTTGTTGGTGTTTTTCTGCTGCTGCTGCTTCTTCTTCTTCATTTAGTGTGTGGCTGAATTGTGCAGACATTTTTATGAGCTCGGGCAATTGAGGCGCTAAGCGTCAAGCCCAGGCACACAGCACACAGAGGACATTTGTATACCAATCTCTCTCGCTCTATCAATCTCATCACTCTATCTCTGTCTCTCTCTCTCTCTCACTTTGTCTCTCTTTCTATTTTATTGAGTTTTGGGTTATATTTTTGCGGCTAGTAATTGCCCGAAATTTTTGTGGCCTGTCGCCTGTCTGTGAAGTGTCTGTGTATAGAAATTAGTGTGAGCCAAACGATTGGCAGTGACATTTATAGCTGTCAGGATATGCTCAAAGGACTTATGATGTTATAAATAAAGCAGAGTCTTAAACAAGCTCAACGCTGGCCAGAGAAACTCTTTGTTCTGATTAATTAGATTTTGCTGTGTCCATTAGCATTCAATTACAATGTGTGAGAAGGGTATACATGTATACGTATATGTATAATAATTATATATATTATTACTAATATATGTATATATATATGTAAAAAAAAAATAAAATAAAAATATATATTTATAAGTAGTTGTAAATATTTTTAGTCAATAAAGTTTTTAATTTTAAATTTTATATTAAAAGCTAAAATATTTGGAAAGATGATTGGATATCATTATAGATAAATGATTAGGAACTTTTCATGTGAACTTTTCAAAAATTTCAACTAGCTACGTATATTCCACATTTTACTTTCGATATTTATTATTTTGGTATTCCTTTATGTGCCTCACTTATGTCATCAACTTCTTCCATTTTTGACATCTGCTTTGCCTGAGAGTGTTTTGGCTCGTCCTTGATTTGTGCACATTCCAAAAACTAAATGTGCATTAAATTTGTTGCCAAAAAAATAAAATAAAATAAACGAATGATGCCGTAGACAACGTATTCTCCAGACTTGGCGGCCTGGGAATTTTTCTGGTTCCAAAAAATACAGAGATTCCTTAAAGATATCACTCTAGTATGAAGAAGGTGAAGACGGCAGAGAAAAATGACCTGAACAATGTCAAAAAAATTATTTTTGAAAGATTGTAAAAAATGTTGACATCAGAGTTTAATATCTGAAAATCACTTTGACGAGAATACCATAGATATATAAAGAGAAATATTTGTAAATTATGAAGAATACATATTTATAAATATATTTGATGAAATATAAATATACAGATATATGAAGAGAAATATTTATGTGATGAAGATAAGACATTTCTAAAGATTTTTTATATTTATTGAATAAATTTTATTCACATTAAATTAAATATACATTTTTGAGTGTCCTAATATTTCTTACAATTATAATTCTAATTAGATTGCTCTTCACACTGTTTACTATGATAAGCTAAAAATTCAGAATATGTTAACCTTTTTAATAGAAACAAAAAACCTTAACTTGTTAAAGATATTACATCTTTTGGAAAAAAAAAGACAAACATCAAATTAATACTATTTTTTTCATATTTATCATAAAAAACAACTAAAATAGCTCAGGCTAGTACTAGCTATAACTAGGTAGCAGCAGAGTAATAAGCAATCCAAATTAAGACTTAATCTTCCAGTTAAAGTTTTTCTAATCACACCCGCAAACTTTAAGCTTCACATTATTTTTCATATAAATAAAAACAAATTCCAGCTTAAATTACCTACTGTTATCATACAAAAACTTTTCTAGCCACAAATATATTTAGCTAATCTTAAGTCTTGCCAAGAATAAAAACTCCTAGTTGTTTATTTCCAATCAATCAGTGCTACAGAAATATACTTTAAGCAAATGAAAAAAATAAATGCCATAGCACAACAGACTTTTACACACAGCAGTCAAGCTGCTCAGCTTGTACTTTAGACGAAGCAGAAAATTTTCCATTTGCGGCAAGTGTCGCAAATTGCATTTACTCGAAAAGTTTTGCTTTCAACCTGAACGCGACTTTTTATTTATTTTTGTTGTTGTTGCTTTCACACCCCTTTAAAAGCAATTCCCCGTTTTGCCATTTGCCCTAATTATGCCAAAGTGGTAGCATCATTAAAAACTTGCTGTAGCTGTTGCTGTTTCTTTGATTAAAGCCAAGGCGACACAGAAGATACGCAAACATACACATATATATATATATATATATATATATATATACTCGTATATATGTATATTATATATGTAGTCATTTTGAAGAGGCCCGATTATTTGCGAAATCATGTCAATTGCGCTGCAATTTTCCGTAGCATTAAGCAAATGATTTCCGCAGCCGTCGCAGACGCTGCGACGCCCACAACACAGCACAGATATCGGGTCGGGCACATATCATCGTATCAAAAAGAATTGTCGCCAACCCATTCAATAAATATAAAATTTTAATGAAAATGTTTATTTTTGCGCTACCAAAAGCGCGCAAGACTTGTTTCCATTATATTTTTCTTATTCAGTTGATGTTGCTGTTGCTGTTGTTGTTGTAATTTGCAAAATACACTTTCAAAGCATTTCGGATCCATCCATTGACAGATGATGCACGTACTGTAAGATGTTATTAAATCAGTGAAGATTATCATGGATTTTAAGCAAAGATTAAATTGTAATGCGTCAGGATTACAAAAACAAGCAAAAACAAAAACTGACTTTAATAACTTGGTATCTTTCAAGCAAATTTTGTGTGCGCTAAGCTCAAGAGGTTTTTAATTGAGTTTGAGAAAATCTTGACAAATGGCTGGATTTAGTTCAGTTGCAGATTGTATATTAAATATTTACTGCCCAGGGTGACTGAGATGAGGCTTATGATAAGCAAATATTTTATATTATTAAACACATTTATTTTTTTATAGAAAATTATGACATTAGCTGGTTTTAGTTTAGTTGCTAATTATTTATAAAATATTTACTGTCTAATTTTGTTTAATTTTTATTTTTTTAGTTTTATTCATATCTTTAATTTTTTTTATATTTTTAAGCATATTTCGACAAATAGCAGGAATTAGTTCAGCTGTTGACGATTTATTAAACGTTTACTGCTTAAAGTGTATTAAATAAGCTTTTGCTTATCAAATATCAATATATATATTTTTTATTTTTTACTTTTTATTTGGTTATATTTTTTTTATTATTATTATTATTATTATTATTTTTTTTTTTTTTTTTGCGCACTTAGAAAATTTTGATATTTTTTATTGTTCAATAATTATTTTATATTACTTACTTAACTTAATTATCTGCATTAAGTTTATTTATAGTTGATTTAGCAGATTTTGACTATAAACAAATGAGAAATTATTTATCTGAGATGAAATTATTTATTTATTTGTATATTTTTTATTTAATTTGTTTATTTATTTATTAATTTATTTCATGAAATTGACAAGACAAGAGTCAGCTAACAGAATTTTAATTATGAAAAGCAACAGGAAAATATTATTATATTATCAATTAACTTGTTGGGATATTCATATTTTATTATGACGAGCAAATATTTTGTATTATTTAATAGATTTTTTATTTGGAATAAAATTTGCATTGACATTCGGATATTTTTATACAATATTTACATTCTTATAAATTTTGAGTACACATTTAAAGGTTATATGTGTATAAATAATACCAACAAAAATATAAATACATATAAATATATATATTTCCATATATGCTTACATGAGCTAGCTGAAAGTTCATATAAACCTTTAACCTTTTCAAGATTATTTTTAAGGAATTCTTACGAAAATATTGAGCGATTTCACAGAATTGCTTAAGGACAATTGGTCAAAAGAGCTCCAAGGCCCTATTTTCCAGCGAATTTTGCAAGCAACTCACGCGTAACAGCTTGAGTAACATTTAACAAAAAGCAAACGCTAATAGCTTGGCAGCTACTAAAGTTTATAAATATTTAACTAAAGAGCATGGCAATTAGTTTTACATATGCTTGCCTAAAAATACTTAATACTCTTCCATTCACAAAACATGTATAAATCTATTATTATAGGCTTTTTTCATTCACAATTCTGCAACTTCCATTTACATATATTATCAGTTAGCGTATTTTACAGTCGCATTTACTTAACTTCCACTTGTTTTTCATAATGAAAATTAGTTGATTGTGCGTAATATTTATAAACTGTCGCCATCGTTAGAGCTCCCTCCCCTACCCCTTGAACATGCGCTGTCACAGCACAGCACAGCACAGACACCTCCTCAGATGCTCGTTAAACAATTCACTCTGTTAAGCGGATCGCCTTGGAAATGCACTTAGGCTTAATTTTTCATTCTATACTCTTTACAATTGGCTGCAATTTTGCAGCTGCCGAACATTTGCCAAAATTGATGACTCCACAGAGAGAGAGAGCGAGGGAGAGAGAGAGAGAGAGAGCGAGGGAGAGAGAGAGAGAGAGAACAAGAGAGTGAGAGTGAGAGCGATTGAGACTGCTGATTAAAAAAAGGTTTCGTGATGGATTACAAATTGAAACGAAAAACTGGAAGTCTGTGAACGCTCTCAGGGTCTGATTAAAAATGCGCAAAAGGTGCCTCCACAGAATAAAAAATTTATATATATAGTTATATATGTGCTATGGGGAATTTCTCAGCTCTCAACTCTCAGCGGGCCTAAATCAAAATCCAAACACGCGCCACTTAGTCAGTGGGTGGCGCGGTAGTTCGAACCTTCAGCTATCCGGACACTTGTCAAGCGTAATGGCATGACTGAGATTTCGGTGTCTCTTTTATTCAATATATATATATACTTATATGTATGTAAGTGTGTATATATGGGAGTACTTCTTCTGTTCCAGCTAAAGTGTTATGAACATTTTGCTACCACATTGGCATACATAATTACTTTGCTTTGACCATTGCAATTGGTGCGTGCTTCACGGTAGATCTTTACAATTTATTTTTCGCCAAGTCTCATTTCGAGTGCATTGACATTTGAACAGGCTTTATTTAATTTATTTCTGTTTTATTGTAAATCAAGTCTGGTTGCACCACAAAAAGCAATGGTTGATGCTGCTTTTGCTGAATAGTAAATAATTAAAGGTTCAGTATTTACATTGAAAATGAATTGTTTTTGTATTCAATTTGGCTTTATTCTTTAAAAAAAAAATATAGATATAAATATCTACATAAGATACTTTTTTAAAATAACAATATGAATGTCCTTATATGTTTGTCTATGTCTGTGTATATTTTTTTATTATTTTTTATTCATTTTTTTTTTCTTTTTGGCTTATACTTTTTTTTTTTATATATATATATATATTTTATAGAATTTATAAAAAATTTTATTTACAGCATTACAATTTTTTATAGTAAAATATTTCCAATTTGTATTATTTATTTTATTTTTTAAATTTAAACATATTAGTAAATAATATTAAATTTTTTTAAAATTATTTTACTCTTCATTTTTATTATTTATTTTATTGTATTATTGTATTGTTGTTTACCTTGTTTTCAGAATTATTCAAATATTTTGTTATTTTTTTGGTTAATACATTTTTTAAATTTTTATTTGATTGTATTTTTAAATTTGATTTAAAATTATTAAATTATTATTTTTTGAAAAATTTCACCATTATTTGTTTAATTTTTTAATAATTATTATTATTTTGAAATAATTATTTGTGTATTTTATTTTAATTTTTTTAATTTTGGTGCCTTTTTATATAATTTTCAAACTTTTTTAATTTAAATTTAATTAAATTTAATCTCTCTCTTCAATTCTAATATTATATTATTAAATTAAGAATAGTAAATAATAAAAATAATAGTAATATATTTCTTTAGATTATTTAAAGTTCGTTTTTAAACATTTAACTTAAGTGTAATATTTTACGCTTATGTCAATTCTGTTGTCACACGAACCCAATGTCAAATATGTTCGCAGCACCCTCCCATTTTTTATCTATCAGCTAAAAGACATATATGTATGCTCGTACGCACATTTATTTGCTTGACACTTGGGAAATTTAATTTGCGTTAAATTAAAAAAACACAATTTTTTTTAAATAATATAAAACGCGAATATAATTGAATATAATTTGGTTAGCACTCGATATAAAAAGACGAAAAATCAGAGCGAAAAAATAATGCACAAATATGAATGGCCATATACAAAATAAACGTATGCCATATATGTGTGTCAATTGTGGACGTATTTATATGGCACATACACACATATATATATAATGATAGATATATGTATGATTTTTTTATGGGCTATCACAAACACGATTCTGGGCATATAAATCGTCACGAGTAATGCAAACAAAAATCTACGTCATCGATCAGCGTGCGCGATTTTTATTGAAAATTGAAAGTGTGTTTAATAAAAACATACACACACACACACACAAAACATACGCACACACACACACACATCGATCTGATGCAGGCAGATGAAAATCAAAACAACAACAAAAGTTGTTGATGCCGCCAAAAAGTAAACGACCTTTAACGCCAATAAAAACCGCAACATCAGCAACAACAACAACCAACTGCAACAGCAAATTGTTGCAAGGAGTCGCCAACAGTTGTTGCAGCTTTCCTCTTGTTGTTGTGGCCGCTGCTGCAGCTGGTGATCTGTTATAACTGAAACGCGGTCACATGTGTAATTTATGCGTAATGGGAGCTCACGCGCCTACAAAACTTGCGGCACCTTTGCACACACTAAAACACAAGAGCAACAACAGAGACACAAGCACAAACACAGCACTCACAACACTTGAGCCAAGCTAACCGTTTGGCCAATTGTTTTTAAATATATTTATATATATTTGATTTTGGCCAAGTTATCCGTCAATATCAACCGCACGCGTCGAACGCACAAAGCGTACTGAAATCGCAGCTGTTATTTTTTTCAGATTTCGAGGAGTCTCGCACAAAGCGCCAGCAACCGCAGCAGCAACAGCAACAGCAACAAAACAATTGGGTCTGCAACATAGAAATATGTTGCCAGCAACACAAAATGTTGCTAAGCGTTGCTTTAAGTGCAGATGTTTATTATCTTCCAAAAGGAATTTTCTTGCAATGGAAATTGTTATTTTTTTTTTTTAATTTTTAATTAGTAATTAAATATTATTAAATATATATATTAAAAAAAATTCAAAATAGATTATAAAATTTTAATGACAAAGCTTTAGTTAAGAGTGTTTGTAGAAACTCAAAGATCAGCTTTCCTTCTATTTGAAACATTCCTAATTTGTAAACTCCTTGTGTACATAAAAAAATTTTTTTTTTTAATTTTTAAGTAAGAAATAAATATTATTAAATATATTTAATGTATTACTATAATAAAAATATTTCAAAATAGATTTTTTAAATTTTAATGACAGAGCTTTAGCAAAGATCAGCTTTTCTTCTATTCGAAACATTCTTAATTATAGTTTTGTAATTTATTAAAATATAATTTAAAATTAAAATATAATTTAAATATATTCTACAAGTAAAATTATCACGAAGAGAAGCAAGACAGCTTTAACACGCAATAAGCAGCTTAAGAAACGGGCGCTTTGGGTTCATCATTGCCAATATTAATTCCAGGAAAACCAAGATGCCTAATGTAAGCAACAAATGTAATCCAACTATATGACAGCCAAGTTCAGTACTTTAATTAAAATAAATAATTTAAAACTTCTGCTTTGTATAAGCGAAGACAACACTTCACTACACAGCCACCCGCCAGCACGAAATCAGGAATACAACTAAGCCACCCCTGAAGCAGGAGCGCATTTTTATAGCTGACCAAAATTTTACTCAAAGCAGTAGCTCGAGAGTACATTAAGAGCAGGGACTTTTAACTCGATCACACGAAGTAAAGAGAGAATATTTGTTCTAAGCATTGATCAGTAAGTGTGCCTCCCTACTGGGTAATGATTGCGCAGCAAAGAAGCAACTCTGTATCCTATTGGCGAGTATACTGATCAGTTGAAATAAAGAGAGCATATTTGTCCTTCGTATTGAGCAATAAGTGGAGAGGCCGATGGTTTTAAATAGCGAAAAAAGTCTGCACTTTGCTGGAGAATATGCAAATACTTGTATAATTAAATATGTATATGTCTTGTGAATTTTCATTTTTATTTAAAAAATAAAAAAAGTATATTAAATTATTGAACATAAAATACATTAATATTCTAACAATATTAGTTTTAGAGACTCATTAATTACTTAACATTTCTAACATTTCAGATTGTAAAATGCATTGTTAAATATGTATTATTGTAAAATATGTATAGTAAAAATCTATATTTAAATATTATTAATAAAGAAAATAATTGAATTTTCCAACAATTTTTATTATATTGTAAAATTTATTGTTAAATATGTATTATTGTAAAATATGTATAGTAAAAATCTATATTTAAATATTAATTTGAAAGAAAATCATTGAATTTTCCAACAATTTTTATTATACCCTGAGCCCATTTAAAATGGGAAATCAGGGTATAATGGTTTTGTTAAAGGTATGTAACAGGCAGAAGGAGGCGTGGCAGACCCCATAAAGTATTTGTATTTGTATTATATAATTTCGATTTTTGTTATAGTTCACCCCCCATCCCCCGAAACACCACCTTCCCAACAAATTTGCCAAAAGCGTATTTTAAATACTAGAGACTTGTGCGTTGGCACACTTTTTTTAATGATATTATGACGTTTTGAAAGTTTTATGAATATTGTTCAGCCCATGTCTGCTTATACGTGCGCGTGTGTGTGTGTGTGTATGCATGTGTAAGTAGAAATAAAGCGACGAATTATTGAATCATTATATATTATTATTGAAATATCAGTTCCTGGAAGGATTCAGGAGATCTCGTAGTCGAACAATCTCGACTAAAGCTTTGTTACTTGTTTTAATATATTCTTCTTAAAAAATTTTAAACTTGTAGAACCCATTGAAAATGGGAAATGCGTATAATGGTTTTTCTATAATTTATGTAAAAGGTAGAAGAAGGTGTAAATGACCGTGCAAAGTATATATGTATATTCTTGATCAGGGCGACAGCTGTATGTATGATAGCGCCGATATCAGAAACTATAAGAGCTAATAATAGAATAAGATGGAATATCAACTCCTTGCAGGGTAATGAAATCACACAGGGAATAGGCTGCACTCTCATTTGGTTTTATCATAAGTATATCTCATAGCTTTGCTATAGCCCAAATTGACACAAAGAATATTTTCATGGTTTTGTATTATTGTTTTTTTTTTTTTCAATTCAAATAGGAAACTATTACAACTCTATGATAAAAATACTGATGCATGTCTGGGTGAACACATTATACGATTTATAGACAATTTGCTTATAGTAAAAGGGCATATATAGTAAATCTTTTATTTTATATTTCATACAATTATTTTCCAAAATATATGATTATGTTTATGTAGATAAGAACTAGGGTGTCCTATACTCTTGACTATCAAATTCATAACACAACACTTTTGTATACATAATTTTTATTAAAAATAAAATGTCCCATAAAAAATAAAAATAAATAAATAAATTTTAATACCTAGCACACAAAATATATCTAGATTTGTTTAACAAGCAAAGGCAGAAGCAGAAGCTTGTCTATGATTTATGACAAGAGCCGATGAAACTATATAAAATGTGTATGTATGCGTATTTCTATTTGTCTATCTGTGTTAAAACCCGCCGTAAGTGTCCGATTTCTGTGCGAGTGGCTTCCTATTTTGGAAAGTGCATGAGCAACTCAATTCCTATGAGTAGGATAGAAGAAGACAAATTTAAGACCTTTATATGTCTGCAGCAATATTTACATTTAAGTATAACCAATTTAAATGCTTGATACAGCAGAATGTATTCGCATTGGCTATTAGTGGGAAAGACTAAATAATCATGAGCCCTTCTTTTCTGTTTGTTTACCTATTAATCTGACCGTATGT
The DNA here is from genome assembly GCA_035045345.1 of Drosophila hamatofila. Classification (NCBI taxonomy): domain Eukaryota; kingdom Metazoa; phylum Arthropoda; class Insecta; order Diptera; family Drosophilidae; genus Drosophila; species Drosophila hamatofila. The sequence continues at coordinate 13,322,274 of JAWNPA010000019.1, read as the reverse complement.
CTGTCTGTATATCTGCAAATCTGTCTGTCTGTGTCTCTCTCTCTCTCTCTCTCTCTCTCTCTCTCTCTCTCTCTCTCTCTCTCTCTCTCTCTCTCTCTCTCTCTCTCTCTCTCTCTCTCTTTATCTCTAAGTCTCTCTGTCTGTCTGCCTCTCTGTCTATCTCTCAGTCTGTCTCTCCGTCTGTCTGTCTGTCTGCCTAACCAAAGCAAGGAGCGCAGATGAACAGCAGAAGATCATTTATGCTGTCTACATGTACGCAGCAATATTTGCTTACATTTACATTTAAGTTACACTCATTTAGAATGCTTGGAGCAGCAGAGAGTGTTCTCATTGGTCACTTCACGATCGACTGCAGCGACCGCAACTCGACGCAGGCTCAACATTTGAGCACGCCTAAAAGTTTGAGTGAAAGTGGCCCTATATAAGGAGCAGCAGCTGCAGCATTTCTTCAGTCATCCAGGCCCGGTGGGGTCACTAGTGTAGTGCAGTGAATTTAAAGTGAAAGTGAAGAGAAGTGAAATGTGGTGTGCTGAGGTAAGGTAAATATTTTATTTGTTAATAATGTTAAGTACTTTAAGCAGAATTGTAATAGTTAAGAATAATTGTTAAGAATTGTTTAAATATTAGATATAAGAAAAGCTGTAGACATAAGATAATGTTAATGATCGTTGAGCTAAGCAGTAAAGACTTAGGTTTAAAGGAAAGACTTAGAAAATGTTGAAGACTTTAATAACTTAGAAAAATTGAAAGACTTAGAAAACTAGAAAGACTTAGAAAATTGGGAAGACTTAGAAAACTAGAAAGACTTAGAAAATTAGGAAAACTTAGAAAACTTGAAAGACTTAGAAAACTAGAGAGACTTAGAAAATTTGACAGAATTAGAAAACTTGACAGACTTAGTAAATTAGCAAGACTTAGAAAATTAGGAAGACTCTTAGAAAACTTGACAGACTTAATAAATTAGCAGGACTTAAAAAATTAGCAGGACTTAGAAAATTTGACCGAATTAGAAAACTTGGAAGACTTAAAAAATAGAAAGACTTGGAAAATTAGGAAGACTTGGAAAATTAGGAAGACTTAGAAAATTAGGAAGACTTAGAAAACTAGAAAGACTTAGAAAATCTAAAAGACTTAGAAAACTTAAAAGACTTAGAAAACTAGAAAGACTTGGAAAATTAGGAAGACTCTTAGAAAACTTGACAGACTTAGTAAATTAGCAAGACTTAGAAAATTTGACCGAATTAGAAAACTTGAAAGACTTAGAAAACTAGAAAGACTTGGAAAATTAGGAAGACTCTTAGAAAACTTGACAGACTTAGTAAATTAGCAAGACTTAGAAAATTTGACCGAATTAGAAAACTTGAAAGACTTAGAAAACTAGAAAGACTTGGAAAATTAGGAAGACTTAGAAAACTTAAAAGACTTAGAAAACTAGTAAGACTTAGAAAACTTGAAAGACAGTAAACTTGGAAGACTTAGAAAACTTAACTGCCTGAAAAATTATATTTTCCAAATAATTAAAAAATATGATTTATGAAAATCTATTTTTAAATATATTTATATATTGAAAATTAAATACATATATTTTGCAACAAAATTTGTTTTAAAGATCCATTTGCTATTGCTTACTACAAATTCAAGCATTTTAATTTGTCAAATTTCTTGTAAAATATGGTTTGTGAAAATCTATTTTTAAAAATATTTATATATTGAAAATTTATTTTAAGGATCCATATATTACTAGTTGAATACAAATTCCAACAGTTACATATTTCCGCCCATGTTGCATGCCACATGTTGCAGCGCCTGCGCAGTTCTTGGAAACTTAAAGCCGGCAGTTATGGCCAGAAGCTCGTAAATGTTGTTTGGGAGGTCCCTTTCAACGAACTGTGCTTAATGCAAGATTTACGCCTCCATTCATCGAGTGCTGTCGCAACACCTGTTGAGGCAGTTGCAAGCACCAGCTCGCCCTGCTGCGACCCCCATTTCACTCATTGTTGTGTGGCAACAATGAAAAAGATTTTCCAAGCTATTTTTCTCCTCATTCAGTTTTCTTTCGGCTATTTATAAAGAGCTTAAAAAATAAATGAAAATTTGTTTTGCATTTATTCTATTTGTGTCCATTCATAAGGCCATTTCGCATGCCAACGACGATTGTCTATTTAATTCTGGCCATATGAGAAATGTCGCATAATTGACAGCTGATAATTGAAATACATTATTTTGGGCACATTTATAAATTGTTGTTGCCATGCGAGGGAAAAGCCAATGAAAATTTATGCCAGCAAAATTATTTCGACTTTATTTTTGCTTCTGGCATGTAAATTATGTTAATAGATGCGAGCATTGATTCTAATTAGTTGATGACGTGAGCCTATAAATTTTGCTGTTTCTGACTTACTAAATTAACATTTTGGAATGAAAAGCGTATCTAATTAGGTGCATTGAACCAAAAAATAAATAAATAAACAAAAACAATGGAAAAAAATTATTTTTGACTAGAAAATTCCATTACAATCCCATTAAAAATAAAAAAGTTTTAAAAATATAACGTTGTAGGCATGTCAGAACTTTTATATTTAATTAGAAGTCTATTGAAATAGACTGAAACGATTGAAATAATTCTACCTCGATTTTGTAATTAAGCTAGAAAATAGATCAAATTAATTTTCAGATATATTCTAAACTAAAATTTTTTTATTTTAATACAATTGAAGCTAAAATTTGTATTACTTTTATAAAATTACTTTTTGCAAACCTCATACAAACTCCTATATGCAAAAAATTGTACTATTAACGAAACTTATTTTAAATATGTTTGAATGTTTGTAAAAAATCAGCAAACAAAATTTTGGAATTAATTTTAAATATTAAAAAATATATACATGTTATATATATAAAGTTTTTATATAAATTCCACAAATATTTTTTATATAATTCGTTCTATTTTGAAGTTACAAAAAGCCTTTAGCCTTGAAACATTAATATTAAACAAATAATACTACGATTTTTTTTAACTTCTTATTTACAATTTTTTTTTACTGAAAAGATTTTAAGTTTGTTATTGTAAGCAGGTATATAAAAAAAATCTTTGATGAAATAAAAATAAAAATAAGTAATGGTAAGCATCACACATCAACTTTAAAAGTAATTTCTTATCAAAATTAAATATATATTAAAGTAAAATAAATAATGGTAAACATAAAATAAATAAATAATGGTACACATAAAAACTTTTTTCTTTTATAATAAAATAAATATTAACGAAACAAAAAAATTTTTTGGTTGTTTATTTAAAACAATCTTCAAATGTAACTTCTCATTATAATAAACTAAATAATAAAATAATAAATGTGCATATGATTTCAAAGTATTCAATTTTTTCGGTAAATAAATGATAAATAAACAACTTTTAAGACAAATGCTTAAAAATATATTATATACATATATTAAGCGGCAGTAATTAAAGAAAAATTATCACAAGCTCCAAACATGAATGCCTTTAATTTATTAATATTTTTTAACTTTATCTGCTCATTCATATTATCTACTTTTAGAGTACTGCCGCTTAAATGAAAATTTTATAGATTCCACTTTTTGCGTTTCTCTATTTTTTTGGGGAATTTTCCATTTGGAAATTTTCGCATTTCGCTGACGGCTCATAATTTGCGGACTAAGCGAGGGTCGAGGCTGGCGTCAAGGGGGGAGGATGTGGCTGTGGTTGGGCTTTAGGCGACAAATGGGTGGAGCATTATGCATAAATTTCCGTTAATTAAAAGCGCCTGCAAATTGCAAAAGATAGCTGCGAACAGAGCCGCGCGCTGCAGCAATGCGAATGCAAAATGTGAACTTTAATGCGGACCCAATATAAAATATGCGTGTCGGTAATTTGAGGAATGCAGCGTGTGACAAACTCGTAAATTGTACAGAAGCCTGCTATGCTGAGTAGTTTCCATAGCTCACACACACACACTCAAACACACACACCCGCACGAACACACATATGCAACAGGCAACCCATTGACCCACCCACAAAGAGGGAAACGGAAGTTGCAGCAAATGGCGCAAGCATTTGAGGCTGGCTTGCACATTAGACAGAGAACGAGCAGCAGAAAGAGAAAGTGACAAGTGGAGGGAGAGAGATAGTGTGAGAGAGAGAGAGAGGGTGAGGGTGAGAGAGAGCTGATGTAAGTACCCGCTGTGCATACTCGTAACATGAGCTCTGACCAGCCAGCACAAAGGACAAGTGCAACCAGAAGATGAGTAGACAGAAGCTTTGGAGAATATGTGTCTAATAGATACCCTGTACACAGCAACAAACTTTTATAATTGACGTAGATAAAAGGAAACTTACTTTTAAGCATAACACATAATAAGTTCTTAAGAAAATGTACAGAAAATGCGTATATGTTCATAAGAAATGAAAAATTGTATTTATATTCATAAATTCCTGAAATTTAGCCAAGTGTTTATTTTTTTCTTTAGGCTATACTAGATAAATGCCTATTTACTAATGAGAATATAATATAATTAGATCTTGAGAAGATGTACTCTCTGGGAATTTATGTATGTTCATTAATATTTTGTACGAGTAAAGAAATCAGAAAAACTTTTGAAATTGTATTTATGTATAGTCATAAATTCCTGAAATATAACCAAGTGTTTATTTTATGTAGGCTATACTACAATATATATAGATCAAATGTATTTTTCTCTTGTATATAAAAAAAAAAGTCAATAAATACAACTGAATATTTGTCAATAGCATTAAAATACATTAATAAAATTACTAATAATATTATACAAAATTTTAAAAATCATAGATATTAATAAATTTTTAATTCAATTAAAACAGACATTTTATAGGTAATTCTTCCGCTTGTTACATACAAAAGCCCAATGCCAGCATACCCTATGCTAAATAATATCAGTATATAACTAGGACCTTACATGTTAAGTGTCTTCGCTTGGTTGACTTTTGCACGCATTTGGGCTTAGCATGAAGTGCAAAATATTTACACACACTAAATCAGTTTTGAGTTTATGTGTGTGCATGAGTGCATTATGAGTGTGTATAAACATTAGCTTTTACAGCAAATAACTTCAAATGAACACCTGACGAGGCGCAGAACGAAAATAATCAATCAAAACAAAGCAAAATCTTAGTTAGGAAAAAAAAACATTTGCAGAAGCTAAAAATACTTTACAGACTTGAACAGTTAAATAATGCGCTTAGATGCACTTACCATCAACTTAAACTGCCTTATACTAAGATCCCGAAGTGTTCAAAGAATATACAGTTAGCAAAGAATTTGCAGCCGCGTAGCGAAACATGGCGTCAAAGAAAAGCCGAAATTACGCAGTAAAATTATAATTCGAATGCATAATAAACAGTTGCACTTAATAAGTAGCGATTTGTACCATTTAACCATTTCACATTTGTAATATCATGCCTCATTTGATATTTTAAATAAATTTCTTTACTTAGCAGCAGTGGCTTTGCACTCATTTTTGCACTCAATTCTTTTCACTCACACGATCTCTGCACAAACCTTCGGCACATTCATCTCCAACAAAAACCGCACTACTACTAAAGATGTAGACAAAAGGAGAACGAGGAGTAGCCTATGCAAATCGCTTTCTCTCTCGCTCTCCCCCTCATGCTCTGGAGCTATTTATCTATTGTACTTTTCTTTTGCTAATCGCTAAGCGAGCGGCGTCGTGTTGAGTAGCGTTCGCTGTGGTGAGTATTTGAGTTTGCCGGCAAAATGGTGAGTAAACAGTTTAGTGGATCACAACAATAACATCGGATAAGAATTGCAGTTAAATAATAATTGAGAGCAGCGGAGTTTTGTTCTGCGCTCCCTCTCTCTCATAATCTTAGACACTTTCATGCATACGTAAATAATGCAATAGCTTTGCACAGTGTGTCAAATTAGTATATTTATATAATAAATTCTTTATATAATTCTATATAAATAAATATAAAAAATTATTAATATAATTCTATATAAATAAATATAAAAAATTATTAATATAATTCTATATAAATAAATATAATAAATTATTTATATAATTCTATATAAATAAATTATTTATATAATTATTTTGTTAAAATATAATAATATGAGAAATCCTTAATACATATGTTAAACACATTCACAGACACCCATATACATACTCACACATAAAGAACACACACTTTTACACACCGACAGATATACTCACACTATCATATACAAATTAAAGTTGACATTGCCGACCTACTTAGCAAACATCCCCCAAATCTTATTTTAGTAGGTTCCATCTGCTGGACATATCAATGCCATTCGTCTGGTGTGCATGTGTGTGGCTGTGTATACGTGTGTGTATGTGTGTGTGTGTTTGACATTTGTGCTCCTCACAAATAGCTGTGGCATGTGGAGCAAACTGTAACTAAAGACGAGTCAAGCACAAGTCGCCCACAAAATTGCATGTCGAGTGCTGCATAAAACTCAAATTACACCAAAATTAGAAGAGAAGGGAGAGAGAGGAGAAAGGCCATATTTGAGTCTATAGAGGGAGTACGAGAAGTACAACTGCATTTCACTTTTATTTGAGACATATTTTATGATCCTGTCATAAGTCGACAAATGATGTATAGCAGACAAAAACTCCATAAAAATGCACAAAAAAGTAATTTAAGTTGAAGTTAATTGGATATATATATGTAGGTAAAGTTATATTGACTATACATACATATGTATGCTTGATAGATTGCAGAAGAGATGTGCTTTAAATCACATTTATAATTTACACAAATAAAATAAGAAATAATTCCTGTATATAAATTATTTATTATATTATTATTAATTATTAAATTTGACCTTTGACTACACGAATTTCAAATAAATAAATAAATAAAACCTATTTAGAGCCAGAAAATATTGAAGGAACACTTTAAACACTAAGCAATTGTATAAATGGAAAAGTTGGCTGCATAAGGAAAGAATTGAGATCTTTGATAAACTTAAAAATATATATTTTTTTACATTAAATTGAAAAAGTGTAACTTGTAAATCACAGTCTTTATTTTTGTAAAGGCATTAAATACCTTTAGCTTGAAATTGATCTTAATTTGGAGTTGAGCTAAATCAAGCCGTAGTTTAAGATTAAACTGATGTTAAGCCTCAAACCTTGATTAAATCAAACTTAACTTAATTCAACTTGATCTATGATAAATGTGTCTAATTTAACTTAGTCTGACTTCACTTTAACTAACTTTACTTAATATAACTTATCTTAGCTTATTTGAACCAAACTTATTGTAACATAACTAACCTATTCGAAATTTTTTGCTCTTTCTATATTTTTCTTTCCATTTTTTAATTTTTTTTCTCTTACTTTTGCTTTGCTCTTCATCAAATGCCTTTTGATACATGTTTTAAGTGCAAAATGCATTTATCCATCCGTCACATGCTGCTGACCGCTGAGCTCTAGTGGAAATCAACTCCAAATGGTAACCCTCTCCCCCCAACCCCCACGGACCACCCCACAACACAAAAGCCAAACAAGTTCGCGCGCTGTCAGGCAGCAATTAAAAAGTGTAAAGCGATACGAACTTTGGCAATTGTCCTTGGCGCTCGCACTGTCCAGTGTTTATAATATTTTTGACATTTTAATTGCCAGGCATGTCCTGCATGTGTGTGTGTGTGTGTGTGTGACAAATGCAATAAGGATACTTTCCACTCGCACAAGGACATGCTGACGTATGACATTCGCCAGCAGTTGCTTTAATTGCAATTCACACTTTGAACTAATATTATTTAAACAATTACGAGAGCAAAGGGCAAGAGTGAAGAAAGAGGGTGGAAATAGAGGGTGTCTCTGTGTGTGTGTGTGTGTGTAACAGTACTTTGAGCTCTACTACTGCTGCTGCTGCATTCGCAGACGCCATAAAATGCAAATTCCTGTTGATCCTGTTTGCCAATGCCAATGCATGTGCCTGGCCTGCCATTTGGACGAAGATGCGCTAGTTGCCACCAACAAGCCCCAACTATCCTTTGTCATCCTGCCACTGCCTCCCCCCTCTGCCCCCTCTGCCCCTGCAACTCCCCCTCCTCCATCCCCTCGCCCAACCTATCACGCTTGTCATGTCTGTTGTGTGCCAATTTCTTGTACCACGTTCCGTGCGCGCTTTAGCACAAACCAATCTAAGGATATTGTCGCTGCAATCCCCAAAGCACACTGCCACGCCCCCACAACCTCAACCTCAGCTAGCGACCAGCCCAGTGAGCCGCAGCAAGCGCAAATATTTGATTTCCGTTTTTTCCTGATATTGTTAGTACACTGCAAACAAAAAAAAAGAAAATAGAAATTAACTTTAGTTATGATGCAATAAAAAATAATTATATAATATATAACCAAATTAAAATATATAAATTAATTTTATATAATTAATAATTATATTTAATATACAAATTATAATAATTGTTAAAAATGTACTATATAATAATATTTATGAGCCTTATCATTCTAATTTAAATAAATAATAAATTTAAGACTTGAAAGTTAAAAAAAAATATAAAAAATAAATTATATATATAAAAAGCAATCTTAATATTTTAGAATTTTTTTATTATAAAAAGAAAAGGTTTGAATTTATAAAAAAAATTTTAAATAAATTGCTTAATAAAATAAAAACTTAAAGGTTTAAATAAATGTAAAAAATAACTTATATATATAAATATATACAATTTTAAATATTTTAAAACCTTATTATTATTCAAAACCTTATTATAGTTCAAAATCAATTTATTTAAAATATTTTATTAAAAAACATTATAAAAAAAATTCAAAATATTGTTGCTGTGTATTTATTTTTAAATATTTAAAATTAAAAAAAAACGTAAGTCTCATTATGATAATAAAAAAAAAAAAAAAAAAAAAAAAAACGATACTAAATATAGTAATATTGAAAGCAACGATTTAAGCCCCAGGATTTTAAAATCGGTTTTTTTCCTATACTTCCATCTAAACTCTTGAATAGCCAAATACTGACTTTCTGTGAAAACTCATTTTAGAAAATATTTTATTTAAGAATGATTTTATAATCTTATGTTATTTTATTATTATTTGTACATTGCTCAAGGACACTGCTATTTTTGTAAACACAGCTGTATATGTATATTTTTATTTATTTAATTATTTTCTCCATAAAATCAATAGTCAGATTATTAAAAAAAATGTTTAAAATTGTTTCTGCTTTTCAAAGAGAGATATTCAAATTCTACACAGAATAAGTATTTCTCTCAGTGTATTAACTGTTTAAATGCGCCGCTTCAGTTAGCAACTGCACGCAACTGGGCGCGACATAATCCACGACTATTTTCACGCTGCCAATGCACCTTTGGTCTCTATAGATGCCACGCCCACAGTCCCCTTCTCTGCTCGGCTCATCAAACTGCGATTACTTTGGCCCCCTTAAGCAAATCCGACATGGACTGTTCTGCTGTCAGCAGCTGCTTCCATTGCCTGCCTAGGCGAGTTAAGGGTATTAGATAAATATGCAAATGGAATGCGAGGCTCGGAACCAGGTCTCTGACACATTAAGTATACGACATGTTATTTACGCAAACACGCACACGCACACACACACACTCACGCAGAACTAGCGATTAGCCGCGTCTTTAAATTGACCAGCTTAATTGAGAGAGATATATATGCTTAAATATAAACGTATTCATATGGCAGCTTAACATGCCAGTTCATAATTCATATATATTTAAGTGTCCCCTAAATGATTTTCAGTTCATTCATTAATTTCTGGGTTCAACGAACTCAGGCACAATCCCAAAAACTTTTTATATAGTTATGTGGACTAACCCCTTTTTGATATCCTAGATGTATGATTTGTCACTAACGTGGGTATATTAAATTCTTGCATAATTAAGTATGATCAAATTAGAGGAAATGCGAAACAAATTTTAAATAAAAGCAAGACAATTTGAGAAATCATGTTATTTCTGTTTATACCATGGTATTAAGTATGATAGTCGAGGTAACTAATTATAGAAATATAATGAATTATTATCTTAAATTAATTATCATTATAAATATTATCTAAAAATCTATAGAATTTGCATTGGCTACAGTATTTTTGACATAACTAGAAGTTAGATAACTATAAATTTCATAAACTAAATATAGATTAAAAATATTTCACTATTTAGAAAGTAATTTGCACTATCATAAAAAAAGGTTCTATAAAGTTATAAATATTGTAAATAGCAATATATAAATATTGATAAGGAAAATTAGTTCCTTTATTGAATAACTATAAGTTAGAGATTTAAAGGCATAAATGAAAAATGTTTCACCTTGTTTCAAGCCAATTAAAACATATTCACTTATTATACAAAAGCACTACAACATCAAATGTTCCATAGTCCTAATTCCTCGCTCTTTTTTCATTTAAAAAGTTTATCTAAACATAATTTTTATTGGGGTATCTCATCATCACGCACACTCTGCCAAATAACTTTATTTTCAGAGTATCTCCTAGTCAATCACATACGACAACTTAACCAGCCTCTACCTTTTTTTGCTCCTTACAATGCCTATCCAAACATAATTTTTATCAGCGTCCACTCATGTCAACTTTAACCTCTCTCAGCTCCAACATTCACTTTTTGTTTAGTTTCAACTTTTATTTATTTCTATTTCCTTGCTTCACTTTTTTTTAGCCTATATTTTAATTTAGTTGGCTTTTGGCAATTTGGGTTCGACTCATAATTCAAAACGAAAATAAATAGAAAACTCTCTAGGGGGTATGTGCAAAAGTCAGCTGGCATCGAGATAGCCCTTAGAAATGCCCACAACATTTTACATATAAATTGCCTGCGAGTGCAAAAAGTGAAACTAGCAAAAGATTTATATTTAATCGGAAAACTGAAATCTGGGGCGGGTGCACAAAGTATATACATATGTATATAGGTAGGAATTCGCCGCCAGGCATGACAGGAAAATCGCTTAAGACAATTTTGTTTTGCGAATATTGTCAAACAAATAACCATGAATAAGCATATTTATATCTAAGAGAATTAGGTAATAGAGAATTGAATTTTGGTGGGAATAGAAACATGTGATAAATATTATTGGAATAAATGTACAAATTTATAAATGAGTTTTTAGACCAGAGAAAAAAAAAAAAAAAGAAAAAAACTCCTTTTCAAAGGGTTGACAACATAGAATATATAAAAATATTTTTATTTAAAAATGAATAATAAAATATATAAATTCATAACAAGATAAGAATATAAAAAATATATATATCTAAAATGATTTTAACATGTACAAAATATTTAAAATACATATAAATTAAAATTATGTGAAAATATATGAATAAGATTGAGAAACATTTAAAAAAAAAATAGGAAACAAAATAAAATATATACATATTAAAATTATGTGAAAATATATAAAAAAAATTGAGAAACGCTTAAGAAAAATAGGAAACAAAATAAAATAAAGAGATTTGAAAATATATACAATTTTTATTTAAAACGTATAAACATACATTTAAGAAAAATATACATGTTTTTTTATATTAAAAACAACCTGTTTTAAAAAATATTCTGTAATAATATCCTGTAATGTTTTTTACTCTAACATTTTATGCGATTACCTTAAAAAAATTGCTGCCCAAACAAAAATGTTAGTAATAATAATATTATATTATTAAAATATATATAAGCTAGTTATAAATTATCATACTATAAAAAATTTGTTTGTTAATTATGTATTATTTTATTGTAAGAAAAATAACCAATAATAATTGATTTGGCTTGTTGCTTCAAATTGAAATATGATGGAAATTATTTTTCTGTATACAGTAATGCGAATTAAATTTATGAAAAAGTAAAAGAAAAATTATAAATAATTATGAAATGTACAAAATTCATTGAAGGAAAATTCACTTTAATTTAATTTCAATTTAAAACAAATCTCGAATACAATCAAGATCAATTATTATTAGTTTTTTCTTGTCAATTGTAAAAATGTGCTTAATAATTTATTGATAGCTTACACGAGTTCCATTTGACATATAGATAAAGCCTCTTGAGGCTGTTTGTGATGAAAATTCAGTCAATTTTTAGTTCATTCCACCTTAAATGTGGGGCCCAAGCAGAAACTTGGCTATTCAGCATGTGGCTTGTGGCCCATTCTGGGAATCAAATGCTTAATGTGCTTCCTGTTGACCAGGCCAAGAGAACGTGTCCACAGTTTGTTCAGGCGGAATCGAATGACATGTCAAACACGCAACTGGGCGGGATTTTCGGTGGCCAGCCGTACACAAAGGTCGCACTGCCTACCCCATCTCCCTCCCTCTCTCTGTCTCTGTCTCCCTCTCTCACACACTCTCACTCCCATTCTCAGTCTCTGTCTATCTCCCTTTTTGTCTCACTCTGCGGCTGCTTGACTGTGGGAATATTGATTATTGTTGTTGCGGGCAGAGCTTTCCGCGGGATTTCGACCGGCTTAGGGCACTTTGGAGAATTTTGTTTTTGGTTTGGCCCTTGGCCATTGGCCATTGACCTTGTCCCCCAAGCCAAGCCAAAGGAAAAACAAAAATTTTCTGGCATTAAACCAAATGAGACTACATTTTTATCTTCTACTTCTGCTTCTTCTTCTTGTCACTTTTGTGGCTTTCAAGTGCTGCAAAAGGCGAGAGCTAGAAAAAAAAACAAAATAAATAAGTCAGGTTAGGCGTTAATTTCTTGATAAATTTGATCCACTTAAAGGTCGTCTTTAGAAAAAATAGGATCTTTAATTTACGTAATGTCCGCATGGCCCCTTTGAGCTTATTATAGCATTAAATTTGACACTCTGATTATCTCTATCTTGACCTAATTAATTTTGGTTAAGGAGAGACGCACCAAAAATTATGGCTGACATGTTTAGTACTTGATTTGAAGTTATCTCACAGAGACTAAATTAAATTAAAATGTTTTAGCCGAAACTGGGGCAGAGGAAATAAACTCTGTGTGAAAATTCTCTGCAGGCTAATGCGGATAGACGTTTAATTTATATAGAGAGAAACATTGTACAAAACTTATATATTTTGTAAATTAATAATATAAATTTTGAAAAATATTAATATATATAAAAATAATTAAGATATATATAATATGTAATATTAATAAACAAAAATTAATAATAAAAGTTATTATATAAAAATATATAAATAAATAATATAATTAAATACAATATCAAAAAAATATATAATATTAAACAATACAAAATTAAATTATTAAAAAAAAAAATTTAAAAAACAAATAAAAATATAAAGAAATAACAAAATAAATAAATAAAAATAAACCTTATATATTAGCATGAAAGACATCATAAAATAAATAAGTTAAAGTAAGACCAAAAAGTATTCAATTAGTTTCAAAGGTGAGCATAAATATTATGGCTCAGCCTCTGCCTTTTCCTCTGCCTCTGCCTCTGCCTCTGCCTCTGCGTCTGCCTTTTCCTCTGCCCCTGACTCTGGCTCAGCCTCAGCTTCTGCCTCTTGCTCTGATTTTGCATATGCCTTTGGGTCAGCCTCTGCTCCTCTTTCAGCGTCTGACTATAACTCAGCTTCAGCCTCTGCCTCTGACTGTGACTCTTCATTTGCCTCTGCTTCTGGCTCAGCTTCTAACTCAGACTCAGTTTTTTGCTATGACTCTGGCTCAGCCTCTGCCTCAACATTAGCCTCAGCCTCTGCTTCTGGTTCAGTTTTTTAATCTGGCTCAATTTCTTATAACTCTGGCTCACCTTCAGCCTCAGCCTCTTACTCTGGCTCAGCTTCCACCTCTGCCTCTGCCTCAGCTTCTGACTCCTGCTCAGCTTCAGCCTCTGCCTTTGACTGTCTCTCTCTCAGACGTCGTTCCTTGCACGAATTTCACATTATTAGATTGCCACATGCAGTTGTCATTGGTTCCTCCTATTGAACAAGACCTTAAGTTCATAATTGTTCTTTAAAATAAAGTTACACTAACATTTAATGTGAATTAAATAAATTTCCGACATATATACATATATTTCAACAAGAATTCTTTACTCTATAAGATTCCTCTCATGTATTTAAATAGTAACAAGGACAAAAATAATCAAAAATACTTCCGAATCAAATGTCAATAAAAATGTTAAAAGAGTGAGGTTATGTTCAAACAGTCCCAGTTCTCTGAAAAGTGAGGTTATATGTGAACAGTACTCGCCATATATACATATATACATATATATGTATATATATTGAAATCGCAGCCTGTGCTGGCAATCAAAGTGAGCTCGCTCGCTCGCTGTCCGAACAAATTTGCATAAAAAATCGCACAAATATTTATTCATATGCATTCACTTACATGCACTCGAAAAAAAATACAAAAAAAAAAAGCATCGCATTTTTGGCATTCATTTTTTATTGACGGCACAGAAGAAACAAACAAACAAAAATAGATGACAACAATTTGTGTTTTTCTTTTTTGTTGCTTTTATTATTGCTGTTGATATTGAGTTTTTGCGAACTTTTTTTGGGAAAATTTTTCTCAGCTATTTCGTGTTTTGTTTCGGATGCGCTTCATAAAGAAAATCTCAACGATTTATCAATGCGAAAAAAGAGAAACAGAAGAACATAATTAATTATGCTGCATGTTTTTCTTTATGCAAAGCGTATGGTCGATGTGAACCAATATCATATGAAATCAACGACAGACTTTTTAAGACCAAAATGAATGGTATATATAAAAGGATTGTGACTATGTAAAATATGAAAATTTCTTGCAAAGTCGATTAAACGTCTATAATTTGTAATATGATTTCCTTCTGCTGAGTTTTTAGGTTAATTACGTATCTATTTTTTGCACTTTATGTTAATCATATTGGAAAATTTTTTCTTATATACAGAAAACTTTCTCAACTGACAAGCAAAATTTCTGATAATATCAAAGTAACCTACAAAAAAGTGCTGGAACTGATTTTAGTTCTCTTTAGTTCTTTATTGTAAAAATATTTGTAAAAAATATAAAAAAATCAAAAAAAAAAAAAAACTGATATATATTTTATGACCTTGTAATTATTTATTTATTTAAAAGATTTATATCAAGTAAGTTTTTCAGATGCTCAAATATATAATTCTATATAAACAAACGCTTTATCAAGAGCCGTTAAGAAATTTTAACTAAATTCAAAAAGTTGAAAAACAACATGAAAATATCCGAGAAAAAGTTCTGCCAGGAAATATAAAGTAGGCATTGAAATAGAATTTTCATATTTGAATTTTGTACAATTTTTTTGGACTAGCTTTCACTGCAAACCCAAACTTGGAAGTGAACGCATTCGATTAGTTAAAAATAAATTTGGCTTTTAATACGTTTTTTTTTTTATAATTTGTTACGAATCAGCTTTGACCAAAATTTTATGTTTGACTTGATACAAATCTAGGATTTTTTTAATTTACCACCAACAAAAAATATTAAAGAAAAGCAAAAAAGAGCTAAAGCTAAGTCTAATTAACTATGGTTTCGGTATTTCATAGTCCCACATATCATCATATGATTGTTTTGAACAACATGCTCAAGCTCTACGCCGTGCCCAATGAACAGATGACAACCCATGCGCCCAATGTGCAAATGGACCAGGTTAAGTCAGTGCTAAAGTCCGATTCTGGTAAACGCATGACGTCGCACACTGACTGCAAACATTTGCTGTTTAACTGGCCATCGCCGCGATACTTGTCTGAGATGGCCGACGACCCAATAACGCTTTCGAGCAACAGCTCCCATCATCGGCATTGCACAAGTCCCGAGGGAAGTTTAACCGTCCTGATGCAGAATCAGAAGTCCTTTACGCACTTGAATCCAGCTATAGTGCCGCGACAACGCATCCATGTTGAGCCCAAGTTCTCTCATCGGAACTTCTCTGGCGAAACGAATCGATTGCCATTAAATAGGCAAGCGAATGTGCTGGAGACCTCGTCCCATACAGATCGGCGGATTAATCACCAAAATTCCCGAAGGGCGATAAATCAGTTGCGATCGAAGAAAAGTACAAGGACAATGCTGAGTGAAATCAATCTGCAGGAGTGTTTGCAAAGCTTTCTCAGCTCCATCCAATGCTTGGCGAACATCATACTCAACATCGAGCCCATTCAGCACTTGACGTGTGCGTTCAATTTCTTGAATGCCATATTCGAATACTTTTCGATAAGTATCGCCAATGTGTTCCAATATCAATTGCTGCCTGGGTTCCGGCAGTTTGTCATCGATCCGCTAGCCGATCACATTTCCCGGCATTTTGCACAACTGTGCGAGGGCTTGGAACGCAGACGGTTCATGAATCGTGCACTTGGCAGTGAAGTAGAGTCGAAGCAAAATCCTCTTTTATATATGTTAACAATGCCGTGTCAGAGCAGCCTGTCCGCACTCTATGCAGGACAATATCCATCGCTTGCCGATGCATTGCCCTCGAAGCCGATAATGGCACAACGATCGAAGGATCGTCTGCAAACGGATTGTTCGTTTCGGCAATTGTTGCTGCTTGGAATCATTTGAAAATATTCGATAAATTTTATGTTGAGCGAATCAAGAACTCAATTTTGGATTTGAAAAATGAAAAGGAAAAGCGAGAAGAGAACTTTCTAAAGTTGCCCACTGAGTTGTGCTGATCGAAATTTTATGTTAACGAAAAATTGCAGCACAATTTACATAAGGCTCTACCTGTTGAATATCTTTCATTACGTAATTTTATTTTGTGTAATGTAATTTCAAATAAACATCAAGTGTCGCGAACTATATAAGAAATTTATTTTTATTATATTCTAAGTGAGAAATTGTGGTAAATTGCAACTGTTTTTGTTTTTTAATAAAGAAGTAAGCTTTGAAATTTAGGTTTTATATATATTCAAATATAGTAATGAATAGAGTATAATAAAATAGTTTTAAAATAATAGGGTGCGTCAAAAGTATTAAAATTAATAAATATTTGTGTAAAGCTCTTAAAATTTATGAGAGTTCATTTTTTAATAAATTCTTTTTTATTAGTATTTATTAGTAATTTATTTATTTATGAGAGGTAGCTTATAATTAATTTTTTTTATCTTTTATTTATTAGTAATTAGTTTATTTATGAGAGGTAATTTATAAATAAATTATTCATTATTATTGATTAGTAATTTAATTATTATTAATTTAAAAGGCAATAAAATATAGTTCTTACAAAATTTATTTCTAACTAAATATATATTTTTATATTTTTATTATTATATACATATATATTATATATATATTATGATCTGTATTTTGATATATATTTTATATCTATATTATTATTTTTCTTTATACTATAAATATATATATGTATACCACTATATCTATTATATTATTATAATCTATTATATTATCTTACACTAAATAACTTTCCTCATACAAATAATCTCAAATTGAAATATTTTTGGGTTTGTTTAAGAGCTGCCATAAAACTCAACTAAGCCAATGCACTTCAAAGTTGCCAAATGGTAATACTCCACATACTATAACTCTCTGCCAATCTGAAATTCCCCTTTCCGTTACCATTCTCATTCCCATTTCCATTCGGTTCCACTCGTATTAATCCCAACGTCAGCTGAGATACTTGTGATTAAATTTAATAACCCATGTGATGTTTGAGCTATTCGGTGGCTTTAATGCGCCTCGCTTATTCTGATGCCCAACCGCGAATGTTTATTGCATAATATACGAGAAAGGGGCAGTTGGGCTGCATGCTGAGCGGGGCCGTTGGGGGCGTGACGCCATAACAATTTACCTCGATGTCACCTCTGCGGCTCTTGCGACAAGAAAAACTTTTCGGGGAATGTTTTATAGGGGAAAACCAACGAGGCGTATTAAATAAACGCCACGAGACGAATCTCATTTAATTTTACGTTTACAATTTCAGAAAATCTTTTACAAAAAAAAAAAAAAAGAAAAGAAAAATAATAGTTAAAGTAAAAGTAAACAAGACTTTTGTCCAGAGAACGAAAATTAAATGCGCTATCTATCTGAGGGACAAGCAAAATACTTATTTCAAAATATGCAAATACTATAAATAAATTGCTGTTGAAAAAAAATAAATTATTAAAATAATATATTTTTATAATTAATTGTTTTTTGTTTATAATTGACTAAAACTATATTCTAATTGAAGTAAAGCATAAAATATTTTTTAAATTTTATATATTGTATAATATTTAAAGTAGTATATACAAATTCTAAATTTACTTTTGTCAATAAAGTAAATATAAGAAAAGTATATACATGTTAAATAACTATTATAAATGTAAATTAGACAATAAAGAAAACAATACATCAAAGTTTAATAAATAAATAAACAAATATATATATTTAATGAATAATTAGATAAATAACAAAGATTCTTAAATAGTTTTAAATATAAATAAACAAACACATTTTGAAAAAAAAAAATGAAAATAAAAAATTATAATTGTAATTAAATTTTAATTTTAAAATAAATTAAATTTTAAAATTTAAATCAAAGAAAAAATACACAGTATATTCACAAACAATTAAACTAAATGGAAATTAAAAAATAAAATAAATAATATTTAAACAAAAAAATAGAAATAAATTAAGGTTGATTATAAAGAAAAAAAATTTGTATGTATATAAATAAATTAAATTAAAGTTTATTATTAAAAGTAAATATGTATATATGTAAATAAAATAAAGTAAAGTCTATTGTTAAATGCAAATATATAAATATTAATGTGATATATTATATACAAAAAATATAATTGGAAAAAAATTAATAATTAATGTAGTTAAATAAATAGCAAAAAGAAGTAGCAAGCCTCTAATTATTATTTTCGTTACTTATCAAATTAAAATTTTATACAAACACATCGGCAAACAAAATGTCGTCAACCCAATGAGCAAATGCATATACCCTTATTTAATGTGTCCCTACAAGTGTTTAAGGGTTAGCCAAGAATTTGCTGGAAAGTGTTTGGTGTCTGGTCGGTGCTTGGTCGCTTGGTCGTCTCGGCTTATCGCTGACAGCTTCTGTCTGGACAGATTCGTGTGCTAAATTATTGAAATTTGACAAGTGAACTGAGAGATTGAGAGACGGAGACTGAGAGACCAACAGAGACAGAGACAGAGCTAAGCTGGGGCATGCTGGTCAATTGGCCAGCAGCTGCAGTCAACTATTTTCAGTTTCAGTTTCGGTTTCGGTATCGGCTTCAGTTTTGCGTTTGCATATCCAATTAATTAGCTTTGACATTGCGACACTTTGTGGCATGAAATTAAAGTCAAGCGTTTGCCAGTTAACTACGCAAATGTTGCCTAATTTGTCAATTATCGATTATTGATTATGTTGCCCCAGTATAGACGACGCATATTTCTCGTATCGCGTCTATTATTAGCCTGATTTGTTGACATCTACTGCGCATTATGGCATTTGAACTCCTGAAGCTGAAACTGAAAGAGCAAAGGCTTGCAGTTGAGTTGAGGGATAAGCAATAATTATATTTAGCTATGGAAAGGGTTGAAGATTAATGCAAAAGCAATGTGTCTAATTATATTATTGTATCTTGTATCTTTAAGTTACTTTTTTGACTATACATATTCAGAATATGTTGCAGTTGAAATAAAATGTACCAAAACTATAGTTATTTACCTAAAGAACTGGTATATCACTTTCTTTTAAATAGTATCTTTAAGATACTTTCTTATGGTACTACAACATTCATTTTAATAATATTTCTGAGATACTTTCTTATGCTCATTGTATTCATAAATCTCAGAATATATTAAGTTACATTAACTTAAAGCAAAAATTATTTCACTTTACTTTAAGCAGAATCAAGCTCCTTCACCTTAGCTCCCTCTATCAGTGTATTTTAAAGATACTTTTTTTGAACTGTTGAGCATGGGCTGCATGCTAATCTAAGTGTTTATTAAATTACAGTATTTTCGAATTGAATAAATACTTAGAATTTGAAGCTCAAAGAAGCTGCTCTGTAATTGTATCTTAGAGATAAGGCCACAGTTTGCTTACTCCTAATCAAAAACATGAAGCAAAGTCTTAACTACGCACTTTAGCTGTCTGTCTCGTCTGTTTGGCAATTTCTCGTAAATTGTATCTATGAGATACATTTTTTAAATCTTTATAGCAACTTGGTTAAATATGCTTTAACTTATTTAAATAATATGTTCATATACAGATAACCAACATAGTCAACCTGTTGCATTGTTTGCTTGTATCTTTCAGATACTTTTATTTAGACCTTCAACTTTTGCCTGACAAATTAATCAAAAACATTGTTGCGTCAAATGCCACAGCCAAATTGGCTCTATCATTCATTTATCTCTCTCAATGCGCTCTTTATCTGCCTCGCGCGCGCTCTCGTTATGTCTCTCTCTCTCTCTCTCTCTCTCTCTCTCTCTCTCGTCTTTGTCTCTATCTGTCTCCCTCTTACTTTTCCGACATTTCTTGCTGCTGGGATTTGGCTTTCATTCCGTTTCTTGCTTTTATGGCCAATAGCATTTTATTAGAGCCAACAAACTATTTGCGGCAGTTAAAGCCAACTCACAACACATGCAAATGCAGCTGTAGCTAAAATAGAAATAGAAATTGAAATTTCCAGCTAGGACTGCAAATTGGCAAGATAAATGCAAGGCTGCCAAAGGCTGGCACTAAAAGAAACAATAGAGCTACTCTCAATGCCTGCACAACGAGCTGCGCTCAATTTACGACTCAATTAATTCGTTTGGCACACCTAAAAATATTAAAACTCTGTTTTAAAACTTAATTTAAAAATAAAAAAAAAATAAACTTCGACTAGGTTCTACCGAGATTTGAACTCGGATCGCTGGATTCAGAGTCCAAAGTGCTAACCATTACACCATAGAACCGGTTGAAGATGGCAGCGAAATTGACGAACTTGTATCTCTCTCACACACACACTTCGTGTTTGTCAGTTCATTTTGAGTGTGAGAAATCAGTTTGACTGAATGTACATATGTGAAAGCAGCGGCTATTTATAGATTTTATAATATATTTTTAACTGCGCTATTGGTGTGTATATGTGTGTGTGTTTGTGTTACCGCGCGCGTGTGTTCGGAATTTAATTCGTGGTGGTCAGCATAAAATTGATGGGCAAGCGTATGTATGAATATATACTTATATACATTGTTGTATATATGTATGTATATATATTTATATACATACATTATTGTTAAGAAATTCCCAATCAAATGTTATTTTATATGCACTTAAAATATATATTTAAAAAATAAATCGCTTATGTCAGCATTTAAAATATTAGATAAATGTAATAAAGTATATACTCAGCTTTTGAACTTATTTACACAGCTTAAATAATAAATTTAGCTGTAATTTATTAAATTATTATTACCAATATAAAAATAATACAAAAATAAATTAATTAATACAAATTTTATAATATTTAAATGCCTAATTTAAAAATTTTGCTTAATTTATAAAATTTGCTTTTATAAATTTATTTTTTTATTATTTAATTACAATAATATACAGAAACAAATTTTTATTTCAGAAAAATTGAATACAAAAAGAAAATTATTAATAAAAACTTTGAAAAATAAACAAATAACATTTTTTTTTTTTTTCAAAAAATTTAAATACATAAATAATTTTTAAATAATATTTAAACCAATGATAATTAATTATTATTAAATATCAACAGAAGTAGGCCTATAATAAATAAATATAATTAATTTATGTTTTATCAAGATAAATGTGCTGGAACAATTTTTTCCGGATAAATACATATTTGTCAAATTATATTAAATATTACTATTAGAATTAAATAGTTAATATTCATATTTAAAAGTAGAAAATTATTTAGATAGACTTTAAATTATATGTTTATTTACTATATTATCATATCATAAAATTTGGAGCTTGAAAAAATTGAGTTTTATGTTACTTAAATAAATAATAATAGCTTGATACAATTTTTGTCTTTTGTCTAAAAATATTTTGTAAATAATATTTATTTCAATAAATATTAAATTGGGTTTTTAGTAAAAAAAAAATATATCAAAATTTAAATAAATCATTTATGTAAATATTTTCCACTGTTCCCGTCTGTCTCTCTCGCTTTCGTCTCTCTCTCTCTCTTTCTCTCTCTCTCGCTCTCTCTCCCTCTCCTTCTCTCTTTCTGTCTGTTTCTTAACTTTCAAGCTCACTCTCTATATACATATCTATCTCATGCTTACTCTCTCTCACACTCACTCTTTCTCACTCTGTCCTTCTCTCGTTCTGTATCTTTCTCTCATTCTCTTTCTGATCTCTTCCACTCTTTCTCTCTCTCTAAATTTCTCTATAGCTCTCTTCTATCCACAACATATTTCCATTCACATTCGATCTACCATTAAGCATCACTTTTACAATCCCAATTTAAGCTGAGAATAATAACGAGCACAATCATAGAAATCGCATATTAAATGCCACATTCACAAGGGCCATCATCATGTGATCTTTTTATGGTCAATTCTAAACAGTTCAACTTTACGCTTAACTCCTTTTGTTGTCCTTGCTGCTCGACTGCAGGCGAGTGGGCGTGACAGAACAATTATATTCAGTGCAACAGAGTTCATTGTCTGGTTAAATCTCTTTTTCTCTCTGCTCTCACTCTGTTTCTCTCTCCCTTTCTCTTTGTGTGTGCGTGTCTTAATTAGCCAAACACTTGTTATCCCAGCAGAATGCTGTTGTCCTGTAACTTTCCCCTTTCTGCCACGCCCCCTGGTACACGGACTTCCCATTTTTAGTATCATGAACTTGTGCTAACCTGTGCTTAAACGATTTTCGCGTTTATTTTTAAGTCTTTTGCCTTTAGTCCTTGCGACACATCAGCACATCATTTGCATGTGTTTAGTGTGTGTGTGTGTGAGTGTGTGAGTGTGAGTGTGTGTGTGAGTGTGTGAGCGTGTATCCTGGGCGTTATAAACAGACAACTTTGTGGCGCGTAATTTGATGCCGCTGACGACAATCTCATTAACATGACAACGCAATCGGAATCAGAATCGAACTCGAAATAGTTGTTCGATTCAGTATTCATTTCGTCCTATTTACAGGACTCCAACTGTCATATAAAACGCACTTAAGCCACAAACATATAAATGATGACTGTCAATGCACTCCCATGCAGTTTATAGGGCAACTGTCTGCCTTCGTTCGCTCAGCGTGGCTAAAATGTTAACCAGCAATTGGTAAATTGATAGCCCAAGAGCTGTACATATACTTATGTATGTCACTGTCAGTTGTCAATTTATAGATCTCTCATACTTACATACCGACATGAATATATAGTAAATTGTATTAAGCTCAAATTGTGATAAACTTGGAAAAGCTTTAGCTATATTAAGCTTATGCTGGTTGAAAACTTTGCTGGTGTGAAAGCTTTCTGCATAGCTTTCACAGTTTGTTGGAGCAATATTTGTACATGGCTATGTTTAATACGACAAAAAATTCGGTAATATACCTTGTGTTAAAAAATAAATAAAACTTAATATTTACGTTGTTTTTTTTTTTTAAATTTGTATCATATAAGTATTATATATATATAATAATATGTATTAATATTATTTATAGCAAATATAAAAAAAACAAAATATAAAATGAATATATATATTATCCATCAAAAATACACACGTAAATAAAGCATTTATTTAATAAAATATTTAATTTTATGTTTTAAAATTTTAGAAGATTATATTTATTAAAATTATATTTTATAGAAGTAATAAAAATATTTGAAAGAATTAATTTTGTAATATTATTTGCATATCTGAGTAAATGTAATTTAAAGCTCAGTAATTTATATTAAAAAATTTATTAAACTCATATATTTAACTTACATGCCAATTCAATATCTTAAAATATCTCTTAAATCTGTAAGATGATCAATAAAATAAAAATTATTAACAAAATATCTCAAAAATCTGTAAAATTATTTTCTCAATGTTGACTCAAATATTTCAGATAAATTTATAACATTTATTGTGAATTTAATTTAACTAATTATTATATTTTAATTAAATATTTTTTTCTATGCTCTTGACGTATTCTACTTTTAATTAAAAGTAAATAAAGTTGTTTTATGCTCAGGTTTATTGGCTCAATATCTTAAAATAATTTTTCAGACCATAAATCACTTTTGTTTTTCATTAGTTTTAAATAAACAAACATATATATTTTTTAATGTGCATATATATAAAATTAATCTGACAAATATAGTCTCATTAAATTAAGACAAAATCAAGATCTTAACTATACTCAAGAGTTGCCTCTTATATACCTATTACTACCACCGGTCTTTGATTCCCATACCAATCCACTTAATTTAGCCTAGTACCTCATATATTTTTGTCATCGTGAGCTGATTAATGTTTAAAGTATATATATTTAAAGTTATCTCTCCTAGAGAATTACCTGGTATTTGGTAAAATAAAAGCAAAGCCACCATATGGTTACCAACGTTGGGTAGAGTCCAAGAAACGCGTGCACTGGGTCAAAACTTTTTTTTTTTTGTAGTATAGACAAAAATCGCATCTAATCTGCTTTTTAGGCGTGGAACACTCGTGTTCTCTCACTGATAAGCGCTAAGAAATCTAGAATTTAAATACTAACAAATTGATGAGATTGCCAAAAAGAATATACAGATATACAGATGATATACATATATAGAAATATTTGTATTATACATAATATATGTACACATATGTATAAAAATGTGAAATCTGTTTCTATTTAAATAATTTGGCGTATCAAAAGCAAATAGAATTGTTTTGGGAGTGATAATCATGGACTTCACGCGTTGCCCCATGTTAAGAATATGATTTATATTAGCTATATAATTTTTTATAGTATATACATATATGTATATATATGTATATATATACGGAATCTTATCAATGGTAGTACGCCATGGGCAGATGCATGCGTTTCCCAGTCATGAATCAGTATTGGGGCGCATTTTAATACTTATTCACGAAGTGAAATGGGCATATTGGTTTTGTGCAATATCCGTCGTGCTGTCCGTCCGTCTGCCCTTAAGAACGCAAACCGTTTCGCCGCTATTGAAGTCAGAGATTCGAAATTTGGAACGTATTTTTGTGTAGACCCTCGAATTATAGTACACAGAGTGTCTAGTATGGAAGAATCATTTTCTGTTATTTCAAAGATCATGCTAGTTGGAAAGCTAGACAATTTAAGTTTTGAGTATTTTACTATATACATTTTTGGAGCTATGAAATCAAAATTTATTGACTTAATTACTGTTGACAGTCATGATTGATTTGCAAAAAAATAATATAAATATACCGATTTGGGGAGTGGCAAATCGGAAAATAGAACTGGCAGCGTATTGACTGTGAATGAGTATTCTGCAGTCGGTAACGACCGACTGCAAAGTTTTTACTTGTATTTGTTTTTGTTCTTGTTTTATTATTTTTTTTATTATTATTATTATTTTTTTTTTTTTTGTAAGTTTGAACCTTTGGCCTTTTACTATTGTCAGGTTGTTTTGGAAGATTAGATGTGCGGACTATGGAAGTGTGCCCAGGCTGAGGCATAAATTTTAAGACATATAGACATGTACATATATATATGTATGTATATACATATTACTGCATTTTATGGGCTTCAACTACTGAGCATGTTTATCAATTCATAAAACGTAGCTAATTTTTGATAAGAGACAAGCAAAACAATTGGCAACAGTCAAAATCTTTATAGGAATTGGTCAGTCGATAGAGCTAAACATATACACATTAATATATAGACGATAAATACGCCAACTCATATCATGTTTTCTTTTTCTATATTTTTTTTCCGTGCTCCGATAAAAATTGTAAATTCCTTATTTCATTTTAAATTTGAATCAACATTGATCTATTTATCCACATAACTCATTGACTCATCATTATCCAAGTTAATTCTAGATCAATGCAACAGGTGTTTGACTCTTCAACCAGATTACCTTCTGACTTATTTTTAGCTGACTTAATTGTATTTATGGGGAAATACTTAAGGTTTTATCAGCTTCGAATTATTTATAAACAAAGAGGCCAATTGAAACTGACAAGAACAAGATTTCAATTTTATTTCAGGAATCATAATTGCCCAAGTCAAGTTCATGACTCAAGATTAACAATTAATAAAAAAAATGATGAGTGGAATAAAACATATAATATACATTTCATATTAAAATGTATTTCATCAAAAAAGAAATACTAACACCTATTGCCATGCCTTAGCTTAGTCTAATCTGAACTGATCACGCTCCCATAATGTGTATATTTATTCATATACATACATATAGCTCTATAGCATGTTTTTCTCTCTTTTCAGTTTTTACTCATTTGCTAACAATAATAAAAATTGCGTTTCATATTAAAAAATTTATACATAAAAAAACAGCTGTCTAGTTAATTTACTTTGAATGTTCTTCATGCATAGAAAACATACGAATTACATCTATTGCTCACTTGAAATGATTTAAAAAATTGTGTTTGATTTTGATCAGTTGATGTCGTTATCATTTGAGATCATTTGAGACTTGCTTTATGGAAATTTTTGCAATTTTTCGTAAGACAATTTTAAAAATTGCTTTGTAGAAAAACTAAATTTTCCACAAACAATTTATTTATTTATATATAAGATATATTTTGATCTATGTATATTATTCAAAAAACTATTAATAGTTTTTTAGATCCCAAACAAAATACAGTCAACTTAAGTCGAGTATATTTGATCCAAGTGAAAAACAAATAAATCTAGCAATGATACAAATAATATATCTAAAATATAATAAATGTATAAATTCAAAAATATATCATAAATTTATAAATAATAAATAAATAATAAAATAATTAATTAATTAATTTGTATGTATATATTTTATTCTAAAATATATTCTATAATATATATATTTGTATGTATTTTATTCTATAACATATTCAGTTCATCTCTAAATTATTTTTATGATTATTTTATATAACTTATCAAATTACTCAATATGTAGCATAATAATTAAGATAAGATTTAAGAATTTTCACTCTCTCTAAAAGTTAGTAAAACAATAAAAAAAATAAAAACAATAATAACAAGAGTTATCAAAAAGTACTCAGGTTTATAAAATAGCCAGTTGAAGGACAAAAATATATTTAGATAAGGAAAAAAGCTCGCACTTGAAGGAAAAAAACTTAGGTCAAAATTTTTGTTCAAGGGCTATATATTAAATAAACACAAAGAAACCAATATCCAATATTCCAGTTCGAAAGCTTTGCATTTATATAAGTACAAGAGTTTAATTTCACAAAAATTCGAGTTAGAATCCTAAGTAAGGAAATTAAAAGCTCAAGCCATATCAATCCAAAGAGTCAGATAAAAAGCTGGAACTCAAGCTCAAAAACTGAACATATGTACAATAAAATATAAAATTCGACATAAATAAAACTAGAAAATACATAGTTTTTTTAAATTAAGAATGGCAATTTGTGATTTCTTTAGAGATTGTCATATGTCTTATAATACCATTCATAATATTAAATATCTCCTATTATCTGTATTTAGACACCATCAAGAAATAACTACAGACTTATATAGCCTTCAGAATATAAATATACATGTGAGATAAATTGAATACAAGACTACACAATAATGACCCCTAGCCAAACGAGATTAAGTGAAAAATGAGCCAGTATAAGAACCATTATATAAAATACAAAAAAAAAAAAAAGAAATGATTACAAAAAAACAAAAGCAATTCAAGTACAAAAGTTCATCAAACATGGGTGCAACTGATAAGCAGCAATAGTTGCTGCACTTGATGTTGTTGTTGTTGTTGTTGCTGGTTGCTGGTTGCTTTGCATGATTTCGTAGCCAAAGATCAAACAGATTTCGAGCACGCAACTTACCCATGAATCCCGTTTCGAATTCGATTTCCATGTCTAATCAGCGTGCGAGCAAGTGAGCGTACGAGCGAGCGAGTGCGCAATGTGGGGCGCCTGCCCAACTGATAAGAGCACTTGGAGCAGGTAGCCGCTGTAAGTCGTGTTGCTTTAAACCGCTTTGAAGACTTATCGACAGCGACTACAGCGACGTCAGCAGAGGCAGCAACAGCAACAGCAGCAGCAGCGACGATCCAAACGATTTCTATAGCAACCGATCCTGTTCTGCTTTCAGTTTACGCTTTGGCTTCGCTGCGTGCGGTCGTTTTTACTTGGCTCGTGCTACAAGTGAAAACAGAAGAAAAAAATAAAACAAGATATTAGCAAAAAAAACGCCAAAAAAACATATTTTGTGTCGTGCTGAATAACCAAAATAAATTATAAAAAAAAAAGCAATATATATATATAAATAAATTATGTAAGTTTTTTGCGTAGAATAAATAGTATTTTAATATAAATACAAATCATGTAAATGAAGAACACGCCCACCTTTCTGTAAACACGTGTTTTTTGCGCATTTCTGTTTTGTAGAAACACTTACCGGCAGTGTTGTTGTTTTTCTGTTGTCTCTTTGGCTCATTTCCCAGTTTGGCCGCCCAGCATTTAGTGTCTCACTGGGTCAGTGCACTGTCCTCGCGAGTTCATTGTCACCCTTCGACTGACAGTTGTCGGTCGCCCCGCTCTCCAGCAATCAACCTCTCTCCCACTCAACATCTCTTTCACTCTCCCACTCTACCGCTCTCCCACACTCTCTCTCTCCATCTGCCTCCGTCTCTAACTTTCGCTGGTCTTCTGTTTTGCCAGCTTTTGCTTTGATCACTTTTTATAACTATCTCTCGCATTTGGCACATCTGTTGCTTTTACGCTCATTCCGCTTTCGAATTAAAGAAGAAGACAAAAAAAAAAAACCGCAATTCTGCAGTTATTTGACATGGCATTCTCTTTTAGCTTTACTACCAACTGTTTCGAAAATAACAACACACACACATGCACAAACTGTGGGCGCATATTTTTAGAACTCTCAATTATCTGTTTTGTTTTCATACGCAGCTTCTTAGGTCGACTCTTTGCCCTGTGTCAGCTCTTTAATATATGTATAAATTTAATTATATATATATTACACAGTTGCTCTCTGCATTTTACACTGCTGACAACGCACACACATACATACATACAGTCAAATATATTTCAGCTATTGCTTGCTGGGGATCGTACGACTGTCAAATGTCTAGACAACTAATTCTTATCAACGGGCAAAGCCGGTTTACACCAATGCCTAGTTCCCGCACAGTTGCCATAACGCTACGCAAATTCTATTGAGACAAACATACATTCCATACACACACACTCATATATTAACAAACATATTCAGCATTATACACATACATATATTATTTTATATTAGCTTATGAAGTAATATTTCCTCAACTGGCATAAGATTTTCTAGTTCTACACATATATCAGCGAAATATTCTAAAAAATATATATATGCATGTATGTATGTATGCATATATGTATGTATATATTTGAATTAGAATATACTAAAATTTATATTTCTGTACAGTGCACGCTCGTTAAATAAAATTTCGTTAGGGCACATAAATATAAAGATTATACAATACTTCGCAATAAAAAACAAAAACACTAACAATTATCTAAACAAACTTCGCTATTTTTTAAATGTTTATGAATGATATTTAAAAAAAATTTGGTATATAAATTATAATTTGCAATATTTATTATTTCATTTTAATTTGATATTTTTCAGTTCGTAAATATATTTTGTATATTAAAAAGTACATTATTGCAATTTTTAATATATTTAATAAAAATGTTTTCAATAATTTTTACATTTTAATTATATATATATATATATATATATATATATATATATATATATATATATATATATATATATATATATATATATATATATATATATATTCTTTTACATTTCAAAAATATTTATTAGTTTTTTATTTGCATTTTTATTTACAAATTTAAAAAAAATTTTTTTAATATATTCTATATATTCTCACATTTCTTGATATATTTTTGATATTTTTGAAACGGTTTTCTTAAGATAATTTTAAAAATATATATATATTTTTTTTTCTAATATTAATTTTTGTTATTTTCAATTTGGTGTTATATTTTTATTTATAAATATATTTGATAAATAAAAGAAAATATCTGAGATACATATAATAAAATGAATTGAATAAAATAAAAAGAAAATGTATTAAATTTTTAATATATTGCAAAAATGTATTTTATTAATTTATATATTGTATATTTGATAAATATATTTATTTAAAAATATTTTTTTTATTTATATATATTTCAATATTTCTAATTTTTATAATTTTTCTATGCAATAATCATCTTAACCAATTGATTAAAATCTTCCTGAATATTTTAATTGCTTGGCATTTAAAAAAAAAAAACTTTGTCATCTTAACGACTTCTTTAGGGACCTTTCACTGTACGTTCACAGAATTATTCATTATTTAGCTAAATGTACGCTTGATAAATATTGTAAATAATACAAAACAAGTGTAAACTTTGTTCTTATCACTTATACAAGTTTTAGACTTTGCTACCAATTCTAATTTATTATTGCAATTACATGTGTCTAATTATGATTTGATTTCCAACAAATAATGATTTATTTCGATTATGGATTGTTGATTAAATAGTTCATTATATTTTGATGCATTAATGATGTAAGCTTTGGGAAATTTTTAATGGTCATCAACTGATTTGTGGGAATTGAATTATTAAATGATGCAAAGTAAACTATATTTTCCAATAATATAATATAAATAATATAAATATTATAGAGAATTTATACTGGAATTTTGTAATTATAATTATTAGTTTGGTATACTTTGTTCTTAAATGTATATGATATTTCGAAATGGAAAACATTTTATGAATTATGTATATAAATAATTATTATTTATATTTTTAGAATAATGAAAATATCGTATAACTAAAACTAAATAACGAAAAATAATTTTCTGGAAAAATTATTTATATGAAATATATATAGAACTTCAGAAATTAATATGTATTTATTTTTAGACTTTAGCTACCATTAAACAAAATTATAAAATATCTCAATTAATAGCCAATAAATTACAATTCTTTCTATAATTCTTCCCATAAAAATCAAAAACAAAATCCAAAATTGCGTGTGCATTAAACAGCTGTCAATCAATCAATCATTTTTTTAATTGCATAGTATTTGAATTGGGGAAGGGGGCATTGTCTGAGACAGGGAAGCCTTCATCCATCCATCCATCTATCAATCATTAAGGTAAATTTAACATGCTAAATAATCAGGCAACAGGCAACAAAAAAATAAAAAAAATTAGGTTTAAAAAAAAAAGTTTTCCAACAAAACTTTGGACTCGTTTAGTAATATTTATTATGATTATTATTTTGGTTGCTGTTGTTGTTGGTTTTGTACTTTATATTCTTTTCATTCTTAACTAACAAAAAAATTTGTTGTTGTTTTCTCTTCTTTTTTTCTGCTGGTCGTTTTTATTCTTATCAAACTGTTTGCCCGTTTATTGATTAATAAAAACAAAAAGCGCCAAGAGAATTTCGAACATTCTTCGACGACATATGCATACATAGATAGATATTGATAGCTACACATGCCAAGTCGTAGCCCTTTGCACCCAAAAACAAAAGTTAAAAAAAAAAAATATTTATAAAATCGAATGTTAACTAATGGTAAGCCTAGACTTCAGTAGAAATGTTCCGGCTTTATCATATCAGATGATAAGGCTAAAACAGAAAACTTAATGCTTACATAACTAATGACAGGAAACACAATATGATATGATATAATATGTAGACGACAAATTGCGATATATTAAAAAGAAAAAAATAGTTCAAGTAGATATTTTAGTTCATTTTTTGGTTTATATATTGATTAAGTAATTTTGAGAGATTTCCAATCTGATACTGTCCTCATTAAATTCGTATCTTAATGGATTTATAATGTGTAGTTTGGGGTGCGGTCTAATCAGATATAGATGGTATTTTTAAAGAATTTTTAATGTTCAAATTAGGAATTTATTCTATTATTTATATGCTGATTAAAGATTATTGGTTTTTCTTTATTGCGAATATTTATTTTATATAATAATATTATTATATATTATATATTATATTTATGTTTATATTACGTTTGTTTGATACATCTCAAAAATTATAAGAGTTAGAGCTACCAAATTTGGTATATAGACTTTTATATAATATGCGCAGACTTTCCAGACTACCTTTTTTAAATAGTCTAAAATTCTACGGATTTTTAAGTAGTGTCAGCTTAACAAAATATAAATAAATATTATATTGGATGTTTCTGATACTTCGATGAATTATTACTATTCTTATGCTAAATTTCTTTACTTTTGAAATTAGAGCTTTGGATAAAATATAATATTTTATCTAACAAAATATTACAATATATAACTTTTTCGTGTTAAAAATACTATAAATCAGAGAAATAAACAGATATATGACTTTAATAGATAAATAGAAACATAACATTTATATTTTAATATACTAAACTTTTATGATAAGGCAATCATTGTTATATACACAACTCTACAAAAGTCATCCTTAGCATTGATATAATTTACTTACATAATAAAATATATTATAATAATATATATATAATATATATTATATACATCAATTTTTCTGCCCTCAAACTTCAACCATTCATAAATTCTAAGCCATAAATATATTTTATAATTATATAAAATATATATAACTATGATATTATTATTATTTATTATTATTATTATTTTTTGTTTAATTTCACCACTTTAATCCACAAGCTCTTAGCTAAGTTCATATAAAGCTCTCACAGACCATAAATTCAGATCTGTACAGGTTTATAATAAGCAGTTATATGAGTACCCCATGCCGCCTCTAATCAGGTGTTAAGTCATAATTCGAGCATAGCGATAAGAGCCGAAAAACGAATGCGTTAGATTTGACCCTAGCGCTTGACTTCTTATCGCAACCAGGAAATCATGGTCCCAAAAAAAAAACATTTTGCTTTACTTGAATAAAAAAATTGAAATTTACATCTATTTTAACTAATGGCATCTTTAATTTGATTGCAGTTAAATGGCCGCGAATCCAAACGAAGCACTTTTCAATCGCCCGGGCCCAAATCGCCTGAGGCAATCGGAGGTCTATCGCACCACCGATCCCGAGGAGGCCGTCAAGATACGCATGCACAAGGAGGGGCCCGGCGCCGAGGAACCCATCTCCATACCCGGCCTACTGAAGCGTACCGTCAACAATTTTCCCGACCATCCGGCGCTGCGCACCAAGAACGGCAAAAATGGCTACACCACAGTTACCTATAAGTGAGTTAAGCGAGAGTTAATTGAAGCCTTTAAATAGAGATGGGCAAAGAGATGGGCAAAGAGCTGGAGCTGGAGATGAGTTGGAGATGAGAAATACATGATCTGAAGATGAGCTAGAGATGAGAAAGAAATGAGCTGGAGATGATTTTCAGATAAGGTAGAGATGAGATGAAGATGAGAAATACATGAGCTGAAGATGAGCTAGAGATGCGCTAGAGATGAGCTAGAGATGAGCTAGAGATGAGCTAGAGATGAGAAAGAGATGAGCTGGAGATGAGCTAGAGATGAGCTATAGATGAGCTAGAGATGAGCTAGAGATGAGCTAGAGATGAGCTAGAGATGAGAAAGAGATGAGAAAGAAATGAGCTGGATATGATTTTCATTTAAGGTAAAGATGAACTGGAGATGAGCTGGAGATAAACTGCAGATAAGCTAGAGATGAGTTTCCTTCGCTCACGATTACAAATTAATTAAATTCAATGTTAAGTAAATAGTAGTACACAACTTAATACGAGCTTAAACAATTCTAACTAAGCTAAACCAATTCATTCAGTAAAGTTAATTTGAGAGCACACCACTAAAAAAGTAATTTGTATGAAATATAATTTAGAATGCAACCTTTTAGCTCGACCTATTAAGCTTTCAAATAATTTAAAAGAGCATCAACCTAAGTCCAATTTCATATAACAAAAAGATTTGAGTCAAAAACAGTTTAGATCTGGCTAGATCATGACTTGACAAAATATGTCTCTGAGAAAGGTAAAATCATAAATATATTCTGTAAGCGATTTTATATATACATATATATATATATATATATATATATATATATATTGTTTTGGCACTTGTATGAATAAAACTTGCTCGAATACTATTTTATCAGGCTTTAGCCTGAGAGAACATAAGTTAAAACGATTCAACACAAGTAAAATATATCTATATCTAATCAAGCCTACAACAACAATCACTTTAATGATTTAATACATATCAACAAGATTTATCTCAATTAGTCACGACATGAAACGCAATAACACGCAATGCTAGCAATCGAAATATTTGTATGAATGTATATACTGTTCTGTTCATGAAAATATTAGTGCTGCTTAATATACACAATATACAATGTATATGTGTATATACATATGAATATATTACTATGTATATATATCATAGTGAATATGTTTATATATTTATTTTAGTTTGGAATAATAATTCTATGTAGTATTTATAGATTTCCTATACGGCAAAAGAATGAATGTGGCACAAAACGATCCAAGTCGATCAATCACAACTGAGCAGATTGTCAAAAAATAAGATATACGAGTAGATCAATATATATTGATGACGATCGAAACAGGTGACGCATTCGTATGTTCAATTAAAAGAATTAATATTGATCTGTAAGTCGCAAGCCAAAATGTAAACAAGAATTGATGGCAATACGAAAACATAAAGAGAATTGCCTTATATCAAATACACATAGGAGATATAGAGAAAATGTATAATATAAATATATATTTTTTTTACGTACTCTCTGATAAAATCAAGAAATATATATTTATACTTATATATTATAAATTTCTAAATATTGTGATTGGCTTGTGTTTTATTTAAGTCTATAAATAAATTTATAATACTCTCTGCTGAGGCATAAAAATACATTTCTGATTCGAATTCACAATTCTGAGTATCGTGTCTAAAACTAGCTGAGCTCTAATCTAAAACAACTCTCCAAATTTGCATGTTAATATAATAGTCTATTCCATATAATAGTCTCTGTAAACATTTGAAGATATCTCTCGTATGCAGAATCGTGTTTATCGTGCTAGTGTTCGTGCCTTAAGCTACCTAATGTTACCTCAGATCTAACCTGAAATAATTAGTATCTTAGATAAACTATAAATCTATAAAAGTAGTAATTAGTATATTAGATAAACTATAAATCTAGTAGTAGTAGTAAATTAGTAGTTAGTATATTAGATAAACTATAAATCTAGTAGTAGTAGTAAAGTAGTAGTTAGTATTATATATTAGATAAACTATAAATCTATAAAAGTATATTCTATATAAAGTACTTTCATATACGTATCGTGATTAAAACACTCGTGATTGACCTCGTGCCTAGACTGGTGCTTGAACTCGTGCTCCTGCTCCAACTCCTGCTCATGTTCGTGTTCCACTTGAAATATCTACGGCCCGCTCATCTCTCAAGCAAAGCAATTTCCTTCGATTAGCGTGCTTCATAATCAAATTGATTTACCACAAATTAAGTTAATTATTTTTAAATAAATCTCAACTTTAATCCCATTTTTCGCAGGCAATATGAACAGAATGTGCATCAGACAGCGAAGGCTTTCATTAAGCTGGGCCTGCAGGAGCATCATTCGGTGGGCGTGTTGGCTTTCAACTGTGCCGAGTGGTTCTACTCGGCAATGGGCGCCATTCATGCCCGTGGCATTATAGCTGGCATCTACACCACCAACTCGGCGGAGGCTGTGCAGCATGTGCTGGAGAATTCGCGTGCCCAAATCGTCATCGTGGATGACGCCAAGCAAATGGACAAAATTCACGCGATACGCGACAAATTGCCCAATCTGAAGGCAGCCGTACAGATCCAGGAACCCTATGCGCCCTATCTAAAAAAGGAGGATGGTTACTATAGGGTAAATATATATAGCACATATAAATATATAAATAATACATAAATCAATTTTTTTAAATATATACATATAACAAAATAATAATAAATAAAATACATACCATAATTTATATTAAAATCATATTTTATATTTTTGTGATATATTTATTTTATTAAATATTTTTTAAATGCATACAATAATTTATATTTAAAAAATTATGTATATTTTTGTGATATATTTATTTTAATAATTATTTTTAATCCTTAAATATATACCTAAAAAAATGTATATTAACAAAATATTTTATAATTTTTTAAGATATCTAAAAAAAATGTATAAAAACAAAATATTGAATACTTTTTTTTAGATATTTTTTTTTTTAATACTTTTTTTCTCTTTAAATATATATATAAATAAATATAAGTATACATATATATTTATATTTTTTAGATATATTTAAAGATTAAAAAAAAAAAATATATATATATATATATATATATATATATATATATATATAAAGTATACAAAACATTTTTTAAATATATATTTATTTATTAAAAATAATAAAAAATATGTATATATAATTTTTTTTACTCACTTATATTTATATTAGTAAACATTTATACATATGTATATTTTTTTTTTCATGTATTTATTTTGATTCCAAAATGCAAAAAAATTTTTTAATATATATATTTTTTATTTTTATATTTAAAGATAAAAAAATAAATATTAACAAATATATTTTTATTTTTACTTTTTAATTTCTTTATGTATTTTATTATATAATTATTTAAAAATGTTCTCTCTTTTGTTTTTTCAGTGGTCCGAGATTGAGGCGATGAATGTGGAAGATGTGGAGGATGAATACAAGCGTCGCCTGGAGAACATTGCGATCAATGAGTGCTGCTGTCTGGTCTACACCTCGGGCACGGTGGGCATGCCCAAGGGCGTGATGCTCTCCCACGACAATATTGCGTTCGATACGCGTGGCATTGGCAAAGGTCTGGAGAAAATTGTGCCGGGCGAAGAGTGCATGGTCTCCTACTTGCCGTTGTCTCATGTGGCGGCGCAGGTTGTCGATATTTATACGATCTCCTCGCTGGGCGGTTGCATTTGGTTTGCCGATAAGGATGCGCTCAAGGGAACGTTGGTCAAGACGCTGCAGGATGCGCATCCCACACGGTTTATGGGCGTGCCGCGTGTCTTCGAGAAGTTCCAGGAGCGCATGGTGGCGGTCGCCAGCTCCAGCGGCAGCTTTAAGCGAATGCTCGCCGGCTGGGCCAAGGGCGTTTCGCTGAATCACTATATGGAGAATCAGGGGTAAGTTTCGCCACTTTCTCAGCTCACAGGCACAGCTCGCATAAATTATGCAAAATGAATGCACAGTTAAAGTGGCTGCTGCCTAGACTCGACTCGCCTTGACTCGACTTGACTCCAGCTGCTGGCAATCCCTGCCAGGCATTCGACTCGGTTCGTTTGTTAAATTATGCAAGCAGCCAGCATCCGTCCGAAGGCAACGGCCAAAATCACAGCAAACACAATATTACTCATACGCCACACTGTACTTGAAGCTGTTGCTGCTGCTGCTGCTGCTGCTGCAGGAAACTCTCCACCTGCATGCGTGCACGTCCTTTGTCTGGGAAATAACGTGACATGCTCCGACTTTGCCAACGATTAGCAGCTTTAAAGCATGCCTCCCTGGTGGCTAGTGATGGCAGAAAATATACATTAATCGATTATTGAATCATATGATTAAATTTAGCTGGGCGATTATAAATCGAAATTAATCGAACAAAAGTGGAAATAATCGATTAATCAAATGATTTTTTATTTGTATAGAAAAGTAGAAATTATGTTTATTATTTATTTAGTATTTTATTAGGCCTAGCAAAAAGTAACAAATACATTAATTATTATTTGTTATTGAGTATTGAATTGAGGAACAGTAGCTCAGACAGGTGCTCAGTGGTTAACCTGTTCCTCTTTTCGGTAAGTGTAGCAGCTGCCTTAGAAAAAAGACGTTCTGCTGGTACAGAAGTGCCAATCAGAAAGCAATAGCGACAAGCTATGATATATAGTTGGGGGTATACAGTACTCATCTCCTCCCAGGCATCGACTACATTGCGTTTAAGCTCCAAAACAGGAGCATTTAAGAAGAAACTAAGTTCGTCCTGAATTTGATAAGGGTCGTCTTTTTTACGGCGTTTGTGTACCAACGACTTGTGGTGGGCCCAAAAGTCAAATTCAATTTCTCCAGTAGATGAACCGTCACTAATGCTTCCTTGACTTTCATTTTTATCTGAAAGTTCTGCCATTTCCATTCGTATCTGCTTCATAACTGAATCCAAAGCTATCGGGTCCTGAAAATGAATTTTCTTGAAGCGCGGATCCAGCAATGTAGATGCAGCCAATAAAAACGACTGCTCTATCGCTCCAAATCTGCGATCGAACTGTTCCAAAATAGCTACTTTGAGCTTTTTTCCCGTGGGTGACTTACAAATTACCTTCATTATTTGCTGGCGTCCACAATGCGCGATAGGTATAACAAGGCTCAAAGTAGCATATTTTTCCCCACTTATTTGTGTAGTCATTGCTTCCAATGGCTTCAGCAAAGCAATAATTTCAATCATATCGTCTTTATCTTTGGTGGATATCATTTGTGGGGCATCCGAAAAGTTTAAAACCACTTGGCCGATGTACGAAATTAAATTAATGAATCTCTGCAGCATATAGAATGTTGAATTCCACCTGGTTTTCACGTCTAAAATCACTTTTAAGACGTTACCCTCCGAGGCGCCAGCAGAAACCTGCAGCTGTTGCAAATTTTCTTTGGATTTCCCGCTGCGTTTAAGCCAAACTACTATACTGCGGCATTTGGCAACTAACCCTGATACTTCCTTAATTTCCAAGGCATTACTGCACACTAAGTTCAGAGTGTGCGCAAAGCATGGAATATGGTGCGACTTTCCGAAGCTTTGGTGTATTGCTTTTACGATGTTTGCGCCATTATCCGTCACCACTGCAGTAACTTTCTCCTTAGAAATGGAAAACTTGTCCAGCGTCGTTAACAAGACTTCAGATATGTGCGCAGCAGTATGGGCTTCTATTAGTTTAAACACTCCAATCGTTGCATAGATTTGCTTCTTTTCAAATAAGCCATGAAGTGTTATTCCAATCACACCCGTCATATTTATGTCAGTCCAAATATCCGTAGTCAGCGATATACATGAAAGCTGACATACCATGCGCTTGAAATTTTCGAGCTCCACTTTATACTTTTTTATAATTTCCGCCTTGATTGTGTTCCTAGCTGGAACTTTGTATAAGGGATGATGCTCCTTCATCAGTTTTAAAAATCCTTTTCCTAAATTTATATTCAATATTACATTAATATACATATTGTCTTAATATACATATTTTATAAAACATTACCCTCCACGTGTGAAAATGGCAAGTTATCCATGACAATCATCTCCACTATTGACTTTGTCATCTTGGTATGTTTGGAGCCACCCGAAGCAAAGCTATGCACATTTGAAAAGGCTTCAGTAATGTGTTGCTGTTTTTCAACTGGCTTTGATTGTCGGCTTGTGCTAGCCACTTCCATGTTCAAAAAAGCATCGGTAATGTGTTGCTGCTTTTTAGCTGGTTTTGATTGTTGGCTTGTGCTAGCCACTGCCATGCTCTCCTCCTCACGTTCAAAATTTTCATTGGGTGTCTAAAGAAACAAATCTAAATAAAGTTCTGCTTATTACAAGTAAAGTTTAAAGCTTACCTTGAGAGACGCGAACTCGTTGATATGCTTCAGCTTTACATGCTGAAGCATGTTGGTTGTGTTTTTGCAAAATTTTAATTGTTTTTCACATAATCGGCACTGCACTTCTGCATCACTTGTTTTGGAAAAATATTTCCACACTTTACTAGTTGTTGGTGCCATTATAAACATAAAAGTTTTGTTTTTTTCCCTCTTCCAACTTATGATATGCGCGCTAAAGTTGCTTCTTAGTGATGCGATTATTTGAGCAATTAATCGATTAATGTTTCAATTAATTGAACCCCGTTTTGCGATACAATTGAATCGCAATTCGAAGCAAAATAATCGATTAATGGACATCATATGATTAATCGTGCCATCACTACTGGTGGCTGTAGACAATTTTAACTATGCTTTTGTTTTGCTTTGAAATTAGCAGCGGAAGTCTTGCAGTTTCTTTTTGATAGGTTTCTACAAGCCAAAAATCCATTGAGCATACTTGTGCTCATTGATATTTTCTCTTTCCTTTTTGAAAGGCTTTACTTCTTCAATATATTAATAGATTGTTTATATATAATTCTAACCTATAGATGAGTGACTTAAGCGCTAGACATTGATAAAGAAGAAATTCTACTTTAAAGGGGTCTATCAAATGAGTCTATTTATAGATTATTTATAAGTCCCAAGTTATAGAACATAAAAGTAAGTCCTTTTATAGACGTCATGAGTCAGGAAGGAAACTAATACATGAATTCATGTTCATGGTTTAAAACCAATGTATTTCTTAATTAATATTTAATATTTAATTTGTTTTTAATTTAATTAATTTATATAACTTAATAATTGGGAAAAATCATATTATATTTATAAATTTCATTTAACTTTCTTATGACACAACCCTTGAAAAAGCCTTTTACAAATATAATCGAAAGGATATTCTAAAAATTCATTTGTTACCATAGTATATTTGCTAATTGGCATTGCTATATTCCAATCAATATTATGTGATCTAAATATTGTAATAAATTGAACTAAAAGAAGTACTAGAAATTTGAAGCTCAGCAGAAATTCTGCTACTTTAGTAATTGCTCCTCAACCAATAATTTTATTCTATTAGAAATTCTTCTTCTATCAGATTTACCTCTTCTATTATCAGTTCATATTGTACTACTTACTTCTGTACTACTAGCAGTCCCTCTATCATCAGATATCTCTGTTCTACTTGGAATTCAACATTTAACGGACTTGCTTTTCATACGAGAAATTCCTTTCCAAACGTAAATTCTTATTCCTTTTTTTATTTCCTTTTCCATTAGAGGCTCATCTCCTATGCTAACTAAAATTGTAGCAGACATTGTTTTTATAGTCAGTTCCTGGACATCAGTCCTGTACTAAGATCTCCTCTTTTATTAGACATTTCTCTCATACAGGCATTTATATTAAGTTTTTCTCTTATATTCCATTCTCTTATATTCTAGAATTTCCCTTTCTATTAGAACTCTATTTTCAATGCTCAATATAATTATAAAAAAATACTAGAGTAATTCCTTATTTATCAGAAATTCTTTTACTTAAATGAATATTTACTATTTTAATCATATTTCAATAATTATTGTTCTAATAGGAATTTATTTTATATCAGATATTTCTATTCTACTAGTTATTGCTGTTCCACTAGGAACTCCTCCTCTTCTGTTTCCATCCTGCTTTAGGACTTTCTCTTCTATCAGATGATAGTCATCGTATACTAGATATTTCTTACCAATCAGAAATAAATCTTAGAATTTTTCGTTTATCTTAACTATAATTATACAAATTACAGAAATTTCATATTAAATCAGAAATTCGTTAACTATTAGGAACTTTTACCACTGCTTATTTATTAATAATTCATCAGTTTTTATCAGCATTTCCTTCTCCACTGCTCTTGTTCTAGGAATTTCTCTTTAATCAGACATTGACCTAAATACTAGGAATACCACGCCAAACAAAAATTCCTGTTTTAAAAATTCAAAGTTTCAGACTAATAGGAAATTTAATAACTTTCTATCTATTAATAATTCATCATCTTCCAGCAGCAATTCCTCTTCGTCACCTCAACTTCATGCTAAGAGGAACTTCTCTAGAACTTCCTTTTTTTTGTGACTTTGCAATTAAGTTGGGCTGTCGCCAAATGCATTAGCTGCTGCTGCTGCTGCTGCTGCAGTAACCCATTAGCTTTCCACACACACACTTGCAAAGTTTCCCCTTTGAGACCCCACCAGCCCCACTCCCACCATTATCCTTGACCCATGTAATTATCCAAACTTTGCCAACTAATCAAAAATTCCAATTAAAAAACTTTTATAAACAATTTCGTTGCCTTTGGTTTTCTTTGCAGCAAGAGCAGCGGAAGCTTCCGCTATAAGATTGCCAAGTCCCTCATTCTGTCCAAGGTGAAGGCTGCCCTGGGCTTTGATCGTGTGCTCAGCCTGGTGACCGCTGCGGCGCCCATGTCCCCGGAGACCAAGAAGTACTTCCTCAGTCTGGACATGAAGATATTGGATGCATTTGGCATGTCCGAAACGGGCGGCTGTCACACGCTCTGCCTGCCCGACTCGACTCTGTTGAACTCGATTGGCAAATCGTTGCCGGGCTTCGAATCGAAGATCATCAA
This sequence comes from Drosophila hamatofila, assembly GCA_035045345.1. Classification (NCBI taxonomy): domain Eukaryota; kingdom Metazoa; phylum Arthropoda; class Insecta; order Diptera; family Drosophilidae; genus Drosophila; species Drosophila hamatofila. Next base: position 13,279,810 of record JAWNPA010000019.1, on the reverse strand, counting down.
TCAGGATGAGAATGGACATGGTGAGCTGTGCATACGCGGACGTCATGTGTTCATGGGCTACATCTTCAACAAGGAGAAGACGGAGGAGTCGCTGGACGATGATTGCTGGTTGCACACAGGTGACCTGGGCTACATCGATGACAAGGGCTATGTGATGCTGACGGGTCGCTCCAAGGAGCTGATCATCACAGCTGGCGGCGAGAATATTCCACCCGTGCACATTGAGAACATCATCAAGAAGGAATTGGATGGCATCTCGAATGCCTTCCTGGTGGGCGAACAGCGCAAATATTTAACTGTGCTGGTGTCCATAAAGGTAAGACCTTAGACAATTCTATCTACCTACTTTTCCTAATCCAAATCCCTTTGCTTTGACAGACCGAGATGGAACGCGAAACGGGCGCACCCATTGATGATCTGACGCACGAATCGCTAGCCTGGATGAAATCGCTGGGCGTTGAGTACACAAAGCTGAGTGAAATTTTGGCAGCCGGTCCCTGCCCGAAAGTCCTGAAGTCCATCGAGGATGGCATCAAGCGCGCCAACAAACAATCCATCTCGAATGCCCAGAAAGTACAGAAATTCGCCATATTGCCGCACGATTTCTCGATAGCCACCGGCGAGCTGGGACCCACTCTGAAGGTCAAGCGCAATGTGGTCAACAAAATGTACGCGGATCTCATCGAGACCCTATATGCCTAAGAAACGATTCCACGTTTGGCTGTGAAACCAAAAAAAAAAACAAACAAAAACAAAAGCAAAACAAATGAAAACAAAACAAAACCGAAAATCAAATCAAAATAAAAGAAAATGGAAATGAAATTGTTTATCAAATTATGAGAGCTATGCAAGTTGAGCTTTAGCACACAAATTATATATGAAATGAATTTAAACGGACTTACAAGCCATTGCCAGAGCTTAACATTAACTACTTGTACTATATATACTATATATACAATATATATATAGAGAGAAATTTTTGTAGATAAAAAAATCCTATGGTAACCCACCCGCCACTCAATTTGTATGAGTGCGATGTTGATAATGATGTTAATAATGTTGATGATGATGATGATGATGATGATGATGGTTGATAATAATGCTAATGATTGATTATAATGTTGAAGGACTAAATTTTTTCCATCAAAACTATATAAATATTTAGCGCATAAGTATTTGAAATTTTATGTTAATTTGTTTTATTTACTGAAACACTTGAGGCAAAGGAAATTATACGATCCTATTGTTTGAATTACAATAAAAAAAAAATATATATATATATACCAAAATACTTGCATATGGATTTTTAGATATTGATCGTTAAGGAATTATATCACAAAGTTCAAAAATAAATTCCTGAACAGTCTAAGAAGCTTGAAAGTTCTTTAACCAATTTTGTTATAACTTGTCAGCATCTTGCTTGATTTACTATATCTTTTCGTTTCCTTCCTTTTCAGTCTTCTTAATAATCAGCAATTTTAAGTTATCAAGATTTGAAAAGCCACGAAAAATATTCAAAGCATTGCCTTAAAAGAAATTAAAATAAAATATTGTTCTTCACTTTAAAAATCAGTTTTTCTCTCGTTTTAGTCATTGATCTCTCTTCTTTACTTAACTAAATTATATATCTAGTTTTATCCTGGTTTAACTCTCATCCATTTCCTCCTTGATAAGAGAATTAAATTGCTGTTGCCCACACAATTTATATGTTTTTTCCTCTCTTACTTCCTCTTTAGCTTTTAGACTCTTTATATACAATTTAATTGGCAGCAAAAGATTTTATGCCGACTTCAATTTCTGATATCATGCATTAGTTTCATAGTAGAAGTCTTGATCAACATAGGAAAAATACCACAAGACAGATTATTCCAAAGAGAAATAACTTTGAAGCACTTATCAGCACTCCAGTCGTCGCTCTCACTCGCTCCCTTTCTCTTTCTCATTTTCGCTTTATGGTATTATATATTTTCAACTGAGATCAATTTCCCCTATTCCCCTGTATTTTTTTCTCCTTCTCCCTCTCGCTTTATTGTGGATTTCCAATTGAAATCGGTTTCCCCTATTCCTGCACTTTCCCTCCTTCTCTTCTTCTCTCTTTCTCGTTTCTATTCATCCAAGATAATTTTCCCTTATGCACTTCCACAAATATTTCTCCCCCATTTCGACCTTAAAACTCTCATTTTATTGCAGCTTAGCTTAGATACACATTAGAACTTATAGGATTAGGTCTTGGGCCTAGGTCAATCTTTGCTCTCCTCCAGTGGCTCCTCGGTGGTTGGCTCTCCCTCCAGTCCCTTCGCCAGCCGTTCGGCCACTCGCTGCATCAGCTCCTCCATGCTCATTTCGATCTTGATGCAGGCGCGACGCTGCAGATCGTAGCGCTGATCGGGCCCACACTGGATGCGCTCGCAGCTGAGGCTCATGCTGAACCAGCTGCTCACGTCCTTGAAGCCGGGCCGGCACTCGCACTCGTTGTGGCCAATGCAATGGCTGTGCTCCGGACAGCCGCCCTGACAGATGGGACGACAGATCAGCTGATGCTGTTTATTGGGATGATGCGAGTGCTCGTAGCCCCGCATGCAATGGCACTTATTCGGCTCCACACAGTAGCTGTGGGCGGGACACGCCTCCGTGCAGATGGGCTCACAGAAGCCAAAGATAATGGTGCGATAGCCGGTACAACACATGCGCACCGTATCCCAGCGCACCCGCTCCTCATACACAATATACTGTTCGCTGGCATTGTTCACCAGCCGTGTCCGGGTCAATGGCACCTGGTACTTAACACTAATGTTCTTCTGGCAGTGCCCGCTCGTGATGGCCAGCGCCTGGCTCTGGCCGAGGAGTAGCAGCAGCATCAATGACAACATCCTACCAGAGTGCTTCCAGTTTTGTTCACGCCTCGAAATGCACTAAATGCCATCGACTCTAGCTGCGAAAAGGGAAAGTCGAGCGCTCTTTGTTGGACCACGATAACTCTGAATCTCACTCTGACTCTGACACTCGGACTGTGACTGTGACTGTGACTGTTTTGCACGACCTTATCGCCGGAATGGAAAATGGAAGTATGTCTGGCATGTCGGGCCATATATATATATATATATATATATATATATGTATATATGTGCATTATTACATTCGATAAGGAGAGCCAGACTTGATCTTCTTTGCCAGTGATTTATAATTATAATAATATCCGTTATCCATTAAAGTCGTATGATTAATGCCGGACTCTACATATTCTTTATACTCTTTCATGAAAGTCAAATGAGCGTATTGGCTTTGTGCAATGTTCGTCTGCCAGTCTGGCCGTCTACCTGTCCGAATTTCTGTCGATCCTTTCGCCCATCTGTCCGTCCGTTTGTCCGTTCGTCCGTCCGAATGTCCGTCCTAATCTGTGTCCGAATGTCCGTCCGAATGTGTGTCCGAATACCCGTTCGTATGTCCGTCTATCCGTTTGTATGTCCGTCTATCCGTTTGTATGTCCGTCTTTCCGTTTGTATGTCCGTCTTTCCGTTCGTATGTCCGTCTATCCGTTTCTATGTCCGTCTATCCGTTCGTGTGTCCGTCTATCCGTTTCTATGTCCGTCTATCCGTTCGTGTGTCCGTCTATCCGTTTGTATGTCTGTCTATCCGTTTGTATGTCCGTCTATCCGTTTGTATGTCCGTCTTTCCGTTCGTATGTCCGTCTATCCGTTTCTATGTCCGTCTATCCGTTCGTGTGTCCGTCTATCCGTTTGTATGTCCGTCTATCCGTTCGTATGTCCGTCTATCCGTTTCTATGTCCGTCTATCCGTTCGTGTGTCCGTCTATCCGTCCACTCGCCCGAATAAATATCCATTCATCCGTCCGTCCGTCAATCATTCCATCCGTACGTTTATCGTTCCTTCTGTCCGTTCGTACGTTAACTGTCCGTCCGTCTATCCGTCGAGTGAATATTGAGTGGTTCTTTTTACCCCACCCTGTATTAATAAAATGTCAGCGGAGTCCAGCCTAATATACATATATATACATATATATTTTTTATATATGTATTTCCAACCAAATGTTTATATAGAATCCCGCATAGACTGAAACCACCATGAGTAACTTGCACACACTTAGCACAAAGCATAAAAGAAAAGCGAACAAAAATCATATAAAAGCGTTAGAGGCATCTAAGATAGCTCAGTTGATTAGGAAATAGCGAACGTGAAAGTTGCAAAATAACGATAATAAATGGATACGTCTGGGAGACTACTGTACCTACTGTACCTAGGATTGGGTCTCTTGAGCTGCATTCACTTGAGTCGCGCCAAATTAGTGGATAAGGACAGCTATGTGGTAAGCATAGCTAAGCATAAGTGAGACTGAAGGAGTATTCAAATTTGAATTCTTCTCTCTTCTACTTTTCGACTCTGCACAGATCCTCGAGACCAGCGATTATTGTGAGCTGAGCGAGCATTGGCACGAAGAGCTCAATAAATGTTGTCCTCATTGTTATCCGCATTGCGCAAATACATTGGATAATAACTGCAAGTGCAGACATGGCCACCATGAGGAGAATGGCATTTGCAAGCAGAATTGTTTGTTCGAGTGTCCGGAGCACAGTGACTGTTTTGATCGCAACTCCTGCATCTGCAGACCGGGCTACGTGTGGAATCGAGCTGGCAGGAATTGTCGTCCAGTATGTAAGCCCCATTGTGATCCCAATGCAGCTTGCATTGCACCCAATATCTGTGTCTGTATGGCGGGCTACATCCCAGTGAATGACAGATGTGAACCAGTGTGTAAACACGACTGTGGAGAGCATGGAAAATGTATAGGACCTCAGAAGTGTATATGCGATAAAAACTACGAATATGATGAGAAGAGTTTCCTATGTAGGCCGAAATGTAATCCACAGTGTGGTCCACACGGTGAGTGTGTCGATGTGAATGTATGTCAATGCAATGCAGGATATGCCGCTGTGAATGGCATTTGCCAGCCAGTGTGTACCAACAAGTGTGGAAATCATGGTAAATGTGTGGAGCCTGAGAAATGTGAATGCGATAAAAACTACGAATATGATGAGAAGAGTTTCCTATGTAAGCCGAAATGTAATCCACAGTGTGGTCCACACGGTGAGTGTGTCGATGTGAATGTATGTCAATGCAATGCAGGATATGCCGCTGTGAATGGCACTTGCCAGCCAGTGTGTACCAACAAGTGTGGGAATCATGGTAAATGTGAGGAGCCTGAGAAATGTGAATGCGATAAAAGCTACGAATATGATGAGAAGAGTTTCCTATGTAGGCCGAAATGTAATCCAACTTGTGGTCCACACGGTGAGTGTGTCGATGTGAATGTATGTCAATGCAATGCAGGATATGCCGCTGTGAATGGCATTTGCCAGCCAGTGTGTACCAACAAGTGTGGAAATCATAGCAAATGTGTGGAGCCTGAGAAATGCGAATGCGATAAAAACTACGAATTGGATGAGAAGAAATTGATTTGCCAGCCGAAATGTCAACCCCCATGTGGTCCCCACTCCGAGTGCTTCGATTTCAATATATGTCGTTGTTATTCAGGCTACGATGCTGTGAATGGCACTTGCCAGCCAGTGTGTGCAGACAACTGTGGACCGCATGGCAAATGCGTGGAGCCGGATAAGTGTGTCTGTGCCACGGGCTACGAATGGGAGCCGAAGCAACTGAAATGTGTGCCCAAATGCGAGCCGAGATGTGGACGGCACAGCTATTGTGAGAGCATAAATCGCTGTAAGTGCAAGAAGGGCTTCCAGCCGGACAACATTCAGAGTCTTAGCTGTAGCCTCAAAAAGAGCTGGCATATCTATCTGCTGATCGCTTTGATTGTACTCATTGTAATCGCCAGCATCAGTGGCATCGTCGTCTGCTGCATCAAGCGCAACAGATATGTCAGCTTCTATCCGAATGCCCACGCGGATACTGATCGAATTTTATAATAAATTAAAGAAAAAAAAAACAATATACATAAAATATATATAAATATATATATATAAAATATATATATAAAATATATATAAATATATATAAAAATATATATAATAAAATAAATATAAATATATTTAAAATTTATATAAATATATATAAATATTAGTTACCTACAGATATATCAGCTTCTATCCGAATGCCAACGAAGCGGACACTGATCGAATTTTATATTTAAAAAAATTAAAAAAAAAACAATATACATAAAATATATATCAAATATATATAAATATATATAAAAATATATATGAAATATATATAAAATATATATCAATATATTTTAAATATATATAAATATATATAAATATTAGTCACTTAACCACAACTGATAAAAATGTAAAATGTGATTTCATATTTAAGAAAAAAAAAAAGGTTTGTATTATTGAAATGATTAATGTTTGTATACATATAAAACAAAGCTATATGTTATATACCTGTATTTTTATATTTTTTTTACCCTGAACAAATTACAAAATGGGAAATCTGGGGTTGAAGGTGTTGTTGAAACATAGATAACAATCAAAAGAAGGCGTGCCAGACCCTATGAGGTATTTAGATTCCTGATCAAGGCAGCGAGCTGAGTCGATTTAGCCTTGTCCGTCTGTCTGTCTGTCTTCGATCTCAGGACCTATAAGATCTAGGGACTAAAGACTTTTGTATAAATTTGCATAACAAATAAAGATAGCTCCAGTTTTATGGCTAACTATTAAAAACCCGTATCAAAATTCAGTTTTAAAAATCTCCTACATTTTTAGAGCTAGAGTCTCCAAACTTTGTATTGAGTTTCATGTGTATTTTACACAATTTTGATTTTTGTATTATTATAATAATCTTTTTTTTTTATATAATATTATTAAATTTGAAGTTGAGTTGCAAATATAGTCAATATGTAAATGAGTTGATATTTTTTTGACAAATATTCAATAGAATTTGTAGATTGTATGCTGAAAATCTCATAAGAGTTTATTAAGTAATACAGAATTTGTTACTCAATGTGAGAGTAATGAAAAGAGTTTTCCTACACCTAGAATATTCTAAGCTCGCGATTGGTATTGAATTTTTTTTGAATACCTACGTGCTACTTTAGTTTAGATTTGCTAGATGGTAGAGGGTTCGAAACCTTGCAAGGTTCAAGTTATTGTCTTCTATATATTTCTTATAACAAACATGTAATTCCACAATTCTTTCTGCTCTATTTAATATATAACATTAATAAATATATATTTTAAAAACAGATCAAACGGTGTTCATGTTATCTTCTAGTCGTGTACCCCAACTAGATCTTTCTAAGTCGTTTCTTCCATCCAAAAATATATGTATAAAACACTTCGAATTTCAATGATTAAGAAGAAGATCGAGTAGGAGTGCTTTAGGCGTGTCTCTCGTCTCTCATAGGCTCAGAGATTGAAACATACATACATAGGTAGAGGCAGTCAAGTTGACAACATTAGATTGATTCACCTTTACTCACGCTCTCTTCCTCCCACTCTTTACAAGCAGTCAGAAAATCCCCTACTGCCAACTTTAATCTAAGTCTTTGCGAAACATGTCTCTGGAATTTGTTTTACTAAATAGACAAAATAAAATAAAATCAAATTTCTATAAAAGAAAAACACAATAAGGTTTTGGCAATGGCTAATCTTAAGTTAAGATCGCGGCAAGTTTTGCTTCAAAATTTCAAGTGAGAAACCCTTTATTTTTGTAACCGGATTTGGAATCCATGAGTCAATCATGGCTGGCCCTAGCTGGCCTAAGTCTCGTCTTCCTGCCCTGGCTGGGAGCACAGAAAGGAACCGTGTGCCACGAGCGAGTGCCCCAGCAAGCAAACACAAAGAATGGACAGGTGGTAGGTGCTTTTAAAAAAGAGACTTTAAGACTTTCTTTTTAATCGCGCCAATTCTTCCGGTAGAGCTGGAGTCTGCGTGAGGTTTGCTGCCAGGGCTATGAGGGTACGCCGGGACGGTGTCGACCCCACTGCAATCCCGGCTGCGTGCACGCCCAGTGCACCGCTCCACAGCAATGCACCTGCGACTTGGGCTACGAAACGCTGAGCGAGCCGGTGCTCAGCTACGCCGGCTGCCAGCCGAAATGCCGCGCCTGTCGCAATGGCGATTGTATTTCGCCTGGCCGCTGTCGCTGTTGGCCCGGCTTCGTGAAGGATCGCAAATCGCTGAGCTGCCAGCCGGTGCCGCATCTACTCAAGCCTGTCGAGCAGTGTGGGCCACATTGTCGCAGCAACTCCTGGCAGAGGTACTTCAGCTGGAGTCATCTGTTCAATGTGACACTCAAGACCATTCCCCTTTGTCTCCCGAATCAAACGGAGCCTTGTCTGCAGCTAGATCGATGCGTCTGCAATAGTCTCGGCCAGCGTCTGATCTGCCAGGATCCAACACAGAAACTGCCACAGCAATTTGTTTGCAGTGATCCAATGGATCAGACAGTCAAGACTCATCCCGAAAGTTTTCTTGGAGACAAGAAGATCTATCGAACATCTCCAACATATCAGACAGATCTTCAAACAGATCCTCGTATCGAAAAGCTTCATAAGTATGCCAAAAACTTAACTGAACCTATTCATCAAACGGATCACACAAGTAGAACTGATATTAAAGATCACATAGATCAATCAGTCAATATAGAACAGATACATAAACAAGATTCCTCAACTCGAACTAATCATCAAGATCACATAGATCAATCAATCAATACACAGTCGGTAGATAAAAAAGATCGGAGAAATCATCATATCTATGAAAAATATTCCACAATTCGAACTGATATTAAAGATCACATAGATCAATCAGTCAATATAGAACAGATACATAAACAAGATCGAATAAACCATCATGTTGATCAAACGTATTCCTCAACTCGAACTGATCATCAAGATCACAGAGATCAGTCAATCCATATACAACAGATAGATAAAAAAGATCAGATAAATCATATCTTTCAAATGTATCCCTCAACTCAAACCGATCGAAACTCGACAAACCAGCTAGATGAGTTCCATCGAAAAGATCAGACGATTGATAGCGGGTCTAAAAAATTAAAATTATTATATCTGACTGATCAAACAACTGCGATATATCAGGAAAAGCAATCATCGGGGACTTCTCAGATAGAACATACCCAAGGCTATCGACTTTTCAATAGAGATTATATGGAACAAAACCATGCCGTGAAATCTATTCAGTCCACATTGTTAAATGAAAGATCTCTGTTGGAAGAATTAGGAAGAATGGATTTGACTATTCCTATAAATCAAACACATCTAGAAAATGCAACCGACAATTCATATCAAAGCAATCTTACTGTTTTGGATCAAGAATATCAATGGATAGCTGATGCAATTCTGGCAGAAAGAAATCAAGAATTAAATCAAACAAATCTCATGGAGGATAATGATTCGATATATGATAAAAATCATTACGATTGGATGAATATAAGTATAGACAATAGTTCCCATCAAATAGATAGCATGATGAAACATCTCGTAGATCCAATAGATCCAAATAGTCTGAGATATAGAAAATCGTCAAATCAAACCATTTTCTTTGACCATATGCCAAAGCAATCGCATCATATACTGAGCAGTGATAATACAACTCCACATGTCGACGATATTGTATTAAAAGGGGAACTTCATGACAATGCTCTCATCATAGCTCTAGTCCTATTTTGTTGCATTATACTAATAATTATTATTGCTGTCAGTTGCTGTGCAATACGCTGTCGATTTAGAGGACCCGTCCGTGCATGGCAATCTGAATATTCTGCTTAAGGATACAACAAGAATTTCAAAATGTCTGCTTGCTTTTATTTAATTTTGTATTAATTTAACAAATATTGAATAAATGTGAGCAGAAAGAGGAAATTTTAATAAGTAAATAAAACATATCTCATATAACAATTTGTTTTTATTTTTGCATTAAATATTTAATTTTGTTTAATTTATTTAATAGTAATTTTTTGTTATTTTATGAGTTTTTGTATTTTATTTATTTTGTATATATTTTTTTATTCATTTATTTATTTATTTATTTATTTATTTATTTAATTTAATTTTATTAAAACAAAATTCCTTTTTCAAATTCAATAAGATGCTTAACAGCGCTCATTAAATTACACAAGGCTCTTTAACAGTGCTGTTAATCAACAGAGAATGGCGCAAATGAATCCAATGAGATCTCGGAAAATTGGATAGCAAACAAATTTAAGATTATTTTAGCTTTAAATAAATGAATACAATTTTCGCCAAAATCTGCAATAAATACTTAATTTAATTTTAATTTCATTACAATTTATGCTTTATTTTATTTTATTTGTTTATTTATTTTAAATTAAGTCCACACAAATATTCTTTGTTTACCTGAAGGCTTAACAGAAATTTAAAGTCAGCCAGATTCTTAACAGTGCTTGCTGAATTACACAAGGCTCTTAACAGTGCTGTTAATTTGCAGAGAGTGGCCCTAAAGAATGCAATAAGATTTCGGCAATTCGCAAAGATCGCGAGCAGTCGAGAATTGAAAACGTGGGAGCGAAGTCACGCTTAACGAGGTCGCGCAATCTTACTCAAATTTACCGTTACGTCGTGAGTGTAAATATGTATATACATATGTATGCCACTGCTTACTGTTTATGCATCTGCAAGTACGAATTCAAAATCAAAATTGATGTTCGTTTTACGAGGATATAATTCAAATTTGCAATTACATCGCGAGTGTAGTATAAGAAAATGAAAATGTGCCTAAGCTAATTGAGTGAAATGAAAAGTCAAAATCAAATTTACCGTTACGTCGCGTGTGTAGTATTTACGTACGCATATGCTTACATATTTCAAGCAGTACTGAGTGCGTAGCGTAGCAAATTGAGTGAAATATAAAATCAAGCTCATATTACGTGCGAAGAAAAATATGTGAGTGTATATAAATATATATATATAATATATATGTATATGTAAATGTAAAATATCATAAGTCACCCAAGCAAAGTCCTGCCTAGATATGCTCTTAAAGCTATCACGAAATCAAGCGTCAGTGCGCAGTGTAATCTAACTCAACCTTACGTGTTGCGTTGTGAGTGTAAATCCGAGTGGTTCTGTGAATACGTAGTCAAAGCAAACGCTGTTTTAACGTACCCAGCTTTACGAAACTTACCGTTACGTCGCGAGTGTAGCTGTGTGCGAGTGTGTATAATCTCTAAGCAAGCCGAGTCTCGGCTCAACAGACAACAACAACAGCGTATAGAAAGTATGTAAGTATATACACACACACGCACTCACACACACACGCACTCACATTTGTAATTGAGCGCTTACTCAGATCACATACATTTCTACATACTATCTAACTGCATAAATATATGTATGCTCAAGTGTATGTAGCGGACTTTATTTTATTTTATTTCGTCTTTGCTTTTTTTGCATATGTGTTTTGTGCGTTTGTGTTGCTCGATATATACAAATAAACATGAGCACAAAGCAGGCGCACAGAAATGATTAGCAGGCGCACGTAGACACATGTAGGCAAAATGTATATTTAATGTTGTTGTTGTTGTGTTGTTGGTATGTACATATGTATTGCGAGTAGAAGTAGCTTTTGCTGCCGCAGCTAAAACGGTAACAACGACGCTGGCGTCGCCGTCAACATTCTCAAATTGTGTTTTTGTTTGTATGTACATATGTATGGATGTATGTATGTTGTATATGTGTATGTATGTATATCATGCATATGTGCCGGTATATGTTAATGCACATATACACAGATACATATGTACATACATAAATACGTACGGTTGTAATGAGCAAGGCAAAACCAGAAATGGCATGAAAACGAAACGTAATGGGCAACAACAGCTAAACACACGTGAAGAGCGACAACATTAAAAGATATACATCCATATGTACATACATATATTCATACATACATACACATGTTCATATGCATGCGTGCTTGCGTGCGTGTGTATGTGTGTGCGTATGTTTGTTACTATCTGTGGACTCTCATGTTGAGTCTCTTCTTGTTTGATGACGTTGCAATAGCCGTGAGCGTCTTTGGACTTGACTTTGTTGTTGATGTAAACGTCACTCTCACTAACAACAACAACAACAGCGACAACTTAATTTGAGCGATTATCGACTCTTTACAACAACAAGTGATTGCTCTACACTGTCGGACAGATTAATATGTAGACCTTAACACAAACAGGCAAGGTCAGATGAATGAGTACAGGTATTAAATAAATAGAAATATATTAACACCGCCTTATACTACTTATATTTATTAACATAAAATTATTTTAAGTTAAAAAATGATAATGTAAAATAAATGATATAAATATTAATACCAATTAAAAAAAATTAATATAATAAAAAAATTAAAATATAAATAAAACCAATTTTTAAAAAATAAATAAAAGAAAAATTAAATAAAAATTAAAAAAAAGGGCATTAACCCAAATATTTCCAATCCTATCAATTAATCAAAAATGATATAAAATAAATTATAATAATATAAATATTTATTTTACAACACATTCACCATGAACAGTGGCGGCCAAGCAATAATACCACCCAATACCATTTGAAACTGATTAATATATCAAATATAATTATAAGTTAATAATGATATATAAATATATAAAAATTGATAAATATATAACGCATGCTTAACGCATAGGTCAATTGTTCATGAAGGGTTATCAAGCACTGACATCAATCAGAGCCCACGCCTTGAGAATTTTCCATTGCTCGTTTGTCAAAGGAAAAATAAAGTGCACTCAATGTCTGTTGGCCGGAAAACTGATAAGCTCTATGAAAAATATTGACCGCAGGGTGAGCATTTTACGTTAATTACTTTCATGGAAATGAGCTCAAACGATTAAAATATCAAACGTATGTGTTGAATGTGACGTCACACCATATTTCGCACTGTAATGTTAGGGGGATCGACCTTCTCAGCTGCTGCCCATTAAATTGCATTTTCGCTTTTGAGTCATTTATGACTTTGCACCGAATTCGTTTGCTCGCACTCGCTCATTATGGTGCACACCCCACAAAAGTCACCAAAGTGACTTGGCATAGCTAATAAATTGTTGAAGTTCTTTTCGTTAAATAAAAATATAAAATAAATCATGATAAGCAGCAAACGTTTTGACTAGTGAGATATATAGTATAATGCCACCTACACGACGACATTTGACATAGGCTTGTTTTTCCTGCTCAGCTTCAACGTTTTTGACATTTTTGATGGTTGTTGTTTTGCTTTGTTTGCGTCGTTCCTGTGCTAATGATTGAGGGGATTAAAAACAGTTTTTAATACCGGTTGTTTATTGTAATTGCCATTTATGTGGCCGAGTGAGCGAACGTGCGGAGAGACAATAGAGAGAGAGAGAGCACAACTAAGAGAGCAGCGACAGCTAATAATATAAGTAGGTAAGTATGTAGGAATATGTTGTTGTTATCGTTTATATGCTCGTTTCCCTCTCCATTTACCGCTGCGTCCCACATAACAACTGTGATGCTGCTGAGGCTGGCGCTGCTGCTGCTGCTGTCGATATGCTACTGCTACGTTGACGTCGCTGTTCTCATGAGCGTAGAAATGAGTTTGAATGAGTTGCGAAGGTGGATGGGGAGAGCGAAGAGAGCGGAGAGCAAAGTGCGGTGGATGAATCGTGCCAGTGCAATGCATGTATGTATGTATGTACATACTGACATACTCATATGTATGCTTATATGCGCATACATGTGTTCACTTGTTTGTCAATATGTACATACATATGTTATTTGATTTTCGATTTTTTTGTTGTTTTTGTTTTGCTTCTTTTATGTTTGTGTGCGTTTGTGTACGCCACACTTCTTGCGTTGTTGTTGTTCTTGTTACTGCCGGGTACATGAATATAAATGTTGTTTATCTGTCGACGTCGTCGTCGTCATCGTCGTCGTCGTCGACGCCGTCTCGGGTGTCCGTCGGCCTCATCTCTCTGTCTCTTTTAGTAGTTTTGTGTGTGTATCGTTTTGTGTGCTGCCGTTGGTTGTGTTGCTGTTGTTGTTGTTGTGACTGTTGTATATGAATATGTGTTTCTTTATTGTTGTGTGTACTTGTTGCTGTTGTTGTTATTGTTGCCTGGCTGGCTACTCACTCACTCACTCATTCACTTCGCTCGTACGAACTTTTTGCTTTGACTTTGCTTCGCTTGCTAATCAATGCTGTGCGCCTGGTTATTTTGCTATATCTATATGTACACAAACAAATCTACAAAAGTCACAGACATGCATATGTGTACAGCCCACCACCCCCACCCTCTTTGCACATACCTACTCTGACAATACATTAGCGTCACGAATCGTGCGTGTAAATATATACAACACATATTACTTACACATACATACATATGAGATGGCGTTGAGTCTAACGAAGAGTGGAATGGGGTAGGCGATAGCATGCATATCGGTTCCGTTATAGTGAATATAATACAAATGACACTTAGGATGAGAGTGTGTCCATATCTAGTTCTTTTTGTATTTACACATGCATACATATGCAGGTATGTGTGTGTATTTGATTTGGTGTGTGAGCAATTGAAGAGTTTTTATTGTCGACACATTTGTATGGGGAGATGGGGTAAACTGTATCAGTTCCGTTTTAGAATATAAAGTGCATATGTATATAAAGAATATATATGTATGTTAATATATACACATGTATGCATGTCTGTATAAATGTACATGTGCTTATGTGTCATATAGTACACTTTTTAAAAACTGTGAGTTGTTAGAGTGAACCACTTGTTACATATGTACATACATACATTGAAATTCGAAATATATTTAATTTTAGCGTATCATTATATGTATAAATATTAATATTATAATTTTTTTAACCAACTTAATTTTTAAATAGCTTTTGTAATATAACAAAAATTGTTATAAATTGCAAATGAACCGCATATTAGATGCATTGAAATTTTTAATATATTTATTTTCAGCATATATATACATTATATATATTATTAAAATTTTTAAATATTTGGTATTTTTAAATAAATATGTATGTATTGAATTTTATTGAATTTTAAAATATATAATTTTAAGAAAATTTAATAATATATAATTTTAAAAATTTTGTTTTTGATTTTAGTATATACTTTTTGAAGAATCGGTTTGCTTTAAAAATAAATAAATATTTTTAAATATGAATATATAATTTTTCGATATTTGTTTCGTTGTAAATATTTTTAGATTTATATGTTTTTTTTTTTAATTTTTATAGTTTTTTACATTATGTACATAATTTGTAGGCATCTGTATATAATTCTAGGATATATATCATTTTAAAATATATCAGATTTATATATCATATTTTCAGTACTCTTATCGTTAGTATATGTATTTATATAATGACATGTTGGTTCACCCTAATTAATTCTAAATTGCTTTACATACATTAACTATAGTTATTATTGATATATAAATATCTATTCTATTTGATATTTAAATATTTATGAATTTTCTTAACTTTCTATTCTCCTCAGTTGCAGGTCCACTCTAATGGGTTTGCTGACACGCTGGGCATATCGCAATTGTTGATTTGATTGTTGTTATAGCTAAAGCGTAGGTAAGTGATTTTTTTATGTACATATACAAACATATATAGAAATATATACAAATATATACATAATGTATACACATACATATATTTACTATGCCAGCACATATAATAAACACATAAGGGCCTTGTCTATTTCTTTTTTATATATTTTCGCTTTGTTGTACCGTTATACATCAGACACTTGCCTATGTGCGCGAGCAGAGCCGACGACTCTTGTTTACAGTTTGTTTGTGTAGAAATCCAAAAGGAATACACAAACGCAATATGCAACTATTTGTGCTTATAGTTTTAATGCCAAGCCCCATCTCCACCCATCTATCTCCTGTCTCCCTCGCACCCGTATTGACCATGCTCATGGAAGCGGCAATGTTTACACTTGTTTGACATTCATGGGCTGCTGTTCATTGGTAAATAATTTCATAATAATGTTGTTGTTGCGCCCATGACAAATGATAAGCCGTCAGCTACAAATTGCAACAATTACAATTGGGTTAATAATACATCATAGTTATTCATTGTTGTTGTTGTTGTAGTTGTTGCGGTTCTTTTTGCTGTGCAGCAAACAAACATAATTGTACATACTCACTATTTAAATATATTTTTGTCTGTATGTGCAGACACTGTTTGACATTTGACAATAAATTATAAATTTGTACAAAAAATGACTGTTGGGCGAACAGGCGCACATCAATGCACAGCCAGCGCCTCTGTTGACGTCGACTTTGCTTGCTGCTGCTGCTGCTGTTGTTGCTGCTGCTGCTTCTTCTTCTGCTTCTGCTTTGTTGTTATTTGCCAGCTGAGGCGAGCCCACAGTATTTGAGTTTTTTTCTGCTTCTATTTCACATACACACGCACACATATGTATTTTATGCATGCGTCGCCTTGTGTATGTGTGTGTGTGTGCGTGCGTATTATGTTTGGGCTCGTGTAATACGAGAGCGTAGCTGACCAGCCTTTAGGTGTATGTATGTTGTGTATGTGTGTGTGTTTCTGTAGGGGAGTCGTAGCCAGTGCTGCCATTTTTTGAAAGCACAAAGAGCTAGAGCTAACTGGAAAGGCAAGCAAAAAAGCTAAATCGGGGCTTTAACACATTTTTGCAGATTGAATGTAAAAAATGCATATATAAATGTGCATTTGTTCATTTGCTGATTTATTTTTGTTGGTCGATTTATTTTAATTCTGTAATTTGCATACAATACTCCAATTTGATATAAATATTAAAAAAGTCAACTGATATTAACAGAATGGCTACATTTAAGGCTATAAGCATTTCCATAATTGTTCAAGCATATCCGTCTTCAAAAAAGCTACATCTAGCCTTAAATAAGTCAAGATGGCAACACTGTTGGGGAGTCGTAGCAAGCACAAGCAAGGCAAAGAAGAACCGTTACATGTTTTATGTATGGCCGCAGCAGCAGCAGCCACAATTGCTTATATTGCTATTTCGTGTGTCTCTTTTACCTAACCCGCTCTTTCGCTCCGTCGTTCCTCTCTCTCTCTCACTCTTACTCTCTATGACTGACCAAGCCATGCAGTTTGGTGTTGTTTTGTGGCCTGCTGCGCTGCTCAGCTGTGCTTTTCGATCTGCCGCAGGTGTTTGTCGCAGGTCAGTTATGCATATTTACGGCTATAGCCGTGCATGTGTGTGTGTGTGTATGTGTGTGTATATTTGCATGTGTTTGTTTGTCTTTATGATATGTTCTGAAGCAATTGAGAGTTGACTACAAAGCATAACGCTTAAATTTTGAATATGAAATATGAAAGCAAATATAATATGTTTGTTGATAGGGGCAATGTGCATATACTTATATACATATGAATATATGCTTATGTATGTATGTATATGCACGTGCTCATGCTGCTAAAAGCATGGCGTCTTGAGAAGATTATGAGAGGTCAGACATGCATATGTATACAAATATATGTACTATGTATATACATATGTACTTAAAAATAAAAGATAACGAGAGCCGTTATTTTGAAATATGAAGAGCTCTTATCTGTATACTATAAAAGTGCATATGTACATATGTATGCATTCATGGATTTCATTGACTTTTATGAAGCAAATTCAAACGAAAATATATATGTATATATTCATATATTAAATTAATACTTGATATTCAAGAACTTAATATATTATATCTATAACTAAAAAACTTTAAAAATATTTGTTATTTATAAATTCTTATATATATTAATTATTATTCTTAATTAATAATAAGCATAGTATATTTATAAATATAAAAACAAATTAAAATTTTTATAACATTTATATGAATATTCTAATATAAATATATATTTAATAATAATATAATGAATATTATATGAATATTATAATATATGAAAATATTATATAATTATAATTTTTTATTATATTAATTCTATATATTATTTATATTATTAAATCAATAATAGGGTGTAATCTTTCCAATAGTATCCATTGCTATGGGCAGTACGGAATGGACTCTAGGAAATCTCTTATGATTTTTCTACTCTGCAGATTTTTTTTAAGATTATAAAAACTTAGGTCTTTGTTCTGATTTACGTCAGTGGACTGCAAGATTATTCTTTTGTAATATTGAGAAGAAGAAGGGCTTACAAGAGTTTACAGCTTGAACTAAAATTAAGCATGACTGGACAGAAAAGGCAAGAGATGCATCTGGAAAAAAATCCCTGTAATTATATACATACTTATATGAAAATGTATATTTATATATAGATATACATTACAACTGATAGGGTATGCAGATGTCTAAAGTTCCTCTTTGTTTTTGTTAATTTCGGAAATTCTATCACCCGCTTGGCGACTGATTTCCGAATTTCCAGACGGACTTAGATTGTGAGGAATGAATATATATATATATATATATATATATATATATATATATATTGTATATATATATATATATTGTATGCTGGTCTCGTGGCGATTAAGATGTCAAAAGGGTCATGCATAGAACCAGGTCAGGCCTGGTGTTTTTATCAACTAAGAGGCGACGTCATCTATGCTCGTCTGCCTGCCTCTGCCTACCAGAGCCTTATCAGCCAAGAGTATTCAACCCAGACAGTGAGAGAGTGAGAGAGAGAGAGAGAGAGAGAGTATGTTAAGTCTGCTTTAAATATCGCTTGATCGGCTGCCTCAACATTTATTCATCATGGAGAAGTTGAGGCCGGCGAACAGCTATACGAGCAACTCACTGCACGAGGCGGTCCTGTTGCGGAAGGGCGAACAGGATACAATTGGAGTGTATACGGTGCCGGAATTATTTCGCGAGAGTTGTCAGCAATTTGGAAAGCTGCCCGCCCTGGTCTGGCAGCGGCCGGAGCAACAGGATTGGATAACGCTCAGCTATGAGGACTACGAGCAGCAAGTGGAGCTGGCAGCAAGGATGCTGCTGCATGTTGGCCTGGAGGCGCGCAGCTCGTTGGGCATCTTGGCCTTCAATTGCCCAGAGTGGTTTATAGCCGAGCTGGGTGCTTTGCGCGCCGGCGGCGTCTTGGCTGGCATCTATCCCAGTAATTCGGCGGAGGCGTGTTTCCACGCCCTTCAGACGAGTGAGGCGACTGTCTGTATCGTTGATGACGAGAAGCAGATGGCAAAGTTGCGTTCCATTAAACATCGCCTACCACGATTGAAGACTGTGATTCAACTGCACGGCCCATACGAATCCTTTGTTAATCAGGAGGAGGGCTACTTCAGTTGGGAGCACTTGATGGCACTTGACCTGGAGCAACTGCAGCCGGAATTGCTGAGAAGGGAGCGTGAGATCTATGCCAATGACTGTGCAATGCTCGTGTTTACATCGGGCACAGTTGGCATGCCCAAGGCGGTGATGCTCTCCCACGACAGCCTGATCTTTGAGACGAAAATCATTGGAGCTACGCTGAAGAATACGGTGCTCGGGGGCGAGCGTATTGTCAGTTATCTACCACTGAGTCACATTGCTGCCCAGATCTTTGATGTCTTCGTGGCTTTGGAGCATGGCGGCTGTGTTTACTTTGCCGATAGGGATGCGCTCAAGGGCACGCTGGTGCGCACCTTCCAGAAGGCGAGGCCCACACGCATGTTCGGCGTGCCACGCGTCTTTGAGAAGTTCCAGGAGCGTCTGATTGCAGCGGAGACCAAAGCGAAACCCTATTCACGTTATCTGTTGGCGAAGGCGCGAGAGGTCGTGGAACAACATCAGCTTGCGACTATCGCTGGGTGAGTTAGTTATAAACTTATTGTGGAAAGAAAGGAGATCCTTTGGCAGTTGGAAGTGAAGCAGGCCAATGTGTTCAAAGTCTGAGAGTTTCAAAGTGATCAAAGTGAATCAATTACATAAAAAAGTTTAAGATCTCATTAGATATTAAAACTAGTAGAGGTACCAAAGAGAAGATCCATAGATTAAACCAAATATTCGACTAAATAATAATAGGAAACAACCACCAACAAGAAAATGGGAAAATTTTCTATGCAATTGTCAAGAGAACTTGTCAAATAAGAACAAATTATTCTTTAAAAGTATTTTCCAATTCCTGAGTTTGAATCCAGTAGAGGTACCATATACCATGGAGAAGATCCATAGGTTAAACCATATATCCGATTATATAATACTCACAAATTAATAAAGTTTTAGTTTTTAACAAGTTATAGAGTTAACATCCCAATCGGCAAGAGAACATATCAAATATGGAACAATTATTTCTCCAAACTATTTTACGCATCTGAAGCCGTAAAAACGTATTACCCAGTCTAGTAAGGCTTCTTCTTGCTCAGTCACAAAGTCTTCAAGTTGTTAGTTAAACTAAAGATCTTTTAAAGATGATATCAAAATTAAAAAATCGATTTCCTACATAAGTTCTTTCGACTCTTTAATCTTCAACAAGTATTAACAAAAATCGAAAAGGAGTTTGGGCTGAACAACTTAAGCATCCCACACTAACAATGTTTATTTCTTTAAAAATAGTAAAAAAATCTTGTCAAGTATGGAAAAATCACTTTTTCAAAGAATTTTCCAATTCCAAAGCCGGTAAATGTTATTACTTAGTCGAAGCATACTGAATAAGGCGTTTTCTTGTTTAGTAAAAAATCTTCAAGCTGAAACCATGCAATTAAAGATCTCATAAGGATATTATAAAAAGCAAACAATCGATTTCATAAGATTGTTCAACCGATTCGTCCTTCAACAAGTCTTAAGTCCTCATGACTTTTCAGCAACAATTAGTTATTAATTTTTATCTTTAATCTAAATTAAATTTTGCAGCGAGAATATCTCTTTATACGGCGAAGCGAAATACTGGCTAGCCTTTAAGATCATTCGGCCCATACGTCAGATGTTGGGCCTCGATCAATGCAAAACTTTTCTAACCGGCGCAGCGCCTGTTTCCTCCGAGCTGAAGCATTACTTTTTGGGCCTGGACATTCCCCTGGGCGATATCTATGGCATGTCGGAGTCGGCCGGCGCTATTACACTGCACGAAACTATCACAAATCTGTATAGTTCGGGCACGCCACTTGTTGGCATAGAGGTGAAGATCCATGAGCCGGATTCAAAGGGTCAGGGCGAGATTGTGACGCGTGGACGACATAATTTCATGGGCTATCTGGGACAACCCCTAAAGACGGAGGAGGCCATCAAGCCCGACGGCTGGATGTACACCGGCGACATGGGCTACATGGATGAGCATGGCAATCTCGTGATCTGTGGCCGGATCAAGGAGCTGATCATCACAGCGGGTGGCGAGAATATACCGCCCGTGCACATCGAGGAGCTGATCAAGGAGGAGTTGCCCTGCATCGGTAATGCTCTACTGGTTGGCGATCATCGCAAATATCTGACTGTCTTGTTGTCGCTGAAAACCAAATCTGATCCTCATACGGGTCTGCCTCTCGATGAGTTGCGTGGCGACACTATTGCCTGGCTGCAGGAGCTGGGACTGCACCAAACGCATCTCTCGGAGCTACTTAATATACCCGCTGATCTGCAATTGCCCAACGATGAGAGATCTCTGGCTGCTGCGCTGGATATCAAGGCGGAGCCAAAGCTGTACGAGGCCATCGATGCGGGCATTAAGCGTGCCAATTTAAAAGCCATCTCATCAGCGCAGCGTGTCCAAAAGTTTGCTCTATTGCCACACGAATTCTCCGTTCCCACGGGCGAACTGGGACCCACGCTCAAGACCCGGCGTAATATCGTACATAAGAAGTACGCCCCTCTAATCGAACGACTCTACAAATGATTTATTTTTAATTTTATTATTAATTAGCTCTAAGACTTTAAATATGCTGACATTGTTCATAAAGATTTTTCTTAATTATAGTTTACATATACTTATATAGAGTGTAGTTGTTACTGTTTATATTTTCTTATTACGATCTTTTACGATCGTTTTGAAGATTTCAAGCTTCCACATTGATCAGCTGCTGCTAGAAAGGGAAATTGATGTATTTAGTGAATGTTTTTAATGGAATTATTTTATTATCTATATCATTTTATGAGAGTTCTATTTTGCTTTACGCTAAAGGTTTTCAAATAGCAGAATATGAGAATGAACTGCAGATTGTTCTGAGTAAGCATGGTAATGATCTGCTGTTATTCTGATTATGAGCTACGACAAGTACAATGCTCTCTTAAGTTCAACAGAAAGTCAAATTTTTGTTTCTACTGCACTTTATCTCTATTTTTTTCAGAAATTCTAATACATATATATGTATAGAAATATTTATTAACATTAATATAGGATTCATTGAACTGTTTCAAAACCAGATTATAATTGCTTTATACATTTTTGTTGAAGAGGGCAGCTCAATAGACTTTAGCTTGGTGCAAACTTTTATTTATTAGCAGTTTATATTGTTGTATTTCAATATATAGCTGCTGAAGGTGTCTCCGATTGTCTATGGCTCAAAAATGCCCTATCTGTCTATTATATGTAATATATTATGATTTTATAAATCTTAAACAGTTCTTAAAAATAACTCACATAGACTTCTGTAAGTAGTACATTTTCCATATAATTCCTATTCATCCATTTATGTATATTTTTTATTATATTGTATATAAAATTTTGGGTTATTTTTAAATCTCTAATACTTTCAAAAAGTTATATAGATGAGCAAGCTATTGAAAGCATTTGAAAATACTTCAAAATACTTTTCAATTACCTGTCAATGATTTTTTCATTTATATTATTATTATTAATTTTATTTTTTAATTATTTAATTTTTACAAATCTCTAAAAGTTCTTCCGCATATTTCTCATAAACCTCTCAAAGATTTCTCATAAATTGTAAATATAAGTCTATTTCATCCCTCTCACAGATCAAAGATCTTTAATAATATTACTCCTCGATCACTTATAATTCTCTCATAGCTCTCTTATAGATCTGTCATTTATATCTCAAGGATTTTTGTATAGCTCATTCATGTACTGCTATAGAGCTCTTATTGATCTTTTAAAGACCTTCCATGTAATTCTCATAGATCTTTTATTGATCTCTGATGTGTGCTCTGATGTATTAATAGGGTCTTATAGACCATTTATATATTTTTCAGACATCTCCCATCGATTTTTCATAGAACTCTCAAACAGTTTTTATAATTCTACCATTGACAGTTCAATAAAAATTTTATCCTTCACAAACTCCACATAATTATTTAAAAGATCTCTCAAAAATTGGTCATATATTGATCTTAGATCTCTTATAGATCTCTCATAGATCACTCACCTTATTTAGATTTTCTTTTAACTTTCTGTCACGCTCCTTGCGATCCATGAAACGTTGACCCCAGCGCAGTCCTGAAAAGGCCAGCGCAATGGCAGCCAGCATCCAGATGATCACCGAGCGTGAATCGAAGCGATCTGTGCGAATTCTGGGCCAGGTCAAAGGAGGCGTCAAGGTATACAGCTCAATGCTAGAATCCTGCGAGGACTTAATATAAATAATATAAATAATAAAGTATGACAGCTGATCAGATCAGATCAGTTAGACCTCAACTAGAGACTTACTTGACAGTCGCAATCCGGCTGGGTTTGCTGTCTAGCCGCGCTCACATCGAGCAGCACAATGGAGCGATTCTGTTGACCATCGAAGCAATCGATGCCTCGTATACTTAACAATTGCTGCACGTTCCAGGCGCTCAGCATTGGCCAAGAGCGCGCAAAGTTGAGGGCAGTGGGTGGAGTTCTTAGCATATGCTTGACTAGCCACGCGCAGTTCCAGCGATTGTCCGACAGCTGGACTTGCTCGAAGAAGATCAGGCTGCTCAAGTTGAGCGACTGCAGCCGATTCGAGCTGAGATCCACACGCAAAGCCAAACGGTTTAGACCAGGCGACAATTGTTGCAACCAGCTGGCCTCCTCCAGGAGATTTCTAGCCAAATTCAAACGAGTTAAGTGTGTCAAGTGCTGGAGCAGCCCAGGATGTAGTTGATTCAGTTGATTGTTTGACAGATCAATCTCCTTCAGCTGACTGTTGCCATGCAGCAAATCCTCGTGCAGGAAGCTGAGAAGATTGTAGCTCAAATCGAGTTGGAGCAGGGTGCTCAGTGGATGTAGAGCATCTGGAGCGATGTGCTCTAAATTATTATGGCTGACATTGATGCGCTGTGGGGTCAAGATAATATGAGATAAGATAGAATTTGTTATCTTTAAGTTTATATTTATATAGAAATATTGCAGTTTTTTTAGCTGCTTTGAATAGGGTTTTTGTTTGCTTATAAGTATAGCAACGCTACGAATATGCTGAAGCTGCCCCAAATAATCTTAGTGTTATCCTAGGTATTCCTTGAATACCTTTAAGGTTAGTTAGAATAGTTTGAATACATTTATGTTCTGTTAAAAAATCCTTAAGAAAACCACTTCAATGTAATTATTCACTAAAACTATGTTATGGGCTTAGAATGAATAAAAACTATTCAAGCTTTCAAAAAATAAATACCTTGATCGCCTCTAATAGGGTTTCATTTTTACTCTGTCATAAGTTTCTGCTGCTTTGGTTATATATGGGTGTTGAACAATTATATTTTTCTTCATTAACTATATCAGTTTGCTGGTATGTTCAACATTGCCGTTCGTGTTATCTGATAAGAGATCTTGAAAATAGATCAAGCTTAGAAATCAGCTGGTGTTCTGTCAATAGTAATGTCCGACAGATAAAAATTATTCTAAAATCTGACAAATGTACTAAATAATAACAAATGTGCAAAAAGATGACAAATGGTTCTTCAACAATGGGTTTTCTAGCTGCATTGAATACCGTTTTCTTGCATTTCGAATTATTGAATATTATAAAGATTAAATATAGAATAAATATGATATTCTTATGGTCTGAGAAAGTATCGTTAGGTATTTCCAGTATCTATTAATTTTCTTAGAGATTCTTCCGTTTTGGTTTTTTTTTTCTGGTCTCTAAGCGTGCTTCGGTTTTCCAACCTCACCTCCAAGAACTTAAAAATAATACTGTTTTTCTTTTTCACTCTCCCATGATCTCTCCTTCTGTTCTCTCTACTCACCTCCAAAGACTCCAGTCCTATGAAGCTATTATTTTGCAGTTCCTTTAGCTTATTATAGCTCAAATCCAAATCTTGCAGTTCAAAGTTTTTGGCAAATATCGAAGGTTGAAGCTGCTTCAGCGAATTCCTCGATAAATTGAGATGTATCAAACGTGCCAGACTAGCATCCTTGAGGAACTGCAAATCCTCTAGAAGATTCTGTTCCAAGTGCAGTGAGCGCAAATGTGTGTTGCTCTCAAAGGAGGCAGCTTCGACTTGCTTAAGCTGATTGCGTTGCAGGCTTAAGCTCGAGAGACGATGAAGACCATGAAAGTAGGTGACTGCAATTATCTGCAATTGATTATTATGCAACTGCAAGTGCTTGAGATGGGATAGATTATGAAAGCAGTTCGGTTCCAGATGCTCGATACGATTATGACTCAAATCCAACGATTGTAAATTGGGATATTGTTCGAAGCCGTTGGCCGGCAGGCGAATCAAGGCATTAAAACTGATGTCGAGTGAGGTTAGGGCGGCCAATGGCTCCTCGGACCAGGATTTAATCACGCTCAAATTGTTGTTGGCCAGCGAGAGGTGCTGCAAGCGTGCTAGGCCATGCAGTGCATAATCCTCCAAGGAATTTAGTTGGCTGCGCTCCAGTTTTAGGCTAAGCAGCTGATTGAAACGCAAGAAAATTGCATTCTTCAGCTGCTGCTGCTCCAAGCTGCAATTGTACAGACGTAAGCTGCTCAACGTTGACACATCTTTCAATGCATGCAACTGTGTTGCATTGCAGTTGATCAACTGCAAGGATTGCGTGTGGCATGCCACAAAGTTTAGTAGCAACAGCAAAAGCAACGGCAATGGCAATGGCAACAGCTTGGCCAACATTCCGCTTTAGACTGAAAAATTGGATGCTGTAAATGTCGCCGGCATGTTACCTTATCTCAATGCAGCTGCTCAGGTTGTCTGTCAGCACGCGTCAAGATTAGATTAATCAGTTAGCCGACCGGCAAAGCTTAGATATATACATTTATTCATCGCATATTAATATATCACTTTTGGTTCAAATATTTGGACAGGTCAAACACAGCCGAAGCGAGTAGACGCTCGAATAGACTAGAGACTTGGTCTCTAGCAAATACACACAGTTGGATGTTATTATTATGCTCTAAAAATACCATATTACTGATTGGAATTGCAGGCTCTGGGCTGGGTATATGAAAGTCAGGGACTCCCTCGCTTCGAATTGGGTTTGTATTGAGCGATTCCTTTTTTGAATACGCTGGATACCTCGGCTATATATTTACACACTTTTTAAGGCTATTATCATGCTCTGAAAAGCGTAAAATTATTGGATAAGAGCTATATGCTGGGTCAGGGTATAAACCTATTTTTATTAGTAATTAAGTAATTAAACAAAATTAAAAAATATTAAAAAAATGTTAATTAAGTAAAAAAAATTAAATCAAGTAATAAAATAAAATTAAAAAATAAATAAATAAATAAATAAAATGTAAATAAATTATTTTTTTATTTTTGAAATAATAAATCAAGTAATTAAATAAAATTTAAAAAATTAAATAAAATGTAAATTAATTACATATGATTACATAATAAATAAAGTAATTAAATAAAATTTTAAAAAATGTAATTAATCAAAAAAAAATTTTTTTTTTTTAAATAATACATAAAGTATTAATATATATAATGATGTTGTAAACAACTACAACCATTGATTCACTTTTGCACTTATTGAAAACAAATTTTTATTCATTTTCATACACTTTTTTTTTCTATTTTGTATTGCGTCTTTGTTTTGGCACACAGTAGTTGGAAAGTTCTTTTTTGAATAAAATCCTTTACTATAATTATTATCATATTTTTATAAAATAATATAATTACAGAGTATCGTCCAGTCAAACTGTTTTACTTCAGTTTTGACATTAATTACCTATACAAATGCATACAAGCTCAACTGTTGAAGTTGGATAACTAGCCAATTGTGGGCTGTCAGTGGAAATTAAGATAAGTGAACCTCAGGGAGTCCTAATAGGTTCTAATTTTCAACCGTTTGAGCTTAATCAACTACTGTATGCGCCCATATAAATAAACGACTTGAATATTATATCAGTAATATAATATACAAAATTACTCAGTGGTTGCGATCGTAATAGTCACTCTGTGGGCTTATCTACACTGAAAAAAATTAAACAATTAATAATTAATAATATATGACATTATTCCAACAATTATATTTCCTCTAAATGAAATATTATTGTTGATAAATTCTAATTAATTTTCTGCATTGCACTGCGAGTTTTCTTTGAGTGTAAATGATTTATAAAGTTTTATTGCTCATAATTATGCATAAAATTGTTCCGTTTAGTTCTCAAGTGAATGTTCTGCGAAACAATTGACATATTTTGAAGAAATATGTTTAATCAAAGAAAAGTGATAGATACTTGCCTCTGTTTGGCTTTGCTTCTTCTTGTTTTTCGAAATATTAACGGTACACGTATATGTACTTCGTGGGAATATGGATCGGCGGTAGGTGAACGCCTAAATTTGTATAAAAATAATCCTATAAATATGTCGATTTAGAAAGACAACTATGTGCCCATCCTGATTGTTAGTCGTTGTCCCGACTATATGGAGGCGATTCCCAATCAATGTGAAGTCAAATGCGATATGGATTGTCCGTCAAATAGCAATTGCACGATTCAGAAGATATGCGGCTATGATGGAGGCTTTCAGACAAGCGAACCGCATATAGATTATGAACTGAAAGCTGATGAAAGCACTACACCCGTGGAAGATGACTCCGATGTATTACTAATAGCTTTATGTGTGGGAAGTGGCTTAGCATTGGTCATCCTAATAATTAGTCTAGTGATATATTTAAATCAAGTAAGACCTTTGCAGTCGAATGTTCCCAACAGCAGAGTAATCATTAACGCTCCGAACGCTGTCAGAATAGAAGCAATGGATATGAATTCATATCCGATTCGCTGTGGACATGGCCTTGTGGTCATTTCTTAAAGCTTACGCTAATAAAATTACAGGGTAGCTCCCAAAGGAGGATTTTTGTTTACTCGCTTTAATATTTTGGGAGATATAAATATGGGTTTGTGAAAGATACAGTTTTACTCTATTGGCCACGAATGAATGTCAGTTTTCAAGTATAATACATTCGTTGTGCCTGATAACGGAGCTTACAGAAATTTTGTGAGCGCTTAAATATTTTCTAAAAATTTGTATGCTTTAAATAATATGCATATTTATATTTTTTTATTTATGCATAGAATAGGTAAACTATAATAAATTAGTTATTAAAAAAAAAGAAGAAAATTAAAAGAAAGAATGAAAGAAAAATAAGTAATTGGTAAAAATTATATGTTGTTGGCATTTTCATCGTTGCGCTGAAGATCAAGAAAAAGAAGAACGAAACGGCGATCCCTGTAGACACGAACCGGAAGTCGTGGCCGTCTTTAATTATATCGTATGCAGCAGCTGACGCGGTAAAGGAAATTGCTTAGCTTGCAATTAAACTAAAAACGAAAAAAAAAAAACAAATAATTTTTAATATGGCATTTAGGTTGCACAAAATAATTATTCAGGTATATAAGCATATATATAAGAGGGTAAACAAAATGTTTTTTTTTTATTAAAGAAATTTGTTGAAATAATGTATATTTAATATATTGTTTAAGTATTATTCACCTAAAAAATGTTATATATTTATGTAATATGTTAATATCTATTTATATAAAAATTAATAAAATAAAAATAAAATGGAGATACTTTTTTATATTAGTTACACTAAATAAACTAGTTACATATTTCATTATGTTAAAAATATTTAAAAAAATAATATTTTGCTAAAATGATTAGAAACAATCTATTTTTAAGATATTGTTCAATAGTTTATGAATATATTCATGTCGTAATACTTATATATATTTAAATACATATATACACTGTGCGTCATCGGAGTTCTCTATTTATGTTGATAATTTTTTTTCCATTTTTTTGGATACTTTGTTTTATTATTTTCAAAATTAAATAAATTTAAGTAATGCATCATTTTCCTAAATTTTTTTTAATTAAAAAAAAAGCTTTTAAACATAATTGATTAAAAGAAGTATTCAGATATAATATAATATAAGTATTCACATATAATTAAAAAAATAACAAGTATATGATATACATTTAATTCTATAATTTTGATAAATTATTTGATTTATAAACACTCTATTAAATTAAATTAAAAATGAAAAATACATAAATACCCAAAAATGCAATCAAAAATAGTGTTGCAAATGCTCCAATTGAAATATCTGCAAATTACTTCATTTAAATTATTTGCAATCTGTTTAATTTCTCTCGTGTTTAGCTATTTATTTGTTGTTGGGTTTTACCTGCATTTGAGGCTTGCAGCTTAACGTATTTGCCAAATGCGGCTTCCGTTTGAAAAGCCGCAGGTTCAAATGCACTTAGCCAACACTGGTTGGCAGGCAGTCAGGCAGTCAGGCAGTTGGGCAGCCGAGCAAAGTGGAAAGCAGACAGATTGAAGCGATTATGACTATACAAATTTGCTTGTTGCCGCAATTGTAATGTTTATTAATTTGGATTTTGAGCCAGTGCCAAGTTTTGGCCAGCATAGTGAGAGAAAGAGAGAACAAGAAAGAGAGAGAGAGAGAGAGAGAGAGAGAGTGAGAGACTGACTGGGGGCATGGCTGGAAAAAAGTACGCCACAAACTAATTGAAATTGATATAAATGGGCCAGGCAAAAACAAGAGCTTTCTGTAGCAAAGCTTCTCATATACATATATGGAACATGAAGTGTGCCTTGTGGCTGTAAACCATAAGCTGGCAAACACATATCGTAAATGCATGCCAGACATACTTACTAAATAGACATACATACATATGTTACATATATGATTTCTAAGTGATGTATAGATAATTGCTATAGAAGAAAATTGCTATCAATATTTCTTTGAGTGTGAAGTCAACTAAATTAGTTGTAGATTAGGGTGCATAAGAGTTAATCTAAGTGTATATAAATGGTCTAATTTACCTAGAAGCCATAGAAAATGTGAATTTGGGTTATTATGTCGTAGAATTGATGTGGATCCATTGACACATTGAAATAGGCAAATTATAAAAATAATATAAATTCTAATTATAATAATATATGTACATTTGTCTGCTGTATTTCAGATACATCATATATATTCATAATTTCTATTTGTATTATTATTATAATTCGTTTATTTTAATGTATGAAAAAATTTGCAGAAATACTAATACGAATTATAAGTACAAATGATATAAATATGTTCTTAAAAACCTACTAATTCCGAGATTTATGTATAAAACAAATGAATCGAAATCTATAGGAGTTTGAAATTATAAGCTCGACACGAACATTCCATTATCAGTTGTATGAGCTACTGCAATCTACGCTAAGCTCGGATGAGTAAGCAACAACGAGCTATGTTGACGTAGAGATGGAATTACTCGATGGTTTTTCTATCGATTAATTAAACCATCGATACTATGATTTTTTGAAAAGTTTCTTGAGGCTTTTGTATAAAATAATAAATAAGTAATTAAATAAATAAATATATATATAAGTAAATATGTATATATGTAGAATCATAGATTATTGTCCTCAGTTTTTCTTCTCACCCATTGATTGATTGATTGAATTAAGAAAATCAATATATTTAAATTTTTGGGATCTAAAGAATTTCTACAATTTCTACAAAACTGTCTGCCTTACTAAACGTTCTTTCCGATCCTACGCAGTTTGCACAATTAGTTGCATAATTAGAGAGTCTGTAAGAAATTTCAGCAATAAAATATATAGACAGATATACAATGATAAATACTATTGAAATTATCCTCCATTAAAATAGCGAATCAGTTAGCTGCAACCGTTGTTTGAAATGACCGCCAAATAAGTCCATATATCCACAGTAAAATATTAAATAAAATTAATCAATATATCGAACAATTACTGCCCACCGATACTATCGATTATGCCATCGATGGTTTTAACAGCTCTTTGCTGAACAGTTCATCGTTCATTTTACTTACAAGTGAATAGTTTTTATTTTTTAATATTTATTGCTGGGATAGCCGTAAATTCCATGCTCATGTTTCAAGACAGATAAGGAATCAAATGATCAATAACTTCCGTCTTTTTAAATGATGTTTACAACAGATATCAAGCTACAGTTTCAAATAAACAATTTTATTGATCAAAATTATGCAGCTAAGCATAAAAATTTGAATGTCTAAACTGTTGTCGATCATCTATAAAATGGTTGTTAAACAGATGCTCGACAATCGTAATAACTTTCGTGTTCCGTAATGCCGTCTGGATTTAGTTTTTTACTCGACACATCGTTGGATTCCAGCCAGAGCCTTAGATCATCGGGTATTTCCGGTCGATTTGCGATATCGGGGTAAAAGCGCAACAAATCGATAACCTTGAAATCGATCAACTGATGCTTGGAGAGGGCCACGGCGTGCACGAATCCAGTGAATGTCGAAATAAATTGTTGCTCAAAGTACAAGGATTTCTCGTCCCACCAGATCAATTTCGTTTCGATCCTATACGGCTGAAACAGTTTGATGGAGCGACGATATCTCAGCGTCACAGCGCTTTGTACTATTGAGCCGCCACGATCTCGCACAGTATTGTACATATCGGTTACTGCATAATAGTGAATGCTCGCAAAGTTCAGGTCGCGCAGATATCGTGCATTGCTCATGTGCCGCAGAAAGATGTCCACATCTTGTGGCGTACAAATGCCACAGACGGTTGTGGTCTCTGTGATCCCCTGCTTGTTGTCGCACATGCGCACCGACAGAAGCGTGACAGCACATCGTATAAAATAGTTGATATCTAGAAAGATGTACAGAAAGAGCAACAGCAAAATTGGTGACATATTGCCGGTCTTCTCTCTTTTATTTTATTGCAATCTGCTAAGCGCGGCCGAACTTTGTCTGCGTGGCTAAAGAGTCATATTTTAGGCGTACATTTGGAAAAGAATTTTTTTTTTATACAAAATACAAATTTTTAAAATTTTTTTGTTGTTGACTTGGTTGAGCTTTGTGTACTCGGTTTTAACTGGAAATAAAATGTTTACCCTTATTAGCTTTGCTACTGTCAACATTTTTAGATGTTTGATGTTTTTAAAAAGACATTTTAAAATTAGTAAACACAATATATATTTATATATAATTTATTTTCAATATTATATTTAACTTGTATCTTAGTTAGGATAGAAAAAATCTTCAGTCAAATGCTTCAGTAATTTAATTAATATATTCTATTCTATTCAATCTTTAAAATCTTTTGTTAAAGTAAAGTAGATCTGACTGCTTAGAAAATACAAATTATTTGTCAATTTAACTAATTTAGCTAAAACTATAAATATATTGAACCAATGCAGTGCAATAAAAAAAAAAAAAAAAAAAAAAAAAATAATATATATATATATATATATATATATATATATATATATATATTTTTTTTTTTTTATTTATCTTTTTATCGATGCTATACAATAAGGGCTGATTGAAAAGCTAAACGATTTCTAAGAACTGGAAAATTATTTGCAAGAGGAATAGAACTAAAAATATATAAATTTTTTAATATTTTAAATTTAGTTGATTTTAAAAAATAAAAAATTTATATGTAAGATTTTTTATAGTGCAATATTTATTTTAATTACAAAAAAGCTTACAATTAAAAAATTAGCAATACAAAAATATTTCAATATTTGAATATAAAAAATTCAAAATCTAAAAAAAAGGGAAAAGTTAAAACAACTGCCTAACCAAAGCAAGGAGCCAAGATGAGCAGCAGAAGATCATTTATGCTGTCTACATGTACAGCAATATTTCCTTACATTTACGTTTAAGTTAAGCTCATTTAGAACGCTTGGAGCAGCAGAGAGTGTTCTCATTGGTCACTTAACGATCGACTGCAGCGACCGCAACTCGACGCAGGCTCAACATTTGAGCTCGCCTTGGAGTTTGAGTGTAAGTGGCCCTATATAAAGAGCAGCAGCTGCAGCATTTCTTCAGTCGTCCAGGCCCGGTGGGGGTCAATTGTGCAGTGCAGTAAAGTGGAAGTGAAGTGAAGTGTGGTGAGGCAAATATTTTAATTGTTAATAATATTAAGTACTTTAAGCAAAATTGTAATAGTTATAAATAATTCTTAAGAATTGTTTAAATATTAATTATAAGGGCAAATGTAGACAAAATGTTAGTGATCGTTTAAAGACGTAGAAAACTTGTAAGACTTAGAAAATTTCAAAGACTTAGAAAATTTGGCAAAATTAGTAACTTAAGAAGACTTAGAAAATTTGAAAGACTTAGAGGGAAGACTTAGAAAACTTGGAACTTATGCAAAGCATCGTTAGTTAAACTGACATTAGGATAATAGTCGAATTAATTATTATATATGACAAAAACCGAAATTCTTAAAAATACATATGAATCTTCATTTTAAATTTAATTTAACTGATTTTCGATAAGGTTTATAATGAATAACAAAACAACGAGAGTAGCTATCGATTTTTGAAAACAAACGCGATATTCGCGTGCAATATACGGACCTAAGAAAAATAGTTTGAAGTCTCTAGCTCTCATATCTTTTAGATCGACGCGTTCATACATACGGACGGACGGACGGACGGACGGACGGATAGACAGACAGACGGACAGGGCTAAATCAACTCAGCTCGTCGCCCTGATCAAGAATATATAGACTTTATGGGGTCTGCCGCGCCTCCTTCTGCCTGTTACATACTTTTAACAAAACCATTATACCCTCATTTCCCATTTTTAATGGGTTCACGGTATAAAAACGTAAAAAATAAATAAATCACAGTCAAAAATTCCAGGAATATAGAAAAACAAAAATATAATATATATTACACGCAGTCATAAAAAATGTTCCGTATATTTTTAAAATTATGTAGATTTAAAATTTGTTTATTGTATTTTAATATTAATACTATAGAGTATCTACAAAAGCAAAAGCACATACTCCACCTGTGCTCTGATTCATAACTTGAATAATGTATTAAATATTTTACACATTCACGGCCGCAATTCGATTTATCAACTTGAAAGCATTTTCATTGTGCAATTATTAAAAACTTGAGTATATATACATATATAAATCGAAGTCAACAAATACGGGCGCAAACATACACACACACACACACACACACACACACACGCAAAAGGTCTTTGTCGGTTTCATATTGAGCACAAATTACGCATACGCTGCGTTGGCCGTCTCGTGCGTTCGTGCAGTCAGCGTATTGTCAAAAGTGGTTATATGTGACACAGTTGTGTTGTTGTTGTTGTTGTGGCTGCTGTTGTAGCTTTTGATGCTGCTGTCGCTGCTCCTGCTGCTGACTGTTGCTTAATAATATTTTGCTGCAGCAGTTGCTGTCTGTCCGCAATATATATTTTTGGTCTGTTGCGATGTTTTTGATGCGCCGCGCGGCGAAAGATAATTCAATTTTCATGGCCAGCGAATGCGAAATGGATTTTTAAATTGCGCTGCAATTGGACAGGCAACAGGATGCAGCTAACAACAACGACAGCAGCAACAACAACAGCAACAGCAACAGCCACAGCAACAAGGATGAGCTGACCACGCCCACAGTTTGACTTCGAAATGACAAATTTAATATGCAGCCCTTGATGCCGGCGTTTTGTTTGTTTGTTCGTTCGCCTCAACTGCAGTTGGTAGTGGATAAAAAATAAAATGAGAGATGAAAAGAACTTGGCCAAATGCCAGACTCAACGTCAGGCAGCAAACATCGAGACAATTTTAAGGCGGGGGAAACTACAGGATCTGCAGGGAGGAGACGGGGCTCAACTCCTTTTTTATCTGCACACTTTGTATGGCTATGCAGGAGTTGGGTCTGTCTCTGCGAGGCTCCATATGTTTGTGGATCCAAGAGAGAGATAGAGAGAGTGAGAGGAGAGACAGATAGAGAGAGAGAGATAAGGTTATGCAGCTCGTATTAAAATATTTTTGTGCATATTTCAGCTGCCAAAATTATTACAATTTAGTTCCGCAAAATAAATTTGCCTTTGCTTGCTTATTTTCTTCTATATCATACATATATTTGGCCATATATACATTTTTTTTCTCACATTTCTCACTTGTGGACCAATTTATCTTTTGCCCTGGAATGAACATTGAGTGCCAAAAAAAAAAAAAATAAAATAAATATCTACTCGTGTTGTGTTATTTAGTTTGAAGTTATTTAAAGTGCATTTTTGCAGCAAGCTGAATTTCGATTGGCATTAAATTTGCTTGTTAGATTTAATTGTTGGTAGTAGAATGATTTTAGTCCTGATTGGTATTTTAAATGAGAGAGAGAGAGAGACAGAAATAGACAGAAATGACAGAGATACAGTGAGTGTGTGAGAGAGAGAGAGGCAGATAGATATAGAAACATAAAGACTAATAAAGATAGTGCGAGTAAGAAGTAAAATAATTCCTTTGATCTTAAAGGACCTAGAGTTTCTCGGAATTCTGGAATAATAGATCTAATTCTGATTTCATATTTAAATTCAGCCCTGCAAAATTAGTTTGAAAAGTATGTATATTATAATAAGAATAATATAAAGCATTATTCTCTCAACATCGACACTTTATCATTAAATTTTGCACTATTCACTTTATTTACTAGTTATTCTTTCATTATACTAAACAGAATTTTCTCTAATATTTTATATTTCCATTAATCTTCCTGCTTTATATTAAATTGCTAGCCTTAGACTTTAATACAATTGGGCTATTTACACTTTCAATTACTTATTTAATATGTGAATCGTGCTCATCTTTTGCTGTGATCCTTTTTGTGCTTGTATTATATAACGTGTTGCTTTTACTCCTAATTGCAATGCTGGCTAAATGTGCTCTTGGCTAAGCCAGCACGAAATACATATATAAACGTATATAGAACGGGAAACTCTTTTCTGCTACAGGATCTTGTGCTTTGCTTTCGTTTTGGCTTTTCAATTTTAATAGAATTTTGCCTTATTTACTGCAACAATGGCTATAAAAAAATAAAGACTGGCAGCAACAGCGTAACATACAGCTTTAATTGTATTTTGGGCTCAGCTTTAAGCTAATGGGGTAGATTAGCTTGTAGAGCTTATGGAGTGGAATGTAGGAAAAATGTTTTGAGTTAAGATTTTAGTTTAGTTTTAATTACATTACCATTATTTATATTTTATTTATATCCTATACTTTTATCTTATTTTGTAAAAAGTTATTGGCTCGTATTTATTAAAATTTTGCCGTATAGAAAATATAAGGAACATTTTTGTTTTGTAAAAATTATAATTTATTTTTGCTTTACCTAAAAAATAATTTATAAAATATATTTGGTCTAAAATGTAATTTTTGAAGAAAATTTGCCAGTTTATTAAATTAATTTCATATTCTATTAACCTATTGTGAATAATTTACATACAAGGTTGAATAGCATTTAAAAGGCTAATTTTGGCCCTTTAAAAAATAATTTTTCGGGTATTTAATATTCGAGTAGACTTTTAAGAAATGCGCCTATTATTGTTTTTTATGATCTTTTTATATTTTTTACTTTTTACTAATCGATTATTTTATCTTATACATTTTATTTTAATGTACAGGGTATTTTTTAGTCGAGTGGCCTTTTAAAAATTATCATTAAAAACCAACTAATATGTATTTCATATATGTATTTATGTTTTTAAACTAAAATTTGGATTGAAGAAGTTTTTATATTTTTTGAGTGCCTAAAAATTAAATTTTATTGAAGAATAATATTTTTTTGCTAGTTATATAATTTCCTCTTAGCTTACAGAGTATCTATTAGTCCTAATGTCCTATCGAAAAGCCTTTATTTCAAGTTTTATTTTCTATTTTTGGTTTTTCAATCCTTTTTTGACGTCTTGCAGCAACAAAAAAATGTCTAAAGTTTTCATTACAGGAAACACTGGACTGCGTTTAGTTTGTGTTTCCTTTTGCCAGTCAGCCTTACATGTCTATGTATTATACATACATGTATATGTGAGTGTGTGATTGTAATTGTGAGTATGTGTGTGCGTGTGTGCTTATTTATTTGGTGTGCAGCAAAAATTCGGCATTGTGAACAATGAAAGAGAAATGTGAATGTAAAACGAAACATAGACGTGACCGAGGACTGAGAGTTTAGGGGAGATGGAACGTGGCATGCAGCATGGCTAACCCGGATGGACGACTGACTTTGCCGTTATGCCACATAGAACCAAACTGTTGACCGACTGACGCTTTTCCGCCTGCCGCACGTTGTTTATACACTTGCCGGTCAGCGGGGTATGCCTGGTATGATTGTAAGGGAGATGATGTTGGTGATGAGCTCAAATCTATGGGAGTAATTTTGATATTGAATGTGAAAATAGGCTCGTTTATGCAACTAGTTTTGCGGAATTTAATTATTATATATTTATGTAAAATTATGTAATCTGTAAATATACAGTATATTTGTTGTGTAGTAAAAACTAAATTCACCAAGATTATATATATACATATGTGTATTATCAGAATAACGCATCCTTCACGTTGTCTCTTAATGCTAAAATTATATTGTATATCATTTGACGAACATTTTTTTTTTTTTTTTTTTTTTGATAAAAGCCAACTAATAAATTTGGATTTCATTTCAACAAGAAATATTAAAAGTGAGTATGACCATTTACTTTAACAGTTTTCAATTTATATATTTTTTACATTTTCTTTTATTATAATTAAACATATTTTTCAATTTAATATGCGTGCTATACTTATTTTTTTTCTTTCACAATTTTAATGTCTACGCTTCATTTTTTTGATCAAAACCTAAACAAACTTTCTATATACAATCATATTTTTGTCCATATGAATATACTATTTGTAGCTGTAGCTGACCCAGGAACTATTGGATTGATATCAATACTTCTATTATATTTCAAGATATCATCACTAAATTTTACAATAATTAGCAATATTTTCTTTTAAATATATATATTTATAAATTTGTATGATAAGAGCTTTTTTTCTGTATTACTTACAAGCATACATACATATATTTGGCAATAAAAAAGTTAATGAATGGTTAAATAAATGTGTTGGAATTTTCATATATAAAGATATCATGAATCAACAAAGCAATTAATTAAGCTTTATTCTGTTCATAAAATGAAAATTAAAAAAATATTGCCAACATGAGTTTTCAATACATTATTGAAGTATTCTACAAAATAAAACCTAGAGCAGGAAAAACTTGTTTATTTTTGAAATATGTTGCAACGTTATATCAGACTAATAAATGACCTTTAAATGCTGAGCATGCAATAAAGAAAATATATAAATGTTTATACTATGATATTTGTTATATAAATTTTGTAATTTATAGCTATGCTTTATAGCCTACATTCTATGCTCTCCTTGTATTGAATTCTGTTAGGTATAGCCAAATATTTGACATTTGCAATTGGGCTTCCCTTTTCAAGGGTATTCAAATGTCGGCTTACAACAGTTTACTCAACGATTTCTTGTTGCATTTAATTTCATTTTTGCTGCTCCTCTGCTGCAGGATTGCGCTTCCCTCTACTCCCTCTCT
Source organism: Drosophila hamatofila (assembly GCA_035045345.1). Lineage (NCBI taxonomy): Eukaryota > Metazoa > Arthropoda > Insecta > Diptera > Drosophilidae > Drosophila > Drosophila hamatofila. Next base: position 13,241,048 of record JAWNPA010000019.1, on the reverse strand, counting down.
TCCTCTCTCTCTCTCTCTCTTTTTCTCTCCCTCTCTCCCTCTCTCTCTTTTTTCGGTCTGTGTGGCAAGGCTTCATTTCGCTTTTGGGTTTTGTATTTCATTTTCTTGCTGTTGCTGCAATTCCTGTGCATTTTTTGGGCGTTGTTTTAATTGCTGCTGACAACGAAACTTTCAACGCAAAATCAGAGTCATGTTTCGCTCGTTGCAATGCATTGGAGGTGCATTTAAATTCGTGTTGGCCAAAAAAGAAACTGATTGAATAATCGACGTAATTTTCATGGCTTAACGTGGCCGAAAAAATGTAAATTAAATTGAGTGCAACTAGAGTCAGTTAGTTGGTTTGTGCGTTCACATGTCTTATCTATACATGCGGCCAGCCAATCTCCTATGCAAATCCTCCATAAAGCTCGTTAAAGCATTTCAGCTTATATATTTATCGTCGGTTTGTTTGATTTGCGGCTGGAAACATGTGCGAGAGACAGCTTAATTTATTTAGATAAGCTGCTGCTGCTGCTGCTGTTGCTGTTGATGTAATTGAAGCTCTGTTAGCATGCAATTAGTTTGAGATTCTTCAATTTGTTTGAGATATTTAAGTAAATTTCTAATTTAAGTTGTATGCAAATTAAAAGATTACGAATTGCTATATTTACTTTTAGTCTTTATTTATTTGAATTGAAACTATTTTTTTAAATCTCTAGCATATTTTAAATATATAATTAAATAAATAAAATTATTTAATCTAAAATTTTAGATTTTAGTTTGAAATCTTTTTAAATAAAAAATACACCAGCTTTCAAAAATGTAAAAATTAAATAAGTTTATTAATGATTTAGAGATTATAATTAATACTAACTTTTTATTTTAAATTGAATATATTTAATTATTTTAAATCTACAAAAATTAAACAAAAAATACCCTTTTGTTAATTTAAATTTTTTAAGAGATTGAAACAAAAATAGTAAAGAGTTTTTAAACTTTATTATTATTTTTCTGGCTACATTTGTAAATGTTTTGGCAGAAATTTGCATTTATAGTATACACTATATACAGCTTAGTTGATATATATTTTAAATATATATAAATAAAATATATACAATTCACCCGTATATGCATCTGAATATAAATAGTGCTACAGCTGTCTTTATCTGCATCTTTCTTTGTATCTATATCTAAGGATTTGTAGTTCTATATGCAACCCACATGTAATCTATCTTTATAATAGATGTATTTAAGTGAATCTCAGTACTTTTATAGCAGGTGAATGGGCGTAATACTTTTACAAATGCGGCTTTAACCGCAATTCAGCAAATTGTTCAGGTCTGTCAGCTGCCTCATTTGTGGAATTAATTGCGAAATGACGCGACGCGTCATTCGCTGTGCGTATTTCACTCAATGCGAAATGTAAAATGCGATAAGCAACGTTTGGCATAATTTTTTATGCCGAAACACGTAGTTTCTGTTTTTGTTTTTGTTTTTTTTTTTACTGCACATACGACGATTGGCAGCTCGATTCAATGTACGCTGTCGATAAGCCCGCTGCCATGTCGTCGCCGGGACGACAACAAGGACGAAGAACTGGCTCACATTGTAGCGCCACACTTTGTCGACTTTAATCCGCAGCTCACGTAGAGTCAGGTGGACAGGCGAGCGGGTGAACGAAGTGGTTTGAGTGGGTCAGGAAGTGCAGCTCGCTGTGCTGTCATGTAATAAGTGCCAGCTTCCATTCAGTGGGCGTGGCACCTGAACATTTTCCATTACGCGCCAACTTTAATGCAATAATCCTCAACGTCGAACGCACGGACGAGTTGATAACAATTTCAATTTTTATGACAAGTCAACTTGCAACGGAACAAGGCGAAACGAACTCACCTCCACGGTTTTCTCGCTCTGCGGCCAAGCAATGGGTGCCACTGCCCGTGGCAGTAATACGCTGACTGCAACGCCAACTGCAGCAGCAGCAGCGAACGTAAAATGAAAGGAATAGGACGCAGTTGGAATACACTTGCTCTTAAATGATATAATATTGTTAGATGTTTGTATAATATAATTGCCAGCTATCAAAGCTTTAGATGCCAATTGCCAATGTTGACAGTTTGATGGGCAATTGATTTTTATAATACTAATAAATTTATTGTCTATGAAAAAGTATTTTTTCCTAAGGCATAAACTACTTTATTTATTATTGAATTTGAGCCAAAGCATCGTTAGCTATAAGAACTGGGAGCGGAATATAAGTTTATTGCATATAAATAACTTCAGCCACTTTAACAATTTGATTTTAATGAATTTAAATATATTGCTATTTTAGGCTAAATGTAGTTTTGACTTGTATATCAATTTATTTAATTTTATTTAATTTTTTTTACATGGCAAATTTTTATATTATTTTGAACAGGTTTTTTTGTACTTTAAGTGGCAACCGAATCTAGTGTTATATGACTTTTTTTTATTGGATTTTTTATAAGAAATGTATACAAATTTTTTTTTGGTATTTATTAATTTATTTATTTTTCATTTTGTTTTTATTTTTATTTTTCAAAATTAAATAAATTTGTTTATTTATATAATATAAATTGATAAATATATATATAATTTTTTATTAAAAGATCTTTTAAAATTTGACATTTAACAATGCCTAAGCGATCATTCAGCAGCAACAAAAATATTACTTTTTACTGCAGTTACTTCACGCAATGAATAAGAACAGCAGTTGAAAATTAAGTAGTTAACTCTGTCGAGCACAGCTTGCAAATAACTTTGCAAGTTTCTCAATGTCTGCAAATAAGTGTATTTTACTGAAACTCTGAGAAAAAACTCAGAGAGCAATCGATTGCTTCGGCTCTTCAACGACTTCGTTCGCAATCTAAAAGAAAAAAATTGTGGTTTTTCTGATCTGGTTGCTCCCCGGCCGTTCGGTTGAGTTAAATGAGCTGAGAGTTAAATGAGATCGAATCGTATCGCTCCTTAAACGATATTCGCGAAAAGAGTGTCACACGAAGTCCAGGCGCTCAAAATAAAACAAAAACAAAATGAGTCGAAGGCTCTTGCTCAGAGCGAAAGCGATTGAATATGATTGGTTGATCGGTGATTTTGCGAGCAGATCGTAAAGAATAAAACGCTTAGTTATTTGTAAGCTATGCTCTCAAGATCTCTTCTACAAACTGAACTTGATTTATTGAATAATAAAATGCTTAATATAAAGTACGTAAACAATTGCTTAAGAGCTTTGAGTTACTCAAACTTATATGTTATAAGTTGTCATTTAATTCAAAAAGTAATATTAAATATCGTTGAACTTTTTTATTATTTTATTAAGTTTATTATAATTAAATAATATTAAAATATGATTTTATTTTGATTAAATTTATTTTAATTAAATAATAATATTAATATTAATTTATTTTAATTAATTTATTTTCATTAAACCAATATTTAGTAAAGTAAATAATTCTTTTATGATTTGATTATTTATTGCATACAAAATGAACAATTTGTATTTATGTTTTCCAATATCTAATATTTTGTTAAAGTCGAGCTATTATTATATTTCAGTTCAGCTGAATGTTAGAATTCCGATTTGACTTAAACTAAATTCATAATAAAAATATGCGTAATATTTGCTTTTATAAATCTGTCTAAGGCACAATTTGTAGTCTCTACTCATATATGAAAATTGAAATAAAATTAAACACAGTTTTATATTTTGACAACTTCTCATATATGAAATCATAGATAAAATTAGGTTTTGGTGCATTTTGACAACTTGAACAAGAGCAGACATCTGTCCACAGTTAGTGTATATTTATGAACAACAAGAACAGCAACAAATAATAACATGACCGATTGCACCATTACCGTTGCCGTTGCCAACACTCGCCTCAACTGCAGGGCTCGTCTGACTGAGCCGTCGCGTTATGATTTATTGGCGTGCAACACGAACTCTCAGTATACATAAGTATATGTGTGTGTATGTGTGTATGTGTGTGCACTCAGCCATTTTTATGTGTGCAGTGAATGGTGAGGGAAAAGGGCAGAGCAGCGAGTGCAGCTGCTGGCATATCATTCGCACGGCTGTCAACAATTTTTGGGCTGCAGCCAGGATTCAATGCATACGAGATACATTCATGCTGTGGTCCTTACGGAGGGGACGCACTTAATTGCTAGAGAAAAAGCGAATGCGACTAGGTGTAGCTAACATAAATTGGCAAAATGGGTTTTCGGGCGACGCTTTGGCGCATCGGTCGCATCAGACGTGACTTGATGTGAGTTGATTAGCTAGAATTATGAATTGTGCATGTTTTTTAAAGTTCCATATGGCGATGTGTATGAGTAGATATTAGGTAACGAAATTATATGTTTCTTATGCATTATTAATAAAAATTTATTTTAAAAAATTTGTTTCTATATGAATTTATATATTTATATGTATGTATATGTAACCATTTGTTTATCTCACATACATGTATATGTATTCACAAAATATAGGATAATATTTTACATGTTTGTCGGCTCATTTTAATTACTTAAAACTAAAGATGTTTTACTTATTTTATTAATTAATAAATTTTTTTTGTATTGCTTATATTTAATTAGCTATTTTATACATTTATGTTTTTTTATTAAATATCTATAAAAATATTTAATATATAAATATATTTAATTAGTTATTTTATACATTTATGTTTTTTTATTAAATATTTTTTATATATTTTTTTTGTTTATATTATATTTTGAAAGTTTAATTTTAATTTAAAAGCAGAGCTCTCCATTTGCATTTTTTACTATTCATATTTGTTGTATATATTTATTACGCTATTTATTTCCTACATCAACATATTAATTTATTATTATATAAATATATATTAATATATTATTATATTATATGAATATGTATTTATAGTTTTTTATCTCGTAATGTAACTTTTGTAATTGTTGAGCACCTCAAAAAGTATTTTCTTTCTACCTGAGTCTTCTACATAATTTTATATGAACACTCACAATAATTATAATATTTTCAATAATTATTAGCTGTTTAGAGTTTATTATAATATTACGCATACGTCATGTATCACATACTTTTTCGAATTATGTACCGTCAAGATCCAATTATATAATTTTAAGTAGAACTAGCTCTTTTATATGTATACCAGGAAAACCTCAAGTATTAAAAAACCAGTCACAAATTCGAAGTAAAATTTCTACAAAATATCTGAAGCTCTTAAGACACTTTCGTTGAATTTTCTGTAGTTTATTTGTAATTTGAATGAGTGAGTGAGTGCTGACCATGGCAGCTGCTGTTAATTTTAGGCAGCCGTGTCCTCGACACACATTTCATTCGTGATTTGGGGTCGAGAGTCACGAAATCAATTGGCAAAGTGAATAAGCAAAAGTGAGAGCGAACGGAGCCAAAGCAAATTGTTTGGAATTTGCATAAATTATCAGGCTGGCAAATTGGAGCCACGGGGCACCAAATGCACCAAATTGAAACAATGAAGCGGCCATTTGTATTGCACTCAAAGGCAAATAGCAAAAACGAGGAAGAGGAAGAGCCAAAACGAAAAGAATGGGGCGTGCTCGCCTTTCGGCGTGACGGCGTGCTTCAATAAAATGTCGCCGACTTTGCTTCAATTTGCGGCAATTTTCGCGTCTTTTGCCATGCTGACATCCTGGCTGCAGTTGCAGCGGCAGCAGCAGCAGGAGCAGCAGGAGCAGCAGCGGCAGCAGCATTTTGTGTGAAGGACTCTTGCAAATGGCTCGTGAAATCAGGCACAGTCAGAGTCACGCCCACTGCCAACACCGCCCAAACATCGCCCAGCATTTGCCCCGCTTGGCGGCATATTGACAAAAAGACCCAAAGCGAACGCCCCAAAAATAAAACGAAAAGTCTTTTGCGTTAGGTTTTGCGCTTTATTTTAGTTTTTTTTTTCCTTCTATTTTCTTTGCCTGTTTTATTTATTTTCTTTCCGTTTCTTTTTTTTTTTTTTCTTCTTATTTTTTGTTGGGCCGGAGTCTGCTCTAAATTGCATTTTATTTGCGGTTTGTTGATTTTATTGCACAACTTTGTTTACAATTCTGCTTAAATTTCATTACACGATCCCAGTGAAACGAACCAAACGAATCGAGCAGCGAGACGGCGAGAGTGACAGAGAGGAAGTGAGACTGAGAGAGAGAGAGAGAGAGAAGGAGAGTAGCACAGGCAAACGGCGGACATTCAAAATGAATGACGAAACCTTGATATGAATTAATATTTGAGCAGTGGCCAAGCCAAATGCCAACTGGACCAGATTTTGTTACATGGAAAGAAGATATAGAGAGGGGGACAGAGAAAGAGGGTTAGCGCATGGGGCAGTTATATATGCTATATACACATACATTTATATATATATATTTATATATCGATATATATATTTAAACACAAAATGGGTCAATTGTGCACGATTGACAAATCGGGTTAGTTGAATTGTTCTGCCAAAAAAATGGAAGGAAGGAAGTAAATGATTGAAGTAAGCCTTTTAGCAGTGCAGATAGTTGGCAACTGAATAGGGGAATTAGGGAGCTAAGAGAAGAACAAAGAATGGGGAGATTAAAAATTTATCGCAATACATCTTTGTTATAAATACTTTAAGGATATTCATAAACAACAGTTAAGCTGAGCAGATCTTTTGTTTATTTATTATAAGAATGGCTAATAAAACTATGAAAAATTATCAATTTTGAGCTCGTCTGTTAAGGATGCAAAGTGGAAAGGAAGTCTTTGAGCGAAGCGCCATTATTTTCGCTATTCTAATTGGCTAATTGCACTATCGATGCCTTTTCATGGCGATAGCTGTAGTTGGCGATCGTTATTAGCATTGGATAGCATCATAGACTTAATACTAGTAACACCACCTGAGAGTTAGTTCACGAACTTTTCAGTCGAACTATAATATATGTAATCTAAAGAAAATTTATTATATGTTTTTACTTGTATATACACATTCATATTATTGTAGATGTATACATATTTTATTAATGCAGAGTAAGTTAATAATTGTCCTATGGTATAGTTTTACGAAAGCTTCTGTAAACTTATTTCAATAAGTTCGAGGTGGTTTGCAATTTATAAAGTGAAAAGTTCTCTACTAGTAAATAGATTTCAATCTTTCATTGTATCAACACTAAAAGCTGTTCCTAATCTCTACTAATTTATATACGTATATGAATTTATATACGTATAATTTATATTCGTATATGAAAAGTTCCTCAGATAGATTCAATATGCTGTTAAAGTATATGATATATATATGTATAAAACAGCTCCATGCTTTTAAAAAGCTTTTAAATTCTTTTTGTACAACATGTAAGCTGGAGTTAAATCTCTTTGCTTGTTTTATATTGTATTACCCAATCGCAAGCTACTTAACTGCTTAATTTCCATTATAATGTATATATAGTGTATATATATACGAGATATATATGTGTTTATCTTCGCATCTGTAGCTGGATCTACCTTGTGCCTGCATCCGTTTATCTGTTATATTATTAACAGTCCCGGGCATGCCTTCACCTTCAATACTCCTCCTTCGCATTCACCTTGCGTGCATTTTATTTAATTTGCTTGGCATTTTGTTTGCTTGCCTGTTTGCTTATTTGTTTTCATTTTTCATGCTTCACTCTCTGTTTGTTTCTCTTTTTCCGTTCCTTCATCTACGTTATTTTTTTTTTTATTTATTAAGAACAGGGAGTCAGTTAAAGTATTTTTTGTGCCTTTCTTTTTGGGTTGGGAGACCACAAATTCATTCAGTGCAGTCGACAAGTGTTTTTGACCTTTGCCTTGCTGCCTTTGACCGATGGCGTGTTTTCCATATATAACGAGCAAATCACATAGTTATCAAAGCCAAATGCAAGCAATTTCTGCAGTACTTGGGAAAGGTACAAAAAGCAGTCTTTCAAAGAAAAATTATACTGAAGTGAAAAAATTTCTTTACTGATAGTAGAAACAAACTTTATTTATGACTAACTATATAACTAACTGACTGTATAATAGTATAACAGTATAATAGTATAAAAGTACAGTAGTATATTAGTAGTGTAATACTTTAATTAATCATTATAATAGTATAATAGTAAATTAGTATAATAGTATAATAGTATAATAGTATAATAGTATAATAGTATAATAGTATAATAATATAATAGTATAATAGTATAATAGTATAATAGTATAATAGTATAATAGTATAATAGTATAATAGTATAATAGTATAATAGTATAATAGTATAATAGTATAATAGTATAATAGTATAATAGTATAATAGTATAATAGTATAATAGTATAATAGTATAATAGTATAATAGTATAATAGTATAATAGTATAATAGTATAATAGTATAATAGTATAATAGTATAATAGTATAATAGTATAATAGTATAATAGTATAATAGTATAATAGTATAATAGTATAATAGTATAATAGTATAATAGTATAATAGTATAATAGTATAATAGTATAATAGTATAATAGTATAATAGTATAATAGTATAATAGTATAATAGTATAATAGTATAATAGTATAATAGTATAATAGTATAATAGTATAATAGTATAATAGTATAATAGTATAATAGTATAATAGTATAATAGTATAATAGTATAATAGTATAATAGTATAATAGTATAATAGTATAATAGTATAATAGTATAATAGTATAATAGTATAATAGTATAATAGTATAATAGTATAATAGTATAATAGTATAATAGTATAATAGTATAATAGTATAATAGTATAATAGTATAATAGTATAATAGTATAATAGTATAATAGTATAATAGTATAATAGTATAATAGTATAACAGTATAATAGCAGAATAGTATAATAGTATAACAATATAAAAGTATAATGGAATAATGGAATAATAGTATTATAGTATACCAGTATAGCGAATATCAGTATATCAGTATAACTGCATAACAGTATTACTGTATAACTGAAAAATTGCATAGCTTTATAGCTGCATAACTATAAAACTTTATTGCTATATAATTGTATAACTTTAAAAGTAGTACATAGCACTACAACTGTGCTACAGAGCTAATGAAACAAAGCTGCAATACAGAAGTAAAATTAAAAAAATATATACAAATTATAATTACTGTCTAATATGTTCCATGCATTTTATATATATCCCTTGACTCCATTAGAAGCTGAATAAAGTTATTGACTCATCCCATGTGACCCGATGAACAAGTTCATAAAAAATCCAAACACAAATCAGCGCAGAGAATAAAAAACCAGCGCTGCAAACTATGCAACGAAAAAAAAAGAACACAACACAAGACTTGGTAAAATGCGTGCGAGTGCGTGGCAGAGCGAGACAGAAAGGGAGAGAGAGGGAGTGAGAGAGTAGGAGAGTGGGAGTGAGAGAGTGAGAGTGAGAGAGTGGCAGAGCATGACCAAGGACAGCAGCTAGCCTGGCTAGCGGGATAATCAAAAATGTTAATTTAGCAAAAACAAAAGCAGCAAATGAGAAATGTTTGCAAAAAAGCCGACGCCGAGGCGAACAGAGTCCGTACGATGTGAGCTGCGCTGTTTGCCTGGCGCAAATGACCCGCGCCAGCTGCCATTATCAGCCTTCATTCATGGATACCAACGGCAGGCGACAGCAGCGAACCCGAAGCCGAGCCGACAGCCGAGAGCCAAGAGCCGAGGCTAGGCGAGGCGACTTGAGTCGAACACGACCGGGCAGCAGCTGGAGCAGCCTCCCATGGCCTTCGGTTCGTGTGTATTTAAAAAGTTTGAGGAGCACTGGAAGCGCAAACAGGGATAAGCACAATGGAAGTCACAGCAGCTGAGAGACAGAGAGTAAGACAGAGAGAGAGAGAGAGAGCGAGCTTTAAGCTGGTATTAAGAGCGAGTGCAGCGCCTACAAGTGGCCTGTTTAAGAGAGCAGCAACAGCAGCAGCAGCAGCCGCAGCAGCTAAAGCTAAGGGCTCTCTTAATTTTGTCTCTCGGCGCGGCGCTCTTCGTGTGGGTGCCCTGTAGTTTTCCCGTTTGTAAAAGCCATTTTTCATTCATGCGAATTTACTTTAAATTAATTTTTTTGAGGGGTCATAAATCATTTTTGGCTCTGGACCTACGCAGCGAGAGCATGTGCGTGTGCGTGTGAGCTTATGTGCGTGTGTGTGTGTGTGAGAGAGAAAGTGTGTATGTATATTCATATGTGTGTGCTTGAGCTCTTGTGCATGAATGAACGTGCGTGAAATTTGAAATATTTTGAATTAGTTGCGTTTGCATTGAAGGATTTGGGTCAAGTGAGCGAACGGCCTATGATTCCCTCTGTAACTGCTCACATATTTTGACTGACATCGATAAGGGAACTACTTTTGGGTACTTAAATGTTTAATTAGGCAGTTTTTTAATTGAAAAAGGATTACTTTAAATTAAAAATGTTTTTTATATAGAAAAAAAAAAAGTAAATGAAAATAAATAAATATGAATAAAAAAAATATATAACTTATGTATAGCATTAATATTTTGTTTTTTCTTTAAATATTGTAGTTTTATATATGTACTTATTATATATACCATTATTATATACATTGTATATTTCATATATTATATTTATCATAATATTAATTTAACAACAATTTTATATTTATTTCAATCATTAAATTTTTTTTATAAAATAAATAAAACATGAATTATATTTTCTAAATTGTTTTGAAATGCTTTAAAATACAAAACAATTTTTTTTTATAGAATTTTGATAAAAATACATAAAAGTTTACAGCTAAAACTTTACAAATGAATTTTTTATTTATTTAATTAACTATTTATTAATTTATTTATTTATTTAATTTATTAAATTTTATTTATTTAATTCATGAATTTATTTGTTATTTTATTTTTCTTATTTATTTACATTTTTTTATTTCTTTTTTATTTATAATTAATTTAATTTTTGTTATACAGTTTCAGTCGGCCTACTATTTTCATGAACACATCCGCAAATAAGATTTTTATTTAAGAAATATGGATAAAAAAAAAAAAAAAATTATTTAAAGATGTTGATTTTTTTAAAATTATATGTAAGATATATCATATAAACCATTAAAAATTTGTTAATTCATTTTGTAACTAGAAAAAAAGTTTGCACAGTCCCAAAAATGGTAATGTTAAAATCCAATTAGACTCAACAACCAACTCAATATTCAATTGAGTGAGCCGCCAAGCAAAGCTTCCAGCACTCACACCCTGTATATGTACATACACACACACATGCCGCTGCGTAACTACCTCAAGCAAAGCTCAATGGTGCTGCTGCTGTTGCTCTCTCTTTCTCTCTCTCTCTTTCTCTTAGCTCAGCTTCCCGCACATTGTTTCTTGAGGCTGCTGCCTAAGCTAACATGCGAACTAGTTAGCGAGTCAGACTAAGCTGATGCGCTCTCTTTAGGCAGCCGCTCTTCCAGGCTGACGCTCGCGCTGGCTGGCTTCCAGGCACGAGCATCACGTTGTGTCGGGACGCGCGAGTTCCAGTCACGTTTTTAGCATCCCCATGCCGTTTGGGGGCATCCAATCCGTCTGCTGCAAGAGATGTGCGTTCGTGTGCGAGCGAGCTTAACGAAGTTCTTCGATTCGTCTGCTGCTGCTGCTGCTGCTGCTGCTGCTGCAGTGTTCACTTCCAGCGTCGCCTGGCTGGCAATTGCGGGCTGGCAGCGTATTCAGTTGGTGTTCCGGTTTCGGGTTGTGCTGTTAGTTGCCTTTTCCCTGCACAGCCAAAGCAGCAGAGCCAAGCGGAGTCGCGTCGCGGTCGTGCCTGTGTCAGTGTCTGCGTTTTTGTGACTGTGACTGTGACTCTGTGCGTGTGTGTGTGCTTGCCTATTTGTATGTGTGCGTGCGTGCGTGCGTGTGTGTGTGTATGTTAGTTATGTTGTCTGTCGTCGCTTAACACTGCGCGCGCGTTTTGTCAGTGTATGTGTGCGTGCGTATGTGTGTCTGTGTGAGTGAGTGTGTCTGCGTGTGCGTGTCCGTGTGCGTGTGCTCGTGATTGCTCCAAACAGTGTGACCATACATCTCCACATATATATATATATGTATATATCTATTTATATACATACATACACTAATACATAAGCACACGCGTACATGGCAACATTTAAGCGCCCAGCAGGATGCTCGAGCAGCAACAGCAGCTAAAAAATAATAATAATAACAAATTAAAATACATACAGCACTAACAGGTAAATCGGGCAACTAGTCAGTCACCTATATAGTTATAGAATTTATTTTGTATATATATAAATATATGTATATATTTATGTATATGTGTGTGTGTGCGTGAGTGTGCGTGTGCGTGGAATTGAACATTTTTGCCTTGCGCTTTCCAACAGGAGGAAATTGATATTCTTATTTCTTGTGCTTTTTTTGCAAAAAAAAAAAAAAAAGAAACAGCAAAAAATAACGGCACAAGGCTCGCTCTCTGCACTGTGTGTGCGTGCGTGTGCGTGTGTTTGTGAAAATTCCATCATCATCATCATCATCGCCGTCATCATCACCGTCGTCGTCATCATCATCATCGAGGCTGGCAACATTGTTGTACACACATTTCTTCTTCTTACACATCAGCCATCTCGTGCTCCAACCCCAGCCCAGCTGCCTCTTCCTGCCCAGCTCTATCTCATCATCTATGTATTTTATTTACTGGTTGCTTTGGCCTCAGTTCATCTGCTGTCGCTTCTTCTTCAGCATTTTTATTGCTGCGGAAAAACGAAATGCGAAAAACGAATTGCAAATGGCAGGCAAATTTCTAATTGACCATCAAATAAATGTTTCAAATTGCAGCAGCCAAAAAACGAAAAAAAAAAAAAAAAAACAAGTGTAGAAAGCAGCAAAAGAAGAAAAAGTATCTTTCAGATACATGTCAAGTGCAAGGCTAACTGTGTGGGTAGCCTTTACTCTCTCACTGTCTGCGTATTTCTCAGTGTGTATGTGTGTATAACAGGTGCCAAAAAATATATATGTATATAAATGGAATTGGCAACCTTTTATGCTCACATTGTGCTTCTCCATCCACTTGCACATTTTTTGGGGGGAAAATTGGCTATAAAATAAAATCATAAGAAATTGTTTCTGACATTGTCAACAAGTGAACAACTTGTTTATATTGCTTATGGATAGTGTGAATATTTGATTAGATAGTGCATGTGCTCAATTGACAGTTTAACAGCTAACAGAATTGGAATTTTTAAATAGTTTAAACATATGCTGAGGTCTTGACTGCTTGGAGAATGTTCGAGTAAAGTTAGAATGCTTAGAGAAATATTAGAGTGCAATTTAAACAGAATTTTTATCATAAATCAATATTATTTTTAAAGTTGTGGGAATTTTAATAATATAATGAAACATAATTATTACATAAAAAGACTCCCTAAGCTAAAAATTTTAAATGAATTATTTAAAGAATTTCTACCAAATAATTAAAATATATATATTTTTTTCAAAATTTTGTTAGATTTTTGAAACAATATATATTAAAATTTATTTAAAGAAAATATTTTATATATGAAATATCTGAAGGCATATTAATTCTCAACTTTTAATAACTATTTAAATACAATTAAAGAAAAAATTGACTTATAATAAAAATCAATATTAAAATATTCAAAATTTTTATTTCAAAAGTTATAGGAATTTTAATTATAATTAGATATTAACTCCTAGAGTTACAAATTTTAATCTTTATTGAAGCATTTATAAAAAAATAAAAAAAGGAATTTTGTTAAAAATTTTTAGAAGGTTTTAGATTTTTTTCAAATAAGATATATTTAAATTTATTTAGATTCCTACTAGAAAGATCTGGAATACTTTAAACATTTGAAGATATTTTCTTTCTCAATAAATATCTAATATATTATTATTTCTACTCCCATTTTCTCTTTTAGTCTTCAAAGCAACAACTGCAAACAATGGATGTTAGAACTAATTAGAAAACATACAAAAACAAATTCAAATAAATTAAAATAAAATACTGTTTTAATATACTAAGCAATATTTTAATGATTGAGTGAGAGGCACAGAAAAAAATAAATAAATTATATATACCAACAAATTTTAAGTGTTTGTGCAAGAAAATTTCTAGAGAAAAAGTGTGTGTAATATCCAGAAAACAAAAAATAAATAAACTAAGATAAAATTCAAACTCTTAATGAAGCAATTCAAAAAGGCTTAATAACCCAACAAATTTATAGTTAAAAATCAAATTGAAAATAAATTGAAAGCACAAAACTTTAAAATGTTGAAAGCAACAAAAAGAAAAAGAAAGTTTTGAAATTTATTGTAAATATTGAAAGAGAGCTGCAAATAGAAATCTTTACATTACCAAAAATATATACAACAAAATACCAAAAACGGAAGAAGAAGACGATGAAAATGGCCACTTTTTTCGCTGAATGATTTTTAATATTAATTGTAATAACCAAAATCAATTTGAATACGATATTTTCTATTATATAGAAAAGTAAAACAATTATATGTATATATATATATTAAAATAAACTCAAAGAAACGCGAATCTCAACTAAAAAACTCAATAAACAACTCAAACACGCACAAGATTGAATGAGAACGTTTTTATATATATAGTATATATATACATATATATATGTATATTGGTATATATGTATACATGTATGTATATATATCTATTAAATTGGCGACAGTTTGACATATTGAAACTAGTTTCTATGACAACCAATATCCAATGCAAATTTATTCATAATTCAAATATATAAAATAAAAGACAAAAACAAAGTTCAGCAAATTTTCAATCATTGACATTTGTGACGTAACATATGCATATTCGATAATCGCAACTAACTAAAAATAATACAAATAATAATTATAAATAATAATAGCTATTTTAATCGCAATTGAACTACAATTAAAATTCATTAACTCACACCAATGAATACATCAATATTCATGTTCATAATACCTACATCTAATTAAACATATATGATACGAGTATATGTATATGACACTGCGCAAAATTTGATAAAATATTTAATATAACTATCATAATACTAATAATAATAATAATAATAATAATAAACAAACAATAAATGGAATATTTATAGTATTCAGCTAGTTCAACTAAATCTTTATAACATATACATGACGACAACTAACTAATTGGAAAGCGACAACTTTTGACTTACTTAATACGGAAAGTTAAGGTAAGTTGAATTTTAATAAGCTTTCATTAGATATGAATATATATAAAACAATTTTGTGGATAAGCCAAAAAAAAAAAATATTTTAAATATCAAATGAATTTATGTTTGTTTAGCAATTCTCGGTTCTATTTTTTACGAACAGTAAGGAGAAGGAATTTTAGGGAATATAATAAATTTATGAATATATTAAATATTTGTTTAAGCTCTGAGCACAAATACACCTATACAAAAATCTTGAAATTTCATATTATTTTACCAGTTAAAACTAACAAAAAAAATTTCATATTATTTTAACAGTTAAAACTAACATAAACAATTAAGTTTCTAATATTTTATCAGTTAAAATGAGCATACAAAATAATACAAAAATACATTCTATTAGCTCAGAATGACTTTTAATTATACGTTTATGTTAGTTTTACAAATCCAGACCAAAATAATTGTTAAGAATTACAAAAATGTTGTATTTTTAACTTTTAAAACTCGAAGTCAATAAATTTTTCTTAAAAGTTTTTTTTAGGCTTAAAATTAAAGCGGCATAAACAATTTATTTTGATTTGTGAAAATCAAAGATTATTGAAATAGTTTTAAAATTGAATTCTAGATTAAATCTTTGAATTGAAATACGTAAAGTCCCACAACTTATGTAAGAATTGGAATTTTTATTTATGTTAATTTGATATACAAATTTTCATTACATCTGCTCAAAATTAGTTGACTTTGCCAAAACTAAGTTTGTCTTTTAAAACTATTGCTGTTTTCGTATTACTTTTCACATTTTAGTTCAACTCTGTGTTTAAAAAATATTGAGATCTGAATATTTATTTATTTTGTTGTTTTCTTTTTGATTTCAACTTTATTTTATTCTAAATTATGCAAAATTTACGAATATAATTAATATATATATATAATTAATATATATATAATTAATATATATATAATTAATATACATATTACAAAAATTTTTTTCACATTTTTTTACTTTTTACTTTCTTTATTTTCTATATTTTTTTCATAAATATACATACGTATGTTTGCTATATTTTGCATATTTTTTATAAATATATATTTTGTATATATATTTTTTATACATATATATATTTTGTATATATTTTTTATGTTTAATATATTTATTAGCTGAACTTATTAACTAAAAAAATTACTTTTTTAAATGATTTCATTCTCATTTTGTTTTCATTAGGCAGGCAACTTTGCTTTGGTACACAAAATCATAACTACAGGCACATACATATAATAATATAATTTTCCCAAATGTCCCAGACTCCTGGCACGCCCTTGTCGCCTCTTGCCCCGTGTTCCTCAATGTATTGCCCCCAGGTGCAACGTGTCCCCAAGTAGCCGCAGCTCGACTTTGGTGTTTGGTGTTTTTTTGTCGAGGTTTGGGTTTGGGTTCTACAAAGAATTTGAAAATTGTTCCATTGACCTTTGACGACCACGCAGTGGGGAAACACACGCATACACACACACACACACATACACACACATACACACAGCTGGCATGTGGGTGACTGTGGTTGGGTGGTTTTTCGTTGTGGGGCAATGCCCATAAGCAAACAGCACAGCCACCGCAACTCTGACGACAATAAAAAGCAGCAGAACAATTGCCAAATAAATAACTTGACGCTCGCTCAGCGCGTTTATTTGCTTTTGTGCCGTGGCCTGGGCTTGATTTTCATTTTCATTTCGCAAAACACATACAGAGACATATATACATATATACACACACTCATACACGCACACACACACACACACACACACAGCACAAGCTCCAGACTGTTGCATATTAAAAGTGCATCAGCTTCCTGTTTTTCTTTCCTTTTCTATTTTTTCTGTTGTTTTTTTTTCCTTTCTGTTTTTGCAGCCGCTGCTCATTTGCCTCTGTCTAAAAATCTGAATCTGAATCTGAATCTACGTCCCCCCCTCTCTCACTATCTCTCTCTTTTTCTCTCTCTATTTGGCATTTTTTCTTGGTTTTTTCATTAATAATATGACACAATTCCTTCAGCATTGTCCTGGCCAGCTGCGCCTGAGAGCACTTTTGGCTTTGACGCCTCCTTATGCTCATTATGCTCATTTGAGGCTTTGTCTTCTAGAGCCTGTCCGCTTGCTCCCTCGCTCGTGCTCACACGCCTACTACTCTCATTTGCCAGCCAACGTCTTTTTGCTTTTTCTTTCATCATTCATTCATGCAGCACACAGTCACATACACACACACACACACACACACACACACACACGTATTGAGTTACTTCTGCAAAATCCAAATGCAAACACAGCGGCAGCAGCAGCAGCAGCAGCCAAGGAAACCCACAAAACAAAAGTGCAATATTCACGTGTGTGTAAATGTGTGTGGGGGTGTGTGTGTGTCTCTGTGCGTGTGCTTGTATATGTATGTAGGTGTATGCATTTTCATTACACTTCATAATGTAAGGTTGATTTGTTTTTTGCTTAATATGATCTTGACTGACTCTTAAATGATAATTTGCATATAAAAATAATAATAATAATAATATATTAGTAAAAAAAAAAAAATAATTAAAAATAAAATAAGGAATAAAAAATTGAATAAAAAGAATAATTAAAAACAAAAAATAATAAAACATAAAAAATAATTAAAATTAATATGTTTAAAAATAATAAAAAAAATTAATAAAAAAAATTATGAAGAACTAATCTGGTTATTAAAAATATAAAAAATAATAATAAAAAAAAAAAAATGAAAAACAAAATAAATAAGTAAATTGCTTTAATATAAAGTTACTACAGAATCAAAATTATTTTATTGTATAAACAAAAATATGCTATATCAATAGACTTATAATGTAAATAGAGATCTTTTATATAATCATATATACATATATATATATATATATATTTATATACATCTATTAATATATAGTTTCTTAAATGACCTCTGCTTTCAAAATCATTCATGAATTCTCAGCGAAAACCAACTAGTAATAGCAATTTAGCTATAAAGAATTTTTGGAGAACGTCTAGATGTTATATTACATTAAATATGATTTGTGATATATGATATATCAATCAATACATACTCATTTATGTTTTTCAAAAATTCTAGAGATCAATACTTATCAATTACGCTTAAAGTCCAGCTGATGCTCGGACTGCTTTTATTATTAGCCAATTAATTGAATATATAAACAGCAAAAACAACAGCATTTCAACTGATAAGAAACTACATTAAATGTAATAAGCCAAGCCCAATAAATACCCTTCATCTATACAAAAGTTTTACTATTTCGAGCAATTATGCAAAACGGTTAGGGTATTCATACATGCGACATTTGCATACATATATTTTTTTTTTCGGTTAACTTTCATTTGTTGACTGCTCTTGTTGTTGTTGCTGTTGGGCGACGTCCTTAATTATGTGCCAGAGCCCATGACTGACTGCCACAGTGGCACACTGGCAAAAAGGACACACACGCAGGCGAACGCGAATAGGCGCGACTTGTGCTCGTCGTCCTTCGTCCTAGCTGTTGTCCTGATGTGTCATGTTGGCCAAGTGCGACAGAGCGAGACAGTGTGTGTGAAGAAGAGAATGAGTGGGAGTGAGAGAGAGAGAAAGAGGGAGAGAGAGTGAGGCAGAGAGCAGAACTCGAGACTCAAGTCCTTGTTGCGCTTGTTTTTATCGCTCGTGTTTGGCCGTTCTTGATGAGTGTTGTCGCCTCGTCGTTCTTGTTGTTGTCGTTGTTGCTGTTTTGCTGCTGTTGTTGTTGTTGCTGTTGGTCGCTTTTGAAGAGCGCCGTTGTAGTGGGTGTCATGTCCGTTTAGCTGTTGTTGTTGTTGCTGCTGTTGCTGTTTGCCTCGCACTTTGAGGCGACGCCGCCTGCTTACTGCTTATTTATGTATGAAGGACCTTAAACTTTAGCTGCAAATGAAAATGGCTGCGCGTAGCACACACACACACACACACACCAACACACACAGACACAGAAAATCAGTTGATGAAAGCTAGTTAAAAAATTTAGAAAGCACAGTTAGTTGAACCATGTGACAGAGATTAATACCCTTATTAAAATGGAAGGAAGGATGGAAAAAGGAGTTAGCTAATATATAAATAATATTTATTATAATATGGGATTATATATATTTAATATAATTATGAATGTAGCCTGTTGAAGCTTAAAAGAAGAAGATTATAGAAGTACTGAATTTCTTATAAATAATAAATCATTTTATTTTAATCCAAGTATCTATATATGTATATACATTTATAAATATTTTTAAAAAGTATTATTATGAAGTATATTTTTTGACACATGTTAAATAATTATATTTTATTTTAAAATTAAAAAAAAATTAAAAAATTGTATAGAATTGTTTAATTTAATTTCAATTTTATTTATTGATTATATATTTATATATATATGAATATATATAAAAAAAAAATAAAGTAAAATTAATATGAAATTAAATAAAAATACTACTTTTTACTATTTACTAAATATGTAGTTATACAAATATATATATAATATTCTATAAAATAATATAATAAATTAAAATAAAAATAAAAATAAATAAAATGAAGAAAAGTATGATATTTTAATGATTCATATTTTTAAATATCAAAAATAAAACTAACAGTTTAGTTTTAAATAGAGCATTTTTATAAGAGCTGCATTTTGTGGTTATAAAATTCGCTAAAAGCCCTAACATAAGCAGTGCTTCAAAATAGGAAATATGGCTGCTTTAGACGCAAGCTCCACAATTCCCTCAAATTATGTATGTGAGCAAAACTTGAGGCAGAAAACTGAAGGAATATCAGACAATACTTACTACTTCTTTCACCTTAAGCATTCATAGGGTATCTAAAACAAGTGTCCAAATAAAATGTTGTAGCTGCTTTTTAATCACAGACGGCGACACAACTTTTCCTGCCTGGCCGCCTGACTGCCATTTGTGCAGTTTCTCACGTGTGCCAGCATCCTTATTGTCCTTGTTGTCGCTGCCGTTGAAACAATGCTCACATATTTCTAGCTTGGCTGCGTTTTCATAACCTTCGCTAACACGCAAAAAAATGTGGACGGAAAATAAGGCAAAAAAAAAAAAAAAGTCTAAAAAAATTTAAGGTTAAAAAATTTGGTTTTATTATTGTTTGTGCCACTTAATTTGAAACTAGGCCAACGCAAAGGTTGTGCCCCCAGCAACTAAAATAAAAACGAAAACGAAAAGGTCACAGTTTGGCTCGTATCTCAAAGCGTTCGTTGGACATTTTTCAATAGGCTTTTTATCTATGCAGCTAAAGGGGTTAAGAAATTATGTGGGTATTATGTCGGAGCTCATGAACAGCTGGCAGGCAAAAGCCTGAAATCAGTTATGTTAAAGATATAGAACTGCGATTAATTAAATCTAATTATAGTTATCATTTTTAATGAGTGATTTATATTTTTTATAAAAAAATGCTAATGAAATAGCTTATTATAAGTTTGTTTATTCTGTTTTAATTAAGCATTAATTGAATTATTTTTTGTTTATTAAAATTGTTTAATTTGTTGTTTGATTTTTAGATTGTGTCATGTGTTTTGTTTTTAATTTTATTTTCCATTTTTTTCTCATTATTTATCATTGTAATTGAATTTTTGTTTTAATTTTTATATATTTACTTAACTAAAAATGTTATTTAAATATCTCAATTCTTATTTATTTTATTTAAATAAAATGAACTGGATATTTTGTAATTTAGATTACAATTATCCCATTTAAAAATTCCTGTTGAAAAAAACTTCATGTAAATATGTATGTATGTATGTATATGTAAATATGTTATTTTGTTGAATATTTAAAAATCTTAAATGCAATCATTTTATTTAATTTATTTTACCTCATTTATGTAAAAATAAATAACAATATTCAGAAAACTCATAATAATTATTTTATAATAATTTTCTTATTTTTTCTTATATATATTTTTTCAACAACATTTTCATAGCATACTTTTGTGCTGCTAGTTTAATTGGAATTGGTATTTCTTGTGCAGTATTTTTTTTATTCAATTTTTTTTGTTGGCATATTGAGCTGCGAGTTAATCACGCATTGATATCATTTATTAATAACATATACTTATCTTTGACTTTTTACTGCTCAACCGAGAGTTGAGCGCAAATTCATAATTAAAACGATTGTCTAATCATTTGGGACACAATGTGTTCTCATCGTCTCTGTTACCTTCTCTCTTTGTCTCTCTCTCGGCAGTAAGTTGGCGAAGACCGTGAGATGGCTCAACACTTTGCTAGTTAAACTGTCTGTTCACATACAGCGCCACCCTCGCCTCCATTGTATGCTCCTCTAGCTATGCCCAGGCGCTATCCCTATCCCTATCCCTATCCCTAGAACGTTACGTGTCTGTGCATTGAGCAGCAGATGTCACATGGGGTTGCTAAAAGTTTTCGCCGTTCGCAACTTGGATAATTTAACAGTTAAGCAGCGGGACAAGCACTCTGTGTTAGTGTCTTTCTCTATGTGTGTGTGTGTGTGTGTATGTATGTGTGTGTGTTTGTTTGTGTGTGTGTGTAAAGGATGTACCTTTCGTTCTACGTGAGATAATGCAAATTTATGGCTGGCAATTAGCGGGTCGTGAATCGCAACCAAAGCCATGGCAATAACTCAAGCGTACGAACTTCGACTAGGCCCAAAGTTTTTACCCTAATTGCAGTTCGCAAAATCTCGCCCAGGCACAGTGGGTGGGCCTGTATCTTTTGTCAGTGACTAAACCAAAATTCAGTTAGCGAGTGCGCTGAACATTAATTAACACACCGCGCATATGTGTGCATAGGTGAACTAAATGAAGTTGCGGCTACAGCAACAGAGACAACAACACCTACAAAGCAAAGCAAAGCAAAGCCAAGCCAAGCCAAGTAAAGCAAAGCCAAGCAAAGCTTGCGCCTGAACACGTATTCAAAGCACACAGTTTTTTACGCGCACTCAACATTTGTAGCTATTGCTGTAACTGTAATGGGGAATGTATCTGTATCTGTGGGTCTTACTGAAAATGTATCTCAATCACTAACTGAATACTCAGCGAAAAAGTTGTGTAATTAATTTTAAATAAATAAAATTTATTGAATTAAAAAATATAAAAATTAGCAGATTAAGAAAATTGAGTTTTAAAATAGTTTAAATATAATTTTCTTTCTTTTTTATATGTCTGAAAAATGTCTTTATAATTTTAAAAATATTAAAACAGTTGGAAAATTTGAGTTTCTAATTATTTTAACTATAATTTTTTCTGAGTGTACAATAAAAATATTAAAACTTGCAGTTGAAAATTTTGACTTTTTAATTATTTGAAGTAATAATTTTTTTCTGAGTGTATATGCTTATAACTATGTTCATAATTCACAGGCTGAATTTATTATTTATATCTCTCTAAAATTTAATGTTGGTGTTTCTTTCTATTTATATATAAAAATAAATCTGTAGATATATTGTAAAAGAGTTTATTTAAGTTCCACTTTTATTTATTCTTCGCTTTTCTCATTGAATTGCCAGAATACACTTCCCGTTAACTATAGTGCTATCCCCTTTAATTCTTATTGGTCTACAATAATACTTAGAAATATTTATATAACATAGACATATTTATATATTTCTTAAATGTGATTTGCTTGTATTTTTTATCTAAGGGTATGTATAAATAAATCTGTATATACACTTTGATAATTTTGTTTAATCTTCAAGCTAAGCTGGAGGAAACGAGAGAAATCTCTAGCATTTTCTAGAATATAGTTTTATGATTTTTTAAAATTGTATATAAATTTGCAGTTTAGCTTTAAGTTGACATAGTTTTTGTCGTTTTAAAATTAATTTATTACATTTATCTGTAATATATTTCTTTTAGTGTAAAGACACATATCTGAATCTGTTTCTGTTGGCTACAAGAGCGCAAAGCATCAGTTGCAATCTGACTTCAATTCAATTATTTTAGATTAGAATGTGACTGTGTCACAAGCACACCCAACAGACACACACACACACACACAGACACATGGACGCACACACACCCACACTTTTGTTTCTCTATGTCAGCTGTCATTCAAGCGTTCATATGTTCATTTTGTTTGGCTCGCCGGAGCGACATGCTGGATTGGAAGACAGAAAGCAGGATACGTGCCCCGTGACGCCAGCTTTTGCATTGACAGTTATGCTGCTGCTGCTGTTGTTGCTGTTGTTGTTGTCCTGTGTATATGTAGCTCACTGTGTGGGCTGCAAAGAAAAGAAACCCAAAGGCAAAAAAACACACACACAAAATCTGACATATGTGACGTCAAAACTATTGTATTTTTGGCTTGACCGCAACTAACTGTCAAGCTAAATATATAAAAGTTCACTTAAGCTTCCTTAAATTCCACACAAAAATGTGATTGCTTATAAATCATATTTTAAATTCCAGCTAATTATTGTTATTATTAACATTTATGTCATGATTTTCTCACACTACAGAGGCAACAGTTTCCAAGGAATCTACCTGCTTTGGTTCTCTTGACCTGCTTATAGAATATATTTGCCTTAGCAGGTAGATGTCACGGCTATGGATAGATAAAGAGCCAGTTCCCTAAGACTAGAGTGCACTTTTATGTAAGAATTTGAAGTGAAACCAGTTTGTAATGCCTAACAGAAAACTTTAGAAAAATCTATGAGTCAAGTCACATTATTCTATTTCCTTTTGATAAGAGTAGGAAAAATCATATCATATCCGAGAACCTTCTATACAAACTTATTAATATAAGCCTAGGCAATGAGAAATCTGCAAGGCAATTCACTTAGTTCCGCTCGAACGCCTCTTTGTGATTCATAAAGAAATGTATCTGTGTTATGTACTATAAGTGGCAATTGCAGCTATTTTCCAGATTATCGGCATCTTTTTATGCGGGCGACTTAAGCGAATTATTAAGCGGGTATTATGATAGTCAGACACATCGAATCAACTGACAACGGGCACCAGCATTTCACTGTCTGCTGCAGCACAGCGACAGAAGCAGCAACAGCTGAGTGCACTTTGCCAGCATCCAAAATAACACTAGACAACAGGATTTTCAAAACGTTTGTTGTTAATAATTAGTAAAAAATATTCGTTAAATTGATTGAAAAAGAGAGAGTTTAAATTCAATAATATTATATAGTAAAAAATATATAATAAAATATATATATATATATATATATATATATAATAATAAATAAAATAATATATATAAATAAATACATGTTTTAATTTTATTTTATATAAATAATAATACAAATATGATAAACAATGTGATAAAATATGAAATTGATTGATTTGAAATAGATTTTTTTGTAATTAAAATATACGAAGAATAAAAAAATTGTATTTCATATTTTTCAAGTTTCTTTGCAATTGAAAAAGCATAAAGAATAAAATATTTATTATTAAATTTTCATTTATATTAATGTTTTCTATACAATTTCTTAATATTTTATTATGGAATTTATTTGCATTCTAATTGCTCTTAGCAGCTACACATCGATTATAAAATATATATACGTCTATTGCGTATTTATAATATATAAAGAAATCAGTTTTCTATATTTAAATTTAATAGGTTGAAGCTATTTCCTCGATCTTTACGATTATATCAAGTTGAGCTTAAGTATAGCATTCAATTGTCCTTATTCTTTCATCTTTTTATTTTGTTTATATTCAAAAAGCAATTTCCCTTAAAATGACTTGAAAAATATTCCGAAGGTTGTTGTCTAGTGTAATTTACGATATGAATTCTTCATCTGCCTGCGCTGTCCTGACTCGACTTGTCGCTCTATCGATGCATTGCAACCGTCCGCTCCGACTGACTTATCAGAGAGACGCCGCGAAAAATATGAGAGAGACAGAGAGAGAGGGAGGGTGCATGATAGTGTGTGTGGGATAAAGAGAGACAGGAATTGAACAAGGGTCGAAAGTTATCTAGCGACGGATGTTTTTGTTATTATTATACTCGATTTTCGGATTCTCCAGCTCTCCAGCTAAGCATCGTTCGGCCCATGTAAGTCAGTGCTGAA
This sequence comes from Drosophila hamatofila, assembly GCA_035045345.1. Classification (NCBI taxonomy): domain Eukaryota; kingdom Metazoa; phylum Arthropoda; class Insecta; order Diptera; family Drosophilidae; genus Drosophila; species Drosophila hamatofila. Next base: position 13,215,768 of record JAWNPA010000019.1, on the reverse strand, counting down.
CTGAAACTCGACACGATCGGTTGATAGAATGAAACAAAATTGTGTTGCTCTCTGCCTGTGGCTGTGCATGCTGGGCACAAGTCTGGCCGAAAGGGAAAACTATTGTGAACGCAATGTGACAACGAAGAGCTTGATGCCTGTAACGAAGCAACGGACCGTGATCAAGCAGCCGTCCAAGTGGAAGCTGTGGAAGAAGGCGGAGAAGATTACCGAGTTTTACAATACGCACGAGGAGCAGATTAGCTACAAACTAATTTCAGAATGCTGTCCAGGCTATGCGCAAGTGGGCGAGTCGGGGCTGTGTGAGCCAGTGTGTGAACGTGGCTGTCCGGCTCATGCCAGTTGTGTGGCACCACAGCGCTGTCAATGCACCACCGGCTATATCTCGGCCGTTGCACATCGGGATGGCAGCCACTACTGTGAACCCATCTGCGAACGTGGCTGCCCAACGGGCACACATTGTGTGGCGCCCAATACATGCGAATGTAAGCCAGGGCATCAGCCTCTGCCGCCCACCGGAGATGGAGTCAGTGCGCCCTGTGCACCGGTCTGCCAGGTGGGCGACGGCTGTGCCAATGGCCAGTGCGTCGATGTGGAAGTCTGTGCGTGTAATCGTGGCTATTTCTGGAATGCCGAGAGCAACAGCTGCCAGCCGCGCACCGACGACACGATGATGAAGTTGACCAGCGATGATGTCACCGAACTGGAGGAGTATCTAAGCAAATCATCGTCCACCCCATCGGCATTCATAGCCGCCGACTGTGAAGTGGGTTTCATACTCTATGCGGGCGAATGTCGCGCCGAGTTCTTTGCGAGCAGCGATACCCGAGCAGGAGCGAAGGAGCAGCATTGTGCTCAAACCGGCTGTGGTCCGCATCAGAGCTGCGATGCTCTGGGCAAGTGTAGCTGCAATGCGGGCTATGTGGAGGAGGAGCGTGAGGATGCGAATGCTAAGCTCTCGTGTCGTCGTGGCCTGCTGGAGCAACTGTTGAGCATCGATCAGGCGGCCGATGATGACAATGAATTGAATACTCTGACAATACCCATTGTGGGCGTGGCATCGGGCGCATTGTTGGTGATTGTGATTGTGGGACTGGTGACTGGAGTGCGTCGCCGACGCAAGCAGGAGCCGAACGATTCACTGCCCAAGGAGCCAGTGCTGCAGTGTGAATATACACAGAAGTCATACGATGTGGATGAGTGGGTGCCATAGTGGCAGGAAATGGAGTCCATGGAGCAGAAAGAGGAGCAGATGCAGCAGCTGGAGAGCATTGGCTGTGTTTATTGAACTTTTGAATAGATAGCGCATAAGTTTATGTCTTAAATAAATGTTTTAGATTGTTTTTAGAGCAAATTTTTCTATACGATTTGTTTTTATTTATATTTGTTTTTTATTTATTTTTTTTTTAATTGATAAATTCCATCCTTATTTTACACACGAGTGTTCCACTGCCTTTTAGGTAACTTAATCTGAAGAAAAATTAATTTATAAACATTCCTAGGACGTTGGAAGATTACAATCACAGGATACTGTGGGAAAGATTATTATTATAAGGATGTTTGAAGGGTATATTTTATATTTTTGATCAGGTAGCTCTAGAGGGTGTCAGATTTGTTTCAAGAGCTGAATTTTGTAAGTTCTATCAACCAATTCGCTTGCATTTACTGCTTCACACTCGTCTGAGTTTTCTTTTTCGGGAAAAATTAGCAGTAATTATGACAAATGTGAAAAAAGGCAAAAGGAAGAAGAAAGAAAAACAATGAATGAATGGAGATCATAGTCAATTTAATGCTGATAGGCTAGCGAGGGGCACACAGCGGCATAGCCAAAGGTTCACAGAGAAACATAAGGAAAGACACACATAAGGGCATAGAGTAATGCAGAGAGGGAATGGAAAATCAGGGAAACACACAGAGAGACAAAGAAATCATGCGACTGAGCGTGAGACTGAGACTGAGAGAGACCATATGTAAACAAACGCTGCCTACGTTGGTCTCATCCAGCATTCCTCCCTGTTGAGTTCTCTACTCAAGTAGGGATCGTTCTCATGCTCAGCAGGTAGTTTTTTGGTCCATATTTAGCTATTTTTAACTATTTTATAGCTAAAAGCAAGCTACATTGGTCGAAATGCGAGCTGATTTTTATTGCTGTATATGACATAGTTGAAATGAAAAAAATATGCATAATCTATATACAAAATTATAAGTCTTAATAAAATTAGTAGATCTCATAGAAAATCATTAAATTTTTAAATTTAATTAGTTTTTTTTACAAAGTTGTCATTGAAATATAATTGAATGTGTTTTTTATTGAATTTAATATGAAATTTTATATATTTTTATATTTAATAATAGAAAATTATTTTAAATATTAACGGAAATTTTATTTAATAGATGAATGATGTTGTCTGAGATAGCATCAGGTTTAAGTGCACTTTTTCCATAATATTTCATTATGGATATAAATAAATTTTATATGGATGGAAACAATATTTTATATTTATATATATTTTATAATTATACAAAATTTTATTTCAAATTGCAACTGTAAAAACTTTTAATGGAAAACAATTCCTCTATTAGTCATAATATTTATTTAATGAATCCCACATATGTATTTCTCATTATTGAATAAAATAGCTGCATATCATAAAATAAAACTGATTCATGAATTTCCTGCACTTTGACTTTTGCTCTTTGACTTTCTTTCACACACTCTTTCTACTTTCTCCCTTTCTATCTTTTTGTTTGTGTTTCTCTCTGTTTACCCAAGGACAAGTTGATAAGCGACATAAATTAAAGAGATTTATCAGCGGACATACAAAGACAATAACAATTCTTTTCTTTCTTCATTTTTTTTTTTACCAAGAGTAATTAAAATAAAATGAGAGTTTTATCAGCAGCTCAACCAGCTGACAGCGGGAAATAAATTGTCATATATAGCCGAAGATAAATGTTGTGCTAGCTGGGCTGCTAGATGCTGGCTTTATTCTAGAAGGATTTGTAGCTAAGTTGTACAATATCTTGAAAGGCATAAATAGAGTATACTGAAATATAATATTAGAATGCATATGAAATTATCCAAATGAAAAGACATAGAAGTTTATGCAGCCTTTGATAAATCAAAAAATGTCTTGATGAAAGGATAAATGTTTTAATAATAAGCCTAAAATATATATTTATATAATGTATATACATATATGTATATAAATTAATACATTACAAAATTTTTTTTTTTATATGAAAAAAGATAAAAAATATTAAATATAAAAAGCAAAAAACATAAACAAAAAATATTTTTTCAATACATAAAAAAATTTGAAAAAAAAAAATAAAATATGATAAAGTTAAAATATCCAAACATAAAATTTTTATATATTTAAGTATTATTTATAATATAAAAAAATATTAAAATGATACAATAAAATAAATAAAACAAAATATATAAAACATTAAACATATAAAAAATATAAAAATATTACAAATAGAAATATATGATATATAAATTATTATATATTTATATAATAAGTAGACAATTACACTACTTAGGCAAATATTTGTCAATGCTTGTAATCTTCTCTTTTTTTGATAAAAATATTAGTTTTTTAATTTTTTATTTATTATTTATTTGCACTATAAATTCTGACTTAAAAAATGTTGGCCAAATTATATTTTTTGCTAGATTTTCTTCTTTCTTCTTTGGTCTATTCACAGCTAAATACTTATTTTAAATTTCAATCACTTTCTTTTTTATTTTAGTTCACCTCAGTTTATTTATAAGATATCAAATGGAAAAAATTTGTCAACATTTAAAGAAGACATATAATCTTCATTTCAAATGAGCATATGTAACCGCAAATATTGTGCATTTATCGCCCGAAAACGGGCCAAGCGAATGGGTTCCCCGAGCAGTCATATATGCACTCATCTGTCGATTACGTGTATATATAAATAAAAAATTCATAAAAAAGGCAAGAAAAAAAACTTAAAATGGCTAAAAATACGCACACACACACATGCTCACACACGCACATTGACAGAGTCCTGCTGTCACTCTCGCTAATGTAGCTGAGAGTTTTTTTTTCGTTTTTTTGTAGCCATCGCTTTAATATCCATAGCAATTTTTTATCAGCTTCAGATATACATACATGCATGCCATATGCGTTAGCATATGTGTGGCTGTGTGCGTGTGTGTGTGCGTGTGTATCTGTATTTGCAGTTGTAGCCGTATCTGTAGCCTGTGTATCTGTAGCTGTGACAGCAGTACAAAGATCTTTTAGCCATAATCGCTGCACATTTATATATTTTTCGCACTAACCCACACACACACACACACACAGTTACGCACACACTCACACACTTGCTGAAGCTTTAAGGTGCGCACTAGACAGTGAGTGAGCGGCGAGAGCAAAGCGCGTGAGATGAGAGAGAATGCGTGAGAGCGCGTTAACTTTGGCAGGCAAAATCTTGAGCAAAAAAAAAAAAAAAAAAAAAAAAACGACTGAAAACACACACAAAAAAAGACAACCAACAAGCAATTTCTGACAGCAGCAGCCAGTCGGGCAGCTACCCTAACCTAACCTCAACCCCCCCACAGATCCCATTCCTCCCGCCTGTCCATATTTCCTTTGGCGTTGGCGTTGGTCCTTGCAGCAGCAACAAGGATACTTAAAGCTTCTTTAATTTTTATGTTGTGTTTTTTTCTTCTCTTCTTTTTGTCGGCGCACGTTGAGTGCGTCTGTGCCCCACTGTGCGAGTGTGTGTATGTGTGTGTGTGTGTGTGTGTTTGTGTTTGTGTGTGTGTCTCAACCATTCTCTTTGATTGCTTTTGTGCGTGTGTATTTGTATTGGTAACCTTTGCTGGCTGTGCCAACATTTTTGCGTGGGACGTTGCCCAAGGACATGGACTCGTTTGCCTCGTTTGCCATTTGCTTTACTATTCCTGCTGCTGTTGCTGCCGTTGCGGATGCTGCTGATGCTGCTGCTTCTACTTATTCTAACTGCTCTCTTCTTATATGTATATATATATATATATATATATATATATATATATATATTTCTCTCTTCTTCTTCATCGTCTTTTTTGTATTTTTGTTGCATACCTACTTTCTTATTTATTTATTATTTGCTGTTTGCAACATTTATTTTTGGCCAAAGCACTAAAAACGTGGCAGGTACTGCATTTTAATTGAATCGAGACTTGACAAAAGGCTAAAGGTTGGCACGTTTTACATTTAAATATGGAATTTCCTCTTAAAATAGAAGTGCTTGCAATTTCAAATAGACATTTTCTATAGGCAAAATAAAATAGATAGATAGAGGGAGAGGGAGTCTGCAGTTTATGGCTTAGAATTTTCAAAGGCTGTAAAAGATATACAAGAAAATCGTTTTTAGAGCTGGATTCTTAACTGTTATAATAATTATGATCGCAGCTTTTATTAATTGTATTAACCAAAATTCTTGTTTTGCGAATAAGTTGAGTATTTCTATTGAGAAACTCTAAGGCGAGTGTTATTCTTATTTTATGTATTATTGGGCTTAGCTTATAAGAAGAAATTTATATAAATGTATTTATAGAAAATCAAAATAATATAAAAAGTAATAAATAATAAAAAATATATATCACTAAAATATTAATATTAATAAATTTAATAATTTAAAAACTAACAAATAATAAACATATAAAAAAAATTATAAATAAAATAAAAATATATATAAAATATTTATATAAAAAATACAAAAAAAAAAAAAAAAACACAAAAAAAATTGATTTAAATAAAAATAAATAAATTTTTGAAATGTGTGTAATAAATCAAGTAGATTTATATTCAATTATAAAAAATTGTATAAATATTCAATTATATAAAAAGGAAAAAAGTAAAAATATGTGTCATATTACGAAATATTCATTATGCTTAAATTGAGCTGTTGCTTACAATAGAGAAGTTGATATATAAAAAAAAAAAATGAATAGGTTATTCATTATATTATATTAAAGCGCATATTAAAGCTTTATATTAATGCTTTAAATTGTATAATTATAAAAATGATATTAATTCAAATAATAAATGAATTTGATAAATATTCAATGCATAAATACTCTATATATATATATTATACAAGTTTGTCTGTTAGGAATAAAGTTAAACTCTGCAAAAACTTAAACAATACAATTTTATATAGTATATATTATTTAGTTTTTTATATATATAGTATAATATAGTATTTTATATAATTTATAGGCATTGCAAATAATTGGAAACAATGAATACAACTATTATTTAGTATGTCTCTCGAAACTTCGACTTTCAGTTTAGAAATTGTTCGTTCCATATTCAGTGATTTGAATCATGATATTTTTCAATTATTTAAAATTCAATGCTTCTGGCCACAATATATTCAATATTCCATATTTTCAATATATAATTTTTACGAAAGAAATTTAATTTAAGTAAAAATAAACTTAAATTGCCAAAGCTTTAAGACATATATGTAGATACATTTATCATTCCCACATTCTATCTACATTCATTTTTGTTTCCATTGCAATTTTTTCACTTGAGCAGCTCTGAGAATATTTCGTAGCTTATTGGTATTTTATGACGTTCAAATTGATTTATTAAGCGCAACAAGCAACATAAAAGCAAACGAAAGCACAGAAACTTTTGAGCGCAGTAATTCCCTAAAGTTGCAGCTTAGCTGTTGCTTCTCACTTTTCATTTTTTCTCTCGTTATTTATTCATATATCTTTGCTTATTTTTGTTTTTTTTTTTTTTTGACAGCGTCTTGTGTATGCAGATGCAGCTGTAGCTGCAACTGCAGCTGATAAAACTGAAGAATAATGGGGCGTGCTGCTGCGTATTTTGCTATATACTTGTTGATGCCACACACACACATATACACACACACACACACATACATGTAGCGCCAGCGTCTGTTGCAGCTGCAAAAATGCATTGTCAGAAAGTAGGTCGCTGCTATTGCAGCTGTCTCTCTCTCTCTCTCTCTTTCACCCGCTCTCTCTCTCTCTCTTCCCCTCTCTTTCTGTATATGCAAAGCAGTTATCAAATATTAACCACTAGTTGCGCCCTGGTATGCAGCCTGCCTGACATGGCTGTCAGCCTGCCACGCCCACCAGCGCCCAATTAACTGGTGACTTTTCGGTTAGCTAGTTTATGGCCAGAAGTTTGCCTTTTTTTGTTGCCTCGTTTCGATTTGGCTTGAGCTGGAACTTTAGCTTTTGCCACTTTTGCTGTCACGCCCAGTTTAACAGCAGCAGCAGCAACATACAGCTGACCTATTTTTGCCAGTCACACACACACACACACACACATGCAGATTTTCATATTACTTACAGCTAAAGCAGGCGAGAGATACACACACAACTATAGCAACCACACAGCATTGCGTATACGCCACGCTTTGCATATGTATATGCATAAATGAAAGCCAGCTGCATAGCTGCACATGTGTGTGTGTGTGTGTGTGGGTGGGTGTGTTTGTGCGTATGCAACGGGTTTCAATAACCGTTGCGTTGGCGTTTCGGCCGTTTTTTGTTTTTTTTTTGCTTTCATAATTTGCAGGCCCAATGTATCCTGCATTTTATTGTCAAGTTGCGGCAAGGCCACGCCCACCTGGGCGCACCTGCAATTAAATACACACCCGTGTACATACATACATACATACATATATATATGCACTTCTAATGCATGCTGCCCTGAAGTATGTTAATAAGTTTCGCATTACAACTGCGGTCGTGAGCTGTGTTTTAGTTTGAAGATACCCTGTTTGAGTGGGGGTGAAAGGGGTTTAAGTGACTTAAAGCTGCGGTTGAGGTAAATCTTTGAGTGTTGCTATAAAATGAGCACGATGAAAGTTAAAGACAAATCTTTAAGTGTTGCTATAAAGTAAGATATGAAAGGTAAAAGCAAGTCATTAACTGTGGCCAGCAATGTAATGTGATCTTTATAAATCCTCCTGCATTTAAGTGAAGTGAAGCTTAATAAGTTAGGAGAGATATGCCAGTTTTTGTATGTTCAGATAGAGTTTTAGTTCTTTAGCTATACCTTGTATATTTGTTGAAGAGAAAATATACAGAGGAATATAGAAAATTTTATAGTTGAAGATGAAGTTATATTTTTAAATTACTCTTTAAAATATAAAAAAAGATGAGGAGAATTTTTTGAATATTTAATTCGAAATGTCGCGCCAAAATATAGAAATGCTTTAATATAAACTCAATTTGCTAACTTAATTCTTTACACAATTATATATAACTTTCACTGCAACTAGATTCCTTACGGGGTATGACTCACTTTAGAGTATTCGGAGTTGTTTATCGGTTGCATAAATTCCTCGATATATCAGCAGTGTTTCAATATAAATTCCTTCAATTTGCTAACTTAATATATAACTCTCACTGCAGCTAGATTCCTTACAGGGTATCTACTAATCGGATATGCACTTATTCCAGAGTATTCTGAGTTGTTTTTCCGTTGCATAAATTCCTCTATAAAGTATATAAACTAATGAGAACGATATGTCAGAAATGCTTCAATATAAATTTACTCAATTTGCTGGTTTCATTCTTTTAAATAACACACTGCAGCTACATTCCTTACAGGGTATCTGCTAATCGGAGATGCACTCACTCTAGAGTACACTTAGTTGTTTTTCCGTTGCTTTTTTACAAGAAATGCTCGTAAACTGCACTTTATATTAGGCTCTCTGTGACGATCCTGTATGTGTATGTGTGTGTATTGTCGTGTGAGTATGTGTATGTTAGCTGACATTCATAAACTGCTGCCGGCCAAGTTAGAGAAAAATATTCACATTTTTATGCTAAAATATTTGTGCAGTCTCTGACCTAAAAAAAATCGTTAAATGTTTGAAAAGCGGTTTCGCTTTTTTTTTTTCCTTTTAGAGAGCAAAGTGCCCAACCCACAAAAGCATTTAAGTTAATGCACGTGGCACTCACCAACACACACACACACACACATACACGCTCACATATACTATTTGGAAATGTGGTTTGACAGGTTAAAATGTTTTTTTTTCCTCGAGATGGTTGGGGTGGTTTTGGGTGGTGCTGCTTGTGGTATCTTGTTTGAGTTGCGAAACTGAAACTTTGCGGTTGCCTCAACATTTTGCTGCAAAATACACACATTTTTCATAAATACTTCAGGTTTTGGAATATGTTTCATTGTTTCATTTTGTTTTGTGCGCAAAACTAACTAAAATAATTGCTGAAAACTTTAACAGCGAAACTTTGTTGTTGGCATATTTAATTAGGGTTAATCAAATATATTATTTAAACTTTATAATTAAAATTAGCTCAAATTTTAATAGGAAATTTTCGCAAGTTAGCAAGGCAAATCAGATGAAACTTGAACGTTGAATGAGAGTGTTAAGAGAAAAGGTGATGAAGTAGGATGGCATAAACAAATAGAGAGATCATTGGAATGCACTTCTTAAATATATAAAGATTTTATATAAGATAATAGATGAAAGAGATTAATAGAAGAAGGATAAACGATTAAATATACAAATTTTATCTTTTCTAAGATAAAAAATTGAATTTATGTCCTTCTCTTTTATAATAATAATTAATCCTTAATCTGTTTTATTATATTCAAAACTAAAATTATTTATAGAGTTAATTAAGTCTTATATACTTAGTTACAACAAATAATTGTATTTGAAGCTTTATATCATTTGATTTATGAAATGCAAAAAGTAATTAAATTATTTAAAAATAAAATATAAAGATCAAAAATTATAAAGAGATACATGTTTATTAAAAAAAAACAGCTTTGAAGTTTATGATATCATATTATATAAATATACATAGAGTAAATAAAGTTTTTTCTATCTAATATTAAAATTTTTATGAAAGCTTAAGAACAAAAAAAAAAAAAAATAATAATAATAATAATATAAAATAGTTTGGACTCAAACTGAAAGTAAGAATTCATATATTCTATATAAAAATTCATATATTCATATAAATATATTTTATGTAAAAATTATTTTTATTAAGAAGAAAATCATTTAGGTATATTAGCAAAAAAATTTCTGTAATTATTTAAACTGCATTAATCATTATAAATTTTTAGAATTTATTTTCTTTTCATTTCTGTTTAGTTTTTCTGATATTCACAAGAAAACTATGCAATTATCGATATAAGGAAACAGAAACTATTTCTTTTTATTATTATTTTTTAAGATTCCCCAATGCAATTCACATTTAATATGCTTAAGCAGAATGAAAATCCTTTAAGATATTTTCAAGTTATGAATGTAGTTAAATAGTTTCAGCAGGTCTCACAGCTTGTTAGCCAAGGCTCAGTGGCATGTGACCCTGTTAGTGGGCCATTCCGTCGAATGATTTTATTTGCCATTGCAATTCCTAAATGAGACATGACACGAAATAGAGAGGACAAGTGAGAGAGCAAGTGAGTGAGAGAGTGAGAGGGAGAGGCAGAGGGAGAGTGAGAGAGCGGATGCTGTTAAGTGAATGTTTAATGCGCTCATAATGGTTGAATGTGTGGTCGTTAACACCTGTCATAAAGTTAAAGCTCAACTGCATTTGCAGTGCGACAGACAAGAAGAAGGTGAAGGTGGAGGTGGAAGTGGAGGCGGAGGTACGCCCAGTCAGCCACACCCCCTTCTCGAACAGCTAGCCTCCCTTAATATAATGCGTCCCCGCACTCAAATTAACAATTTGCCGCCTCAATTAGAAGATAAATGTTTGTGTATACCAAGAAGCTGGCGAAAAAGGTTAACGAGTCCCACACACACACACACACACACACTTACACACACACATGCATATAAAATTATGCTGCAATATTTTGCAGGGTCTAAGGGGGGGGGGGGTCTAAGGGGGTTGCTAAAGCAGGATATTTCCGGGGCTTTGGCCAACAGCTGCGCGTCAAATAACTCAACTGTGCGTCGAGGCGAAACTAGGGAAGGGGACAGCCAACGTATGTGTGTGTGTGTGTGGGGGGGGGGGGGGTTTGTGTAAATGTTTGTGCAGCTAGCGGTAAGGATGTGGAGCAGCCCAGACCAGCCCAGCCCAGACCAGCTCAGCCCAGTCAGCCGTCTTTCGCTCCCTCTGTGTGTCGCGCTTTTGCACGGCAGGGCACGGCATCCACGTCGTTGTCGTAATGTTGCCTGATTATTGGAGCAAAAATTAATTGAAAATGTTGGTCAATTGCCTTGCAGAAAACAGACCCTAAAGCAGCCTCCGCCTCTACCTCTACCCCCTCTCTCTCTCTCTCTCCCTCTCTCTCACACTCTCTTGGTTAGTCTTCCAGCAGAGCAGCTACGCAGCTGCCTTTGGCTTTGTAGAAGCCGTGTTCATCATAAAGTTGGTTATTATTTAATATTACTCTCAGCCCACGGTCTTTGCTTGCACTGCTGCTCCTGTTGCAACTATTTATAAATCAGCTACAGCTACAGCAATAGCTGCAGTGCACCCGCAACTTCCCGCCTCTGTCCAGGCAGCGTTAATTAGTTTTAATGGAGTTTGCGGCCAACCGGCGTAATCTTCGTTCAAAATAACAAGAAAAACAGAAAAGAAAAAAGAATTATGGATAAGCAGCTCTGGCAGCTGTCGTGTTGATCCCCCCCTTTGCGGCTGCTGCAACTGGTAAACGTTGAGCGTTTCCTTAAATGCAGTTTACAGGTGCAACAGGATATCGGTTTATTGACGAAATCCTTGTGCTTGACTTTGCGAACACTCGAGGCTGACTCTTAAGTGCTTCTCCTTTTGTTGTATTGTTTAGCTCAAGAGATTGTTCAGTTTATTGTGTGTTGAGCAGCGCAAAGGGGCTTGCGAGCAAATTGTTTTGGCCATATGCTCAATTAAAGAGGCAGTTGGGCTTCGCCTTTGGATTATGATTATGTTGTGGAAGTGCTTTAGATTTAACATTTTGGCAATTAGATCAATTTATTTGAATTTTGCTTTACCTGCAGAGATTGTAAGAATATCTAGATGAGACTGTTGATTGAATGTCTGCAGATTCGATAAACCAAGAGTTTAGTTAAGTAAGTAGATTAGAGTAGAGGTTTTTTGATGTAGAATTAATTTCAGTTTTAATATACATATATATATATATATATATATATATATATATATATATATATATATATATATATATATATATATATATATATATATATATATATATATATATATGAATATATACATATATTCTTTTACCATTATATATAAATTGTATAAATATTATTATTATTTACTATTGCACATATGTATGTATATAAAAAAATCTATTCCAATTTTTATGAATTTTTATTTATTATTTATTGATTATTATTATTTACTTTTGTATGTATGAATTTCTTAAAAAGATTTATTTCAATTTTATAATTTTTTTAAAAATATTTTTAATAAATTTTTATTTTATTCATCTATATTTTTGTGTTTACACATACATACTCACTTCTTACATATATTTTTATAAATATATTTTGAAATATATTTTTTTATATATATTTTTTATATATATTTTTGATATATTTTTTTCTATTTTTAATATATAATAATATATTTTTATTTTTATATATTCTTGTTATAGTTTTATTCTATATACATGTTTTTATGGCTATTTATGAAAGTTTACAGTACACCATTTCGATGAGATAGCTAGAATTTTTGTCCTGTATGAGTTGGCTTATCCCAGCTCAATCTAGATATGCCCCTCCGTTCGTCTATGTCTCAATGTTTTCCGCATTTCATCATTATCGATATGATATCGATATTTTGATTTCAGGTTTAAAACAGAAATTGAACACCATAAAATCTAGCGTCAACAAATAAACTCAGTCGATTCCAGTAGTGCAGTTTAATACTTTACAGTTTATGTATTCAGATTTTTGTATATTTCTCGTCCTTCCTTCTAAGAATTTTATTACTGTGCGCACGTGTTTTTGTTTATGTATGTATACAAAAAGAGAAAAGAGATTCATGTACGCTGAGAGAATGACTGAAATAGCAGCTTTGACTACGGCTTAGAGCATTTGCTAACTGGACATGCCCTACTACAGCAACTAAAGTTATTTTAAGTTTTGGTATATATATATATTACTATAATAGACGACTTTTCATAAATTTTTGCTGCTTACTTGACCCAGTTGCTCTACAGCATCAACAATCTAAATAAAATAACAAAAGGTCCGAAATATTCTAATAATGCGCCAGCTGCTGCGTAGCACGTTGGCTTGCAATAACATGGGAGGGCAATACAATTTATTGCACTATAATGAGTGCAGGGCATGCAGGAGATACTATATGCATATATATATGAGTATGAAGAGTATATATATATATATATATATATATATGTATATGTATGTATATGTACAGATATACCCTATAAAGTTTGTTTGTTAAACCGCAACTACAAAAGCAATCAAAATCAAAATGAAATTGCGTGCAGCTTCCAGCAACAATACACACACACACACACACACACACACACAAACACACACGCTTACCGAGAGATATTTACACGCAGTTGCCCTCGAAACTGAACATGGAGGACAAACATTAACATTTCTATGCGTGCCACAAGGCCTATAAGTAGGCAACAGCAAAAAAAAAGCAGTAAAAAAAAAAAAAAGAAAAAAAAAGAGGGAACACAGCAAAAGGAATTTCCAGCAGCATCCAGGGATAAATTCAGTTGCGAGCTTTTTGCCAGACTCGTGACACAGTGAACGAGAACGAGAGCAACAGAGAGAGGGCGAGAGCGAGAGGGTCCTAGAGAAAGAGAAATGAGAGCGAGTGAATGAGTGAAGTTGCGAGCATAAGAGTAGATATAAGCGCTCTCTTTGCTCTGGCAAAGCCAACAAAACTAATTCGATTTGTTGTCAGCTGTGCCTGTGTGTTGTGTGTGTGTGTGCCGCTCGCTCTTTAACTGTTTGTTTATGCGTGTATATTTTCTGGTTTTTTTGTATATTATTTTTTTTGGGTGCCCAGCCTAATAAAACTCATTAAAAAAGCAGCGCAACGCCCACGCAGGCGGCTTGGCCCACGCGGCGTATGTGTTATATTTTTCTTGCTGCTGCTTTCGCTTTTCTAGGCGACTGCTCTTAGTTTTGTTGTCGTTGTTGCCGTTGTTGCCATTGTTGTTGTATATTTCGCATCGTGACATTTATTTTTACTTAATTTATTTTGTGCGCCGCCGCTTTGCAAATTTCCACACTGTCGTTTTCCCATTTTCTGCGCATCTTTCCGCTCCCCTGCTGCTCTAATACAGCTCCCAGCTCCCTAGCTCCCTAGCTCCTTAGCTCCCTAGCTGCCAGCTCCCAGCTCCCTAGCTCCCAGCTCCTACATCTACTCCTACTCCAGCTGGCTGCTGCTGACTGCTTGCTGCCTTTTGGCTTGTATCTTGTGCTGGCTTTTTCGGCATTCGCTTTGCCGTTCGTTTCGTTTATTTGTGTACATACATATTTATTTTGCAGCATTCAAGCCCGCCCCTCCCTCCTCTCATTTCATTTCGATACACGCTTCCAGCTCATTTGCCGCTTCGACGACAAAAATTTCAGTTTTCAGCTTTTGGCTAACATGGCGAGCGTTATGGGGGCTTGGCTGCTGCTGAGGTGCACAAATTTATTGGTTGTGGGAGGGAGGGGGAGTGAAATGGGGGAGTGGGAGCGGTTTGGCGAAAGGCAGGAGGCAAGGGTGGGGTAGGTAGAGGGTGGCCATCTGAAGTGTTTGTATGTGAGCGGCTTTAAGTGGCAGGCAACGGTGTATGTATGTGTGTGGGTGTGGGGGCAGGGCGGCCATTGGAAATATGGGTCAAGTTGTTGCCGCCTGTGCTAAAAATTAAGTCGTCGCTGTCGCAGCTGACGCCGCTGTCGGCGTCACTGCCAACGTTGCCGTCATGGCAATTATTGCTGTTGCGCATTAAGGGTTAATCCTTGTGCCTTATAGAGTGTACAGAAATAAATTTCAGACGCTGTGAATGTATGTGTGTGTGTGTGTGTGAGTGTGCATATGTTGTGCCAATAGGCAAATGGCTGCCAGTCTTGACCATGTTGTTGGCCTGCTTCTGTTGGCCTCCTTTGCCGCCGTCGTTGTTGTTGCTGTTGTTGTTGTTATTGCTGGCTATTTTGCGGCTGGTTAATCGGTAACAAAATATGTTTATTTATGACTGCAGCTGCTAAATTTTATTCATACATATGAATACATATATATGTATGTATATGTATATATTTTTGCTCGGCTTTGTAGCCATTGGGCATTGGAAATGAAATTCTGGTCGTATTTAAGCTTTGGCTATTTGCTTTTAGGGCCATGCTTAAATATGGCCAATCAAAATGAGCTATAACTATTTTTATACACATTCAATTTCATTTGGCAAGCTAATGGAAAAATTCTTGGCAAGAGTATGAAAAATATGGTTTGGAGTTTGTATGTATGTGAACTTCTCGAACAAAAGAAAAAGTTCTTTAGAGATGGACTCAATTTTTATTCAATATTTGTTTAATGCTATTAAAAATGTTTTGTTAATATACTATTGTTTTCCACAATTTTGCCAATCAAATGTTTTTTATTTTAAATATTCTGTTACAATTTTTTTTTTATTGTTGAAATGATAAGTTTAAAAATATAATTAAAATTAAATATTTTCTATTTTATTTGGTTGCTTGTACAAATTGTTATTTAAAAGAATAAATAATTTAAAAAAAACTTTTTATTGTCGTTATTACATCGACGAATATATTTTTTGATTATTTAATTTAACAATATTATGAAAAACAAAAAGTTAATTTAATAATAAAATGATTATAATGATATATAAAATAAATTAATTTTGTTTTGAATATAAAATATAAAATCTAAAATTTTATTTAAAACAAATTTCGTATTAAATAGTATTGCATATAAAATATTAAAAAAAATCATTTACTCATAATATTTCATAATTTAAATTCTATATACAATAGAAAAAATAAGATTTAATTTATAATAATTGAAAATATAATATTAATTAAATTTATTTTCGTAAAGAATTTGTTTTTCAGTTTCCCTATTTAATTCAGAAAAATGTATTCAATTTGTATGTTCAATTTAAACAAATTTGCATTTTTTTTTCTTTAATTATTTTCTTTAATTAATATTAAATCAATTTATTTATTAAATAAATTAAGCAAATTAATTATTCAAAATTCCTTTTCATTTTAAATACCTTTTTAATTGTTCAGCAGGTGATTTGTTCTTTTTTTTTCTTTTTAGTTTAAATTTTTGTATCAGTTCTTCAATAGTCTCATTTCCTTTATATTTGACCAATTTGTGTGTGTGAAGGCGCGTTAATTAACAACCTGACTGTTGCTTAATAATGTGCATAAATATCTTTTGGCATATTTGACACCCGTATCTGGCAGTTGCAGCCCTTCCCGAGCATATGCCAATAAATAATTGTCAAGTAAATTGGAAAGAAATGCGAGAAAACAATGCAACAAGAGCCAAGAGGCCAGCAGGCAGAACGGGAGTACAAAGAGTGTGAATGTTAATGTAATTCAGGCATATATGCATTATTTAAGCAGGATTTATGAGGGACTCTATATACTATATACTACATATATATACTATAGATATATATATGTACGTATATATTGAAAAAGAACAGCAGAAAGTATGTTGGTTGGCCAAAGTGTTGCCAGTGTTTTAATATATGCATGCATGCATGCATGCAGGCAGCAATATATCTGCTGAAGGCTGTCAGGCAAAAGCGACCGCAGCACAGTACAGCACAGCACAGCAGGAGCATCAAATAGACAGTGTACAACCAAACCAACAAGCAAACAAACAACCAAACAAACAAACAAGAACAATCGACAAACAGCTTGACAGAAATGCCATGCGAACATCGACAGCGACAACTGGCAAATATTCATGAGACATGTTTGTCATGTTTGTTGCAGCCATAGATGATGATGATGATGATGACTGCCCACAACCACGCCCCCCCTCCCCACTCCTTCTCTCCCCTTCACCCACGCCTGGTCTATGCTGTCCGGCCATAAATTTCATTTCCTTCTAAAGCCATGTGCGTTCGACAAAAATAATTTATTTGCATTTAAAATGCAAAATGCGACGCCAAACAATTGTTTTATGACCCAAGCGGACGGAACGTGAACGTGTTTTATTGGCGCCCGCATTCGCCACGCGTTCATTGCACCCATTGCCCGAGCAAAATGGGCAATACCCTGTAATCTCTAGCAGACCAGCACACAGCGGAGCGTGAACCAGACATCTTCAAATCAAGAGCAGCGGGCGAAATTGAAATGCAGTTCAAGTAGCTGCTGCATTGACTCTGGCAACGAGTTGATTAAAGGCGCCCAAGTAGGAAGAGGGAGAGGGGGTGGGAGAGGGGCAAACACACAATGCTCTGAACGAGTGCTTTTATTACCTAGACAGCAGCAATTGATGTGCGTAATTAGGGAGAGTGCTGAGCTAAGAGATTAGTAAGCAGAATTGAAACAGAGATAAATACTTGGACATTTTTCAGGCAGATAAATAATAGAAGTTAAGGGAAGTATTGGGAACTTAAAAACAGAATTAACTTAATTTAATTCCTTAAAAAAAAAAAAAAACAAACAAATAATTAATGAAAGGAAACTATTTGGAAATTAAAAAAAATATTATTTATTTCTTTCAAAAAATAAATAAAATTAAATAAATTTAATTTAATAAACTATTTGGAATTTGAAAAAAGAATATAGTATAAAATAAAAAATATAATTATATGAATTAAGTTTAATGAAAGATAAATATTTTTAGTTTGAAAAAAGAATTCATTTTATTTAAATATTAAATATATTGAAACTAAAAGAAAAATATATATAAAAAAAAAAATTAAATTTAATGAAATTACTATTCATTAAATATAATCAATATGATAACTTGATTTTTTCAATGAAATTTTTAGTTTTATTTAAAAATAATTGGAATATCAAATTTTAAGAATTCCAACTATTTTTCAGACTCCATCTTTTATTTAATTCTTACAACAAAAATATATTAAAAGAAAATAAATAAAAATTAATAAAATTGCTTTTCATAAAATCTAAGCAATTTAATAATAAAAAAAGCAGAATTTTATTCACAAAAATATTAAATACTCATTAAATAAAATTTAGGCCATTTCAACTATTTTCTAGACTGTTTTCTCTCTCCAGCAATATACAATTTGAAAATTTTTAAAGCTGCAAATAAATTCCCTTTGAAAATCTGTGCACTGTAATTTATGTTATATGAAATTTCTATATAGATTTTTATGTACGCATATAAGCTGCGCATTGTTCGATATGTTGAACTATTATATACTTAAGGGCGGTTCCAAATTGTGCCCAGCGAATATGCTTCCAGCTCATTGATCAGTACTGAGAAGTTGGGGGTGTTGGGGGAGGTGAACGGCTCGCGTGAACTATGCAGCGTTTGTTTATGCGAAAAAATATGGCCAATTTAATGGACCAGGCCATGAACATAAAATGACACGCTGCCAAAACTGAACAACAGTGATAGAGAGAGAGAGGGAGAGGGGGAGAGAGAGAAGAAGGGGAAAGCGAGAGTGCAAGAGCAGCGAAAAAGCTTATGAGTCCGTTGCCATTTGCCAAACTAGCTTCAGCAAGAAAAAAGAAAACAAATAATAAAAAATCCTTTCAATGCAACTGAGTGGGAAAAAATGAAGAAAAAGGGAGAAAAACGATTCTTGCTCCTGTCAAAAACCAAGTGAATGTCATAAAAAACGCTGACTGACAGTAAAAAAATAAAAAGTTGAATATGTATAGTAGACTAAATGATATCCTGTAGTGTGATTAACAAATTAGTCATGCATTTGTTTATTTGGTATTTCTTTGGTAAATTTTAAAAAAGACTGAAAATTAGAGTCAATGACTATATAAGAGGTTCTACACATTATTTTTTATAAAATACATTACAAAAAATAATAAATATATAAAAATTTCTACCCCGCATTTTATATATTATTATTAAAACTTTTTTCTGTTACTTATTTTTTTATATAAATATATTAATTATAAAAGCGGTATATCAGCTGAATATATATATTAAAGGAATTAGACTCTTTAAAAATACTTTAGAAATAAAAACTAGAGCTTTAAATATTTTATGATAAATCTACATCGTAGGTTATTTTTAATGAATTTCTCAAAAAACTATTTTTAAAGAAGTAAAATAAAATCGTAAAATGTATGCAATCGATAGGACGTTATTTTAAAACAGTATTTTGTCATTGAATTAAAACTAGTCAGAAAATGCATATTTATTAAAGAGTATCTACTACCATAAGCTCCCAGCCAAGGATAATCATATTTTAGCTGGATATTTAGCAAAAACAAATCCCTTTGCCATTGAAATACTGCTTAGTACAGAAATAAATTACATGCCATAATGGCCAGAGTCCGACTTCTCTGATACACCCACACACACACACACAGACACACGCGCTCACACATATCTACACTGTCCATGCACACACACACACACCCGCACATGCCAACTGACTCACTGTCGCATTTGTTGGCTGTGGCAAGATGCTATCAGTATATTGGGGCACATGAGGACTGGTTGGTGGCTGTGAGGCCTGTGTGGGATATGTCGCATTGTTCCATGTCAATTGGCTGCCCGCACGCAGAAAATTTAGTGGAGGGCCGTTAAGAAATCACATAAAATATTGCTAATATAATCCTTTATAGTTAATTCGACAGGACGATAGCTTTGGCAAAGGAAAAAGGGTTCGTTTGTTGTTCATATTGTTATTTGGTTTGCCTTTGTGCAAACTTTTCAGCACGTTGACATTTTTTTCGCTCCTGCTGCCGTTGTTGTTGCCGCCGCCTGTTGGGTAAACGGGTCAAAAGCAGTTCTAGATGGCCAGAACAGAGTGTTAACAGTTGGGCAGCAAAGGACATGGCGTTAATCTTACCAGAACTTGGCAGCTTAAATGTATTGAAAATTTACTAGCTCAAGCTCGTGGCTGTTGTGGTTGTGGTTGCTGCCATGGCTTGGCTTGCCTTGACTCATGCTTAAGCAAAGTGATAAATATTTTGGCATAAATCAGGTAAATTATTTCAATTATTATTGTGAAATTGAATTTTGCAGACAGTGAGCGGAAGAGAGATGAAGAGGATGAGCTCATTTTAGCTAAATAATGTTGGCTTAAAGTTTGGTGAAGGTATTTTAAGTTGAGAGAGGTTTGTGGGAGAATGTGTTTAGTTGTGCAGATGATGTATTAAGATTTTTATTGAAAAGGATTTTCTACTGTTTTATGAATAAGTACAAGAGTTTTTACAGAGAGTCATCGAGAATCATACTTGAGTTAAATTTCTAACTAAAGTCGAGCCTAATTGATTTATGATATTTATTAGTAAATTATATAGAGAGAAACTGTACACTGAGCTCACTTTTAAATAGTTCTGTCAGCAAGAGGTCGAGTCTTAAATGAGCTCCAACTGGCTCTCTTAGTCCAACTTGTTCGTTTTCGCATTGAATTTTACTCAACCCATCTTGAGTATGGTGTTTTGTTTACCCTTTATGCACAGCTCTACTTCATTTATGCTCTAACCTGTAATAAGTATTCTCTATGCTCTTGGCTTCGTTGTTTAAGAGCGTTAATCACAGAAGAAGCTAAATGCTATTTAGCTAAACATTATTTATAAAATGTGTTATATATTGACACAACATTTTTTATAAATATTTAATCACTTTTTTTATTTTTTAAATTTTAATTTCAATTAAGTATTCTTTAAATAAAACCTTTTTTATTTAATTATATATTTTATTTATTTAATTTATTATATCTATTTCATTTATTAAAATTTATTTATATTTTATTTTTGAAATTTGTTTTTTATTTATTTAATTTCCTAAAATTATATTTTTTTCTTTAATGTTTTTTAAATATATTTTATTTAATAAATTTTTTATTTATTTCATTTATTTTATTTTAAAAATATTCTTTATGTATTATATTTTACTTATTTAATTTATTGTCTTACCTATTATATCTATTGCATTTATTTTATTTTATTTTTGAATATATATATTTTATTTTGAATATATTTATCAATTTAAAAAAAATTTATTTACTCTATTGATTAGATGAATATAGTATAGATTAACATGTTCCGCTATCTATTTACCGTTAATGGTACAAATCATCAAATTATTATTCAAATATAAAAAAATGAAGTACGTAGGTCTATCGATCTGTTTTGAAAAGAATATATCTATCCATTTGTCCACTTTTAAGCTATACTCATTAAATATAAGAATATAATACATAATATTATTCAATTTAACTTAAACTCTCTAGCCTGCTCTACCATTCCCCCAAACACATCTCCCACACAACTTAATAAACATGTTTGCTCAACAAATTGCAGCTTGCCAAATGTCTTTAGGGCCAGCAGCAGGTGACAGTTGAGAGCCGAAATGTCGGAATTTTCAGGATGCCACAAAAGATAAAAAGAAAAGTGCACAGAGCAACGTTTAAACTGCAATTGAGTTTGGCCAAAAAAAAAAAAAAAAAGAGGAGAGAAGAAGTTAAGTTGCATAAAAGAGAGACGCGCCCAGGGGCAGGTGAAATTGTTGGCGTGGACAGCCAGACCATTTGATGGTTCACTTGGCGGCCAGACAAATATATATATAGATTTAGATATTTAATTTTGCACCTGGGCACAGGCACAAAAGGCTAACTGGGTGTCGCTTTTCAAAGCTATTTCGTTTTGGCTGTTTGCCAAGTAGAACAAAAAAAATATTGCGCATACGCTGCGTGTTGCAATGCAGCTGTAAATAATTTGATTGCATTTTTGTGCGGGTTGATGCGTTCGACTCTGTCTCTTTTACTCTTCACTCTGACTCACTCACTCACTCACTCACTTCGTGCTCTTGTTTGCCTAATCAGCTGAAGTGCACGTTGCCAGGCCCTTTATGCCCATATATAAAGATATTCGTTGGCCCTACTGGCCCCTATTCGTATCGTTATATTGATGTATGGAATTTCATGAAATTTTATGAAATTTATGCGCTGGCCGCCGCACGAGTTGTGTGTGCATAAAATGGCCGACAATTTCGCATATTTCTAGACGAGGGTTGGGCAGGAGGCGGTTGAAATGTGGACACTGCGGCTAAGCGAACCGCGTCGCATTGCAGATGAAACCAATTTTTTGAGCGACAACGACTGCTAGGCGACTCTTGGCTGGCGCGTGAGCAAATTAATTTTCATCGTTGAAAGAGCAAAAAATTAAAAATGAAACAGAAAAAAAAAATAAATCAGAAATTGTGGAGAGATAAAAGTTACCCTAGATAAATTTTGAGAAATATATAATTATTTAATTTTTGATAATTTCATTAAATTTTTTTTATAGATTTTTATTTCTTGTTTGGCATGCTAATTTGCTTTGCAGTATATTTGCGATTATTGTGTAGACAGTAGAGAGAAGTATTTAATTTTCTTTTATAGTTTAATTAAATTTTTTGAAATATTTTATAGAGTTTTATTTTTGGCATTCTGATATGCTTTTCATTATATCTTAAAATATGGAGTACGGACTTCTCTATTTCCCTAGAGGATTTTAGAGAAGTATATAATTATTTTTATAATTTTATATTTTCTATAGATTTTTATAAGTTTTTTATTTTGATTTATTTTATTTATTTATTTTTTTATTTTTTTTGAATATTGATCTGTTTAACAGTACATTTCCGTTGAAGGAGTTCGGACTACTCTATTTCAGTTTAGTCTTAAGTTTGATTTGCTTTCCTTGTCGAGAATAGTCTCTCTGTTTGTCGACATATGTCATATATTCAGAATCGTGTGTCTCACATACCCCTGCCATCTTTTTACAGGGTATACCTATGCCCACACTCTCATACACACTTTAGGGCTGCATGGTATAAATGATATGGCGGACAGTGGAAGAACTCTTAGCTGAGGTCGCAGGCCCTGAGGCCCATTTCTCTGTGCCCTATCTTTGCCTTTCGTTACTTCCTGCGTCTCGCTCAATGAATTATGAATTCGTTTTGTGTGCAGCAAAAGTTTTTTTGCAGCCTCTTTCCCCTATTTTTTTTTGCCTCTTAAGTTGGGAGTGTTTTTTTTTTATTTTTTATTATTTTGCGGCTGGTAAGAATTATGTGCAAAATGTTCTTAGCCATGTTTTGGGCTTGAGCGCTGCGGCTGTTGTTAGAGCGCTGGCGACAGTGGCGGAAAATTAATATTTGTACAAGTGGATTTCGGGGCAAGTATTCGTTTGTAAGTAAAGCAAAAAAAAGAGGAAAACAGTGCGAAAAAAGTTGAAAAACCCGATGACAAACTGCGCGTACTACGAATGGTTTTATGCACAGCCATTTGTCTAGCGGCTTTTCAAGTTGTTTTTTGCATGTGACAAGAATTTAGTGAACGCAAGTTAAGTGCGCTGATAAAGTGTGAGAAATAGAGCAGCTAATTTGACAACAATTTGTTTTGGCTTGCACACATAGGGAACGCTCTGTTTCAATTCATGAATATGCAGTATTTTGCACAAAATTTGTGTCGATAGAGATTGTTGTCTCGGCAAATTATTCAAAACCAAAATTGAATGCACTCGTTTATTAGCCAGGAAAATGAAAATGATTTGCATACCGAACGCATTTGCATACAACTTTTTGACAGCCAATCGGATTGTAGTATAACAATATCATCCGTTCTACCTCTCACTCAGCAGCTCTAAGGCTTTTGTTTTCAGCTCTTCAAACTAGTTGAGCTAAAGCATTTATCAAATTACACCGTCAGCTGGCAGCTGCAAAATATTGGAGCAGGAGCTGTGCTGGGCTCTCTTGCTGCAAAAACTATTTGAATTTTCTTTCAATTTGGCCTGCAGCTGACAGCTCCATGCGAGATTTCGACAATGGCTTAATAACCTGCTCTGGCTATCTTAGGACTACCTCTATCTCGTTCTCTCTCTTGCCTGTCTTTCTCTGTCGGAATTTAAAACATTACAATTTCATTAACAGATTGTTCCATAGAGCTTGTTTCTGTTGGTATAATCAATATCTATGTCGAAATGGGATTATTCTACTTACTCTGTAGATTTGGTATATACAGTATATAGATATAGAATATGGACTGGGTAAAGACTGCTAATAAAGTAGACAGCTATAGTAAAGAGCTTATTATTATTATTAATATTAGTAGTACTTTTATTATTATTATTTTAAATAAATTTATTGAAATAAATTTATTGTAATTTAAAGGTGTAATATAAATAAAAAAATACACGAAAAAACAAAAGAAAAAAAAAAATGATTTGAAAAAAAAAACTAATTATAAATGACACACAAAATTAATTTTGAGAACTTAAAATTTTTTTTTTCTGTTGTTAATTAAATTTAATTTTTAGAGGTTTCTGTCTATCTCATCAAAATTTTAAAATAGAAAGTGGAGCATAAAATTAAAGCATAAAATTTAAAAATAATTGTTGAATGAAATTTATGGAAATTATTTTATTTAAATTTAAATGGAGAAATTAAAACTTAAAAGTATAACCTAAAATTTCAAATAGTTATATATCTATACAAATATAATTTTAATATTAATAATATTATATTAAATTTATTTATATAATATTAAATTTATTTAACAATCCTTTTTAAGTTTAAGGTTATCATTTTTAGCTTTACTATCTATCTAAAAAGATTTTCAATTGATGTTTTTGTATTAATGGGATGGCTATTTAATAAAATTAACTAGCTTTTGGAGCATCTTTATACGAAATTTGTTAACTTCAGTTCATCAAATGTAGGAGCTGTATATAAAGAGCTGTAGTTCGATATTAACTTGAATCGATTTCATGTAGATATAAATTTCCAATAGGCTTATCGTATACCAATTAAAAAACTATGTAGCTGTCATAGAATCTATAGCTGCAAAAATTAAACCTTGTGGGAAAAATGTCTAAAAATATATATTGCTTATTTGCCAAACATTAACAGCAATATATTTCACTTGTCAAGTCTTGCTTACTTACATTTTAAGTGTCTGCAAGTATAAATTTATCTTCCTCTATCACTCTCTTTCTCTCACGCCTTCTTTTTCTTACCATTTCACTTGCTTTTGCCTTGGAAAACTATCGCCATTGCAGACAAAAATATATAAAAATATATACAAAAATATATGTGTATATATTATATATTTGCGCTATTCAAAAACAATTGACAGTTAGACGATATGGCAACAAGCAAGCACTTATAAACCTACGCCAACTCAGCTCTGGCAAAGCCTTTTACTAAATTCATCGAGGCAAGCTGCACTGGGCCCCCACTTGACAAATTGCAATTGCTCAGCTTTTGCCTAGTTGAGTTTTTTTTTTTTTGGTTATTCTTTTGCAAAAGTTGTGTGTTGTGCAGAATGTAACAAGTTTTTGGTTATGAATATGCATCAAGGCCTTTGCTTGTGCTGGCTGTCAAGTGTCCTGCCACAGCAGGACATGCCATAAATGCCCCGCACATGTCCATCAACGTCAACGTCAACGTCGACCCAACGCCCAAAAACTCCCGGTAAAATGCATTTGGAAAGTTTAACATTTGCATTTGTTGTGAGAGGCTCAAAACTGCAGCTGTAGCTGCTACGTTTGGTCATTTGGTTGCATAAGACACACACACACAAACATACACACAGGATATGCCAGGCGTCCAGGATGCACTTGTGCATTTATCGTTTTGCATACGCATTATTTATGCGAGCCACAGACCAAAAGGCTGCTTGCCATGCAGCATTAAGTAGGCCTGTCTGCCAGACCTGACCAGCATGTCAAACAACGACCTGTCCACCTCTCTCTCTCTCTCTCTCTCTCTCTCTCTCTCACTCTCTCACTCTCTCTCTCTGAATCTGCTCTCTGCTTTCCATGCAGCAGCTGCACAAATTCCAACCAAGCGATTAGCATGCAAAATGTTTTGGGCTTTATTGTTTTAGCAAAACTAATTAGTTTAGAACTGTAATTGAAACTGAAAATCTTGCAACAACGCCCTTCGATATCTCCTCCGTGCAATTATTGTTGCCTCTGTCACTGCCACAACTGAAACGATTTTCATTAGTTTGGCAAGACAAAGCTGCACTGCATGTGTTCATTTAGCTTTGACATTCTGCTCAATCTGCTCCACAAAACCCATTTGAAATTCACTCAATGCAATTGTTAACCTAAATGAGATATTAATGATATCTATAGATAGATATGGATGCAGATTTATCTATATATATATATCTCTATATATATATTCAAGTCAAAAGCAGGCAAGGCTGCTCCAAATTGTTCTCATAATTGATTTAAAGTCTGATGTCTTCATTAGCAGAAATGCATATTTTGCTTGAGGCAGGAATTTTGCATTCTATTGTATCCGACGGAAATTCGACATAATAACTTAACCCAATAGGTAGGAAAATTCATTGCAAATTCATTGCATTGTATGCAAATAATTTTGCAGTTCTGGAAGCTAAAGAGCAAGTGGCTTAAAATACTTGATTAATGAATACAAAAACTAATTTTCGTGTAATTGTTATACAATGGGATCTAATAGGCATTGATTACTTTGCTCTTTAGCTTTAGAATGTATTCAAATATCTGAAAGGGCATAAGGGATATTCTGGTTTTATCATTGCAATTAAGATTTCAAAAGCCTTTGACGAAGTGTTGTCTGAGTTTTGGATATTTTACTCGTAGAGTACAGATATGATTCCTTGTAAACAAAAGAAGTTGGTATGGTTAACCATCGATAGATATTCCAGATTCTATCGATACTTTACCCTATCGACAATGAGTAATAGCAGAAAAAAAAGAAAAAGAACGGCAAAGTTCAGTTTGAGTTGAAAGAGAGAACAAGTCGAGAAGCATCAAATAGATAATATAAATATATAATATATAATAATAAAGCCTCCTACAATAATCTTTCCCGTTCTTTGTTCTCCCTTTTCTCTATCACTTATTCCACATTTATTCTACTTTATATATATTTATATAGTCGACAGCTTCAGAGGATTGATAATATCTACAGTAAATATTATAATTTGATTTAATAAATAACAAATATTTTAAATATATAATAATATATAATAAATATTTTAAGCATATAATAATATATAATAAATATTTTAAATATATAATATAATATAATAATATATATATTTTTTCATTAATACCATATCATATAGCTGCAATTTTATTTATGTATTTTTATTATACAATTTAATTTAATATATGTTTTTTTTTCTTACAGGCCCGTCTTGCCACAGCAATAAAGAGCAACAGCAACAATAGCAAAGAGCTACAAAGCACTGCCATCTAAAAACTGCAATTGCAACAAATACAAATACAAATACAACAAAAACAGCAACAGCAACTAACAATTCAATTGCGCAATATATAAAAATATATATAGATATATATATATATTAAAAATATACTAGAAATACTAGAGAAAAAAGTAAATTTTACAAACTCTACAGCTGCGTACACTTGAGAATATGATATAAAATAATAATTTACAAGACGCTTAAACACGAAAAAAAAATGCACTAAACAAAAAACAACAAAAAAACAGAAAACAGAAAAGAAAAGCAAAGAAAAGCCGAAGCTGAAGTGGAAAAACTTTAACTGTAAGAGAAAAACCAAACACACACACACAGAGACTCTTTGGGTTGTAAAGACAAACAAAGAAAGCAAAGTTGGGTAAAAGAAGAAAGAGAAGAAGAAGAAAAAACAGCAGCAACAACAACAGCAACAATATAATAATCATATTGCAAACAATAAAGCATATACTCGCCATATATTGAAAGAGAAGAAAGGAGGAAGAAAAAAAAAAAACAAATTGAGAGATTTTTGTAAAATTAAGAGTTATTAAGCAGCAGCAGAAAAAAGCAAACTGAGCTAGAGACAATGTAAGCCAGCAAGAAGGAACAGACACTGACAGAGCTAAAGGAGTAGAGGTATAAAGCAAGAGAGAGACAGAGATAGAGAGAGAGAGAAAGGATTAACGTTAAATATACGCGCCTCGTCAACAGCAAACACCGAAGAGACTATGAAAAATGCGCAACTGAAGCTGAGTGAAGTTGATGATGAAGAGCTGTGGCTGCAGCAGCAACACCAGCAGCAACAACAACAGCAACAGCAACAGCAACTAGCTTTTAGATTAGCACACAGCAACAACAGCAACAGCGATAGCAACAGCAACAAACAACTTACTCAACAGCAACTAAAGAGCTTAAGTACAAAACACCATAGCAACAGCAACAGCAACAGCAGCAGCACCACAACATTAGCAACAACAACAAACAAACAGCATGTAGTTATATATAATGCAAGAGCTTTGCAGGAACAACAGCAACTGCAGCAACAACAGCAGCAGCAACAGCTAGACAGCAACATGTTGTCGGCGGCCAAAGGCGGCAGCAATCAAGCAACATATACAAACATAAGACTGTGCGCACGCAAGCGACAAAGATTACGTCGGCGGCGAAAAAGAAAACAACTAACAACACCAGCAACAGCAACAGCAACAGCAACACTTAGCAATAGCAACAGCAACAGCAACAGCAACAGCAATCAAAGCAGCAACAGTGAGAGCAACAGCATAAATTTATTTCATGGCCTGTGGCCAATAAGCGTTGGCATTGCATTGCAACTGTTGCTGCCGGCGTCGAGATTGTGGCAAATGCAGCTGCAGCTGCAACAGCGAACAGCAATATTGCTACGAGCGTTTGCTAGCACAGTCACCGCCATCATTTCCTATCTACTGCAGCTGCTAAGCAATTGCAAACGAAGCAGCAGCAGCAGCAGCAATAGCAACAGTAGCAGCAACAGCGGCAACAACAGTAGCAGCAGCAACAGTTGCAGCGGCACACATCTAATCAACGGACTAAATAAACACTCATGGATATTTTTATTGATATATTTGAATTTATCTGCTAAAGGTAAGTGAAACTCAACCACAATTAAGCACTTGACAATATATCTTAGACAAGTGCAAGCACTTGTGCTGCAACAGCAACAGCAACAACAGCAACAACAACATTGCCTCTTAGTCGTGTGTGTTGTTGTTGTCGCAACCACTTGGCAACAACTGTTGCCGCACAAGCTGTCGTATTGTTTAGCTGCATGCCAGCAACAGCAGCAGCAACAGCAACAACGGCAGCAGCGGCGGCAACTTCATAATGCACGCCGGCAACATATTGTCACTTTGACACATAAAACCACTCAAGGGTGGCCACAATCTCATCTGTTTCTCTCTTTATTTAGCTTTTTTTTTTTGTTCCGTGGGGGCGTTTGTTAGTTGTGACATTTACGACAGCTTCAAGTGAAGCATGCCGACAACAACAACAGCAACAGCAGCAGCTGAAAGAGGCCCGACCTCAGTCTCAGAGACAACCTCAGTCGCAGTCGCAGTCGCAGTCGCAGCCGCAGCCTCCTCGGTCGCCTGGCTGTCTATGGCACTTGAAAGCGTCTGCGCCTAGGGCTGAGTTTTTTTGCTGCTGCTGTTGCTGTTGCTGTAGTTGTTGTTGTTGTTGTTGTTGTTGCTGTTGTGTTTGGCATGCCACATAAAGACAGCGGTTGAGCGGTTGCCACCTGAATGAATTGTGTAGACAGTTTAAAACGCTTAAAAGTATGCTCGGCGTAAATATAATCCATATACAAAGGGAAACGAAGCAGTTGGAAATTTAAAATTAAGTGTGTGTGTATTGTCGGGAATGGAGAGGAAGAGTTAAAGAATTAGATCCAGAATTTTCGGGAAAGAAATATATTTAATGAAAAGTTTGGCTGGATAAATGTGGGCAAAAAGTAGAGAGAGAGAGAGATAGATACAGAGAGGGAGAGAGAGAGAGAGAGAGAGATAAATAAATGGAGAGAGAGAGAGAGATAAATAAATGGAGAGAGAGAGAGAGAGAGAGAGAGAGAGAGAGATAGATGGAGACAGAGAAAGAGAGAGATAGATAGATAAATAGAAAGAGAGAGAGAGAGAGGGAGAGTGATAGAGCGAGATAGGGAGAGAGAGTGAAAGATAATGTGAGAGAGATTGAGATAGAGAAGGAGCGAAACAGCTAGAGAGAGACAGAAAGGGAGACCTTCAAATGCGTACGAGATATACTTGAATAACTAAAGCTCAATATAATTTTAATCGATTGCATTGAAACAGAATTATTTATTGATTATGTTATAGGGAGCACTATAGGCACTATATACATAGCATATATATACATAGCACTATAGCACTATAGGGAGCACTACAAGACAAATTTAAGGCTTCAGCTATTATAGGTTCTGAGATCGAAGTGCTTATACATATGGATAGACAGACGGACGGACGGACGGAATAAAGGGATGGACGGATAGATATTCAGACATATGGACGTACAAACGGACGGACGGACAGGGATAGACAGACAGATGGACAGATAAACGGACGGACAGATGGATGAACTGATGGACGGACAGACGCACAGATATTAAGACATATGAACAGACAGACCGAACAGACAACCGAATGAAAGGACAGATAGACAAATAGACAACAGCTCTTCATCTTGATCAACATATATGCCATGTCTCTTTCTGTCTTTTATATGCATTTTAATAAAATTATTATGCCCTTATTTCCCATCATTTTTAATGGCATATTAAGAATTCATAGTTTCCAAAACAAGTTTATAAATTACAAAAAATAAAACAGTATTTTCCATACGACTCTTTAACAAAAACTTAAATGTAATCTTAAATAAGTTGAAAAAGCTCTATTTGCATATCTAATATCATAGTTTCCATTTTAGATATGTACATAAAATTGGCAAGTAATTTAGCTGCTAGACAAAATCGTATTATGTTTCACTTTATGAAATACCCACAAAGTAAATCAAATTGAAAATATGCAAATATTCAGCTCGGCTGCTTGTTCGCAGTTCATGTTGCACAGTGTTGTGTGTGACGCTTAGCTGCAACAATTTAGCATGACACCAAATACTTTTAGCAAATATTTTGCCATGCCGAGAGAGTGAGAGGGAGAGGAAGGGTGGGAGAGAGAGGGAGATAGGTAGAGAACCGGAGATGCCTTTGGCTTTTTCATTTGCATTTTGCGTTGCAAATTTTCGTGTGCAGTTTGGCAAAAATCCTTTTTAATGGGTTTTACTACATTTTTTTTTTTTGTTGACAGCTTAGAAATTCTTTGCGCTGACAACAATAATTTTAATGTAGGCGGAGGTGGTTTGGCTGACAGGCAGCAGCTTATGTATTGGCTGCCTGCCGGCTGCCAGCTGCCAGCTGCCTGCCACTTACACATATTGAGCTTATTAATGGGCACAGTGCGGCTTAGGTGTTGTTGATGGCAAAGTGTAGCTCTGTGTTGTGTGTGTTGATTTGTGCCCAGGCGGAATAAGTCGTTGGGCTTTGCGTGTCGCGGTTGTTGCCAGCTATGAAAACACTTATATGATATATGCACACACACACACACACTTTTGTGTGCATGTGTGTGTATGTTGGTAAACGTCTTTGGCTCTGCAGTCGTAGTTGCTGTTGTGTCTGTCTGTTTTGGTGCCCAGAGTTCATGTTTCATGCAGCAGCAGCAGCAGCAGCAACTGTCGCTGTCCATGTGCGTGTGTGCATGTTTATGATTTTATGGCAGCACTTCCGTTTCCGTTATGCCATATTGTACTGCCTTATGTGTGAGTCTCTTCCCCTCTCCCTTCTTCTCCCTCAGTCCTCTCTCCTTCTCTCTCTGTGTATGCCCCTTGGCTGCCAACGATAATCAGATTTAAACTTTGCGCAACGTCAACGTCGCTGCATATGCAGAACTGTTTGTCGACATGTGTGTGTGTGTGTGTTTGTGTGACTGTGTATGTGTGTGTTTGTGCCAGCTGCCCTATGACATCGTTCATACGCCCCGTTGGCCAGCCAAGTGGCACTGTTATGACGTTTATTGCTACGGAAAGCTTTTTGGCATGCTTCAAGACTTCAACAACGATGCGAAACCTCAAGACTTTCCGACTTTCAGACTTTCCGACTTTTTCCTCTTTCGCTTGGCCATTTGACAGCCAAATAAAAGCGACCAAGTTGATTTTAATAACTTCTATTTTTGCTTGTTGTTTTTCTTGCCACTCACTAACGAGCTGCAACAGAGAAATGCCAAGGAAGAGAAATGAGCAGATACAGAGAAAGAGAGAGGGAGAGTCTCAAAGTATAAGCATATTGTTGGCTTTTAAAAATATATAAATATAATATATATATGTATATATATATATAAGTATATATGTTTGGAAAGTTAAGAAATACTTAAATTTGTCACATGTGTGACATGTGGGTGGAAAGGGTTTGACAGCAAAGAGAAACGTTGGAGAATTAACGGAACTGAGGCATGTGGACAAATTTAATAATTGATAGAGAAGAAGAATTTAAGAGATTGGTTAGACAAAATTGTTAAATAAAGACTTGAAAAAATATAGTAATATAGAAGAATTGTTACTTAATTTGTAGGAAAGTTATATAATTTATTTAAAGATACAGAATTTTCAGAAAAATAAGAATAAATTTTTGAAATATTTTGTATTTCATTATTTGTAAGAAAAAAAGTAAAATAATTATTATCAATTAATAAAATAATGATATATATATATATATATATATATATATCATTATTTTATTAATTGATAATAATTATTTTACTTTATATATATATATATATATATATATATATATATATATATCAATAGAAAATGTAATTTAAAATGTAATTTATTATACATATATTATATAGATGAACGAAAAAGTATAAAGAGAATAAGAAATTTAAATTTAACAAAAACGTTTTGAGTTTTTATCTTGTTTCTAATTTCATTTTGAAGATCATTAAATATATGCCAAACCGCTTATTAGCGGTTATTAATGCTAAATGCTGACATACTAAATATTAATATTAGTTATAGCCAAATTTTTTTTATATGTCTATGTTTTTAAAGTTTTATATTTTTGTGTGCCAATTTTTGTTCAGCAACATTTAGGTTTTTTGATTATTTAATTTTAAATAAATGTACGTTGAAGTTTTTTGCGATATATATATTTTTTTAAATTTAATAACAACCCTATTCTATTTGGTTAATTTTTTGTTTTATGAAAAAAAAGTTTAAAAAGACTTAAACAATTGCTATAAAGCTTAAAAGGCTTGCTGTGCCAATAATTTAGTTCGGCACTGTAAATTGTATAATTTTATAAAATAGCACAACAAATCAAATGAGCGCCTCGGCTTTGCTTTCATTGGGTAAAGTTGCTTGATTTAAGCATGATTTGCAATTTCAGATGACTCATTTCAATAAGTTGACACTCTCAGCTCTTCGGCCGAAGCAATTATGCTTGTGTATATTTCATACTAGTTGCGGCGACAGCTATATTTATTTTCACTCCCTACAAATTGATGTCTCCTGTTTGTTAGGTTAAACTCCAAAAGACTGTAAGAATGCTTAAAGTATGAACTTAATCTATGATGTCTGAATGACGAAATTCACGTAGCCTTTTACGAACTATGAAATTTTACTATATTTAGTAGGGACTTCCACAAACTTAGCAGCCATAATGATAATTTGCTCAATAATTGCTTTTGAAAATATTTATGTTTATATAATATCATTATCAAATGAAAAGTCTTGTATCAATATTATTGAATATTGAATATGCTTGAATGTTATCGATCATTTTAATAGAAATTCCTGTCGTGTCCAAACTGGGTCCAAAAATTGAAAGTGCTTGCCCACGACTTAAAGTAAAATTGTATTCTTTTTTATTTAATCGAAACAGATGCTGAAATATAATTTTAAGAAATAGTATGAGATTTATTTGATCATCCTACATTATATATAAATATTTATATATATATAAATATATATATATATATATAAATATATATATATTTATTTTTTTTATTTTTTTATTTTTTTAAATATTTTTTTTTTCAAATACAAATCATATTGTATATATGATATTGTATGCTATTGTTAACTTGAACAACTGTTAAAATATAGATATTGGAAATATTACCACGAATATTTTGTGGTCCCAAAATATATATACTAAAAGGCCTAGTTTTCAAATAATAAACCTGCTTTATCTGCTTTTTTGTTGGTTTTTTCTACTGCCAGCTAACAATCTTCTACCCTCTTTTTAGCCTTAAATTTATATCGTGCCCAATTTCTATACATTTACATATATAATATAAAATACCTATACATATACATACACATAAGCATATGCATATACATATCCATATATACAAATCCTATGTATTTCAACTGTCATTCGGCTGTTAGCTCTATCAATCTATATGCGCCCACATCTCATCTTCGGCTTCCCTTAAATGTCATATGTTTTTTTTTCGTTTCTTTCCATCATTAGCTAAAGGCTTACACAAGAAAGAAAAACAGAATATCATGCAAGCCTTTAACATCTGCACACTCACTCACACATGTATGTAAGTATGTATGTATAGGCACATCATGCTGCACAAACAACTTACACACACACACATGTACACCCACACACACCCACTGCCTCTCCCTCTCCCTCTCTCTCTCCCTCGGCTGGCATACAATGGAAGCGCAACATTTTCTTTTCTTTTTTTTGCTGCTGTGCTGAAATCAATCATCAAATATGATAGCATTCATAATTTGAATAGTGGACGCAGGCGTTTGATTGATGGGCCTGGCCACGCCCAGGATGTCAGACAGCCTCCATTCAACGCTTAACGGTATTTGCTGCCACGCCTATACGCCGCCCTTATTCGATTTGTAACCATTTTTTTTTTGTTGAGTTTGGCTGCGACTCAGGTTACATTTATAGGAGAAAGAAAAAAAAGAATACAGAGAGCTAGTCATAAGCAATTAAATCCTCTAGTCTTTTAGCAGCTGTATCCAATTAGGATGTAGCTCTGTGTGTGTGTGTGTGTTTGAGGTTATCCTAGGCTAGCTGTTGAAATTTTTATTGCATAAATTAAGCTTTGAATGGTTAAGCGTCACCTTGGCGCTATTAAAATGCTCAGCATCCAGTTGGCTCTGCTGCTCCCTGTCTATATTTATATCATTCTCTCTCTCTCTCTCTCTCTCTCCCACTCTCTCTCTCTCTTTTTCTGTGTATTGCGCTCGAACCCATTAGCAGGTGTCGCTGTCCTGCTGTGCTCAGCATTGCTTTTAGCCACATGGCTGCTCAGACAGGCCATCAAGTCTAACGAGTCGCGCGCTGTGACCTCTCACCCAGTCGCCCTGCTCTCCACATCATTCTCTGCTCCACATTCCTCTTAACCTTTAGCTCACTCCTTTTGTATCGGTTTTTAGCAGCTTAAGTGGTTTGGCGCCGCGTCAGTTTTCATTTCGCTTTCAATTTTTAATATCGACGGACAGCAGGAGTGCCAAATGGCGGAACTGTTAGCTCTTTGTGAGTGTACCCTCTACAAATGGAGTATATTGACTTTGGGATGTGTGTGTGTGTGCTATTAGTGATCAAACAATGTAATTGGCTGAAACTGAATTAGACATTGAGTATAACTTTTGAGAATCAGCTGAGCAAGCTAGCAGTTTATTGACGACTATTCAATAGTCTCATTGTAGTGCATAACCACCATCAAGCCGCTTAAAATTGTCTTCTTTATGTCTCTTACTACTTAGACAAGGTTGCCAGCTGTAAAAGATGTGATTGTAATTTTAACTAATATATAATATTATTAGTTGATATCTTGGTAGTCTTGGGAACATATTTATATAATTATATTTATAGATCATTTATGTACTAGCCAAAACGATTATTCAAGTGATATATTTAAAATTTTATCTAAAAAAAAATAAATAATTAAAATACTTAAATTAATACTTTTTCATTTTTGAAAAAAGTATAAACTAATTTTTTCTTTTGTTTTTTTTTTTGATAAGACATTTACTTTAAAAATTTCATTTCAACAAGAAACTTTAAAACCTCTATTTAACTAGCAATTGACAATGATAAATAGTTTTAACAACTATTTATTATATACTATATTTTTTAATATACTATATAAAACTATTGAAACTATAATCGGATTCTTGATTTCTCTATCAATATTAATATATAAATTTTAAAATTTTAAAAATTTATAAATATTTATAAAAACATAAATTCTACATATATAATGCGAAGTATTAATCTGCTTCAGATCACTAGCTTATGTAGATGGAGAATAAAGATTGTATTCTTTTAAGAAAGAAAGAAATTAATTTTGAAGCATAAACGACAATAGTTAACAAAGTTGAGACAAGAATAAAGAGCACATTAAACTAAAAATTGTATGATAATAATAAAAAATTATAAATGAGAATATAAGTATATACTTGTTGTGGTCAGTAATAAACAATATTTTAATATAGTAAAAAAAAAAAACTTAGCAGTTGCTCACTAATATTTGATATAAGCTAATGTACAAATTTAACAATAATAATCTACATCATCTGAAAATTTTATAAAATAATAAATATAAATATAATATATATATATTAAATATAAATAATAATACCAATAATAAAATAATAATAAATATAAACAATAATAATCTACATTATCGGAAAATTTAATATTATAATATATTTCAAATATTCAAATTTATACAATTTTATTCAGATATAGGATAAATTGTTATAGAGCATTTCAAGTGCTCCTTATCAACTCTTATCTGGGCAGCTTTTGTTACTGTTGTTTTTATTATTGCTTGCTCGGGTAGGCGGGCTGCATTTTGTAACCAATTTTGTTGTTGTGTTTGTTTTGCCTTTTTTTTTCTATTTACTTTTTCTTTTTTGTTGCTGCGCATTAAATTGGCTTGTGCTTTGCGGTCGTGGGCCAGGCTAGGCTAGAGTCGAGTCGGCTCAACTGACTTGGGCTCATCGTGGAGCTTCAGGCATTGGGCCATGTTCCGGGCGCAGCTGTTGCAACGGTTTTTTTTTTTGTTGTTGTTGTCTTTTGTTGTTGTTATTGTTACGCTGTGGCTCTCTGTGGCAACGCTGGCTTTGTGAAATAGCAATTACTTTTTCATGCTTCACTGCAATAAAATTGCAATTTTATGCGGCCAGCCGCCAAACAAGCGAAGCCACCCAAAGACGGCAACAACAACGGCCAGCTGAACGGAACGGAAGTGCAGCCATTGAAAAGGCATTTCAAAATGGCCGCAATTTATGGCGGCAACAGTCGCTGCCAAAAGTTAAGGCCACAAAACAGGCCGTGACTAGAGCATTTAACTGTCATGTGGAGTCATTAAAGGGCGTCAAGTGTATAAGCATCAAGCGAATAAATATACAATAATGTATGTGTGATGCACTCGAGCAATGTTAAGAGGTTTTATTTGAACAAATTGGGCTTGAAGAAAAATTTCAGTTGGATTGAAAGCATGCAATGGGCAGGCAAGCTGAAGAGTATGGGGATTTTATAGAAAAATGTTTAATGAGATGTAATTCAGAGAATTGCAATTGAATGTGTTTAGTAAAGGCTTTTACTAGAGAAGAGCTAATTGATATTTGTATATAATTCTTTTTTTTTTTACACTTTTTTATTTATTTTGTTTAATGTAGTAATGAACTATGCCATTATCTATCTATATCCAGTAAACTTCTAAATACAATTTCAATTGAAGAGCTAATGAGATTGAATTGAAAGCTTGAAATGAGCAGGCAAACAAAAGTCTAAAGGAAACGTATATCAAATGGCTATAGAAGTTAATTCAAATTAATTAAATTTACGTTTAGTTTTCACTTCAAAACATTTATTTATCTACATATAATTTTAACTTTTTATACAATATTCAATACAACTTTTTATACAAATTGTTCAATGATTTGATTGAAATATACCTAAAGAGCAAGCGGATATTTATAGTTAAACTTTGAAATCAAAGTTTAATTAAATTTAAATAAAACTTTAACTGGAACTTTAAACTCTATCCCAAGATAGGCAAAATTGGAGAGTTACAATTTTAATATTAAATGTTAAAATAAGTTTATCTAGCCGAGGCACTTAGTTATAAGTTTGTTTATATTTTATATTATATTTTATTTATTTATATTTATATATTTATATTTTTATTTATATAATGATATATTATATATATCATAAGCCCATACACTAATATTTGAGGAGAAAGTAGAAATAAATTATCTTTTAATATTTTTAGAAATATCTACCTTATATATTTGTATACATATTTAAAGATTATGTATATATATATATAAATAGTTGAATATAGATAAAACATTTCACATCATATATTATTCTTAAAGAGAAAATTTTAACTGCATGCCAAGCAAAAACTTCTTCTTGCACTTTTTCAAAGCTGTCCAATTTAAGGAATTTTAATGGCACGAATTTGGGTCAAGCTTCAGCCAAAGCACAACTTTGAAATATCTGTAATTGTTTCTCACATTTCAAACACCATTTGTCTTGCTCAAGGATTTGCTTTTCAAATGCAATTTAAATTTGACTAAAACTAAAATCTTTCCAAATAGTTTTCCAACTTGGAGGGAAAGGACTCATGTCTCTGTGCACTTTTTCGTCTTACTTTCAATTTAAAGAAATGCCAAATTACATTCAAGCATCCGTCTGCATATTCATCAGTTGCGCTTCCTGTTAAAAATGCGCTGCCCGAAAAAGTATGCTACGCTTTTTTATGCCCAGCTGCAATGCAAATAAAAAAGCAGAGGCAAACGCAGCAGCAGCAACGGCTCAGCTGTGTAAAAGTAGATTTTAAATATACAATGCGCTTTTATCCTGTTGCGCTGCTCTGTTTCACTCTCTCGCTCACTCAGTTTTTCTCTCCCTCTCTGTTTGTTTTATTATTACATTCATTTTGACACTTCATCAGACGTTGGCCCTGTTTATAAATGTTTTTTCTGC
This sequence comes from Drosophila hamatofila, assembly GCA_035045345.1. Classification (NCBI taxonomy): domain Eukaryota; kingdom Metazoa; phylum Arthropoda; class Insecta; order Diptera; family Drosophilidae; genus Drosophila; species Drosophila hamatofila. Next base: position 13,176,816 of record JAWNPA010000019.1, on the reverse strand, counting down.
TGCTGCTGCTGTTGCTGCTGCAGCTGCAGCTGTTGCCTGTTTGCTTTGTGTTCTGATGTCAATGCTTTGCCTTAAAGGCTTAGCTGCCCCGCCCACGCCCATGTCCAACGCCAACCGCGTCCCGCCCTACCATTGTCAGGCTGTGCGCTCGTTAGCTGCGACGCTTGCGGGCGCTGCATTTTGTTTAAGAATTTTTTAATTTTAAATGCAAAGCAAAACGGGCGCGTAAAGAGAATGCAATATGCAAACGTGCTGCAAACTGAGAATGAAAAAAAAAACCAAGTAAAACAACCAAGAATTTTCCCCTATTTTCCTAGCCAGGCCTGGCAAAAGACTAAAACACGTATTAAACCTAAGCACAGCAGCAAAAAACTAACAAAAAAAGCAAATTAAAATTTATGTGCATAATTTCGTAAGGTGTTCATTTTGTATGCAAATCGTGAACAATTACATTTGGTGTTAGAGACGGACGACTATTTATATAGTTTTACATGAAAATATACGGGTTTTGAACAGGTAGTTGAATTAGGGAAAGATAAATAGAGAATATAAATATATGTTGTAAATATGGGCTGGTAATTAGATGATAGTTTTCTAGAGAATAAACTTTTAAATCATTTTGAAGCTTTTAAAAAATATTTAAAAAAAAATTAGTTTACTGACTAGCTTAAAAATATTAAATTAAATGTAAAATATATTTTTGTATTTTTTAATAATTTTTGAAAAAAATAATATTTTAAAATTGTTAATTTACAGACTAGTTAAAAAATATTAGATAAAGCTTAAAATATATATTTTTACTATTTAATAATTTTAGAAACATTGATAGTGTTGAGCTACTAAGAATTTCGGGATAGTTTCAACTAAAGTGCTCATATGTTGTGGGCTTTGTAAATTCACTTTATTTTGTCTATTTATTTGAACAAATTTCTGTGCTGATTGCAAGCAAGCAATTATTGTTGTCATGTCATAAATTGTAGACAAATTGCACAGCTGTCGAAGCTCAATTAGCTGAAATGTGTTTGAGTTGCAATCGTTGACTTAGCAAGATCGAGCCGATGCACTTAGAGAACGCACTTGTATGTGAAGAAGAGCAAACGCTCTGTGTCCTTAAGCTCTTACTATAGCTCTCAATTTTCTTTACACTCTATTCGCGAAATCAACCGAATCAAAACATTTTCACTCGCTGTCGCTCTGAGCAGGAGACTTCGGTTGGTTTCGTTTCTTATTTCTGCTGAACGTCTTGAGTTGAGCTATTCGTGTGATGCTTTTATACTCTTTTTTTCTTTATGGACATCGTTTAGGGAGCGATACGATTGACGTTCGCATAATGAGATGAGTGAGCAAATACATAAAAACAAATACTGCAAACGGTCTTCACATTCTCAAACTCATGCACACACTTAATGCACGTAGGCAATGTGTGTTTAGCAAACAGAACCTTCTCCTGCATACAAACACATTTACAAACAAAAGCCGTATTGCTTTATAGTTGAGTTAAATAAAGCAATATGTATTTGTATACATGATCGGAGAAAATCCAGAGCGAAAAATAAGAGAAAGTTTCTGTCCGATCGCGAACGATCTCATTGTAGAGCCTACGCAATTGGTTGCTCTTTGAGTTTTTTTTTTCAGAGTGTTAGTAAAAGACATTTATTTGCAGGCATAGCTTCTGCACTCTACTGTCAACATTTATTTGCGAGCTATGCTCTATATAAATTTAAGTCTCTGTTAAAAATAACTCTCTTAGGCCAACTGCAGCTCTTCAATTAAAGTAATAATCGTGGCGCTAATTGCTGAACCAAACAGCAATAAATAATAAAACATCAATAAATAAGTTTTAGGTTTATATATATTATAATATATAAATTTATATATTTTTAAAATTATCTGATCTATAAATATATATTAATTATAGAGAAATATTTTAAAGACAAGTTTTTAGAATAACTAATTAAATTTTATATAGATATATATCAATTAATGTTGATATAGTTACTCATATAATATATATTTTAAACATATATTTAACTATATATAGACTTTTAATATCGCAGCTACAATGCATTCTTATCAAATCCGCAATAAAGAAAGTAAAAATAATTTCCGCTTGAATACCGAAATTGAATTTTAATTAATTTTTATCGCAAACAGCTCAACCAATAGCTAACTGCCCCCATTCATGGTGTCATACTCGAAAACGTTTTCATTTCGCAGCTGCATTATAATCGAGTGCAATTAAAATGCAGCTCCTGCTCCTGCACTCTATGCTCAGCAACGTCGTTGCTCGTCTCACTCTTTCTCTTTCTCTCTCTCGCTCTCTGTCTAACTACCTCGCTGGCATTGTAATCAATATGCCATTATCAAACTTCAAGCTGGCTGCTAGCTGGTAGCTGCTGCTGCTGGCAGCTACCTCATGAAAATCCATCACACAGCCATGGACAGAGTATTAACACAGACTTTCGCTACTGCCACGCCCTCCTGGCCCAGAAGCTTGCATCGAGATTGTTGGTGGGCGCCACAAGTGGCAATCATTAAAAATGAATTCTCAAGCAAGCGCAGCCGCAATTTTCGCTGCACTTGCCTCGTGCCACAAATCCGACACTGAATGCTACTTAGTGGCATGAAATTCCCATTGTGCGCTGTGTGGCATGCCACACACAAAAAAGTGAAGAGATGAGCGGGAGGAGCAGGAAGAGGAGTAGGCGGAGGAGGAAGAGCAAGCATAAGGCAACTTGTGATCCAAAAACTGCAAAGAACTCTTAAGAAATTATCAAATTGAGATGCAGAAAAGGAGAGCGAGAGAGAGAGAGAGAGAGAGAAAGGGAGAGAGTGAGTGAGGCAGAGAATTTTCTAGTTTTTCTTGCTCGTTTTCAGTTGCATGCATAAATAATTCGACGATAACGATGGCAGACAAATAACGGGGCGTATGAGTCTTTTTTCCTGTTAGTTACTATGAAAAGTCTCTCTGTGTGTGTTTGTGTGTGTGTGTGTGGATGTGTGTGTGCGGGTGCGTGCGTGCGTGTATGTTTGTCAGAGCCAATTTATTATCGCCAAGAAAGCGAGCAGTCGTCCAAGCAAAAGCAGCAGCAGCAGCAGCATAAGGCAACCAAGAAAATTTGTATGTTCAAAACTTTCTGGCTCAATAAAAGTTTGCCTTTGTTATGCGCAAGCCAGAACAATAGAGAGACAACTGAGCTTGCGAGGGGTACACAGCTTGAGGGACAGAGACATATGGCAAATAAAACAGGGGAAAAAAAAACACACAGAAAGCGGAAAAGTTTCATTCTGTGCCGCCCGCATGGAAACTCTGGAACGGAACAGGCATCGAATCAGCTTTTGAACCAAGTTGCATCGACCAAAAACCAGAAACTCGTAAACTTTTGCATATCAATAAATTTCAGATACCCTACAAACCTCTCTCCCTCTCTCCCCTGCCCCTCTTTGACCTTTACACAAAACTATATCTTGTTCCATTTGCCGCACGAATTATTGATGTTGATTTGCGGTGCTATTGTGAGCTGGCAAATGGCAAAAGGCAAACACTTGCAGCTCTATATGTATGCAGCTAGCCCCTGGCCACACCCCCATTTTTTTGTTTTATCAATTTTGCTGTTGCTTTGTAAGCGCTGCGTGCGAAAACTAATTTTCATCTTTGTCATTGACTTTATCTTTGTTTCCCTCTATTTCTATTTGCAGTTTGCTTAGCAGGATATCATGAAAAGAGACTGTTACATGATCTATTGGATCCTTATAATACACTAGAACGTCCGGTTCTCAACGAGTCGGACCCGTTACAATTAAGCTTTGGTTTAACTTTAATGCAAATTATTGATGTGGTAAGTACAAGAAATTCTATTGATATATATAATATAATTTAATAATAATAGATTGTATTATGTAGTGACGGAATAATATACATTTAATATAATAATAAATAAAAATACTTTTTAGAGAAAAACTGATTATGTTTTCAACAACATTTAGCTGGTGAAATATATTATATATACATATAATTTATACAAAATAATATTAATGAAGCCTCTAAGCTTGATTGTTCATCAACTGGTGGATTCCGATATTATTTATATTTATAATTTGCCATTTGATCAAAAAATACCCAATACTGGCGAAGCTAAAAAAGTGATTTAAAAATGTTAAGTAAATCTTCAATTATCAATATGCTGCATAAATTTACAATAGATATATTTCACAGTTGCATTCAAGATCAATTCATTACGAGTGCCAGTCAAAGTCTCTGCATTAAATCTCGGTTTCTTTAATTTCGTATAAGTCCACTTTAAAAATTCAACAAAATTTTAACACGACAGCAATCGCCTTCTATGCAGCTGCATTTCAACCTATTTAAGTCAGAGTTCTAAGCGCTTTGCCATTTCCATTAAAAATTGATTAGCTACGCTCAAACTGTATTTTCCGCTGCTTTGCATTTAAGCAGGCAACTTTAAAGTGAAAGTTGTTGCAGAAGAGAAAGAAAAAACGAAGGTGACAAAAGCTGATGACACCATTTTATGAGCTGTGCATGAAAAGTGAATTGCCAAGAAAGTGAAATTTTAATTATTTGCCTATGTGGAGATGTGTGAGTGTGTGAGTGTGTGCAGGTGTATGTGCATGTGTGTATGTGTGTATTCCCTGAATGACAGGTTGGCTTGAGTTCTGGGGCCTGGCTGACTGGCCTGGATGTAGACAGGACGCACACATCCTGCCAGGCCGCCTGCCAGGCGAGTGTCGAGCAAATTACATGCAACGTCATGTGGCATGTGGCATGTGGCATGTGGCATTTGGCTCATTCGCACCTTTCGCTAAAGGTGTACGAGAGTGGAGTGGGCGAGAGCGAGTGTGAGCGTCTGTTAGACATGTTGCATGCTGCATTCATTGGGGCAAAGTTTCTGTTGCGTAGAGGGCAGCCAAAGGTGGCTTCATTTGTACCAACATATATCAAGTCGGGTGCTAGGCGTTTGCTTTTGTTAGTGAGACAACCTCAATTCATATTAGATTCTCTATAGTGTGTGTATGTTGTTTGTTGCCTGCCCGCCTACCCGCCTACCCGCCTGTGTCCCGGGCAAAGTTGGGATTCAAACTAAAAATGGAGCGCAAAAACAAAAGACACTGCGCCTGAAAGCCACGCAGTCAAAAGGGAGGGGGGGGAGGGTGTGGCACAGAGAAATGCAGTGGAGAGCTGTGAAGGAGAGTAGGGCTTGCAGTGGGATAGCTGCTGCTCGAGGCATAAAAATAGGCCTACAACTGCGCATTCAGTGGCGCGCGCTAAAAGTCACACACAGAGCGAAGAAAAAACTGCTGCAAAGCATTCACAATACAGACACACACACACACACACACACACAAACACACACACACAGACAGGCACACTCACATGTGGCATGCAAATAAAATGAATAAATAAAATTTTGCACATGTGTTGTGTTCACACCTGCCGCTAAAATACACACACACACACACATATACATGTTACACACACATAAAAGTTGCGAGTCCAAATGAAGTGCGAGCTGCTCGCTGCGATATTTCGTTTTGTTGCTGCTGCAAAATGAAGTTGAAAACAAATGCGGCACAAAGCTTTGGCCACTGGCTTGTTATACCCTGTAAAAGAGTAGGATACGGATATGATAAGTGCAAGCTGATGTGTGTAGGTAAAAAATATAATTCTGGAAAAAAACATTCAGCAACATGATGTATATAGATAGCTGTCAAAGAACAGCAGCGATAACAATATAAAATTGGTTACACTTCGAGTGCCATATCCTTTATATTAGACTAGAGCATATGAAGAGAGTGACAGCTATTCCTCGCTTCTCTGTATGTAATATAAAAAATGGTTTTGTTTTTTTTTGTAGGTATTTCGTAGGCTTAACTTGGCTTTAGATCATTACGATTGAGTTTATATAAAATATATTGATTTATTTATAGTAGGCTAGAAGATAAAATATTTAATTACCGAGTCTAGCCTAAATCGGATTTTGTCGCTTAGAAATGCATTAAAATATATTAATATAATTTTTTTAATACAATATAAAAAAATTGCATTAATATAAAATTAATAATATTAAAAAAATATTATAAAATTATTAAAAAATTTTTTTATTGTTTTATAAAATTATTATAAAAATTTTTTATTATTATTAATTTTATATTAATAAAATTGTTTTTATATTGTATTAAAAAAATTATTTTGAAATTTATTAATAGAATTTATTTATATTGAATTAAAAAGTACATTTTTTAATTTTATTAAATTGATAAATAATTTTAAGGATTACAAAATTACCAATAAATTTGTTTTTTGTTTCAAAAGCTATGTCTTTTTATTTTTAAATTTATTAATAGAACTTATTTATATTGTATTAAAAAGTACATTTTTTAATTTTATTAAATTGATAAATAATTTTAAGGATTACAAAATTACCAATAAATTTGTTTTTTGTTTCAAAAGCTATGTCTTTTGTGATTTGATTACATAAATCATTAAATATATTTTTAAAATAAATAATTGAATAATTTGAACTAATATTTAGTTTGCTTCTCAGTTGTTTCCCTCAATCCCTTGATCGATAGGCACATGTATCTACTACAGCTTAGTTTGAGAGAGCTTAGTTCTAAAGTCTAATAACATGATATTATATATATGAAAAAAATCGATATTAATATCTGTTTATATATTTATGGCAGCCTTTACCACGAGCTTGGCTTAACAAATATCACACTAAATTTACTGTACAGAAGGCAGGATATTTATTTAATATATTTTTTTATTATTATGGAGTTTAAGCTTAAAAAATTCATTTGATTAAATTATAAAATTCGCAGAAGTTTAAAAATTACAGAAAAAAAGTATGAACTAAAATTCAATTTAATAAGGGCCAACATCTCTCATGAATAACTGACAGTTTTTAACTCTCTACAGGTCATCTGCCAGTTGTTCACACAATGCAAAAGTTAGTTTCTCTTGGTTCTTCGCTGCTTTTCAGTTGTTACTCAAAAATTGCTGGCAGTAAAAACTGCAGCACGCACACACTCCAGCAGCAACAGCAGCAGCAGCAGCAGCAGCAGCAGCAGCAACAGCAACAACAGCAATTACAGTTGCTGTGCCAGGCATAAAAATGCGAAAATCGGGTCATTTTGTTACAGTGGAACTGGAGCTGGGGGTGTTAACACAGCCATCAGTTACCCTGTAAAACAGCAAGGGGCCAGAACAATGCAACAAGAACGGTAACTGCTGCTGCTGCTGCTGTCGTTGCTGTTGCTGCTGCTACTGCTGCTGTCGTTGCTGCTACTCCTGCTTCATCGTAAAGTTTATGTTCTGTGCAAAGTGTCAGCGCGTCATCTCGAAGTATGTGTGTGACTGACTGGCTGACTGACTGACTGGGAGTCTCTGCTGCCAGCTAGCGGTGCTTAAAGTTTTTATTTAAGGCATAAGTTGCGAATTGCTTAGGTGTGGCAAATGCCATTGTACTCCTGCTACGGCTGCTGCTGCTCCTGAATGATGTTGCATGTAAATCTTGCTGCTTATGTGCCGCAATTAACGCCAGCAATCAATGTGGCAAACTTCTCAAATGCGGCCATAAACCATTCAAGTATTAAGACGAGGCATATAAATACATATATAAAACATGATTTTTGTTCGAGCAGGCTGTCAAAGTCAGAAGTACGATAATGTAGAAATTTATATATATATACATACGAAATTGAGAATATATAAGTTTTAAGATGTGATTATGATTATTTTAATATATTATCAGAGCTCTTTCTCTCTTTGCATCATTAGCTTGGCATACACATTTACTAATTAAGTCTACAACATGTACTATACAAGTCTAAATAAAGATAATTATAGTTATTTATATTATCTTTATTTTGTATAATAGCTATAACTATGTATTTTACTTTAATATACTGCTATATATATAATGCTATAGTTAGTTATATTGACTAAATTTTATATGCCAGCTGCTAGTTATGCAACTTTACTTATATATATATATATATATTTTTTTTTTTTTACATATATTATATATAATTCTTACAATGTGCACTTATTCTTGCACATAAATCTTTTCTCTTTCTGACCAATTCTCGCTCGCAGCAGCCAAAATAATTTAAAATTTTGTTATTTACACTTGAGCAAAATATTTATGTACTTTTCTCTCTCTCTCTCTCTCTCTCTCTCTCTCTCTCTCTATGCCTCTATCGTTTTCCATTTTTCTTTTTTTTGGCTATGGCAATGCTGTAACATGCTCCCCCGGGATATTGAGGCATTTGACACTAGCAATATTTTAAGTGTTAACTGCATTCGCAGCTGCATTTGCATATTTTACGTGCACGCTGCTGGATGCCACGGTTGCTTGGGCAACAGTTTAGGGGCGTCCTTTGGGCGGGTGTATGCGGGTGTGTGTGTGTGTGTGTGTGTGTGTGTGTGTAACGGGGTATTTGGGGCTGGTCTCAAAGCAATTTGAAGATTTAACACCTGACAGCTGCCTCAGCTGGTGCTGGCAGCTAGTGCCAGTGGGCGTGGCAAGGCCAGTGTAAAGGCCAGGCGTCGTTGTCCCCAGAGCAGTTGCAATTCAATTTAAAGCACAAAAAACTAGCACACAGAGAGAGTGAAAGGAGGTAGAGAGAGAGGGGGAAAGTGGAAGAGAGAGAGAGGTTGGGATAGTCGAGTGTGGGCAACTGCAAAGCATCATCAATTCAGCTGCTTATCAGCGAGACAGTCAACGTCTCTTATCTGTCAAGTTGCCAAGTGATTAAGCTTTAAGGATGCCAACGCAAGCTGTTTAACTGAGCGTGCCGAACAATGGAGCTACATAGCTGGCTTTTGGGCTGGCTTGGGCTGAGCTTTTGGGTTTGGGTCATGCTCCTGCTCCTGCTCCTGCTCAAGGCTAGCTGCGATTATCTTCTATGCTATCTGCTATGCATTTTTATCGCCTGTGATTTATACAGGCGCCAGAGCACATGTCATAATTGCGCCCCTGGGAGGTCAGCTGTGAAAGGACACGGGCATGCGGCAAAGCCAAATGCAACAAAAATGCAACAAAGCAAAACAAAGCGAAAACGGAAACGAATCCTGCATTAACTCCTGTTGGTTTGAGTGCACATGTGTGTGAGTGTGCGTGTATGTCTAAGTGTGTGTGTATTTGTGTTTGTGTTTGTGTCTATGTCACTCTCTGTGCGGCATAGCTGAAAATTGCATTTGAATAAGTCACAATTTATGCGTTGCATTGTGCTGCAAATGTTGCAGCTCCAGCAATATGCTGGAGTTGAGAGCGTGACACGAGACACGTGACACGTGACACGTTAGTGACAGGTGCAAAAAAATGCTCTTGGCAGAAAACAAAAGTTTTGAAATAAAATTTTACTATAATAATATGTGAATAATTAAAAAAAAAATATATATATATAAATATATATGTAGTTGTATCCTATTTAATTTAAAGCTGAGACATTGGCGATAGTTCCTAATGAATTTTCCTTAAGAGTTTCTTTATTTTCTAGAAACTTCCAGGTAAAGAGTCAAAGCAGTGGATCATATATGTTTTAAGCATAGCTTGTAAATAACAATCAATCAACAGAAAAGAAAAAAAATCATATTCACTAGCCCTCGCTCTGAGCAAGAGACTTTGGTTCATTTAGTTTTTGTTTTTCTGTTGAGCGTCTTCAGTCATTTTATGCTATTTTTCTGACGCTCTTTTAACGAACATCGTTTAGGGATGGATCGTTTAGCAATGGAGGGAGGTGGCAAGTTGAAGAGCCGATGCAATCCGTGACTTTTCAGCGTCTGTATTTGCAGATATCGAGAAAATGTCAACAGTTATTTGCGAGCTATGGACCTAAGCTATGCGCTTTTAAAATGTTGAGGAGGAACTTTGATACTCGTATCAAGTGTTTTTCTCATAGTTAAAAATTTATTTAAATGGGACTTGCAAGAGCGGCAAATGTAACTCTTCCAGTGCTCGCACTCTTTGTTCTCACTCTTCCTAGTCACACAAACTATGCGCTTTCTACAGCTACGCAAATGCATAATAAAGGAATTGTTAAATTGAAACCAAAAGCAAACAGTTGTACTTTGTGCTGGTGATTCCGCTAATGAAAAAGTAGCTAGTTGTAAATTAAATATTTTGAATATTCAAACTGGAGAATGTCTCTGACCTTTGCTATTTTGTTTATGAAAGTTTCTCTATAAAAATTTGAATTTTAGAGTCTGTATGACTCATTCATTTATGACTTTCTGCGTAAATCGATTAATTATGTCTCTAAAAGTCTACTTCTGAAAGTCTGTTCTTAGAAGACCTGTCGTAAAATCTACTTTTAGAAGTCTATCTGTAAGAGTCTGCCACTAACATTTTTTTTCTCTCTCTCTCTCTCTTAAGCTCTGTTTCTGAAATTCTATATCTGAAAAAATCTCACTCTAAAATTAGGTCTATCTGCAAAAGTCTCTCTTGAAAGTTCTGTTTCAGTAATTCTATCTTTTCAAACCTCTCTCTAAAAGTCTCACTTTAAAAGTCTGTCATTAAAATTCTTTCTCTTTCTCTCTTAAGCTCTGTTTCTAAAATTCTATATTTGAAAAATCTCTCTAAATGTCTCACTCTAAAATGCAGTCTATCTGCAAAAGTCTCTCTCGAAAGTTCTGTTTCTGTAATTCTATCTTTGCAAATCTTTCTCTAAAAGTCTCACTTTAAAAGTCTGTCACTAAAATTCTCTCTCTTAAGCTCTGTTTCTGAAATTCCATCTTTGCAAATCTCTCTCTAAAAGTCTCATTTTAAATGTCAGCTTCTGTAAGTCTATCTCTGAAACTCTATCTCTGTCATTGACAGAAGGAAAGAAACAAGAAGGAAGAAAATAACTACGCCCATATGCAAGTCAACTCTGAACTTACCAGATATTGTGTTGAATGCATTCATCAAATTGCCATCTCTAATTCCAGGATTCGCTCGCATCGCACAGCCAGTCGCACAAACGCCTAACGAGCTGTGCAAACAATGCTGACTGCAGTGCATCGCAGCTGCCCTGAAAAGTATGCTATGTATTTTATGCAGCACACTTTTGTTTACCTGTTTCTCAAATTAGAATGTTATCATGTTGCAGTTTGTTTACAACTGGCTCCTGCTGGCTTCCTGCTGCCATTGCAGCCATAGTCCCTGTGCCTCGTCCTGTCCATTTGCCATGTTCGCCTAATTCCAGACTGGCGTCAATTTTGTCTTCATTTTCGTTTGCTGTTAGTGTGTGTGTGTGTGTGAGTGTGTGTGTGGCTCAAAGGTGCCAAACAGATTCTTTGGCAAGCGCTCCATACATGCATTTCATCAACTTAAACGGGACACCTAACACACACACACACACACACTCGCACACTCACACACACATGCTTGGCATAGTTTTCAACATTTTTCAATGCATTTGGCTTTGGGTTTCACTGGTGGTGCTGGTGGTGCTGGTGGTGCTGGTGGTGCTGGTGGTGCTGGTGGTGCTGGTGGTGCTGGTGGTGCTGGTGGTGCTTCCACTGCTGCAGTCACTTTCCCTTTGATTGATGTTGTTGCATGTGCGAATGACTGCAACTCGAGTGTTCCCATCTATATACACATATATATACACATACATATATACATTTTACTTTTTGAAAGGAGAAAAAAATGTGACACACACATATAGATATATATGTATGTATGTACATGTGCACATAGAGAGCCATGTCCAGAGCATTGCTCAATGGCCTCTGCGAGTGTTTTCCTTATATCGTTTCAAATTGGGGCAGCACTTTGACAGCCAAAGACACAGTTTCCCCTTCAAATGATCTTAACTCGACTTGAGCCTAAGCAAAAAATATATATACTCAGGAAAAAGCATCTAATGGGAAGCTAGAGCATGTTAAGGTATAGCAGCTCTAACAGCTTTTGCCATGTTCTTACATCGATTTTATATAAGATTTTCTTTTTATTTAAAAAGTTAAGAAAAAATGTAAGTATAAATCAGATAATTTTAGTATGCTGATAATTTGATGGGTTACAATTGCTTATTTAATTATCTAATATATTGAGAGAAAGAGAACAATCTCTGAGATAAGCAAGCCAGATGCAGAGAAAAAGAAGAGAGAGCGTTCTTGATACCCTTGAACATATAAGACGCCCTCTAAAGGTCTTTTGATTGATCCGTCTAATGCGAGAGCTCTGTTGAGACATTCTCTTTTCTTTTGTCAATTTGAATGCCATAGTCAAAGTTCTAAGAGATATACTGAGCTAACTGAAGCTTAATATAAAAATATATTTATTTAACGGAAATAATGAAAGTAACCTTTTATTTATCATAAAAATTATATTTTTTTAATTAATGAAAGTAGCTATTTATTTATCATAAATAATATATTGATTTAACGGAAATAATAAAAATTACCTTTTATTTATCATAAATAATATATTGATTTACCGGAAAGATTAAAAGCTACCTTTTATTTATCAAACAGATGTGATTTGAGAGTACCTGGTTTGTAAATCTATTATTCGTGTTCATAAAAGTATAAAATTATAATGAAAGAATGAACAGGCACTGTGAGAGCAAATTGTTTGATGATTCTTTTGAGCAATATAAATTTACTATTTACTGTATCAGCTCCGCTTTTCTTCTCCTGCATATTATATACTTACTTTTAATATACCCTTGACTTAAATCTTAATATTCAATGCTACTGCTATGACTAATAATATTTTCATATGCAATAATTCACATAATGGCTTCAATAATTTCACACGCCTCTACTCGTAACATTATCATTTATGATCGGCAGTTGAGTCAAGAGATTTATATTTATAAGAGATGTAAATTTTTATAGAGGTTGCTCGTTCCAATTTCTCTCTTTTCTGTAAATGCGAGTTCGTTCTCATAGTATACCAGCTTAATCATGTAAAGCCGACGCTCGTATTTTGAGCATAAGAAGAAACGAAACATCGTTCAGTGAACGCAGATGCTCCAGAGCTCTGAAAATTGTCTAAATTTGCTATATACATATATAGCAGCTTATATATATAGAACATGATAATACAATAGCTTTAGTACAAGCCTTTAAAGTACAATTAATTATCGTTAAAGTACTACAGCTGTGTGTATATCAACAGAGCTGAAAGGCTTCAAATTTCCTATATTATATGTATGTCCATAGTCAATTCACTTGCTCACTTTTACAATAAATTATGAAAGCTCCATACAAATGGTATATAGTCGAAAATTTCATTGCATTAACTCAAAGTTACAATTAAAATCTCGGTAGCTCAGTTAATCTAAACCCACCAATAATCTAAGCCCACCAACCGTATTCCAACTCTTTCTTATGAAAGCTACACAAATCCTAACCACCATCAACAAATTCCGCATTGAGTCGCAATTTCAGACTGTAAAACTTAATTGATTTGCTGATAAACGCTTGAGTTCATTATTTTCGTGCGCTAGTTAATGACATTTCGCTGCTTTGCCGCTGATTCGCCTCTAACGGCTTGGCAGGCGTGGCTAAGGCAAGCGCAAGATATATAGTTTGGCTGCAAATCCTGCCAACAAATGGCTGTAATTGTCATTGAAGCCAGTGGGGCATTTGGGGCCAAGGCGCATTTGGTTTTAGCCCGGCTGCGAATTGATGAGCTTTATGGGCCACAATGGCATTTTTGGTTTAGCAGCTAAGCCAGCGAAACATTACGTAAACACTTCACTGTGGAAGTCAAGTCAAGTCGAGTCGAGTCCTTGAAAAAAGCACTGCCAAACTGGGCTATATATATATATGTATATATATATGTTTGTGTGTGTTTAGCTGTTGATAAAAGCGCAATTTAATTAACTGTACCCGAAAGATACAAAGCCCAAATACAGAGATACACAGATACAGATATACTTACTACACACAGCAGCGCACTTTGCATTGCCTTTTGTCTTTGTTGTCGCTCGATATCGAGTTTATAATGTATATATATATATATATATATATATATATATATATATATATATATATATATATATATATATATATATATATATATTATATAATATACATTTTATGCACATATATGTCTTGGCATATAATATGTGTGCCGCGCTGTAAATATTTGCCGGCAGCTGTCATTTTGATAATGGAGTTTCAAATGTTTGCTATTCATGCTCATAAACACATGTTGGTAGACCGCCCTGCCACGCCCTCGCCCTCTCGCCCGCGCCTCAAGCAGTCAGCCTATACACTGCCTGCTCCCATCCCCATACCCATACCATCCCCTCTCTTTCTCTTTCTCAACCATGCTCCTCCATTCGCATTCGCATTTTCTTGCCAGCTCCTCCACTAGGCAACTGTGTTTGCCTTCGATGAGAGCAGGCTTACATCGACTCACACACACACACACACATACAAAGACACTCGCACACACACTCGCTTGTTGTTCCCTTTTAAAATATGCAAAAGGGCCATGCCTTTGCCAGTCGCCCACGCTTCGATTTAATTGCATTTTAAAAGCGCACGTAGCATGCCTCAAAAGTTCTCATATTTTCTATTAATTTTTACCTGTACAAAATACACACGTGCTTGCATGCGCTCAGCTCATTGAAAATCGATTTTAAAAACAATTTATATAATTATAAAAATTGTATATATTATATAGAAAATATTCTGAAATTTTAATAATTAAAATATTTTGTATAGTGAGAATAAATATTATTTGTCATGACAAAATTTAATAATAAATTTTAAAATATTTATTTGAAAACCTCAATGCAGTTTTTAGAGAATAGTCATTTAAGAAAATGCTAAGAATATTATTTATTCTTATATTATTATATATGTAAGCTTTATTATATATATTTATATATATATATATATATATATATATAGTATATTGTTTGTATATAGTAGGTCTGATCAATTATTTGCTTTTCCAAATAATATTTATTTATTTATGCATATCTATTTTGTCCCTTTTAATATAATACCCAATAGCAGATTTAACAATATTTCAATCTTCAATCTTATTCAACACTTAAGCATCTATTTCTAATTAAACTATACTTTATATATGCCCTATTCAGATACTTATACTTATAATAACGCCAAACATCCAATCTTCAATTTTATTATGATCTTATATTGGTTTCGCCTTCGATGCCGTCTTTATCTACTCAATGATAGCGGAACTTTGTCCTTCCATGGGTCTTTTTAGCGTTCGGAGAAAGAAGAAGTCAAAGGGGGCCAATTATGGGAATTCGGGCTGCGGCATCATTAGAGTGTTGTTTTGGTGCCAAAAATTCGTGCACAAGTACAATCATGTGCGAGCAAGAAAATAGGCAAACCTCGAAGGCGAGCCAAGACACGTCCAACAAAACAGCTGCTAAAAAATTAGCTTGGCATTCAATTTAACTGAGCTTGTTGGCATATGTTAGGGACATGAGCGCCAACAGAGATATCCACAGATATTGAAAACCGAATATACCTAACCTTATGTAGAAATTCAAAATTTACTATACTTTTAGAACAGATCTAGTATAGTCTGTCAAAGGTCACAGTCAAGACATTTTCACGTAGAGTACTTTCATCTTATTTATACTGTATTTTATACAGATTTTTCTATTAAATATGTCAATTATATTTTTTATTTTAAATTTTTGCATAAGTAATGGCAATCCTAATAAATTAGATGAAGATAAAAAGTTTTTGAAATTTAAAAACATTTTTTAAAAATTTTTAAATGTAAAAATAATTGTTTTACAAACATGAAAAAAGCTTTATGAAGAATCATTATCAGATAATATTTAGATAGCATATTTTCTATTATGGAATTTATTTTAGTCAAACTATTTTTTCAAAATTAAGGAACTAGCTACTCATGCCAAAGGTCCTAGCAGCCATGGCTTAGTTAGTAATATTTGAATTTTGCCAAACTACTATAAAATAAATATAAATAAATAATAAATAATTTGCTACTAACAAGCATTCGAAGCTAAAATTATTAAAGATGAAACTTTAGACACGCTCTTAATCAGAGTAATTTGTAGCTTAAAATCAATCTGTATCAAGCATGTAATTTTAAACTGAAATGCTTAAGCTTGATAACTTGACAATAGTTTCATCATAGGCTATTTATAATATAAAGTTCTTTTTTCATTGCTAATACTTATCTATATACTATATAGATTTTCTAAAATAAATAATAAAAGCAAAGCAAATTTTGGAAGCCAGGCATAGTTAAGCTGAAAAAGTATTTTAAAAAGTTTATTATTTATGGCAAATATTTTGCAGTATTATAGCTTTTTAAAATACATAATAAAAGCAAGTTAAACAAGGTTCGTGACTTGTATACGAATTAGCTAAACTATCTCATATCTTTGCTCAATACAAAACAATTCTCATTTAATTTAACTCTCACTCAATCATAATTTTCCTTAACATCAGTCAACTTATTACCGATTTAACAATCGTTCAATCTTCAATCTTATTCAACACTTAATCACCTACTTCTAATTCAGCTATACCTTAAATATGCCCCATTCAGACACTGTTCGCTCTTGTGTCTCATTGAGGCAACACCTAAGACTACTATTTTTGTGCTGTAAAAGTCAAATAAATACATTAAGTGCAACTGCGGTAAATGCGAAATGACAAATGAAAGAGGGCAATAATCGCAACACCCAAGAAAATGCGGACAAAAAAGCAACTTAAGACCAAATAAAAAGCAACAGAATGAAGACGAAACAACAAATACAATAAAATGAAGAAGAAGAAAAAAGAGGCAAAAAGCAACAAGAAAAAAAACAAGAAAAACAACTCCCGGGCGCATTAATTAAAAGGCGCAGACAAAGCGAGGCGCAGATTAATTGGCATCAATGAGCAGCAGACAAACGGAAAGAAAGAGAGAGGAAGAAAGACACACACAGAAAGGCAGAGGGAGAGGGGAGAAAAGTAGTGCGAGCGAGAGATAAGATGAGCCAATGACAAGGACGAAAAGTGATTAAGTAGAGAGCAGGGCGCCAAGGGAGGCCAAGGGAGGGGGAAGGGCATATCAACGGATATCAGCGAAAATGAGTAATGAACTCGAGCCAGTAGCAAGGCGTTATACTTGCCTTTTCGCTCTTTTTTTTAGTGCACAGGACAATAAGAAACTAGGCTCGACTGTGCGTGTGTACGTGTGTATGTGTGTGTGCGTGGGGAATGCGCGCCGCGTTTTATGCTACATTTTTTTTATTCGCTGCTTTTAAATTCCCCGAACGCGTCGCGAGTCAATGAACTGCTGCAGTTGGAGTGTGCGTGTGTGTGTGTGTGCGTGTGTGTGTGTGTGTGTGTGTGTGTGTATGGAATATATGCAAATTATAAGCCCAGCCAAAAACTTGTCTTCTGGGCAGTGAATGTGGCTGCAGGGCGGAGTGTGGGCGTGGCAGAGCCAACTTGCCTGTGTAATAATTTTGCCGTTTGCTGTTGCTGTTATATATTTTTTTTTCAGTGTTTTTTTTTTTTCGCCGCTCATTTCAAATTCAACAACTGCCACAGCGAAAGAGCGCAGTGTGAATGAGAAAAGAATAGTCGTAGAGTGTGCAAGGGAGAGGGGGTGAGAGGCAGACAGACAAATAGAGCGAGAGAGCGTGTGCCATGCATACGCTGGTGCCTTTTGAATGGAAATAAGCCTCGTTTATGTTACGTCTGTTGCTCGATGCTCGCGACTACACTACACTACAAGCACACGCCGGAAAAATAAAAAAATGGCAGCACACTATGTGCCTATACGACTGTGCTACACAGCCCCACTCCACTACACCACCCCAACAACTGTCTGCTGTTTTGCATGCATGCAACAACAACAACAACAGCAACAGCAACAAAGGCAACTGCAGAGGCCACCGAAGGCGACGACAAATAAGCGCCACAATTTCTGTGGCTAACATTTTCGCATTCGTCTGGCTTTCTGCCGCTGCCACGCCTCTGTGTCCACATTTTTATTTTAATTAAACTTGAAGCGGGAATTTTCTTTTTGCTTCTGCCTTTATTTCTTAACATATATTTTTCTGCACAATTTTTTATTCATTTTCTGTTCTTCTTTTTTTGGCTTTTTACTCGCATTCAGCTTTATAATTGTGTTGAAAGTTCTGCAAATGAACATGTGCATGCAAATAGGAATTTCGAGTTTGGAGTGAGCAGAGTGTGTGTGTGTGTGTGTGTGTCTGTGTGTGTGGTGTCTAGAGAATGCTTTGAAACTGAACCAAATAATTGGTGCTAGCTGCGAACAGGAAGTTGCCATTTGGCCAAATGAGTTGTGGCATTCTATTAGATAATGAGTTTAGAAAATAGAATGAAGAAAGAATTCTATTCTTTGGCAAAGTTTTCATTTGGTTAACTTTTTAAGTTAACTTTTCAAATAAAGTGAGTTTAAGAAATAAGGAAAATCTCTATAATTTGGCAAAATTTGCAATTTTTTTGTTCGAATTTGTTGTGGAAAATAATTTTATTTTTTTTTATTTTTATTTTAAGTTTAAAAAAAATATATATACATATTTATGGAGTAAAAAAAAATTATAATATTTGGTTTTCGTGTTTAGTATTTGCCGTTGAATATAATTTAACTAAACTTAATTTTTGTTTTATATTTTAAGATTAAGAAAAATAGATGAAATTAACAATAATTCTATACTTTGTCAAAATTTAAAATTTTTTTTTTTTTTTTTTTTTTGAATATAATTTATGTTATTATTATTTTTTTTTAAGTTGATAAAAAAAATATATAGAGTATAGAAAAATTCTAATATTTGGTTTTATTATTTAGAATTTGCCATTGAATATAATTAAATTAAATTTCTATTTTGTTTTATATTTTGAGTTTTTAAAAAATAAATGTAATCTATATATAAATATAAATAATTTCAATTACAATTTTTTTTTATATTGAGTTGAAGAAAAATTTTATAAATTGTCTAAGTTCGGCAGCCTCTGACTCTGCCTCTGCCTCTGCTTCTAGCTCAGCCACTGGCAGCCACTGGCAGCCTCTGACTTTGGCTCAGCTTCTGCTTCTAGCTCAGCCACTGGGAGCCTCTGACTCTGGCTCAGCTTCGGCTTCTGCCTCTGCTTCTAGCTCAGCCACAGGCAGCCCCTGACTCTGGCTCAGCTTCTGCTTCTGCCTCAGCCACTGGCAGCCCCTGACTCTGGCTCAGCTTCTGCTTCTGACTCAGCCACTGATTGTCTCTGACTCTGGTTCAGCTTCTGCTTCTAGCTCAGCCACTGGGAGCCTCTGACTCTGGCTCAGCTTCTGCTTCTGCCTCAACCACTGGCAGCCTCTGACTCTGGCCCAGCATTTGTCTCAGCCCCAGCCTGTGCTTCTGCCTCAGCCACTGACTGCCTCTGACTCTGGTTCAGCTTTTATTATGTTACTATTTAATGTTTTTAAATAATTTAACAGTAATGGTCAATCTTATTCTTTTGTAACTAATTTAATTGCATCACAGAGGAGCTTTTCATATATTATTATTATTATTATTATTATTATATTTACTCTACCAAAAATGTATCAGAGAATTCTGCCTTTCATTGCAATTTCCTTCTTCCCTAAATAAAAAAAACTTATAAAATTAGTCGGAAGTTTTTCCTCTTAAGTAAAGTATAAAAAAGGGATTTCTTCAAGCTCTTACACCACTTGCAGCTAAATACAAAAAGTGTAATAAAAAGCTAAATGCTTTAGCCAATCCATACAAAAGGCAATAACAGTTTGCGCTAAGCACCGCCAAAATACGCGAGTGCAACAATCTGGTAAATTGAGCTACCAAAAAGCGAATAATGCGACTGACCATGCCCCCAGCCCCCAGCCCACACGCCCCTTCCCATGCAACCGCTATGCAGCATGCAGCAGAGCAAAGCAGAGCACAGTAATAACCCACTAACCGGAACGCACAAAAACCAATTTTCTGTTGTAATTTGTTGAAAAACGAAATTTGATTAGGTTGACGCTGGACGCACACAGACACATACACAAACAAACAAACATTCACATACATACCCACCCCGGGGGAGCAGGAAGCATAGCATATTTTGCTGTGGTTCTGTTTGTGTGTGGGTTATATATACTATACTAAGTGAAATGGAAGCTGTAGTCAAGTGCAATAATGTTATGGCTATATTGAGAGAGAGATGGCTATATATTGAGAGAAAGAGAGAGAGAGAGAGTGAGCTGCAGCTGTTGTTGCGTTTGTTATGACCGCAATATTACGTGTCCTGTGCACACTTCTTGCCGCATCCTGAATTGAAAGCAACTCCGTGAGTCGCTTCTTCTTTTTTTTTTGGTTTTATTGCGAGCAGCTCAATTTTGCTAGCAACCAAAAAAGAAATAAAATAAGTGACTGAAGGCAAAAATATGCCTTGCGCGATTTCGACTTGGATGCACTAAAATACTTCGTAAATGCTGTAGAATTTGGTGATCGATATAACTTATATTTATACTGCGAAAGGTTGTTATATATGTGATTTTATTTATGTGATATTTGTAGAATTCTTTAAAATATTCATACTTTTTAATATGTATAAAATATAAAAAATGCCTTGTAAATGGAGATATATATGGGATGGAGATTGGAAAAATAAATAATTATATAGAATATAATAAATATTGTAGCGCAAATATTTATTATTAATTTGTATAAGATATGTAAAAATTACCTACATTCATAAGAATCTCTATTTATAGTCTATAGCTCTGTTTCCATTTTTCTCTTTTTCTTTCTCTTTATCTCTATATATCTCTTCCTCTTTGTTTCTTACTGTCTCCATAGAGTGAGCTCTTTCTTCGACTCTATCTACCTTTTTATATAACTGTTCCCCTCTCTCTCTATCTCTATTTCTCTTTGTCTCCATCTCGCTTTCCACCTCCTCTCTTCTTTCTATTTCTCTCTCTGTATTTATTTATTTTTCTTTATATAAAAATATATTATATCTCTCTTTTTTTATCTTCGCTCCTCTCAACCTCTCATTATCCTTTTTCTCTCAATATATCTCTCTATCTGAAAGTCTCTAAAAGAGCAGCTCCATCGTGTAGGCAGTTTTACATTGCGCTGCTCTGATATGAAGACAGATATGAAGACAAGCCGTTCGATTGAAAAACTGACATAAAGACAAGTGATATACTGGCAGATAGACAAACAGATAGAAAGATTAAAAAATTTAAACAAGAAGATGTACAGGCAGACAGTTAGTCAGAGGAACAAGAAGACAGACAGAAAAAGTTTTCGACCAATAGACAGATAGACCGACAGATAGACTGACAGTTGGGCAGACAGTCAGATAGACAAGCATATAGAGACACTCAAAGGCATATAGAGACACACTGACAGCTAGATAAATAACAAAAAAATATAAAGAAAGTAACAGAAATATTGAACCCATTACAATATCAATTCTTTCTTTGCTTTCTTTCCCTTTCTATCAAAGGCCAAAATATTATTAGGGAATCAGTTATGCCGTTGTGTCATCTCTGGCCTCAGCTTTTGCAGCAAACCATTGCACAATTGTAATATAGTCCCCTGTCTGCTTACCCCGGCCCTGTTCAATACATATTGATGACTGCAGCTTGGACACGCCCCTTAGGCAGCGGGCAGGACCTCTTTTTTCTCGGCCTGGCCTGTGGTCTCCACAGCTGTGCCCTGGGCTGGCCTTTCTTGCCCAGGCTTGACTTAGCCTGGCCATTGCTCCATTTCATTTTACCGCATTTCTGTCGCAATTTTGTGCCAGTTGTTGTTGTTGTTGTTGTTGTTGTTGCTTTCAATTGTTGTTGCTGCTGCTGCTGCTGTAGCTTGGCGCATTTTGTGATTGCACTTGCAAGTTGCGCACAGTTCATACCCGGAAATTGTACGGTCAAAATATTTGTGAAATGCCAGGCACGACTAGCAGAAGTACAAATACACACACACACACACACACATACACAGTGCTCCTGGCCTGGCGTTAGTTAAGCGCCCAGAGATTTGGGTTTTTGGGCATTTTTGGTACGCGGCTTGCGCGCTGCTGAATATTTCAGGCATTTAATTGTAAATTACACATACGCCCAGTGTGCGCTTTATGCATTTTTTACAATTGTTTGCCAGTTGTTGTTTGTCGCTGCTGCCGCTGCTGCTGGTTTTTATTGTAATGCACGGATTTGGTTATTGGACCAAGTGCCTGGGGAAAACAATTTATTTATTATTATTTTTATTTTTTTTATTTTATTTTTTTTTACTGCCCAGCTTTTGGTTAGCGCGTATTTAAAAATTTAACTCGCTTGATTAAAGCTGTTTGTAAATTGAAATGCTTTTCGCCTGTCGCTCGTCAATTATGCAACAGTTTCGATGGCTCATGAAAAAGCTCGTGGCCCAATGGGCTGCACTCATTACATATAGAAATATATTTTTGTTGGGCTTATTACGGATGGACTTGGTGAATTGTTGCATAATCTCTTAAAGCGCTGCGGCTTTAGTAATATTGCATAATTATTACAGATATAGCAAGGGGTTTGGTCTATGAATAATAACATATATATATATGTATATATGAAATATTAATAAAATGAATAAAAAAATTAATACAAATTAGATATACACAAATGAGTATCTATTTGAAATTGGCACTAGAAATTAATTTAAAAAAAAAAAAAAAAATATATATATATATATATATATATATATATATATATATATATATATATATATAATATATATATATAATATATATATTTTAAATTAATTTCTAGTGCCAATTTCAAATAGATACTCATTTGTGTATATCTAATTTGTATTAATTTTTTTATTCATTTTATTAATATTTCATATATACATATATATATATGTTATTATTCATAGACCAAACCCCTTGCTATATCTGTAATAATTATGCAATATTACTAAAGCCGCAGCGCTTTAAGAGATTATGCAACAATTCACCAAGTCCATATATATATTGTAGACCGACAATCTTCATAAAACTTTCAGATCGTGATAATAACATTAAATACAAATATGAACCTTGATATATCATACGGAATGAGACAGAATTAGGAGTATATATATAGACAATATATTTATATAAAATATATAAATATATAAAATATATATGAGAATTAACTATGTTTATTTGCCGATCTGTATACTAACCATATGTATATCTGTATGTATGTATGTCTGCCTCTCTGTCTATCTCTCAGTCTGTCTCTCCGTCTGTCTGTCTGCCTAACCAAAGCAAGGAGCGCAGATGAGCAGCAGAAGATCATTTATGCTGTCTATATGTACGCAGCAATATTTGCTTACATTTACGTTTAAGTTAAGCTCATTTAGAACGCTTGGAGCAGCAGAGAGTGTTCTCATTGGTCACTTAACGATCGACTGCAGCGACCGCAACTCGACGCAGGCTCAACATTTGAGCACGCCTTGGAGTTTGAGTGAAAGTCGCCCTATATAAAGAGCAGCAGCTGCAGCATTTCTTCAGTCGTCCAGGCCCGGTGGGGGTCAATTGTGCAGTGCAGTAAAGTGAAAGTGAAAGTGAAACTGAAACTGAAACTGAAGTGAAGTGTGGTGAGGTGAATATTTTATTTGTTAATAATATTAAGTGCTATAAGCAGAATTGTAATAGTTATAAATAATTCTTAAGAATTGTTTAAATACTGATTATAAGGGCAACTTGTGACATAATGTTAGTGATCGTTTAAGGACTTAGGCTTACACTTAGTTAATTTGAAAGACTTAGAAAACTAGGAAGACTTGGAAAAATTAAAAGACTTAGAAAACTAGGAAGACTTAGAAAACTAGAAAGACTTAGAAAACTTGAAAGACTTAGACAAATTAAAAGACTTAGAAAACTATAAACACTTAGAAAACTTGAAAGACTTAGAAAACTTGAAAGACTTAGAAAATTAGGAAAACTTAGAGACTTAGAAAACCTGGCAGATTTAGAGGAAACAGTTAGAAAATATGGTAGACTTAGAAAACTTGGAAGTTATGCAAAGCATCGTTAGGTAAATTGACATTAGCGTAATAGTTGATAAGGTAATTATTATACATGACAAAAACAGAAATTCTTAAATTTACATATGAATGTTCATTTTAAATTTGGAGACTCTGACTTTAAAGTTGTAGGAGAAAAAAATGTTTAACTGATTTTCGATAAGGGTTTTAATCAATAACAAAACAACGAGAGTAGTTATCGATTTTTGGAAACAAACTCGATATGCGCGTGCAATATACGGACCCAACAATATAGTTTCTCTAGCTCATATATCTTCTTAGATCGACGCGTTCATACATACGGACGGACAGACAGACAGACGGACAGGGCTAAATCAACTCAGCTCGTCGTCCTGATCAAGAATATATATACTTTATGGGGTCTGCCACGCCTCCTTCTGCCTGTTACATACATTTAACAAAACCATTATACCCTCATTTCCCATTTTCAATGGGTTCAGGGTATAAAAATACGTTGCTTTGCCTCCTATACATTATACTTAATTGGAATTGACTCAATACTTAGTAATAATGCTAGATATCAAAAAAATATTAATCAATGAATAAAATATGAATGAATAAAAAATAGAGTATATACAGAAATGAGTATATATATTTGAGATGAAAAGACTTTGGCATTAGGCATTAATTAAAATACATATATATGTTATTGTATATATATATATTTAAAAAAAAAAAAAAAAAAACCCTTGCTTTGTTTCAGCATTTATAAATATTTATATCAAATTTCAATGCTAATTATAATGCCCTTTTGTTGGTAAATTGCTAATTGTGTTTATAGTTTCTAGTTTTTAATTGAATATTAAATGAATTTGTAATTAAATTGCTGTTTTTGTTTCTGTTGTCGTTGCAGGACGAGAAAAATCAATTGCTGGTCACGAATGTGTGGCTAAAACTGGAGTGGAACGATATGAATTTGCGCTGGAATACGTCCGACTACGGCGGTGTTAAAGATCTGCGAATACCGCCGCATCGCATCTGGAAGCCGGACGTCCTCATGTACAACAGCGCCGACGAGGGCTTCGACGGCACCTACCAGACGAACGTTGTGGTGCGCAACAATGGCTCCTGTCTCTATGTGCCGCCCGGCATATTCAAGTCGACGTGTAAAATTGATATCACATGGTTTCCATTTGATGATCAGCGCTGCGAAATGAAATTCGGCAGCTGGACCTATGATGGATTTCAGGTTTGATTCAGTCAATTTGCAAGATCGAGAGCGAAAAGCAAGGCAACCAAGGGAGTACACAGCTCGTAGTTGTTATGCTTACAAAAAAGAAAAAACCAAAAAACAAAAAAACAAGAAAAAAATTAAATCTTTTGCGTATATTCTTATGATTTACAACATTTTTTATTTTTTTTAATGATTGAGGTGGAGATGGCGTAGCGATATATATATATTTATATTATTCTACCCTCTCCCCCTATTGTCCATTGTAACTAAAGCTGGATTTGCAATTACAAGATGAAACTGGCGGTGATATCAGCAGTTACGTGCTCAACGGCGAGTGGGAACTACTGGGTGAGTAAGCCAATGCCAGAAACAAAACAAAAATTAAGCAAGAACAAGAAATAGAAAACAACCAAAAACAATTCTCTTGAAAAAAACAAAAACAAAAACCAAACTGGCTTTAGAGCAGGGGCATCCGTTGCTTGTGTCAAGCAATTTTCTCTCCAACTCTGTTCCACACACACTCTCTCTCTCTGTCTCTATCTCTCTCTGTCTCTCTCTGTTTCTCTCTCTGTCTATCTGTCTTGAAATACAACGTAAACATAGACATTAGAAAAATTGAGAAATGACTGCCAAAGCATTGGCATTGTCATCCACTTGAAACAATAATAAATGTATTTCTCGTTTGCCTGGATAAAGGCAAAACTTGTTTTTCCCACACTTTGGCCTAAAGCCTGATGACTTCTTGGTACTTGTCGAGTACTCTACCTACTACCTACTCCTACAATCTGTAAAAAGAAAAGAAAACAAAAAAAACATGGCATTAGACATTTCTCACTCAACCGACGCAGGGTTCAGGTTGCGAGCTTAAGTTCCGAACTCGTTCCGTTCGAAACTCAGACTGTAAAATGGAAAAAAACAATCAGGAACGTTTCTCTCTTGTGCCGTTGATTGTTGTGCCAGTGTTGGTAAGCGCCAACGCAGGCAGCTGCAATCAATTGGAAACGTTTCACATCACTGTTCTGACACACATCTTAATTTTAATAATTTGCATTTATCATCATATTTATGTATTTATATTTCGAGGCCATCGAATACGGAATGTAGTACGGCATCTAATGAACCCTGTCAATATAAGCAAATAAACCTTAACTCAACTTCTTTAAGCTTTACTCTCTGTTTAACACTCTCTAAAATAAATCAAAGTAAATATATCTTACACGCTTATCCAGTGTTCTCCCACTCACTCACTCTATCAACAAAATATTAATTGAAAATCAATATCAATCAACTATCATCAAAACTTGGGCGCTTTAACTTTTCAAGTCCGAAATAGCCGCGTAAACGTTTCGTTTAAACTAGTTTAAACAACAACAAATATTGTTTAAGTACGTGTCAGTGGCGTAGCATAGTTTGGCATCTAGTTTATTCAGCTAGTCTAGGCTATGCCACGCTCACTGGCGCGTAGTTCAAAGATTAAATCAAACCTATGTAAGAGGTAAGGCCTGGCCCGTGTATGCAACCCCTTAGAAAATTTTCTCAAATTCTCTCTCATATCTCTAAATTTATTTCTTACTAAACGAAGCTCTTATGGCATGAACTACAACAATAACAACAACAAAAAACAGTTTAGAACTGCAAGCGCTCTTAAGACTCTACTGAATGCTGCCTAGAAATAATAATACATAAATATATATATATATATATCTAGTATTTACACGATTGCATTTGCTATAGATTTTAAGTAAAGTCCAGCCGCAGGGTAATGAAAACATAGCTAAAATATATAAGTATATATAGCAGCTATCCCCCAATAAGTATCTACAATTATAGCTTTCCTTTTATTCCGCCCATTTTTGTTAGCTCTTTAATTGCTTTTCATTATCCATTGGCCAATTCATTGGCGCCTTTTTGTAATTCTCAAATGGTTTTTGACATTAGTTTTGATTACTTCCATCCCCAAAAATGCTAAGACAACTTCAGCTGGCAAATACTTGAATGAAATAAAACTCAAATTGGGAAATGTTAGAAATTAAAAGGGACCGAATAGAAGTTGCACATAAAAGCGTAAATTGCACTTTTCCGCATAAAATGCTAAGGCAGCTGAATTGCGCACGCCCACATAAACACCCAACACAACCCAGCCACCCTTTCACATACACATACACACATACATGCACAGTCAACCACATAGATCTGAACTTTTGTTCAGTGAAAGAGATTTGGCTCTTTCAACCACGCACCAAACCAATTAAGAAATTAAAAGACAAATACAAATACAAATACACACACATACACACTATAAATTAGCAGTTGCACACAATCACTAGAAGAGCAGAAGAGGAGGAAAAAAAGTTCCCTACTCAACACTGGCCACAAAAGTTCCCAACACACAAAAGTGCTGAGAAAGTTTGTGCAACAAATTTCGCCTGCGTCTTTTTATTTCGTTCGCTTTTTCTCGGTTCTGCTGCATTTCCTTGCCACGCTTTTCTTTTTATATTCATTTTCATGATTTCATTTGCCTTTTGTTTTTCTATATATATATATTCTGCCTTTTTTTTTACTTCGTAATTTTTCGGAGTTTTGCTTAAGTTGTTGCCCTGCTTTTAAATTTTTTCTGTTTTTTCCAGCATTTTTTTCTGCTTCCATTTTCAATGCGCATTTGCGGCAATCGCCTTTGGCTGCCAGTTTATGCAAAAATATTTTTCTGTGGAAGTTTCCCACAGTTATTCCACAATTTGCTTGGATAATTTTTAAATACTTTGTGCGCTGTCTGTGTGTAATCCGCACTGGTAATCTATGCTTAAGTCGAGAGTCGAGCACAGCACATAATTTAGCCCAACCCTTGGCATATGCCAAACTTTTTCAATACTCATGTATAAAAGGCATGAGAGTTTATGAAAGTTAAGTTGGCAATTAAGAGATAGGCTTTACCTGCTAAAGCATATTTACAGTTATCTATATACATACACTCACACACACACACACACACACATCTCTATATGAATAGATAAATGGATAGATTTGTTAGGTATGTTGAGTCTTCAAAAATCAGCCCTCAAATTGAGAACGTTAAGCGTTTGCATTACTTTAACTAACTTTTGCTTGTTGCTCGAGCAACTCAAGCAAAAGTGATAAAAGTTTGTGGAAACATGTTTGTCTCGGCGCTTACTTCAAATTAGTTACTCGCTCGTATGCAAATAAAACTTTGCGCCCAAAAACTACAGTCGAGCATAAAAGTATACACACACAGACAGACTCGCACTCCTACACACACCCACTCCCACTCACACTGAGAACTTTTTGACTACACTTGAAGAAAACCACAGCATGCACACAGCCTCCTAAAGTTTTCATACCTAATGCATATATCATTTCGTACTCTCCTATCAGCTATTCAACCTATTCATAATCTAAGTAACCAAAACACACACACACCCACATAGACATGAAACTTTTCTCAAATTTCTTAAAGCTTTTCAATACTACTACTCTTCACACGCTTTACCAAATATACTTTTTCTATCTATATCTCGCTCTATATACTATTATATATACTATTTACTTATTCTCTTGCCTGTATGCCATGCTCGATTTAGACATAAAGCTCAGACAATGGCCCAAGTTGACACGCATTAAATAAAAAGAGAAACAAAAGAAACGAACACGAGAAACTGATTTACTTGGAAATTGAGAGTTTGTCTTTACTAATATATATCCTGATCTTCTGTGCGTTGTATGCGCTGCTCCTAGGTGTGCCTGGTAAACGTAATGAGATCTACTACAACTGCTGCCCGGAACCGTATATAGACATCACATTTGCCATTATCATACGACGACGTACATTGTACTATTTTTTTAATCTGATTATACCCTGTGTGCTGATTGCATCCATGGCTCTGCTCGGATTTACACTGCCGCCGGACTCGGGTGAAAAGCTGTCGCTGGGTAAGCAACTCTCATTACCAAATATTAATATTAAGTATTATTATTATTAGTATAAATAAATTAAATCGTATTAAGTTCTTTAATAAAATTTCATAATATTAAGCAAACAAAAATAATACCAAACATTTTTACAATTTCTTAAGATGTTAAACAGTTTTTGAAATATTTTAAATTTTAATACCATTAAATTTTCAACTCCTTTCTGAATTAGAAAAGCAAAAAAATGGTTAGGAATTTTTTTTAAATAAAAAAAAAAAAATTGTAGTAAATAAAAAAAATTTATTCTATATTTAAGACTTCATCTCTGCCCTTCTTTGTTGACCTATTTCATATTCAACTTCAATTAAGCAACTTAACTAGTTAATGCTCGTACAGCCAGCTGAATAGCTGAGAATATTTTTCATATAAATTTGCTATGCTATAACACAAATACTTGTCAGTTCTTGAGGCGCTTCAAAAAGTATTTGCCAAGTGCTTTTTACAATAATGACAGCCAAACCATCAGCAGCTTAAAAAAAACTCATATAAAATTGAGAAAAATATGAAAAAAACGACGGCCTCTCCTCATGCTGTTGATGAGCGCTTAGAAAGCAGCTAGACAGGCCTGGAGCCTTATTGACGACGAACTGACTCACTGACTTACTAGCTGACTGACTGACTGACTGACTGACGTCTCACATTAGATGTTATTACTGAGGGCTGAGCGTCGCTGCTGATGGGTGTTGATGACGCCATGAGCTGGGTGGGGGGAACAAGATGAGCCAAACTAGTGAACTTATAATGTAATGTAGCCCCCTGACTGAGCCATGACTGGGCTACAAAAATATGAACTATGTGGGAGAGGGGCTGTGTGTAGCCGGAAAGCAGACAAATTTGAATATCATAAACAGTTATTGATGGGCTCCTCATAGAACTTTAAGTAGTTGAAGTGCGAGTTTGACAGACAATGATGGATATGGGAAAGGCGCTTTTTAACTACGTTCATTATAGTTTAACTAAGTTTTAAGCTGGCTTTAACCATGAAATTAATTTATGCTAAAACTAAAAAGATAGTTAAGCTTAAAATAACTAAATAGCTAGTTGAGCTTGAAGATCCTTTCTTTAGTACCTAAAGAAACTTCTTAGTTAGTTTATATATTTAGTTAAAATCAATATCATATTTAAAATGAATTTCATATGTAGATAGAATTAACTAATACAGCTTTTGGGCTAACATTAAACTTAGTTAAAACCTATTTCGTATTGTAAATAGATAAATGTATTTTTTAATACTTAGTATAGATATTTAAATAGATTTAGTGAATGGTCTATAACTAAATAGATTTTTATGTTATATATGACTACATCTAACTAAAATAAATATAATATTTTTAATTTGTATTTAAAATAAATATAATATTTTTAATTTGTATTTATTTTATTTATGATATTTTAAAAATAAATAAAATTTAGGTTTTTTATAAAAAATTAATTAATAAATATTAATAAAAAAAAATATAATATAGGAGAGGAGGACTTTTGTATCATTTGCGAACTGTAGCTAAGATAGCTCAAAGCTTTAACTGAAACTCATCTTGCTTAGTAGCTAAATTGATAAATACTGAAAAATATATTCATGCTTTTTTAAAACTACCTTTCAGCTAATTAGAAACATTAAAAGTAATATTATTTAAGCATCAGATATATGTAAGCAATCATTTTCCGTATAATAATCAATTCAAGCTGATTAGTTAATATTAAGCTTTAATTGCAATTAATTTTTTTTATAAATATTAAATTCATTTATTTTATATTTCACACGCATAATATACCATATCTATTTGTTTTCAATATCTAGGCGTTACGATCTTGCTCTCATTGACCGTGTTCCTTAATATGGTTGCCGAGACAATGCCCGCCACCTCAGATGCCGTGCCACTGTTAGGTAAGATAATTTTGTTTACCAGTTTTCCTTTACCTCTTAAAATAAATATATATGTTCTATGTATACATATAAATATCTATGTATCTTGTAATATCCTCATATATATATATAAATATAAATATACTTGTTTTGTTGCGCTGTGTCTACGTTCGACTTTGCTTTTGAGTTCGTGTGTTCTTCTGTTTACAGTTCACAGTATATAGAAGCATATAAAAACTTATATATATCTATATCTATCATAACTCTAAAGTTGCTATTGAAGTTACATTCATATATATTCATGCATTTCTAAAACGATTTTAATAATCAAATAAAATCCGATGATTTTATAATATTAAAACTTTGACACACCATTTTAAAAGCCAAGAAAAAATCATTTAATCAGCTTATTTTTGTGATTATTTCAAGCAGTTTCTTTGGCTTTAAAGTCAAAAATAAATCCAATTTGACTTTAAAGTGCAGAAAGAAACTGCAAGCTGATGTTAAAATAAAACTAAAACTTAAAAAATCCGTAGAGAAACGATAAAAACAAATAAATGAAAATAAATGAAAGAAAACTAAATACTAAAAGAAAATATGAAGAAATTTAAAGAGAATTTAAATTGAAATTTCCCAATAAATACTCGTAATTTGCAGTTATGACACACAGAACACACGAGTTGGTTTGATAACATGCACACACATTTGAAAACGAGTTTTTTGCACGCTATATTATCTATCCTTTTTGGGTTGTGATAATTCAATTCCATTTATAATACTTCCAATCGAACGATATGCCATTCTGTATCGGATGTTTCTTGAAAGCAATAAAAAAAAAAAGTAGAAAATTCTAATAATTGATTCCATTATGCAATTAATTATGCTATCCCTTATCCATAAATTATAAACTAAATATCTGCTTATTAGACACTTTTCATACCTTAAAGAAACCCATATTTGCTTACGAAACATCCCATACAAAATAATTATTTGAATTACAACCAATTGAGCTATAATCTCTATTCTCTAAAATTAATAATTTTAAAATTATTACTCAAAAATTTACTGCCAATTTAACTTTGTTCCAATTTTTAATTAAAAAAGTACTTCTTAAAAATTGAATATATACTTAACTCTATTGTTCAATTTAAACTATCTAATTCAGTTTTTTTTTGAGTGTCTAATTCTATATATAATCACTAAAAATATTAACTGTGTGTGTGTGTGTTTAAAAAAATATATGAATATATTTTTTCCCCTCTATAAAATCTATTAAGAAAACTTTAAACGTAAATTGCTAAGATATAACGATTTTGATGCATTTCATATATAAATACTAACTCAAATATTTGTATATATCTCTCTGCCTTTTTTTCTTTCTTTCAAAAAAAAAAAAAACAAAAACTTGTATAACTTTTGCTAAACCAAAAAACCAAATAATATATAACGTATACAAATATGAAACACTGAATGAATTCTGAACGAAATATGCTACCCTGAACTATGCTCGACACACACCCACAAAAAACAACTACTACTAAAACTAATCAAACAAACGAACAAACAACAATAAACAATCCAATAAAACCATATTTGCACCACAACAAACAAAATCACACACACCACCCAACGATAAACGAATAAAAATATAAACTATGCTCCCTCTGCATACATATATACAAATATATATTTATAAATATATATATATATATATTTCAATATAATAATATATATAAAATGACAACACGCCCAACCAACCAACAGGTACATATTTCAATTGCATAATGTTTATGGTAGCTTCATCCGTTGTGTCAACGATTTTAATATTAAATTATCATCATCGAAATGCTGATACGCACGAAATGTCCGAATGGGTAAGTTTTCCTCAAATGGGTCATTCAAAACTACAAATCTAAAATCAAACTCGTATCCAAATCAAACAAAGAAAACAACTGCAGTAATGCGCAATGCTAGCCCCGCCACACCCACCGCCTTTCATCACTTATCATCAGGAGCAAAAAAAAAAAAAGAGAAGAAGAAGCAGCAGCACCTGCTCCTCTGCTCTGCTCTTCTGCCATTAGCCATTTAGCTTTACTTTCATATGATTTATATAAAAAAACAGAGACAAACCAACTGCATATATATATCTCGCTCTATATATATATATTTATTCGTTTTTATTTGTGAGAAATGCGCTAAAAATAATTTATGTGTTAGAGAAATGTTTTTGTTATTGTTGTCGTTGTTGTTGTTGTGTTTCCTCTGTTACCTTGTTGTTTAGTTAATTTGCGTTGTTATTGTTGTTTGTGTACATTTATGTTTATGTTTTTTCAGTGCAAAAATAAATAAAACAAAAAAACAAAAATAAAATTTACATTTAAAGCCACCAACTTTAATCAGCAATTTACAAATTTTAATTGTAGCCTCAAACTAAATTGCAAAGCTTTACCACAATTTGTTCGGCCAGAATGCCGCAAATACTTGAAGTGCTTCCGGCTGAATGTTGGTTCATTCATGTGAAACTATGTATATATCCTAATTAAATTTATGCTAAACATAATTCTAAAATACATTTTCATAAATGCAGAGTCGAGATAACCTTGATTAGCCAAATGCAAATGAGGTGAAAAACGCAATTTAATTATTTGTCGGATGATGTTTTCGAATTTGTCGGTTTACTGTGTTTATTCTGTTGAAAAGCATTCAAGTAAGAGCATGAAATATAATAACCATCTTTTCTAAGCAGATAGATGTTCATATAGTCATTTATAATTCAAGTTTTTTTTGTCAAATATTATCAAATATCAGGAGCTATTGCTATTGATGTTGCATTTTGGATGCAGTTTTTCTTTAAATAGTAACAGTCTTACTTTTGCCATAATGGTATGCTTCTGCTTTAATAGCAGTAAAAGCGAGCAGAATTTGTTACACATTAAATGAAATTTTATTTACGTCAAAGTATATATAAGTATATAGATATATGTACCTCTGCTTTAGGTGAATTAAAAAGGGAGTATAATAAATTCTACATTAGATGAATTGAATTGAGCTGTTTTATTTAGCTCTAAGCTTAGACTAGATATACATAATAGTGAGTTTCAAAAGTCACCTACTTGCTTTGCATTGAAATCGTCATATTTGTCTGATAAATGCTAGTATATCTCTTTGACATTTACATATCAAACAATGCTTAAGCCAATGAAATGCAGCCTCTTGCTCGCTGCAGCTAAGATGACATTATAATAGAGTTATGCTTGTGAGCCCAGGCTATCACATCTTTTCATATTTTAGACAAGCTTTCATGCCTTAATAAATTCATAAAAAAAAAAGAAAACATTTGCTAGAAATGCATTTATCTCTTATATATACATAATTCACTTGAATCATCTTCCATTTATGGCTCATGGAAACCTTCAATAAAATATAAATAAAATTTAAAAAAACAGCAATAAAACAAAACTCAAATCATGCAAAATGCAATTTTTCTAGTTGCTGCACCTGCATAATATATATATTTATATCCCAAAACGTATATATCCACAAAAAAAAAAAAATAATAAAAATGATATTGTTGTTATTATTGTAATTTTATATTGTTGTTCTGCCCCGTTCGTTGTTGTTGTTGTGTAATACATTTTTAATTTCATACATTTCGTATATTTGATATATTTCGTATTTCGTTTTTTATTATATAAATAAATATAATTGTGTTCGTTTAAAGCCTACTTAGAGGCGATTATGCAAGCTGTTTTTGTTGTTTTAGAACTCTGTATTTGGCCAAAGCCCCCAACACCCCCACACGCGTCTATGTGTGTGTGTGTGACCCAGAAAATAAATTATGAGTTAGCAAAGTGAATAATGCAATGTCGAGAGCCCAAAATGTGACGGACGGATGTACAGAGTACAAAAAAAAAAAAAGAAAAACGAAAAGAAAAACAGAAAAAATACTAAATGTTGTTAACTATGTGAACTATGTGAACTAGCCAACATGTCTGCTACAAAAAAAAGAAGAAAAAGAATGAGTACTGAATATGTCTACTATAAAATAATTTATGTAATGAAAAATATCGTAATGTTGATGTTGGGCCCATAACTTGTGTTCTTTTTTTTCCTACTTTATATAAGCAAATGTCACGCTCTTTCTCTCTCTCTCTCTCTCTCTGTGTCTATATATATATTTCTCTGTCCATATATATAAGTATGTATATTTCGCCTGCCTGTTCACATTTACCAATTCACAAAAAAAAAAAAAAAAAAACCAAATGAAATCGAACTGAAATCCAACTAACCCAAATAATTCACTCTGAGCTAGTTGCACAATATGCTCCAATTTTTGCTTCACTATTCGTATTTCTTTCCACAGCTCAAAGTGCAGACTAATATTATTATATACATTTATATATATATGTGCTATATATATATATATTTGTATATATATTTCTCTATATATACAAAGCTCACCTGTGTAAATAGCTTTAAATGTGTTTTGTGTATGCATTGCTGTCAAGTGGTGTGCGTTGTAGGTTGTCTATTTTTTGGACTAATTATTTTTAATTTAACAGATTAATTGATTATGTGTTTACGTAATTAGCTAGGTATTAAAATATAAAGAGATTAATGGCATACAAAGCGTAAAGCCTAAGTTAAATATAATATTTATTAGTATAGATATAGTAATATAATTGAGAGTTAATAAGAGCTTGTTTATAGAGTTATATGAGTGCGTAATTAGCCCTGAGTATCTTATCTAAATATTAAGCAGGGTAGTAATAGCCATGGCTGAACATTTTAAATGTAATTTAGATATCAACAAACTCAATAAAATTTTTTTTAAATATTTTTAAAATTTAATATTCCTAAATATAATAAATATAAATAAATATAAATCCAATGGAAACTATTTGACGTATGTTGTGAGTGAAGTCATGCAGCGCTCGATTGTATATAAATATTTACCCTACTCTCACAAAGTGTAAATGGAGCGTTGATATCAAGAATATTTCTAATGTCCTTATACTCTGTACTCTTTATACTCTATATTCTTGCCTGACACACTGACTAACTGATCTAAATCTAAATATATTCAGATTTCTTGTCACTCTTTTATTGAAGAAAACAGCAAGTCGAAAAAAAAGTCAGCTCTATAATCACAGTTGCTATGCGTTGATTTCCCAAACTGCAAATTTCATGGCACAGAATTCTACTCATACATTCATTTCAAATTATGAATATGTTTATTCTTTCAAGTCAACTCAGACTATATAAGTATATTGACTTCATAAAATTCTATTCATTTAAAAAAACAATTACACTATTTGCTGCCTTAGCTGCCACAAACAAACTTTATCTGCACATTTCCTCAGCGATTTATTTGTTATTTATATATTCGCTTGCCATTGCCTTTGAAGGCAATTTCATGTCAAGTGCTCGTATCGCTGGCAAAATTAGAATATCAGAAACCAGAGCACATAATGCACATCTAATGCTGGCTATCATGAGCTTGGCTCTCTTCTTTTTCTATATTTTTTATTTGAGCCAATTGAACATGGCCAAGACGTCAAGTGGAAAGCAATTTCTGCACATTATTGCAATTGCATGAAGAGCATAATGGAAACTCGCAATGCGCCTTATGAGTGTGTGTGTGTGTGTGTGTGCGAGGAGTATACAATACATAGAACAAGTTCTTGGCTCTCAAGTTGGCTAAGCTGGGTAGCCCGCTAAACTGAAGGCAGCTCAGCGAGAAAGTCAATTGGCTTTTAAGAAGTCAGTCACATGAAAACTTTTCTATAGCCGCTCCTTTCACATCGTTTTTTTTTCGCTTTCAAGAATGTGGACAGACCCTTGTGCCGACTCAACATGCAATTGAATTTGGAGCAATTGAAGTAAAGCCCCAAAACGGGTACAAACACACACATACACACACATACATACATATGTAGATATGTGGCAAGGCGACAGTTGGCCCAGTTGCAAGAAGTTGTCGTGACACGGGCATGAAAATTGAGCCAATTGGCAAACGCAGGTGCATTAGAAATGTGCAGCGCTTAGGGCAGGGCATGTACGAGCTTCCACCCCTCTCTCCCTCCCTCCCTCTCTCTCTCTCTCTCTCTCTATCGCTAACACTACCACCTTCAAGCCACGTTATTCTGTGTGATAACAACAAATCAATTTGCACAAAATTTGCACAAAGCCAGCGACAAAAAAATTCGAACACAGCTGCGGTCTGTGGCAGCTCCATCCCAGCCCCATGGCCCAGCGATATGGATAGCATGGCTCTACGTACCCACTACTACTCCCCATTCAGCAGCCAGACTCTCTCCAGTGGATCGCATTTGAAACTTTGCATTTGGTTTGCATGCCACGTCCTCAAGCGCATTTCCATGTATCCATCGCTTGTTAGCGCAAACCGCCAACGTCAAAGGACTACAAGACAATGGAAGGGTCGGCAGGGACAGGGACAGAGGCAAGTAGGTGGAGCCACGTAGTAGACTATTCGCTGCAGCAGATGTCAATGTGGCCAAAAAAAAACAGCAAGCTTAAAAAACAAGCCAGAAAAATAGAAAGAAACATTGTTTAGTCGCCGAATGAAGTGCAGCTTAGCATGACAATCGATTCGCTTTTAGCTGTTTCTTTCCTCAGCTGCACTTTGAACTTTAATCAAAAGTAAACAACGTTATGGAATATTTAATGGCAGCTGAATGGGGGCGACTCGATTGATTTGTTGGCAAATAAAACTTCCATTTGCAGTTAAGAAAATCTTTTTAGCTTGTGCCCGACTTAATTTTGCTTGGCAACAGATTTTATCGAATAACATTGCAATGCATGACTTGGAGTTATTTAAAGTGTAGGGTTGAAAAAAAGGCCCAAAGACAGTCAAATTGTGGAAGTTGTTTAAAAATTGCAGTTTGTTGATAAAAAATATTTCTTAACTTAATATAACAATATTTTTAAGTTTGAAATAAATATATTATTATGCATAGAATATAAAATAATGTTATAAAGTATTTTATGAACTTATGCGGTTTAATTTCATATTATAGCAGAGAGTAAAAATAATATATCATTTAATTAATTTTTTTTTTTCTACCAATAGATTTAAACAATTTAATATTACAAAAAATTAAAAAAATAAATTAAAGATATAGCTTATTTTTAATTTAGCAGAATTTTTTGAGCATTCTTTGCTGATTGACAAATGATAAAACTTTTTTTTTTTAAATAAATGGTAATTAAAATCTTTTAATTCTTATTGGAATATATGAAGAAAAAAACAACAATATTTATAATTTAATTACAATCACTGTCTAGAGAATTAAAAACTATTTAGAAAACAATTTAGAATTCTTAAAATTGACAAAATAGCTTAGAATTCTTTTGAGCTTAGAGAAGATTAAAGACTTAATTTTTTTTTTAATATGTAAAATATTATAGAAAAGTTTTTTATTGCATAAAAAAAATAATGCAATTATTTGCAACAATTTGTTGTAATAAAAAGAATCAGTAGCATTGATTATTTAGCATTTTTTTTATTACTATCAATGAAATTTATAAAATAAAAACCGTTTGGAATATTTTATTTTTCCAGTTTATGGTGTATACAAAAATATTAATAATAAAAATAAATAAATAAATGGTATATAAAAAGATGGCTAAGAAAAAAATGTATGTATCGATTCTTATCCATCTTAATGAAAATTTGTAAAGAAGTCTCTTTATTATATAATAATAATTATTTAAAATTTCTATCAATTCGAAAATTAAATTTACACTTTCTTTCTTAAATAAAATTTGATTAGAATTTGAAGCATATGCAAAATATGATTTAAAATATTTTTGTTATTTTATATTGCACACGAGTATACAATAAATATTAAATTTATCAGATTTTAGGTGTTGCTTATATATTAAAAATGCCTATCAACTTTGGTATTTAAGGAATTTATGGCTATTCTATATATAAATAAATTCATATTTTAAACTTAAATATGTTTGGCACAAAAATTTAATTTAGATTGATTTAGATAAACGAATTAAAAAAAAGTTATAAATTTTAAAACTATTTTAAAGAAATATTTCTCACATAGCTGTAGGTGACAATAGATTTAAATAAGAATGCATATTGCGTAAATATTTCATACAAACTACATTTAATATTAAAGCTTTGCCCCAAAAATGTAATTGAAAATGAAACTTAAAATCAATTTGTAGCACAAAACTTGTTGCAGAAATCCCTCCAGACATTTCTAGATCAAATGTGAATAAATGTCAAGTGTGGGTGTATGTGTGTGTGAATGTGTGTGAGTGAGTGTGAGTGGGTGTGTAAATGCGTTGATTATTTATAGCCAACCAGCAATAGAGCTGAGTTTGAATAAGTGTTTGAGTGTGTGTGTGAGTGTGCATATTTATGTGGGTCTCTCCGCCTTAGATAATATGAAATTTGTTGTCAGTGTTATTGCTGTTGTTGTTATTACTATTGTTGTTGTTGTTGTTGTTATCGTTGTCGTTGTTATCATTGTTGCTGTTCTTGTTGCTGTTGTGACGTCTGTGTGTTATTGTAAATCATAAAATTTGCATGCAACATAGCTATAAATAAGCGCCAGAGCCACAGACGAAAGGCGCCGCACATAAATATTATTATAGCTAAGTGTAATAGTGTAACGCACACCACGTTGCCCAACACTACAATCAAATGTCATACACAACACTAGTCTCCTTCACTCACTCTCTCTGTTTCTGAATGGGCGTCATATTTGTT
This sequence comes from Drosophila hamatofila, assembly GCA_035045345.1. Lineage (NCBI taxonomy): Eukaryota > Metazoa > Arthropoda > Insecta > Diptera > Drosophilidae > Drosophila > Drosophila hamatofila. The sequence goes on along the minus strand of JAWNPA010000019.1, from coordinate 13,137,036 downwards.
GAATCTGAATCAAATATAAATCATAATCGCGTGTGTGTGTGTGTTTGTTTGTGCCTTTGTCTCTGTTCATGTCAAAGCGCAATAAATCGTTGTCTGTTCGCTTAAGTATGCCACATGTTTGACCAAAGCCAGACACACAGGCACACAATCACACACACACACAGGCACACACCTGCCAGTGGGGCTCATGAAAAACAAAATACAACTCGTTTTACACGCATTTGGAGTCGAGTTCATCTCTGCAGTTCCGTCTACTAAACGTTTCAATTTTCACCTGCTGCACACCGCACGCATCGCAGATACGCATCGTATTTTTATGCTGGCTGCCATGGATATTGCGCATGAGTCGACCGGGACGTCCGCTGATATTGGAATTCCCGACAACGCCCTGCTCGGATACATCGTCCGAGCGCAAACATCAAATACTATCTGATGTTGAGCTAAAAGAGCGGTACTTATATGCTAAACTAAACACCTACTCTATACATACTATAATATATATGTTTATCTTTATCTTTATCTTTGATATATGCACACGATCTGTTTATATGCTAAATGTGATTTCTATTTTGAAGCTCATCCAAGTCACTGCTGGCCAATGTGCTCGACATTGATGATGATTTTCGACACAATTGTCGCCCCATGACGCCCGGCGGAACACTGCCACACAATCCGGCATTCTATCGCACGGTTTATGGGTAACAAAAAAAGAATATATACACACACACACACACACACACACACACACACAGATAGACAGTCAGACAATAGCCCGCACACTCACACACAGTCTAATCCCAATTTAGTGGCTTTGCCAATAAACGCGTAACCTTTCTTATTTGGCTTTCAGGCAAGGCGACGATGGCAGCATTGGGCCAATTGGCAGCACACGAATGCCCGATGCGGTGACACATCATACGTGCATCAAATCATCAACAGAATATGAATTAGGTTTAATCTTAAAGGAAATTCGCTTTATTACTGATCAGGTAAGTGCTTTCGTTGTCAACATACGTAAACAAACTACTTAGACTATTGTTTAAGGCTTGAATAAATTATACTTTACTTTCATTTGTGAGGAGAGCACAGATATTTGCGATAAATATATACTTTATATATACCCTTGCAGAGCATGTTGTATAGTAGATGGAAATATAGAGTGGGTTGAATAGTCGAGGGAGTTGATTGAGTATAGAAGTATATGAGGTACTGAGGATGTTTATATGTAAGTTAAGCTTGTTTGTCTTGACTTGTGCGCTGTCACGAAGTTTTCAATTCAACTGTACGAGTTTAGTCTTTAACTCAGTATAAAGTTCTTATACTGAATCTAACAGCGTGAAGTCTATTTGCGAAATCATGGCATTCCCATCAAAACAGTCTGATTTAAATATTTATATAGAATATATCAAATGCCTACTTTATGTGAGTCCAATTTCCCAATTGCGGATTACCTCTAAACAATTTACTAAAGTATTTATATAGATTTCTACTTCTACTTCTATATTTGAAAAGACTTTTATGACCCACTTAACACAGATTTAAAGGAGTTTTGCAGTAAAACTTTAGAACTAATATTTAAACAGCGTTTATGTTTCTTATGCGCCATTCATCTGCATCTGCAGGGGTATTAAAAAATTAATAGGCAAACAAATTTATTTTTTGTTTAATATTTAAAAAAATTATGTTAAGCAAAAACTAGAAAGCTTGTTGAACAAGTAAATTAAATGCATGCATATATTAAATATATACATACAAAAGTTTATAAATTAGACTCAAAAATTTTATAATTAAGTGCACTACAATATACTATCTATATAATTCCTATATATACCCTAGTTTAGTTTGCATTTTAAACAAAAATTACATTAATTTAGTAAAGAAAAAAACCAATATGAAATTATTTTTGCTTCTTTTTCTCTCTCCAAAATTTCTCAACAAAACTTTCTTTTCATATACATAAAATCAATCAAATATATATTATTAATATTAATAATGAAATTTACAATTAAAATTTAACAAAACAAACAAAAAAAAACTCGTCAATTGTTGAAAATTGTAATTCTATAGCTACGTAAAGAGGACGAGGACAATGACATTGCCAATGATTGGAAATTTGCAGCTATGGTCGTTGACAGACTGTGCCTTATCATATTCACAATGTTCACAATATTAGCCACAATAGCTGTACTACTATCAGCACCACATATTATTGTCTCGTAGCCATATGGGCGAGGTGGTTATTGTTATTGGTTTTATTATAAAATCAATTTGTTAATTATTAAATTAATAACGAAACTTTTTAAGTAAATTTAAAAACATTTAAAGAAAAAACCACAAAAACTAAAAAAAAACAACAAAAAAAGAGAAAAAACACTTTAAAAAAAACCATTGACTAAATAATAAAAAAAAAAAAAAAACAATAATTTAAACACAAAAACTCGTTTAAACAAATCCCTTAAAGCAAGACCTACCCAAAAGAGACTTAAAAACAAAAACTTTAACTAAAATTTGTTTACATTTTTTAAATTCAAAAAAAAAAAAAAAACTAAAAAAAAAGAAAACTTTCCTAACCAAAAATCCCCAAAAAACCAGAAATTAAGTTTCTTCCATTTGAAATATTTCAAAAGATAAGAAGAAGAAATAGATGACGAGACAGTTGAAGAAAATAAGACGACAAGAATGACACGGGTATATTTTCTTTAAAGATTTGTATATTTTACACTTTAGGAGCAATTTTTCACAGAAAACTTTTCCAATATAAATAAAAAAATGAGAGAAAGCAAGAACAACTTCAAAGAAATTGCAGTATTACATAAAATGTTTCGAAGACTTCGATTGTATACGCTCAATTTCCTTTTGATATAGCATTGAGCTTTATAAAGTGAAATACATAGTAGAAATTTAATGGATCCAAATGGTAGGCGAAACCCAACGTTGTTTTATATTTCTAATTATTTATTTAATTGTTTTTCTTTTTTGTCGTTAAGCTGGCTCTTCTTTCAGCTTACAAATTATTAGACTAACTGAGTCAAGAAAAAACGAAAAAACGAAAAAACTTAAAAAGCAAAAAAAAAAAAAAAAATTAAATCTTCTTGAAAATATTACTTCAAGTCAGTTTATGCATGTAGCTTTTCCAGATTCCAGATTTTTCTCATAAGATCAACAATTCCATTGCTTCCAACTAAAAAAAAAGAAAAGAAAAGTATTATTAAATAAACATTAAAAAAACTTTAAAGGAATTGTATGAACTACATAAGATTAGAATCCCATAGATCAAACTGCATTTCTAAACAGAACCAATATGACGAACTACATATCCAACACATTTGTACGTAAAACACTTCCCTTAAACACTTTTATGTTATTTTAAAAACCAACTTAAAAACCAAAGCAATAAAAACAAATTCCTATCCCTAAGCTAAATGCAAAGACAAAACCAATAGAATAACCCATCCTTCGAATTGAAACCAGAAAAAAACACACAAATAACCAATTGGAATCACAAAATTTAATCAAATAGAAAAAAAAAAAAAAATAACGAGCGGTGTATAAAAAAAATACTGAATATCCCTACTCAGTATATAAATGAAAAAAAAAAACCTAGCCCAGAGAGTGCACAGCAAATGGAATGCAAACTAAACTGCATTACATCTGGATGTGAACGGCAAAGCTAAAAATATTGATTGAGTATCAAAAAAAAAAAAAAAACAAAAAAAGCACAAACAAATGATTGAAATTAAAATGGTTGCGAGCAATAATATCTGCGTGTTGATGAATTGCATGATTTTTTTGGTGATGCAAACAATGATCGATCGATCTATTGGTTGATGGGCTCCGGCACATCCAAGCAAAGGTTCGCTCCTTTATTGCATTGAGAACAGCGAATGTATCTAAACTGTACACAAAACTAACTTTCGGTATTCTTTTATTAAAAAAAATATATATATTTCTTACTTTTTTTAATTTTCATAAAAAATAAAACTTAAAAAAATACATTAAACTATGGAATACTGAAATTTGGTAAAAAAAAAAAAAGAAAAAAACACCAAAATGCATACACAACAATTCAACAACAACAAAAATTCCACATCCAGAAAAATACTAGGCAAAATACCAATAACAATGAACATCATCAATGAACACAAAACATGTACGGTGCATGGCAAATTATGTGCTTTGCTCCAGTATTGCGCGCACAACAACATACACAACAACAAGAGAGAGAGCTTTATACATACATATTACAAAAGAAACAAACAAAAAAACAAACATACACACATATATATAGAGAAAAGATTCATTAGACTTGAGTCTGAAATTTCATTCACACACACACTCACTCAATTATTGGCTTCTGATGTTTTCATACAAATGTATTTTGAAGATCTTCCGATCAAGTCGTATGTTACTGTCCACAAAACTAGCCAAGCACACAATTTCTAAACATAAGAATAAAGAAACAAAAAACAAAAAAAAAAAAAACAAAAAAAAAAAAAACAAACAAAAAATAGAAACAACAAAAATCTTAAAAATTACAATTGCATGTGCATCAGGCGAGAATGAGAAATCTCAAGTGATGTCCACATGCCTAAAACTCTACTTAAATTTCGATATATATATGTTAAACTTTCACAGATTTTAACATTTTACTTTTATAATTTTTAAGTTACAGCAATTCTGCTTCTAATTGTAAATCTTGTGCATTGAAAACAATCAGAATTTTTCTTTGAATATAAAAACTAAAAAATAAATAAAAAAAACCAACCACAACGAGAAGAAGAACAACAAGAACATTAACCATAAAAGCAATATATATATATATTCATTTGCATAAATAAAAATACAAATATTTAATAAATACAATTACAGAAAAACAAGAAAAAAAAGAAAAACAAAGGAAATAAATGTCATATGTTTAAGCTTAACACACATCGTAAATAAATCATAAAAAATATGAACTAAGATTCTAACAATGAGCTCAGCAACAACAGCAACAAATACATTTATATAAAAAATAGTATAACTCGTAAATGGAATGACTTAGCAAGGGATCGAAAGCAAAGTATTTATTTAATTTTTTCTCTCTTTTTTTTTCTTGTTCTATTTAATTTTGGAATTTTTAAAATCTTTATAAACTGTTTTTTGATACCATTTATAAACAAACACACAATTTTGAAACTCTACAAAAACAAAAATTTCTTTTTAAATTTTCGTATTTGATTTTTTATTTTTACAATATGAACGCACTTTATTTTTGAATCAATTTTTGAAATCGTAGTGTTTTTAAGATTGTCGAAATTTGTGGGACAGCTTAGTAAAATTAAGGTTTAGCTTTTGATAAACTAAAAAAAAATAAGAGAAGAAAAAACAAACTGAAATCCAATCTTTGCGAGAATTATACATTAAACATATGTATATTAATAAAAAGGTGAAATTATATATTTTACTTTGATGATATTTGCTCAACACAATTCACATATAGTTTTCATTACTTCTTGTGTTCAACTTTAGAAAACAAAATTTCGATCCTATTAGCACAAAAAAAAGAATGCTAATAAAAATCATATAATAGAGAGAGGAAATAAATAGCAAACAAGCTGCCAGCATGAAAAATAATAACAATAATTAATTTTAAAATATTTTATAACATTTTGTCATGATTTGAGCTCAATTTTTTTAGTATCTGAACACAGCTATATATGAATATAAATATGGAAAACAATTGTAAGACAGTTTAATTGAGCATAAAGCAACAGTGTAACAAGTAAATATTCAAGTACAGACCGATTGAAAGTAAACTTAAGCAATTTTTAACAAGCATCAGCAAATAGATTTAAAAACTAAATACATGAAAAACAGCGCCCAAAAAACCCAAAAAAACAAAAGATAAAACCAAACTAAAATGAACAAAAAAAAAAAAAAATACAAATATTAATAAACAAAGTGCACCCGTGAAGATGAGAACGCTGAGAGGCTAAAGCAGGCGGTTCAAGAGTTTAATACTACATATAAGGAGGGAAAAACCAAAACAAAACAAAAAAAATAATATATATATATATATAATTACATTTCTCATACATAAAAGAAAGCTGTTTGGAAAACGTTTCTTTCTTTCATACATATAAATATATATATATATGTATACATATATTTGCATATATATAATATGCATCTATATATACTATATATATATACATTTCTTTTTTACACTGAACACAAATATATATATATATATATATATATACTATACATACATATATATGTGTATATATATATATACATATATAAATATATATGTAACTTAGCGTACTATGTAATAATAAAAAAAATATTTAAAAGCAAATGATGAAACTTTTTCCTAAAAACTAGTTGCATTTAAATGAATTTTAAAAAATATATATACATAAAAGTATATATTTATTTAAAAAAAAAACATGCTCCTTTCTCTACTAAAAAAAAAAAAGAAAACGAAAAAAAAACTTTAATATAATACATTAATTAGAGATTAATAATAGTCAAAAGTGAAAGAAAGAAAAAGAAAACAGAAAACCAAGCTAGAAAATATTACAATTAAATTAATTTTTAAAAATGAGAAAACCAAAAAAAAAAAAAAAGAAAAGAAAAAATGCGCTGATTTTTTATGTCGTTATTAGTATTTAAATTTAAATAATTGCATAAAAAACCATGAAAAAAATTAAAGAAAACAAAAAAGTATATTAAATAATAAATTAGAAAAAATTGAAAATTGGTCATTTTGACCTGAATAGAAAATTATAGAAATAATAAAAGATAAATAACAGAAGTAACAACAAATTGAAAAGCAAAAGAAAAAAGAAACCCGAGAAAAACGATTGTAAAATTTTAATTATTATTCAATAATAAAATACAAAAAAAAAAAAAAGAAATGATTCGACAAAATACCAAAAAAAAAGAGGATAACTTCAGTTGGATGATTCGCAAGTTTATTTTCTCTATAAAGAATTGAAGGACGACTCCGAAGCATATGGAACACTCGAACACCCACACTCCATGGAAAGGTAAAAGCTATAAGGCGTAGGCACATGTACTAAGATCTGTGCAATGTATTATATTATAAAACACCGGAACAGTTTAATGTATATATATTATTTAATTAAACAACATTCAAAACTCATTTGCAAATCTGTGTGAAAAAAACAAAAATTAAAAGCATTACAAATTTATCTATTATTATTTTTCAACTCATGCTATCATTTAATTTTTAAAATACATTGTAAAAACCAAGTCTTGTGTGGTAATTATCAATCATATAAAACTAATCAATGCAACTATAGCAATTTATATTCAAAGTGGTAAAATTTCACATCAGCTCGCACTTTTCGAGTCCTGATGTCATATTCTGATTACGATTAATCGAAAAAGTAAATTTTACGCCAACAAAAAATTCTGATGTCTCGCGCGCAGTTTGTCAACAAAAACCAGCTGAACGAAAAATTTTAAGTCCTTTCTTTACAAGACTTTCTTATAACAGCGATACAACATAATAATACAATATAAAAGTATATATAACAAGCTAACCTGAACAAAAGAAATCAAACGGATGCTGCGTGTATGTATAAAAAAACAAAAACCAAAAACAAAATAATATGTACTTACATTTCTTCCATTTTATCTTCAATTTATGCTACGTACAAATGTTGACAAATCTGTTTTAAATCGAAACAAAATTTTCCTATCTATATAGTATATCCAAAATTTCGGCATGATTTCTTTACATACTCCTGCTACTTACTTCCAATTCCACTATCAATTAGCTAAAAATACTCGATCAAAAAGAAAAAACAAAAAAATTAATAATAATAAAGCCTATATATATTTTCATGAATCTGCACTTAGATTTGCATTTAATATCCATTTAAATTGCATGCGAATATCACCTCACTATATGCTATATATTCCAATTCTATATATTCCAATAATATATTATGAAACCAATTCTAATATATTAAATTTATATTTCTTATGCTAAATGGCGTTGATTGACGAGAGGTGAGCTTAATTTAAATCTTAATAAAATATATATAGACAAAAATATTTACCTTTACTATAACTAATAGAAATTTTAACCCTTTTTCTTAGACTGCTAACACTCCAAGGATCAATGATGGCTTAAACTAACTTTACTGGATGCTAACACTGTGCTACTACTGTAATAATATAATTATTTTAGATTACCAAAAAATAACAAAAAACATTTGTAGACTGTAATAAATATATTTTATAACGTTTTAAATAATGTGTTTCAAATGTTTACAAAACAAAAAACTAACTCATTTTATACCAGTTTAAACTATAACCGCTCTAAATTTCGGCAAGTGTGGAGCAATAATTGCTGAGGAGCACACGCTCATGACTATCGACATAGAGCAGCCTAGTTCACGCTGTCAACTTCACAGGTATTACAAATGTTGCCCAATAGGGGTTTTAGGGGTTGATTTTCAGCATCGCAGCCAACTTCACTTGACGCAGCATTTGGATCTGCCTTGAAGTTGGGTGCGTAGATTTTTCACAAACCGTTTAGCAAAGACACAAACCTGCGGAACGAATGTGTAGTTGGGAAACAAACCCAGTATTTGCTGAAACTGTTTTAATTTAAATTCTGGTTGCCTTTTTTCGACTAGTAGCAGATGCAATAACAATATAAGAAAATACACTCTTTATGCTACGCTACTACTATTTAATACTACTCTTTATACTTTAATAAGTATATATTTTCATATATGTATGTGTAAGAGTTAAATTAAGGTACTTTGCAAAATGCTTGCCAAATTCTTCCCACTATTTTTTTATTTTATATATATATATTTTTTTTATATTTTATCATAAACAAGAATAGTGTTCTTACTTTTTTGATTTGTGCTTACTTTTTGGTATACAATACTTATTTTAAAACTTTTATATATGTATATATTTTTTTTTGTTCTGTATTTTATGTTATTGTAGAACCTTAAAATTGGAATAACAGACAACGTGATAGATCACCAGCATATTTTCGTTTTGAAAACGAAAAGCATATTTGTTGTGCTTTATTTTAAATGGAGGAAATCAGCATTTGCTACAAAATATTATTTAAAATGTAAGTTGAAAAAACTTTTTTTATCTCTTTATATTTAACTTAAGCACTTTCATAAGACAGAGGCGAATATATTTGTATCCATGTCTAGTTCATGTAGAGACTTAAACTATCAAAAACTTTGCCTTTTAGCTGCACAGGTAGTACGCCTAAGACTTATTTATGGTCAGTTTAATTACATATTATATCATAGCTGCATTCGATTAACAAAAATGTTTCATATTTTCAGTTATTAAAGCCATTTCCTATTGACATCCTAGCTTTCTATACATATGACTTTACTGAACAAATTTACGTGGATTGCATTTCTATAAAACTACAATAATTGAATATTACTAAACATCATATAATAAACTTGTAGAAATGTGTAAGTAAAAAAGATTTGAAAGTAAAAATATTCTTGATCAGCCTTTCCAGATGAGATTGTCGTGTGTTTGAGAAAGGCGACTGCAAAAGCAAAAGCCTAAAAAAAAAAAAATATATATATATATATAAATCTCAAATATACAGAAAAAAAAATTAGGGCAAAAATGTATACATGTATGTTTTGCATGGTTCTATGTCCAATAATACATTAGATGCATACATACATACGTACATGCACAAATACATACAAAAATCGAGTTTCTTCTTTTACTCCATATGATCTCCTTACTCCAAGGATATTTGTATCATTCTTCTTTCGCATCTACTTCAAATGCATTTATAAATATAATTTCGTTAATATGTCTATTATTCAATTACATAATATATCAATTTGTAGCTCCCACCGTCATATGCATCTGCTTAACTGTCTCCCTCCCTTCTTTTCTAAGGCTTCCGCAAAATTTATATCCAGTCCGCTTTGTTTACAATTTACATTTTGTTTAAATATGTTGCAGTTTTTTCGCACTTGTAAATCAAACAATAAGCCACACACACACGCACACATGAACACACATGCTGCACTTTCGAGTGCATGAGGAATGCAAATCAACTGTAATCGGACAACAATAACAACAACAATTGAATACACAAAGTGCATTTTTTTTTGTTTTTTTTTTTTTATCGTTTTTTGTATCCTTTTTTTTTTTTTGCTGTTGATCAAAATTGCATAGCAAATACTCAAAGCAAGTGGTGCGTCTGTGGGGCATGCCTCAACGTTTGATAATGAAACCCAAAACATGTGGTGGGGGGTGGTCAGCATACCTAAGCCCCTCTACACACACTCCACCCCCGCACTTAAGTGTTTGCTTTTTTTCATTGCATACTTTTGTGCGTGTAAAAAATAATATGCGGCTTTTTTACACACGCACACACACACACACATAGGCACAACAAGCGCGGTTTAAGCTGGTATATAAACTATGTATAATACCTATATGTGTATGTGTGTGGATGTGTGTATATAGGCATATATTTATTGTAGTTGTTGTTTATGTAAATGGCATTCTATGTACGCCATTGCCCACGCACAATTGCGCCAGAGAGCAACAACAACAACAACAACAACAATGGGCAAATGTAACGCGCTTTTGTTGTATATTAAAATTGCCGCCTGTCTTACTGTCAATGTCTGTACTCGCATGTGTGTGTGTGTGTGTGTGTGTGTGTGCGCGTGTGTGTGTCACGTAGGCTAGTGTAAAGTATATAATTAACGGCATTTCACATATGTATGTATGTGCGGGCAAACGTATCGCGTATATAAGCCGCATATCCCACCCAACCCAGAGCCAACCCCCTATTTGTCGCTGATTACACGGAATACATAAAGTAAATGTCAAAAGCGATACACACACAGACACACAGCAGATGCTGTTGTTGTTGTTGCTGATTGAGTTTGAGTTGCTGATGAGTGCAACCGTCGACCCCAATGAACCAAGCCCCACCGCGCCAGCCCAAGCAAAGCTCAGCAACACCCCACGCACACACACACACACACACATGCTGTTGTCCACTCTGAGCCTACCTCAATGTTAGTACAAACACACTCCCACACACACACACAGCACATTGAGATGCATGCTGCTTGTCTGTTGCGCCCACCCGCTGGCCGCTTCTTTCGTGTGGGCGCTTGCCATCTTGAGTTGGCCCACACTCCACTCCAAACTCTTGTAGGTACTGCCCAGGTCCACCGTCTACTCCTGCTCCTCTTCTTCCTGCTCCTCCTCCCATTGTCCATGTCCAGTGTACTGCACAATAAGCACAAATTACGAGTACGCATTTGACTGGTTCTTAGCATGCGGGTGTTTTAGTTCAAGCCATTCGATTGTCCGCCTCTATTGGGGGTCAATGTGTTGGTTGTTGTTCAGCTTCAGCTGGTTGTTGTTGTTGCCGCTGCTGTTGTTGTTGTTGCTATTTCTTCTGTGCAAATTTATGTAAAGTTTTAACTGCTGCTTTTGGGCTTTAGTCTTGCGGCTTTTGTTTGAAGCTTACTTAGCTTAAAGTGTTTGCTAAATTTAACAATTTTGCAAGATTTGTTTCCTTGTATTTTTATTTATTCAGAAAGGTTAATATTATTATTATTATTATTATTATTATTTCTATGTTACCTTATATGATTTATAAGCAAGAAGCACAGAGTTTATAATATGTTTCTGTCTATAATATATTTCAATTTGATAAGATTAAAATTTATACGAGGGACATTTTCGAGAAATAAATATAATAGTAAATATTTAAGATATTATTTAATTAAATACTGCATATATATTATTTTTATTATATAAAATTATATATAAGTATAAAAAACTCAATTTAGTTTCGCTTAAAGTCTGTTAAAACTTTTGGATGTTAATTCTTATAAAATTAAAAAATATATATTTTTAGTAATTTGTTCTATGTTTTTGTTTTTATAATAGTAATAGTATTTAGGTATTCATAATTTTGAATTAATATTATTTTGCAACATTAAATTAATTGAATTCTTAATACATGCCCATACAATTTTTAGAATACATATTTTAAAGATATTTTTTTTGGATTTCCTGGAAAAGCTTAAGATCCAAACTTTCAAACTTACCTTAGTTTTCCATTTTCTAATATCTTTTAAATGTCATCTAAATTGAGTTTAGCTTGAAGTCAGTTTATAATTTTTAGAGAATAATTCTTTCTGCATCCTGTTTAAATTTCATTCAAAAATACTCTTATTTGTCTTTCTTTTTTCATTATAAATTCGTGTCAACTTTGCAGATCTTTTAGTATTAAATTCTATACTATATAAAATTGCTTCAATCTATAATTTAAATGCGTTTAAATTATAAAAAATCATGATTAAAATTTTTTTAATATTTTTTATTAAAAGATCTTTAGCTCTTCTATAACTTTTTAATATATATGAAATGAAAGTAAATAAATGGAAGGCATCAAAAAATAGTCAATTATATTTATAATTATACATATAATATAATTGTGTTACTATTTATTTAATTAAAAATAATTAGACATTAAAACCCAGTTGACGATATTATTTATATTAATCATTTAATTATATATTTATTTTATTTAAATGAAATATAATTCAACTGAAATTTTACTATAATAACTATATTTTTATGATTTTATATCGATGCCAAATGAATATTTATATCACAATGAATATATTTTCAAACATGTTACTTGGTTAGACAATAATGTGCAATTCGAGATATTTTTGGGAAGTTTGTTTAACATGTTAATATTGAAATTAAAATATATTAATTAAGCCATTTCATTTGAATATAAACAAAACCATGAATGTACAAGTGCCTCAAAAATATATTTTATTTAACTTCATTTGAAATTTTTTTTTACCTAAAAAGCAGTTTAAAAACTTTACAAAAAAGGAAAATAATGCCAAAAAAAAAAAGAAAAAACAATTTGCAATTAAATATCACTCGCTCTATTGACTCTTCAAAAACGAGTGTAAATTGTTTTTAATATTTAAAGTAGCTGTTAAAACTGCACTAAAGGCAGCAGTTATATTTTGTAGTAGAATATCAACAAAAAAAGTTCATTTTTTATAGATATTTGAAAATTGCGAATCGCCTCATTAATACTAAATGCAAAATGCGAACATAAAAAACTATGCAATTACATAATTTGGCTAATGGCTGATGAACAAATGCAGCATGCACAAACAACAGTGTGACACACACACACACATATATATATCCAGCTCCCACACACACACAAACATTATTATTATGTACACTTGATATATATACATAAGTGTTTTGCCTGCTGTTGGCAAATTTTACTGTACATAGAAAACTGTACTCGTCGTCGCCTGGCATCTAATTATATACAAACAGTGTGTGTGCCAGGGGTTGGGGTGCCAGCGGGGGGTGCCTATGAAAAATCACTTGAAAATCGACCAACCACTGCCCTAAAATAAACCTCAGACTCCCCTTTTGAAGCTGGCTGTGGCCAAAACAGCAGCACACTTGAGCACTTTCAGGGAGGGGGAGGCGAGATTGCCAAAGTAGGCTTAAGATTTTCTTCGAGAGAGACTGCACAATGCATGAGGCAAGACAAAACCAAATATAATGCAACATTTTTGACAAGATGCAGTACGCACACACATACACACACACACACGCACGCACACGCATAGCATGCAACTGCAGTTTGTGTCTGTGTATTGGTTTACTTTACTCATTTGCAATGTTTTTGGTAGAATGTAAAATTGAATTATTTAAAATTTAATAGAAAATCTTTGGCTTGTCTCAAAAATATATATACAAACATACATGTGTATACTTATATGAATGTGTACATATATATATATATATATGCAGTATATCAACATGCATGTGCCGTATATATTTATGTTTGCACAAAGACAGAAGCTTGTTGTGCTCTAGCTAAATTGTGGTACATTATAATATGCTCTTGCTACTTGTCACAATTTCCTCATGCTTAGCCTTGATATTTCAATTCTAAAAAATACAAAATATATATTTCATTATCTTTCTAAAATACCTATATATGTCCACATTTTCTCATTCGTATTTCGATTTAAGTAATTTGTTTCTTTTCATTTCAAATTTGCTGTATATATTTTTACATTATTTTCTCTTTTTCATTTATATCTAGAATTCCAATAGTGAAACTTTATATTTTTCCTTTCTTCAAATTTTGTTAAAATGGCTATTCGAATATTTCAGTTTATATTTTAAATTTTTTTTAAAATATATTTTTTGTGATTGATTTTATTTTATTTTTTCTATTTATCTTTTTCAGTTTTTAAGTTATTTTTTTACTCTATTAATCTTTTATTTATTTTATTTTAAATGATATATTTTATTTATTTTATTTGAAATGATATATTTTGAATCTTTTTTACATTTTTTTAATATATATATTTTTTTAATGATTTTATTTTATTTTTTCTATTTATCTTTTTCAGTTTTTAAATTAGTTTTTTACTCCATTAATCTTTTATTTATTTTATTATTTATTTATCTTTTTAAGTTTTTAATTTATTTTTGGATTCTATTAATCTTTTTTTATCCATTTATTTTATTTTTTTTTTATTTTTTTAGCATTTATAAATTTTTTAATATTTTGAACATAATAATGTTAAAAAACTAATAAAAAAAATTTAATTAAATATTTTGTATATTTTTTAGTTACTTTTGATTAGTTTTGCCTTTTTCGGTCGTATTTAATATTCTGGGTTTTAATTTATCATTTTGTTAAAAATGTATTTTTCTAATTTTTGTTTCTTTATTAATTTAACTCTTTTTACTATTCTTTTAATATTTTGATTGCTTACATTTTATTTTATTTTTGAATGTTACCCTTTTTATTTAATATATTTCAATCTTTTATTTTAGATTTAAGCAATTTATAATTTTAAATTTCTTATTTATATTGACTATTCTTTTTTTATAATTTTGTTTAATGTTTGCTTTGTCCACTATTTTTTTTTTTTTTTTTAGTAAAATTTTAAAAGAAAACTTTATATTTCTTACAGATGTATAACAGATCATAGACTGGTATATAATTATATTATAATCAAATGCATAAGCAAATAAGACAAAAAGTAAATCCTTGTTAAATTTTAAACTAAATATGTTTGCATTAATATTGAAAAAATTAAAAAAAAATTTAATTTTTTTACTATATTTTTTTATTTCGACAAATTTGTTGTAGAGCATATCAAATTTGTTATATTTTTGTTGGCATTGTTTTTCTTACTCGCATTTATATATATATATATTAATATATATTTTATGCTTCACTTCACACACACACACACACACATACGCACTGAAATATCAACATCTTGAGTTTGCTTGGCAAAGTTTGAAGACGGAATCGTTTCGAATCCTCTTTTGCATCCATAGGCCATGTTATCATTTCGGTAATTGCATTTTTGTGTTTGTCGTTGTTGTTGCTGTTGTTGTTGTTGTTTTTGCTGTTGTTCGTGCTGCACTTTACGGGTTTTTGTTTCCTTTGGTCTCTCCAAGGGGTTATTTTGGTAATTTTCTCAAGAAAACTCAAACCTTTGGCAATGCGGCCCATAAATAGTTGACCTGACCGCTTGCTCTCCCTCTATCTCGCTCTGGCATCTGTCTCTCTCTCTCTTTCTCTATGTATCTAATTTGAGAGAAATACACACACACACATACATATATATTTATATAGATAAATATGTAGAGCTGAATTGCATTAATAAATATGCACAGCAGGCATTTATATAGGATACATTTAGTCGCCGTACAGCCAGCATCCTTTGTGACTGCAAAATTTATTTTCTATTTATTTCTCTCTTCCAGTTTCTAGTTTTTCTCTTTGCCATTTTTTGGCAGCTCCTTGAGGAAGCTGCAAATAAATGAATGAAGTCTTATAATTGGACTTTGGCTTTACACCTTTTGGCTTATGCCAGAAATTAAGATATATGCACGTGGATTCGCAGCGGGTCTGGGGCCATTCAATATATCCTCGGGGCTGGCCATAAAATGATGTAACAAATGCACTTTTTTAATAAATAATAAATAATGGAAACAAATTATTTTAGATTTCTGTGTAAGTCTCTGTCAGAGACAGTTGGCAGCATCTGCAGCCCTTTTGAATAAATGCATATATTATTTGAGTGAGTATATTAACTGAGTCGATCTTTGCCCTGCGGCGAAAGGCAGCATTTACGACTTCATAAAGCAAAGGCAAGGAGCTCGCTCTAATGGTCTCTGTAAAGAGGCTGAGTTAGTATATTAAGTGAGTCGATCTTTGTCCAGCGGCGAAAGGCAGCATTTACGACTCCATAAAGCAAAGGCATATATATTCTTTATAAGAATAACAAGTTGAGTCAACTTGCTAAACTTTAATTGTCTCTGTGAAGGGGGAGAATAAAGCATTTCTTCTAATCTATACAGCATATCCATATATATTTCATGAGTTGAGTCGCTATAGCTCCGTGAGTTTCTCTTTTCAGAAGCAAAAGGCAGCGAATTTTACAAGTCTGTTAAACTCACGATTTAAGTCAGTCTAGCCATGTTTATCGCTCTGCAAGGAGGCAGAAAGAAGCATCTCTCCTCAATACTAAATATTCTGCATATAAAACCTTAGCTCTACTCGTCTCTTTGTCAAACAGCTGACTAAAGCTGATCTGACTCTATAGAGCATGCATTTCTATTAATTTACTGAGTTCAATCGATCTAGCTCTCTTCGTTCTTGCAAGACTTTTCTTTTTCTTTTTTTTTTACTTTTGTTTATTGCAATATTCAATATATTCTCAATATTTTCTTTGACTTTGATAGATCAGAAGAAATTAAAGAATTTCCTGAGTATAAATTGAAAATTATAATAATTATTTAATGATAATGTATTTAAATAATATTTATAATTATAATATAATTAATAATTATATCATTTCATGATATCTTTAAAAAAATTCTGTCTGCAGTTAGTTGACTAATTCTAAATTTCCCGTTTTTTTACGCAGAAAAAAAAAAATATAGAAAATTTTGGTTTTCACTTTGTGAACGAGTCTGACAAATAATAATAACTCTGCCTGAAGGCCTTTATTGCTCTGGCTTTAAATCAATTGTTAATTAGAATTTATTCTATTATTTTTTTTATTTTATTATTAAATAAATAAATAAATAAATAATAAGAACTAGTCATTAGTTTCCCTTAAATATATGTATGTAGTTTTATTCCTCCTCTTTATCGCTAAAAAAAAACTTAATTCTCAATTCAATTTTAGCTGGATCAAACTGATGAGGTGAGAGAACGATTGAACGTGTAAAGCTTAGGAGAAAATTCAATTACTTTTTTTTATTCATTATATATGTTTTTTATTGCTTATTAAATTGTTTATAATTATTATATATTCATTATTAAATTAAATTTGTTCCTTGTTTAATTTACGCTTGTCTCCTTTTTGCAAAGAAAATTGTAAATAAATTCTCAAGCACAAGATTTTTTTCATTTAATTTTCCTTTGTCTCTTTTCTTTTACCATCAAAAAGAAAACCACTTCTTTTTATTTATTTACAATTTTCTTTGCGCAAGCACAGACTCAAAGATCGAATAACTTCGATAGCCGCAGCAAATATGATCATTAACGCGTTGTCAATCTCATTGTAAAATGCATTTAAATTACAATCGAAAATTAACGAAAAAAAAAGGAGAAGAAATTAACAATCAAATGGATGGAAGGATGGATGGAAGGATGGATGGAAGGATGGATGGAAGGATGGATGGAAGGCTTGATGGTTGGATGATATCGCATAGTTTTGAAGCAGAATGGTATTTTGTGTAATTCTTTGCCTGTTGGCGAGCCAAACAAACAAACGAATTGATGGGGCCACTGAGTGGGAGTGGGGCAGCAGATTGAGAGAGAGATAGAGATAGAGTGTAAGTGTGAGAGAGAGAGAGAGAGAGAGCTAGGGGTGCTAGGAAGCAGGGGTTAAAAATAAATAGCATTGTGCAGGCATCTATGGAGTGGGGCAGTGCAGAGTGGGCAGATAATGAGCGGCAAAAAAAAACTGAGAGCGAGTGGTTTGAGCGGTTGGTGTGTGCCAGTGTGTGTGTGTGTGTGTGTGCGGCTTAACAACACAACATAAATTAACGCATATTTCAGTTGCAATTTAAAAACGCACAAAGAGCGAAAGGCTGCCGCTGCTGCAGTCGACGCTGACGTCGACGGCGACGTAAGGCAGCGACGCCAACGTTTCAATTATATGCTGTTGTTGTTATGGTTATTTTTTGTTGTTGTTGTAGTCGCTGTTGTTGTTATCATTAACATTGTTGTTGTTGTCAAAAGTGCCAGCACAGCGCAATAACTGTTTGCCTCTGATGTTGTAGTTGTTGTTGTTGTTGTTGCTGTTGTTGTTGCTGCAGCTGCTGCGGAACGCACAAAAAATGAATAAAACAGACAACGCCCCTATGAGGCACACGCACACGCACACACTCACACACATACACTCGCTCACTCACACACACATTGCTGAGCTGTCGCCGCGCCTAAAAGTATGCAACGCATTGGCTGCCTATCTGTCAGGCTGCATCCTGCATCCTGCCGCCCCCAGCACACGCTGTACATTATTTACCTCTTCTTCGTTTTTCTGGCGCTGCTGCTGCTGCTGTTTTTTTCGTTTGCTTTTTTGCGTTTTTTATGCGTTTTATTGTGTGCGTGCGCGAATGAAAAATAAAATGTATAAAAATACATATAACGGTACCGCTCCAACAGTCGCCGCCACACGCACATTGGCCTTCGCCGCCGCCCAAACTCCACGCCAGCATCAAAAAATGAACAAAACGCAAAAGAGATGCCCAAATGCGAAACTGCGTGCAAGCAAACGGGCCGAAGCGATAGTCCTGGCCATACCCAGGATCAGGGCGCAGCTATATAATATACAAACACAGATATACATATCTATATATATATATATATATATATATGTATGTATATATATTTAAGTATATATATAGGTGCACTGATTGCATAGCGCATATCGACGGGGCCATATGGCATAGGGCAGGGCGAAGTAGGGTCTGCAGTGAAAAATAACACAAAAAAAAAAAAAACAAACGAAATAAATGCAAAAAAAACTGCGAAAAAAAAAAACAAAAAATAAATACCCTCGCCAGCCGGCGGGGCCAATGGTGCGTATGTGTCACGGCGACAACAACAACAATAACAACAACAACAACAACGGCAAAATGCAAATAAATTAAAATAGGTTTGAGCCGCTGTTCGCGTTGTTGTTGTTAAGCTGCACAAATATATTGCAAATATATATTTGTTTTTTGTTTTCATACATTTTTTTTATTTTCTTTTTTAATTTTGTTTTTTTTTTTCATTTTTCATTTGCTGTCGCGTTTTATTTTTCGGGCGCCTAAAAGCGCACAACATTTTTTAATTGGGTTAGTAATTGAAATTTATCGAACTGCTGCCACACACACACACATATACAATACACCCACACACACACACACACACACAGAGAGAGACGTATCCCCAGAGACATGCATAAAAAGCGACAAATGAATCGAACGCATTTGAAAAGTCGAACGCACATAAATAAATAGAAAACAAAGAAACTTTGCAGCGCTTCAAAGAAATGCATTTAAAATTATTAAAACCCAAAACAAAAAGAAAACTTTACCCAGGGGGAATTCAATTTGGCGCAAATTATATTTGAGACTTTAACAACTATTTGCCTGCGGCTAAGAGCTGCACGTGTCAACTTTGAAATATCAAAAGAGCTCAAGAGTTAAAGTTGCTTTTAATAAAGGCATAACAATTCACCCACATATAAGGCTAGAAAATCTTTAAGACATAATTAATTGCATTTTTGTTTATTTTTTTATAAACCTATATTTGTTTTATTAAAAATTATATATTTTATTAAAAAAGACGCAAGAGAGATAATGAAGCAATAATATATAATATATATTTTTTTAAATATTTAAATAAATAAATACAAATATTTGGACCATTAAAATAACTTTGAAATCTGATATATAATCTATTTAGAATTTTAATAAATTATAAAACTTAAAGTAGAAATTATACAATACTTAATATTGTTTAAAGGCATTTCTAAGAAGCAATTCACAATATCAGAAGAGTTTTTTTCCTTTGATAATCCAACAATATTTTAAGATATAAAGCAAGATTATGAGAAGAAATTGTACCTTTGAGTTAGTTTACAATCGTAGATTTGCTAAATAACAAATGCCTATGTGATGGAATAGAAAATTCATTTCATTCTGACTGTTTTTGGATTAAATCGCTAAACGACATTGGATTAAACGCTAATATAAAAATAAAATAAAATGCAAATAAAAACAAAAATTATATTTCTAATAATAATACAAATTATTAAAAGTAAATATTAATAAAATTAAAAAATATATTTTTATAATAAATAATATAAAACTATTCAAAGTAAATCTCTTTCCTGTATAAATTTAAAATTGGTTCATTTTTATAACATATAGCATATGAAAAAAATATAAAATGAAAAATCAATTAAAACTTATTTTAAATAAATATTAAAATATTAAACAAAAAATAAAAAACAAAAAAAAGAAATATATTTATATATATATATATATATATATATATTTATATGCATGCATATATATATATATATCTATAATAATAATAAATAAATAAATAAAATCATTTTACAATAAAAATTTTATAAAATAATAATATAATATTAATAAAATAAATAAACTTTGTTTTTTAAATCAATAATTTATATAAATATAACTTTAATAAAAATTATAAAAAATAATAATTATATAATATTGATAAAATAAATATATATAGTTTTAAAATTAATAATATTAAACGATTCTAACCAAATCCCTTCTCTGCATTAATTTGTAATCATTTCATTGCCTTAAAATGCTACATATGAAAATATACAAAATGAACAGTCAATTGTTAATACAAATTATTTAAAACAAATATTCAAAAAATAAATAAATATATTTTTAACATCAATAATATTAAACAACTGCAAGCAAATCTCATTTCTGCATTAATTTCAAATCATTTCATTGCCACAAATACATATATAAAACTGGTTGTTCATTAAGCGAAAAGTCGCATAGATTCAAAGGATGTGTGGACTTTTTATGGGTGTCCTTTGGCACAGCATCATCAGCAACAACAACGACAGCAACAACTGCAAGAGCAACAACTTGAGCAGCAGCAACTGGAAAAGCCAACAGCAAGATCAGCCCATCGAAAACTAAGCATTCGAATTTCATGTACAATTCTGGACCATTCTTTTTCACACACACACACATACACACACATACAGAGAGAACCGAGAACAAACTGGACATTATCTCTGCCGAAAATAATAAATAAAAAGCAGGAAGATATATCTTAAAAGAGCAGAGTATGCGGGCCAAGCAAAAGATTGCGGATCAAAGCGACAGCATCTCAGTGTCTCTCGGCAAAGAAAACCCACCCCGAAGAGTGACCAGCGTCCAGATTGCCAAACTGGTTGACCAAAATAGAATAGGAGCAGGCAAAGGGGTTGCTGGCAGCATCTTGGCTTGGCCGGAATGGATGTCAAAGTTCAACGTCTGATGCGATGCTGTGTCCAGTTTAAAAAACCGGCCTGGCTATGGATCACAGATCTCTTTGGCTCTGAATGTGTGTTTCTGGGCTAAAAAAAAACTGTTGAAATTTTGATGTGAAAGTTCAGCAGATTTTTATAAAAGTTTCATGTCCTGCCACGGATGCTGAGCGTGAGAAAGTTTCCCGTAAAGAACGAGAAAATAAAAATAGCAAATCCAAACGAAAACTTGTTTCTCAAAAAACCAAAAAAAAAAAATGTCCTGCATTGCAGTTGCTGAGGCTGAGGCTGAGGCTCAGTCCGGAGGCTGGCTGAGACATGGGCCAATGTCTTGGGCCACTTAGCTAGCGATTTATTCATGCTATTTGGCCAGTTGGCTAATTGCTAACCAAATGCCAAAAGACGTCTTCTCTGCCAAACATTAGCTCACCAAATGGCCAACGGCTTTGGCTGCCATTGTTTGCCTCGCAGCTCGTAGCTCGGCCAACACTAATTGTCCTCCAAGGAGCACGCCTTCGCTGTCCTTGCGGCCTGCCTCACGTCCTGCCTTGCAGAACGTTGCAGATTGTGTTGTCGCCCCATGTTTGACGGCCCTATTAGCTTAGGTATTCCATTAGGCGGCATCGATTACTCAGACATGCATTGATTTTTTCACAAGTGACTGCCAATTTCAATGCATAAACGATTAGCTGCAGTCCTTAATGAGCTGAAACATCAGCTCATGTTTAGCTACGACTGTTGCAACATTTCTGCGGTCAAAGCGTTTGTGTGGAAGTGGAAATGTGGGAGTTGGCATCAAAAGGTTAGTTAATGTTACTCTTATGTCATCTTTACTTACATATATACATACTTACATGCATACCCTTATGTCAGCATATATCCTCTCTACATCTTATGAAGCAACCAAATTATATTTGTTTTATCTAGAGAATATTGTTATGCTCATGGGAGGTATGAGAGCTTGACAGCAACTTTCTTGTTCACAACATCATTTACAGCTAGATCAGCAAGATTTTCAGGGAGTTTACTCTTGAAGAAATTTATCTATAATATTTAGATTATATGGTAATTTTTATTTAGTTTATCATATGATATCTGTTTTAATTATAATAATTAATTTAATTTAATTATAAAGGAATAAGGATATAAAAGATAAAGAATATCTCATTTACTCTAATATTTTGGTAGAGTATCAAACTATAATAAAAGAAAACATCTATCATTCTAGTCTGCAAAAAAATCTGACTTAAGGTTTGACCTAGCACAAAAATACATAATAAACAATAAAATGTAATCAATAAAAGTACAACTTTTTGAAGCATAATACATATAAAATTTATTATTTATGATTGTTATAATTATTTAATATTTTTTTATTTATATTTTTTTTTATATATTTTTTATTTTTTAAATAAATATTTTTAATGATTCATAAACGTTTCTCTTTTTCTTACAAATTTTTGTTTTTTAATTTTTAATGAACAAAAACTATTAAGAAGTATATTTCATATTTGTTATTTTTGTATAATGAAAAAATATAATTCATTATCAGTTGAATATTATTATTTCTAAAAGTTTTTTATCTGTTTTTTCTTTTTTCATACAACAAATATTGTTACTGCTCTTTAATTTATAATAAATTATATTAAGTTTATTTAATTTATTTCAAAATAATAAAATAATATTAATCAATAAAGTTTGGATTTCTAAAAAAAAAATAATTTATTTAAAATTCCTTCTCTTATAATTCAACAAAATTCAGAGTCATTTATAATACAATATATAATTAATTATACTAAATTAATTATAATTCAAAAATATTATTTAAATTCACATTTATCTTATGACCAAAAATAGCAACGTTTTATAGAGAAGCGAAGAAATCAAATCAAATTCATTATTAATTTTACATATAAACAAACAATATAGAGACTCAATTTCCCTAAAGCTTTTCTGACTTTTCAGCTCTTAATGATAGATATATGACCCATGCCATCTTTCTCTGGCTAATCCCATCAAAAAAAGAAAAAAGACACCAATGACCGCTGTGGCTTATTTACGACCAACTTAAGTGAACGTTACATAGATTTTCTTAGATGTTTTTTGACAACAAAAAAAGAAAGATTCCAAAACGAACGTTACAAAAACCGGTTGAAGCTGAAAAACTGATGCAATTGATGCTGACATATTTTGGCGGCAGAAACCAACTCGATTTTATGCAAAAACATCCAGTTTTTGTAGCTTCCTTTAAACGGGTCCAGCAATTAAGTTGAACTTCGGCTTGGCCCGATGCTGAGCTGCAGACAGAAGTCACATAAACAAGACGAACAGGGCGGACAGAGCGGACAGGAGCTGTGGCTGGGTAGTTGGTCCTTGCCTGGACTGGGACAGTGACAACCAATCAGCACTCAAGACTTCATGCAACATAATGAAAACAAAGAGCCTAACCCTTAAAGAGATAAGCCCAGAAAGGCAACTCACCCCAAAAGGAAGTACACATAGTGAAAAGACATAGGTCCCAGCAAAAGATGAGCGCATATCTTGAAAATATTGTAGCATACTTTTTAGCGCGGAAAAAAAATATGAGAAAGGGTTGATTGGGAGTTGAAGGAAAAGTAGAAAGTATTGAGTGGAAATTGAAATGTTATTAATAGAAAATTATAATTAAAGGTTGCAATATTTAATTACAAAAAGAGAAGAAATCAATAAAAAAAATATATTTATAAAAAATATACATATGAATATTCATTAGTAATAAATGCAACAAATAAATTCAAAATTATTTAATACAATTTTTAAAAAATAAACATGGGAAAAAAAAGAGATGGTTTGCTTTAAATGCATTTGTAGCTCGCCAGTAAACTTAAAAAAATAATTTTATTAAATTAGTCAAATAGTTATATATGTATAGGTTGGCCTTTTTGTAAGTGGTTATTATTAATAATTAATTTGTGCCTTTACAACATGAAGTCAAACCCCAATACTCTCATATTCAATACCCCAACTTGAAGATAAAAATTTATATCAAAATATAAGTTGAAAATATGAGGAGCATAATACAATATAACTATATTAAGTTGCTGCACACGGTAGCACGGTAATCTTCTTAAAACAAAAAACTATTGGGAATGAAGTCCAAGTAGATTTCTAAATTTATAATCAAGTTTATTTAAATTTATTAAAATTATTTGTTAATATACAATGAGCTTGGTTGCTTAGTTTCCGTTTCAAATGACTCATCAAGAAACAGATAATAGTTTCTCATGGTGTTTTATAATTTTTTTTTTTTTTATTTATTATTTTATTTTTTTTTTTTTTTTTATATCATTATTTTAAACTTGGGTTGAAACCCATATTTTGTTGGCCTTTTTGTTTTTATTCATTATTTATTACAGCCTAACTCAATAACGCATTTTTAATCATACCCTAACTAAATCCGAGTCTCAAACTAAGTATTTCAAATTATTCTTTGTTTATTATAGTATTTTGACCTATTTAATCTGAGTAATATCTACCATAGTCCTATTCTTACAGACACTTGTATACTTACTTTCAAGTTAAAATTTACTAACTATGTCCAGCCTTCAGCACGTCCAAATTTCTCTGAATGTGTTTAGTTTGAGTCATGGCAAACAAATTTTGTGCAATTCGATTGATCTTTATAATTAAAAAGTTTTATTTGAATATACACAGAGAATGAAATAAAAAGTAAAAAACACGTAAATATGACAGATATAAATTGACTGTAAACCAAATTTAATTGGCTATGTGAAAGCATGAAATGAGTATAAATAAAAGCGAACGTGAATAATAAATTAGTTTTGTAAAAGAGAAAAATTAAAGTGATGGAAAAAAATTATATGAATTTATGCACAAAGCATTTACTTAATACAATATTTATAAATATTTTAAGCTTTTCCAATATCAAATGCAACACAAATAAAATCAAAAAATATATTTTAAAAATATATACATATTTTAAAATTATCAATAAATATATGTATATTTAGGTAATATATATATTGAAATTAAAAAGACTATAAGCTATTATATAAATGAAAAAAATTAACTATATTATATATTTATTAAATATATGTACATATTTATAGCAGTAATAAAAGCTATAAAATATTATTTAAATTAAAAAAAAAAATTTAACTATATGTATATTTATTGAATATATATATTTATTGCAATTATATAAACTATTACCTATTAAAAAATTAAAAAAAAAAAGCATAACTATTCAAGAACTTAGACTTTCCTCCATATAAACTCAGCCAACTTCAAGGCACTCCACAAATATTACTCCAGCTTCCTCGTGAATTTTAAAGTAAACAAAACTGAAAAAGGCAAGGCAAGGACAATGCCTGCTTCAAGGCTAACAAAAAGGCGCAACAGGCGTCACATCATGGGGGTGTGGCAGGGCGGTGAATGGAAATAACATGTGCGGGCGTCTCAGAAGCAAAAGCAAAAAAAAAAAAAAGAGAGAGCGTCAAATATTTGAATGCAAAGAAATATGAGACATTCGCAACTAAAAAGTATGCTATGAAAAATGCAAAGTATGCTTAGCTAAAACGAGGGTGGGTTTAGGCAGACAGAGAGACAGAGAGAGAGAGAGAGGGAAGGAGAGAGCAATATACAGAGAGTAAAGGAGTTAGAGTGAGAGAGTGTGAGCATTTCTTAAAAAGCGCAAAAGACGTTTCATATTGAGCGCTCACTGGGTTGGCCCATGCCCAGCCTTAGCCTTAGCAATTGCGCAACTGTTGAGGTAGGCTTCAGGAGGGTTAGGCGTAGACTCTGTACTATAGACATGACTGCTCGTCGAGCTACCCCCTTTTCATTTATTTCTTTTGCTGTTGTGCCTTCATTAACTTGACTTGGGCAGTTCAAAGATGAGCGGTCAACTGTTGAACCGGTTTGCAGCCTGTCTTCAACTGCTGGACCCGCTGCTGTCTGGTGATCCACTCAGCATCCTTGAGCAACTGGACTGGACTGGACTCTTGGCCGGCCCATCAGCCCATCACTGATCAGTTGTGTTTGAAACTTCATTTCGGTCGCGTCGCGCACTTTTTTATTGTTGTTGTTTGTTTTGCTGTTAGGAGGACGAATCACTCGTCGCGTTTTGTTTTGTTTTTCTGAATCAATTTCGTTTATTTATTACTACATTTTCTGTTAATTTTGCATGAATTTTGTTAAAAAAAAATTGTTTACTTGGAGTTTTTCTTTGAAGTAAGTGAAAAGTGAAAAATTAAATTAAATCGGGGAAAAAACTATTTATGAAGCTGAAAGTTTCAAAATAAATTTTGAGTTTTTAAAGATAGTGATCAAATTTAAAATAGTTTAAAATGTGTCCAGTGAAAAACCAAAAAATTTGATTAGAACTTGTGAATTCCATACTAGAAAAAAGAAGTAGTCTACTTATATTTTTGTATCATAAACAGGACTTTTGCTTAGCCTTTAACAAAGTTTTACATAAAAAAAGAAGAAAAAAAAAACTTTAAAAGCTCTGCATTAAATTAATTGATAAAGGCTATCAATTAATTACGATATATATATAATTATAATAATTAATATCATCAGAGCATGTGTCAAACAAAAGCAAAGCAGCTTGTGAATTTTTGCTTTAAAAATTGATAAAATCTCAGATATAAAATTAAAATAAAATATTCATAGTGAAAACAATGCGATTGAATTGAATTTTAAAATAAAAATGATTTAAAGAAATATTTTTTCACTGCCAAAGTTATAATATAATTAAATTATATGAAAAATTATATTACTAAGTACTGAAAACGTGTTTATATAATTGTGCTTTTAAAATTCAACATAATTGCTTCAAGTTCTTATAAAACGAAATGATGATTTACAAATAAAAATTGTCAAACAAATTATAACAAAAATTGCCCTTAGCCTTTAGCTTTATCTTGAACTAATGGTTGAATAAAACCATGGGCAATTATACTAAAATATAAAGATAATATTATTCAAGATTATTTTATATTAATAAGATTTACAATAATTTAGCTAGCTACATCATACAAATATCAGATGCCAGATAATTTCTATTAAAATGAAGTCAATTTTCTTAAGATTTGCACTTTGGTTTAATTGCATTAATAGCAAAATATGTTTTGCTTAAAGTAAATGCAAAATTTGCTAGATTTCAGTGAATATGGAGGTAGTACTCAGCTAATAGGTATTATAATCATGATCACTTATGCTATGCTGAGCTAATACTAATAGAAATCAGAACCACGATCTTGTATTCTAGAATTTTTAACAAGTTAATTTTGAAATTTTCTCGTTTTTTTTTTTTTTTTTTTTTTTTTTGTAAGAGTTAGATTTGTATTATCTAACTCTTTTTTTGTAAGAGTTAGATAATACAAAGGGTTTTTGTTTATTTTTTTTTTTTTTCATTATATATATTAGAAACTTAGAAAATACAGCTCTTACCTTTTTTTTTTAATTTTGCTTAACTCATCATCTTCTAGTTAAATCTGAATAAAGTCATATTTAGCTTCAGCCCCGACCTTAATCAAATACAATTTAAAACCACCCAAATATATGCCTTATATATATATTTCTCCCTCTTTACAGCTCCATGAAGAAATATACATAATTTTCAGCTTAGCCCAATCTTCTAGAAATCATATCCTAAAATCTATACCAAAATTCCCTGTTCCCTAAATGCGCTGCTTTATCGCTTGGACTTTGCCCTGATCAAAAGAGTTTTTTTTTGTTTGAGTAAAACGTCCTCAGAGTCTTGTAGCTCCCATGGATCAGTCCAATGGCAGTCATCGTAAGCCCAGTCTCGATCAGGCCTCGTCCGCAGAGTCCTCGAGCTGTGGCCAGAAGCGCAAACTGTATGCGATAGAGGAGCACGAGGAGCGCTCTGCACGGACGGAGCCTGAGCCGGAGACGGAGACGGAGACGGCTTACGATGCGGATGTGGATGAGGTGGGTGAGCAACCACCGGAGCAGCAGCCCCTGTCGCTGGGCAAATTGGCCAGCGAGCGGGAGGTGATCTACGAGCTGTTCCAGCCGTGGGCGCTCAAGACCTACGGGGATCAGGCAAAGACCAAGACGATAACGCTGCGCAAGAAGGTGCGCATCCTGAAGGCGCTCGAGGGCAAAGAGCACAGCCGACCAGACAGCTCCAAGTTTCGCTTCTGGGTGAAGACAAAGGGTAAGGGCTAAAGACTCTAAACATCCTTAGTCTTGGCTTAATCTTTCCTCTACTTTCCTGCAGGCTTTACGACCAAGCGTCCAGATGGCTTTGAGGAAGCGCCTGGCAGTCGACGTCGCTTCGAGCCGCTGTCCAGCACGGCTGTGCTCTCTGACAATCCCGGCGCTGTGGATCTGTTCGCCGCCTCCAAGAGCAAGGACTTCGGTCGTCGCATCTACCGGAAGGTGGCCTGCGTGGAGGAGTTCTTCGACATCATTTACAACGTGCACATGGAGCTGGGCGGACGCAGTGGCATGCACGCGGGACAGAAGCGCACCTATCGCATTGTGAGTGTAGCGTATGACCCATTCATAATTAGTATTATCATTAGCATTAGCATTAACATGGGTATTAGTATTAGCAGAAGTATATATACATATGGTGTTTATTTGATTATTCATAAATCATGCCACTCAAATTTTTATATTTAGCATTAGCATTGGTATTAGCATTGGTATTGGCATTGACAGAAGTAGAAGCAGAAACTGGAACACAATCAGAAGCCATGGCAGAAGTAGTATTATCATTCTTATTGCATTCTTAGCATTCTCATTGTCATAAGCATTAACAATAGCATCAGCTATTGCATTAACATTACCATTATCAATAGCATTAGCAGTATTAGCATTAGTATTTACATGAGTTTTAGTATAAGCATTAGTATTAGCAATAGTAGTATAAGTATTAACATTAGCATTGGTATAAAGACTAGCATTATCATCAGTACTAGCATTACCAGTAGCATTAACATTAGCATTCTCATTCGCACTCGCATTAGCATTAGCATTAGCATTAACATTAGCATTAGCATTAGCTTAGCATTAGCATTAGCATTAGCATTAGCATTAGCATTAGCATTAGCATTCGAATTTGCATTAGCATTAGCATTAGCATTAGCATTTGCATTAGCATTAGCGTTAGCATTAGCATTAGCATTAGCATTAACATTAGCATTCGGATTTGCATTGGTCTTGATAATAGCATAAGCATTCACATTAGCTTTTGCATCATCATTGGTATTGGCATTACCATTAGCATTAGCATTAATATTATCATTAGCATTAACATTAGCAATAGATTTGCATTGGCATTGGAATTGGCATTAGCATTAGCACTGTCTTAAGTATTAGCATTAGCATTAGTTTTACAATTAGTATGAGTATTAGAATTAACATTAGCCGTAATGTTGACATTGGTATTAGCTTCAGCATTAGATTAGCATTACCACTAAAGTAGACATTTTAACTGATCATTATCATCATCATTCACATTACCATTATCATTACATTACATTACAATACTAAATTACAAGTCTTTTAAATATATCTAATTTTTTTCTCTCTTCCCCTCTCACTCTCTCTCTCTCTCTCTCCTTCTCTCTCACTCCAGATAACTGAAACCTATGCATTTCTGCCCCGCGAGGCCGTCACTCGCTTCCTGACCATCTGCCCCGAGTGCAAGAAGAATCTGCGCCCCTCTTCGCCCTCGGCCGCCTCCAAGGACGATCTGGCTGGCAACGAGAGCTCCTCGGAAGTGGAGACCTACCTCAACTACTCCTCGCACACGGAGAGCTCTCTGGAGGCGGGGCCGACGGCCAAGCGTCGCCGCCACTCGAGCGCCGAGCTCAAGGCGCATGCAGCGGCCGTTGGTGCGGCGGCGGCTAGCAGCGCCAGTGCCAGCCACTTGGATGCCATTGCACCACCCCCACCACCACCACCACCAACAAGTCCCACTGCTGCTACTGCTGCGCCGCTCGCTGAGGCGGCTGTCGAGGCATCCGTTGAGGTGGGCGTGCCCAAGATCAGAGTCAAGCCACAATTGCAGCGTCCGTTAAGTCCGCCCGTGGAGCCACTGGCTCCACCGCAGCTGCCCGGCTTCGACCTGCAGCTGCTCAAGTCCCGAGATAATCTTGTCCGCTATTACGATTTCATGAGACGCTTCTATTCCAGCGGCTCGCTGCTGCCTCAACCGGTCCTAGCACCGCCCCTCTACGGCAGCAGCCTGCTGCAGAGTCTCAGCTATCCAACAGCACCAACCACCACCACCACCAGCACCAGCATCAGCACCACTAGCACCACCACTGGCAGCAAGGCCACGCCGGCTGCTGGCGGTGGCTCCTCCCCTCCCCAGGCGACTTCGTCTTGTGCACGCTCACCCACTGCCACGCCCACCGCCTCAACTGCAGCGGCAGCGGCGGCAACAGCTCCTCATACACCCATCAATCTAACGAAATCTTCATTTTCCAGCTCCAGCAACGGCCAGAATCCAACCACATCCACGCCCCTTTCGGCTGCACCGCTCAAGCTGGAGCTGCCCAGTCCGCCAAAGACGCTGCCGCTGCCGCTGCCTCTGCCGCTGTCAGCTGATCTGCGCATACCGCAGGTGGTGCTGCGCGGCGGCAGCGGCGTCGGCGCTGGCAGCGGCAGCGGCTCGACGCAGCAGCCATTGCCGCCACTCGATTTGGAGCGCCTCAAGCCAATAACATCCACATATTTGCAGCTCACACGCAGCATGGGCCTCAGCGACGAGGATGCGCTGCGCTTTGATAATCTGGTGAGTAAAGATTTTAAATATACTCTTTAAAAAACTCAAAGAGAGGAAGGGAGGCACTATATTATAAGAGCTAAAACTCAACTTCCTTCATACACTTTAAATGCATAAAGTTAGAGTAAGACAGCAGCTCATATTAAATTATAAGATCTGTTTTATAAGAGAGTTTTACAGCAGTTACTTAGCACTATTTTATAAGGTTTAAAACTCAATTTCCTTTATACACTTTACATGTATAAGGACAGAGTAAGACAGCAGATCATATAAAATTAACAGCTACTTAGCAGAGTTCGGATAACAAGCAATTGCTTCTACATATACATATATAAGAAGTTTAATTCGTAGACAAATATGATCTCTTATATTGTGTTCATTTTTTTCCCCTTTAACCCATATTTGCACTTATACAATTTGCACATACCTTACTCTTATATTGTGTAAGGTGAAGTCGCAGTTATATATATTTCAAGTTTTTATTAAATTTAAAAATATTACCATTATGTTTTTGTAATATCATAACTATTTTTACATATTTTCAATCAAGTTCTTTAAAATACTATTTATATAATGTTTATATTGTCATATTACTATGACAATTGATGCTTAATGGTTGTTTTTATGATTATTTATTAAATTTTACAATTACCCACTTTTTATAAATTTATCTAAATTTTAATAATATTGCCATAAACAACAATTTGCAAATCACTTTTTATTCTATACACGAAATTCAATTTGCAATTTTTTCCCATTTTATATTAAATTTTTATTCAATTTAAATGCCTTCGGCGCATATTAATATTTATTAATCACAACAAAAAATATCGTATATATATTTATATACACATACATATATATCATTTTTACTATTTTTCGACCATTGTTGTGCGGCAAAACAATGAATTGCGCAGAATTAAGCAAAATCAAATATGCAGGCAAATTTTTCAAATATTTATGTCCTTTGTAATAGTTTAATAATAATAATATTTTTTATGCTTAACGTTTTTTTATAAATACTCGTAGGCAACGCTTTTTAATTAGTTGAACGCCGCTTGCGTAACCTTTTTTTGTATGCCCTTGCAGAGCGCACAGCATTTAATTTATATTTACTTATGCGATTTCCTTGTCTTCAGTTTATCCGTAACACTAAATATGTATGTGGGTATGGTTTAATATGGGATATCAGTGTTGGTAGCATGTTTTTATTCAAAGAGCGCGTACTGCGGTTGAGAGTAAGAGAGATGGTGCATTTAATTTGCAGAATAAGTAGTCTGTCGAATACACGAGTGTGAGCGGGAAAGCTGCTGTAGGTAGGAATTTGCAACGTTGAGTGGCCATTGCTGTTGAGAGCGTCAAGATAGCACACTCACACACACACGCTCTTTGTTTTGATCTCGTTCTGCATATTTGCACTGCATGTATTGCTGTTGTGTGAGTGAGAGACTTAGCGAAAGTTGTCATTTGCGCTCTTATTTTTGATCTCGTTTTAAATGAGTGTACTTGAAATGGATAATAGAGGAGGATAAACTGCACTCATGTGGGGATTGCACTCAAGTCAAAGACCTACATATAAAGCTGAGCGCTTTTTAACAAGACGTAAGTAGTTTGAGTGGTGTGAGAAGGAGAGTTAGCTAAGTTGTGGGCAGCGCTAACAGAATGTGCTTATAGTGTAGTGTAGTCTACATACATATATATATGTTACTTCGAGTGGGTCAGCTGCAAGGCAGAAATAACAGCGCGAATGGCCTGCGCTTATCCGAAGATTTGCCATTGCTATTGAGAGAGTGGAAAAGAGCTCATACATTTGCGCTCACGTATGGATAATATAGGAGGGGAAGCGTGAGTAATTAGAGTGCAAGCAGAAACCGATTATCCGCACTGGTGAATGCTTATGTGTGAGTAGCAGATTTATCCTACGTTGCTAATTGCGCTCTTGCTTTCGATCTCATTTTAATCGAGTGCAAATAATATGTGCGGATAAGCATCGGCTTAATGCCTGTTGCACTCTCGCCAATAGAATAATGAGCATGCAAATTGAGAGGTGTGAGCGAAAGAAGTAGTTGTGGGAGTCAGTTTAGTAAGAAAATTTAGTCTGCGTGCGTCTGTCATCAAGATCGGTCGGAAAGTGTCAGTGCGGCTGCTGATAGAATAAATTATTTTTTTCGCTTTATTTTGTTAAAACTAATTTGATATTAGTTTGTGTAAGTGTAAGTGTAGTTGTGTTGTGATTAAGTTAGTAAGATGCGAATAGAAATCCTACTATCGTCCGTGCTGAAATGTGAAGATTCATTTTATTAAATGAAAAAAAATAAAAAGAAATGGCGCCGAATGGAATCCACAAGATCCACATGGTCCAACGGATAGGAGGGGGAAAGAACTATGAAAATTGAGTGATTAACGGCATGGTCCAACGGATAAGAGGGCAAAAGAAGAATTATGAAAAGTGAGTGATTAATACAAATTATTAGTACAAAGTTTTAGAGTTTCTCGCTGATTTTCTTGCAAGGGTATTTTAAACTTCGGGCGGTTCGAAGATATTTCTTTATATATTTATATTTCAATAATTAGTTTTAACTTTTACAAACTTTATTATCTAAGCAATTTTTGTATTTCACAATTGATCGACAACAAATTTTTTACTAATTTAGTTTCTTTTTTCTATGACCTGCTTGGCTTATAAATCTAACGCATCTATCGCAATGTAAATGAGCTAATGAGAGAGCGAGACAGAACCATGCTACACAAAACAAACAAAAAACCCAAAAAGAAACAAAAGCTACAGCAACAACAAAATTTTCGGCCACAACAAATGCAAAATTACGCAATAGTTTTTTATTATTTATTTAATTTTGTTTGTTTTTTTTTTTTGTCTTTTTTGGAATTTAAATTGAATTTCATTTAATTTATTTTTTATATATTTGTCTATTTTTTAATTATTTTTGTTGCAATCATTTTTTATGCTTTAATATCGCTGTTAACACGCTTAATGCAATGCTTTTGTTGTATTTTGTTTATTTTTATTTAGTATTTAATTATTTTTTCATTGTATTGTATTTTATATATTATTTTATTTTGTTTTCTTTCTTTTTCTCTTTTTTTATATTATTTTCCAGCTCAGTTATTAGCGCAAGTCCAGCAAAGAAAAAAAATTGTAATAAATTAGTAAAACACAAATTTCAATGCCTATTTTATTTTGTGTGTAAAACGCATATTTCTGCTTTGTTGCATTTGGCACCAACTGAAACAGGAAGAAGAAGAAATATGTAATAAATTAGAATGCTTATTTAAATTGAAAATTACATGCGCTTAGTTGATTTTAGACTGCTTTTTGTAGTTGCATAGTATTTGATACAGGTGTTACCTTTTTCCCAACAGGTGCGGTAAGTAATTTTCCCGATTAAGTATAGTACAATAAATTTTAAGGATATTTATCGACATTTTTCTATGTTTATATATATATTTATACTTTACTTTATACTTTATATGAATATATAAATTTTTTAAAAGTATATTGTTGATTTATAGTTAGAATATTTTCAACAATTACAATTTTTATAAACTTTTGTGAATTTTCCGCTTACTAAACTTGATTGGTTTGGGATATATTTTATATGTTGTTTTTCCTAAAATATTCAATATAAATCTTGAAAAATGAATATGTGGCAAATCAAATCTCTGCTTTAAAATTGCCAAAAAATTTATTGTATGCTCAATAAATTTATAAAGAGATGCGTTTTACAAAAGTCTCAATTATTTTCTGAAATATGTGAGAAAATTTTGTGTGTGAAATATTTTTATTGTAAACAATCAATTCAGTCTATCACTACTGTAAAGTTGATTAAAACGCATCAACAGCGTCTCTCACCTTATCTCTACTATTTTGTATACAGATTTTTATTGCTATGACTTGTCTATAGGGTATTCCTATTCCTATTCAACTATTTATTTGGCATCAGAGTCAAGGTCAAGTCCAATTCTATTTTCAATTATAAAACTGTATTTAATTACTATCTCAAATAATATTTTCTGAAACTTTTAGATTATATTATTATACTAATAGAAAACAAAGAGAAATGTGGAAAAGTTTCAAGATTTTTCTCAAGTTTTTATACTGATGTGAATATATAAATATGCAAAACAAAAATATACATTTATTGTATATACATATAAATATATATTAATATTGATATATTAGTATATTATTATAAATATGTAAAAAAAAATATATTTTGTATACATATTTATATAAATTGGTATTAAAGCTCAGCATTAATAAATCCACGGAATAAATTAAATATTATATAATATGTAGTATATAGTACATATATTTATATTGATTATTAATCAGCATTAATATCATTTATGTTCTTTTCTCAGTAATAAAAATATAATATATCAATACTAAAGTAATAATAAAATATATATAATGTGATATATATTTATATTTACTGAGATAGAATTATACATATTATTGTTGACTAATGATGGATTTAAATATATTTACTATATTGTATTATATATTATATATATATCTATTATATTCTCAGTACTCATATTTATATATGTTTTGTGTTTTCAGTTTATAGGGCATTTCCTAGTCTGGCATTCGATTACACATTTATAGTTTTTATGAATGTAATCAAACAGCTCCGGGTTAAACCCGCGCTGATAAGCATTTATTCATGCAAGTTCACATAAGCACTTATTTTGTTTACTACTTTATTCATATATTTATTTATATATTGAAATTTATTTATATATATAAAT
Organism: Drosophila hamatofila; assembly: GCA_035045345.1. Lineage (NCBI taxonomy): Eukaryota > Metazoa > Arthropoda > Insecta > Diptera > Drosophilidae > Drosophila > Drosophila hamatofila. Next base: position 13,100,862 of record JAWNPA010000019.1, on the reverse strand, counting down.
TCATTAATATATTCAATATTTCAATTTACATTTCTTATAATGTCTTCAGTTAGCTCTATTAATCAATCTACTTCGTTGGCTGCTCTTGAGCAGCTCGTTGATCCTCGTCTCCCTTCACATCGCTCAGCACAAATTTGACGCTCAAAACGCGTCCATTTTGGTCGACAATTGTTTTGACCAGTTCCCCATTTTGATTGCGAATATCCGTTGGCGTCAGATGCACTTGAGACAGAAAGTTCTCGATTGAAGCATCCCGTTGCAGAGGCGGTGCAAATGATGCAGGTGGTGCAAATGATGCATGTGGTGCAAATGATGCAGGTGGTGCAAATGATGCAGGTGGTGCTGATGGTGCAAATGATGCAGGTGGTGCTGATGGTGCAAATGATGCAGGCGGTGGTGCTGGTGGTGCAGCCCCTGTCCAGTTGTTAACACGCACCGTTGTCTTGATTATCCTGCCATCGGGCAGGACACGCGTGCGTACCACATCGTTACCCAGCTCCTTGGCTTGTTGTATGTCTTCGTCGGTGATGCCGCCACGACTCAACATCTCCCTCACTTGTGGCTCCAACTCGGCGGTCTTCGGTGTCTCAATCGAGCTGAAACTGGTGCGATAGGTGATGTTTGTGGCGGGCAACTCATCCAAATTAATGTTGGTTAACGGCCTGAGAGTTTCCTCCAACGGCTTGGGCGGAGCTGTGGGCAAGGGGGGATAATCACCGCCAACTGGTCTTAGGTTCGGAAAGGGATAAGGAGTGGGGGGCGCAGGCCTAACTGTAGTCGTTGGCACTAAACTGGGCAGCTCTCCAGCTGCAGGTAGAAATCCAGTTCCAGGAGCAGGTGCAGCACCAGCGCCATTTAATCCGGTTGCGAAATGTGGATTCTTGAACCATGGCGGCAAGCCCTGATCAAATAAGGTAGGGATTGATGGCTGCCAGCTGGCGGACAAGCTACCGCCTCCTCCTCCTCCTCCATCAACATCTCCACCAGTTGTGGACCATTTGCGAAGGATCCTGGTCACAATCGTATTGCCCTGATTATCCTGCACCGTGTTAGTGCTTGTCTGGGGCTCAACGCCAGTGGGAAACTTAAAGCTGGGCCAGTTTGGCTTCAGCTCTGTGCCTGTTGACCAGGTGGCGCCGCCCACGGGTCCCTGATAGGTCTTGATCGTTGTGGTCACTGTGCGTCCTTGATCGTCCTTTTCCGTTTTGGTGGTTGTCTGTGGCGTGACGCCCGCTGGCAAGCCGAAGCTGGGCCAGTGAAAACTTGGCCAATTCTCGTCAAATGGCGAACTGCCCAAAATGCGGCGATTGCCCACGCTCGACGGCAAGTATTCCCAATCCGTTTGAGGATTCTCCGCGGGTTTGGGCGTTGGCTGAGTTGGGGGCGTGGTTGTCGGCAGTTGTTCTGGGATGGAAGGCTTGCTTATGCGTTGGCCATCTGGGGAGAGCGTGTATGTCGTCCTCTGCAGCTCACCCTGTGCGTCCGGCTTGGTGATTATCACCGGCTGTTTGGTTCTCCACAATTCACCCAATACCGCTGGCTCCATGCCCAGCTCGATGGCCTGGCGGGTTAAAGCAACGCTGGGTGTATCATTGCTATTGCTGCTGCTCGTTGCGCTGCTTAGCTGAGATAAGCAAGATGACGTCATTGAGCGCACTCACTTAAATACAAACTGACCTACCTCCAGGGCCAACAGGCAGAACAGGCTACTGCAGAGCAGAAAATAATTTGCACCTTTCATGCTGCGAGTGTTGAAATGAAACTGAGATCAGCACTTGAGCGGGTGCCCACTAAATAGACTACCAGTTGAGGAACCACTATGTACAATCTATATCAGTGCGAGCTGAGAGAGTGAATAGATAGGTTTAATTGAAAATATATATACAATTTAATATATATAAATACTTCTGTCAGATGAGCATAAACTTGTTCTCTTGGGGTTATCGCTGTTCGAAGTCTCTGCGAAAATTCAGAACTGATTGGAATATATATATATGAGAACCCAAAACAAATATATATTTTTCATGTTTATTTTATATATTTATTTTGCTATATATTATTTAAATTTGATGTGCTCGACTATGAATTCAACAGAATTTCCTGGAAAATTCTACTCCATATAAAAAATTAAATTCAATTAAATAATTATAATTATATAATTATATTATATAATAATTACTATAACAATTCAATTTCATTCTATAATTTAAAAAGTTTAATTTAACAACAATAATTAATTCATATAATATTTTTTTTGTAATATACAATAAAATAACAACAAAATAAAATAAAATAAAAAATATTATTTTCTTTTAAATTCTATTTCTTTTAAATTCTATATAAAATATCTAGTCTAATGTAACAATAAAATCTATTATATTTTATACGATTTAATATAAAAGCATATTAAATATTATTGTTATAATAGACTTGACAAGAATTGTTCTATTAGACTTGATTTTCTAAATAAAATTGAATTTAAATTTATTTTATTTATTTGTTGCTTAATATCTTATAATAATATAATAATAAATAATAATTCCAATAAAATATTTTATGCGAATTATTATATACGCATACTAAATATTATTGTTGTTATATTAGACTTGAATTTCTATATGGAATTTAATTGAAATTTTATTTGTTTATTTGACATATTTTAAAATTTTTTTTTATGTCATGTGTATAATTTTTTCACTATTTCTGTTACTCGAACTGCACAGTGAAGAGTATTATTTAGTTCACGCAATAAAAAGAAAATATTACTTATTTCCAATGCCCGTCAAATTAAAATTTTGTAAATTTTTAATCTAATAAAATTATTTATATACATATTTCTTCATCTTTATTATTTTTAATCTTTTTGCAACATCTCTTAAAAGGTAAAGCAAACAATGCGTTATATTATCCCAATTGAAAGACAATAGAAATCAAAATGCAAAGCAATAGTCGAGGTCGAATTCCATAAACTCTTTTAGTATAATTCAAATTGTATAACTTACAAGAATACAGAATATTTTTATACAAATTTTATTCTATATTATACTAAAATTAATTTAATTAACAATTACCATACCAAAAATATTTTACAACATTTTTAAGTGTCGCAAATGTGACAACAACAAAATCTAATTGAAATTGTTGAGCTTTTTTTGGGTGTAAATTAAACAGGAAACAGGATCACCCTAACCGCCTCCAATCTCGCAATCCCTTACCCACCGATCTATAAAAAATATAAAAGATGCTGTCTCTGGCTTAGGAAGGTAGTCCTTCTTAGTCCTTAGTCCTTAGTCCATGGTCCAGTGGCGGCCCAGTAAAAAGGTTGTTCATAGGGTAGTTTGAGGAGGGAAAAGGCGAGGGTCGTAGTTAGGTTAGCTGCAGGGGTTACGGGTTGCCAGTTGCCAGTTGCCGGTTACCCATGCAGGATTTACGCTAAAAAGACGCCATAAACTTTGAATGCCGGCGCAGGCACAAACAAAAAAATAGAAAAGTATAAGTGCCAGAAGGGTATGCATGAGTAGCAAATGCTCTGTAAATTGATGAAATGTGAAAAATGTTGAGTATTAAAAATTTATTTTCTGATATAATCGATAGAGGAACTTATGAATATAACAAATTCAATTAATTTATATGTTACAGGGTATAAACAGCATCATTGAATCACTGATAAAGAACTCTAGATAAAGGGAAAATATAATGGACTAGAACAATTAAACATATTCAATATATTATATAATACCCTCTTCATTCGTATTTCCATTAACTACATTCGCACAGCATACCCACCTAGTTAACTCTTACAGGGTATAGAAAAAACGGACCGAAATTGGAATTTGATAGACGCCTGGGCGTCGGTCTGTGACTCGTCCTTCGACTGTCCTCGTTGTGTAGCTGGCAAAGTTCAGAGGCCGTTGCACGGTACCCAGGAATCGCTAAGTGGGTGGACCAGAGGTGCAGGCAGCCATCGGACGTGGGCTCAAGATGGGGTTAGGGTAGGGTAGAGTCGGGGTTGGGGTTACGGTAGGGTAGGGTAGGGTAGGGTGTGCATGCCAAGTATTGACGACTTTTTAAAAGGGTCGAGTGACGTCGTTCCTGTTAAGGACGGGACAATGTGTGTGTGTGTGGGCCGCACAGCTGTGGGAGCTCTACCAAGGGCTGCGATGGCGCGTGTAATAAACCAAGCGATTTTAACACCCGCAATGCGAAGGGAGGGTGTAGGGCATAGGGTGTCGGGTAGTCCTTGGTAGCTGGGCAAAGTTATAAAACTTTACAGTTAACTAGGCTTGGCAATCAAGCTAAAAGCAAAGGCGTCGTCATCAGTGCCTCCCAAACAACCATACACACACACACACACCAACTACTACTGTCCCCCACCCTCTCTCCCGCTCTCTGTGGGCGTCGCGTCACGTCTGGCGCCATCTAGCGGCCGTTGCATGAGTATGCCAGCCGAAAAAAAAAGAAGCCAACTGGCAACGGAACGGCAAGCACCTCTAAACGTGGACAGTTCTCGGCGCACACTCACACACCTGCACACACCCACACCCACACAGTTACACCCACCCACACCCACACCTACACTCACACTCTGCTGGACATGTGTGTCCTTTTTTGCGACTATCCTATCCGCCGGGTTTGGCTTAACCAATGCGACGTTTGTTTGCTCAAATCGTTTCTCGTTTTAAACATTCGCCTTTTGTTTTTTTTTTGCTTCTCTCTTTTTTTGGTTTTTCTCTTGCCTTTTGCCATTCCACATTTGCCATTTTATCTGTCTCGTTCGTAGACATTGTCTGTGGCCCCACAAAAAAAAAGAAAAAAAGGGCAGCTCCCTTTATTTTCTATTTGCCTTTTTTTTGACCCATCGAGTCTAAATTAAAGTCTATCCAAAATGCTATATTTGCTAGAAGAGATCTGATTATTTAGCTAAGGGGATCAGGAGAAAAAATATGTTTTTGTCGTTTCTAGAAAATTCGATTATTTATGAAACCAGATCTTGCAAAAGGAATCCAAATGAATATCTAGAAGTATTTTATAATTTGCAATGAAATTGATTTACAAGTTATCAAATATCATTTATTATGTATTTGATATTAATATATCATCAGTTTTATACATCTTAAATAAATAAATATTATTTAAATATATGTATATGTTAAAAATCATCTTATATTATTTTAATTATATTAAACTCTACGTTAAAAAAATACGTTTCTATTGAAGATAATTTTTTATATAGAGACATCTAATTAATATTTCTAATAATGCAAAAATATATTTTTTGAACAGAAATAATTATTTTAACAATATTTTTAAAACGTTTTGCTAAACAAATTTCTAAAAATATCTTTATAATGATATCTTTTTGAGTAAGAAAAATTGTTCACATATAGCATAAATTATGGCCAACTCCTGTGTGGATCCAAAATATTTAAATTTACACAATTTTCAACAGCAGCTTGAATTTTCAAAATTTTCCTCAATAGACCTCTCTCAATATAAAATTGATTTCTAATCCTTTTAGCAGCACAATTAGATCTGGTCTTTAATAAGTAGCTTAGTTAAAATTGTTTTGTGCGCTAGAAATAATTAAAGAGTCCGCATAAATGTGGGGTTACTCCAAAAAAGTCTAAGGAGAAGAAGAAGAAGAATAAGAAAAACTAAAGAAGAAAAAAACATTTCTTGGCTTGGTTTTAGAGGAGTGCACAGGAGTTGGCCAAGAATACGGCACGCACCCTTAGAAGTTGAAGGCAGAAAAATAAAACGACAAATAGAGCTTAGGGTGCCTTGCCCCACCAAACACCCTCGCCCCTCGCCCCTCGCCCCTCGCCCCTCTACCCTCTGCCCTCTACCCACCCTCCTCTTGACCGCGTCGAGGGATTCGGGCATGTCAGTCAGACTGTGCGGACCGAGCGGAGTTTTAGGACCGTTTGGAACATGGGTCGGGCACTTCTTCATTAATTTTCATGGCGGCACAAGAACAATGCTCGCAACGAACCCCCTAGACCCAGGGCTGGGCCAGCGCTCTTAGCGCCCAACTGGGCCCCACTCCCCCTACGCTCCACGAAGCTCCAATATGAAAACGTAGAAAACAGAAATGATGGAAAAAAAAAATAAAAGGAAAACGCAAGGAACACTTGACGAAAAGGGAATGGTTGCTAGTTGAATTAAATATGAATTATACTTGAGATATAGAAGATAAATCAATATTTGAATATAGAAAGAATTCTTAATATCGAAAAAGTACTTAATATGCAATTTTCCTATTCTTGATATATAAAATTTTCTGAGAAATTCCTAAGATCTTCCTTAAGACGAATCCATAAATTTCTGTCTATTTACTCAACTGAAGTACATAGAAGTTTATAAATAAAATTTAATATTGAATCAAATTTGGGTTATCAAAAATATTCTCATTATAATTTTTATATTTTCTATTACCTAAATATGAAATTTCTTAAGAATTTGCTGTGAATTTCTTGAGATCATCCTTAAAAAGGATTCGTCGATTTCTGTCGATCCACTCAATTAAAGTACATAAAAGTATAATATATTAATTAATATTATATTATATTAATTAACAAATTTAAGTTCTCAAAAACATTCTCATTTTAATTTTCATATTTTCTATTCCCGAATTATGAAATTTTCTTAGAATCTCCTGAGAAATTCCTTAAGAAGGATCCATCAATTTCTGTGTATTTAATCACCCGAAGTACATTAAAGAATATTAACTAATATTTAATATTGAATCAAATTTAGAATATCAAAAATATTCTCATTTTAATTTATATTCTCTAATTTCTATTTTTTTTTTAAAGATATATGAAAATTCCTGAGAGTTTTCTTAATTCTTCTTCAATTGCTGTCTATCCACTCAACTGAACTACTTGATTTTTTCGCCAAGTGTATGGAAAAGTTACTCCTGCTGCCAAGTTGTGGGTGTGTTTTGTGCAAATGAGTGGAGGTGGAGATGGGGCTGGAGATGGAGAGTCAAGCGAAGGGGGTGGCTTCTGGGGTTGGAGAGATTGGGGTCTGGTTAGAGCGAGCTATGCGCTGTCCTTCCTTCGCTGTCTGTCTCTATGTGTGTATGTGTGTGTGAGTGTTGAGTGTGCGTCTGTGTGGGTTGATTACTTTCTGTTTTAGGTGCCTGTCCGTCCACGCCCACCAGTCCACTAGTCCAGCAGGCGCCCCCGCCCAAGCCGTTTCAGGGCGAACGCATTTTTATGTTTGCTCGCCTGGCTAGCGGTCCTTATTTTTTATCGCCAGCACAGGATGCGAAGCCCTTTTTTGCTGAGCCCCGCTCGCACTCAGAGCCACGATACGTCCAAATGGACGACTGGCAGAGACAATTGTCCACTGAGCTGAGGGCAGCTGGAGATGTGGCCATGGAAATGGAGATGGCGATGGCGATGGCAATGGCGATGGAGATGGAGATGGGGTGGTCGGTTTTTGTTAGAATTGCAATTTTTGCGCAGAAGAAAAAGCCAAGAGAAAACGTCTTGGCAACTGCTTTGACATGCTCCTCGGCCGCAGCCTCCGTCTCCGTCTCCGTCTCCAACTCAGCTTCAGTCTGAGCATCTTTAGCGAAATGCTCTAATGAATTTCCGTCCAGGCAACTGGGCAACAACCCTCAAAAGAAAAAGCACAAAAAAAATAACAGTAGAAATAAAAAACAATTAAAGTGTGCTTACGAGGGGTGCTCGAGTAAATATAGGGGAGCGGAGCGAGGGTTTGGTTGAGGAAATGAGGTGAAGGCAGACGCACCCATAATCATAATTGCGCAGCCCGAAAGTGCGGACAAAACACGCTCCAAGCTCCAAGCGAACCCCACTGCCCCGCTCCACGCCCCCGCTCGACTTGTCGATTGTTTCTTGAACCCCTTTTTTCTTTCTAATTGTTGAGCCGGTATTCCCGTTAATTTCTTCTTTTTTTTCGCTTTGCTTTGCTTTTCCTCTGCTTAATTGTGTGCCCGGCTTGTTTTCCTTTTGGATAGCCTGTCCTTCATCTAGGTTTTTTTTTAAATTTTTATTTTGCTGGTTAGAGCGGAATTTTCACTTGCTTTTAATTTGTCAATTTGGTGCGTTGTTGATTTTTTTTTTTTTTTTGTTGGTTCTGTTTGCTGATGAGCTCTGAAAGTTGCCAAACAAGGTGGCAATTACTTATTTTGGCTTTTCAGCGAGTCGCGTTTTAATTACTTGGAATGGTTAGAGATAGCCGGGGATTTACATGCAACTTAACACTTTTGGTTGAGGTTATGTTTGGGGCATTTTACAGTAATTGAGAAAGATATAATATAGAGAATGGCTCTGTAACTCTTTTATTTACTTAAGATTTCAGTAGTTTACTTTTTGTTATCTATACAAATATTTGAAGAAAGAGCTTAATACCTCACCCTAAACTTAAGCTCTCATAGATATGTAATAGAAAGAGATAGAGCTAGCAGTTACAGAACTCTCTTCTCTGCTCATTCTCGACACTTCTGTAATCTATGAGAGTTTCCAGTGATTTCTGATTGGAACACACACACACACACACACACTCAAAGAAATCACTCATAACAAGCAATTTGACTACGATTAGGAGGAGGAAAAGCAAGAAGAAGCTAGCAAAAATTGCATTGCCAACGATTGAGCTTCCGTTAAATGCGACAACAACAACAGCAACAATAAAAGCAAAGCTATAAAAATAACAATGTCAATGATGATGATGATGATGACAAATAAACAACAGACTTAAGCCAGACAATGCTAAACACAGCACGAAAAGCAACTAAACATAGCAGGAGATGAAGCAACTGTAGAGTGTGTGTGAGAGAGAGGGAGACAGAGCGAGCTGACAAATAATGAATTCCTTTGGCGAAACACAAATTGATAAATTAAGCGCCACTTATGGCGCAAAGTGAAGAGCCGGACAAGTAAACAATGAGAACGAGAGACGGAGAAAGAGAGAGAGTGAGAGCGAGACGTGCTGCCGGCGTATAAAAGAAATAAAGAAATCAAAATAACGGCAAGGCCACGCACAACACAACAACAACAAAAACAAGAGCAAGAAAAATGACCACAAAGTGCACGCAAATTAAAGCGGCAATAACCAAAAAAAAGCAAACAACAAAAAAAGACAAACATAAACATGCCAAAAATAAAAGTCAAAAGACATACGCACACCCGCTCTCACTCGCACTCACATGCAGCGAGTCTCGCATATACAAAAAGAAAATAGAAGCAAAACAATTAACGTCCTTGGCAAATGTTTTTTATTCGTTTTTGGCTGCTGCAGTAAAAGTAAAAGAAAAACTTGAGTTTCGCCCATATATAAAAGTGCAAAAAGCAAACGAAGAAATTATGCACAAAAGTGGAAGCAGAAGTAGCAGCAGCAGCAGCAGCAGTAGCAGCAGTAGCAGCAGTAGCAGCAGCAACAAGAAGCGCACAAAAAGTGAAGCAAAACAAACAAATAAACAAACAAGGCGAACAAACAAAACAAAACGAGCGGCATGTCGGCGTCGAAGTCGCCGTCGCCGTCGCCGTCAAAATACTGCTGAGAGCGCAGCGTTCATGTCGTGAGAGAGAAAGAGCGCACAAAGAGAAGATGACAATGATGATGATGATGATGACGTTGGCGACGACGACGCACGCACACACATAAAGAAATGCGCAGGCAAAAGTGTTTGAAAGCAACAAAAAACACGAAACTAGAAAACGAGCAAAAAAAACTCAATGACAATGCCAGCAATAACAACAACAACAGCAGCAAGAGCAACAAAACAGCCGAGCCGGAGACAACAACCTGTTGAGCTTCGTGTCCACACACACACACACACACACATACACACAGAGGAGAGAAGCCTGCAACTCAAGCGGAAATGCAAATAAACAAACACGAGGCGCTGAGAGACGAGAAGAGGCGAGCAGGAGAACGAGACAGAGACAGAGAAACAACAACTCGCGTCGTGCTCAACTATGGTTGCCTTTCATTGTATGGCGACACGCACACACACACACACACACATACACATACGCGCACTGGCTTTGAATAACATTATGAGAATTTCGCCTTTTACTTTTAACACTTTTTACAAATAAAACAAAACAAAACAAAAATAAAAATAAGTAAAAAACGCGCTCAAAATGCAAAGCAAAACAAAGCAACACGGAAACAAAATAAAAACTCAACGACAAGCGAAAGTTGTTGCCCAGAGCCAAAGGAATTTACGACTTTTGCGAAATCAATTGAAAAGTGGCACAGAAAGGAGATGCAACAACTCGCCTGTTATCCCACTCACTCACACGCGCAATGTGTAATTCGAATGATTTTTGATTTTGCATGCTAACTGTAAAGATTTTTTTTTGGTTTATTTTGTTTTCCTTGTTGCTCTCCCTTGTTATTTGTGTGACAAAGGATTGTCGAATTTTTTAGTTTGTCAATGAAGCGCAAGGGTCGAAGTTAGATGGAGAGTGAGAGGGATAGGGATAAGCACTTGCTGGACTACTCGTATCTTTGGGCCATTCAATAACTGTTTGCGGTTGAGCTTTTGTTGTAATAGATGCGTCGTTTGATTGATTTGTAATTGCTTTTTATTGGAATCGAGTCAGAACTTGTTGGGAAAACCTTTTTCTTTCACTGATTGCATGAGTTAATGCATTTGCAATTATGACAGAAGTACTGTAAAGCAAAATCTTGCATAACGAAGCAGATTAAAAGAAGTGTCAAGTGAATTTTTGATAACAGAAAAGTTCTTATTGGATAAGTGAGTGAGAGTTCCTATCAGATGAGTTGTGATATTGGAATATTGAAATTTATGACAAAATTGGTGTTTCTAGAATATTAATAATATTCTCATTCTGAATGGAGAAAACCAAAATGTTGTTCTTATTGGATTTAAGCCTCTGCATTTTTTACATTTTTGAAAACTTTAAATTTGTAAAGGATTTTGTATGGAAGAGTTTAGATTATTATATAATTACAACAAAATCTTAGATACAAAAAACTCTTTAAATTAACCTTTTTCTAATGTTCATAAACCATTCTACATTTATCTTGTCTTTAAACATCTAACTATAGATAATACCTTTTCAAAGCTGACACTCCGAGCTAGAAAACCACATCTAAATAAAGCCTTTTCCAACATCCAGCAACTATTTTATATCTATCTTACTTCCACGCATCCAATTAGGCCACAAGAAAACACCATCAATTTCCTTAGTTCCATTTGGCCAACAATTCTTCACAGGTTTGAGCAGCTACACATAATAAAGATGATGAAGAAGAAGATGACGTTCTAGTTGTAGCATTAGGTGATGTATTTCTGAGCAGCAATAAGCATGCAAACATCTTTGCCAAAAGCTTGAATTATATTTTCCAACTAATTTTGAGCAGGGCATTAGTTTGACCCATCCCAAATGGAAATAAACATGATACAGCCCTCTCGCTCGCACCTGCAATAAATCCAACTAGCCTTGCTATCTCTGTCGCTAGCTATCTCTGTCGGTTTTGGAAGAAGAAATGCATTGATTATGCATGCGTAAAGCTGAATTTCTAGTTCTCCTGTGGATGCTGTTGTTGTTGATGTTGTTGTTGCTGTTGTTGCTGTTGTTGTTGCTGTTGTTGTTGCTATTGCTGTTGTGTCGTCTGCCTTTGATCTTACGTATGCGACTCGTTCCTTGACAATCCTTTTGCTGCCTTTTGCTCCTGCAGCGGCTACTCCATTTGCTCCTGTTGCTCCGGCTGCCGTTGCTGTAGCTGTCCTGTGGCAAGTGGAGGCTTTCAAGTAAAAAGATAAGATGGAAGCACAAGTTACAGACGCATACTGTCCCAAGATTTGCCCAGACCATCAAAAAAACATAGCGTTCGGTGTGTGTGTGTGTGTGTGAATGTTAGTGTGTGTGTGATTGTGTTCTGTGTGGTTCCTGCTGGGCTTTGTGTGTATTAGTATGCGTGTGTTTGTGTGTTGAGTTTTCTTGAAAATTGTGCCTTTTGTTTGTTTGTGTGTCCTGCACAAATTAAAAGCATTTATGTGCATGCACCTTGAGAAATTGGGTATTAGAATATGAAGTCTCATTAAAATATTATTTAAATAAATTTCGACATTTTTACGAAAGTTATAAGTCTAAAAAAAAATATTGTATAGTTTTTAATGTGCGTTTAAATAAAATACCATTTTCCATTTCCATTAAAAATAATTAAATAATTTCTTTAAGAGGCGAAAAAGAAATTTTAAAATTAAAACAAATATGTATTTTTTTACAAAAATTTTTAATCATCATAAATAAAAGTAAATAAATCAAATTAATTTTGTATATACATTTATGAATTTAATTTCCCTATTTATCTGAAAGTATATACATATACAGCCATAATTTTATTTAGTTCTTTTCACTTAAAACTATTTTCTTGATAACAAAAAAAAAAAAAAAAAAAAAAAAAAAAAAATTGAATATTAAAAAAATATTTATTATTATATTAAAATTTTCTTTATCTTTTTTTTTTTAAGTACCTTTTTAATGCAATTAATATAACATCAAATATATTATTATTATTTAATAATATCTATGAAAATATTTCTTTATTTATGAATTAAAATATAATCATATTTGATTTATTTGATTTTCTTACAAACTTTTTTTAATTAAACAACTTAATCATGAAATTGTTTTATTTATACATAAAATAAATAATTTCCATTCATTTCTATTCATACGAATTTTTTTCTCGAACATCTCAAGAAATTTCTAGACTCTTAATATAATTAATTTGTTACATTTCTTCTTCTCTGAGTGTATTTATATGCGCATACCTTTGTGCCTTGCGTCAACCTCTTGGGAGAAATTAACCCAAACCTTGGCGACAACTACACTCTGCGCCTTTGCCTTGCCACGCCCCCAAACTACCTTCGATACGAATTATGCAGAAAACTTCATTCGTTCAACATTGCGTTTACGTAACGTTTGGCCAGAACGAACTGAGGACCCAGAAACCAGAACCCAGGCCCAGCCTGCTCTCTCTTTCACTCTTTCCCTCTCCCTCCCTCTCTCTGTCACTCTTTCTCTCTCTTTCTCTCTGTCTCTGAGTGTGTGTTTGTGTGTTGATTAGATTTTCTTGCAAGAAAACTGACCAAAGAGTGCACATACGTCAGCAATACATACATATATGTATATATCAATGTATGTGTGTGTGTGTGTGTGTATAGGTAAATGTATGTGGTTACACACACACACAGACACACAGAGAGTTTGTTATATGTGCAAGCCTTGCATTACTTTTACTCGAAGAATTTTGGACTATGCACGTGTGTGTGTGTGTGTTTCTGTCAGTGTGTGGTCAGCTTCTTAAAATGCAAGCAGAACTGCATAGCTCATGCACATGTGCAGCACACACACACACACACACACACACATACTGCTGCTGCAGCTGCAGACTCTCAACTGTTTGATAGGTTTGGGGGAAAGGCGAGGTCTTTTCTTGGGCTTTTCTAATGCACATTTTTGCATTTCCGCCTAGAAAGAGTCGACTGCAGTGCTAGAGCGAGAGCGCCTACATTTCAAAATGTCTTATTAGTGCACACACACACGGCGCGAGTGTGTGTGTGGAAGCGAGTACGATATATTTGCAAAGAAAGTGCAGCAAGTTTTGTGGTTTAAGTTTCTGTTTCGGTTGCCGAAAATTCAACTTGTGGGTGTCAACACACATTGTTTATGCGTCTGTATAGGTGTGTGTGTGTGTGTGCTCTGCTGACTGGGCACAACAAAATTACAAATTTTTTTCGTATGGGCACATATTTAATTTTAATTGCCAGTACACAAAACCGAATGTAAGGGTGAAAATCTTGAAGGAAATTTGAGCTGAGAAATGTAAAAGTGTGTAGGAATATATAATATAAGATCTGGAAGTTCAAAAAGAGAAATTGAGTTGAAAATAATAAGGGAAGTGAAACTACTTAGAATTGAGGTCTTGTAATTGAAAGAATTAGAATATGAGCTGCATTTATATATTCCAGAATTCACGATGAGAAAAAAAATACAGCAATGTTTTAAATATAGATTTTAGAGACATGTTAATTTAACAGACTCTTGGTATGATTTATATTTATATTATTTAATTGTCTGTTTTTATTCATAATAATATAATTTTTTTGCAATAATATAATTTTGTTTATATTTTATTAAAAAAAAAAAAAAATTTCAAGTCTAAAAATCTAACAAATAATATATATATTCATATTTTTTGACTTGAGAATAATTTTTTTTAAAAAACATTAATTTGAAAAATTAAATATAAAAAAAGAAATGAAAAATTTGAAACAAATAATATATTTTTAATATTTAGTGTATATATTCATATTTTTATGTCGAAGAAAATTAAATATGTAAATTACAATGATTAATATAAAATATAATAATATTCAATTAAAAATACCAAAATATATCAAATACATTTTAAAAATAAAGTTCTCTTCAAGCTAGATAAAATTATATAGCTCTTTAAGTTTTGTATATTCAAATAGAGAGAGAAAGAGAGAGAGAGAGAGAGAGAGAGAGACAGCAACAGATTTTCTGCTTTTAATTTAATAATATTTATGGCAGCATTTATTATATAAATTCGTTGTCTTATAGATAACTATACTTATACATTTGTATAAATAAGCTCCTTTAATACTTCATTGTATACATTTTATTTGTATATTTTCTTAAGATTTATAAAACATTTCTTAAGGGCAACTAAAATGCTGTCCATATATATATGTGAGCATATGCATCACAAATATAAATAAATAACTAGCTAGAGTGCAAATTAATCTAAATGCTAGAGAAGCACAAATGACAAAGTAAATTGCTCATTTATGCATAAAACTGGACAAAAACTTCGGAGACGTTGAAATGCAGCAACAAGAAAATGCAATTTCTTAAGACATTTTACTCGAACCCCTTAAGAATAAACGCCCAAAAATTGTGCATAAATGTATGTGAATGCATAAATGCATATGTATTGAGATATATATGGGAATATATATATATATATATATATATACAGCCAGTCTGAAATATTAAGCTAAAAATCAACAAAGACATAACATATACACACAACTGCAAGAGAAATATCTCAGGTGTGCGTGGGTGGGAATCAATGTGTGTGTGCGTGTGTGTGTGTGTGTGTTGGTCAAAATTGTAATCAAAATGCATCTTAAGAAAAATGGAAAATGAACATAAGACAAGTGCGTGCGTTAGAGCGGGATGTATAGAGCACAAAAGTGGTGGGCGATGCAGCAAATCGATAGCATTGCATACTTTTAGGCCTCAAGACGTGGGCGTCACACACACGCACACACACACACACACACAGCCATACACACCTGGCATAATAATAATTATAATAGTACAAACAAGCTCGAAACTAAATTTCCTGTTCAATTTTTGAAGCGTTGCTAGCCATCTCTTTTCTTTTCTTACGACTAAAATAATTATAATGCATACAATAAAGGTGCCAGCTAACTCCTTAAGCCACCCAGCTGACCGCAAGGCAACCCCAACAATGGGTTTGCCACCAACATCCCATCCCCATCCCCATTGCCATCTATTGCCATAAAGGCAGCTCAGAGCCATCGATTGTCTGGCCAAGTCATTGATTAGAACAGACACACGCACACCTACATATACCTCTAAGCAGCCCCCTCATCAGAATAGTGTTGCTCACATGTGTGTGGGTGTATTTGTGTGTGTGTGTGTGGGTGTGAAGGTGTGGGGGTGGCAACCCTATTTATTGTGTGCGTGTCGCTGCCAAAGCGCCTTTTGTTCTACAATGATGCATCGCCATCATTATGATTTTCTCTCTACACCCACACACACCTACACACACGTGTGTGTGTATATACTAGCCATGTGTGTGTGTGTGTGTGTGTGTGTCCTATGTTTGTATATAATTTTCCATATATAAATATGCACATTGTGCCGCAGTTCAACATTCAGACTGCCCGCTGTGTGTGAGTAATTATATTTGTGTGCCTGTGTGTGTGCGTTTTCCTTTTTTTTTTTTATTAATTGTTTTCATTGCATTCCAGTGTATGTTTTTAGTCCAGCCCCAGCCCCACCCTGCCCCACATTTGTTCGCTCAGCATATGCAACGTTCATTCAATTAAACGCATTAACTTGATTTTCAATTAACTTTAAATATGCGAGATTTTTATGATCAATCTATAAATATATATATGTATGTATATTTATATATATATTATGATATATATACATATATAATATATATTAATATATATTTATATATATTTATTCATAGCCAAGAAATTATATTTGCATAAATCGTGAAATTTATTGAAATTTGATAGTATTCAAATGTGCTTAACACCAGAGCTAAATGAGTGCTATATGAATGTCAACTGTAAGCTGTAAACTTAAACAGGTCGATGAGGACATGAGAAAGTAAACCAAAATTTATATATATAGTTAAAAAAATATATATATAAAAATAATTTTAAAAAATATATATATATAAATGAAACACACAACACAATTTATGAACAACACAAAAAATATGGATAATATTAATTTCCGATAAAAAAAATAAACAAAATAGAAGTTCTATCAAAATATAAAAAATTCAGCATAAAAAATATCTTCTAAAAATAAACACTTATAAAATATCAAATTTTGATAACAAATTGAAAAATATATCTACAAAATTCTATTATGAACACCTAACATATAAATACTATATAAAATATTATATATCAATTTGTAATAAAAAATTAAAAACATGTTTACAAGAATATGGATTACGCAAAACATATGTACAAATAAAATAATATCTCGTAAAATAAAATTAAAAATAGATAATATTCATTTATGATAAAAAAAAAAATAAAAGTACAAAAATAATGAGCATCTAAAATATTCTTTACAAAATTTCAATTATACAATATCATTTTATGATAAAAAATGTACAACAAAAATTCTCTCTACGTATTTATATATATGTATATAGATATAGAGATAGTATTTATTTCATTCAGCTGATTGTCTTACGATTCTATACCACTTAATGTGCTGCTTTCAACCTTAACTATTTAGAGCCTATTAGCCATTTAACTTCGCCTACTGTTCCTATTTTATTCTGTTACAGATTAACCTTAGATTTACAGGGTGTTATCTACAATGACTCGATCGTTGTTTAGAGGCGTGTTGGTTTGGATGAGCTGTCAGACTGTTTGCGTAAATAGCACTGTGTCGTCCAATAAGTTTAATAGCTGTGTGTATCGCTAGTTTCTCGTGTAGAGCAGAGTCCCTTATGAACCAGTGATAACTCGAATCCATCTTCATGGCGCTCTTAACTCACCTAATAAGCCCTTGACTCTGCCTAACACACTTACACATAATGAAAATAATAATTCTCATTATTCTCCGACCACTGACTGTCATTTCAGCTAATTTTCTTTGAAATCTTTGGCCAAGTAGCAACGACCGCAACTCTTATTCAACTCAAGCCCCTCACACATGACCAGCACAAATTTGATTTATATAAGTAATTTTTGTCCAGACGATTTCGCTTTGCCAACTTGAACTTCAATCTTTGTACTTTTTACAATCTTAGGTCAGACGGGCAATTCACAATATATATACCATTATATATATTTATATATATGTATGTTTGTATGTATCATACATACCCATCTCATTTTCAGCTCACTTTCGTTTGTAAACTCAAAAACTACTCAAAAGTAACTTTGCCAACTTTCGCTGTTAAATACAACCCTTTAAGTCTCCACCCCCTCTCTGACTCTCACCCCCTCTGACACTGTTTGTCTCACTCCAGTTTAGCAACCCCCCTTAAAGAAGCAAAATCCTGTTTTTGGAGAAAATTTTCAGCGATTTTCTGCTGTTATTTCCATCAAAATATATACGAATGTTTTTGCTGAAATGCAAAACACAATTAACTGAAATTAAAATAGGCGTACGTACAGTCAGACACAGTGGGGGTAGCAACCCTTATAGAGTCGTTACCCCTACCCAACCCAACCCTGCCATCAAAGGCAGCATTTCACCTGCAAACTTCGGCACATCTTGTGCGAACGCCCAACTCCAGAGCCTGTCTTGCCTGGCCTTTCCTTTCCATTCCTTGCTCTGCCTTGCCTTGCCTTGCCTTGCCTTGCCTTGCCTTGCCTCGCCTTGGTTTTTAATCACTTTGTCACCCCCGTGCTTTGGGTAGCGTCATCTAATCCTAACTCAGAGCGCGCGTTTTGCCAAAACCCTTTTCACAAAATGTGCCGCTTTCACATGGGCCCAAAAAAACCCTTTCCCTTCGTGTCCCGTTTGTAAATGCAAATCAGACACAATTTTCCGACCCAAAATGAAAATTCCAAGTGAACGCGTATAAAAATACGACTTTCTGTGCCCTTTTTATATATATTTATTTTTTTCAGTTCTTTTGCTTTTTGGGCTGTTTCGCTCCCCGTTTCACTTTGAAAAGCTGAAATTTATTTTTGATTAGGAACACCCCAGTTGTGCAGGGCCCAGCCTGCGCCCACCCATGTGCCCAGGCACTGCTGCTCATCATCATCAAAACTTCAGGCCATCAACGACCCGCCCCCCCATCAAGAAGATATCTCTCCTGAGTTGCGTTACTTGGTGGTCCTGAAGATTTTGCGCCCTGTTGCCTTGACGCTGACATTGGACAGGCGTTACCCAAGCCCGAACCCAAACCCTACAGCAGGGCGGGGCAGGGCAGGGTAAGACAGAGACCCCTCTACCCCCTGCCCAACCCTAAGCCGGGAGCAGTTGTAGCTATCCCCCCTTGGCACATCTCGGTTCAGTTCAGTTGTGCCGTAATCCTCCACGTAAAGCGTAAACTGAGCTCGCGTCGTTAGCGTCGCCTGGAAGGACATCTTTGTATTATTTTCAGCATTTAATTTGTTGCCGGCGACAACGTGAAGCAGCAGGACTTGGACGAACCCATGCCCCAACCCACCCACACACTCTCTCTCTCTCTCTCTCTCTCTCTCTCTCTCAATCACTTTCTCTCCCTCCCTTCGCCTTCTCTGTTACTGTGTTTCACATTTTTGGTACCGCCAAATATGTATAGAAAATAAAAATGTCCGACTGTAAGAACCTGAAGCCAAGCTATTGCCGCCTCCTCCAAAGTGGCGCGTATGTGGACTCACAATTTTTGTTGCCTCGTTTGCGCTTATCCAATAACCTAGAATCTAATTACTTTTATATATATATATATGTATTTTTTTTTTTTTGACAAAATATCAAGTGGGGTTCGCGCAGGAAACAAAATTTTCTTTTGCTTTTCCCTTGATTTCATTTTCATTGCCCGAGTGTATGGGGTAGTTGGTTTTTGGCTTTCCTTTGGGGGTGTGGTCAAATTTATTGAAAGACTACCCCGTCACAACTTATTATTGCCAGTCATCAATTGAAACTATGATGAATGACTCTGGATAGTTATACGAAATGGATATATGAATGCAATGCAAGACGGCAGATGCATATTAGATACCTATATATATATATACCTATATTTAGCTTGCAGTTGTATTGCGCTTTAAAAGACTTTTTCTATTTGTATAAATGCAATTTAAATGTAATTTGATACTCATTTAGGCAAGTGAACAACGAAAACTAGGGTCGCAAGACAGCTTAATTAGGGAATGTAGCAAATGTGTATTCTTAGCCTTTGGCTATAGTTGGTGCTTAAAATTAGTTGGGTTCAAAGTTTACAACTTTAACCTCATATTTCTAATAACCTCTCAAATATGTGGCTTTAAATTGTAAGCGTATTGAGCTTAGGTGAAATGCTGAGAATTAAAGGAATATTACTGCTGTAAGAGTATTCTTTAATCTACTGTTAAGCTTCCCTTCAATGCCAATTTGACTTATGCTAAAGTTCTATCAACTGCCTTTTTAGCCAGACCTTAAGTTTATATCCCTGTTAAGCCAAAAATATTTAAACTGAAGATACTAACATTCGAAATATAGATAGAGATACCTCAGCTTGAGATGTTTCAGTTAGAGATACTTCAGCTAGAAATACTTTAGCTAGAAATACCCCAGCTAGAGATAGTTTACGTAGAGATACCTAAGCTAAAGATACTTCAGCTGGAGTTGCCTCAGCTAGGAATGCTTCAGCTAGAGATACCTCAGCTGTATATCTCCAATTGAGGTATCCCTCAGCTATAGATATTTTAGCTAAAGATATCTTAGCTGGAGATACCTTAGCTAGAGATATTTCAATTAGAGACTCTTGAGTTAAGTTAATTATACCTTGCTAGAAATACGACAGCTAGAGATACCGTAACTAGAAATACCTCAACTATAAATACAGCTCTACAGCTAGAGATACCTCAGTTAGAGATACTTCAGCTAAAGATACCTCAGCTAGCTAAATCTCCTCAGCTAGAGATACTTTAGCTACAAATACCCCAGCTAGAGATACTTCAGTTAGATATACCACAGCTAGAGATACTTTAGCTAGAGAAACCTCAGCTAGAGATATTCCACCTAGAGATCTCTCAGCTAGAAATTAAGAATCTCTTCAAATATTTAAAATACTCTTATAGTCATATTACTATTCAGTTACCCCCTATATATCAAGCAATTTACTTAACCTAGATATTCACTCCTCTCAAGTCTTTCCGTTAGTGTTAGTGCAATTTGTTGATAGATATAAACTGGCTTTCAACCTTTCTGACTGGTGCCAGGCCGAGCTGTTGCCTCGCATGGTAGATACTCGAAGAGCTGTGCAGCTGGCGCCGTTACCCCATCCATTAGCTATTTCTAGCCCCGTTTTTTTTTTTTTTTTTTTTTTCAGCAACTTTTTCTTCTTCCTTATCTGGCACCAATTCAGCGATTTGCCTCAATTTTCCATTTTCGTTTTTCGTTTGACTGCCATAACTTTGGCATCTTATAAGCGAACTCCGATACCCCTCGCTCAAGGTGAGCCCGAGTTAAACTCTCTTTATTTCACCCCCTTTTGCTGTGTGCAGAAAAGCCTTTCATATTATGCAAAACAGCAGCCAGCCCAGGCACTTGATGAGCGGCAAAAGGAAAAGCGTAAGGAAAACCCCTTGAAATCGAAATGAAAAGACGGCTGGGGTGGAGCTGAGCTTTGCAGGGGTCGAGTGAGGGCCATCTCCATTTTACGTCCTTTTTTTTGGGCTTGAAAGTAAACTTTTTGGTTGCCCAGCGCGCGAGAAAAAAAAGTTATGAAATATATAAAAAGAAAGTAAAAGAAAAATAAAACCTGTAAGGGATCGAATGGGGTGCCAGAGGGGTGAGTGAGAGACTGTAAGGATGTGAGGATGTGAAGATGTGAGACGGACCATGCGGCATATCCTTCATTAAATCGAAGAACAAACGAGCAGACAAGCGGCATGGCGACGACCATAGCCCATAGCCCATGGCCCAGAACCCAAGGGCTAAGCCATAGGACGAATGTAGAAGGGCCAGCTAGCCAGCTAGCCAGCCAGCTAACGGGTATTAGAAGGCGATGCTCAAGAATACACACATGTACCCTTCAAAGCCCGTACTGTGGAGGGCTGGCAGGCAGGGAGTAGGATTTCTTTCATTTTAGTTTACCATTTCTTTCGTACTTCATCTCCCCTCTTCCTCTCCCTGTCTCTCTAAGCCCAGCAAAGTGTGCGCCAATGTGTGGGACCCTCTTCAAATGTGTTGCCTTTGGCCTGGCATGTGGCGCGACGACCGGACCCCCACATAAACCCCCATGCCAGGAAGGTGGCGCAACAACGTTTCAAATTCAACAACGAGCTAGGACGACGACGACAACGACAACGACGACAATGATGAAGGACAGGGGCCGTAGATGTTGGGGGAGAAATGTCGACAAAAAAAAAAACAAACTTTTTCTTGGCATTTGCTGAACAGGAAACCAAGTCGAGAGTGAGAGAGGGAGTGGAAAAAAAGGCGGCGTGCCAAGCTAGACGAATGAGCCAGGGCAGCGTCTGATGTGTCCTGGGTTTGGCACAGGCCCTTGGCACGAAATGGGCATAGGACTTGGCTTGTGGCATAAGGCAACAGGAGTTGGGGCGCTGTGGAGCTGTGGCGCTCACTGTGTGGCTGCGGAGCGCTGACTGAAAGACTGACGGACTGACGAGCGCGCATTTCTCGTTTTGGGGCTGCGCTGTGAATGGCTGGAGGTTTTTATTTTGGGCAAGGCAATGCCCAAGGATATGCCCGGGGACCAAATGGCGGTTGGACTTGGAGTTGGGGTTTGAGGCTTTGAGAGTGGGGGCTGGGCGTCTGACTTCGTCATGTGTTAGTTTGAGTTAGAGCCTGGCCTGGACTGGGTTGGGCTGGGCATACGCTGGGGAGGCTCGCTGCGGTAACCATGTCGCCTGATAAGACACAATGGACATATCAAATTGTGGCTTAGCTCATGTATGTGCAGTCCCTCCATCCCTCCATCCCCTCGATCCATGCCCCGCTATATTCGCTGGCCCAAGGGGCGTTTGCCTTGGGGCGCGGCTGTCGTTCGAAGTTGGTAGAAATTTAAATGGAATTTATGTTGAAGCAACCCCCGACCACCCGCCCTCCCTCAGGCGAAAGAGCGTCGCATTTGCTTTATGTGGGAACCAGTTCAGCGACCAGTTGAAGCGGACAGCTCTAATAACTAACTAGCTGAACGTTCTAAAAACCAAAAATCCACATATAGAAGTCATATATATGTATGTATGTATATACGTACGCACACACATATATATATATATATATATATATATATATACTATAATATAATTCGAAACCAAGCCCCCAACACGCAGTGTCGAGTCGTGGCTGCCCCAACTGTCGGTTGATGGACGCCAAGTGCCGTGGCAAACATAATGCGCGTAACGTGAAATGAGTTTTGATGTGTGGAGTGTATGACAAAGACTGACATTTGCCAGAGGGGGCTGAGCAGCGAGTAGGGGTTGCCGGTTGCCGGTTGCCGGTTGCAGGAGCAGGAGCAAGAGCAGCGTGGCATAGGGTCGTCATCCTATGCACAGCGAGTCCTGCACCGAGGGACAATTTGATGGCCTAGGGTTAGTTTTTGGCCAAGCGGTTGGAGCAAGCACACATAAAGAGCACAGTTAAAAAATGTAAATGGTGAAATTCATTAAAAACAATTTAGTAAAAAACAGGGACTAAGCAGGTTATGTAAAGGTAAACCGAATTAGAGCTAAAGGGGCGCAGACTGAGAGTAACAAATATGAACAGTCTTTGTTGGAGAATAGCACAAGAGATATTATAAATTATACCAGCTTAAGTCACAATTGAAGATGGTTTAACATTTCAGCTTATTTCTGAATATCCCTCTAAGAGTTTTGATGCCAAAAGTCAATCAATGTAATGCGTCCAAGCCTATTAAAGGATCATCCCAAGTTTACGTCGGGACTAAGACGATCTCTGGGATTAAACTTCCGAAAACTCCCTCTCTTTTTTATACTCATTGAGCTGATTCGCTGCCCATTCCTTTTATTTTAAATACAGCTGAGAATAGGATATGATATATTATAAATTATTCCAGCTTAAATTACAATTAAAGATGATATATATATATATATATATACATACTATACACTTTCGACCAAAAATGCCTCCCTTTTTGCTTTACATTCAACTGTTTAATTTATCTCTTTTATTTTAACTATGGCTGAAATATCTCCGATATATTTCGCTAACATCATATAACACTCATCAATAAGTTTTGAAAGTTCAATTTTTTTAAACACTATTATATTTATTGTTCACATTTCTCTCTTGTCTTTTGCCGAACGTTTTCCAAATTGTTTTATTTTCCTGTTTATCAGTGAATGTTTTTGAGGGGCTTTAACACCATTTACTTCCAACATTGCTCACAGCAACCCGCACTTCAGCCAATCCGCCGTACCCAACCCTCCTTTTATGACGATTATTTTTATATCCTTTTCCACCCACTTTGGCTCCCACTGCTAACCAAGATTTCGTTTCGGGCTCCCGCCTTCCAAAAACTTTTGCCTGCTACCAAAAAATGTTTGCGATTGCTTTCGTCCACACCTCCTGGCAGTCGTCCTACTCCCCTTGCTTGGTGTCTTAGCGCTTGGCAAGCTTAGCGCAATGGTAAAGGATTTTTGGTCTTTTATTGCACGTCAGACGTTAGTCCGCTCGTAGGACTTCTTGCTTGCCGAGTCCTGCTGCTGCTGGTGCTGGTGCTGCTGCTGCTGCTGCTGTTCCTGTCCGTTGCCTTGGCCATTATGCTGCAGCAGCATGAAAAAATTTAACGTTTATTGCTTGCGCCAATGAGCTAGTCCTTCTACTCCTGCTCATACTCCTGCTGCGGCTGCTGCTGCTGATGTTGCTGCTGTTGCTGCTTGGCTTTGGCTGTGCAGTCCTTTCGACATTTTGTCGGGCGCCAACTTGTCCCCGCTGCTCTGCTTCCTCTGCTGCTTGCCAATGCGGCCATAGCGTTATCCTAGCGCCCATTCCAGTTCGGGTGTTGCCTTTTGCTTTTGGGGTTCCTTTCGTCCTGAGCAGCGCCATCTTGTTGTTTTGCTGAAATGCGAAGGACATTTGATGTAATGATGCCTGGAGGCAGCCACCACTCCCGATCTCCCATTCTGTATGTGTGTATGTGCGTGTGAGAGTGTGTTAGCGTGTGAGTGCTATCAGCGAATGTTAGGCAAGGCGACCGGGGGTCCTGGCTCGTTCGTTCTGCTCTCTGTTTTCTTTTTGCGCAAAAGGCTCTGTGGGGGCCGTCGCCGTCGCCGTCGCCACCGCTGCCGCCTGCGCCTTTTGTTTGAGTTCACTTAAGTTCAGCGCTTGGGGTTCTTGGGTCCTGGTTATTTGGTCCCTCTACTTGTGCCTTCGCCTTCGCCTTCGCATTCAGTTCTTCTATATATTTCTTCTTCTTTTTTTTTTGCAAAACTTTTGCCGCTGCTGCTTTCATTATCCTTTTGGCGTATCCTTGGCAGCCACTGACTCATGTGGGCGTCTTGAGCAGCGACCAAAGCGAAAGCAACGTGGAAAAAATAAGATGAATTACTTCGTTTGGCTGCAGCGCCAATGACCAACACCCAGCTCTCAGTGTGCTCTTCTCGTCCTCCCTCCTATGACTTCTCCTGCCTGCCTGCCTTGCCTGCCTTGCCTAGTTCAGGACCCTCGGCAGCTGCCCTGGCTGGTCATCAATTTTCGTTCTGGACTAGGGCGCAGCTTTTGCTGCAAGATGTCCGTTTCATTTTTGGCGCTAAGAGGGAACTGAAAAGGAACAGCGCCGTCGTAAATGTGAGCAAGTGGGGAAGGGTGGTGGGGGTAAGGGGACAGGTCTTAGCAACCAAGTTGCGGGTCCAGCTATAGCAACAGCATAAGCAGTCGCTAGGAGATTAGATTTGATGGGTTTTAGGTGCGCCGCCATTGCCACAAACCAAGCGCATGTGTCCTGTCCCATCCAGGGTGTCCTGCTGTCCGGGTGTCCGCTTTCATGTCCTGTCGCCTGGCAAACTCAAGCTCTCTCGTGCGGGAATATGTCTTAGGATATTATTTTTTTTCTTTTGCGGCAAATGTAACTCCATCTATTGCGCCCCCATGTCAGTGCACATTTCTTTCCCTTCTTCCTTACTTTTTTGTCGAGTTTTGAGGCGAAGTTCGCTTTAAGTAGGGCCAGATATTCTTGCTTAAAGAATGTATAAAAATTTCTAATTGTTTAACATTAGTCTTTTATTGGTTATTGATCAGTTAAAGCGAGTGTTGTTGCTGTTGAGAGCCATAGGCTTGAACGTGGGGCTCTGCTAAGATTTTCAATATTTACCAGAGTTTTTTTTTATTTTTATTTAAATTTTGTTTTTTAATTTTAAAAGTCTCCGCTGCAAAATGTTGATTACTTTATTTAGACAAAAAATTACATATATATAAAAGATATAAGCTAACAACTCTTAAGTACTTCTCATATTTCAATGGCATAACTTTGACCTTATTAAGTCATTTGAAAATAAATAATATAAATTTATTCTAGGGATTTATTTAAATTCCGCATTTTTAAGCTTGTCAACAAAGTTATAAAATTTTTAAAAAATAATATATAAAACTTGCTTTCTGATAATTTTATAATTAATTTGTGATAAGTTTATAAAGTATGCTTCATAGCTTCCCTAAACATAAATCTAATTTTCACATCCAGTAATTAAGAGATCGCTCTTAGTGAAAATGTTTGCTTGAATGGATTCGCAATAATTTTAGACACTTTGCAATGATTATAAAAATCCAATTGCATTTATTTGCTTCAATCAATTTTAATCAAGCTCCACTTTGGCCACAAAGCAAAGCAGACACACACACACACACACACACACACACACACACACACACACACACACACACACACACACACACACACACACACACACACACACACACACACACACACACACACACACACACACACACACACACACACACACACCAACTATAGACCGAAAATGCTTTAGACAAAGGCACATTTGCTCACACCTTAAGTGTGTGTGTGTGTGTTTTGTGGGGGGGCGCTTGCGGGGCGGTTTTATCTTCGGGTTATTACCGCTGAGTGTTGCCACACAAAATAATGCATTAAAGACGACAAGGAAAACGACAGAAGCAACAGCAGCAGCAACAGCAGCAGCATCAACAGCTGCGTCGACGAGTGCTGCGAGGGGGCAAATGTGTGGGAGGCTAAACTGAGGCACTAAGTCGTCGTCGTCGCCGTCGTCATCGTCGTCGGCGTCTGCAACCCCTGCGAAAAGCGAGACAAATACAAAACCCCCGACCATACAATAGCCACGTACTCAGTGCTCTGACATTGCAGTCAACCTGCCTGCTGTGCGTTACAAAATGCATTTTATGCTTACCCCCAAACTCATTTGCCACCTACACTTGCCTCCTCTCTGCCGCCGCCCCCACCCCCATCACCGCCCCCGCCTCTAGGCCTGGCGTCTGCAGCCTATCCCAACAAAATTTATGATGCTTGCAAAAGGCCTAGTGTGAGTTTTCTTGGGCCTTTGACCAGTATCGAGGCATATATGCTTAGGCTTCAAGCGGCATGCCTCACACTATTCTCTAGCTCTGTCTCTCTCACTCTCACTCTCTCCCTCACTCGTATACTTTATATATAAGAGCTCTCTGGGTGCAGAACAAAAATGCATTGCATACTTACAGGCGTCGCCTGCATCGCCTGCTGAGGCATCTTAAAATTTAATGAAAATCTGCAGCTTACACACAAGCACACACTCACACTCACACTCACACACACACACACACACACACACACATGCCCATGCACACACTCTCAAAAAGTGCACATTGTCTGCCCTCATACTTCATTATTATATGCCCAAAAATCTATATACATATCTATTTATATGCTTCTGCTTGCTTATCTGCTGTACTTGTTGTTTCTATTACTCTTATTGTTGTTGTTGTTTTTCGTTCTTGTCAGAGCCTGCAATAATAAGTTTTCTATGCACTTAATGTCAAGTAAACAGAGAGCCAACTCCCAACACAACACTCTTTGTAGTTCCCCCGTCTCTGTTAACCCACACTCTCATGAGGCACTTGCAGGAGGTGCCAGTCGAGCAAAGGCACTGAGAGAAAATATGACTGAGAATGTATATCATGAAAGAATTGATTCATGAATTCATGAAAGATCAATTGTTAATAGATGATTTATAGTATAAATTATACACAACAAATTCACAATATGCTATTATTATATTTGTGTTAAATTTATATTTTATTTGCTATCAGTCTTAGGCTAAAAAACAATCGAAATGACTAAAATTAACTATAATTGACCGGATGGATTGAGCTCCAGTAAACTCAACTTCATATAATACGAATTTAAAAAAATTATATAAAATATGAAGGTATTTCTTTAAAGTACATTGAATATTAGGAGATAATACATAATCTTATATGCACATAAACAAATCTACATATGTATATATATATATATATTACTAAACTTTAACATGCAAGTTGTTCATAAATATATATATTTTTTTTATATTTATAAAATAAAATGTTTCTTTATGTACATATCTCTGTGAAACATATTCTGAGTACATTTAACTAATATTCGTTTTATATTATTTAATATTGATTTTGAAATTTCTCTAAAGGAATCATAAATATTTTATATAAAATAAAAATTATATATATAAAATAAATTTTTCAATTATTAGAATGTAATACTTTTTACATTATTTGCACAATAGTTGCCATTAATCTGAATTTCTACATCTGAATACTGACTAAAATTTAGGAAATTAGGAAATATTTTTGCTTTTATTATATAAATTATATAAATTTCAAAAGAAAATAATTTAAATTTTTTTATTTATTTAAATTCTCCATTGAATATTATGAAAAAATTTATCAAAAGTTTGTGAAAAATTATATACAATTTATGCAAATAATTTACATAAATATGTATATAATAATTAGCTAATTTTCGATTAATTTCTTATAAACTCTTAGCATGGGAGATATTTATAATAAACGTACCCGCTGTTTTATATTCTTTTATAACTAAGTCCAAGACTCAATTCCATATTCCCCTTGTTCACTTCAAAATAGCGCTCTCTCTTCTCGCTAACGCCTTTAATTCCTCTATCCACATTGCCTCGTTCCTCTTTCTCAGTGTATCGCCGAGCTCTCAACGAACTTCAATGGACATTCTGAGCTGCTTACTTGCTTTTCGTCTGAGGCCAGGCATTGGGGTGTTCGGCTTCATAGTTTTTGAGCAGCGCATTACGCATACGCACCGACGCCCCAAACACACACAACTCCAGACTTGATTTTGAATGCAACTCCAACTGCAACTGCACCGGCTGCTGCTGCTGCCGATGCTGCTGCTGCATTTGCAGCTGCAGCAACTTCTTGTGCAATTTTCTTAAGATTTCTGCACTGCTCCCACACTCTCTGGCTCTCGCTCGCACCTGTTGAGAGTGTGGCTTGCGTTGTCTTGGCCAGAAATTTGTTGCTGCTGCATTTTCTTAAAATTTTCTGCAAATATGTGAGCTCGTCTCAGCCTATGTATATGAAACTATATGCATTTATATATATGTCTGTTTATGTATGTATATATTTAGATTTATATATATTTATATATAGATTTTTGTTGGCTCGCATATATTTTGCAATTTTCATGCTGCCTTTTGTCAACCCGCTCGGAGACTTACATGAATAACTAAAATTTTAATATATGTGTTATTAAAGTGCTCCTAAGTAGCCAAAGGGGCTTGGGGACTCGGCTGTGGCTCTGCAACTTTTGATTGGCCATTGATTGTATACTTTTGGCAGGCACTGTTTGGCTGCATTAAAATTGCAATTGCCGTTGAGCAGTAAAAACGAACTCCTACTAATTCATGCACATTAGACATATACATATCAGCAAATAAGCAGCTAATACGATACAATGCCAACGCTCAACTCAACACACATTGCTAAATATATGTGCATAAATATATTTACATATATATATGGAAACTCATATATGGGAAAAGTTGAGAATTTATAATAATTTATTAAGAAAATTGCAGTGGGTGAAGCAAATCAAGCTGAAACCATGTATGGACATATATGTTGCGGTCGAAATGCAAATCACAGCATGGTAGTATTATCATTTTAAAGTTGCTCAGAGTTCAATGTACTTAAAATGCATTGAGAAGCTGAGCATGAGCAGATGAAAAAAAATACAGAATTATGCCTAAGAAATGCTGAGATATTATTATTGAAATTCTCCAAGGACTGTCGTCATGGAAATGTTATTTGCTGTTAGAAGTGAATCAGAGTCTGAGATGTTTTCGTGGAGGTAGAGCATCACTATAATATACATATATCAATCTGGATTGCTTTCGCAAAGTATTTTCCATTTATTATGAAATCATACTGGAACTGAACTCATTGAATTTCAATGTTGATATGAATTAATTATGCATTTCACTGCATATATTTTTTAATAATTAATCAGATAAGTCAAATACAGCGATCTATGCTGAACTGTTCCATGTTCTCTCTTTTATTTAAAATTCCTATATAATAGCTCAAGTCGATGGTTTTCAATGACGTGTATTTTTGTTAACTCCTGATCATTTTTATTTTTCTTCGAAAATAATTCCTTGTTTATGTTTAAGAAAGATCAGAGCTTAGTTTGGTTGAATATAATGTGATACTCTTACTAACTGATTAAAAATGGTTTTCAAAATTTTGAATTTTGTATCAATTTTGTTATATAAAATAAATAAATATTATTTTATAATATATATTTAATAGTTTATTATATACAATTCAACTATTATTATAACATTATTTCTGAAGTGATAAACAAATTTAAAATATTGCAATATCTAATTTTATAAAATATTCTTGTAAAATGTCTTTATCAATTTGAATTGGAATTTTATTATGAACTGAATGTTAACTCTGCCTTAAGTTGAATTTTTTATATTAAATTTATTACAGTAATGAAAAATTACCAATGTACATATGTTAAATTAATAACTATGGTATTGATATGATTTTAAATCATTTATGTGAGTTTAAAGTAAAAATCGCATAAAAAATATATAAAAATTTGAATTATAAAGCTGTTGCTATAAATTTACACCCGATTTTAGAACGAGTTATATATAAAGATAGAAGTCAATTTTTATTTTATTTTAAATTTTGAATTAATTAATACATTAAATTTTACTTTAAATTTATATAAATTTTTAGATCGCTGCCATAATGATTTTATTATTTTACATTTACATATGTAATGTAATTTTTCTTTCAGTAAAGTTTCATAAAACAAATTTAATTTGAGAAACAATTCAAGTTCCAAGCTTTACTTTAAAATCAACAATATCAAAAATTAAGCTCTCTGTAAAAACAAAAAACCCAAAAAAAAAGGCAAACCAACCCGATTATAGACCACACCCACAGAGCGAACTATACCTGATTAACCAAATCTATGAGGTATAGAAAATATATAATGCACACACCCACACACACTCACACACACACCCACACACACACACACACACACACACACACTTATGAAACGAACAAATTTTTGCTGGTTTTTCACTAGCTTAACCTACCTCAATGAGCTACAAATTGTGGGCGGGTGTGAGAGGTGGGTGCTGTGCAGCGGCCAGGGGGCGTGGCGGCACAAGCGGCCAAAACAAACAAATGCAGCCAATAGGAAAACACGGGCAAGCGCTATGAGCTATCATGCCACAGTCATAACCATAACAGTGCACTAAGCTGCATGCCCCGCATATGCAGCAAAGCTAGCAAACCCCCCTTGTAGCCAACCGCCCGCCGCCCCTGCTCCCAACCTAACCTGCTGCAGTTTATGGGCCATGTGCAGAACGTAAAGCGTTGCCAATTTTTGGAGCGCGCGTCAAAGCAGAAAAAACATTGGGACACAATAAAAGTTTTTGAATAGACGGGCAAGGGGTCTAGCTAAACGGGTGTTGCATAGGGATTTAGTATGTGTGTGGGTGTGTGTGAGTGTGGGTGTCTTTGGCTTTTTTTCTGTAGGGAAACTGGCCGCTGGCGCAAAATATTTCGATCAGGCGTAAAATGTGCGCAAAATTCAACGAGAGTTTTTTGTGCTACATCAAAAAACAAGGGGGAACGCGGAAGGTGCAGGGGTGGCATGCATATGCGTGGGTGTGTATACTTTATTATTTATTATAAACACACACTCACTCACACACACACACACCTACACATAGGCATACACACACGCACACACACTCACACATTTTATTGAAGTTGTCGCTGCATTTGGTCAAGCGCAAAAAATAGACAAAATGCAAGCAGCGAAAAAAGACAAAAATTCAAATAAAATGTTCTATATACAATAAATGCAGCTCTGTGTGAGAGTGTGTGTGTGTGTGGGTGTGAGTGTGAGTGTGAGTGGAATGCAGTTTTGCATAGGTATGCGTTTTTTTTTTTTTTTTTTTTTTTTTGATGGGTATAGGTGTGCGGCTGTACGCTATTTAGTTTCCTGTTAAGCCGCAGTTGCAGCCAGGGCTGACAGAGAGAATCGCATGAGAACTGCAACAGTTTTTTATAAATACATATATATATTATATTTATTATTATTATTATCTTACTATTCTGAAGTCTTAAGTCTTAAGTTTTCTCTTTGATTTAAAGCTCAACTATGCTTGTGTTTAGGATGAATATTATCCAAGGAGAGCTTCATTTTTTATGTATTTCATTTTAATATCCTATTTTTAGAATTTTATTTTTAATATTTTCAATTTAATTATTTTACCTACTTTATTTTTGTTTTTGTTATTCTTTTGCTTTAAATTTTTTTTCAAAATTATTTCTTTTGTGGAATTTAATTTTTGATAAAAGCAGCTGTGTTTCTTTATTGGGACGAATTATGAAATACCTGAAAAATGTTTGTTGTAATTTTTTTGCTGAGTTTTAAACCTCATTAAATTAAATGTCAATGCTGAGCTTGTTTTTTTCTTACAGCGAGTTTCGCAATGCAAAACATTAACTTATTATAAAAACATCATGTTATTTCAAAGTCTATTCTGCAATCTATGACATTTTTGTAATGCAAATATGAACAAATATCTGCCTTAATATATATAATATCTACATATGAATAAAAATATTCAACAATAATTTATGTTTAAAATAAAATCACTATATAAATTACATATTCATAAATTTTTGGTACCTAAGTTTCTTAGGTACAATTTGTCTCTTTTAATGAAATTCGGAATTTTTTAAATTTTGTATTGACAACTTGAAATCTGAATAAATATTATTGAAAATATTTTATTAAATATTTCTTATCTAAAGAAGATTTATTTTTATAGTTACAAAGAAAAAATATGTATAGGTTTAAAAGATTATCTCAATTAATTAATTATGATAATTTTCATTAGAAAAATATATATACATATAGTAGGCTAACTCGACCATTATTATTATCCTTGATATTTTACTGTATTCAATTCTTCTTTACACCATATAAATATTTAATGTAAATTATTTATATAGTTATTTCCACTGTCCACTACATTTGTGTCTATCAACTTTTAACGGCTTAGAGTATAGGATTCATTGTTATATACTCCAAATGCGCTATGCCTTGTAATTTGTAACATTTGCATCATCTATTTGCCATGCCTGGTTGCTTTGTCGTTTTTGTTTGCCATGTGGCACCAAGCGCCGAGGCCTGCAGCCTCCATGCTGCTGGCCACTCATACCCCTTAAAGCTTAAGTGGCAGATTTTTAATTGAATTGGCTCACAGCTCACCCTTTGACGCGAACCACAGGCCCGACACCACCAGCACCAGCAACCACCTCCTCCGCTCCACGCACTCCACAGCCACGCTTTGGGCTTGTCACATTTGAATTTTTTTGCCATATTACTAACCATTTTGTTTTTGTTTTTGCATTAGTTTTGGATGCCTACAGCAATAAAAAAAACCACTTACATATACTGCAAATGTCTGACATTTTATATATATATATATATATATATATATATATATATATATATATATATATATATATAGGGGCAAAGGTTGGGGGGTGGAGTGGGGTGCCCCGCCTCCTCGCTGATATTTGAAAATAGAGGCGGCTGCGCATTTTATGCGCCTCTTTTTTCTACACTTTAGCTGCGCATTTTTGCAAATTTATATAAATATTTTATATATTATTTATTTTGCACATAATATATACATATATATATATATGCCTGTATGTAGTATATATTTTATATATTTTTTATGCTCTATAAATATTGCATTAATTTTATTTTTCTGCGACGTTTTGCGTGTTCGCATTTATGCATTTTTGATGAAATAGTTTTTGGATTTTATGCAACTAATTTTATTGCAACAAAAAATCACTTGAATTTATATTGCATATATCAAGAAAAACATATATGTATATATATAATAATATATATATATATATATATATATATATATGTATCCATATATACATATAGCCTTTGCAAGATTTACGATGTTTACATTGCGATTCTGGGACGTGGGTTTATTATTTTTTCAACGATTCTTTGCACGTAAAATCAATTTTATATAACAGTCAATTGAAGTGCACATTTATTTAATACGTTTCCAATATAATTTTAATGCGTTTTACAAAAACAACGATTTACTATACTTTATTCTTTGTGTATGTATAATTAATCATTATGCATTAAATAAACTTTTGCAAATTTTACTTGGTAAAATAAATAAAATTTTAGTAATATTTTTAATATGGAATTTTATTAAATCTTTGTTAAAGCTCACTTTTTAATTTCTTTAATTGAAATATATTTGATAGATTGATAGCTATATTGAAATGCAATTTGCAATACAAATTTTTGTATTTTTATTTTCCGTTGTGAATAATGAATTAATCCCAAATTTAGGATTCGCCCGAAAAAGTACTTCACATGAATTCAATATATATAGTTTAATTTTTTATTTATAAACAATTTATAAACAGTAAAGCTTTAGAATAAACTACAGTGAAAAAAAATAAATAAATAAGACAAACAAATGTATAGAGCTATCAGGTTAAGACTTACAGATATTCATACAGTGCAAGGAATTAGATAATATTTGTATATATTTTCAAATGCTGTTTGTCTTTAAGAACACAAATTAAATGAACATGATTATTTGATATATCATATAGACAGTAAAGACAAAATAGAATGTATTCTATATATATTACATATGTATATGCTTTATATTCTATCTATTCCATATATACCAAATATCAATTAACCATGTCTATTAAATTTTTACCTATTTTATATTTAAAGTTCTCTTATACGCAAAATTTTGAGTGCTTAAATTTTTTTTTTTAAATCCATTTTTTAAAGTATAAGAAATTTGTTGTATAATTGAGTTTAGTGTTTAGTAACTTTAAAAAAGAAAGTCTGATTCTTGATTTTAAAATTTCATGTAATTTTATTAACCTGTTTTAGTTTTGACATTTCATATCAACAGCAAAACTTTGCTTTTCTCTGATATAAAGTTTCTGATTGAACATAGCAACCTGATTGCTTAATTTTATAAAGTTTCACACCAATTTAACATTGAAATAGTATACAGTACAGATGTTGATATATGCCTCAATATATATGTAAATCTACTCACCTTACAAGCCATATAAATTTTACAGCCATATATATATATATACCACAGATAATTATTATCAGAACTTAAGCTACATATCAGAGCTAACGTCTTCTTTAATCCCAACTGAGAAACCCAAGCGAATTCAAATATTCATTTCACTTTCAATTGCGTAATTGAATAAAGCTCTCATAACACCAATCAAAGCAGTTACTTTAAGCTGCTTTGTAATTAATCGATAATTAACAAGAGTATCTATTAAGCGCACAGCAAACGATTTCAACTCACATTTTGTGAGTTTCCATTTACCAAACGTTTCCATTTGACGTTTAAATGCATAATAATATCTTCACAAATCAATTGTCTGGCTCATTAGCCACTGAGCATATTCATTAACCTAATTATGGCGAATGCCACTTGCGAATGCCACAAGAAGCGTGTCTATATACATATTTATTTATATATGTATAATTATATATATCTATTGTATATTAATACACTTGACGCCCAGTGCAACAGTTTTGTGTCTGAGGCCAGTGGCCAAGTGACGTTGCGGAGTCAACTTAGCGAGCTTTAATTATATATTAGCCAATTGGCCTTCTCAACTTAAACACTTTGACTTGCAAATGCTAAACATAAACACCCACGACAACACACTCAAACACACACACACATACGCTCCTCTGTATGCTGTATTAATATGCAATACACTGGAAGTAAAAGGGCTGTAAGTTGAGCTGGAAATATGCTCGAAACTTTGACAAAGTCAAGTTTCAGGCAATGTAAGCTAGCAAGTCCTTTGATATAAATAATTTATGCGGTCTATATTCTTGGTAATATATTTTGATTGAGAATGTTTAAAGCTTGTTTTCAATAAATATATTCTCGCATTTAGTACCCAGTGAAAACTATACTGTTTTCACATTATATTCTTTTTATATCTTAATAATTCAAGTGTGATAATGCTTGTTTTAAGATATTTTATACTCTGTGGAAAACACATTTTCTGATTTATTTATTGAACAAATTTGTTAGACTTTTTCAATATTCTTCTTATTTTTTTCATTATTTCTTTATTTATTTTTATATTCTTAACAAGTACGATCTCTGTTTCATAATAATGTTTATAAACTTAAATCAACTTGAATTGAAATGCTTTTGGTTGTGGAATAAAAATATTCTCTAATATTTTTGACTTCAATATATACCCATTAATTTTTCAATATATAATAATTAATTAATGAAGATAACAAATTTAAATCTCATTGTGAATTTAGCTATTTCTGGTATGAATATTAAGAGTCTATTTTACACTTTATCAAGCATCGTTTTTTCAAATCCAACAAACTTAAAAATATATAAATATTTAAAAAAAATATTGAAGTTATAAAAAATAAATGATCATTAAAATTATTATTAATGGGATAGAAAAACTATCAAATTAAGTGTTGTTAACTCAAGTTGATAAACTCTTTTTACATTTTTATTATATAAAAATAAATATTTTTAAATTTTTTTTAAATTTTTTTGTACTAAAAAAAAAAATTAAAAATATTAATATTTTGAATTCAAGTTGATAAATGGTTTGTAAATGTATGTAAAATGGGAAAGCATTAAGCTATTGATAATTGAAGTAATTAAATTGTTTTTATACTGTGCTTCTTCATAATTTTACCAAAAAAATCTTTTATTTTTCTGAAAAAATATTTAATGTACATTACAAATTATTGCGACTTCTAACACATTTTCAACCCCAAAATATTTCAAGTGTATTTATAATATGTATATATATATGCATTCCATTCAATTGTTATTTGAAACTTGGAAATTCGTCGAGCGCCGTCAATTTGGCTGCCAAGTTGTAGACATCGTCTGGAGGCCTCGTCATCCACACATCATATTGTCCTTGCGGTCTTTGTTATTGTTGTTCTTGTTGCTGTTGCTGTTGCTGTTGCTGCTTGTGTTGTTGTGGCCCCCTTTTGCGGACTGGCACGTGTTGAATGCTGTGTGAATCATCGTTGACACACATACACGATGATAGCCATTATAACTATAAGAATCAGCTAAGCCTTGACTCGCCCGCACGCCCTCACTGCTCAACGCAATGCTAAACAAAGGCAGCGTTAGGCTTAAATTGCCACTGACAGGATGTTTTGGACGCTGCCTGGCAAGGCAGCCAATTTGCAGTCGCCAGAGCCATTGACATATTGAATGCTAAGGATGCGAATCATGTTACCACGCACCCCTCAAACTATATTCAACCCACCCCCAAAGCCAACTACTATATAAAGCGCTCGTTTGTCTGCCACCCATCCACTTAACGATTTTCTTTTTTCGGTTTTTAACATTTTTTGATTGCACCGAGCCGAGCCCCCAACCGATTTTCTTCTAATTTTAGTTGGCCTGAACTAGCTTGCCCATCCCCTACCCCTCCCCCTTGCCTACCCCTCCCCCTTGCCTACCCCTCCCCCTTGCCTACCCCTCCCCCTTGCCCCTACCCCTTTTTAGCTATTTTGGTCAGTTTGGCGTGACGAAGACAAAACCCATGAAAGCGAAGAAGCAGAAAAACTCTGTAGACAATCATCAAATAACTGACAGTCCAATCGACGCTTGAAAGCGTTTCCCGTTCCCCCATTTTTGGGAGTTGAATTGCGTTCGGTTTTGGTTGTTCCTTTTTCATTTTGTTTTTTTTTTTTTTTTTTTTTGGCTGTGCTTGGCGTGGGTGTACTTTTGTGGCTCATGCGTTTTGGGAACATTTTTGGGAATTGGAGCGAAAAAGTTTGCATTGCGGTCTGGGAGAGTCGGCTCTTTAACTGAAGATGAAACCCGAATATAGCCATAGCCAGATTCAAAGAGTGGAGAAACTAAAAAGTTCCCAAGGAATTTCTGTTATGTTTGCTAGAGTACAAATAATTTTGAGCTGGTTTTATTTTTATGGCGATAGAATATAGGCAAAAAATCTGGGTGGAATACGTTAGGCGAGAGTTTTCATTTGGTTTTATTCAAAAATATTTTGATATTAAAAATGTTCACAAAATTTGTATTAAAACTAATAAAGGAACTAAAAAAAATAAACACATTTTTAAATTTGAAAAGTCATACCAACAAAAAAAAAAAAATTATAAATAAATAAATCAATAAGAAATAAATAAAAAATAAATAAAATAAAATAAAAATGTTCAAAAAAAAAATATATAATTATAATAATTTATTAAGAAACATGTATAAATATTTTTCTGTATATATTTTTTTAATATTCCAATATTAAAAATAAATAAAAAAATATATATGTATTTGTAAAAATGTATATCCATTAGAGAGGATTATGGATTATGGATTTATATATATAAATAAAAATATTTTTAAAATTTTCCAATTTAACTTTTGTTCAGGTTGGCATATCCTGCATTTTATAAATTGATGATAGTACTGTTTCTAAATAATTTTCATTTTACAAATCTATAAATGTTTATAGACACAAATGCTGTATGAACGTGGTAGGGGAAAATGTCTACGTTCTTCCATTTTTACTGCTCCTTTCATTTCAATTGCATACCCTGAACATATTCATGTAGTCTGAGGAATGCGTTGCATAAATCCCAATGATAAAGACCATAAACTGAACGCAAATCAAGAGGCAACAGGATGAAGATGCCGTCGCGTTTTTGGATTTTTTTTTTTTTTTGACTAGCCACCCCAGACAGTACCCACACCCCAAGAAACAACAAACGATGACACACAGCGTGCCCAACCCCTCCGCGTGTCCACTCTTGTCGAAGAAAAACAAAAATCTGTCGAGTTTTATGATCGGCGGCGACGATGACGACGATGACGACGACGACGAGGACGAGAACAACTCACTCTGAAGGCAAACCTCGAAAAATGTTGAAACAGCGACGGGGCTGCAATATTGAACTTGAGTGAGGAGTGAGTGAGGGGGAAGGGGGGCACGCTCAATAAACACGCACAACGCCCGATTCACCCAAATGCCCAACCTCAAGCCGCTGGCTAAACAATTTCTTTCGGCTAAAGGTAGCCGTGTAGCCCCAACGCTCTTGACCCTTTTTGCACTCACACCGTGCTCTGTGAAAAACAACAAAAAAAATGAAAAATATAAAAGACGAAAAACAAAGAGACTGAATTTGCCCGTCGCTTTTTTTCGCTTTTATTCCTTTCAAAAACTTTACGCTGGCCAAACGCATAACCCCCTCTCGCTCGCGCTGCCCCGCCCCTGGCCCCCGCGCGCTCACACACGGCAGACAAGCGACAACAACGTTGTCCACTTTCGCACCAACCTTCACGGCCTCCCTCTCGCGCTCATTCGCTCACTCGCACTCTTCACTGTTAACCCTCCTCCTCCATCCCTGCTCTCGGCACACGCACAGAGCGAGTCGCACTGCCCGCCGCCCTCCGTCTCCCTGCCCACTCCCCTGGCTGGGTTGTCCCTGCCAACGGTATGACGGTACAGCAACAACGTTGCCCGGCTCGTCGTATATTTTTCTCATTTATTTTTCAAGCTCCCAACTCTGGTCTGCCAACTTTACCGAACACCCAACCCCCAATACCAAACCCAGCCCCACCCTTAACTCAAACCCAGCCCAACCCAAAATGCCGCAAAGCATGCTTTATTTTTTGTGCGTTTTTCATATCCGAAACGCCGACGAGCACCCGCACCCCTTCTCCATTTGCCCACTCAAACTCGCACTCACACTCACATTCACATTCACACTCACACTCAGACTCATTCACTCACACAGCGACCTCCACAAACCGCGCCGTCCGTAAACCAAACGACGAACCGACCGATCCCAACCGGCCTTTTTTTTCGCCATGCCGGCGAAAGACAAAAGCAACAACAACAGGAACAACAACAACAGTTACTCTTACTCACACCACACTGCTTACAATCCGACCCACACCAACAAAGCCAATGTACGCGCTCTCTCACTCTCTCTCTATACTCTCTGGCTCTGTCTCACTCTCTCTGCTGTTGCATTTTTGTTGGCGACGCGCAAAAAAAGCAACAAAAATAATTGCCATTTCCCCCTCTTCGACCCGTTCCACACAACAACAAAAGCAAAGCAGAGAAGAAAAAAAAACACCAAACACCATGCCTCCCATGCCCATTCAGCCAGCAACACCTCACACCCCGCTGCCTCACCCCGCCGGCCCAATAGCCACCCAAACCATTCACAAAACTCGGCACTCAGCTGTTTGTCAACTCATCTGCCGTCGCCATCCGCTGTTACTCCAAAGCCAAACTCCGCTCTCTCTCTCCACCCCCTCTCCTCTCACTCTCTTTCAGTGTGTGCTGCTGCTGCTGCTGCTGCTGCTGCGTTGGTTCGTTGACGCCGCAGTTGCCGTTATCGGCGTTTCTCTGTTTTTGTACTCATATCCCTCGACTCGACCACGCACTCTGTATGCTCGCCCATTGCCCATTCGAGCACATTGTGTTGCACACTTTTTGGCATTTGCCTTCCACACGCACGTTCCGCGTTCTCCATGTGCTTTTTGGCGGCGTCCCACATTCAATTCGCCTCGCATAAGCGCATGTTCCGAGCGCTCTCTCTCTCTCCCTCACTCTCTCTTTCGCTCTGTCGCTTTGATTCGTTCACTCTCAGCCTTTGGCTCAGGCTCGCTCGCTCTCTCATGCTGTCGCTGTCGGCGTCGCTGGGCGCTAGCGCTAGAAAACGCATTTGTCTGTCTCTGTTTTGGTCAGTCAGCAGTTGGCTTTCGTCGTGTTTGGTTCGCCTCTGGTAGAGCGCTCTAAACTCCTGAGAACAAATCTCAACACACAATTGTCACAGAACAACCATTAGCGTTTAGTGTGCCAAAAAGCGTTCGCTTGTTGCATTCGCCGCGAACAAAAAACAAAAAAAAAAAAAAAAACAAAAAAAAATAAATAAATAAATAAACAAAAATTTAATGAATAAAAATAAAAACAAAAACAAAATAGTTAGAAGAGTGAAAGGATATAAATATATCTAAAACAATTCCTAAAAAGTGTCAAGCAAAATACGCAAAAATAAAATTGCGCCAAAAATATAAAATTTACAATTTTGGATATTTTAATACACTTTCCATTCGAAAAAATATAATAAGAGTGTAAAGTGTTTAGTGCTAACGATAATAATACTAGTTGCCTGCTGCATTGCAACTTTGATATCATCGAGTTTTGGCAACGTTTGCGTCAATTCGATTATATAGTTTTTGGTCAATTTCCTTACACACAGCAGGCAATCAAAAAATTTGCCAAAATTCCGAAAAATCCGAGAAAAACACCAAAAACATCGACACGTACCGCATCGGCAACCGGTGGCGGTGGCGGAGGTGCTG
Source organism: Drosophila hamatofila (assembly GCA_035045345.1). NCBI lineage: Eukaryota > Metazoa > Arthropoda > Insecta > Diptera > Drosophilidae > Drosophila > Drosophila hamatofila. The sequence goes on along the minus strand of JAWNPA010000019.1, from coordinate 13,059,407 downwards.
GCGGCGGTGCCACCACCAGCACAAAGATGGCTTCTAAAAGAAAAGCCTCGGTGTTGCTGCACAAGGTGAGTTTAGTCAGTCAACTTCAAATGCAATAATTGATTGCATCAATTCAATCAGTTGACATTGTCTGAGAATGACAAATAAAAACAAACAAATCGTGGAAATCAAATAGAAAATTTGAACAAGTGAATCCTTGCACATTCCGGCGAAACCTTCGAGTAATGAGTTTTTCGCTGAAATTTCCTGTTCTATACTGAGAATATACAATACTGAGTTGATAGTTCAATAACAATATTAGTTGCATGATTCTTGGTATCTATATTTATCTTTAACTATATGATGATATGTGGTAACTTCTAATTTCTTTAGAAATTTAATTGTTTTACCCTGCACACTTTAAGCGCAACAGATTTTCCTTGTAAGGCCGAGGCGCAACATGTCCTTTTAGCTTATGATGCTTAGATTTGCTAGCAGATGAGATATAACTATATATATTTTATCTGTTTATAAAATTGTATATGAATATTGAGACTTCTTATTAATAATATTTCTTGCATTTATATAGTTAGAGAAGCTATTGAGCAATTTAGTATATATAGCTTTACTTAATAGTGACCTATTATCAGCTCCCACTTACCCCACAGACTCAGCTTAGCCTACTTAAGCCGAGTCCTTGATAGTCTAAGGATTTATTAGATCCAAATATTAAATGATTCTCTTCATTTCAAATATATGATATATATTTCATAATATATTCTAATAACAGTATTTAAAATAAAAATTATTTAAATAATAATTTGCTTTTTATAGAGCATATAAATATTATTTTAAATATAATTAATCAAAAATTAAAAAATAAAATATGTTTTTAAAATAATAATATTTAAATAAAAATATATTTGAAATATAATATTTAATTTAAAAAATAATAATAATATTTAAATAAAAATATATTTGAAATATAATATTTAATTTAAAAAATAATAGTAATATTTAAATAAAAATATATATTATTGCAATTATTTAAATTAAAAAAAAATATTTAAAAAATATTTTATTCAATTAATAATTTTTAATATGCAAGTTAATACAAATTTTATTCAGTTTCGAATATTTTTAATTTTCGTAAAAAAGAATTTTAATAAATTTTATTAAAATATAAACATATTTAAATAATAATGTATTTGAATAACAGTTTATTTAACATGGAGCATATTAAAATTTTTAATTTAATTTCATCGTATTAAATTTATATTTTACTAAATACCAAGAAATTGAATTCTAAACACAAAGTAATGTTCATATACCTATGCATAATATCCATACAAATATTACCTTTGAATAATTCTAAAACTCCACTAATCGCCTACAGAGCTAATGCCTTGCACCCACTCCACTCGCACTGGCAACTCTCAAAGTTCACTGGGTCATTTGGAATCCTTTAGCTACCACGCAATCTGCTTGCCCACAAAGAACTCTCTTTGAACTTTAATTTTTCGAGGAACTTCATTAGCCAAGCTTACCACTTTCACTTGATTTCCCCACAATATAAGATAATCGCATTATTATAGTGTAGATATATAACTATTGAAAAATGAATCTTCATATTGATGATGTTATAGAAAGCTAAGTTGATGTTTTTTATGGCATCATCATATCTTCTCACCTTACGTATTATTATCTATATTGTTGCTTAAGCAAACACGCACTAAAAACCAGCCGCCGCCGGCCCCTTACCATGCCTTTACTTTAATACACACATCAAATCAATTTATGGCATTCCCACAAAAAAAAACTTTATTCGCTAGTTTTGTAGGTGCTGCCTTTGGCTCTTATCTACCTCTACCTGTCGTCTGCCATAGAGAGAAAAAATGCTGAAATCGAAAAGAAATCATCGCAGACAGTTGCACAAAATATTGCTAATACGTCGCGTAGGCAGCGGCAGCAGCCGCATAAGAAAACCTGCTCATAATGCCGATTTGGATGAAATGACGCCTAGACATGGGGGCACACACATACACACACACTAATGATATACGACTATATATATATATGTGTGTGTGTATTGAGTATATAGAAGCGCGAAATGAGTTGGCGGGTGTGAGTCTGTGTATGTGTGTGTGTGTGTGTGTGATGGTCGTGGCAATGGGTGTCTGCGGCCCAAAATGAAACGCAACACACAGACACAAACACTCACACCTCATGCACACACACACACACACACACACACACACACACACACACTCATAGACATAGAGCGAAACACGCCCCCTTCTCTAAAGGGCGCACATTTTGCCCTGCACGGTAATTCATCAAATGACGAAGACGCGGGTACGATGGGAGGCAGGCAAAGGCGCTGCCAACGCCAAATGCCCGACGGGTTGCTGTTGCAAAGAGAGGGTGTTGTTGTTGTTGTGGTTGTTGTTGTTGTTGCCGCCGTTGGAACTTGGGCGCCAGCATTGCCGCCACAAAAGAAGTAAAGCTTCTTGAGCCAAATGCCGCGCTATGTGTCCGCCCCCAACTCCGCGCCGCTCACCCAAAAATCTCCCGCAAACGATATGTGTAACCCACACACACATGCTCACACACATTCACACACTCATACACAAACACACACACACATGCCCGCAAAGTCCAAAGACTGTCCAGCACCCAGTCAAGTTTCTATGGGGCTGCTTATGCGCTAAGCTCAAGCAAGGGTATACCAACTATTTGAGAAAGTTTGTGAGTGGGAAAGACGAAGGAAGGAGTAGGGTATGGAAATAGTGAGAGAATGAGGAGTTCTTTAGGAATTGGAGTGAGAATAATAGAGAGTTTGATGTAAATTTTGTAAGAGATGAAAGAAATCTGAAATATTTGAGATGCATTTAAAATCCATTTATGAAACTGAGTCGAGGACTCACATAAGACTGCAGCTAATTTATGGTTCATTGTGAAGTACAAGTTATTTTAAAGCAAATATAATTAATGAAATAATAAAGATCGTTTAATCAAATTTATAATTTATTATTAAATTAACGAAATTTTAAAGAAATCTAATGAATCAAATAATCAGGAATTATTGTTTATTATAAACTTTTCAGAATCAAAAGAAATTTTAAATTAAATAATAAGGAATAAAATATTGAGGATCATAAAATAAAACAAACAATTCATTGAACTTAGTGAACTTGTCAGAAGTAAAAGAAATTTTAAATTAAATAATAATGAATACAATCATGAGGATCATATACAAAAATTTATAATTGATTATAAATCTTGCGGGTGTGAATGAAATTTTAAAGCAATATTGAATAATAATAATGAACAAAATAATAATGATCATATACAAAAATATTCTTTTAAACTTGATAAATACTAAACAAATTTAATTATAAATTTTTTTGATAAATTTATTAAATTTATTAAGTATTGAATTTTTTATTGTTACTTGGAAAAAATTCATTTAGAATCATTTAATTCATTCTGATGCATGGAGTTTTCTATTTGCTATATAAAAAGTATGTAATAAATTAAATTTTAAAAACATATTTCGAGATGCTTGATTGCTTAACTTAATTTTTCCAAACTTAAAAAATTAAAAGAAACATCTGTAAAAAATATATTAGTATAATTTTTCACTATTTTAACAGAATTTTAAAAAGCTGACGTTTTTCTTTTGTTGTATATTTTATTTTTTTTTAATTTCGGCAGCTTAAGCTAGTAAAACCAAAGCCTTCCATAACTAAATAAAAATAAAATTTCAAGACATTTTATTTAGTTATTTTAAATGTTTTGAAATTAAATTTCTAAAACATTTTATGCAGTCAACTCTACAATCATAATGAGTTATTCGGATTAGTAGTTAGGGCATTTAAAATGCGTAACACCTATGAAAAAATGTTGCGTTTGTTTGTTTATTGCAAATATGGGTGGGTCAGCCTAGGGGTGGGGGGTGGTTGGCTATAGAGGGGCTGCCAAGACGAGCCCCCAAACCCATCAAGCAACAAAAGCATCGAATTTTGTATATAGTCAGCGGCATTTGTATATAAATAGTGGTGTGTGGGGGAGTGTGTGTGTGTGGGTGTGGGTGTGTGGGTGTGGGTGTGGGAGCTGTGTGTTGGGGTGTGTGTGTGTGTGTGTCAAAGGGAACTTCAAGCCAAACGAGGGCAGGGACTGTGACGCTCTATATGTGAAGGGATGTGTGTGAGGGTAGTGAGTGTATGAGAAATGGAGTATGAATGTGTTAGTATGTGTGTGAGTGTCTGTGTGTGTATGGTCAAGCTTTGTGCTTAAGCGCACATAAGCCGCCGCAGGACATCGTGTCGAAAGCGTCTTTTGGTTTAATTTGTACCTAGCAAAATCTACACAAAACTTAAAGACAGAAGAAGAGTTGCTGCAAAATAACTTTGCGTAACTCACAAACGGAGTCAAAGTATCGCACATACACTGAAAAAAATAAAGCTGTGTGTAATTTAAGGCTGAGTTGTAATAATAATAATTTTTAATAATTTATATATCCTAAATGTATATAAATATAAATATGATTAATATAGATCATACCATATTTTATAATAATTATGATTAATCAAAATTGATTGCAGTGTAAAAGTCTTTTAACAAATAGTTGCCAGGACTCAAATGTTGGAGGTGGAAGAATCAATTCAAAAAATCTATAAAGTGCGGATAGCAAGATAAAATAGGTACAATCTCAACACTTTAAAGATTTTTTGATTCGATTCTGTGTTCTGAAATTCATAGACTCAACTTCCAGTTGTGTGTTTGCCTTAACGCTCTAAATCTTTTGTGGAATTCCATTCTTCACTTTCGAAAATGAGAATTTTTCCCAGTTTTCTTTTCATTTCTATGAGTGTATCTTGTTGTAATCAAACATGATTTTGGTGACGCTGACGTTGCCAGGCGATTGGGTTTAGGGTTGGGCTCGCTCGAGCACCCCAGCTCATCAATTTCGGGGTTGGGGTTGAGGCGGTTCACACAAACTTTAGATGCGAGCTGCAGCCTGATGGTTACACATCTCAGCATTAGTGTCGCAAGCAGCCAGGCAGGCAGCCAGGCAGGCAGCCAGGCAGGCAGGCAGCCAGGCAGGCAGCCAGGCAGGCAGGCAGGCAGACAACAACGTGCCAGGCGAATCGAAGCAGACGAGGGAACCAGTCAATGTCGTCGACAGGAGCCCGGACCAGGACCAAGACCAGGCACTAAGACCCGGACCAGGACACGAACACGGGCACGGGTAGGGGTAGGGGTACGGGCAGCGTAGCCAGGAAGTGGGCGGGCATTGAGTCGAAGTCGAGGCTGTGGAAGTGGAAGGAGCGAAAGGAAGAAGGAGCTGCAGGTTTTGCGACAACGTCTTTCGACTTGGCTGTCTTGGGCCATTCTCCATCTTCCTTTCTCTACTTTGGATAGATGTTACGGAAAATTGCTTACGGTTTTTTGCACACACCAATACCCACACACCCACACAAACACACACACACATGGCTTCCACACATGAATAGATCAGGGACATGGGGCTAGGTGGGCTGCTGCGAGCATCACATCATACAAACAGACAAGTTAGACAGCCCAAGACCCTCATCTGCTCATCCAAAGCATCGAAAATAGAAATAGATGACAAGAAAACCGACGAAGACATTTGCCGAGTTACCTCCCAGGGAATGGGAATGGGTGTGGGTGTGGGTATGGGTATGGGCGTCAAGCAAGAGGAAGACAATATCCCCCGTCCCAGAGAAGAGGACGACTTTGGCTAAGGGCAAGCGACAAGCTCGACGGGTTACATTTTGGCTGATGCCCCAGACACTGAGAGAATGAGTTGATACACTTGATGATAGGGCGTGGGTGGGCAATGGGTTGTTGTGCCTGAGGGTTGAGACTTTGCTACTTGGGGCGCAAGAGGCAGCAGTTATACATGATAGCCCTATAATTACGGCATCAGTTTGAGAGTCTGTGATTAACTTTCCCACTTTTCAAACCAAAGTTCGCTAAAAATTGCATATCTTAAATTTATAAGTTTGGGAAGTCAACCAATTAAGTAAATACTTCGATAGCCTTTAACCGAACTTTGCTTTTCATATTCATTATAATTATATAGTAATTTAATATTTGGATATGTGCCATAATTTATTGAAAATATATTAATAATAATATATATATTAATAATATACTAATAATAATAATAATATATTAATAATAATATATATTATTATATTATTATTAATATATTATCAATAATATATAGTTTTAGCAAATTGATGTAGCAAAGCGAACTCTCAGAATTAATTAATAGACTCAAAATATATCTGCTACATCAGAATTTATCAAAAATCTTTACATACTTTTGGTGTTCTTCACATTGATTTCAATCATATCATATACAAAGATATAATTTTTAACATACTTAGCTGAGAAAATGTTGTTTCATAGAACTTACCAAATATCACCATCTGGTACTTACATGATCCGACGAATTCTTCTGTGTCGATATAAATATATAGTTCGATATCTGAAAATATCGATTAATGTTAATTTATCGATAATACTGTCAGCTTATATGCTAGTATATTACTCCACATTCAACATATATAAATGCATATTTATCGATAAGTACATATATCGATCAATGTTAAAATAACAATATTATGCTATTTAAATATATACTGACTGTTGTTTATATATCTATAATATCCTATCAGCTTATATACTGGTACACCACATATGTAATATAAATAAGTGTATATCAATCAATCTCTAAGAATATCGATATGTGCTGCTAGTTTAAAGTATCGATAAATGTTTATGGATCGATTACACACTCTTTTGTTGTCATATCTTCTAGCAATTTATCAATAGTTTTATGGTATTCCTAGCCTTCAACCAGCACAAATCCCCACCCATTCTTAAGACATGCTTTGCCATTTCTCTTGGTGTAGCTCATCACTTGCTTCTGGGCTTACCGTACAAGCTCCCCAATGCGCCCACGGCCATTCACACACACACACACACACACACACGCACATACACAGCGAAGCACATACATCCATATAAATAGCAGCCATCAGCTCAAAGTCCTTCCCACTCCTTAACCCCTCGAAGCATATTCCCCTCTTTCATATAGAAAACGTAGCATCAGACTCCATGCTCACGAAAAACCTGCCAAGGAACGTCTTTACGTACTGTCAAGCGCAAAACAGACAAACCTAGGTGGCCCAGCACACCCACACTAACACACACACACACACACACATTGGCAGCTGAACTGAACTCCATCTTGGCCAAAATGAAGGAGCTGCAGCTGTGGCAAGCAGAAATGTATTTCAGCTACAGCCACAATCAAAGTTGCTGCGAAAACTGAGTTAGAGGCGGGCACAGACTTAGCTCAGCCCCAGTCTTAATACGCACACACACACATCCTCATCCACACACACATTCTGAAATCCCACATCACAAAAAGCAAGCCCGACAAGCGACGCCGCCTCCAATACACACACACACACACACACACACACATAGCTCTCACACTCTTTCCGAGGCACACACAAAAACAATGCCAAAAGTTTCTACAGAGAAACAGAAGAAGAGAGTGAGGCGGGGCGGGGCAGGGCAGGGCAGCTTGCATTGGGGTTTGAGCGTAGGCTAGGGATAGGGGTTAGCTACAGGCGCCTCACCTTGCTGCCAAGTTTCGTTGGCTTGTCTTGCCATGTTGCCAAGTCAAAGGCTCCATGCACTTGGGCGCTGCCCGCCTTTGCCCTGCCCCATCCAAATGCTATGCTACACTTTTCATAGGCACAACCTCAGCCACACACACATGTGTGTGTGTGTATATCTCTCTGTGTGTCTGTGTTAGTGTCTTCGACTTTGGCTTAGTATTTTTGGTTAATTTTCTTGCAGTTTTAGGTTACATTTTTGGCTTTTCCCCCAATGCTGGCTGCCACAGCCTCTGCCCACATTCAATCCACTGCCATGCCCGCCAGGCCTTTCACTTGTGAAAGACGTTTGCTTAAAAGCCACCACACCAACAATACACACACGCACACACACACACGCACACACATGCACACTCACTCACACATTTGCTTTCGCATTTAGTTAGTTTGTGATGCTTTTTAGTGCCAGGCAGCACACGAGACATCTTAAAGGGGTGCCGGCACACACATGTGCCAGCAGGGTCGGGCTCAAGTCCTGTTCTGCCTTGCCTCTTACCCCTACCCCTCAGCCCTACTCCTTCCTCTACCCCTATCGTTTGCCACTGTCGCCAGCAGGCAGCATACAAATGAAACCCATGTCAGTTTTGTAGCAACTTGTGCCCTGCACTGCTCGGCTGCCTCGAGTCCGTGCCCCCTTCCGTGCCTCGCCCGATCTGAGAGCTTCTCTCTAACCACTTTCTTTGGCCCGTGCTGCTTACCCTTCATTATATGTTCGTTTCTCTTTTTTTTTCTGCAGGATTTAGCTGATGAGCCACGGGCCCAGAGCGTAGGCAAAGCCAACAAATTTTTATGCTTTCTGCCTTTGTGCGCTGTTCATCAGACGCATTTTACTTTTATTACGTCGCTCAACCAGGAGCCCAGTCCACAACTTCTTGCTTACTTCTATTTTTTTTTTTTTTTTGGCTTAATGAAAACGAAGAATTCCTTCCTCTAAAGCCTTATCCCCAGAGCAACGCCCAGCTAAAAGCCAAGGTATATATATATATATATATATATATATATATATATATATATATATATATATATATAAGTATATATAAAGAGAGTCCAGCCTTGGCCACGCGATTGATGTGTAGTTGCTGCTCCGGCTCCTGCTGCTCCTGCAGCACACACTTGAAGGCGTCACCAGCCCGAATGTCCTTCGCTTTCTGCCCCAAACCCAAAATTCGCTCAAACTTCTTGCCTCATCTGAAGCTTATTGCCAGCGACAGTGCGCGGACGTTGTCGCCCAACCTTCCGCTGCTTTTTCTTGGCACACAAAAGCAAGCCAAACCCCAAACCCAATCTAAACCCCTAGCACAAACATTCTCCCTGTCTCCGCCTCTGCCTCCAACTAATGGTCGCCCACTCGAATGCTCAAAACGCCAACACAAAACGATTCATCTTCTTGTGCTTTCAATCCCAAACCGAGCCACAGCCAGCCATTGGAGCCAACTTTTCGCTTAGCTAAAACGTTGGCCTTCATTGTTGAAGCTACGTTTTTTTTTTTATATTCCTCTTGGCTGCCATTCCCCCTTTTTCTTCTCCGCCTTCTTTTTTTCCTTTTTCCTTTCTTCCTATTCCTTTGGCTGAGTTTTTGGCTAGAGGCCTTATCTTTGGGGCTTGAGCAACGTCTTCAATGTTGCCTGATGCTGATTCACAGCGATGCCTGATGCCTGTTTCCCCATCCCCCGACCAGCCACATCATCTTGCCTTACAGTCCCTGGATAGCTGGCAACAGCAGCAGCAGCAGCAGCAACACAGAAAAAAAGGTTTCCGGTTGCGACTTCCTTTTCGACTACAGCGCTCTGGTCGCCGCCTCTCGCAGCTCGTCCGCTCGGACACCAGAAGCTCAACACACACAAATTAGAGAACTTTGCCGGCAACATTCCTCGAGGACTCTGACCAGGCACAAAATATTGAAAAAAAAAAAAAAGAAATTATATTATTTATGTACACATATATAGAGCAGCAGTAAGTGAGATAATGAAGAACAGCTGAAGGGTTGCAGATATATCCTACCTCCAACTGCAACCTTTGATTATAGAAGTATGTCTAAGTATATATATAGTAAAGGAGCCATATTCCTTGTATAGGTGAAAGTTTTTTAAGATCTTTCAAGATAAAGATGATTACGAACTGACCTAACATAATCTACAAAATTCAAACGAAGAGTTGTTGAAAGCAGTCCGATAATACTAATGAAACGAGTTAAGGAAGAAATTACTACGACTGTCATCCAGCAACTTTTTTTTGCAATATATATAAAAATTTTAATATTAATATAATTATTAATATTTTTTATTTGTAATATATGCAGTTCTGGGAGCGAAAGTTCCTTTAAGATATTCTTCAATATACCTTTATATATATACCTTAGAGAGAAAACCTTACAAAAGAAAAAGTACTTCGTAATACACCCCCTACATTTAAAGTGCTGCTTGAGCTACGATATCATTTAGCATAGTAATATTCATTGCATAGGTGAAAGTTTTTAAAGATCTTTAAAGATTAATTTGATTTGAAAAGTGTTTCAAAAAAGTTCTATAAAACACATCTAAAGTACTGTTGAAAGCAGTCCGAAAAGCCTAATGAAACAAGCTAAGAAGAATCATCTACGATAGTCTTCCAGCAACTTCTCTTTCAATTTATATAAACAAAGAAGTTAAGAGATTTCGTGGAGTAAAAGTTCTTTTAAGACTAAGGTATACTTCAATCTACCCTTATACATCTCTTATAAAAAGAAACTCCGACAACAGAAAAAACTACTTAGACTTCTAAAATTAGTTCAAGAATTTCTTGTAATTTCTTCAGTATGGGTAATTCTACTTAATTTACCATATAGAAAAAGTTCTATGGACTATTTTCATAGAACATCATTCGAAATATATTAAAACTCAATCAGAGCTTGTCGCGTCTCATCAAATATACAATTTACTTTTGCTTTAACACTTAAGTCACACCTACAGTCGGTAAGGGGCTGCCGCTGCTGCTGCTGCTGTTATATTCCCAGCTCGGGTTCAGCCTACAGCTAAATTAGCTATTGAGTGCGCACGCTAGAGTCCTAGTTGCTGCCCCTGACTCAGCCCCCCAATCACGCCCCCCTCTACTCGCTATCTAAGTACCCCAGAGCAGTACCTTCCATGGGCACTTCAATCTACTTGCTCCCACTATCAGCAAACTGCTAATGAAATACGCCACGTAGCGTGCGCCAGCAACTTTTCCCTGACTCTAGGGGTAGTTGTTGCTGTTGGATTCCTACGCCCTGCTATTGAATTACTCAAGCATCGCAGTAGTCAGCCTCGACGGCGTCGTCGTCGTCGTCGACGGCGTTCTCAACGTTGTACTCATCGGACCCCAGCACCGGCAACTAGCTCAAGTCAGCAACATTTCAGCGAGGACGCTGTCTTGTACCCTTTCAACGCTCTTGTGAATCATGGGCGTAGACCACACTCACACCCAGCTAGCAGTAGTCCCCTTTGCAGAGCGCACCAAAATAAAATAAAAAAAACAAGGCAAGAAAACAGAATTAAATAGGAAGAAAATAGAAGGAATTTTTTTATTCTGCAGGCGCTTTAACAAGAATATGCGCTTTATTTTCCACTATGAAGTCGGCTATCGGACCGCTGCCTGCTGCCTGGTGCCGTTTGCCAGCGGCCAAGGTGGTTGCCATTGGAGACAAACAATGGAATGAACTGGCAAATATATTTATTTTAAATATTTATATGTGGTTGATATGAATTTATATATAATATATATCCATATGAGCAGCTGACGTAAATGATCAGTCGTCCTCGTTATAGTTATATATTTATAGGAATTTTATTTATTATTAAATTTTAAAACTTTACTATTCATTTTTAGTGTTTCTTTTACATCTTATATTTTATTTCATAAATCTAAGAAAAATTATATGTTTATATTTTCTATATAAAAGAAAATTTATAAACTGCAATTTACTTCAAATTTATATATTTACTTATTTATAGATTATAAAACATTGTTATTTATTTTTTTACCTACCTATTTAGAGATTATAGATAATATGAAAGGTAGTTAAGATAGTTCTATTGAATATGAATAAATATTCATAGCTCATAATTCAAGGATCTTGTACACTTTTCCAAACAATTCATGTATTTTTAAAATTTTTTATTTTTATTTATTTATTTATTATTATTTTTTTTATTTATTTTTTTTATTTATTATTATTATTATTATTTTTATTTATTTTTATTATTATTAGTTAATAGTTTTTTTTTTTTTTGCCTCCCTTACACTCCCAGTTATTTTAATATAACCAATCCACTACTCCTATATTTTTTATATTATTATCAAAATCAACATGTAAAACATTCATATTTTATTGTTAACTCAGCTCTTTGCTCTCTCTAATTACATTTAACTATATCCATTACCAATATAGATATAATACCGATAATTACTTATATATATATAATATATATATATATAATATATATATATATATATATATATATATATATATATATATATAATATTATATCTATATTGTATTCATATGACATATTATATTATTATTGATTAATTGATAAATGCAATCGATGCATTATCAATTACTTACCTTAACACACATCAACTCTCTTGCAGATTGTTCATAATGTATTTTATATATTTGTCATATAATTCTTTGAAAGTCAAACACAATCAATTTCAAATTTGCCTTCAACACCATCGATATATTATCGATAACTGCTCTGTATATTTATCTTTCTGACCACTGTATTGCCAGCTCGCCAACTTTGTCTGTTTTCTTTGATGCTGCCAGCTGCCCTTCGCCCACGCCCGCTATGCACACCCACTTCCCACTCCTTCTCTCTCTCTCTCTCTCTCTTGCCACCTCCCCTTCTCTCTCCCTCTTTTTTTCTGTCTCCCTTCTATTACTTTACCCCGCATTTTGTCATGCTCCTGTTGAAGCTTTTGCCTTGTCCCATTGTTGTTACCCACACACAGATGACAGTTGGGATTGCTGCGAGTTCCCTGCCAAGCGAAAAGCAGCGTGAGCTAACCTAACCCTTCAGCAGCTGCCCAGCCCAAACCACTCTCCCTGCCCCCTGCCCCGCCCACTGGTTGGTTACCCTTGGTACGGTCACTGTCTGCCCCGTTTTGCTTACTTTGCCAGCGCAATTTTTATACAAAAATTTTCTTGCCCACCAACAGCTCCTGCCACTCGGCGCATAATTTTTTTGGGGTGTGGATGAAAAGCAGGAGCAGGGGCAGGGGCAGGGGCTGGGGCAGGGCAAGGCAAGAAACGGAACGGAACGTAACGGAAGGGCACCCTCGCGAGGAGTCACTTGGCTGTGGGGGGTGTTTTGGGGGCAGGGGCTGCGGGCGGGGTGCAAGCTGGCGACTAGAGGACTAGGGTACCGAAAGGACTAAAGGACTAGTTCACGCGGACGTCGTCCGCAACGCTTTTTATTAGTATATTTCAGATGCTTCGCGCTGCTGCTGCTGTGCCATCCACTCCGCTCCCATACACTGCCTCCTCTTGCTCCCAGCCCCCCTGCTGTTGTCCTGCGCCAGCGTAGTCCTTGCTCATCAGTGTAGCTCATGGGTTGTCCGCCTCCTGCCGGCTGCCTGCCTTGCGAGCTGCCTTTGCACGTTTGTCCATTTTAAGTTTGAGCTCAGCCCGTGGCACTCATCCGGCAGCGTCGAGTCCTTCAGCTGTGTACTGTACCCAGAGCACCATACCCCACCCCTCCCCTTTCCCCCTCTCACTCTCCTTCCTTCTATATCTTCTGCCATCCCCGCCATGCGCCGTGCCAGCTCCTCATTTATTTTGCACCCACGCCTGCCTGACAAAGTTTGTCTTGCGTTCCGTTTGGGTTTTCATTTTTTAGATTATTCCTTGCCACTCGCTCCGTTCAACGATATTTCGTTCTTCTTCTTCTCTCTCTCTCTCTATTTTTTTTTTTTTTTTGCCATTCCTGCTGCTCTGTTATCATCCTGGGCCTGGGCTAACGAGCATGTTACTCCTTTCGTTGCCTTTCGCTTTTATTATTATGCTTTGGCGCACATTCCAGCATAGAATGAAAAAAAATATATAAAAAAATATATAAAACTTTTGTACCGCTGCAGCAACCCAAACCCCAACCATTATTTAACCCCTGCGTTGCCTGGTTACCGTGCCCAACGCTACAGTGTGCTGCAAAAAGTTGCATGTCCGAGACTCGGACTCAGACTCAGACTCGAGCTCGAACTCGGACTCCAACTAGGACTTGGACCCAGCCCGGCTGGGTTGGAAGGGGGGTCGCATATAAAATAATAACAACTAACTAAAAATCCGTACGCTTTAGCTGCAAAATCCTTTTGTTTTGCCAGCTCCTCGCTCGCCGCCTGCACGAATAAAAACCCTAAAAACTAGTCGCCAAAAACAGTAAAAAAAAAAGTATAGAAAATAAAAAACGAGACTGCGGGGGCTTCGTGAAAAAAAAAACTGAATCTGTTTGGCCCGCTCGAATTCAATGCAAAAGTTTCGCCTACAGTCAACATAAATTCTGTGCCCCTCTACCTCCCTCCCTCTCGCTTTCTCCGCCTCCTGTTGGCCTGGCTGGCTAAAGTTTATCAGCGTGAGCCCCGTGCTCAACCAGCCAGCCAACCAGCCAGCCAGCCAGCCAGCCAGCGAGTGCTGCAGCGACCCCGACCGCTTGTTTGTCTTACTTTTGACCTCTATAAACGTGGCGCCGGCGGAGGCGCTGGTGCAGCAGCCGATAATAATGAATTAGAAAGCTGGCAAAAAGCTGCAAGCCTGAATTATATGAAGTGCATGCGGGTGCACACAGCCAAAGAGAGATCAGCTGGATAAACTATAAACAGTGCTCTTGTAATGAACTTGACTAGTGTTTACAGCGCATAATGCAAACAGTGCCCGACGGCTTATTACTCACAGTTCTTCACATAGTGAATTTTTTATTTATTTTAGTAATTTATTATATGTGCATGATTCGGTAGAGCTGTTGTAGAAACATGTTGATCTTTTAGTTGGTCAATTTAACAACGATAATCATTACTAAGCTTTGGACTTCGTCTTAGCCTTAGTTGCCTAAGTGGCATTAAAAAGAACTGATCGTATTTAGCTACGAATAAAAACATGGAATAAATTATTCTACAATTTCTATAAAAATCTATCATATAATTATAAATATATTTTATTGACTATATTTTTTATATTATCATATATTTTATATATCTTCTTATTTTTAATTTCTTCTTATTTTTAATGCATATTTAAATTAAATTCTATTTTTATAAATATATAATAATATAAATATTAAACTAAACACTAGAAATATATGTACAACATATTGTTTGATTTCTTGGATTTTAATTTTTAATTTTGTTTCTTTACGTTGTATTGCATTCTAAAACTAAAAATTTGGCTCAAAATTATAAATAAAGATATCTATTTATTTTAATGTAATTTAAAAACTAAAAATATCTGAAGAGTTCTATATCGATTGTGTTTTTTCAAATGAATTTAAGTATTTCATATTTATAGTATTTTCATTTCGTAACCAATTTATCAAAACAGTTCAACGAGTATTAAAATTCTTAAATATATCTTAAGTATTATTATAATGTAATTTAGAATATGCCTGAGTAAGCTCAAGATATCTGAAGAGTTTTGTGTGAATTGTGTTTTTCCAAATGTATTAAATTTTTTGTATTCTATAATGTTTGCATTTCGCAACTAATTTAACAAAATAGTTCTATGAATTTTATAATTCTTATATATATCTTAAATATCTTAAAATATTAAATTTCATCTTTAACTACCTTTTAATGCTCTTTATATAACTTAACTAACCCAGTTCAATTACTTTTAATCTCGTTTCAGGTAAGCACTGACATCAGTCTCTCATAAAAAAAAAAATAATTTCCTTGAATTTCCCTTGCTGTAAGTACAACAAATATTTTTTGGGCAGCTTGTTTGCCATTAACTGTTTCTTTAACACCGCTTGGGGTTTTTGTTTTTGTTGTTGTTTTTCTGGCCTATTTATGGCGCCATCGCCACGCTGAAAAATGCTCACAAAAACTTGGTACGCGGCGCACTTTATAAACGCATAAAGGCGCACAAAATGAAATGAAAAATGTTCGCTCTCTTAGCGTAAGCAGCTTAAAATTAATTTACATGCAACTGGCAGAGTAGCGAGTGTTAGAGAGATGGGAGAGATGGAAGAGAAAGAGAGAGAGGGAAGAGTCAGTGAGTGAGAGAAGGGAGCGAGTCGAGTGTAGTTGGTTTCTAGGCTCGGGGAGGCACGAAAAAATATCCAGTTGCAGTGGCATAGAATTATACATTTGCCGGCGGAAGTTGAAAGTGGCTGTCGCGTTGCACACACACAAACACAAACAAACACACTCACTCACACACTCACTCACACACACACTCGCACACCCATAGCTTAGAGGGGTGGTCAGCATACCACCTAAGCCCCGATCCCAGCCGTGATGGCCCCTTTTGCCACCCGCCCACCCACGCACTTAATAATACGGTTTATTAGCGACATAAGCACATCCGAAGCTGGGCGCAGACATTTTAATTGGTAGGCGAGTGCATGGTAACATAAAAATTATAGTCGAGTGCAGCAGCATTAAGGGCTGCCAGAGTGAGGGTGAGAGGGGAAGCGCTGCTGCTGCTGCTGCTGCTGCTGCACCCTGTAAACAGTGTCTGTCAGTCAGTCAGTCCATCAGTCCGTCAGAGACCGGGGCGTCAGGCAGGAGGCAATTGAAATGTGGGATATACTCGTACTTCAATCATTGGCTGCCTTTGTCTCTAGTGAGTGTGAGGGCTGGAAAAGGATGCAGAGAGGGGGAGAGGGAGGGAGGTGGCAGAGGGCCTCTCAGCTGAGTGTTAGGTGTTGCCTGAGCATGATGGGGCGAAAAGGGCCCGCTGTAGTTGCCACAAATTAAAAAAGTGCTGCATTTTTTAATCAAAGCGGCATTAAGAGCTCACAGTTGCAGACGCAAATGCAGCTGCAGATAGGGCGCGTAACACAGTGCTACATAATTTAAATATTAAGTCATATACATATATATATATTCACACATATGCATATACATTTCATGAAAAATTCATATTGTGAAAATATATATATTTAAGTAAAACTATGTTAAATGCTTTGTATAAAATTCAATTAATTAATATGAACCATAATTTTATTTGCATATACAAAAACAAACTTAATGTAATCAGCTTTTGTCAGCTCAAATTGATTGATTTTTATAAATCTGATTTGTGGAATTTATTGCACAAAAATTAAGACAAATTATATAAATAGAAATGCTTAAAATGCAGATTAATTTAAGCTTTTTTATTTATATATTTTATATTTGGTGTTTAACATTTTTCAAATTATGAAAAATGTTTGGAATATTTTAAACTTTTAATCAGAAAATTTTCTATAGATTGCATTGGGTGTACTTTTCCATACTTTATGAGACATTTCATACTAAAACATTCTGCTTATATAATATATTAAACAATGTTTTTTCAGAATATCGAATTTGCGATATATGAATAGTATATATAAATAAATCGCAAATTTGGTATAAATTTATAATATAATATATAGTAATATATATAAATATATTGCAAATTTGATATTCTGGAAAATATTTTATTTATATGATAAGTAGAATATTTTTAATATCATAAGTTTCATTAAGTTCAATTTATTTAAATTATATATTTTTGTTCTTAATAGGAAAAGTATTTTTTTTTTTTTTATAACTTTAATTTTATTAATTTTTTCCTAAGAGGAAAAGTTTCTTTTGAGTTTTATTAACATGAAATTTAGTTTTTTTTTTTTTTTCAAAAAATCTGCCATAGCATAAATATCATATTTATTGTTAAAAAAATCTCTTTTTCTCTCACTGCCTCTACATTTTTTTCGCATTCTACCTCATTCTCTTTCTCTTTCATTAAAGCAATTTAGAGTTTATTTTGAGCTAGATTTTTTGAGGTCAAGTCTGCATAATTTTAGCAATCTCTCTAAACACATTTGAGTTTGAGTTATAAATACACATGTATAAGAGCTGTCTCTTTTTGTCTTCTTATGAGTCTTAGTTGTCTCTATTTCTCTATGTGTTTGTATCATATACTTCAAACTCTCGAGATCATTTTAAGCCTATCTCAGTCGATTGCCTCTCAGCGAAACATATACGTTTAATTTCATCACATAGTCTCTAACTTTTAGACCTCTTTCATTTCCCGTCTACACTCAAACCTAACTCTGCTGCACAGTGTAATTTAGCGTCATTTTATGAGGAGCAGGCTAGAGGTGGAGGAGGAGGTGGAGGTGGAGGTAGAGGTTAGTCTGTGGCGGATCGCTCGTCTTGCCCATTTAAATGCGTCGAAATGTTGCGCTGAAGTTGCAGCTTAACATTTTTCGTGCCTCGTTGGAAGTTGGCGAAAAACAATTCTGTTGTTGGGTATTTCAAGTCGGAGGTTTTACAGAAACAGAAACAGAAACAGCAGCCGGTAACCCTTTTCACTCATTTGCTGTTGGCTGTTCAGCTGCTCGCCTGTTTGGCTGTTTGGCTGGCAGACGTATGAATTTTCCACATCCCTAAATCGCTAATCTGCTACGCATTTTTGCTGTGCCGCAGACCCTGCCACACAAACCCACGCCCACGCCCACTTTGTAATAATTTCGCTGTTTTTTTTTTTGTGCCCACTTTCCACCTAACCCACGTCCTTTCCCACTCTCTCGGTCGTCCTGCTGTTGTTGCACCCAAGCGCAAATCGGCAACTTTTTAGCTGGAAAGTTTTGGCGGGTTTTTAGCTTGGGTTTCGGTGCAGGGTTCAACCCACACACACACACACCCACACCCACACACATATGTGCGAGGGCGCGATAAGGCGTCAGAGAAATTGAAATTGTTACCGTTTGTGAAGGTTGCCGCCAACGCTAGACGCAGCCGACGCCAACGACGCCAACGACGACGACGACCCTGCCAGGCATATTATGAAGGTGTGTTAACCCACGCCGCCTCCTCCCGCTTCACCTCGAGGGAGCTGGAAAAAAGCAGAAGAAGAAGCAGCAGCAGCAGCAGCAGCAGCAGCTGAAGGAAAAAAAGAAATGAAAAGGGACCAGCGAACGCAACTTTCGCCTCGGCAAAGGTTGTAAAACCGCCAACGACGACATGGGAAATGGTAGCAAAATGTGAGGAAAATGGTGGAAATATGAGGGGAAAATGGGAAATGGAGCCGTTTCGAGCATTTTGTGCTGCTCTGCCAACTTTCTGGCGCGCGCGCTCGCAAAACTCAAGTGCGCTTCGGGGACGCGTGTTTGTTCTTACAAAAGGGGTTTGGAAGGGGGGGCATTGAGGCGTTGGCGTTACAGGAGGTGTGGCCGGGTCTGAGGCGTTGTTGATTATGATGGCACCGGCCATCAAATTGGGAACGGCGGGCGACAGCAGCAAGGATGTGGACTTTGGGTTTGGGTTTGCCTTTTGGCCTGGCTTGGTTCAGTTTGGCTTGGTTTGGCTTTGCTTCGCTTGGCTTGACTTTATTTCGGTGCGGACATCGAGTTAGTCTAGAGAGCAGTTGACTCAGCATCGGGCGTAAATTGCATTTGAAAATGACTGGAAAATAAATTGGATTAGGGCGGAGTAAATGATGTCCTACACGAGCTATAATATCGAAAAAAAAGGAGCAAAATATATATTTATATTTATATAAACTCTTTAGTTTAAGAGCTAATAAAATAGTTTTGTGGTGAGATAGGAGAGAGGGAGATATATAAACATATTTATGAGATGATCAGCTTAAATATCCATTCAATTCTCGATTTCTTTTTCTATCATACTCAGTCTTCGTGTCTAGTAAAATAGTTTTGTGGGCAGGAGAGAAGAAAGAGAAATATGTAAATATATTTATGAGATGATCTGCTTGAACATTTTAATTATAGATCTCTTTCTTGATCATAGTCAGTCGTCATACTTAATAAAATTGTTGTGTGTCGAGAGAATAGAAAGAGAGATATGTAAACATATTTATGAGATGATCAGTTTAAACATTAATTCAATTCTAGATCTCTAGCTTTATTACACTCATTCTTCATATCATTCATTTATATTTCTTATGGGTATAAGTGTATATGAAAGTTGCCTAAATATAAACTCTAAATAACCTAGGTCAATATCTCATTAACTCATATATATACAATCTCTATAGAGCATATCTACTCTCATTAAAATCCTTGAGCCCCGTCCGCCAGAATAGTTCTCCTTTTCATCATATTTTTGCCACTCTCAATCCTCCATCTAAGCCCATCGAAATCTTACAATTTCTTTTCAGCCCATTTCCTTTGCAATCCTTTGAAATGAGCATTCATAAAATTTCATAACATTTTGGTAACGTCCACCACTTCACACAGAAAAAAGTTCAATTCGCTGATAAACCCCCTCAAACCAAAGAGACATATCCTTAACCCAGCCGAACCCAACCCAAGCCTTTTGCAGCCTTTGCCTCCATGGCTGCTGCGCTTTGTTAGCCAAATAAAAAGTTTTACTTTGCCTCCCAAAAATGTTTGTTGTATTATCTAGCGGGGCTTCAAAAAAAAAAAAACCAACAATTTTCACAAAAAAAAAAAAAAAAAAAACAAAACAAGGAGAACGGAAGAAATATAAAAAATGAGCGAATGTGAGCAAAGCAAAGAGAGAAACCCACGTGAAGCGATGCCAACAACAAAACGGTTGCCGCATCTTTTGGGATTTCTTGCCTCGTTTAAAAATCATTCAAGCAGCAGAGCAGACACAACCTAACTCTGTCCACACACACTCACACTCACACTCACACTCACACTCACACTCACACACACACACACACACACCCAGCAACACCCACAGTCAGTGGCACAAATTGTGTCAAAAACGTTTTGGGGAATGGGAAAGGTTTGGAGCAGGGTTTTTTTTTTTTTTGGGGTCCACCTCTAAAACGTTTGTTTGGCAGTCAGTCAAGCTCTGGCCCGGCCCACTTTATTTTTATGTTTTTGCGCAGTGAGTCGCCTCTTTTTTTCCCCGGCCCTGGCAATCGCAACTTTGACGCCTAACGAAAGAGGCAGCAAATAATTCATCATTTTGCCTTCAGACTTCTTCAGGCTGAGCATTTCCTGTGCCCCAGCCGGGTTGGGCTCAGCCACGCAGCTTTGGCTAAGATGTGCGCCTAAACTTGGCCCAGCGAAGAGCCGAAGAGCCCAATCCCAAACCCCCTACGCCACCCCCTCGCCTCTCATGACTGCCCCAGCGGGCAAAAGGAGGAAAAAAAATATTATTTGGAACGGTTTATCATCAATTTTATGTGTGATTTTTCTTTTATTTCCTCTCTGTTTTTTTCTCAGTTTGCGCTTTGCTTTTAGTCCCTTTCCCGCTCCTGGCCCTCCTCACCTGACCAGGGCGCTATGGCTCTGCACAGAGTTATCTTGAGCTCCGGCAATGAGTAGTCCTTCCTGCCCCGCTTCCATTCCATCCGCTGCCGCAACTGGAGGCTACTCGCTGTGACTCTCGCTGTCTTTGGGAGTGAAAATCAACTGAAATTCGATTTGATTATGATTTGTTTCGATTGGAGCTGATGTTAGGGTGGGGGTGGAGGTGGAGCAGCGTAGCTGGCGGATGTTTCTACCCCTAACCCAGTGTTAGCTCCACATTGAGTTGAGTTGGAGTCCATGACTCTTGCTGTGAAAGTTGAATTTGATTTTTCGCATTGCTTGGCAAGGCGAAGAACCCATAATTTAATGGGATTTTCCAGTGACATTTTTTTTCCTCTCTTACTCTGTGGAGTGGGGCTAACAGTGCGGTGAAAAAACTTTAATAAATACCGTTTGCTGCTAGCTTAGAAACTATACTAGAAAAACAGAAGTGCTAAAAAAATAAAATTTTAAAAGAAATACAGTATAAAATCATATATAAATTTGAAAAAGTTAGATTAATTTTAAAATACAAAAATATTACAATTATATTCAAATTCTCAAATGAATTAGTTGAAAAATATATATATATATATATATATATGTTATTAATATATAATTTTTAAAACAATTCCATTTTAAAAATAAAATTAAACTATTTTTCTATATTTTTGTTATATATTTTATTTATATGGCTAAAATATATACAAATATAAATAATAAAATTATAAAGTTTAAAATAATATACATATATATTTTTATCAACAAAATAAGTTATTTAAAACTTTTCTTTGCACATTCATCGATTTAAAAAAAAAATTTAATGTGCCTCAAATTAAATTTTTATTAATTTATTATTCTTGTTAATCTTTTTTTTTATTAATTTTTTATTTTCCAATAAGATTTAATTTTTGCCATAAGTTTGTTCTTAAATATCACACTAAATAGCAGAAATATCCCTAATTCAGTTTAAGCTTAGCACCTGCATTTTTCTCCCCATTCCTTCTTCATTTTTTGTCGTATTTCCTTAATAAAATACAAATGTTTCATTTGCAAATATTTGATCTAAAGACATTTTATTATTATTTAATTTATTGTTTTTTTACGAGCATAAATATTTGGTAGATTTCCATGATTTAATACCTGTTTTCGACGTAACATGCCACATGCATATTTTATTTCATATACATATATATTTTGTTAGCTATTGTTTAGTTTTTATGAAAAAACATTTATTGGTACACGGGCTGGCAAAAAACTGTCAAAGGCAGGGCAACGCATCAATCAGCGGCAGCAAATGCAAGAGCCAAAACAATACAGAAAATTACCAAAAAAAATAAATAAAACAAATTATAAGCACAAATATATTTGTATATATATTTTTTTAATTTTTAATCTCTTTTTTTTTTTGCAGATTTTTGTTTAATTTTGCTGACGTATTTGTTATGATTTTTTTGATGCAAATTTTTAGTTTGTTTAATATTTCAAGCGTTAAATATTTGATAGCTCACATTCGCTGTACAATACAGTCAGCTTCATAAAGCAGCGTACATATCCACATTTACTTTTTATTCTTTGTGAATCCTTTCAAAATTTACATGTAATGAAAAAAGTGAAGTAAGCACAATAGAAATGAATTTAAAAAATTAAAAATATATACGTATATATAGTAGAAAAATAAAAAAGTTCCTTTTGCTGTATTTGCAGTATTTGCATATTCAAATAATTTTTTATACACACAAACATATATCTATATATATATACATATTTTATCAAATAGGTATACCATATAAAAAGGCAAAGAAAACATACGAAATACTGTTGCACACAGTGCGTATACGCGACGCACACATAGAGTTTGCATAAAATATTGGCATGTGGTGGCAGGGGGCATAGAAAAATCAGCGCCACGCCCTGGGCCATATTCTATTTCAATTAAGCATTTTTTATATATTTGTTTACGGGTATATATATTTATAAAAAATTTTCGCATTTTATTTAAATAACAAATATGAAATTTTTTGCCATGCTTATCGAATGCACAGGAATCGTACACTGAACGAAAAGAGAGAGAGAGAGAGAGAGAGAGAGAGTTACTATTGAGAGCTTTATATATATAATATGTAATATATATTATATAATATATGACACATTATATTTATTTATTTTTATTTTATTTAATAAATATATAATTTTTTTTATATATTTTAATATAATTCAAAGCATTAAAATAAATTATAAGTTTGAATAGAACATAGGACAATCTAGCTCCTTTATTTGGTTTAAAAGCATGATATAAGTTCTAAAACTAAAACTTCAAAAAATATATCAGACATATTTAGATCAAATCAAAAAATAGGACTGCTTAGGATTATTTCTACAAAGAATCTGTTATAGATTTCAAATATATTTTGTTCATTATATTTTCGCACTTAATACAAAAATTTGAGCTCAGATTTCATTCACTTCACTTAATTTTTTATTAAATTACAACATTTTGCTAGATTCTGAATACTTATATAAAAGTATTTCTCTTATATTTTGAACAAGTTTTTTCATAACATTTTTTATTGTGAAATGATTTAGTTATTTCCACATTAAATCTAATTATTTTTTATATACAAATTTTGTTTTATTTAGTTTAAAAATATCTCAATCTTTTCTCTTAGTGTACCCTTTTTAATGAAACCTTATTTATTTTTAAACAGAATACTATGATTTTTTTACAAAGCAAACTTTTGGCAATTAAATATTTTTATTAAATATTTCACAAGCGAATTGCGCATCTCTCCCATTTGTTTCTTTTTGCCAAATAGTAGCATGAGGCATGAGCATGGGCTTGGGCAAAACGCGCCTTATTAAATGAAGTTGTAGAAGATGAGATTTTGTGGCTGGCATAAACTGTGCGCTTATTGTTGAGACACTTGGCAGTCACTTGCTGCGCTGCTTGTCAGTCGCTCGTTTTGTGTCTCATCTGTCAGCACCTTGGGGCCGTGGCAGGGTTAGCAGGACATGCAGGACATGCTACAAGTACTTGGCGTACTCGGACTCCTCGCATGGAGTCTGTAACGCTGATTTGCGTTTTGGATTTGCATATGAATTCTCATCATGAAGTTTGATGTAGATGATGTTGTTGCTGTTGCTGTTGCTGTTGTTGTTGTTGCTGTTGCTGACGACATTGCACTGCACAGTTAACTGAAATCTATGGCACATGGTTAGCCCAAACCCAACTCTACCCACACCACCTATTTCCACCCTATTACACTTGACCAGCAAGGCATTAGGCATACGCCGTGCCGTGTGTGCGTGCCGTCGTTCTGAGCTTGCGAAAATATCATCACGCTTTAGGCGTGAACAGACAGCAGCAGCAGCAACAGCAGCAGCAGCAACAACAGTAGCAACAACAGCATCAGCTAGACAATCGGGTGTTGGGTCTCTGGCACGAGCCAAAATGCAATGTTGCAGCAACAGCCATGCGATCAACTGCACTTTGTGCCTCATCTGCCGCTCTACGTGTTTGTAGGTGCGTGTGTGTGCGTGTATGTAAAGCTGTTCCCATTTCACACGCCTCTTTATCATAATGCGCTGCTTTTGCCCTAGTCTGAGCGTTTAACCCAAATTTTGTGCCTTAGACACCTTATTCTGTTTTCCTTTAATACTTGACTTGATTTTTAATGAAACAATCAGCTCCATAATTTGCGGGTATCAGGATATCAGGAAATATTTATATAATATATATATATATATAGTTAACTTTTGTCCATGTTTCAAATACAAATTTGATCACTCTGAGATATGTGTATAATTTTAATGAAGATAATTACCTTTTGAAATATTTTAGAAAGAAAACTTTTTGTTAAAAAAATAAAATGTTTGTCATTTTTAGGTGGATATCTATCTGGGCTACCTTAAATTTTTTAAACTGCAATTCGTTCTCTATTTTTAATATATTGCTTTCGAAAATAAAAAGAAAAGTCTAAATTATTTTAAAAAAAAGAGTAAAAATAAATATTTTTTTAAATAATAAACAAAGTTATAATAAGCAAGAAAAAATTTTAAATATTTAACTTTCCATATTTAATTTTTGTATTCATCCTAAAAATGTGAATTTAGTCATATAATAATAATAATTATTTTCATTAATTAATTCATAAAGCAAAAAAAAAAAAAAATCAATCTAGGAAATTAAAAAAAAAAAGTAAATAAAAAATAAATAAATAAATAAAAACAAATTTTTTCATATTATTTAAAAATGTCAAAAAATTCAAAATAATATAAAAATCAATTTTTTTTAAATGAAATAAAAATAAATAAAAATTAACTATATAATTTAAGAAATCTCACAAAAAATAAAAATATATAAAATATAAAAAATTTATTTTAGGAAATTAAAAAAAAAATATTAAAAAAACATAAATTATTTAAAACTTTTAAAATTGCTTAGCCAATTTAAAACATATAAAAAATATAACACATTTTCTTTTCTCATTTATGAGTTCTTTCAAGTAAACCCTCTTCAACTTGTTATTTTATTCTTCTCGCCAACAAATCAACACCAACTTTTACACTATTCATAGCTATTGCCAGCAAGTCCTGCCACGCCCTACGCACACAATTAAAAAAATAAAAGTAAATACAAAAAATAGAAAAAACACCGCCTTCTTGCTGCCAACACATTTGCCTACTTGGCTCTTCGCACACACACATTTTACGCATTTGCATTTGCATTTGCCAGTGCGGCCTGACGCCCTGCCCCGCCCTTCCCTGTCCAGCCCCTCCTCGCCTAATGCATTGACTAACGGCACATTATGCGTACGCGCCGTATGAGTGATTTGTTGCAACAGCAACAGCAACAACAACAGCGAAAAAAGAAAAATGAAAATGAATAGCAAAAACTCGCTTTAGCCACGTAAAAATAAAATGCAATTTTTGTTGCTGTCAGTCGTTAAAATTATTGCAAGAGCGCGCCCGAAAGTGGGTGGCATTAACTGGCCCCCTCAACCACCCACACACACCCACCCACACACACTCACACTCTCAATGGGTGTGTGTGTGTGTGTGTGTTTGTGTTGGTCGGCATTAATTGTGATGTCTGGCGTGGTCGGACGCTGAGGCTGATGAGTAAGTAGATTTCCTTGTATGCAGCTGCCTGACCAGAACCCCCCGTCCACCCCCACCCCAAACTTTATGCTGTTGTTGTTGTTGTTGTTGTGGCTGTTGCCTACTTTTTGCACGCACTGTGGACTGAGTTATATGCGACTCGCGGCTTCTGCTCCTTTTTTTCTTTTTTCTCTGTTGCGCCCACTTTTTTTTCCAGCCTTACCTCATTGATAATAATACCACCCCCTGGAGCCGCGCCTCGCGCCTCGCTTGGCATCGGCTGCAGTCGCGTGGCAGTGCGCTTCGTTTGTGCGTTGCACGCGGCGTATGCGTAATATTTTTAAATACACACGCACACACACAGGAGACACACACAGAGGCAGTGATTGAATAGGGGCATCGTCCAGTGAGAGAGTCGTGTTGTGCGTGCAGCGCGAAAAAAGGACCAAAAAAGCTCCGCCTTAAAAATATGCGCGCACCAATTGCCATTTGTGTCTCGTATGTATTTTTTCTCTCTTTTTTGCACGCACAACGGCCCCCAAATGTGTGCGGCCTATATGTTGCACACAGTCGCTGTAAATGCAACAACAGCAGCAGCAACAGCAGCAGCAGCAACAAGAGTGGAAAATAAAAAGCTGCAGCTGACAAATGAAAAGTGCAAAAAGTGCGTAAAAATTGCAGACAACTCGCTCTGTCTGGAGCGCTTGTTGCTGCCTCTGCCGTTGTTGTTGTTGTGTTTTTTCTCCTTTTTTGTTGGCCAAGCTACGTTACTGGTCCATGGACCTTGGCCAAAACATATGGCAACAAAAACTTCACATACTTGTAGGCGTACTTCTTTTTTTTACTACCCTCGAGTTTTTTACGCACCTCTCGCACAACAGCTGGTGGCCAGTAGAGAGGGTTGTGAATGGGCGGTGGGTGGGGAATAGGGTAGGTGTTGCGGACTGCGGTTAAGTGGCCAAGCGAGGAGCCGTGCAAAGTTGTTGCGGTTACGAAGGAAATGGGCCTCAATGTCTGACAATATTATGTTTCAATTTCTGTTTTGGAAGGGTGGAAAGTTCACATTGATACATGTATACAAACATACATACTATATATACCTACATATAAACATACATACATACATACTATATATGTACATATATAAATATATTAATATAAATGAGAAGGCGGGGAGGGGGTGTGGAGTTCATCTCAGTGTGTGTGACGCGAAATTTGACTTGATGATTGAAATATTAATAATGTCTCCGGGGAGGAAACATATTAAGTTGCGTATTTATGCGCATAACAGCCAAATGAAATATGTCTTTGATTTTTATAATGAGCTCAGCTATTTTACAGAAATGCGAATTGTTAAGGAATGAAGTATTAAATAATAATAATAGTGCCTAAATGTGAAAGATAGTTGATATAAATGGCAGGAAAATCGATTGATATTCGGAAGCAAGCAGGATAACATTAGAAGGGTAGCAAAACCTGTCAGCTTAGCTAATGAATTAGTTTCATTATAAAACAATACAAATGTGGGTAAATCATGTAGAGAAATTCACAATATACGAATTTCTAGCAGTTATGAAGGCTACAAGAAGTTGACTTTAGTTTTATAATTTATTTAATAAATAAAAAATATATGAAATAAAAAAGAATCGAAAAAAATATATGAAATTAAAACTATATAAAAAAATATACCTATAAATATAAAATCGATTTAAATTTAAAATTAAATATATTAAATACAACTTGGCTTTCAGCAAATAAAATGCTTAGTTTAAAATAAATAAATAAAATACGTAATTAATATAAAATAAAAAAATAATATATGTACACATATAAAACAGAATTGAAAATAAAATTATTTGGAAAATATATATGAAAAACTTAAAATTTAATAAAAAGTTTATATATTATATAAAATAGAATTTTCTCTATAAAAAAATATTTAAAATCAAAATTTATAATCAAATTATAAACTACCTATATAATACATATATAAAATAATTAATTATCGCTTTTAGTGAAAATATATTTAAATTTTTAATTTTATATATTATTATATACTCTAGTTTACATATTTACAAGCCTACAAACATGATTCAATTAAAATAGATAAATAATTTGAAAGCTATTTTCTAAAATACCAAACATTTCACAAATCTGTTCAACTATACGCTGTAAGCTACATTAATAGCAAAATTTTCCATCCTTCTAATTATCCGCTCTAATCACAAAGAAATACCCTTTTGCTTAGCTTAATCTTATGCATCTAGTTTTGCACCTAAATGTCAGTCCATACACTAGTCATGGCAAGTGCACATTGCACATACGCCACGTCTGCGTCATTATCATTTTTTTTCTTTTTCGCTTCGCTTTTCTTTTTTATAAGCGCACAACCCACGCACAAACACCAGGCAAAGCTCCTATTCTGGGAAATTTTGCTGCTGCCGTTGCTGCAGCTGTTTGTTGCATTGTCCAAGGCAACTAAAAAGCGTTTTCGTTGGCGTTGGCGTTGTATGCACACACACGCCCTTTCTAAATGTGTTTGTGTGTGGGAGTGGATGTATGTGTGCTTGTAGTTTTCTACTCATTTTTATTATTTTTTATACTTGCCGCCAAGCGGAAAATGGACAAAGTGCAACAACAATTGGCGGCAAAAAAATGCCGCACCAATGAAAATCAACAAGAAAGGGATAGCAAATTGCATAAACCTATAACTAAATGCTCTTATGAAATGCTAAACAAAATTTATATAAATTATATATGTTAAATAAACGAAAGTTTTGTAATATAATAATCAAAAATGAAGATAAAAAATGAACAATAATAAATACAAATATAGCTTCAAAAATAAAAAAAAAATATATATATATGTATATATTTGAAAGATGATATTTAATAATTTGTTTAAGCAAATTGATTGTAAATTTATTGTAAAAACTTTTGTGAGAAAAAAATATATAAACAGGGTAAACTTAAAATAAAAATTTTAAAATAAAAAAAATTAAAATAGTATTAAAGCAATATTTATAAATGATAAATAGTGAACAAAATTTAATGCTGACAAATAATTAATTATGGGCTTTTTCATAAATATTTAATTATTTTAAATAATTCATTCATAAAAATATATTTAAAAAATTATTAAAAAATTAAGATCTACAATTTTTTTTAATTTAAAAAATTTAAAAATTTTTCTAAATTTATTACAAAAATAAAAAAATATATTAGAGAACCTTTAAAAAATATATACACATATGTATAGAAATGATACCAAGTTAAAAGTAAAAAGTAAAAAAATAAATAAATAAGAAATAAAAATAATAAAAATAAGAATGATTAAAATTTTTAAAAAGATAATTTAATTTATTAATAATAATATATAATTTTAATTTTAATTTTATTAATAATAATATATAAATAATAAATTTGAATTATTTAGTTACAAAAATTGATGTTTATATCTTAGATTTAAATTCATTCTTAATCACAAACAAGCTTAAATAGTTTCAATTCTCTCACATAGAGTAGTCGCTAAAAACCCGAAATGTGCAGCATAAAAGGGACGGTTTAGTGTGCACAACTAGGCCCTCTATGTAGTATCCAAATCCACACAGCTAGCCCCACTACCCAGTGCCCCATTCCATATGGTGCCTATGCACGCCTGTCCCACTATATGCAGCCCTTCCCCCTCCCATACAGTCCCTATGCATCCTGCACCGCGTTTCACTTTGCATTTGATAGCATTGATGATGTTTTGGTTTACCATTTTTGACCCAAACGTCGGTCCATAGGCTGCAGTTTATGCAGGCAAATGCTCCCATACAGGGCCGACTACCCCCTAGAAAAATAATATAAAAAACTGCAAATATTTATATAAAAGGGCAAGCCACCCACCAAATACCGAACACCCACCCCACTCGCTAATGTATATATTTTCAATACTTTTTTTCTATTTGCCAAAACAGCACGTGAGCAGCTAGCTTAAGTCGGGCGTGTAATTGTTTCAGCGTCGCATACTTTTGGGCGGCACTGTAACTAACTATATGCCACTCAATCACACAACAACAATAAGTGAGGGAAGGTGAAGCTCTCTCTCCCTCTATCTCTCTCTCCATCTCTCTCTCTCTCCATCTCTCCTTCTCTCGTCCACTCTCTCTTTCCTCTTTTTAGCTGGCACGCGAATATTATTTGTTCGGCTCCCCCAATAAAGAATGCAAAAGTTGTTTGCTGTTGTTCCACTCGTGTTTGGCGGCGTTTCGCATTTGAGTCCAACTAGGCAACGCCTGCAGCGCGTTTAGCCTTTGCTTTCGAGTGTACCGCACCTTGTCTGGCTGATTAGTTTATGATGTGGTCGGGCCAGACAGCGATGGGGGTGTAGGTTTATGGGCTTTCGACTGGGATTGGATTGCATTTTTATGTTTCGAGTTGAAGGTTCCTTTAGTTAGTTTCTGTTATCCTTTTTTATTTTGTTTTGCTGTCGACCACATGCAAAGTTCACTCGCTAATTTGAGTGGACGAGGGCGAGGGACGAGGGTGAGGGAGTTGTAGTAAATGTCTGTTTTGTCAAGGAAGTTGTTAAGTGTTTAACATAATTTCAAGGCTATAAATTATATAGTACTTCTATGTTTAACAATTGTAAGGCTAGTTTCTGTCGCTTTTTATTATTATTTTATTATAGTAGAAGAAATTTATTTTCTAGTTATCATCAATTTTCTAATTACTAACTCTTATCTATTGCTACATTAGAAGTGTTTTTCGCTTTGACATTGAAGATGATTGAAAATGCCTTAATGCTGTGCCGAAGTTCACTTGATGTCGCCAAGAGGATATTCGTAATCGAAAAACTATAGATATAAAGCTAAAAAGTCATAATAATAAAAACTAAACAATAATGTCGTTAATAATTAATTATTTATTAATAATTATAAATATAAGAGTTGAAGTTTAAGTAATTTAGACGTTTGCTTTCCTACTGAATATCCTGTTGTAGAGATTTACTGCATCAAGACGCAACTGCTGAATCCTTAAGTATTTACATCACAAGTTTGCTAACGTAATCCTTTTTGGTGGCAGTTTTACTTGTCGAAAAGGTGTTAGAAAAGGACAAGGACAGGACGCTGTGAATATTCACAGTACGAGAAACGAAGTCTTATAAAATAAAATGTGCAGCACACCTAGAGAGGAGCTCAGCTATGTACTTTTTAAGTACTTAGATATCATTGGGGTCCCCACAATTTTCTAAATGATTAAAATCCTTATCACTTGAGTGTCCTTCGTTTGATGATTCCTCTTGAACTGCGCTTTACATTTTATAAATATTTGTTCAACAATTTTTCCATAAATTTTCACTTTTACAAGTTACTGTTATTGATATTCTCTTGCCACTTTTTATTTACCTTTGCCGTTTATATCTCTGTAAATATATCATTTGTGAACTCGCATATTTTCAACGCTTTCATCGGCCCTTTGTAGCTGTCTACCTATGCATATTTTTTTCGCTGAACCATTGACCCTCTAAATCCCACTCGATGCATACGATTTTCTCTCCCTCTCTCTGTCCCTCCCCCCGCCCCCCCCTTCCTCACTCCCAGCACTCTTTAACTCTTGCGCTTTGCTAATGGCTGTTAACATGACTGCCAACTAATTTGACATTGCCCACCACCCGTAAATATATATACATATATTTATATATACTATATATATATACTCTATGTATATATATTCAAATATATATATATATTAAAATCTATTTTGTTTATTTCAATTTTTTTACTGTTGTTTTTTGACTGGCCCCGTAGAAAAATGTTTTGCCCATCCGCGGATAACGCCTGAGAGCAAATTTTTTTTTTTGTAATTGCTTTGACCGACGCTCGCATTTTGGTGCTCACATCCCAGTTGGAGGCAATTGTAAATGGGGCTACATGTTTTACTATATATATATGCATATATGTTAGCATATACAATATATATTATAGTTATATATATATAGATATATATATATACATGCATATAATGCACTTAGAGACTGCAACTGCATTCGAATGACGCAGTGCTGAGCTGAACTGAGCAAACTGAAATGGAAAACATGCATATGGATATGCTGTTGGGTAAATATTTATGTGCATATTGATGCCCTGGAAGCAGTGCCCAAAAATGATATTTGATTGAGCTAGCTGTATGAAAATAGTTGACTTTTTGCTTAAACTACCTTTGTCTAAGCAAAAGTGGGGGATGTAACATGGAATTTAGCATAATGGCAAACACAAAAGATGCACAAGGAATGAAAAAATTTGAGCAAATGTGAAGGCTGGAAAGAAAGACTTAGAGGAAATGGAGAGAGTTTGTAACTGTTGACTTAGAGGGATATAACCTCAAGAGATATGACTAAAAAATTCTAGACTTAGAATTGATATACAACATATTGAATTGATGAAATTAGACTGGAAAGAAATACTACGAACAAGTTGAGAAAGTTGATAGCAACTATGAACAATGCTGATAAGCATAAAACTTGAAAATATATTAGAATAAATTCTTGACTTAATTTAACAGAAATGCAGCAGAAGTCTGGAGATGTCTGAAGATGGCAAAATCAAGAGCAAATTGAAATGTTGTTGAGAGTGTAAATGCTAAAACAAACTCTCTCCAATCCTAAAATGGAATTTAGCATAATGTTAAAAAAATCAAAGACATAAGATAAACAGGGAATATACAAGGGGGGAACTAGGGACTTAACAGCCAATAGACTGAAAGGCTAAAGGAAAGTTGAGAGTATGAGCAACTATGACAACAACAGCAAAAATGGAACCTCAAGAAATATGTAAAAAAAAATCATGACTTTGATCAAAAAATGTGCAATAGATGCCTTATTGGAAACGTATATGGAGATTTAAAGAAAATTGAAATGTAAAATTTTTAAAAATTTAAATATGGCTAAGATTTGAAATAACTAAGCCAAGCCACATTTTTACAAAGAGACACTACAATGAATAATCAAAGACTGCTCTGATTTTATGTTATTATTCCAAAAAAAAATAATAATAATAAAAACATGCAATATTGCACACACTCAATTTCCCACAGAAAATCCTAATCATTCCCCACTTTTTCTACCATTTTACTTAACACTCAAATACTCCCCAGTTGACCATGGCCCAATAAATTGTCGATGGTACTGAAAAATATAAGTCAAATACTTTTTGCTTCTTGGTTGCTCCTAAAACAACTCAAGTAAATATTTATTTGATTGCATTCTCAATTTGAGCTGAAACTGTACACACTCTATATGCACATATATAGACCTCTATATATATGTGTGTGTGTGTGTGTGTATAAATATGTATGTATATATCTATCATTTGATATTGTCTTGAGCAATTTCTTTTAATTTCTTCAGCACGATTGCGTAGTTAAGTTTTCGAATTCTCATTAGACTAAGTTGCCAGCCCACAGACACACACACACACACGTTCACACACACACACACACACACATACATAGAGAGATATCTGAAGAGCTAGACCGACTCTGACAGACATCAGGGCTGCACCGCAATTCCCCTCCGTTCCACCCCCTTGGGCTGCTCTCAAAAGCAGTCAACCCCCGAAAAAACCCCACAGCCCAGCCAGCCAGCCCCCTGCCAATACCGTAACCACAAAAACTTTGCAGCTTTCCCAAGACTGAGATGGCAATACGTAGCTTGAGCTTGAGACAAAAACTAATGCATATGTTTAGGCATTTTAATTTATATACGACAACCCACACACACACACACACATACACAGGCAGGCAGGCAGGCAGATACTCAGACAGGCAGACAACTTCTAAGAAAGCTCACACATGCACACGAACTAACCCCACCCCTGGCAGCAAACTCTCCCTCCCCCACCCCCTCCCCCACCCCCTTCAATGGCTGGCTGCTGCCGGCGTCGTTGATAAAAGCAACTTCCATTTCATTTAAACTACAATTTTCTTGACAGCGCACAGAGGCAGCCGCTTCAGCTTCAGCTTCAGCTTCAGTTTAGTGTGGTTGGGGGCTGTGTAGTTGGAGGCCGGATGGTTGGGGGGGGGGGGGGGGGGCTGGGAACTGGCTTGGTTCGTTTTGGGCTAGGGGTTGGCAACCCTTTCACGCACTTATGAGTTAAACGCAAATTTTCTTAGCTGCCTTTTAGGCGCTGCGTCTCTGAGTCTGCACAAATATGTCATCGGCAGTTGGCAGGCACAAGCACCACACGCTTCAAACACACACACACACACACACGCACACTCATTCTCTATCTCCCTCTCTCTCTCTCTCTCTCTCTTGGTAATTCATTATGCGTGTGCTTAGAGGCTTTTGCCGCATTGTAGTTGTAGTTGGAGTCTGTTGCCTGCTTTTAGGCGCAGCAGACAACAATAACAAACATATATGCCCAAAAATTGAAACCTTTTACCCCCATCACTGCCCCCACCTCCTTCCCCCACCCCTTTTCCTTCGTCCTTCCGCCTTGCTTTGCATTGAACTTGTATTTCTCAGCGAACGTTTCTAATTCAAGTCTTTGGCTTTCCTTGCAAGATGCCACAGAGCCCGCATATTTCAGTTATTAGGCATGACAAGCAGCTACACTCGTGTGTGTGTGTGTGTGTGTGTGGAGGAGCTGCTGTGAAAGGGTTACAATTTGTCTAGCAAAAACTTCAAAAGCGAATGCGTTGCGAGGCTCGCAACTCTATGAGAAATAAATGCTCGGATTTATGTCTAACTCTGTGTGTGTGTGTCTTGCAGGTGTTACTCATACGCCTAGTGGGCTGACAGCATACAACAAATTGCTTAGCACATCGCGTAGCCTGCCCGCCCCCTGCCCCGTCTGCTGTCAAAGTCAAGGTTGCCCTAGGAGCAGCTCAGCAGCTTAAGTCAATGCCAGCCTCCAAAGTTGAGCCAAACTCCTAAGCCAAAAACTTGTACATAGCCCAGGCACACACAGCTCCCTCTCTCTCTCTCTATATATATATACATATAAATTTCTTTATATATATATCTTTGTCTGTATGTATTGACTTGGTCCAAGCTGTGCGCCTGTTAAGACTCCCGGCGGAGTTGCTCAACTTCACAAAAATGTCAGTCGTTTGGTTCCTTTTGCTAGATTTAACCCCAGTCCTCTTGTGCAGCTGTCCAGCCAGCTCTCGTCCATTGACTTTGTCCAAGCTATCCAAGCAGCCCCAACTCTAACCCCAGCCCCACCTCCATTGGCAATCCCATTTTAACTCCCCAGTTGCTTTTCTTGTACCGTTTTAATTAATGGAAAATTTGTACGTTTTCTTCTTATTCATGTGGTCGTTTCTTCAATGCCTCAAGCAAAGGGTAACTTGAACTAAAAGAAATTGCCAGCTAGCATTGAATACGTAGCTTAACCTAAACTCCCACAAAAAAGAAATGCCAACACCCCCATTCCCCCCCTCCCCTCCCTCATCCCTTTCAGACACTCCTTCCTTCCGCCCCTTTACTGTCCAAGTACAAGTCCATGTCCAAGCCCAACTAGTTTGGCCTCTCATGTTGCGCATCTTCGACTCCTCTGTTGGCCATTTTCGTTTGACAGTGGACAAGATCCAAATTGCCATTTGGTTTCCTTTTGGTTTGATTAGAAAATTGACTTGGGAGTTGTTGCTTTAAGTAAGTTGCATCACTTTTTATTAGGTAACAGCTGCGTTTTTTTTTTTTTACAGAAGTAAGGAAGTCTTTTGTTTCATTAGCTGCATAGAAAACAAGAGAAAGAAAAAGAAACTAGGGGAAAATAAAATTCTTTAGTTAAGAGTTGCGTAAGGAATCCTTTGAAAATACAATAAAAATTCGTATATATCAAGAGAAAGTTACTTAAGGTAGTCTTTGCATGACTCAACTGATTCCTTAGCGTAAATTTTATGAGTTAATCAGTAATACCTTTATCAGGAAGAAATCATCACTAATAATTCTCTTCAGAAACGTACTTTAAACTGCAAATAGGTTAAATTTTTTACTTATTTTATTTTATAAGTACGAACATTAAGCTTAGCTAGGAGCTAGGAGATCGATCTTACGGAAAGCGATCATAGGAAGATAAAAAATCCCGCTCTCACAACTTTAACGCCAACTGCTGCTCTTTGAAGTGTTAATCGCTTTTAATATATAATAATTTACAATTCAAACTATTTCATATAACACCAAATTAATATTATTTAAAAGAACTTGAAATATGATTTATTATATTAAGACAAACATTTAAATTCTTTTTTATCATTTTAATGTTTTGTATGTTTTTATTTTATTTAAATTAAATTAAATTAATTTAATTTTTTTATATATATATATTTCTAATTTTTAATTAACTTAATAAATTTAAAGTTTGTTTACTCTAATTAAATTGTCATATTTAATAATCGTATTAAAAATTACAATTCTTGTCATCGAACGACATTCACTAGACTGCTTAAAGCATTGTTTTGATATTTCAAATTGTTTTTCTTTGAAAAAAAAATCCTTAGCTTAAAGCTTAGCCGATTTTTGAAAGAAATTTCTATGCCTTAGACCTAAGCGGCTTTGATTATTTGTACTTTTTATAAGAATTATCAGCATAAACTTTCTTTAGGCAAATACTTCAAACTGCCTTTTCACACATGGTATATTTGTTTTATTAGGAATGAACATTCCTGATTCAGATTTTATATACCCAAACTGAATGAAGCTTTATTGACTCATTTAAGACCTAATTCAAACTCAAACTTCTTGCAGCAAATTAACTGGTCAATAAGGTTGCTAAGAGTATAAATAAAAAAAAATATTAAACACTAATATTCTTGTAATTTATAATAGCATTACTTCAAGTTTTTTTATTTTTATATTTGAGGTTTTATTTATATAATATAATTTAGTTTTATTTTGAAAGAAATTTCTTAACTTTGACATTCTATACCTTCGCTGATTACTGACTGTAACTTCCATGCCTTAGACCAACGTCAAACTGATTTCAGTGCATAGGAAAAAAATACCTTATGTACACACCTTTCCTGCTTAGCATAATCAGACTCTTTGACTTCGCTGTGATGCGTTGCTCCAACTGAATGTTAATTAGGAGCCATGTTCAAACTTCATTTTCATTTGGACTGCCTGCTACACGAGTCTCTGCAACCTTTTTTTTCCTATGCAAGGCTTCAACTTCATTTGTGTTGGCAGCTGAACCCCCTACGAAGCAGCATCGAGCATCGGACATGCGGGCAACCACTGTCCTGCAACCGCAACCGAAGAAGGAGAGAGAATTAGTAGATAGATAGAGGGAGAGAGGGAGCGAGAAAAAGAGGGTGTGAACTGAGACGTAGCCAACGTCTTGGAGTCGAACGAAATGTTTCATTAGAGCCATGTTGGCCACAAATAACAGAGACTCCAAACGTACCCCAAAAACTTGCCGTTAGACACCAGTCCTGCCCACCCCTGACCACCCCTGCCCACCTCTACCCTACCCTCTAACCCTCTCTCGAATCCTGGCAACTAATTTGCAGCACAGCATAAAAGGCAAGAAAAGAAAAAGAAGAAAACATCAATCCGTCGGATAAAAAAAGAAACCCCGACTCGACTTTCATCTTGGGCAAGAAAAAGTTTACTGCACAGGGGCAGGCGAAGTCGAAGTCGAAGGCGAGAGGGGGCGTTGGTTCTTTGACGCTTTTTGCGCATACTTTTGAATGGTCTAACGAGCTTTGGGGTCTGTCGAGTAGCAACCTCGACTAATCATTGGGATTTTGGTATATCGAACGCTGTCCCAAAAAACTTTGTTGTGCGGTCATTGAAAGTTCTCCAAAATTGAACTTGTGCTCAGTCCGACATTCCTTAACCAGAACCCAACTTCTGCTCTTATTCTATAGGAAACCATACCAGCAGCACCGGCCACAAGCACCGACACCAGCAGCCTGGTTGGTGTAGGAGGAGGCGGAGGCGGCGGCGGCGGCGGTGGCGGTGGTGGCGGCGTTGGAAGTGGTGCCTGTGGTGCCGGCAGCGGACTGGTTGATATTGCCAGCAGCCTGGGCGGTGGCGGCGGTGGAGGTGGCATAACCAGCGAGTCGGAGGCCTACGCGGGCCTCATGAAGGATGCGGACAAACTGAAACTAATGCTGCTCGCCTGGAACTACCAGAACTCGACGGCTGTGCGCAACGGCACCGAGGGACCCGACCTCAGTGTTGTGGGCGGCCTTTGGGCGCAATATCAGAATGCTTTGGCCCAAAATGCGGCGGCGGTTGCAGCGGCCAACAGCAAAATGGACAGCTCGCTGTCGCCGGTGCCCAGGCAGGATGCGCCGTCGCCCATGGAGGCGCAGGACGAGACGAATTCGTCCGACCAGAAGGAGGAGGATGAGGTTTCCGAGGATGACTCTGATGACAAACTGGATGAGAAGCTGGCCACTCCACACGATCCTGAGCGCCTCAAGGCCTTCAATGTGAGTAATGTGCGAGAGTAAGAGAGAGAGAGGGCGAGGGAGAGAGAGCGCGTCTCATCTCTCTCTCTCTCATGTCGAATGTAAAGCGAACGTTGCCAATGATGCCAATTGAAAGGGCCTGAGAACCCATCGAATTTCGTAAATAATACTCATGCTCCTCTCCGCTTGCCTTGCAGATGTTCGTGCGTTTGTTCGTGGACGAGAATCTGGATCGCATCATACCCATCTCGAAGCAGCCAAAGGAAAAGATTCAAGCCATCATCGATTCGTGCGCTCGACAATTTCCCGAGTTCAGCGATCGTTCCCGCAAACGCATTCGCACCTATCTCAAGTCCTGTCGTCGCAACAAGAAGACACGAGACGGCTGGGAGAATACGGTAAGTGGATGCAATGAGATAATTAAGATAAGATGATAGATTTTGTATGAATTGTTAACTAAATATCACGCATAGCACTTCATACTAAGTTATTATATAGGTAGAGATTTATTTGAACAACGTACTCTAACTGTGCCTACAGTTCCACGTCGTTACCCATTGAAGATGAGCCTTATAATCATTTCTATTTGTAGTTTTTTCTTTAGAATATGACGAAGATGACGATCTTTATAATCATAAATATTTTAGTAGTTTTTTTCTATAAACGAAAATATATATATATGAATACTGAACAAAACATAAAAATGTACAGCCTTTAAAATTTAATTTAGTTGTTGCTCGAAGTCTCTTGCGATCTTGCAAACATGCTTCATTTTAAAGTTTTCTCCAATCCAGTCCATCAGGTATTGATAGGAAAACAAAAACAAATGAAATAGTAAAACAATTTAAAATAGTTTCATCAACAATTACATCATGTCTAAAAAACAAATAGTTTATTCTGCAGACATCCTCTTCTAGTAAACTGAAAAGTTAAATAAAAATAAACTGAAAAGTTAAGTAAAAATCTCGACAAATCTGTGTAATTCGTAAAAAATGCTGATCCCTTTTCGGGATTCCCTGTACTAACATTTAATATGCATCAATTAAATCTCCGACATGCATATATAGTACATCAAAGTATGCATAACAAAAATTTAGATAATGCTAACAATGAATATACTTATGTTTGCATATAATAATTAGTGTGATCTGCTTTTGGCATATTGGAGTCGCTTGATATTCAAATTGCTTATTTAAAAAGCTCCTGGATGACTTAATGCTGTTGTTTATTTTAATGTATTTATCTTACTCTTTGAGATCTTTTTACTTCCGCTTACTCTCTCAGCTGCGGATTGGTTTGATTTCGGTCTCTCTTCAGTTTATCAAAGACTTATAAACATCCAACTCTTATACTAGCATAGCTCGAAAGCTGTAGAGTCGACTCAATAAATATGTTTAGAGATTATAGATTTTCGACTCAATAAATATGTTTAGAGATTATATATTTTCGTATAGTAACCACAGATTACAACAAATTCTTGCTTATATAAATCAAAGATTTCAAGAGATTAACTAAGGTCTCTGATAGTTTCTTCGGATCAATATCTAAAATTTATAAAATACATATTTATAAAATACACATTTCTTTTTCTTTTTTTTGTTGCAGACTCGACCAACGCCCGCTCACCTGACCTCCGTGCAGGCGGAGCAAATCCTGGCTATCGCCTGTGAGAATGAATCGATGAACGCGAAGCGTATGCGCATTGGCCTGGAGCCCATCACCCATGCGGTGCCGGCGCCGGGCAGCGTTGTGGCCGCCGCAGCGGCTGCCGCAGCGGTGGCCGGCACCAGCACCACATCCGCAAGCAATGCGGCGACCGTCACCTGCACCGCAGCCGACGCGGCTGGGCTGAGCAGCGTGGCCGCCGCAGCGCTGCCCTTTGTGAGCGCCGTCGGCTTTGCGCGCTCCACGCCCAACTCGGAGCATGCGGACGGCGCGTTCGGCGGGGCAGCGAATATAGCGGGCGGCGGCAGTGCAGGCGGCAACAGCACCAGCGGTGCAGCTGGCGGCGGCACAGGTGGCATGAGCTCGGCGCGCAGCTCTCCGCTGGCACTCAGCTCGAATGCGAGCGTTGGCGGCGCCAGCGTCACGGGCCTGGCGCTCGCCAACGGCGCCGCTGGGGCATCGAACGGCGCCGGCCTGCCCTCCAGCAGCCCCTATACCACGGACTTCAGCTCGCCCTCGGCGGCCTCGCCTTTCGTCGCAGCTGCAGCGGCAGCGGCCGTCGCAGCCGGCCGTGCGCCCAGCTATCCAGGCTACTTTCCGGGCGTCGCCGGCCTGGGTAATGGTAAGTAAACATCTACGAGCACGGCGCTTAAATGACTGCTACTTTGACTAAATGAGCAGAGCTTTTGAAGTTTATTAATTAATATTATTTTAAATGAAGTGGAAGAGGGAAAGGAAAAAAGAAAAAGAGTAGAGTACCAAGAATTTAAGTTTTAACTGTTACGTAAACTTTAAAAAGCAAAGGGAATGCTTGGAAATCTATTGTTATACATTTCAAAGTTCTTGAATATACAATAAACTTAAAGTTTTTATTAACAAGTTATGTATATGGAAAAAAAAAACATAAAAAAATTAATAAAAATTATTTAAATCTGCACATATGGAAAGCTTCTACAAATCACAAAATTTGTTATAAATATCTCAAAATGTTTCAGCAAGTCGCTGAAAGCTCTAATATATATATTATTGTTAAGTTATATTAAATTATTAATACCAAATAAAGATGAATATAAATCTTTGAGAAATTAGAAAGCAAAGAGATGCATGAAAAAGCAGCCCAAGAGTAAAAGTAAAAGCATAAAATCAGTAGTAAACTTATCGTAAGCTATAAAATTAAGTTCAAGCCAAATGCTATAAAATAAACCATACTTTATGAATTATAGCAACAAGCTGAAAGAAGCATTAGAATAGAAGATAAAAGTAGATAATAACCTTAATGGTTTTCTATGCAAATTATTTTGGTTGCTTTAATCAATCAAGAAAGA
This sequence comes from Drosophila hamatofila, assembly GCA_035045345.1. Taxonomy (NCBI): domain Eukaryota; kingdom Metazoa; phylum Arthropoda; class Insecta; order Diptera; family Drosophilidae; genus Drosophila; species Drosophila hamatofila. The sequence continues at coordinate 13,017,776 of JAWNPA010000019.1, read as the reverse complement.
CCTTTAAAAGACTTTCAAGTCGAAGGTAAACACATATAATGAAAATTTGATGATTAAATAAACTTTGAAATTCACTCTTACAGAAAAGCTCTAGAAAAAGTCACAATCTGCTAGTCTGAGCTTAAACATAAATTTAAATCGATAGCCTTTATTCAGCTTTAAGCCAATCTCATTTTAATATAAGCAAAATTTATTAAATACTGAAATTCTCAAGCTTTAACAAAAATACTAACTTATTTAAACTTATTTCAATACTAACTTATTTTTCTCTTCCTCTTGCAGTCACGCCCACCGATCTCTCCATGAAGCCAACAACGCTGGGCGCTGGCAGCGGCCTTGCCAGCAGCATCAGCAGCAGCAACAACAACAACAACATCAACATCAACAGCAACACAGTCAGCGCTCAGCTGAGTGCCGCCAATCTGGCAACACTGAGCAATGCCAACAACAACAATGCCCTGGTCACAGCCACACAGCAGCTGCAGCAGTTGCAGCAGCAGCAACAGCAACAACAGCAGCAACAACAGCAGCAACAGCAGCAGCAACAGCAACAGCAGCAGCAGCAACAGCAACAACAGCAGCAACAACAACAGCAGCAGCAGCAACAGTTGTTCGCCGCTTCAGGCGATGCCAATTGCTCACGTGTGGCGCCCATCCTTCCACACAAGCTGAGCCCCAACGAGGTGACCGCCGCCCGTCAGGTGATCTCGGCGTACAGGGAGAGCGCCGCCTTTCTGCTGCGCACCGCCGACCAGGTGGAGCAGTTGCTGGTGCAGCAGCAGTAGGCGTGGCAGCAAGCATGGTAAGCGCCGCTCACTTTACTATCGGTGGTGGTGGTTGGTAGTTGGGGTGGTGCAGGTGGTTGATGGATGGATGGCGTTAGCCTTGGTGGGTCACTTTCCAGATTCAAGCGACGCGTAGCGCGCGTTTGGATTGTTCCTATATAAATTTAAATTTTAATTGAATTACACAGCAACAACAACAAGAACAACACACAGAAACTAAGCAAATTAGCAAGCAAACAAGCAAAACAAAAAAAAAAAAAACAAATAGTCAAAGCATAGATGCAAAAAACATATAATAAAAAAACAAAAAGAAGAAAAATCACAGAAAAAAAAACAAATAATAGTCAAAGTTCGTTTTCAACAAACATTTTAAGTGTTTTTTCCTCCAAACTACGTACAGCATATTACAAAATAGAATTAACGGTAAACAAAACAAAAATACCCAACAGCAGAAAAAATACCACAAATACCGAATACCAAAAACCAAATACAAATCAGTATATATTGCAATTTATCAAAGCAGCAAATTTAATTGTTTAATTGTTTTCTAATTCAAACGCTCGCGAAAAATAATTTCCACAAATTTTTAACTTAATAGTAAATTTAAAAAAATATATATACCTATATTTTTTAAATTTTTAAATATATTTTAAAATTATGAAAATATTTTAAAATTAATTTTTCTTTATTTACAACGAGTGCTTGAACTAGAAAACAATTGAAGCTCTTAAAACAAAAACGAAATAAAATAATTAAGAAATCAGCAACAAATTAACTAACTACAGTGTCTACTAAAAGTAAAACTACAATAGCCACGCCCAAAGCAAACACACACACCCACACACACAAAGATTTTGTTGAGATTTTAGAAAAGTAAAAAATTATGAAAACAAAAAATAAATCAATTTTTGACGCTCTACACAGAGCGGAAATTTCCGGCCCAGTTTCATGAGCGCGATTTGTTAAAAAATAAATATTTAAAAAAATACAAAAAAAAAATATAAATAAAATATTTTATTGTATGTAATTAAGTTGAAGTATTGTTGTAAATTTTAAGGCGTATCAGCAGAGAGAAAGAGTAAAAAAAAAACACATTTTAAGGCAACAAAACACGACAAACAAAACATTATTTAAAATATATGGGAAACTATGAGAAAACACAGGGTGATACTTTCAGAAATTAATGCAAAAACAAAAGAAAACAAAACAAAAAAAAAACTAAGCTAAAAATTAATAAAATGAAAACAAAAATGAAATATGTGTAAAAATATAAGGAAACAGGCATGGCGTAGACGTTGGTATATGTGTATTAAAAAAAAAACTAAAATTATAAATAAAAAAAAATGTATTTATATATTAAACTAAAAATAATTTTTAGCATTAGTTTTTTATGTTTTGAACTTTAGTTTTTGAGACAAAACTCTGACTTTACATTGCTGTTGACTTCTTGATTATTTTCTACAACTAATTAATTGATATATTAATTTATTTTTTAATATGCATATGAAATACGAGAATAAAATATTTAAATACAAAATAGCCATTAATGTTTTTTGCAACTATAAATGTGCATGTAAAAATAAAAATACAAGTAAACAAAAAAAAAACTCAACTCAAAATTAAATGAAAACCAAAAAAAAAAATTAAGATCCAGATGCAAAGCAAATTATAGAATTTAATAATATAAATCAAATACAAACAAAAAGAAAAGAAGAGTGGAAGGAAAAGGTATTTAATCAGCAAATAAATGAATATTAATTATACGAAACGAAGGGAATTCAGTTCAAGAAAAGAAAATGAACCGTAATTATAATAAAAAAAAAATAATGAAAATTTATTAATTATAATAATAATTATAATAATAATGGATTGGTATTTGCATAGTAAAGTAAACTAAACTAATTAAAAAGAAAGTCCGAAAGAAAAAAAAAACAAAAACCAAACCATTTTAAAAGTCGACTTAATAAAGAATTTATGAGAATTATATGTATATTAAAAAAGAACACCTGTTGCTATTTATTAAATATTTCTACTTCATCAAACTGTGTCAGTTAGCCGTGACACGCACCTTTAGCTCACTTTTAGTTCAATATGCTCAAAACTATTGCTAAAATTTAAGCAGTAGCTCTTCAACTGTCTTTAGCAATTTCTGTTGCTCTTAAACTATGCTGACCTCAACAGTAGCTCTTTAACTGTCGTAAGCATTCTTCAGTTTCTCAAACTATGCTTGTTGCTACTAGCTAGGGTTTAAGCAGCTGTTCTTAAACTGCCTTAATCATTTTTCAGTTGCTCTTAAGCTGTGATTGACCTCCCTAAAACCGCAGTGACTGTATTTAAAATTTTTGAGTAGCTCTCAAACTACGCTCTTACGAGAATACTGTTGCACAGCTTCGTTCAATGACAACAAAACTGTATAGACAAGTATGGCACAGTTAACACTCAACTGTATTTTGTATTCAAAAGCGCAGCACACAGTGACCTCACAACTGTGCAACTGCTGTAAATATAAAACTCGCATTTATATATATTTAATATTTATTTTTATATATTTATCATTTAAAACATATAACGCTTTGCATCGTCTTAATTAGATTTCTTAATTGTAAATAATTTTAGATTGGATTTCACGACCAAACAATAAATTAGATATGTATATAAAAACTGTCTTAACTTTAACCCATTTTCTTTTCTTTCCTCTTTTTTTGTCGCATTTTCTAACAAAACAATAACTTTTGTACACACATCTTTTAAAAATTTGTTCGGTTTTTCTCTTTCACTTAGATTAAACTATTTCTATTTTTAATGACTGTTTATGAAAGCGAAAGAAAAACAATTACAGAAAATACATCAATTGAAGCACCAAAACTTTTTGTTTTCTGCTTAATATTTCGTTGTTGTTGTTGTAGTTTTTTGTTGTTGCACCAATTTTGTAGAAGATCGCGATATTTGTGGCAAGATTTCACTAACAATTTGCTGTCATATTTTAACTATAATAAGAAATTTACCCCCCGAAATGTTTGGTCGACGCAACCAAAAACAAAAATTACGCAAAAAAACTTAATCGCCTAAGAGCTGCAACAGTTAAACCAATGCCCGCTGTCAAAGCGGGGCCGTAGTCGCAGACTGGAGCTACTCTACGCCAGCACACCGTCCAGTGCGTGAATGACACCGTTTGTGGCTGGTATGTTGGAGGTGACCATCTGGGCATCGTTCACCTTGATCTTGCCAGCCGAAGTCTTCTGCAGCACAACCGTCTTGCCCGTGTACAGCGAGTCCTTCACCTGGTAGAAGCGCATGCCGGCTGAGAAGAGTGCACCGGGCACAATGTGCTTCATGGCAAACTGTTCGGCCGCCTCCTTGTCCGTGTAGAGCTTCTCCAGCGTATCGGAGTCCAGTTCGTTAAAGCTCTTGTCCACCGGCGCAAAGACGGTGTACGTCTTGACACCTAAAATAGAAGTTTTTATTTAGTTTTCATTTTTATATTCAAAATATAAAGAATATATTTCTTACCCTTGCCCTGCAACTTCTCGGACATGCCCGATGTGTACAGAATCTTTAGGAAATTGGAGAAGCGACCCTCGCGATCCGATTGCAATGTCTGCAGCAAATCTCCCACTGGCAGCGGGAACATAACACGATCCACCGCATGCGCCACGCCCTGCGGTATCTTAATGTCCTTCTTGTTCAGCACAACCATTGCCCCATTGATGGTGGTGAGCTGAAATTTATAATGGAAATATATGTCAGTTCAATTTAATTGAAATGGATTTCTAATGAATGAAAAATTAGTATTTATTGAAATGATATTTTAATTTAGTTTAATTGAAATAAATTTCTAATGCATGAAAAGTGAATATTAAACATTATTTATGGCTATTATTATTAATTTAAACGGATAAACTGATTTTTAAAAATGAATATACGTAAAGCTATGGGAATTGTAAGGATAAATGAGTCTGTTGTCCTTCAGTCATATAGGTTAACTACTAAGTCTTTCAGTTTGAGCTGTAGACATAACATCAATCAGTCAACTAGCCTGAAAGTACATCAGTTTGTCAGTCAGTCAGTCAGTCATTCGTTCAGTAAATTTATCAGTCAGATTGTTTGTGTCTCATTACTTTGCTAGTCTGTCTTTCTCTTTATATGTCAATCGGTTGTCTAGTGTAGCTGTCTCTTTATATATCAGTCGGTCAGTCTGTCAATCATACAGCTATTAGTCAGCCTTTCTGTGTGAGTCTTTGGCTCTGTCCCTCTATCAGTCAGTCAGTCTGTCAATCATATTGTATAGCTATTGTAATCAAAAACTGATGCTTCGCTCTTACAGCTTTAGATATGTATTAACCATCAATCAATATGACCGCCAAAAGGTTTATTACTCAGCCTACTCTTTAGTCAGTTAGTAAGTTTGTCTGATGATTGATTGATTGACTGCAAGATGCGTCACACATAGCGCATAGGATGTTACAAATATCAAATGAACATCTCTTTCACTAGGCTCCTTGAATAGTGAATCAATCAATCAGTCTGTCAGTTTGTTTATTGGCAAATAATTTCAACTCAATTAGACACTCATCATTGTTAGCTCTTGTAGCTCTATGTAACACTCAGAAGTTCTCTTAATCTGTTGCTCCCAGAGATCGAAAATTAATTTCCACTCAATCACACAATAATAACTGTAAGCTCTTTCAACTCAATGTCCCAGTCTGGCATTCTCTCAATATTTAAATCCCACTGCTTGTCTAGCCTGTGTTCCATTCATGGCATTCCCAAACTCTTTATCCAAATTTAGGCTTACAGTGACATCATTCCACTCCTGATCGTGCATATTATACTGATTGACGCGCAGCTGTGTGCCCGCCAAGGACACGCCTGTCATCTCGTCCTGCAGCGTGGCAATCTCAAAGGCACCAGGAATGACATGATGCAACAGCAGCTGCAAAGGGAAATGGAAATCAATGTGAGTAAACAGAGGGATAACACATGAGCACCACTTACACCACTCAAGAGTCGAGGATTCGATTGGAACTTCTCCTCGGCACGCTCGGGTCCGCCGAGCTGGACGAGCAGATTCTTGAAGGCTTTGTCGGTGGGCACAAAGATGGTGTAGGGACCCGTCTCGTTAAGTATGCTGTCCAGGCCACTCTGGCGCAGATACTTGGCCATGGCAAAGAGTCCATTGCTCTTGAGTATCTGCAGCAGATCCTCACTGGGATTCGAGAGCACCGATGCACCACCCGTGGAGGCGGCCTTCTCAGTGTTCTCCGTCTCCTGCACCAAGGCATCGGCATATTGTGGTGGCGTCTGTTGCTCTGGTGCTTGTCCTGGTGTAACGTCCGACAGACGCTCCGTTACCACTGGCAGGTGAGTGGAGGCACCACCCAGGTAGGGCGATTGAGTGACGGGTGAGGAGTGATAGATGGGTCCAGGTGTGGTGCGGATCAAGCTGGCGGCAGCGGCACTGGCGGTGCTGCTGCTCTCATAGACGCCCGTGTAGCGCGGCGTATAGGGCGTGCTGGTGGTGCTAGTGGTGCTGATGGGCGTGGTGCTGGTGGTGGTGGATGTGCGCGATGGATGATACTGGCGATGATTACTGGGCGTGTTCCTCGAGACAAACGGCGCTGGTGTAGTTGAGGTCGTTGTATAGAGAATTCTAGGCGTGCTTGTGGTGGGTGGTGCACGCGTAGTTGTCGTGGTGGTGGTCTGTATAATCTTGCCGCTCTTGATCTCCACAACCTCATCGTTGGGCAGTGTCAGGCGATAGACGGATGGGGGCAGCTTAATCTCTCCACTGCGAATGCGCTCCAGAATGCTCTCGACCTCGGCGCCCGTTTGCTTCGTCTCCTTCTCGCCGTTGGCCTTGACGCCCTGGATCTTGAAGCTGCCGTCGGCCTGCTCCTCCAGGTACACATATGTTGCCTTCTTCTTGGGTGGTGCGGTGGGCGGCGCTGGCGTGGCCTTGGCAGAGTCTGAGCTTAATCCTTCGATCTCATAGCCATCGGGTATCAAGCCACGCTTCGCCAGCTCCTCCAGTGTGGGCGGACTGTCCGAGTCGGAGGTAATCACTGCTGAGCTGGCAATGCTGTTGGCTCCATTGGTCACGCCTTGGATATCGCCAGCTCCGCCGCCGTACAAAGCAGCCAGGCTGGATAAGTCAACGCCACCGGGCAGGGATTGGGTGGGCAGCGTATCCGACTCCTGTGGGTCGGGTGAGCGTAGGATTTGCACCTTGCCACCGCCGGGCAGCACCAGATCCTTGCTTGTGCTTGGCGCCACATCGCTGAGGCTAAGCTTTGCGTCCGAGCCGAGCGCCTGCTGTGCCAGCAACGCCTGCAGCTGATCCTGCGAATAGGCCTGTTGTCCTTGCACAAGGTTGGGGTCTGTGGTGCGGATGACCTGCACACGCTGTCCATTGGGCAGCACCAGATCCATCTCATCGTAGGTCTTGTTGCCGGTCAGTGGCTGTTGTGGTGCCTCCGACAAGGCCGCCTTCAGTTGCTTCAGCAAATCCTCGCGAGCAATTGTCTTCACGGGCTTCTTGCCGCCCAGCTTTGTGGTGCCGTATTTGCCCAGCTCCGCTTTGACCTGGGAGTAGATGTTCTTCTTGGGCGTGGTGCTGGCCTCTGTGGTGGTGGTGGTTGTAGTGGTCGTGGTGGTTGTTGTCGGATGCTCCTTGTAGTACTGCTGCAGAGCGCTGTTGAACTGATTGTATTCCGTGGGATGGGCAACGGGACGACCGCGTGGTGGCTGCACATACTGCGGCTGTGGTGGATAATTGTTGTGCTGGCTAATGATGGTGGGCAGCACATGCTGCTTGATGGCGTGCTGCTTGGCCACGAACTCCTCGTGCTGCTGGCGCACCTTGTGCTGCGACTTCTCGTACTGCTTGGCCACGAACTGTTCGTGCTTCTGTATCAGCTTCTGCTTGTATTCCTGATCGGCGGGCTGGGCCTGGGGTCCATTGCTGATGAACTGATGTTGCAGCGGGGGGAATTGCTGTTGCTGTTGCTGTTGTTGCTGCTGCTGATAAGTCTCTCGCGAGGGCTGAGCGGGAAAGGCTGTCGATGGCAGATTGTTAAAGATTTGCGGTAGGGGCAATCCCAGCTGTGGTGTCAATGGAAATTGCTGCTGCTGCTGTTGCTGCTGCAGCTGTGGTTGTTGCAGCAGTTGCTGTTGCGGCTGCTGTTGCTGATAATTCAGCTGCGATTGCTGCAATGTCTGGAAGGTGGGCACGGGCGCCTGACTGGGTAGCTTTTGTGTGGTCTGCTGGCCAAACTGTTGGGGTTGCTGGTAAGCAAATTGCTGCTGTTGCTGTGGCAATGTCTGCTGCTGTTGTTGCTGCTGCTGCTGCTGCTGATATGCCTGTGTTGGAAACGCTGTCGATTGGAGTCGTGCATCCGGAAATTGCTTGTGGCGCTGGGGCTGCTGCTGCTGTTGCTGCTGGGAGCTAGCATAGTTGCGTAAATCCAAAAAGTTCTGATGGTGCAGATCAAGATTGCTAGCAGTTGAGGGCAACTGTTGCTGCTGTTGTTGCTGTGGTGCTTGTGGATATTGTGGCGCAGTTTGCAGTTGATTTTGTGTGGAGCGCTGGAACTGCTGATTAATGTGAGGAGTTTGCTGCTGCTGCTGCTGTTGGTGTTGAACTTGTTGCTGCTGCTGCGGATATTGCTGCGAGAAGCGATGTTGCTGCTGGTGGTGCTGCGGCTGCTGGTGATGATGATGGTGCAGATGCTGCTGGCGATGCTGCTGCTGCGGAGGTATAGGCAGCTCCACGCCGGCTTGCACAAAGTTCTGTTGATTGTATTGCTGCTGCAGATTCAGCTGACGGCGATTGCCATTGTGAAAGGGATGCGGATGCGGATGTAGATGCGGTGGCTGCAAGAAAAAACAATGAGTTCATTAGCTTAAAATTTTAAAAAATATTAGCTTAACAAATCAGAGAGCTTAACCATATATGGCATACATATTTTCCATAGATATTTCTGTTGAAATTTAATTTGCATCAAATGAACTGCAGCAGCAATAGCAATAAATAGACAAAGCTCCACATGACTTAATAGGCCAATGACCATTTTAAGCAACTGGATTATATTGTGGATCGTTACATAATTCGCTATTGACACTAATTCCCAAAGCAAAAACCAGATTTATCGTTAGCGAAATTGAAAACTGGCCAACAGAAAATTATCCATTGACTGATCAAAAGTGGGCTGGTTCCCCTCTTCGGACGCCACAAAAGCAGCCGCCACATTGTTCATATGAACCAGTTTCGCTGTTTGTTGGCCAATGTCTGCTCCATATTTGATAGCAACAACAACAATGTTAGTGCGTTGACCGTGGAGTCCTTAAAAATGTTGAGTAAAAGTGAGTGATGTGAAAAACTAGTCAAAGTCATGAACTTGCCCGCAATTATGTTACTTAAACCGGATTACAACAAAAGTGAAGCGAAAGTGCGCAAGTGACGTCATAGCAAGCAAATTTATTGCGTTCTTTTTGCATACCAATGGCAGCAGAAAGAGAGCAAGCGAAAGGCAGAACAATAAAAGTTGTGCGCTTAGCAAGTGAACTACGAATTTCGAAATCGAAAGAGAGAGAAGTAGAACAAGATGCACTCAATTTGAGTTGCGCTCATTAGTTGTGCTTTGCTATTTGGTGCGGCTGCGTATGCAGAAATTTCTATTAATAGTTTTTTAATTTTTAATTCTTTTCTTTTAAGTGTTTAAAAAATATATTGAGGACCAAACTAGTAAGTGATTATTAATAAAAGTTAAACAAATTTCTTTATCTATTGCATTCAATGTTTCGAAATTAAAGGAAGAGCACAAGAAAATCTACTCAATTTGAGTTGCGCTCATTCGTTTTTCTATGCTATTCGCTGCGGCTGCGGCTGCGTAACTTAAGTACATTTATATAGTTTGCACTTGTGTTGTGATTTTCTTTTGTTTTGAGTGTATAGCAAGTATATTGAAGACTAAGTAATTGAGTGATTATGGCATTTCATTTTCAGTGTCAACTAGTTTCGAAATGGAAAGAAGAGCACAAGAAGAAGCACTCAATTGGAATTGCGCTGATTAGTTGCTTTATGCCATTCATTCTTTGCGGCTGCGTATGCTGCTCACATTTCTATTGCGTGTCCGTGTTTTAATTGACCTCTGACATAAAATGGATATTGAGTACTGAATAACTAAGTGGGAATTATTAAAGCCTGAGTGATTGCAAATATAAATTGTATTGAATAATATATTCCAGCTAGCTTTGCTCCCATTATACATGATCTGCTTATTGGCCTTGACCCAATTTGAGTAGCATTGAGTTATCGATAACTATTGCAGAGACGAAAAGAATCATTCGCACGTAAAATTTCACAAAGTGCACTTAGTTTTGTTGGTGAAACGGGAAAAGAGGTTATTTCGAAATAAATGTAAGGTCATTAAAATATTATAATCAGCTGAAAGTGTATAATGTTACAAGGCGTGTTAAAATTATGATTGCAGATAAATTCAAAAGAGAGATCTTGATGAAGCCATCAAATTGCGTCGCCGTTTACAAATTGAGACATTTGATTGGCGCCATTTGCTTCCGCACAATTGATGCGCTGTTGCTGAAAAGAAAAAAAAAAAGTGTGTTGCAATAGCCAACAATTTCTTTTGTTTTCAATTGTTGCAATTGTACAGCCGCCGCCTGGGATCGTTCACAAAATTCAAGCAGTCTGAGGTAAGTTTTAAAATGCTTGTCATACGCACCGCACACGCATTCCAGTTGGATTGGAATAAACTGGAATGATGCGGCACAAAGAGAGAGACATAACAAAACGCAGTAAAAATAAAAAGACAACGAAAATAAACAGTTATTCAACGAGAGAAGATGAGAGAGCGGCGTATGCAGGTGTTTGTGTTTGGCTGAGGGATAAAGAGTAGTAGACTGGCTGACACAAAGACTTATAAAATGCTTAGCAGCATGCATAATTTTTATTGCTCAGAGCCCATAAATCTTATGGCTTTTGCATTATCTTGCGACATTTGGGATGCGTCTGCAAGATTTTCAAAGTTTTATTTAAGCCACAGCAGCTGCTCCCCTCTCCCTTCTACTGTACCCCCAGTGGCTTTTTCTTTTCGCACAGTACTCGTAATTATGTTGTTGACGCTAATGATGCAGCTCATCATCGGCACCGCCGTCAAAGCTGCCATTCGCGTTAGCCGATTATGCAATAGAGCCAAACAATGCAACAAAAACAACAGCAACAAAGCAGCAACTACTGCAGCAGCTTCTTTATCCACTTTTATTTTGTATGGCTGTAAAGCCAAACAAAACTGTTGAGTGAATCGGATTTCCAAAGGGGCTTACGGATTGTCGCCTTTTACTTCTACTGAACTGAGAACAGTTTTGTAAAGCTTATTCTTATGATTATTCATATGTATGTACGTATTGTAAAATACAATCGTAGTGCTGCACTATACATAACTTTATATAGCAACATAAACCAAATGAAAAAGTGTCCGATTATCTATTTTATTTCCGAATAAAATATTTAGTAGAGAGTGGGTTGAAAATCATTTCTCAGCAGAAAAGAGAATTTTATCTGGTAGAGCTCAAAATAAGGGAAAACTTATAATGAAATTGAAAATATTGTTTGATGGTGAACGAATTTAAATGATTAATAAATTAAAAATATATTTATTATTTATTGTATATTTTAATAAGAAGAAGCCTGACAAACTAACTAGGTAAAGGACGGACACTTTTTAACAAACATCAAAATTAATAACATTACATGTTAATACTCATTTCAAATTGTTTACAAAATATTGTGTTTAACACTACATTTTATTGTCCAACATTTAGTGCACAGCTGCACTACTATTTTAATGACCACAGCTGTAGTATGTGAGATGTGTAGTTTAGTTTAGTTTATCTCATATAACTTTAAATTGACTTGCTTAAGTATGAAGTTTTTATATATTACACTTGCATTCCATATTATGGCATATCTCTAACCTGAAAACAAATCTATTTAAATTGAGCTCAAGACATTGTGGGTTAGCGTTCAATGACTTGAGCAGCATCCGTATCTGCTAAAAAGAAATATATATATTTTTTTCACATAAAAGATATCTTTTTGAAGATTTTCTTTGGCTTTCGACATAAAAGTTTCCCTCACATTTTTTATATTTTTGACAAATTGCGCAGCTGGTGAAAACATCAATCAATCAGTCATCAATCAAGTGCCCATAAGCATTGGCAACGTAATCAGCCAGCCAAACATCTCGGACTCGGCCTGAGTACAGAGACTCAATGAACTCTCTGAGCTGAAAGGGTTCCATAATAACTTGGCGTCATATTTCATGGGGCATGAAGCACGTTACAAACATGTTAATTTCACGGCTCACACATGCAAAGCGGCTTTCATTTCTCCACACGCCGAGTACCCGGCCCGGCCCCGCCCAGCCCTGTCTCATGAATGGGCGCTACGCATGCGCCTAGTACTTTATACCTGGGCTGAACAGGTGTAGCTGTGTTGTCAGTTATTGTGGTTGTCACATGCCAACACGAGACCCACATTAGCACTGCAATGTGGTGTGTAGTGTGTGCGGCTGTTGCTACTGGCTGAAGGTGTCAATTGTGTGACAATCGGAGAAGTGTTGGTGTCTCTTGAAATTAAGCGATTGATCGAAGCATCAATCAAAACGGTGGCCCCATGTTCGAACAGCCATAAGACAATTAATCTTCACATTTTATTTTTTTTTTCGATTGCCTGTTCGAGTGAAATTGGTTTAAATGATTGGCAGTTGGGATTTTCATGAGGTCGAACGAATTAGCCATTTGTCTGGCTTTTGTGGAATAATATAATATCTACTTCTGATTTTTGGTTTTTGTTCCATCTCTAATTATTTATTGTTTATTTGCAGTGTGATGGAATTTTGATGGATCTTCGTGAGTAAAAGTAAGTTTTTTCTTACTTTTGATTTCTATTTAATTACTTTTGTAAATATTTTCTAATTATTACCACAAAGCTTAATAAACGTAATATAATTATACAAGGAAGATAGCTAAAGGCGGATGCTAAGAGGTTATTAAGGGTATGTCATAAATAAGTGAGATATTGAACTTAATTATTTCTTTAAATAAAATTTTTATTCATTCAAATCTTTATTTTGTAGATTGTGGAACATCGTTAATGGCTTGACGAGGGGTAAGTTTGATTACATACTACTCAAAGAAATATATATATAGTTTATTGTAAACTCTTTTATAGTCTTTTCAATCAATTTCGCTTTTCAAATCTTAACGAAGGTCAGCAAATAAAGTTAGGTTAGGTCGTCAAGTACCGTAATGAAAACGCACAACTTTCATAACCTCACTTTTCTTTTCCTAATGTGTGAAGTGTGTGTGTGAGTCTATAACATTTACCTAATAACTAAAGTCGATAAATAACATAATATCTATTTGGACAACAAAGAAAGTAAAGCCCAGCCCAAAGAGGTGTTTTTTTTTGGTTTTTGTCTATTACGAAAGCGTTGCATATTAGAGCTGTCATATCAAATAAGCATTATGCTAATGAATACAGATCGGCTATAAAGATTGGTACGTGTACATACATAGAAGAAAACGAGGCAAGAGAAGAAGTGAAAACGAGTTTGAAAGAAACAGTTTTTCTTAGTCCATATTCGGGGCGTGGAGGCATAATGTTATAACTGTCAGTTACACGACTCTTTAGCTTCGACTAATTTGTTAATAAGTCATAATTGATTTCACATCACACATCGGCAATAAAAAACAATAAAAGCAACCACAGCACCAGAAAAATTGTTTAGTTAACGCCGTCCCAGATGAGGCTCGCCGACAGAAATCTGAAGTCGGTCAAACGAAAGCGAAATCTCAAAATCGAAATTTCTTTTCGGTTTTTCGTTACTGTTTCTGTTTCGCTTTTGTGGCTTTTGAGTGAAAGTGATTTGCGTACACTTGCTGAGCCATAAGCTAAGCTCTATGTTAATCAGAATCGTAATGCGCTCCCAGAAATATCTCAGCTCTCAGCTCTTAGCTCTTAGCTGTTAGCTCTCAGCTGGAGTTGTGGAAGTCCAACACTGAATGTTGTCTCATTTAATTAATCGCCTCGTGGCCATAAATTCTTCAAAGTAATCATTTAACGCTGCGTTGTTGCGCAATGGGCCATGAGTAGATGCTTTGGCTTGAAGCCACAAAAACTTCAGGTACGCCAATTTCAGTTACAGGCCAAAAAGTCGTCAACTCCGTCTGTCGGCCAATGGCATCCAAAAACTGTGCGACTGGCCAAAGTTGGCCTCGTTAGTTGCTGTTGCGGCTGCCTTTCGTATTTCCTGTACAGGCCCCGCTCCTAACATTGCACTGCACTGTGCTGTATTTGATTTTTGTTTATTTCTGTGGCGCTTGACTTGTCTAGCTTTAGTTGTTTTTATATATTTCTTCTCTTATTTTTTTGTTTCTTCTATTTTTCGGGTCTCTTTTCTAGGGCGCCTGCATTTTTGGTCACTCGTCGAGATTTCAAGGTTTCTTTCTGCTCAGTTAGCGCTGAGGCTGCGATGCTGCTTTGCTGCCTTCTAGGCATGTTTTGTAATCTACAGATGCACATGTCAGTGCTAGAACAGATTTCTTTTTTTGGCCATTATAAATGAGCATAGTTTTTGTGTGTTTTGCTGCTGGGTTGAGATATTTTTGTGTATTTGTTTGGCCTGGTAATTGGCTGCTCTGAATAAAGCTTGTTAACTGCTGTCAGCGAGTATAAACGTCGGCGCAGATTAGAATCCGCTTCATAATAATAATGGAAGCTAACTGATTTATTGGTGCTGTCAATGCAAACTTCTCAAACTCAATCACGTTTTGTAGCTGGAGGCGTGCATGAACTGAGCCAATTCTACTTTCTTTAGTAACTTGTAAATATGTACTTGTCTGAGTGGATTATTCTTTAATGTTCAATTTCTATACCTTATGCTTATATACATTATATAAGTATAAGCAAAATGCATTCTATACGAATGTAACTGTATTCATTTGAATTAATGTTACTTCTATTCTCACGTATATTAACATTTAATTTTAGGTTTAATGCAATTCTTATTACATATGTATTTCTTACGCTTCTTCACTGTTTATGCTATCGTTATATATATTTAATTATGACATTCTTATTGTGTTTGCGTTGTGAATCTTTTCCTAATACATTATTCTCACGCTTTCTCATTCTAAAAAGCTGTATATGCAACAGATCTTATTCGTATTGAATTTAATATTGGCTTATACTCTTTCAAGAAGCCAAAAGAGTATATTAGGCCATCTATGTATGTCATGTAATCAAACTATTTCTTGCTATTGAAGCAATTGCAATTTTGAATATATACTAGTTGGTATCTTCGTATTATACACTGTTACGATTTTTTAATACTTCTATGCCTTTTAAGGATTGGCAAACAACATATTAACGCCTAAAACGGGAGTGCAAAACGGGAAAACTACATTTTCCGAAGTTTTGGGGCTCTTGAGACCAATCAAAAATATATCAAATATTTTTGGACTGTGAATGAATAATATGGAGTTGGTAATTTACGATTGAAATATTCTTACTGGCTATGTAGCTTAAGTAATTTGTTGCTATTCTAACTTCTTTATCGTATTACTCATAAACTCTCAATATATACTTCCTCTTGAGATCGCAGTAAATGTTTTAATTTGGCCTTAATGATATAAGAAATATGAATTCCGAAATATTTGCTTAGGATAAACCATAAACTCTTTCTCTTTTATATTCTAATAAAATAATCAAATATTGATTCACTCTTCATACTCGTAATGCTCACTATTGTCTGTGCAATCTCTTGAGTATTCATTTTAGATGAACCCACTAAACCTCTGCCAACTTCATTCTCTTTAGCCTTATTCGCATTCGCAGCTGAAATCTGAGTTGAAAAATCATTTTCTCAGTCCACTTCACATTCGATAGATGGTGCAATAGCTCTAAATCTAAATCACAGTGACTCAACTTGTAAGTCGATGGCTTATCGCAGATCGTAAAGCGCAAAACTTAACTGAGATCGTGCACACATCATTTTGATTGAATCTGCAATGAATATGCATTTAAATGGAGATCGACAAAGAACGACGACAGCAAACAACAGTCAGAGTCGGAGAGGAGTTTTTGTCAATTGGCAAAGCGAACTGGTTGGCCGCCTCTTTGCCCATTGCCAAATGGCATCAAAAATGTGCATAATAAGCATTTGATGTTTGCTTTGGTTTTTTTTTTTTTTTTTTGGAGTTGGTGTTGGTGTTGACCAATCTTGAAGATTTGGCAATTGGCCTTTCACTTTTGTATCGACAAATGGCTGCAGTTAGCAAACCAAACCAAACCAAACCCTGTCTGAAGCTAAAGGCATTTTAATTGCCTACAAAATAGTTTGCGCTCTACGCAAATAAGTAATTAATTCGTGGCCGAACAAAAAGAATGCACAATAACAGCAACAACAACAACAATAGCGACAGCAACTGAAAGAGAAATTTACATAAAATTGTGTAATTAACTGAAATTTTTCTGGCTAAAAAAGGTGGAAGAAGAAGCAGCAGCGAAAAGTGCCTTTCAGCAACACCTACAATTGCGTCCAGTTAAGGCAAGAGGCGCAACGCCAGGCGGTCACATGAAAGCCACCCTAAAAAACAACAGCAACGATCTTAGCCGCCAGCTACAGAAACAATTGAAAGTACAATAGCAATAACAATAACAGCTACAACTACAACAAAAGTTATTTAACCAAACGCTTTGAAAAAGAAACTTGGTCAAAAGTTGTGCTTGATATTATCGTCGTCGGCTCCGTCAGTCCGAGGCGATGCTAGTGTAGGAAAATGCTCGTAAAACTGTTTATAAATTAGCACAATTTGTCTTATTCTTCTTGTTGTTATTGTTGTTGTTGTTGTTGTGATTTGTGGGCAATAACAAGTGAAAAGTGAGGTAGTAGTAACATTTTTTATTTAGTTGGGTTTAGTTTTGAGCTATTCGAGTGGAATGAGCCTAAAGAATGTCGTTGAGTAGTATGAAAAATGAGAATTTAACTGTGTGAATGAATTGTGTGGCTTTTAATATGTGCTGAAAACTGACGAGATTTTTCGTTTATTTACGATGCCTAATTAAAGTCTTATATTAGTTTAATTAGATTATTAAAGTTTTTATGACTTTATTTGTATTTATAGAAATGTAGAAAAAGAAAAGTTAATTTGTCTCACAAAAGATTTTAAAGCAGCTGAGCACTTGAAGACAATTTTGTAGCAGGCAGACAAAGGCAAACAATAGAAGTTATAGGTAGGGAGCGCAGCAGAGTATTAAATACGTATAGTTAGGTTTTCTTATGTGTATGGTTGCACTATGAGTAAATGAGCACGACGCCTCTAAAAAGATGATTAATTTAAGAGAGCTTATTATGAGTATGAATTTTATCTGCTGCACCGAACAATATGAGAGCAGACTTTAGTGAATTTTTGATATAGCACAATGCAATTCTTAGGCAATTCTTAAAGAGTAATAAACGTATGTATTCATATATTTATAATTTATATACATTTTTCAAGTATTTCTAATTTTAAGATAAAGCCAAAAAAAATAGTGAACAAATTTATATTTAACTCATTTGTTTTGTTTTTTATCTTACTAGAGGGGTTAGATTTCATGTTTTTTTTCTGATCTAAAATAAAATAATTAAAAATGTATATTTTTAGTAAATGTATATTGAACTAATGTGTTTAGATGACAGTATACTGCTCACAGAAAGTCTTCACCTTGAAGGTTAATGCGGGATAATTCCTGCTTTCAAGGTGATTCTGTAATGCAGTCCAACACACCGGTCAAAGTGACTACCTAGCTAGGTGCATAAAGCATTTTTACCTGCATATAACCATTAAAAGTCTTTAAAAGCTTTAACTTCTTTTGTGCTCAAAAGATGCTTGTAGTTGCTCTGTTTTTTTTTCTTAACATTCTTGCTCCAAATGTTCTTTAAAATACTTTAGGACTCTTCTCTTATATAAATGATAAATGAAGCTTGTTTTCTCTAGTTAAATCAGTCACACTTAAAAGTAGATAAAAACCTGCCCAGAAAGTCTAGAAAGTCAGCTTTGCGAGTTGATGCAAAACTTTATGCATCAACTTCAATCAACTGCCAGATTTATTCCGTTAAACTTTAGGAAAATGATGCTTAACCAGCAGCAACAGGGGCAGTGGCAGTGGCAGAGGCAGTTGGGGTTGCCTGTCAAATTGGTTGCAATTTAAGCAACAGTTGCTGCTGCTGCTGCTGCTGCAGTTGGTTGATGGCAACTTTTGCATCTGGAAGATGCGAATAGTGTGGCGCAAGATTGCAGCAGATTGCATAAGTGTTGCCTGTGGCGGCAACAACAACAACAACAAGTTGCAGCTAGCAATTAACGCAATCAGAAACGTTAACACTTGCCACAAGAAGTGGCCGGCGAAAATGTGTGTTGCGCATTGAGCAGACTAATTGAATGTGTGGCATGCAAATTAGTTGGAATTGGGCTAAAATGCCAATGGCCACGAGTGAGCTGCAAAAGCAGTTTCCTGACTGACGACACCTACGCGCTGATGTTGCTGCTGTTGCCCCATGTTGCTGCTACCTGCAGATTGCCAGTGTGTGTGTGTGGGGCATGCCTAATTTGACACACACTCCGACACTTTGCGAGCCACGAGAGATTTATGGTATCATTAGCGTCGACTTTGTATCTGTCTGACTTTGCCTGAGCGCTTCAGCTTTGCAGCAATTGTAATTTAAATAAACCCACTTATTTCTCTTCTTTTTTTGGTTTGGTTTTTGGCTTTGTTGGTCAGGCTTTAAGCTGCATGTGAAAATCGAGGTTTATGGGCCAGTTAATTTGAATGTTCATATGGTTAATTGCAATTGTTAGCTTCAAGTCGACTTGAGATGATATTTGCTAGGAGAAAGAGTTATTAACTAAGCTGTAAAGAGCAACATGCATTAAACGGCTTTTGATTGGCGTATATATTAAGCTAAAGAAATGAATAAGAAGAATAAAGAGAGATAAATAGAGTGAGAGTGAGAGAGTCAGGCAGTTCAGAAGTTCAGTAAGTTAGAAAGTTCATAACACCTTTATGAACGTTACAAAAAAAACTAGCGACATTGTAGCTAAAAGTTAATTTAAATAGATTAAGAGATCTTCTTAGAATTGAAGAAAGAGATAAGAAAAATTCTTATAATGAATAAATATAGATTTATGAAGAGTGCATGACGTGAAGAGGAAGGTGAGAGTGTTGGGATAAAAGACAAGAGAATATGAGAAATGAATTTAATGAGATGTGAAAGGATAGAATGACTAGAAAGGGTGTTTTAATGTGAATCATAAATAGTAAAAATATTGAGAGAGAGATTCAGAAAGAAAAAATATGTATAGAGAGAGGGAAAAAGTAAAGAGAACGAGAATTGAAAAATTCATTTTACAGGCGGATTACAAAATAGATAATTTTGAAATGTATATACAAGAAAATAATTTTGATAAAATTAAGAAACATTAAACAGATTTAAAAAAAATAAAAATAAATAAATAAATAAAATAAAAAACATGAGAAAAGCATAAACAAGAACAGATTTTTGAGAGAGTAATGACCTTGTCAAGCTTACAATTTTCTCAGTAATATTCTTCCATGTTTACAGTCTAAAAGTCTGCATGGGCAAAATTTTGACAAGCAATTCAAAATGCCACAAAGAAGTAAATAATTGCAAGCAAAATAAAAATATGCCCCCAAATATCTAGCTAAAAATATCTTTAAGCTGTTTTTCCCCCAATTATTATTGTATAATAAATTCAGCTCAACACTTTGTGTGCACAAGCTGCAGTTATTGAAATATCATAAAAGATCTAGCACTTCATCAAGCTGACAAGCAAACAACTCAATTTCAACAATAGCAAAAGCAACAGCAGCATAAACAACATACGCTTACAATATGCAAGTCAACAGTCCAGAAACAACAACAAAATACAATAATGATAATAATGATAATGATAATAAATAATGAATAATAACCTTTAAAAAATAACCATAATTATGGCTAGACAAATTGCGTGCTGGGTAAACATTAAAGACGCGGTAAACATATATTTGTCGAAATAAATTTAAATAGATATATACGAAAAAATTAACTGCAATTTTACTTTCCAATTCGATAAATTTAGCGCACGCAGTACGCGACGTTGCGTGTCTCGCATGTGTAGCTGAATCTGTATCGGTATCTGTATCTCGGCAACTATATAAAGTATCTGCAGTTCGTCTTTTGTGCTGCTTCAGCTTCAGTTTGCAGCAGACAGTTGGCCAAGATTTATTTGCTTCATTTTTGTTGTTGGTCGAGCTAGCTGCGAGGCAAGCTTCCAGCTCGTGTTGTGAGGTGGCTCGTGTTTTGGCCAAAACGTAAGCACAATGGCCAAGCCAGGAGAACCGTCAACAATTGCGCTTTCATTGCGCTGCCTTGCCTCGCCTCGCCTCGCACACTTTGCATTCATCTGGCGCCGACAGAAATTCAAATTTCATAACACTAAAGTGTAGTTTCATTGACAGTCGCAGCCGCAGCCTCAATTACAACTACACGGTGAACACGCCCAAACGCCTCAAACTCTCAGCTCTCATCAAAAAAAGTGATTCAGTCTTTTGTCTAGTTTAGCGCATTTGTCTGCGAAGCCTTTTGCATAACTTTAAATCATTATTTTTACTTATATTTTCTTCAATCTGTGCAAAAACCCAAAGAGATATACATATATATATATATATTTATATAGTCCGTGCACTCGTATTTACTTTTGTATTCAAAGATATTCAATGCTGATTATTTGTCCACTCATCTCACGGGCTGTCACTTCAATTGAGGCGTTCGATTGCAATCGACGCCACGTCCATTATTATTGAATATGGGTCACAAATAAGCCGCCATCTATATGTGCTGAGCTGTACAACAATATTTATTCAGATGAGTTGCAAACTTGACCTTTGTCTGGTTTTACGAATAACTAGAAATTTTTCTATAGTCTATGAGAGCTAAGACTTTGAGGTTGCAATCATCTGTGTGGGATTTGTCAAGTGAGCTGAATGTCGAAAGTCTTCAAGATTTTCTTTGTGGTGTGAATATCGATGGAGTTGCATATAGTATGAAATGAGTTGGGCGGATTTTTGAAAACAAATAATGGTAAAGATGCATATAATAACAATAAATGATTTATGCTGACTTTTCAAATCAAGTAATGGGGTTTTTTTATAAAGATGAATTCAGTGAAAATATAGACTTTTAAAAAATTATAAATAATAGTAATATATAGTTACTATGAGCTATACCAAAAGTTTATACTGTCTTACATTCTTGTTTATATTCTTTTTATATAAATATTTGCATTATATTAATATAAACTCTTTATAATAACAATAAAGCTTGGGCTGTTGGCTCTTCAGATCATCCAAATTATCTTGAATTTTATTGAAATGTATATGCGCTGGATATAAAAGTAAAGTTTAAAGATATATAAATATATATTTTCTGATATAGAAATAAAGCTTAAAAAATTCCTCAGCTATAAAAAAGGCCCAGCCTGTTAGGTTTTAATATTGCCAACATTTTCTCGAGTTTAAAAGATTTATATATCTATGTATATGGCCAAGCTATAAAACTAAAGCTTAAAAATTATATAAATCTCAGATATAAAAGTAAAACAAAGAGAGATATTTCTCAAATGTAAAAGTAAACTTTTTAGATATATGTTATATATTTCTCTGATATAAAAGTAGATCAAAAAATGCTTACGCTCTTTAGTCTTTACATAAATACATCTAAACATGACCAATATATAAAAGTAAACCTCATACATACAAATACATAAATATATATTTTCTAAATATAAAAGCCAAAGCTTTGCCTGTTGGCTCTTCCCATTTTCCACATTTACCTCAATTCCAACTCTTACTCAAGCATTCCAGTCGCTCAGCCAAAACCTCAGCTCGCATACCTAAATTGCAACTTTACGCTTTAGATCTTTCTTGAAATTTCATTTTAATGCATTAATTACACATTAGCATTAGCCGCAGTTGAATATATATATATATATATATATATATATATATATACATATATATTTTTTGCTTTGCTTTGCCTGTGTTGAATGCATTTAAACATGCGATTGCATTTTTCAGGCCTCTCCGCCTCAGCTACCGTAGGTAGTAAGTAGGAGCTGGCTGACTCTGTGTCAATTGCAGCTGTTCCATTGTTTGCCGAAATGAAATGAAAACTTTTGTGTGTATATTTCTTCAGGTGGAATTCATAATTTATAGGTTAGCAGTGCGCAAGGTAAAAGTCGAAATCTGACGACACGAAACAGAATTCTTTTTAGTTTTTATTTCTTTTACTACATTTGCCAGAGCTCAACAATTAAGTCATTTGCAGATCATATCGACGGACTCAGGCTCCCAAAGCTGCTTCTGTTCGACCAACATTTAGCTGTTGTTCAGATTGTAGTCGGAATTGCTGCTGCTCTCGTGCCTGGCCGTTGGTCACGCAAACTCTGCACTTGTTTCGCTTTTCCGCGAAACGCTCCTAAGCGCTGTCCCTCGACATGCAAATTAGTGCTGTTTCTGTGGATGTCTTGGGTTTATGGCCTGGCCGTGGAAATGCACCGCATAAGTCAAAGCAGTCAAAGTAGTCAAAGCTTATGCTTTGAAGTCAGTAAACTTTCGCATTTTTTCGCATTTCGTGACAGTTTTTAACAATTACCTGAACGACGCGACTTTGTCATCGCTAGACGAGCCAACTGACCATTGTTAAACGGGTTAATAACCCCACTGTGGGCTGTGCTGGGCCAGAAAGCGAAGTCTTTAGCAGTGTGTTTAACAAATTGACTGTTATGATTGGACAGCAGAATGTTGGAGATGTGAGAAACTGCAAGAGTTGGAATTTCACATGGGAAACTGCATCAAAATTCATGGGCACGTGGGAACTTGTGATAGGTAGTTATGTGTTTACTAACCTACTAGATAAATATAATCTTTAGTAAATGGGAGTATGTAGAAATAGTTTATATAGAACAGCCTTATCTGCCTATAATTATTGTATTTAAGTATTTGCATTCTTTCAGCCTTTACCCTTTTCTTGCATTCTCTCTATATAATTATTGTATTTTAGTATTTTCTTTATTAAAATATTTGTGTCCCTTTTTCTAGCATTTTTTTTCTATGATTATTGCTTTTGACTATTTAATTTATTTATATAATTTTTTAGCATTTTCTTTCTATGATAATTATTTTTGAGTTTTTTTTATTTATTTATATCAATTATTCCCATTTTCTAGCATTCTCTCTATGATTATTATATTGAAGTTTTTCCTTTATTTATATCAGCTTTTAATTTTTTCTAGCATTCTCTTTCTATGATTATTGTCTTCAAGTATTTTCTTTTCTTTATTGATATCAGTTCTTTCCCTTTTTTATCATTTTCTTTCCATGATTATTGTTTTTCTGCATTTTTTATATTGATATCAATTTTTGTTTTTGCCTTCTTTCTATGATTTTTTTTTATAATATTTTTTTATATTTATATAAATTGTTTCCCATTTCTATCATTTTAATTTTATGATTATTGTATTTAATTGTTATTATTTTCATTCATATCAGTTTATTTTTTTATAGCGCATTCTTAAACGTTGTAGTTGAGCATTCACATTTATTCACGTATTTGTAAAGATCATATTCTATATCGCTTTTGATTCAGCTTTATCTATCTGTCTTTCAGTCCCTCTTCAACTCTCACTTTCTTTAACTCTCAATCTCAAGCATTTACCATTTCTACCTTTTGTCTTTGATTCAGCAATTGCTTAAATCCCATCCCTAACTTGAATCTTTTGCAATTGGACTTGCCTTTCTACTCTTGCATCACTTCTATCTCGGCGGAGGCTTTGCATAACATTTGTCCAGTCTAACCACAAAGTTGACTCCTCCACTCCATGCTTATACTATATTTAAGTACATATTATCATATTTACAGCAAATGTCTGATGTAACTGTGTGCTTTAGCACTGGGTACACATGTTGTGCGCCTATTTCACGGCTACGCCGACGCAGAAGTCAAAGCACCCGCTCGCTTGGCAATTGACGCTGCTACACCCAGGCACCCAGGCAGCAGTTGTAACCCACTTCACACTAGACTGCGGCCAGAGAGCAGATTATGCCCAACAAGCGACCAACTGACAGCTAGCTACTATTCCAGCTAGCAGCCCTTGCCCCAGCTCCAGCCCCAGCTCCACTCTCAGCCCCAACTACAACTCCTACTCCGACTCCAGCTGCAGCTTCTGTCTTCGTCTTGGTTTTTCTTCCACTTTCAGTTTTTTAGCTTGCAGAAAAAACACTTTTTGCAAGCTTCGCTGAGTTTGCGCTTATTTATTTTTTTGTCTGTTAGGTTTAGTTATTTTCTGTTTTACTGTATAACCATTCCATGCCCATTCCCATTTCCATTTCCATTCCCGGTTGGCTTCTTGCAGCGTGTTGCGCCTGCCATTTTCCACAGTTGCGAATAACACATTTTAATTTGTTTTTGCTGCGCATTTGAGTGCATCAGCTGAGCATGCAAGCCAGCTAAATATGAGTTCGAGGCTTTCGATTTCATTGAAGTGAAAATGTATAATAGAAATTTGCAAGTGAGCGGTAGAAGAAGATTTGCAAAAAGCTGTTTAAAACCAAATTTAAATCACTCTCTTGGCCAGGCAGCCCGCAGCACTCTATGCAGCATCAGTTCTGCAATCAAACAACATCCATTAGCCAACTACATAATTTGAATATTTTCATATCTATTCAAATAACCTTTCACCTTTCTATGTTGCTTGTGTTTATCAATTTTTTTTTTTCAATTACCTCAATTGCTATCGTGCAATAATTTTGCATAATTTTTTTTTTAATGAAAGTTTTGTGTTTTTTGATAGCTTGGAGCTTGCCCACAAAATCAATCAATATCCATTATCAGCTTAAATTTTGTGAGCATATTTCAGAGATTATATAAAGATTTTATAAATATAAATATATAAATATAAATATAAATATAAATATAAATATAAATATAAATATAAATATAAATATAAATATAAATATAAATATAAATATAAATATAAATATAAATATAAATATAAATATAAATATAAATATAAATATAAATATAAATATAAATATAAATATAAATATAAATATAAATATAAATATAAATATAAATATAAATATAAATATAAATATAAATATAAATATAAATATAAATATAAATATTAATATTAATATTAATATTAATATTAATATTAATATTAATATTAATATTAATATTAATATAAATTTAAATTTAAATTTAAATTTAAATTTAAATTTAAATATAAATATAAACTTAAATATAAATATAAAGTTAAATATAAATATAAATCTAATATTATATATAAAATTTATTCATAAAATCATACAAAATGTATCAAATGTATAGCGAATTCATATAATTTTTGTATGTTCATGGAAATAGTTTAACCTAAATGGAAAATTTAATTTTTCCATTGAAATATAAAAAGATGTACACTTTTTGTTTTAAATAGAATGCAAATAACAGTAAAAAAAATCTAGTTACTTCCGGTTAGAATAAACTTGTTTATTTTTTATTTATATGATTTCTGAGAGACGTATTGAATATCCTTTAAATTATTGCATAAGCTCTAAAAATTATTCAAACATTTTTTTAATTGTATATTTGAAACAACTATATAATTTATTAAAAAATTATATATTTTTCTTCTCATAATCAAGCTTTCATTTTTATTGAAATTTTGATTATCATTTTAACGTCGAAGACCACAAAAATGTCATTAAATAATTGTTTTTTTGGCGCGAATTCAAAGTGCAAACCAATAGACTGGCTTTTGCAACTGCCTGGACACCCACCAGCAATAACAGCAGCTAAAGCAACTCGTCTTGTTAGGTAGTTGTAGAAAAACAAAAACAAATTATGCAACGGCTGCGCTGGCTTGCAACATCTTCGAGGCAGGCCAACCAACCCAGGCGACCGACCCAGCCAGATCTTTGAGGCCGCATTGCTTGAATCTTGTTTTGGAACTCTCTCGCAGCAGCAACAGCAACAGTAACAACAGCAACAAACGCTTCTTCATTTTCACCCAGCAGCAGCAGCAACAATGACAACAACAACAACAAAAACGAAAGTGCAACCAGTTGCTGCATGCCACAGAGAAGCACAGCAACAGCAGCAGTCGCAATAGTATCGTCTGGGTCTGTGGGCTTGGTCGAACGCTTACGTGACCGGCGACGAGGATCGTTTGACTTTTTGGCCATATTTGTGTTGAGTTATGGCGAGAAGATGCAGCAACAACTGCAACTGCAGCTGAAAACCCGTTTAACGTGGCGTATGAGTAATGCGGAAGTTGACACTTGCTCGTGCTCGCTGGTGGGTAAAAATTTGCACTCTGATATATTTACTGCACAATTGCGGCACTAATTGCGGCATTCATCAGCTCCCCCCTCTGTGGCACTACGTGCACCTCTCAATTAGACCCGGGCAAAAACGATGCCAACACTCATTTGGTTTTCGAGCCCCAAACCTCCAATATTAATGATGCACTCGCAACAAATTTGTTAAAAACGACAAAGAAGATGGCAAAAAGTTGAAAAGTTGGAGGCAGAGGCAGAGGCTGAGGTAGAGGCAGAGGAAAAGAGTCGCCTCGCCGGGCAACCTGTCAATAAGCAGCGATGAGTTATGTCGCAGACCCTTTTACTTTCTTTTCCCAGAGTCCGAAAAAAAAACTGCCCACCAAAGTAGAAGCATTAATGAGCTGCCCCCAGTCACATGCCATGTGAAATTTTTCGCTCAAAATTTATATATGTATATATAGATATTTGAATATAAATATATGGGCGTAACTAATACAGCTTGTAGATCAGCGATCATAATAATGACATAATAATTGAGGGAGACAAGCTATAAATGCGGAAATCATTGTTGGACTTGGCCTGAGAATGGCTGTGTGAGATTTTCTGAGAAGCGCAGAGAGGGGCAGAGATAGGGAAAGAGAGAGAAAAGATATAGAGGATTAAAATTAACTTTTATTGTATCGCTTTCATTAAATTAGCTTCTTATTTTGGAAATATGGACTGGGAAATTAATGCTGTAGACACAGATGATATGTTATTGTAGGTAGACTATATTGATTTTATAATTTTTAACTGATATTTGATTCTGAAGCGCAAAGAGAGGCGCAAAATTAACTGATTATAAAAGGTTATACTCTTTATTGGGCTGAAATGCTATTGTATACCTAGACTATAACATGTATACTTATATATTTCAATTAAAATATAAGTCTTCTCTATATTTTTATCTAATATTTTTATATTCTATCTCCTCTTCACTGCTCCCCAAAATGGTTTCAAAAACTTTCAAGAAATTCAGATAAAAGTTGCCATAACTTGGTTTTATATTAGTTTAATTTTTGGGCATTTTCTTTAGATTTTATTGCTGCTCCAGCTGAACTCTTTCACTGGACATTGTCCTTAACCTTTTGTGCAGCTGTTCGGTTGCCTTATTTGGCTTGCACAATTTTCCAATAGGAGATTTTTGCTGTAGTTGCCAAGTTGCAAAGAAAAACCTGTCAGACCAGATTGCTGCCGTCTGTCTATGCCGCTGCCTCTGCTGCTGCTGCTGCCTCGGTCTATTGACATAAGTTGGCTGTGGCAACAGCAACAGCAACGGCAGCAGCAACGGCAACGGCCTGCGATTACAACAGGCAACAACCCATTGCAAAGTTTTTGGTAAACCACAAAAATAAAATACGTATTATTTTTGTTTTTTTCTTTTAGCCACATCATCATCTTCCTTTTGTCCGCGAACAGGAACTGGTCACAGTTTAAAGACCAAGTCAAGTCGGCTGGCGGCTGACGCTGAAGTTTCTTTTATACGTTGCTTTTTGGCTCTTTGTTTTTGGTATTTCTTAATTTTGCGCCTGATATCAAAGTGTATGTTATATACATATATATATATACGTATTATATGTACAACGCTTTGCGTTTGCAGTTGCCTTTTTGTGTCGTGTAAACAGAAATTGCCAGCGACAAACAGACAAACAGACAGCAACAACCAACAACTGTTCAGGCCTTACAACAACAACAACAACAACAATCCAGGCAACATCTGTCGCCCATCATCTAAACCATGTCCAATGCTCTCCCAGCATCCAATTGGTTTGCCATGTTACGCTGGCTTTGCTGTCGCCTCACTGCCAAATAGTTGGCATAGCTTTGGTATTTTTTGTTTTTTTGTTTTCAATTTCTCATCTTAATTTAAATTTGTTTTTTATACATTTTTGTTGACTCTTCGATATTCAATAATTTGCTTTCACTTTCGATTGTGTCTGAGATGCGTGAATTAATTATGAAATAGCTGGGCAAATGTATGCCATAAAATTGTGAGACAAGAGCTAAGGCACTGTTTTGAAGAAAAGTGTAAAATTCTCAACAGGTTTAGCTTCAGCTATTGTGGGAATTTTATAGGAAATATATGAGTGAGTCTATGCTAGAAGGTGCTTCATTAAACAACATTTCTTTGAGCAAAATAAATTATAAATTAATTTTATGCAATTTACTCTATTCATATTTCGTGCTATATATTAATGGAATGTTTTGTTAAGATTTAAATTATATAGAAAAATTTAGTCTGTCTAGGTCTAGAGAAAACTTTTAAATTCTGATGAGGCTTAAAATTCTATAGAAAATATATAGTAAGTTTAATCTAAAAAGTACTTCAAAAATTAATAGTAAAAATTAATATGCTATACATTTATTTTTTTAATATTTTATGCAAATATTTTTTTTTTCATATTTCGTGGCTATAATTTAAAGAAATATATATTTTTTTAAATAGCTAAATAAAATTAATATTTATATTTAGGTACTGACTGTTTTGAAAAAAGTATATCTGACGAGGCTTTGCTTATGGTAATATATATAATTATATAGAAAATATACATAAAATTAGATTATCCCAAAAAGTGCTTCAAAAATCAGTAAGCTTTACATTTATTTTATTAAAATTTCAGCAATATTTTTCTCTCATATATACCACTTTAAATTAAAGAAAAATTTTTATTTTTCAAACAGCAAAAAAAAAAATGTAGTCTATAAATATCTAGGTCTATGTCAACTAAATGCCATTCTCATTGTAATGGGCTTACGGGGCTGGCGAGCTCCGGCATTTTTAATTGGCTGCTGGCAATAATAAAAGTAAGAGAAGAAGTAATAATAATAACAGCCGCAGCAGCTTCACTTATTTTGGTACATTGAAATTTGCTGCAGGCAGCGGCAACTGTCTTAAGATACTTTTGTGTATCTTTGTATCTGCGAGATACGCGCTTGACAGGCCCTTCAACCTGTTTGCGATTTATTGTATGAATTTCAAGTTGTAATTTCTTTTGATTTTGTTTTTTCGTTTTCATATATATATATATATATATTTTTTTTTTTTTTTGCCCGTGTATTGTTGTTGTTGTTGTTGTTGGGGAGTGGAGGTCCGTCATTCTAGCAGGTTTTGTTGCTGTGGCTGTTATGTGGAAAGTGGGTCAATCGAGAGATCTTTTATACAAATATATTTTGGTTGCATATTTATCGAAAACATAAATTTGTTGCTGTTGCTGCGACAAAGCGTTAATGGATTTGTGCGTTAAAAAATGAAAGTTGCTTGGCAACTAGAATTTTAGAGTAGTTCAAACTTAACATTTTGTGTATTGCCCACGCGCCCCTTTTGAGCCACTTTGAAGCAATACATATAGACAAAGACGTCAGATTTGTTAGTTAAAGGTCGTTAAGCGTGGCGCCACACTAAATCAAATGGCGTCAAATCGACTTCAATTGGTTTGCATTGTATCGAATTGAAGCCCACAAATAAATCGAAGTAATTGAACGCTAATCACACGCAGAGCCAATTAGGCAGCCCTCGATTTGGATTTTACTTTGAACTCGCTTCACATTTAGCTGAGAGGGGCTCCAAATGATTGAGCTGTCGCTGCTGTTGATGTTGTTGTTGTTGCTGTTGTGTTGTTGTTGTTGCCATTGCTAGTTGAGAATTAAATCGAATTTCAATTTCAAT
Source organism: Drosophila hamatofila (assembly GCA_035045345.1). Classification (NCBI taxonomy): domain Eukaryota; kingdom Metazoa; phylum Arthropoda; class Insecta; order Diptera; family Drosophilidae; genus Drosophila; species Drosophila hamatofila. The sequence goes on along the minus strand of JAWNPA010000019.1, from coordinate 12,987,820 downwards.
TTCATTCGAAATGTTCATGCGGCGCACGTGGAAAAGTGAACAAAATTGTGACTCTGATGAAGCGCTTGATTGGACAGCGGCGCCAAGAGTTAATGGAAATAAAGCCAAAGTGTTGAGTGTCGAGAGTTGTTGTTTGGGGCAGGAAGTGCTGCTTAGTCAAACAAATTGAAAATGTAATTGAGCATGCGATTCGCTATGATATAATCCATATTATGAAATCAGCTGGCAATTTGTGCCAAAGGATTGTATGGCAAACAGTAAACCTACTTGAAATTCAATAAAAATGCTGCAGTAGAATATTGAATAGATATTGATTGGGCTTTCATTTGTTGGATAAGGTAATTTATGCCTGAAGAGAGCAGCATGGAAATCGCATACTAGTTAAGCGCCTCTATATGCGCTTCTCAAAAATGTAAATATGCTGCACAGGCTCTGTTCATTCAAGTTCCCATAACGACTTTTCTCACTAGTCTCAAATTGACAAACTGATTCAACTTTAATGGCGCCTTTTATTGACTAGAGCTGACTTAAGCTTCAAATTTCATTTTTGTTTGTTTTTTGGTATCATAAAAATTGGTATTTACCCTAAATATTATGAAAATATGTTTATGCAATATACTACACCACAACGAAAGTGTTACGTTTTTTTCAAAACAGAGAAGATGAAACAAATCCCAATTATGAACATTAGTTCATCCGCAAATCAAAGACAGCAGCAACAACAACAAAGAGCGAAAATGACAATCAAATTGGAAATATCATAAATTGTTGCGGCTGGCAGTTGGCAAGTTTGGCTGAGGCCATGAAAGTGAAAACTAACTATAACAGTCAGCGGATGCCACAAATGCCACATTGACCAACAAACAAAAATACAAGAAATCAACAATAGCTAAGGGATAAGCTAGATAGATAGATGTTTATGTTATATATACATATATTTGTTGTTGTAAATGGCTAATGTCTATCAATTATGTTGGCCCTAAGACTTTGTTAATATGTATATATATATACAACCAGATTGTAACTGACCTAACTTTTAATTTGCGCTTAAGAACTGAGAACAGCTCAGTTCACTTGACTCATTTTCTTGAATATCTTTTTTTGTTTTCAAAGCGAACAGGTTTATTATCATCTGCGGCTTTAAACGTTGCCATGACTTTGTGGCTTTTACTCTTTGCTTCCTTTGCATCTTCAAAAAGATAAAAAAAGAGAAGCAGTTTACAAATATATATGTATATATAAAAAGGGAAAGTCTTCATTGAGGCAACTCAGTTGCATATTTGTACAATTAATATGAAAATGCCTATGAAAATATTTTGAATAATTTAGTCTTGGGCTTTATGCACGTCTCGCTCAACTATTTTAGGGAATTTTCTTGGAATTTTCCAAATAAAAATTGCATAATATATAAATCCACTTATTGGCGCATATCTTCTCTGTTGACCATTCATCATTTTTTGACCTATTTTTTGCAGCAACTTTCATTAAATCTATGTCACTTCCACTTCAAATACATTCACAACTAGAATTCACAATAAATATTTGCATAACATTCAATGGAAATGCAAATGGACTTATAAATCTTTTCAGTTTCTTTCATATTGTCGAGACTTTGGCAAATATTTGGGGTATGCCCAAAACTTTTTATAAACATTGTTTATGGTTAACTGGAACAGTCCATTTCGATCTCAGCCACAAAGGCAATTGTCCGATTGTATAAAAATGCCATTGAATATTTATTCACAATAAATAGCAAAATAATAATACAATTATATTTGAATAAAAATTCAGCAAAAAAAATGAATGGGGTGTAAAATATATTATTTATAAACTATTTTAAGCATAGCTTAAAGAGAGGTTTAACCTAAAATCAAGTATAAGAAATATATAAATTCAGTTCATTATTTTAAATATATATTTAGCTTTTAAAGAAAGGCGGTTAACCTTAAACTAAATTTATTTGAATTAAAAAAAAAATTACAATGCATTATCTAAAAAATATTGTTAGGTATTATTGAAAGGCAGTTAATCTGAACAATATATTATTTTAGATAAATAAAATATACAATATATTTTTTAGATAATAGTTAAATATTTTTAATAAAAAAAAATATACAATATATTTTTTAGATAATGATAATTATTGAAAGTTGGTTTAACTTAAATATATGAATTTCAATTTTTTAAAATTTTTAAACAATATTTTCAAAGATTGCTTTATGCAGACTTTAATCTAGGTCATTTGGTTTCATGCTCAAATAGATTATTATATTGAAATATTTGAATAAATATTTAATATTTTATTTAAAATATTTCTACACTATCTCCAGCTATATTTTAAAATATTTTTCATAAAACTTACTCCATTATGCTGCACCGCATTGGGCGGAATAAATCCTTGAGCATTCGTCGTGATCGTCCACAGGCACAAAGTGCCCCACAGAGTCAACAAAACTCGCATGTTGCACACCAATTTCCGCTAGATAACTTGAATATATATTTTTTAGGTTTTTTTCCAATTTAGAGTTGCCTTCAAATTTGTTTTCCCTTAATTGTGATTAATCAAATATCGTTGCACTATTTTTGATTTCGAAACAAAACACGAAATGAAATTATCCAAAATTGTCAAAAAACACAAAACTGAAATCAACTTTTGCGCTGGAACGTTTTCTATTTTAGCCTTATGCAAATGCAGTTAGTTTTGATTTGGCGTTTGGGTTTTCAACTCTTTTTGTTTTATTTAGTATTTTAGTATTCCGTAAGCGTTGGCTGCCGCGGAGTCGTCAGTCGATTGCTAGCCGCAGACACGACTTGTCTGGTAAAAGTTCGATGCTTAACTGAAGATCATTAAGCGTTTGGTAACAATTTAAGCCAAGCCAAAGCGACGAAGATGCCAAAAAAAAAAAAAAAAAACACAAACAAATATGCGAACGACGTGATGCGACGATGAGCGTCGCAACATGTTGCTGGCAACACGAGCAACAACAGCCACAGCGGCCACAGCCATCGCAACATTTGCTGAGAGCGCGTTCGGTGCAAAGAGAAAGCATCGAAGAGCGGCTCGGCGGTTGAAAGAGAAAGTGTTGATAGTGTGCAACATGAGGAAATGCCACGCTCTAAGCTGAATCGTATTTATTTTTGAATTTTTTGTTTACTTCTTCTTCAGTGTACAACAAATGATATTCGCTCTTCGCGTTGCAGTCTTTATCGAACCAGAAACAGTTGGCTAGACAAATATGAAGCTATCTGCACAGTCTTCGATTGCAGACGCCCCGAAATCACGTAACTTCCGTACTCGGAAATGTAGATAAGAACGGCAATTGAAGGCGTACGATTCGTAATGACCATAAATACCTTTTAATAGCTGGCCAAATTAAATAGCCGACATCATCATTACCATTTACAGACCCAAGTGTCACATAGCCCCACACAATGGCACTAAATATGTATTTAACATTTTCGTACAGATCATTAAAACTGCATTCCAAGCACATACCACGATCATACTACGACTACAGTTTTAAAATGATTCATTTTGTACGTATTTTCCACTCTGATCATAATTATCAAAAGTAGATGATTAATGTTGCCGCTGCTGTTGTCTTTCCGCTTTTGGGAGATTTGGACAGTAGCTCGGACCTGATCCCGCAGAGATCGGCGCTCCAACTGATCAACATATTACGCACTTACATCACACCACACAAACACCGAAAATCGATGAATGATCGTTGCAGGTTGATTTGATCTAGTTTTCCATAGACATAGACAGAGAGAAGGCACAGCATGACGTTGTCGAACCGATCAATTGGATCGCTAATAATTGATGTTTTGCATTGATCAAGCTTGGCAAGTGCCTAAACTGGACAGTCATTTATGATGTTAGCTGGTGGAATATGTAATATCAAGGTTACGTTAGCATCAAAATGTCGGTGAAAGTCAGGTCAGGTGTGTGGTAATTTAAAGGAACCCGTAGTAGTATGCAGCTGTGTAATAGCACATATAGCAGAAGTGTATAATAGATCTGCTTTGGGTGGAATTCATAAGGCTTCATTTAGTCAAAAATAACTCACGAAGATCGTATTTTTAATATATACCAAAATATAAATTTGGTTATAGAATATAATGAATTTATCGATAAGACTATCTTCATGAGTTAGCTTTTTCATAAAGCTTTTTCCAATCAACATAAACTCACAAAGATCGTCTTTTTGATCAATTCATTAAATTCTGGAACAAAACTTTTATATATTTTTGATCAATTTTTTATATTCTCTGTAACAAAATATAAATAAAAGCAAACAAACCCTTTAGACTGGAATTCCATTCTTCTTTTTTTTTCAACTACTTAAACTTATTTTAGTTGTTAACGTAGGCAACTTAAGTTTCAATGAATCTAAAAGTTTTTTGGACATCAATTTGATAACAAAGATATCTTTAGCTATTAGAAAAGGCATCTCTCTGGAAAAATCTCTAATTATCAATTACAATTAGATCTTTCTGAAGTTGCCTGAAAGTAATTGCTTTCTCAACTAGATGCCTCTTCTCTTCAACTATTCTTATCTAACAGCAGTTTGACTGAAATTTAAAGTAAACTTGGTCTCTTTTCAACAAGCTTCTTACTATCTACAAAAATCTACTAGCTCCTTAACACAGACCTTTTCAGCTATGATTTCTATAGAATTCCTCTTTATATCACCCTCTGCCGCTTGCATTTATTTTGCCACTCCCATAGATTTAATCAAAAGTTTTTCTTTGGACTCAGCTCTAGCTCTGACTTTTTACTAGATTATCCAATTGATTTCCTCTTGTGCAATAGCTTGTTGGCTATTGGTTGGCCAGTTAGCTGTCAAGCTGGTGGCCCTTATCGAAGCGCAGCCTGGGCCACTCACACAAATTATGGCATTTGCTGCTTTCCAGCAATTATCGCAGCAATTTGCTGTAGCTGGAGAAAAATTCGGCAAAGCGACTAATCGACTAATCAACAAGAGTCCGTCAGGCAAACACTTCAACGCCAGCTTTCATTAATAAAGATTTTCACTTTCGAATGAAACGCAACAGATTTTAAATATGCAAGCGAATGGCCCATTAAGTCGATGCCTAATGCAATTCTAGAGGAGGGTTAAACTGGAGAGCGAACAGATTGAATGGGCGGATGAACAGACGGACGGATGGACAGATGGACTTCCAAATCGATACGAATCTATTTGATCTCCAGTTGCATTGCATAAGCAGCTTATCGGGTTTTGCTCTGGTCACTCTACACCCCATAGATAGACAGCGATAATGGCCTTTGCCTTTGCTTGATTTGACTGATTCGATGATGACGCAGGTTGAGACTGCTGCCCAACCAAGTCCAATGACTCGAGACGTTGCTTCTTTTGTATCCGTTCGATGCTTAAAATTTATTTGATGGCTTTCTTTGTTCAGCAATCGTTCGGTAAGAAAAGCCAAGATGACTGTAAAATCTATATGGAAAATACAAAATTAAAGAAAAAACTAAACAACAAATATCACCTGTTTTTGTGCACGTTAATTAAATTGGCTTTGTCAGGCACAATAAATTATTAAACGAGAAAAAAAGTGGGAAAAATACCAAAATTTCATTCAAGAAGTTTTCTCCGTTTTGTCTCAAGTTTTTCTAATGAAGCTCGAATTTCTGTTGTTGTTTTTAAGAGTTTACATAAATGATAGTAAAAATCATGTTTACAAAATGTTTGTTATTTAATTTAATTTAGTTCGTTGTTTGTTGTTGTTTAAGTGTGGCTATTAATTAGTTACAATCTGGAATTTTGTTTGTATATAGGTTGTGTGGTCAAAATACTAAAAAAAAACTATCTTGCATATTCTATCTCCTATGTTCTATCTTCTATATTTTATCTCCTATATTCTACCTTCCGTTTTCTATCTCCTATTTTCTATATTGCATGTTTTTATTTTAAGAAATCCGAATTTCTTTAAAGCAAATTTTATTTGAAAAGCAGAAATTTTATCAAATGTTTTATTAATTGGAAATTTTGCTATTTTATTTTATTTTTTATTATTTTATATTAACTTCCTTTTTAAATTTATTTTAGTATTAACATATGGATATTTAATATAATTTATAATCATTTACACTCAACCACATTATCATAATCATTTTTATTATTTAACTAACATTTATATAATTTTTATTTAATATATATAATATAATTATTTTTTAATTAATTAATTATAAGTATATTAAGTTTAATAACAAACAAACAATTAACTAGATTAGTGTCGTATATTATCAATTAGTATAGTATATAATTAAAATTTTTGTTTGTTACTAAATTTAATATTTAATTAAATGCTTTAACTATTATATTCTTTTTATATCATTTATCTTTATAGATGCATACAATTTACACTAAATGCTATAACTCTGTTCTTGGATCCGTCAACCATCTGGGGAAAAAAATCATATTATCTACGAAGTTTTTAGTCATCCATAAGCCTGCTTTCCATCAAGTCAAAATTCGCCATATTGACCTCACTGAGACGTGACAGCTGAAACATGCAGATCGTAAAATAAAATTCATCTCTTAAATTTTGTCGGCGTGCCCCACCTATAAATGCGTCATGAGAGGCTGCAGATAAAAACGAGATGATATAATATGACAAAATGAATATGTTTTTGTACTTGAGATTAACGTAACTAAATTAAGTTTGGCTCAAGTGTGGGAAAATGTTGAAGGCGGCCAATTTAGAATTTGTTAATTTTTTGGCATACGTCTTTAGATGATTGCTGGGCCGGAGACGAGGGCAAAAGCCTAATGGCTGGGCAATATTTGTGCAAGAGATTGATGACAGAGCGCCAAGTCACAGAGCAGGCAAAGCCAAAGCTAAAACCAAAGCCAAAGTCAAAGTTAAATAAAAGCAACAGAAATCAAAACATCGACAAATGCCCACAAATAAAAAACAAGGCTAAAACTGCTGTGTACAGCGTATGGCAACAACAAAATGCTGCAGGGAGAAAGACTTTCACCTTTGCGATGAATGATCAACACAAGAAAGAAAGAAAGAAAAAAAGAAGAGTCGCAGCAGCAACAGCAGCAACTGCAGATAGAAGCGACGGCCTTCGAGCTGCCATGGACCCGAACTGGAGGCTTAAGCGACAACAAAAACAAGTGCCCAGACGACGACGACGACGACGACGACGACGACGATCATCATGAAGATCATCATCGATGATGAAGAAGAAGAAGAAGACTCAGCAGCAGCTTCAGCAGTCTCAGCTGAATGTTGCGGCTAAAAGTTTGCGTCAATAAACCTTTGACTCAATGAGAGTTACGCGTCGCGCTTATCACTCGAAGCGCTCAATGGGAATTACTATTATTATTTTGTTTGCTTGGCTTGGATCAACGATCGTGAATGCAACTTTTACTTTCCATTCCAGAATGAAGATTTTCTACACACACACACACACACACACACACACACATATGTATGTATTAGGTATGTCTCTATAAGAGTGGGCTCATACTTAGAATTTTCGCTTTCTCGTCTTTTTTCTCAGCGGATCAAACCCCCACGCACAACACTTGTCAAGTGCTTCACATGATGGAAAAAAGTGAAAATCATTCATGATCTTCACAGTCTGTCAGCGATTTACTGGTAAACTGCAATCGGTACAGCTGTGCCCCAGCAGCCATTAGTCTTTAACAAATTGTATGCCATTAATAAAATCCACAATTTAATTTAAATTATCTTTTGCAGATAGCAACAACAAAAGCGAGGCACACGTGCGGCGGCGATTACACAAATGCTCATTTAATAGATGCCCAAACATCATCAAACACACATCCATAATTCGGATATTGCATAACGCAGGCAACTAGATACAAAAAGAAGAAGGAGAAGGAGACGGAGAAGAAAGGCAATAACAAAATAAACAAGGTTTGCAACCATAACTAAATTAACAAATTGCTGCCCTAAAGGGTTTTGCAAATGGTGTCAAAACGTTGTCCGCATCAAAACACTGACGTGAGCAGGAGGTGAGGTTGCTATAACTTAATCAAAAATTATAATTTAAAAAAATTACATTTTAACCAGCTGTAAATTTTATACAGGTGAAACAGCTCGTGGATTGGGAGCCAAGCATATCTATGAAATGTGTACGCTACATATATATGGAAGATCACATAAATGAGTCTTGAAGAGTCAAGTGGAATCTAGGAGCAGCTCAACTGGGTAAGATTTCTGCCTTATTTATTGGAATAAATAGTAGATATAGCTCTGATGATTGTTTGGCATTTAGTTTTTTGGTTACATTAGCAAATAGTCAAATTAGAAAAAAGATTGTAAATTAGGATTGGTAGCTAGACAGATATGTAGTGTTTTTCATATAAATATTCAAATGAGATCTGGGAACAGAATGGAATATTAAATATCGAATGAGTGGAATGAATACTAGAGATAGCTTTGTTGATAGCATATTATATAGTTTTTAGTTCAATTTAATAATAGCTAATTTATAAGATGTATACAATATTTAGAGAAGATCACAGAATCACAGACTCTTAAGTAGTCACGGTGTAATCTACATAAAAGCTACCTTTAAACAGAGTTTTAAAAAATATTTATGATATACAAACACCAGCTATATATTATAAAGTTTTAAATGTTATCTCTGAACAGGTCAACTAGGTAAGATTTCTGTTTAATTTATTAGTATATAATGTTGTTAGCTATTTGATTGTAATTATCAGTGTTAGCAGCTACACAGATATTTGAAATATCTATATCTGTGAACTATAAAGATCAGCAATCAGCTGCAGCTAAGTTGGGGGAAGATTATTGTTCAATTTATTGGTGAATAGAGATACATTTGACGATTGTTTAATCAATTTTGTTTAAGTTAAATTGTAATTGGCAGATGCTCTAGCTTTTTGTTTTGATAAAAATTACATTTATTCAGTTATTTCCTATTATTTTATATATACTATATACTATACAAACTTGATAGCCATTGCTTTGTGTAGATAATCAAATTAATATATAGCAAAACAAACCTCTATTCAATTAAAGCAATTTTAAAATCTGCACATTGTCTAGCAAAGTCAGACCTTCATTAGAATTTTTCGAAATGCCTAAAAGTATGCAATCTTTTTTAAGCTATAAGCAGTTTAACCCTTATAAGTTGCCACGTAGTTCATTTTTCTCCAGAATCTAAGAAATTTAAATAGGCTTACGCCAGCTTCGTCTTTGCCTGAAAAATTCTAATATATAAATATAATATAATAATAAATACGCAAATTGTTGAGTACATAATTTTTAATTTATTTTTCAATTATTGTAATTGTATTGATTACATGTTGTTGTTGTTGTTGGTTTCATTCTGGTTTCTACACCATTAAATATGATTCATTAATTAAAAATTGATATATTTTGTTTATAATTAAAAGTAATTGGTTTTTTTTTCTTTTTTCTTGTTTTTTTCTTTTCATATAATTTAATACTAAACTTTAAATTCGAAACTCACTTTGTAAATAAAGTTTTGCAGTGTTTTTTTTTTTTTTTTAATTTTTAAATTGAATAAACGTCACATAATACATAAAAGAAAAAAATGATATAGTTGTAATAGTAGTAGTTAGGCAGAGAAAAATATATATATATATATTTATATATATATAAGAACATAAATAATACATAAAATAGGCAGAAATTATTGTGTATATATATAAGCTAAATCGTGATATATATATACTATATAAACGTACGACACTATCAAAGTCATGAGCAAAAGTTGCATTCTGTTTACAGTGATATCTAAAAGTACGTACACAAAACTTTGTTCCTACAGACAGTCTAGGCTCCGGCTTATAGAGAGCGGGGGGAGGGGGACGAGTTACAAAGAGTATTTGAGGGAGGGCGAAAGGGCACATAGAGGGGCATCTCTGCTCTTTGCTAACATTCAACTGTCTCAAGAGTGTGTCTGTGTAAGTGTGTATGTTTCAAACTTTGATTATATTAAAATTGTATTTATTTTTGTTTTTGCTTGTTTGTTTTTCCATTAATACGATTTACATAGAATTAGTTAAAGTTTCATTTCTTATATATGCTTTTATTTTTGTTTCTTATTTTTTTGTGGTATTGGCAATAAATTGTTGTTCTTGTTTCATTTTCTCTGGTTTCTAATCAATAATTACGTAATATTAGTTTATAGTTTAATATAATATGTGTGGTGTGTATACCCATTAGATTATGACATGTTACTTGCACTATGTGTGAGTGTTTTGGACATATTCAATTACAAAACGATTCTCGACTCCATCTCGAAATCTCTTTCTCAAATTCTCTCATGCAAAATACAAACTTACGTTAAACTTGTTGTCAAAGTTGACGTCTCAATTGATATCGAACCTAATCCAGTTCTAGGCCAGAATGTTTCAGAGAGGATGTCTAATATCTAACTACAGATATACATATATATATATTTATAGTTTATATAATTAACTGGGGTATTTTCGCTTTGATAATTTGGTGGGTCTATGAGGTTCCCTAGCAATTAGGAGTTATTATTCATTTTGTTATCATTCATTTTTATTGTTATAAAGAGTTCTACATTTGAGCTTTGAATTGATGATGAAACATTCCAACTTATAAATTATAGTCACAATCTATATTTGTGTAACTAATAACAGCCTTGATACTGTTGCAAAACACATGGAAGCTGTATGGAAATTGTTAACAGATTTTGGAGTCGAATTGCTTACATAATATACATATGTATATATCATTTATAAATAACTAGGTTATGTTATTCCTTTTTGAGCTGCAGGAAATTCTATTATCATAATCTTTATCATTATTATTATTGTTATTATTATGTTATTTATGATATATCAATTTGTTCGTGTTGAATACAGTTTTGCATCAATGCATATGAAAAGGCGTTGAAGACGTACGAATACTTTTGGGAGAGAAATACATTTTTAGGAAATACAAATCATATATAAAGATGGATATGTGTATGCACATATATATATGCATACTTTAGCTATGGCAGTAGCAAAATTAAAAAAAAAATCAATGAAAGTAACTGAGAATACTGCAAGAGTGTTGCAAGTGTGTGTGTGTGTGTGTGAGTGTGTGTGTGTAGATATCAACTATATATCATATATGTAACTATATATATTTATATATATTTCGCATATTACTTAAATGTCTGTTTGCAACCGGATAAAGAGAGACACACTTAATACACAATACACATACATATATAGACCTAAATACGTACATACACATATATATATCTATATAAATACATATATCTATATAATATATATATGTGTATCTTAACATTTACAGCTAGTTTTTTTGTGGGCTGGGAGCAGCAGCAGCTGCCTGCTATTCCTCCCGCAGATCAGCGCATTGCTGTGGACGCCACTTCTAGCTCCAGAAGTCCATCATATTGACCAGCTTGCACTTCTTCAGCTCCAGCTTGGTGGGCCGCGCCCTAAGTCAAGCACGCCCAAAGATCGCCCTGTCGGAGACATCGCCCGTGGACTGAGAGTGCGACATGGCCACATTGGAGCCGGCACCGGTTATCTGGCCACCCACCTGGCCAACGCCCACGCCCACACCATGATGATGATGATGATGTGTGGCCGTGGCAATGGTCGCCGTGGATGCATTGTGATGCGTCACATTGTGATGATTGTGCGCCAGCGTTGAGCTGCCATATTTGCTGCTGCTGTTGCCGTTGTTGCCGTTGTTGCCATTGTTGACGTTGCTGCTGCTGTTGCTGTTGCTGTTGCCATTGCCGTTGGTCGTATTGCTGTTGCCATTGAGATGCTTCCTGGTGGCAGCCGAGGAAACATGATGGGTGCTGCCGCTGCCCACTCCGCCGTAGATGCGATGCAACGAATACTGCTGCACCGACTCCAGATCCGAGACGCTTGAGGTGATCTTGGAGCGCACGGCCACCTTCTGCATGCTGTTGTATTTGTCGCTGGCGCTGAGCTTGATGTCGGGCAGGTGGCCATTCGACTGGGCGTGGCCGTGGGCATGGCCATGGCCATGGGGCTGACGAGAACTGCTGCTGGTAATGGACTTGGTCGTGATGGCCGCATTGCTAACGGCTGTGGTGCTGGTGATGGAGGCCACCACTGGCCCGTTGCCCGGCGAGATCTCTGCAAAGTTGTAGCAGGAAGACTTCTGGGAGACACTGTTCAGCCCCGAGCTGGACGAGCTGGTGGACATGCGGCAGCTGCGATGCCGACTCGATGCGGATGGCTGCAGGAACTCGTGATGGGCGGCCTCATCGGGCGTCATGCGCTCCGCAGGATCCCACTCCAGGCAGCGCTGCAGAAAGTCTATGAAATAGCGATCCTGACAGTGCAAAATCTGTGACAACGACTTGCTGCCGGGCGAACGCTTGCGGCCCTTCGTGTTGGTTATGCAGCGTGGCGCATCACGCGAGTCGAAGAACAGACGACGACGACGAGCCACCGAGATGAGCACCTTGGGCGGCAGACCCAGCACCTCCATGATGCAGGCCAGCTGCTCCACCTCGTTCTCGCCGGGGAAGAGCGGAAAGCCTGTGTACAATTCGGCCAAAATGCAGCCTGCAAAATAGAAAGTTGTCAATGTAATTAGTATTGATTTTGATGTGCATCGAGGGAGGCAGAAGAGGGTATATTGGATGGGTGAGCAAAAGATAACAACAAAGTAACTTGAAGAGTATAGAAATATTTCATATTGAGAGTTCATCTCAGAGACATCTTTTTGGCTTAAAAGTTATATTAAATTAGATCAGATATATGTTTACTTAAGTCAGGGTATTTGCTAGTCGCATATTATGTAGATGAGCAAAGGTGTGAAACAGGCCCAAATTGTAAACAAGATTTAGATTAAAAGAGTCCATCTCAGAGGCATCTCTTTGGTATAGAAGTAACAGTCAGATTAGGAATATTTGTAATTGAGACAGGGTATTTTCTAGTCGCATATCCTAGTTTCTCTCATCACTCACACTTGTCACACATCAAGTATCAACATCATCTAGCTGCAGTCATTTTGGCTGCCAGAGGGACATTGAGTGACCTTGACTCTGAACCTTGTCCGGGACAAACACGTGCTCGAGCTTGACCGCAGGACACACAGTTTACAGTTTACAGCTGGCAGTTTACAGTTGGCAGTTCATAGTTCATAGTGCGGCACAGTTGAGAGACTCTGGGGCATTATTTATTTGCTGCTGCAAAGGGCTTAAGTGGCTTTTCAGGGCTTTGCAAGTGCAGCGCGCGCAATATTGATTCAATGGTCAAGGGACAAGCAAATGCATTGGCCAAACTTGATTTAGGAATGCGGTTGCTGAGTCATCTAACTGACTTTTTGACTGACTGAGTCAGGGTAAATAAATGAAATGATGATAATGATACAAACTTATATTAAATGTAATATAAGAAGATTGTCTTCAAAGTTATATCTGCATTACTTAATTTAGTTTGATGCTTATTATTTGTTTAAGTATTTCTTTCATTGCCACGAAAGTAAATTTAATCCAAATCTTTTTCCATTGCAGACAATTATCTGACAGCTCTGGAAACTTTTGGATTCAACACACAAATTATGGATTTAACATAATATCTTTCATAATTTTACCCATAACTTGTATCTCCACTAATATATTATTTATTTTCAGTAAACCTTTTCAACTCGATCAAATGTCTACTGTCAACTGTCAACTGCATGGAAGCTGAATAAAGATGCTAAAGGTTAAATAATCTGGTTTGTCAATTATATTATTAATTATACTTAATTTTACTAAATTATTAACAAAAATATTTTCTATTCTAGAATCGTCTGGGGAACACTCTGCTGTCAACGCCATACTCTCAACTAAACAAGAAGAAAAAGATCCGTTCAATGACGTCAATTTTAATAATGTTTAATTTAAGATTTAGTTAATAATTTAGGATTTAGTTTAACATAGCCTGTTTTTTATATTATTTGCAAATTACTCGTTCTGCTAACTTATTGATTGATATTGACAGTCTACATTTACTAAGTATACGAAAAACTACTTCTCGATGATCTCCGATGCAAAAAATTGCAGACATATTCGATATCTTCTTAGACAATACAGACAATCGGTATAATCTTTTTTAATTAGAGGTAATTTAAGACTTTTATATAATATATTATTTTATTATGCCGATTGTGCTTTTTAGATTAATCGTTATGTTAACGATGTTGTCAACTAGAATTAGAATTAATTTGAGACTCAACTATGACTACAACCGCTCTACTTTCATCAAAGCCTAATTTTCATGGCATTCAAGATTCGTTTATGTTGGAGACACAATATCTAGTTACATTTAACTTCTGCTTTAGTTAAGCTATGTAAGTCCTAGTTAGTTTAATTTAACTGGCTACGAAACAAAAAATAAGAAAAATGTATTAAGTTGTGCCAGCTATAATTAGTATTAACTATGGCCATGAATGCTCTACTTTTGTCTTAGCCTAATTTTCGTGGCACTCATTCATTAATGTTCAAGAGAAAATCAGTGTTTCTATGCATATTCCTATTAATTATCTGCCATTCTTTCAAGTACGCCCATTACTTCCGTATCAGTTGAGCCTGAAGTGCATTGTGTCTGCCTTGTCTCATTATGCTTCACCTATTTAGCTGCCAAATGGCAGTGTTCAATTGCTGCACACGAAGTTCGTGTTGGCCCCGCGGATTCCAGATCCTTTGGCCAGAAGGCAGCGCAGCGCAGCCAAGTGTAAAAACACGCACTATGCCAATTAGCAGCAACAGGCAACAAGGAGCCGAGAGCCAAGATAGAGATAGCATGAGTTACATTGTAATAGTAGAGGGAGCGAGCAGGGGGTCGGAGGGGCACTCAACAAGTGAGGCAGGCGCGGCTAGAAGTTTATGTCTACAACAATTTTTGCCTGCCCCTTGGCTTAGCGCTGTGAACGTTGCTTCCTGTGGCGCCCGCTTTCGTCCTGCTGCCGCTGCCACATATCCTTTTAGCGGCCATTTCCGACTACGACCACGTCCGGTCAGCAGCAAAAATATATATGTGTATATATATATCGCACACTCACAAATGCCTCATTAAATGTGAGCAAAACGTGAGATATAATGGGCATCTGTGTGCGTGCGTGCGTGTATGTGTCTGTGTGTCTGTGTGTCTGTGTGTATGAGTGTGTGGGAAGGGCTCTAATACAAGCTAGCCTGAATCTATTTTTAGCCACTGTCCTCCTGACTTCTTTACGAATGAAAGCTCATGCGGGCGCTTACTTATTTGAGTTACTGTGTTCACAGCAAATGGGTTACGTGTTGAATAATGTGACTCTTATGGCAGACAGCTAGGGGCATGCCATCTGGCATTATGTGTCAAGTAGTGAATGGGCGTTGAAAGGGGTCAAAGCAGGTGAACGTAAAGAAACTATTCCCTTTAAATATTTAAGCAAAAAATGTGTTTACCCTGTTTTAAAATAGATTTCTATATTTCAGCATTTTTTCAGACGTCCTAAACATGCCCCATCCGCCCAGATGAAGCCGAGTAATCATCCTTGGTTATGAAGCCATTCATGTTCTCAGTCGACCCAAATATCTTTGGTTATATCAATCCATAGATAGCGAGAGTCCTGAAATCCTAAAGACCACAAAGGTCGCAAAATATGTATGACTTTCTTTCAGCAACCCTCAGCAGTATGCCTCTCCCCCTTGAAGCTATCAAATTTATTTCGGATTTTTATTTTATCTAAAAATATATATTTTAAATATTTTTTTTTTCAATATCTTGTTGATTTATTTACTTTTTTAATTATAAAGAAATGTGTATGTAACTGGATTTCTATTGATATACATAAAAAACAAATTTGTATCTTTATTTACAAATTTATATAAAAGTACATTTAAAACAATTTTTGTAGAGGGCTTTTTTCGGTCGAGTACATTGCAAGATTTCATGCAAGCATCTGTCAGAAATATTAGGCGAACATAAATGGCTAGAAAGTAGTTAAAAAGTCGGCAAATACAAATTTGCCGAAATAGTTGCCTTGAGCTTAATCTCAAATTGAGTCGATTTGAATTGAGTCGACATTCTAGGTCAGCAGTTCAAAATGCCACCGAGCTCATAATTTCGGCACTTTGACAACAAAATCGATAAATTTTGCACAAAAATCACAACGAAATACCGGGCGAATAGAAATTACTAGCAAGCAGAAAAATCCCAACGTTTATGCACTAAGGAATTTTGTTTGGGATATAACTGTATCTGCGCCGCCATTCATGCTCTTCCTTTTGGTCTCGCTTACACTTGTGCAGTGCGAATAGTACGATTAGATGAGTGAATGGGTCGACATATGTATGTTGTATATCCCGTTTTTGTTTTTATTTTTTATTATTTAATTATTTCTATACGAGTCTCTCTGGACTACCTGCAGTGCTCGGGACTCCACCAAACTTCAAAATTTCAACGAAATTGATCACTTTTGTACCAAAATCTGAGCGAAATACCAGGCAAATAGAAACGACTAGGAGGCAGCTAAAAACAATGCAATTTTAATTTGACAGCGGCCATTATCGCTTTCGCTTTTGATCTCCTTTCATATGCCAATTGAAGTGCAAGTGGGGCGACTATATATGTTGTATATCCCGTTTTTGTTTTTATTTTTTATTATTTAATTATTTCTATACGAGTCTCTCTGGACTACCTGCAGTGCTCGGGACTCCACCAAACTTCAAAATTTCAACGAAATTGATCACTTTTGTGCCAAAATCTGAACGAAATACCAGGCAAATAGAAACGACTAGGAGGCAGCTAAAAACAATGCAATTGACAGCGGCCATATAGGCAGCGGCCATTATCGCTTTCACTTTTCATCTCCTTTCATATGCCAATTGAAGTGCAAGTGGGGCGACTATATACATATGTTGTTTTGCTCCCGTTCTATTTGCTTGTGAGTGCGAGTAGATTAGCTGCTATACAGGGTGCCAGCGCAAACAGAAAGATGTTTTTCTCTCAAGTGGAAATCGCTGTTGTGAGTTCGGGATATAACTGTTAATTTCAGCGGCCATTACCGCTGTTGCTTTGGATCTCGTTTATATGTTTATACTGCAGAGTGAGTAGTGAGGATAATATACATACAAGTGAGAGTAGATCAGACAGAAATTAGAGCTTTGGCAGAATGTGCTTTATCCACTGAAAAAGCTTTACAGCTGTTGGGAGTTTAACAGAGAGCATAACAAACATTTGAAGATAATTTTTGAGAATTAATATTTAATATTTAATTTAGGGAAATATTTTCATATTTAATTTTCTATAATTTAATAAACTTTTATTCTCATATTGTCATCTATTTATTTACAAATCTTTCTGCACAATTCTATATGATAAAATATTTAAAATCAATTTAACTACGTTTAGGAAATTTACAAATATGTCGACATACATACATATGTATATGTATATACAAAAAATTATGTAATTAGTAATTATTTATCTTATTTAAATCGAAAAATGTGGTCCGCAGCTGATGCTTTCTAAGTGACTGCTAGCGGGCAACTGAACGCAGCAGTTGAAGTGTGGGAGTTTCTACAGAAGAGGCGAGCAAGAATCGTCCAGAGAGGTGTTTATTCACTGAGTGAACATTGGCGTCGGCTATTCAAGAGCCAGCTTAGTTATCCAAGTTATCCACACGCACCATTACGCTCTTGCTTTGGGTCTCCTCTTATGTTCTCGTAGAGCAGAGCCGAGCTACTCACACTTACATATTAAAGTAAGTGTAAGTGTGAGTAGCTCGGCTGCTATGCTAGGATTACAGCGCTGCCAGCAAGACGCTCATCGACTGAGTGAACATTGTTGCTGAGGCAATTTAGGATAAACTGTAAAGCTCAGCCGCCATTAACGCTATTGCTTTTGATCTCATTTACATATATGTTAGCACTGCAGAGTAGGTAGTGCAGATGATACGTGAGTGAGAGGAGGTCGGCTGCCATGCATTGAGTGAATAATTCTTTTGCGAGTGCAGGATATAACTGTTATTGGCAGCCGCTCTTGTTTTTATTTTGCTTACATATAAGTGTGTGTGTACCGCAGTGCGGGTGTCAAAGTGAGAGAGTGGGCCGACAATATTTATTGATTTGATCTCATTTGGGCTGGAGAGCGAAGAGTGCAAAAAGAGAGAGAGTTCGGCAGAGCGTTGAGTTGCTATTTAACGAAAACACTTGTTTATCTTATGCGTCTGATTAATGAAAAGTTTTAGTTTATGCCGGTCTGCTGATTAGGTTGGTTGCGTGATATGCGTGCGCACTGAAAACGTTGTGCTGCAATGAATAATTATAGCCATTTAAATTTTACAGGGTCGTCACTTTGCCAACTTCCATGTCAATGGTTAAAAATGGCAAAGCCACGTAAAACCCATTGAAAAGACGCACACGGCAAATGTCATTCGCATGACCCACTATTAAAAGGACTAACCCCCTTTTCAAATACACTCGCACAAACACATGTCGGCCACATGCAGCGTGGCCATAAAACTGTGTATAAAATATTTAAACGCTGTATATAACCACACCTACACACACACACACATAGCTACGCCCACGCAGTTATTTATAGGTGCAACGTGTGTGTTTGGTTGTCTGTGTAGCTATAAATTTGCCTGGCAAATGCAGAAGGGAAAGCCATTTAAAAATTCATTTTCATTGCAATGGGGCGAATGTGGGCGGCGTTTGGCGCTCGCCCCAGAGATATTGCGAAATGTGTTTTAATTAAAATCGAGAGTCCACTTCCAATCAATTCACTTACCCAAGCTCCACATGTCGATGGCGGTGCCATATTGCAGGCCCAATATCACCTCCGGGGACCGATAGAATCTCGACTGTATATAGGTATAGATTTTGCGATCCACATAGCAGGAGCTGCCAAAGTCGATGACTTTTATTGAGCTGCTGCCGCGCTGCTTCAACAAAATGTTTTCCTGATGGCGAAAATCAAAAATTCAATTTTAATTAAAATTTAAGTACTATATAAATTCTGTATAATCATCTGTTAACTGACCGGCTTGAGATCACAGTGTATGATATTCTCTTTGTAGAGCAAACGCAGGCATTTGACAATCGAATTGCAGAAGCGTCTGATCAGACTCATGCTGAAACCGTTATAGTTGTTCTTCTTGATCAGCTCGTACAGATTGAGACTGCAAAGAGAGAGAGAGAGCGAGAGAGGGAGAGAGAGAGTAAGTTAGGTAGATCGATTAAAAACATGACTCAGCTGCGCAGCCCCAATCAATTGTTTACTTTTGACAAATATTGGGGCTGCGGCATCAACAACAACAACAACAAAAGACTCTAGGAGAACGCCGGCCGCTTAAAGCCCACAACAACGATAAAAATAACATGCATTGAATTAATTTGCATTGCATGTCGCACACAAATTTGGATACATGACGATAACAGCCAACAACAACAGCGAAAAGCGAAACAACAAACTATGGACTATGGGCGGGATATTTGGCTCATATAGAAAAGAGAAGTTGAAATTATTTAAAATTTCGATCGTGAGCAGAAGGCAGAAGACGTTATAAAAATATATAAAATATAAAAAATATAAAAAAGATATATTAAAAATATATATAAATATTTATAAAAATATATAATCTAAATATTTAGTAGTATATTATTTATATATATATATATATATATATATATATATATATATATATATATAAATATATATAACAAAAAGCAGCATATTGTGAACAGCTGCTTTAAATATTATTATTATTTTACCAACTATACTTTTTTATAAAAAAAAAAATTAAATTTAAATCGATTAATTTAAAATTTAAAAAAATAAGTTTGTAAAAATTATACAAAAATAATAAATAAGAGTTTAATCTTAAAAATTTTAAAATCTTCAAAGTATTATTTTAAATCATTATTTTTGTAGAATTTTTCTTTCAAAGCTATACGAAATAATTATATTGCTAATTCTTTAGCCTTTTCTGCCTCTAGCTTTATAAAAGCCATACATAATAATTATATGTAGCGATCTTGTTAGCTACAAAACAACAACACGAGATTAGACTAGAGACTAGAGAGTTGACCAAAACTAGATGAAATCCTTAATATATATACTACACAGAGCACAGCTAGAGCAGGCTATCTTTTAGTTGCTCGCTTCCTACATAAAGAGCACACACACACCTCTCACTATACCCTGTAACCTACTGAACTCTTACTTGTTTGTGGTCAATACCCCCTTTTTTATCACAAATTTTACTACTCTGTCCCACTGTGCACTGTCATTTCCAACTCCGTTTTTTGCTCACAATTTGTATTTCTTTTACTGCACTTTTTTCGATTTTCAGTTTTTGCGATTAATTAACTGATAACAAGGCTGTTGTTGTTTTTTTGTTTTTTTTTGCGTTTTGTCTTTCTCTCTTCTTCTTCTTCTTCTTCTGATTTTTTGGCCAATGTCACTGCAAGCGATTTTTATTTACGGTTTGGGTCACACAACTATTTCCAGCTGAGCGAACTGCTCAAGTTTTGTCAATTTTTTGATGGCTGTCAGTTTTTTTTGGGCTTTTGCGTAGCCATTGATGAGTTTTTGGCTGTCCCACACAGAACATCATCATCGTCATCATTATAATGATCATTATTATTGTGGCATGTTTTACCCCTAAGCTCATATCTCTTTTTGATTGGCAAACATTGCTGCTGCTGCTGCTGCTGCTGCTGTCGCTCACATATCACATTTCATATGCTGCGCTTAGTTATTGAACTTGCTGACCACACACATTCCACTGCTGCTGTCATTTCCGTTTCCGTTAGCCGTTGCTTGTGCTGCCATGTCATCGCCTATAAATGCCATTAATAACTTCATCAGCAGCCGAGCTGAGCTGCACTTATTACTGAGATGCTCTGACCTAGAAACTTGCCAGCCCCAAAGAGATGCCAAAAGTAATAACTGCAAATGGCAGGACATGCTGAGATATTTGTATACGATTTATTGGTGTACATGTGAGTGTATGAGTGTGTCTAAGTATGGGTGTGTGTGTGTGTGTAAGTAGTAATACTTGGCTAAGCTGATGAAATTTGAGCTAAGGTTAAAATGAGAAAAGTTGCTCTAATGGAAATATGAACATGAAGTAGTTTACTCTTTCAGCTTTTAGTAGACGTTTTTGATTGACTGCATAAATTGAACTATGGAACTTGGTCAGAGATCAAAATATACATACTTTGCTCAATCCCTGAGCTGAAATTCCATGAAAATATTGTGTTAACTATATAAGTAAAGAGTATCTAAAGTCAACAATTATATTAAGTTAACTTTAGATATATATCGTTTAATTAACACATCTAACTTCTGCATCAATTTGAAGCCCAACTTCTATATTTAGCCTAAAAGCCGCTTCAATCCTCTTCAGCACAAATAACTTTTCAAGTAGGCTTAGCTGTTCCATCCGCCTACTTACATCAATTATGATGACTGCTGTTCACATTTTGACAAGCTCATGGCATGTTCAACATGTTCTAAAACCTAATCCAATTAACAAACATGTCTTATGCTGTCAGGCAACAAGGCATAGGCAAAAAAAGAGAGAGAGAGAGAGAGAGAGAGACAGGGTAGTAAGAGTGAGAGAGCTGTTAAAGACGCCTCAATGCGGCTAGAGAGCTAATGGAGTTAAGCTGAGACTTTAAGATCTTAAGAGGAATGACAGACATACATACATACATACATAAATACATAACATACACAACATACATAACATACATAACATACATAGCATACATAGCATACATAACATACATATATGACATATATATATATAGTTAAAGAACTTTGGTTAAGTATAAGGTCACATATAAATTGTGAATCGCTTTAAAGAGCATTGTTGTTATTGTTGGCCAACATCTATTGATTGACGTCGCATAACAAACCAATAAGAAAATCATCAAAATGTCATAATTTCAATCGAGCGGACAAAAAAGAGCAGAGCCTCTGCCATCGAATGGCATATTATAACTGCATTATGACATGCCACATGCCTATCGACGACACGGCCAATGTCAGGAGAGAGACGGCAATAGAAGGAGAGACAGAGAGAGATAGATAGAGAGAGAGAGAGTGAGTTGAGTATTCGTTGGCTGTTCATGAACTTGAAAATTGCTCTGCCTCTGCAACTATTTTTCTCTCTCACTCTGTCTCTCTCTATCTCACTCTCTCTCTCTCTCTCTCTCTCTCTCTCTCTCTCTCTCTCTAACAATTTGAGTTGTATTTGGTAATTTGATTGATTTGCCAGCTGCTTGCAACATGCAATTGTAAGGAGCCACTAATGCAGGCATTTAGCGCCCCAAAATGCTATTGTCTAAGCCAGAGTAAACTAAACAACATAAACTTTTGAAGGTTGCCCTCAGCTGCAGCATAGAACAGCTCGTTTGGCATTGCCTACTTTTTGGCTACCTGTCAATTGGCCGCAAAATGAATTCGTTTCGCAGCGCAAAATGGTGTCACCACAAAGTTTCGACTGCACCAAAATGGAAATTCGAAATGTTCCCAACGGCCATGTGAAAATGTTTTGGTTTTTTTTTCCTGGTTGTTGCAAATTGATTGACGACCGTGCCGGAAGCACTGGGTGAAAGTTGAGAGTGGCGAAATCCTGAGATTTGCATAGCAAATAGTTTGATGTGGGCAGCTCTATATGTGTAGCTGGGATTTTTAAGCTTGTAAGGAAGCTTTACTGAAAGACAATGAAACATTTAGGCTATGGTATATCAATACTATTATTTCATAAATAGTCTAGAGCTTCATTTGAAGTATTTCAGTTTCCAGGAAGAACAAAGATACTGCGACCAGTTTACTCCAGCAGCTCAATTTAACAGTTCATTAGTTCATAAATCTCTATATTTAGCTTATTATTAAGTGGTTCTACAGAACAGCTAGACACAACGATTTTAGCCAGGTTCATAAATCACTTATAAATATTTCGTATCACTCAGCTGCTTACTCACTCATGAACAAGTAGTTCAAGTAGTGCAAGTAGTTCTATGGAACAAGTAGTTCATGAATAGCTCATCGAGCAGCAAAGCTCATTTTTTATTACCATTTAAACTGTATAATCCATCACTCATTATTGCTCATTCATTGATCTGTAAGCAATACAGTAGTTCATTTTAATGAACAGTTCATGGGAACTCCTCAGACAACTCTTAACCGTTCAGCCCTATTGAGTGCTTAATTCCCTACTCAAAAAAACAAAGTCTTTAATATACCAATTAAATCCTATGGTTCAGCGCCTACAGGCAACAAGCTATAGACTCATTATCCCACCCACTCTCTCTCTCTCTCTCTCTCTATCTTCCTCTCTTCTCATCCTTTTGTTTGGTTTACTAATTAATGCTGCTGTTCGTGGTTCAGCGCCAACGACCTTGATTTGGTTAGACTAAGCGCCCGACTGTCACATCGACCCAAGGCTGAATTCCCCACGCATATTTATGTGTGTGCGACTCGCATTTTAATTAGTGCAAACCATTTCGCTGCCTTAGCACGGCCTGACACTGAGTCGAATGGAATGCCAAATAAATACTAGACATAAAATATTTAAAAAGATTGCAGTGGCATCAAATGAACACGATAAATGTTTGTTGGCCTTGCTGAAAGCTTCAATGGGCTACACTAGGAAAAAAGTAAAGCTAGTTCTTTACTTCAATTGAAGTGCAAAGTTATAGAATTTATAGGATTTCTAAGTATACAAAATATAATTTAATTAAGAATTTTTACTTTTGAAATATTTCAATCAATCCGAAAATATTATCTTCTAGCTTTTTATAAATTAATATTTAAATACCATATTTATTTATTTTTTTGCATACCCTGTTTATAATTTTTTTTAAATATTTGTTTAATATATATTTGTTAAGTATTTATTTTTTAAATATATATTTAAATATACATTTTTTTTAAATGTTTAATTTTATATATATATATTTTTTTTATATGCTTTGTTTTGTTTTATTTTTGTTTTCCAGGGTTTAAAATTTATTTTATAAAAAAATAAAGAAATAAATATTATTATATTTATTTTTATTTTTACAATAATTTAAATCTATTTAAATTTAAAAAATATTTTTATATTTAAATCCAAAAATATTTTAAATTATAATATATATATATATATATATATATATATATATATATATATATACATATATATATATATATTTATATATAATATTATATTTTTAAGTTAATTTTCGCACATTTTCATCTTAATCAATAGCAATTTATTACACAATATTTTCTCTGTGTAAACACTCTGTCTCTACTCTTTTCTCAAGGATCTCTTCATTTATCTACATATATACATCTACATATATAAATATATCGCTATTTTAGCTGGCGAATAACAAGCTTTATGCCTGGCAAATGTCAATTAGCGGTAATTACTGTGCCACGGCACGGCATAATAATAATGGTAATAATAATAATAACGTACATCAACAACAACAATAACAGCAATATCAACAGCAAACAACAGCTGTCAGCCAGCCACGCCCACGCACCGCTGTTCCCGTCCTTTATTTTGTTGATAGTAACTTAATTCACAGTTGTTCAGCGAGCTCGCTCTCTCCCTCTCGCTCTCTCTCTCTCTCTCTCTCTCTCTCTCTACCTCTCTCTCGCTCTCTGGTAATTGCAATCTACACGCTAAGTGCAAAAATTAATTTACAAGAAAAAACAACCATTCGCAGGACGCTGCTCATTTGCATATAGACCAAGGGGCGGCTGCCATGCCATCTTCTTCTTCTTCTTCTTCTTCTTCTTCTTCTTCTGCTTCTGCCCCTGCCCCGCCCTTGTCTGACCCAAACAGTTTTGCCGTGCATGCTGTGCTTTTTAATTAAAAATCTCTGAATATCCAAAGACTCGGACGCTGTTCAACGCCTTGTCACAAATGGACGATTACATGGCTGTTGACAGCATATGAAATGCATATGAATATGCATATATATACATATACTATATAGCCATGATATATCATAAAACATGATTCATAGTGGTGGCATGACATGAGCTTTGCAATAAGCTAAAAGTTTTCATGGGTTAACTTTCAGCAGCTGAATTATAATATTAGTATAATATAATAAAACATTTGAATAACTGTGCATGCTAAAAGAGCTTTAAGAAAACAGGGCAAGCTTTTAGCTTAAAGGGAGCTTAATGCGAAGTTAAAGCTTGTGATAGACATTTAACAATTCATCTTGCACTTTAGTAAACCTTACACATTAGTGTAGAAAGGTGAGTGATTAAAAAAGAGCTTTTAAGCACAAATAAATGTGCTTACATCTTTTGACTGTTTCAAAATGAGCTTTATATGCTTACAAATTTAAGAAAACCCAATGTAAGGCAAAAAGCTTTGATTAAAACCTTACACGATTAATCTAGCAGCAGAGTGTTTTAGAGGTAACTCCATATTTAATTTTTTACAGTTTAAAATAGCATTATTTTTTTAAGCAAGTGCTTTCGCTTAAAAATTTTAAATAGTAATCTAACAGCAGAGTGTTTTTTAAAATTATAATACGCTTTCTGTTAGAATAAGCATAATTGCTTAAACCAAGTTCATTCGCTTGACACTTTTCAAGATAAATCTAGCAGCAGAGAGTTTTATTATGCAAAGCTTTAATAAGCTGCTTGTAGCTTGAATAGGCATAGTTTTTAAAACCAGTATCAAGTCTTGCAGCTTGAAGCACATTATAATCCTTGATCTACTCTTGGGATTTCGATTAAACTTGCGGCTCACTAAATTAAGCTTAAAATCATCTGTCATACAAACTTTCAGCTTTCAATCAAATACCAGCTTGAGCTTGAAGCTTTGCATAAGATTAATGGATACTTATTCTACGATGTTATTTGCTTTTTTCAAACTCAGTTAATCTTTCCCTCAGTTTGATTTAGCATTTGTCTGAAACCGCTGTCATTAGTTCACACTCTAGCTTGAAAAAAGACGACAGCTCATCTAGATAAGAACATCTGATTATCTCATCATGTGCAAATTGAAAGGCAAAGAAAAAAATAACAACAGTCAAAGACCCGAGACCCCAAAATCTTGACACATGGCCCAAATGAGCAGCGACAATGGTCGAGAGAGAGAGAGAGAGAGAAAGGGACAGGGACAAATACAGAGAGAGAGAGAGGGAGAGAGAGCGGAGCCATTTTGCAGCAGCAGCAGCCAGAATTTATGGCCCTGACACCCACAGAGACCGCATTGAAATTTGGCCATGACAACATCGTTTGGCAGCGTCATCCACACACAATATGCTGCATAGTTATGGGCGGCGCACAGTGTGACCATATTCTAAATGTGACCATCTTTGGCAGTTTTGGCAGCTCATTTTATCGCTGTCGCTGTAAATTACGTGTTGTCCGCCCCACAAAACATGCTCCAAGTGGACTCAATGTGTTGCAGGTGGCAAGCTCTGAATGTGTGTGTGTGTGTGGCTGAGTTGCTCTGACTGTCAGTCGAGTCCGTCGAGTCGAGTCAGACCTTGTCCTCTGACGTCCCAGATGTGTGTTGGCCTGCAACGCCCTGGCTTATATTACACACATATTTGCGTACCTTACCCATTTACCTGTTTACCTGCCTCAGCCTCGCTGTGTGTCTATTTCACATTTGCTAATTTACTACGAAAATGCGTTGAGTTTTTGCTGTCAGTATTTCCGCTGCAAAAAACATGCTAATTAGGCTAATCAGCTTGTGGTTTCTTTTTATTCTGTTGCCCTTTAGAACTAACCCCTGCCAATTAGCAAAGTTTAAGCAGCAAAAGTAATGCATTACACAAATGCAATTACCGCAAAAATTAGAGAAATTCTGGTGAGCAGAGATGAATCCAGTTGACTTCAATTAGTTGGGGCTGAGCTCATTTGAGAAAAGCCAAAAAAGAATTTTTGTTGAGTTCATTTGAGAAAACCCATATCATATTGCATATCACATTTACTCAAATATTTCGCTCATCAATCGCTCAATCGTGGAACAACAACTTTCGGCGCCATTTCCGTCAGCTCATGAATCAGCCGCTAATCCACTTAATCAGCTAACTCAATTTGCAAGTTTTTTGCGCCCCGACAACAACAAATTAACATGGGCCAAATTCAATTGCGTGCACGTAAATTTAATTACGTCAAACTTAGGCCGCACAATTTTGTTTACTCGTTCAAAACAAACTTTAAACTTTGCCAGCAACGGCAGCATTGTCTTGCATCCTTGCGGGCTTCCCAAACCCACCTTAATCCCTCCTGGCCATGGTCAAAAACACCCAAAAAACACTCGAGCTGCTATTTTGCGGCTAATTAGTGTTTCAAAAAAAAAAAAGCACAAACAAAAAGAAAATTAATTAAGTTTGTGCATGGAAAAGCTATTTAAATTCGTGTTCAATATATGTGGGGACACAAATGGCCGCCAGATGGCGTGCTTTAAAGCCATTGCCTGGAAATCTTTCGAATCTCTGGCGAATTGCGAAATGTCGCAACAAGCCGAGCTAACTGCAATTAAGACAAATTAAACGGAAATGTCAGGCGGCAGGGGGGGCGTGGCACGAGGTAGGAAACGGAAACAAGTCAATGGCTAAGAAACCATGACCTTCAACAAATTGTAAAACTTTGCTTTTTGCTTCTTTTTTTTCTACCTTTGCTGTCATATTTCTTAGTTGTTTTTTTAGTCTGTTTTTTTCGTATCGCGTGCTGCCATATTTGCGTTGCCAGCTGTCTAAGCTTTGACATATGCAGGCAGACGAAGCAGGAAGAGTGAAAGAGAGAGTGAGTGTGTGTGTGAGAGAGAGAGAGAGAGACAGAGCTAGCTAGTCCATGCAATCAACACCTGATATGGGGCTGGCTGGCTGTCTATCAATTAGATTGCGATTTTATCGCATAACAACAACAGGTAAATATCTATAAACACACACACACACACGCACATACACACGCACATACATACACACACGCAGGCAAATGCAATTTAGCCACGAGCCGTGCTCACTTCAGGCCAGCGGAAAAGTAGGCAACACAATATTTAAATTGAAATTGATAGCTGCCTGCGGTTTGTTGTGCATACACTTCCGCTGCCTGTCGAGAGTGTGTGTGAGTGTGTGTGAGTGTGTGTGCAGTGTGTGTGTGTGTGGCCTGACATGCTGGTAAACTAAAATAGAAATTTATTTGTTTACTCACATCTGCTGGCAGCTGCATTCAAATGGCCTTTAAATTGTTAAAGCTGCCAGTTTATCGAAAACATTTTATGGCAAGTGGTAATTAAGGCAGAAAAATTGTTAGATAAGAGTTTCATTTAATATATATTAGATGACTCTTTAGGGGTTGTTAGACAGCCACACACAATGACAAATGTGAACAGCCAAAAGGCGTTTTGTATGGCTTCCAAAGTAGATAATCGAGTGTGTTGTCTGATAGCTTTGTGCGAAGCCAAATGAGTTGCCTGATTGGCAGCATTAAGCCTAATGGTTTTTGCTAGAAATATATGTATTTATATATATTCGCTTATATGTAATTTTTCACATTCCCAGTCTGACTGTATTTAATATCTAATTCATATATTATATATAAATTAGATTGATGTAGCTTAGTAAAGTTATAAATGATAGGCTTGGTCTGCTTCTGACATTGAGTTTTTAGACATTGAGAATGCTATGTGTGATGTATTGTAATGTATTATAGAGTAATAAATAATTATGAAAGGATTTGTAAGAGAATGGGAATGTGTCTCTCCCTGTGTTCGCTCTCCCCATGTCCACTGTTCTTATGATCGCTCTCCGTATCTTTGCTTACTGCAGAAGAGGAAAAGCATTTTTAAATTCTAGCCAAAAGCAAGTAGTTCATTTTAGTTGATGATTTCATAAACGAAAGAGTCACAAATTGCAAATTAAATATTTTTGAGCTCATTACAAAACAGTATGTAAGAGTATCAAATAAGGAGCCCAAACTAACTTTCATATTGAAGGCAATATTTAATTCTATTTATTCAGCTGAACTCTATTGCAGTGTGATTGCTACAATGAACCTGACAGAGAATAAATATGTATGTAGAGTATGTAAAAAGTGACTAGTGACCTAGTCATGAGTATGCATTGTTCTATGCAGAAAGACGAGAGCTTCAGCTTAAGCACTCTGTTCAGTTGAGCTGTGTTCTCTGTTCTGTTCTGTGCAGCAGAGGAAAATGATGTTGGCAGAGCTCTCTATGCTGACAATGAGCTTAAGAGTGTAGAGAGACGGAATGAGTGCGTGTTGTTTGCTCTATGATCACTGCAAGTGTGGCATAGCAGAGTCAGTTTGAAAGAGCAGTCTGAGAGCATCGGCCTATGTGTGTATTCTTTTAAACTCTTCTCTGCTGCTGTGTGCCATTGATTAGTGAGTCTGAAGGAGTTCTCTCTTCTGAAAATGGGTATGAGTGTCGTTTTGACAAAGTCAGTCGGGAGACAGAGCTCTTGGAGATAATTCATTCAAACTCTACTCTCTGTTCTGCTGTTAACTTGACAGAGTTATTTGTGCTGACAATGAGTGGGTGAGAGTTCCGCCTTGAAGTGCCAGCATGGTCAGAGTAAGTGGGGTATAGCAGAGTTAGTCTGACAGTATATTTCACGGAGGGAAGCTGTAAATGTGACGTCCAAGAAGGTTTTTTAAGAAATGGTAATATATCATATATATATATATTCTAAGGATAAAGTTGTAGCATAAAGACAGTATACCATATTATTTAACAATTATTTCTATATATTTAAAGTCGCTAGTATGGAACTACATTTTTTCCAACTAAGAAGACGCCAATTCGGTAGCCTTTTTTTCTAAAATAATATTAGAAATTAATTTTCTTAAAAATATGTTTAGGTTAATTTAATTTTCAACCTGTGATAACTAAGTTGTTTCGAGGGAGATAATAGAGCAAAAAGATGCTCTGGTGCTTCCTAATAAAATGAAAAAAAAAAAAACTAATCAAATATGTATTAACTTAGTGGCTCTTAAAAAGTAAACAGCTGTAGGAAAGTTTGTCGTTTGACTTGATACCCTGCTAGCATTAATTGCTAGCCTTGCTCATATATTGACTAAAAATAATAACATCCCAAACTAAAGCACACAAAAGCACTCTGAAACTAAACAGGCACATATGTATATTTATATTTATATATACATATATCTACACATATGATAAACAAATGACTGCCTAACCGCAGCTATAAACACAATTAAAAAGCATTGTTAAATAATTATGGCAAATCACTTGAGTTTTATGGGCGCCATTAATAAAGAAAACGCACAGAGATTTATTACGAGCCCATCAAAAAAAAGCAAAAACAAAGCCAAAATCGAAAGCACAAGAACAAATAGTTAAGCACACACATATGACACTCACACACACACACACACACATATCACACACACACACACATACATATCACACACACACGCTGCTAATATATGTATTAATAATAGAATCTACTCGAATCTGAGCAGGTTTTCCATGCCTATTTATAGACACACACACACACACACACACACATGCTAACTGTGAGGCTTTTGGTTGCCAAGGCTAAAAGCGCAACAGAGGATCGGCATAATGCGTGCTAGGCACTTGTCAGAGCCAAAAAGGACTTGGCATGTCCTCTAATAGCCGCAGCGCACGCAAAGGGCAAATAAAACAAAATGAGGCAGAGCCAGAGGCAGAGGCAGAGATGTAGAGAAGTTGCGAATAAATTTATTTAATTCGTGTGGAATGCTAATAGGCAAATGCGTGGAAGACGCGTTTTTAATTGGCAAGTTAGGCAAGAAATACGGCGTATTATTTGCACAGTGACAGCCAATCAAGGCGCCATTGACGTCACAGCATAAACAATGTTGGTAAATAAACAATGGAATACATTATATAAATGTATATACATATATATATATATATATTGTGAGTGGCTCACCTCATCAGCTCGAAGGTAATGCACAAATGCCGGCGAAAGTACGTATAGTCCAGCATATGTATTACATTATGAGATCCATCACCGTCCTTCTCGCGCAGCTCGTCGAGAATGTTGAGCTCCACGACGGCCTGGTTGAGGAAGCGCTTCTTGTTTCTGATTATCTTGATGGCCACATGTGAGTTGGTCTTGTGATCGAGTGCCCTGATCACCTGGCCAAAGCTGCCCTTGCCAATCACCTCCAGAATCTCATAGCGAAAGGCTATATGATCGTGTTCAATCTGAAGAGAAGGCAAGAGTTATGAAGAGTCCCTAAACTTATATAGATTATATAGATTTTGACTTACGATCTTGTAGTTTCCATTATCATCGTCATAGCCCAGATTTGTGGTGTTGGCTGTCGGGGCGGGCTTGTAGTTCTTGCTGGCATGCTGGCCAAAGTACCAGACCTCTTTGTATACCTTCAGCTCCTCAAACTCCAGATCAGTCAAATAATTGCGATATTTTTTGACCAGCTCTAAATGGGCGAGAAGAAGATAGGAGTTAGTTATATGGAGTTTAGGGCTAGATAATTTCTTATTATAATTATTATAGCAACTTTTGACAAGCTCTAAATGGGCGAGAAGAAGATGAGAGTTAGTTATATGAAGTGTTCAGGATTAGATAATTTCATATTATAATTATTATAGCAACTTTTGACCAGCTCTAAATGGGCGAGAAAAAGATGGGAGTTAATTATATGAAGTGTTCAGGGTTAGATAATTTCATATTATAATTATTATAGCAACTTTTGACAAGCTCTAAATGGGCGAGAAAAAGATGGGAGTTAGTTATATGAAGTGTTCAGGGTTAGATAATTTCATATTATAATTATTATAGCAACTTTTGACAAGCTTTAAAAGAGCGAGAAGAAAATGGGAGCTAGTTATATGAAATATTTAAGGTTAGATAATTTCATATTATAATAATTATAGCAACTTTTGAAAAGCTTTAAAAGTGCGAGAAGAAAATGGGAGCTAGTAATATGAAATATTTAAGGCTAGATAATTTCTTATTATAATTATTATAGCAACTTTTGACAGGCTCTAAAAGAGCGAGAAGAAAATGGGAGTTAGTTATATGAAGTGTTTAGCTTCCATAAACTCTTATTAGAATTATTATAGCAACTTCTTCAGCTTTAAACTTATTTAAGTTTTACTCAAGTCTAAGCAAGGCCCACTTCTCATTTATTCCCCTTTTTTTTTTACTTTTTGATGCCCCCTACAGCATAAGTAATTGAAAACTAGCCCACGTGGCAGATCTGTGACCTTGACCTCGTTTGCATATAAAATTAATTAATGCCCAGCCTCCGCTGCCCACCTGCCCACCTGCCCACTTGCCCACCTGCCCGTCCAAACTGAGCTCAGGGAGCGTGAGCTTTGCTAATTCGCATTCGATGTCAGCGATGCGTATGAGCTCCACGCACTAAAAAAGCAAACATTGCAAATGTTGACAAGCGTCCAATCCCCCCACACCAACTAAGCTGCCACACCCCCACCTTCGCCCACTGCCTCTACCCACCTGATGGTGTCATGGGCGTGTTGCATTTGAGCTCTGCACTGCCCGTGCTGCTGGCTGAGTTGCCGGAGCTGCCGCTGCCGCTGCTGCTGTTTGATTTGGTCGAGGAGCCGCGCTCGTTGCCGCTGCCGCTGTTTGTGGTCGAGCAGGAGACGGGGGAGCCCAAATTGTTGTTGTTGTTGTTGTTGTTGCCATTGCCGTTCTGTGTATTTGCTGCTGTCTCGTTTACATGGTTGCTGCTGCCATTATTGTTGTTGTTGTTGTTGCCGTTGCCGTTCGTGTGCCCGTCAAGACGACGCCCCACATTGCACAGCAGTGGCAGGTCCAGCCGTGAGCTGGACAGACGCACATCGCGTCGCAGCTTCTCGTTGTCCAGTTGTATCTGTTAGAGGGAAAATTTATAAATATTTAATAAATAAATTAATAAATAAATTATTTAAATTAATTTATAAATAAATATATAAATTAATTTAAAAATACCATATATTATAAACAAAATGTAGTTATTTCTCTTATCGAACGCAAGAACTAAAAAAATGTGTATTTACTTATAATAATTATTATTGCATACTTTGGGGCTGCTCTCTAAAATTCAATTTCCCTAAAAAGCATTGCATACTTTTACGCAATTCTGAAAATCTACAAACTTATGCTTCAATTTAAAACGAGTCTAATTTCACATATTACAAAAAAATATGTTAAATTATTTAAAATTAATTTTGTTATTGTTTTATTTATTTTTTTTTTATTATCTTCTTTAAATTTATCCCACTTATATTTATATATTGTCTCTAAATATGCAAAAATTTTATATACATACATTTATATAGTTTTTTTTATTAAACTTTTATATAGTTTAGCATATTTAAAATTTACTTATAAAATAAAATTAAATTTAATATTTTGGTCTCAGTTTTATTTAACATAAATTTTAAATATGCTTAGCTAATTTAAAGTATGTATATAAAAAACTTGTATAAAAAATACACAAAAAAAAAAATCAGTTTTCTTATGAACATTTATTTTTATCTGAAATAATTCTCTAGAAATCAAAAAATCTAATAATATTATATAATATTTTATTAAATACAAGATCACATACATATATTTGTAATACCCTTTTTGAGTAGTAAAATACTTTATCATATACTCCATATACTACTTCGACAACTGCTTCCCTTCAGTTTTCTAATTTTTATCTCCCAGTTTTATAACCCAACAACTTTATAATAAACTCTTTTTCAAATAACCACTTAATAACTTCACTTTATTTTACTTTTCTTAACCATTTTTAAGCTGCTTACCGGCATTTCACATCGATCCAACATTGTGCTGAGCTATGTCTCTGTGAATATGTGTGTGTATTTGTGTGTGTGTGTGTGTGTGTTTGGATGTTGACTTTCCAATGTTAACCAAAATGGCACAGTGAGTGCTGTCGACTCAGGGTGTTGCTTAGTGGTTGGTTATTCTTAGGGAACCGGCCACAAAGAATTATTATTGATAACCAGCTGTTGGGCAATAGATTTGCGGGTCGCACAACATTTGTGTTGTTGTTGTTGTTATTGCTGCTGTTGTTGGTTAACTGCAAAGAAAACAGGTTGAATTCGATAAGTAAAATATCAAAATACAATATAAACACATTAATTATATGCTAAAACTGAAACGGCAGTTGGCAGTAGTTAAACCCTT
Source organism: Drosophila hamatofila (assembly GCA_035045345.1). NCBI lineage: Eukaryota > Metazoa > Arthropoda > Insecta > Diptera > Drosophilidae > Drosophila > Drosophila hamatofila. The sequence continues at coordinate 12,953,628 of JAWNPA010000019.1, read as the reverse complement.
GACTTTAACCCTTGACGAGCAACCAATCAAAGAAATAACAACAAAATATAACTCGAATATGCGAAGCGCATACAAAGTGCACACCATAAACAAAATGCTGAAATGCTCAAATGTTTCCCTCTTAAAAACCATAAATATATCAAAAATGGAAAGAAAGGCTAGTTGCGCAAATACCCTGTAATTTAATAGGGAATTTGAAATTGTGATGAAAGCCGCTTGAAGTTGCTATAAAAATTAAATCTCAAAAATATTTCGGTTCATGAGGAAATTAAATTAATTTAAGTTGTTAAGGAGATGCTTTAAAGGAGTTTATATTATCCCAAAATTACATAAACTACCTCAATAAATTTCTAATATAAGAGAGTAAAATTAAAATATATTTCAAATAATTTATATAGAGATATAATTAGTTGAAGTTCTCGAAAACTCACAAGACTCTAAATCAACGCTGATAAACCACATTTAAAGAAATTCTTCAGCCTTACCGAAATCTTTGCTTCCTCATATACCCCATTTACCCATTTCATAATGAGTATTATGTACAAAAAATATTCAACGACTTGTCAAAACATAACCATAACTAACTCAAAGCCTTCGCCCCCCTGCAGAAACTCGAATGTCAGTCAACGGCATTTAGCAGTTTTCATTGTCAAGGCGGTGTTTGTCGGCAAATCATCAAAAGGCCCCAAACTTTATTAATATTTTTTCTTTCTGTTTTCGGTTATTTTTGAGGGAGGCATACGAATCGAAACAGGAACTTGGCTATGCACTTGTGGGCCACAACATAAGCAGGCGGCGCACAGTTGGCCTGCAACTTGGTAACCAAAAAGTCATGGCCAATTATTGGCTTTTTGTGTGCTGGCCCTTTATGTTTTGTTGTGGCTGCATTTCGTAGTGTTGGGGGCGTTTCAGCCACAAACAGTCAGTCAGGCAGTTGACTGTGTGTGTGTGTGTGTGTTTGTGTGTTTGGGCTGTGCATTCAGCGATATGCATAATAATCCTAACCCTTTTCTTAGGGGTCGCAGCAACCCCTCGAATTGTGGGCGCACAAGTTTGCTGCGCTTCACAAGTTTCTCTATGAATAGCAACATAATGAGTTAACAGTTAGGCGAATACACTGAGCGCATACAAGGGGTTGCTGTTCAAGGGGAAAATATTTGTGGAACAAAATTTTACAATACTTTAAAATTTTATACCAGCAAAAATGCTTCAAGTATTCCAATATATACATATATAATAAAAAGTAAAAATAAAAAATGATTTTTAATTAAAAAATGATTTAGCATTAAAAAATAAAAATAATGAAAAAAATGCTATTTTTCAAAATCTAAAAACAAATTATAATTTTTTATTATATATTAGTAATTTTTTAAATTTAATTTCTAAAAATTTATATATAAAAAAATATATATATATATTTAAAAATATAAAAAGAAAATTATAATATTTAGAAAAATCATTAAATGTCTAAACAATAAGTATTCTAAAACTAATTATTTTTTTCACATCTAAAAAAATTTTAATATTTTATATAAATATATTTTAATTTAAAAAAAGGATAAATACAATATTTTTAAAATAAAAACACAAAATTTTTTTGTAAAATTAAATAAATCAATAAATTTGCTGCATTGAAAATTGAAAAACAGAAATAATATAATATAATATTTTTTTATAATAATATATTTATTTATTTTTATTTTTTTAGTGATTTAATGACTTGTTTTGCATGTTCTGCTTAATAATTCTTTTAAATTCTACATTACGACTATTTATCCTTCAATTAGTGTTTGTTTTTCACAGTGTACTTAACTGTTTGCCACAATTCAAGGTGGCACTGCGAGAGCTCCAAGCAAGACTTGTCTACTTCCTATGTTTAACCTTTTCCTTCTGCTCTTTTATAGAAAATAAATATTTTTTGTGTGTGTTTCTTTTAGGTCTGTTTTTGACATGGACTGGAAAATTTATTGGCTTTTGAAAAGTTTTCTGTCATAAAATCATAATTTACAGCATTCGTTTGCCACGCTGAGTTTCGGATCAACTTGACAGTTGTTATGGCATCGGTGGGAGTTGGGCTGGCTTCGCTTGACTTGACGGTTTTTTGTGTTTTTCTTATTATTATTATTTTTTTTGCAATATATTTAAAACGCTGTCGCTTCTTGTCTGTCGGTGGGTGAAGCTTACCATTAAATTTGACTTTTTTTTTACTTTTTGACTTTTTATTTTCGGATAGCTCGTCATCTCGTCGTCTGGGAGCCTGTCATTAAATGCAGTTTTGTGAGCTGGTTTACTTCAGTGGCTTTTCGCAATTTCTTATATAGAAAGCGGAGTTGGGCAACATTAAAGAGCAAATGGCATAAGCCAGACAGCCAGACAGCCAGCCAGTTAGCCAGTTAGCCAGTTAGCCAGCTCGACTCTTGACTGAAGTTTCACATTGTCTGGCGTAATTTGATAAGCGAAAGTTTCTTGAACTCCGCACCGCTCAGAGACACAGGCCAATTGCAAGGCTGTCAAATTATGGCTAAAAATAGCTGTCAAAGCTATTTAGAAGGTGGGCCACATTCAAGCAAGCTAAACATACACCAAATACCAGTTACCAGTTACCAATTGACTGTGTGTAGCCTGCTTTAATTACAATTGAATAGCAAATTCTATATTTGGGCTAAAATACGTTTGGCATTGCTTTGACGCCCACTGCGCCTCAGCATTTGATTAATTTGACTGAGTGTTTCATATGCTCATTGATATCTGCAATTTCTATGAGTTGGCATTGAAATTCAAATGTCAGTTTCAATGCTAGTTTCACAGCTCTCAAGTCTACGAAGATGTGTCAGTCGCTTTGGGTTTTTTTCTTTCTGGTTTCTCATTTGACCTTGTCAAAATTGTGATTCAATTGGAATGAGAAAATAAAATCAATATCAATTACACAATTGCCAAATTTATCTAATGCCGAAATCTGGGTCATTCTTGACTTTACTAATCCCAATTTAATTTTAGCCTTTGCATAATTCCTAAAACATTTTTTTTTTAGCCAATTTCATGTTGGACTTTTTTGCCCAACTGACCCAAAACATTAAAACTAAATATAAAACAATTAATTTAAAATTTCTTGACGTCAAGTGTCGCAGACCCCAAGTCAAAAATAAAAAGAAATAGATATAAGCAATGTACATATAAAGACTGCCACTAAATTGGTCCCTCACAGTAATTGAGTCGCTTCTCTTTGGGTACCGACCAAAAAAAAAAAAAAGCCGCGATAAAACCAAGTGAACAAAAAAAAATAAAATAAAAACAAGTATGAGTGCTTGAGCTGAGACTGCTCGACTACTAGATTCCCTGCACGCTTGGGCTTCAGTATGGTATTATATTATGAGAAGGGTGATTTCGGAGCAAATATCCAAAACATATCAAAAATCGAAATTATATAAACACACATGAAACTATGTATATTTAAAATTTGGGGACTAGCTCTAAAAATGTAGGAGATAAAAATGAAGTATAAGAAATTATCGATAAAATTAAAAAAAAAAAACAATCAAACGCGAATAGTAAAAGATTTTTCGAAACTAACTTTATCTGTGCATGGTATATAGGGACCTAAAAACAAATTTCAAGTCTCTAGCTCTTATAGTCTCTTATAGACGGACATGGCTATATAGACTCAGACCGTTGCCCAGTTTGAGAATGTATATACTCTATAGGATCTACCACGCCTCCTTCTGCCTGTTACATACACTTTAACAAAACCATTATACCCTGATTTACCATTTTCAATGGATTCAGGGTATACAAAAAAAAAAAAAAAACGAGCCAAAGGCAACTTTAATGGCAATAAAACTGTCAAGAAATTTATGTGCATAATTTGTCAATTTCCAAGCGAGTTGTATTTTGACAAGCGCGAGAAAATCATTTCAATCAACTCTCCGAAGAAGCCAAGAAATAATAATAATAAAATAATAATGAAAATATTGTGCATCGGTTTTCAAGTGCATTTCGTTTGCTTAATAAATGTCAATTGCGTTTTTTTTTCGTCTTTCTCTTCTTCTTCGTTCAGTGAAAAAAAAAAAAAAAAAAAACGACAAAACGTGACATTTTGTTGTTGACTTTTGACACTTGCAATCAGCCGGATGGAAGATTTATATACAAATTTACCGTTGACTCCGCAAATTGCTTTTATGTAAATAAAATTTTTTCTCTTTATTTGACTTAGTCTCATTGAGCCGAAAGAGCGAACAGCGAAAACCTTGCGGCAAATGTCAAATTTTTTGTAATCGGGGGAGTGTTGCCATTTAAATTATTTAGCTACTTGACAATTTTTTTTACCAGGCAGATGTTTTTCGATTCTTTACATCGTGGCAAATTCTTATTCATGGGGCATGCCCAGCAACATGTCAAAATGCTGCCGCCTGTCCGTAATGCCCTATCAAAAGACTGGGCCTATTGTTTCGATTTTTGATTTATTAAAATGTTTTCTTTTGATTCGATCTGACGCCTCAAGTGCCACAAAATGCCAAAAGTTGTATCACAAGCAAAGAGATACAAATTGAAATTTAAATTATTCACTCATTTCTCTTTTTTTCTTCTTCTTTCTTCGGACATGTACACACTTGTAGATCGTTATGGGAAGCTTTGAGGCATCACGTGTAAGGTTTATGGAAAAGGTCTGTTTGTCCATTGTTTCATTCCAATTCATTGATTTGTTTGGGATCAGTTCAAATATGCCAAGCATTTCTGACACATTGATGTTGCGGGGGTAAAAAAACACATTATGGGCCTTTGATCTTGCCGTAGTTGGAAGTGCTATAAATTTATAGCAGCCCAGAAGTGTTATTCTCACTTCAGCTGTATGCTTGCTATGGCATTTAAAATATGTTATTTCGAGCTGCCACAAACTGCCATAAATTTATAGCAAATCTGAAAATTGTATTTTATTAAGACATGAAGACAGTTACAAGCACTTCTGGCACATTTGTGTGTTGCTATAAATTTATAGCAAACTAATACCATTTGAGCTGTAAGGCATTTCTAATCGCTCAAGTCACATGGAAGCTGCTCTCTATCAATCATTTACAATGCATTATGTCAATTTTATAGCGCAGTTCATCGTGCTCGTAATGCTTATGTAGCATGTTCAATTTTGTTGGAGCTGCACATAAACAAGCCCATTTATGGCTCGCTTGTCGAAGCCCATTACATGCTTTCTATGCCCACAATAATGTGCCATAATTTGAACGCAACTGCATTTGTGCATGCAAGGCTCAAATTTCGGTCGAATCCACACAGAAATTCGGGCCACATAACTCAAGCTGGGCGCCTGTAGGCTCAATGTATGCCATAACTGACCCACGACAAGGGGAAATGGCACTTAATCATACGGCACACCAGGTTAAAGCGCAGTCAAAGCCAACAACATCGTTTGTCACAAACATTTGGCGTGGCCCAGAAACGAAATAAAAGGTGCCCTCAAAAAAGAGCCGATCACCAAAATAGCTGCGAATCGGCCGCGGGCAACATGCTATAAACATTTATATTTTTGTTACATTTAATTTGGCACTGGCACGACACATAAGTAAAATTCATTTAGTTTTCATTATTACTAGAATTTTCATTATTATTATTCATATATATATAAAACTTTTTTTTTTTTCTTTGTAGGCCAGAAATCGCATGCTATACAATTTGGTTAGGCTCAACAAAGCGTGGCAACAATAATTTTTGTATTGTGGGCATTAACCAGTTAACTAGCAAGCGCTAAGCTAACTAAGCGCACAGCTAACATAATTAGCCACGCCTACCAAAAACCATCCGCTGCCCTGCGAATAGCCCAACAAATGTGACCTCATAAGCTATTGACCCAGTAACCCCAACCCCCTAAGTAATGACCTCTGGGCAAAATGTCAGCTAATCGCGTATAGATTTCAACAGCGACAAATGTCGACTGCGGACTGCGGAGCGGAAGTACCCAGCGTTGTGCTTGAAAGAGCTTAGGCTGGGTGGAGGAGAATACATAGTTAGGGAGGGGGGGCGGTAGGTTGACGGGCGCAACTGGCGTTTGGTCAAGCGGATATAAGTCATCCATGGTGGAGGTGTTTCGCCAGAGGAGAGACCAGACAAGTGTTAAGCTGTCGGTATTTTGTAGTGAAATATTTTTAGTTTATGCTAGGGCGGAAAGTGCCATAAATAGGCTTATGTCCCCTTTTACACACCATAAACTGAGAGCAGTTAGTAGAAGCGAAAAACACACAAACAGAAGAATTAATTATCACGTTATAACTATTGCTATAAATCTATGGCAAATGTATTAAGAATAATTTATGAGACAATTACAAACTGCAATGACTTTTAAAGAATAAATTAAGCAATGTCAACAAAACCAATTTATCATAAAGTGCTATAAATTTATAGCTTATGCCAAAAACGAAACTTAGTTAAGCTGACCAGGCGGGCATGAACTATGTATGAAATTAATGGGGTTGCTATAAAGCGCTATAAATTTATAGCAAGTTTAGAAAATTAATTCATCAATTTCTATTGTCCATTTTATGCGTTTGCAAGTTGCTATAAAGTGCCATAAATTTATGGCAAGTCACAAAACTGCGTGTAAAAGGATAAAAATGTATGCCAACTATAAATAAAACTAAATATGAAATTTTTCATATATAACGTGGCATAATGTAGGGTATAATAAAATCTATTTTTATGCACAAGCGAAAACCTGCGCCGTGCAACAGTTGTCACTTGCACACAAGACAAAAAAATAAACAATTCAACGACAATACCAGGCGCGACATATAAACCCTAATACCACAGGCAAAAAAGAGACAAACGAGCGACAGCTGCGGGCTGGGCGCACGTTGCGTATGTGTAATAATCGAGCAGCAAATGGTGGTCAATGCACTAGAAATGCGCGATAGCCACACTCAGTCACCCACAGGCCCCTAGTCGCCTCTAGGGGCCTGCCAGAGAGTTGGCCTAACAAAACAACAATTTTAATAACTTCCGTTCTACAAACACTCAGACTGAACTCAACTAAACTCAACTCAACTCAACTCAGTTTTCCCGGAGCTCGACTTTTAGTTTTGGCTGGCGGGCTGACTGCACAAAGACAATGGACATCGAAATGTGAACCTGGGCGGCTCGACTTTTTTGCTCTCTCTCTCTCTCTTTGTTTATATGTGTGTGGTGCTTGGCTTTGGCAATAAAATTGGTATAAACTAACAAGTGCAGTGCGGGCTAACGGTATTTGTTATTTGAGCCAAGTTAAGAGGGGCGAGCATGCTGTATATATATATATATGTATATATATGTATGCTTTATTGAGCCCAATTGGCGCAGCGCTGAAAACAATCGTAAATCGCGGCAGTAAAAGTGCATTCAAACGGCTGCTCCCCTGGGTAGTTGTTGTTGTTGTTGTTGTTGCTGTTGTCGGAAAATGACAATTAGCCTTGTGCTGCTGCTGCTGCTGCAGTTGTTGTTGTTGCTGTTGCTGTTGCTGTTTCTAAGCAGCCACCCCCTTGCCATCCCGCCCATTTGACAGTTGACTGCATTTCTCACTCTCCTTCTAACTGTCTCAGATATAGACATAGACGGTCACGGAAGTCTTTAGCTGTGATTGAGTAATATCTAGCTGTAAGTATCTGCAACTGCAACTGCAGCTGTATCTGTATCTATATCTGTAAATGTATCTGTATCTGTATCTGTATCTATTTTGTTATCTGTATTTGCATTGCTCTCTGCTCGCCTGCCAGCTGCCAGTTGCAACGCATTGCCAATTTTGTTAATAGCTCTGACAACCTCTGTCTTCGTTGTCGTCGTCGTCGTCGTCGTCGTCGTCGTCGTCGTCGTCGTCGCTGAGCAGGAAGCGAAATGAAACTGTTGCAAAGCGCATCGAAATTCGTTTTTTGTTACTTGCCAACGGCCTATTTATTTAGCTTAAATCAACTGTGGGCAGTTAAGGAGCAGCGATAGAGCTAAAGGGGCGTGGCTGTGTGTAGGTGGGTTTGACATGTAAGACTTAACTACAGTTTGAATGCAGACAGCATTTTCAGCTGCCGAGGTGTGGCCCAAATTGATGGAACCAACGAGCTTGTAAGCAAAAACAAAATGTTGAAATATGAAAATTAAATAAAGAGCTGGTATTTTTGTATATAAATTTGTATATAGAGTTCTACATGAAATATATGTTTACATAAATTTATATATATAGCATAAATTAATTTGATTAAAATACTCTCAACACATGCCATAAGCAACTGTTTCTTGGTTCCATAAACTTTTTAGTCATATTTTTGCAACCAAAATATATAGCTCAGTCAGACAAAACACATGTAGCTCTATAGGATAACATAAATCTAAGCCAAATTCAAGAGAAAAGATTAGCTCTATTCATTTATGTTTTGATCTTCTATAAAGTTCACTGAACCGACACAGATTTTGCAATAAGATAAAAAAGCTCGAAACAACACACAAAACTGTGAAAATTAGCAAATGTTAATAACCAAATTTAAAGATGTTAACAGAGTTGTACAGACCTATTAACAATTGATATGTTGAGCATATCTAGCCATAAAACTAATATTTGGGAGGAAATTTACATAATAAATGAAGTCCAAATGATATTTCTTCTTTTTTGTCTGTGGACGGCCCGCCCGCTGAGCTCACGAAATTAGAACATCAAACATTTAAAAAGCCATCATAATGGTAATAAAAAAATAAATAATAATAAAAAAATGAAAAAAAAAAAAAAAAAAAATTAAAAAAAATTGGGCAACATCAAAATGATCTTTGGCTTATGATAAACATTTGATGGCTGAAGATGTAGAAGAAGTAGAAGAAGCAGCAGCAGACGATTGTTGTTGATGCTGCCCACTTGATAATTTCATTAGAAAATATTTGCGCAACATCTAATTAGTTCTGTCTCCCTCTCTCTATCTATCTATCTCTCTCTCTCTCTATCGTTTGCTCTACAACAATCCCAAGTCAAGTGTGACCCAGTTTCTCAAAAAAGCATTCGCTCAATATTTCCATAAAACAAGAAAACAAATCCAAAACTCACGACAATAAAAAAACCCTCAAACTAGAATCACAATTGCGCTTTCCATGCAGGCAACGTCTAGTCTACAGAAATAGTAAACATTGTGTAAAAATAACACTTGATTTACAATTTCTCAATCAATATATGAGGCGCTATATATATAACATATATAGTTTTATTCAAGGCAATTTGTGAGACATTTGACACTGTCTTGAAGTATTCTTCATGTCTGCTGCTGTTCGTTTTTTGTTTTTGTAATCGAAATCGAAAGCAATTTCTCTTTGCCGCCTAATTGTCAAAAAAAAAAAAAAACGAAAAAAAAAACTGACAAACAACTGTCAGTCAATCAAATGTCAATTGTGCGCGCCTTGCGGTTACCAAGCGATGGGAGGGGGCGAGGGGCTGGAGGCGTGGCTGCAAGGGCTGGCAACAGGCTGATGTATGTATGTGTGTGTGTGTGTGTGTGTGTGTGTTTGTGTGTAAGATGAGACGAGTAACTAATCGACCGCAAAGCGGGCCCCTACAAAACGCAGCTTGTGGGCAACATCTGCAGAAATATCAGTTTCACAAACACACACATACAGAGATACAAAGATCATGATTGATCAACGTGTGTGGCAAGTGCTCAAGTTGTTGATGTATCAATTTAAGCTGAGCCAAAAGACTTCAAACCCACTCGCTTCACAAACGAAAGGAAATCATCAATTGAAACTTTCTTTAGAAATTGAAATGAAATACAAGAGCTGTTCAAAAATCTGTCAGTCAGCCAGCCAGCCAGTCAATCAATTAGTCAGCATATGCATTTATTGGAAGATGTTTTTTTTTTTTTAGCTACAAACTTGTAAAGTGTGCTCATGAATAGAGAAGTCTCGAAGCAGGAAATATGCCAAATCGATTATTCAATTATTCATTGGTAATGCAAAAATGTATTATGGAATTTTGTTTTGACTCCTTTGGAAGATGAATTTATTTACTAGAAAATTTATTTGTTTTGGACAAGCTTTTGCTTATCAATCAATCAATCAGGCGAATTTAGTATTAATCGAAACTTATTTTTTTAAATTATTAATATTAACTTGTAGAAAGGTTTTGAGTATCTGTTGATCATACATCAATCAGTCAATCAATCAATCATGTAAGCAGCATAAATAATAAATTTGAAATTAATACATTTAGTTTAGCACATGCTAGAAATAGATTACTGGGGCACTCAAAAATTTTATCAATTTGTCAATCAGGCAGTCAATCAAACAATTAGAACCGGAAGAAGTTTTTAGAAATATGTTTAATATATTTCATTTGGCAGATATTATTATAGTGAAACTACACTTGGAATAATCAGTAGGTTTCGAATAATCTCTAGTTCATCAATCATTCAATCAAACAAGCATCTAAGTAACATACATCAAAATACATAAGTTTATTTAGACTCTCAGTGGAAACAGTCAGTTTGTCAGCAGTTAGTCAGTCTGTCAGTCAATCAATCAATCACCTAATCACTCTCTAAACAGAAAGGTTATTCCATTCACGCTTATTTATTTCCCATTTTCCACACTCTCCCAAACCAAACTAACTCGACTGATTTCGCTTACAATACGTTCTTTTAAGCGCAACCTTGACGTTTATTAACCCACAAGCGCCTCAAGTTCAATCACAAGCCAAGACAGCAATAAATACATACATAAACATACATACATTTATATATATATTTATATACATACATATATGAACTAATCAAAATGTCACACTTTCCATGCCCGAAAAAAAAGTTGAAGTAAAAATAAAAATCTGCTGACAGCTGACAAGCCAAACGAAACCAAAAATCAAAAGACAACAATAAGAGAAGTTGGAAAAGGTACGACTAGACAGATGCCCTGTAATAAATACTAAATTATAAAGATGATTAGTAAACAATGTAGTAATAATAGAACTTAAATGTGATTATAAATCTGACCAACTTTTTTTCGAAAAACTTCATTCAGTCATGCCCCTATTTACAGGGTATCTAAAGCAAATCAAAGCGTAGGCTCGCTAGTCCACGTTCACGTCCACGACATGAGGGGCGCATTAGTTTACAATGAGCCATGGAATATGCCAACAATTGCCGCTAGGCCCAACAGATGGAACACGCCGAGTGGCAACAGAGGCGTGGCAGAGAGGCGAGAGGCAACCGAGATACTCGACGTTCAGATTACAGCGGACAGACGACAGCAGCGACAACTATAGCAACGACGACGACGACGACGACAATTGCCTCAACTTTGGCGTTAATGAACATGAGCACACTTTAGCGAGCACTCCCCGTATGGCCACAGTGAGGCACGCTGACAGACAAACCGGACAGACCAGGGGCATAATGAATAAGAAGCGAGCGAGCGAGAGCGAGAGGGGACAGGGGCAGCGACAGGGGGATGCGCAACTGTGAAAAAAATACTGAACAAAAAGCATTTTAACACATAATAATATGAAAATAATTGAAGCAATTACAAATGAGAGTGTGTAAGATTGTGTGTGACAGTGTGTGTGTGAGCGTGTGTGTGTGTATGTGTGTGTGTGAGCGTGTGTGTTTATCTCGGACTTGAGTGACAGTTCGCGGCGATGAACGATCAACGCAATTAGCGTTAGTTATAATTTCCTTATGATGCCCATATATAAACTATTTGTGACAATTGTTATATAAAAGAGTGTGCAGATCTTCAGAGTATAGAAAATAAAAGCTTAAGTCTGTAGAGTGTGGAGCAGGAAGTTGAAAAGAGACGGAGAGGGAGATAGATAGAGAGAGAAAGAGCAATAGAAACTGAAGTATCAATCATGATAGAATTAACATTGAAGATGTGTTTAGAGTTGTATAGAAGAGAAGATGCTGATGATGATGAGAGAAGGAGATTATAAAGCTTCAAATTGAGTTGTATTGACAGAGCAACAATTAAATAGAATTTCAGCACGCTTTAAATTTTATATTTAGAAAAAAATGTAATCAGTTATCAGACTTTATAACAGGAATAAAATATTTCAAATAAAAGTAACCAAATCGAGCTGAATACAAAATTTATAGTTTGAAGCCTATTACACATAGCATTGCCTACATTGAGATATTCGAAATTTTTGATTGAGCTAAAACATTGATTTATATACATGTCTATTTAATATATTTAATATAACAAATATGCATGTGTAAAATGTATGTACCTCTCTTTCTTTCTCTCTCTGTTAACTCTCTCACTTTCCCTATTAAGTGAATGTTGAGAAGAGAGAGAGAGAGAGAGAGAGAGCGAGAGAGAGCGAGAGAGAGAGCGAGAGAGAGCGAGAGAGAGAGAGCGGCAAAGAGAGAGAAAGAAGGATAGAGAGGGTGTCAGGAGAAGGAGATAGATACAGAAAGGGAGGTAGAGATCCCTGTTGATATATATCCTGCTCCTGACTCTCTCTATCTTTAGTCAAAGTCGATGTCCTTTTTATCTCTTCATCCTTTCCACTTTCTTCTACCTTTTCTTCTGGTGACTAAATCTTTATTTTTTCATTCTTTTTTGACTATCGATATCTTCATCATTCTACAGTAAGTGCTCTTCCTCTATATCTTTCATTTTCCCTCTTACTCTCCCTCTCTCTCTCTCCCTCTCGTCTATCAGTCCATAAATCTACAAACTCTGCACAACTATCATTACGCTTTGCAGATTACTCAACTCGTTTTGTACATCACCTGCTCAATGCTCGTTTAAGTTCAGTTACAAATTGCACTGCAGCTCAATTGCAGCTCAGCTGCAGCAGCTCTTCAGCGATGCCATTTTTTAGCTACCATAAAAAGCGCATCGATTATCCAGCAGCTCGAAGAGCTGGCTCTGCACAGCTAAAGTAGAAACCACAAATTGCAAACTACGCAAAAACCCATTCACTGCACACGTAACCCTTAACCTGCCCATGGACACCCACGCCCACACCCACGCCCACTGTTAGCCGCTCGCCCTCACTTCTTTGGCTGCTGGCTTTAACTAAAACACACAAAAGTCCATTTGGCTAAAAAACATCTTCTCAAGTGGCTAAAAAGAGAGCAGGTAAAAAACCAACTTAGAACCTACTTTCAGTAAAAGTTTTTTCCTCTTTGGGTTATTTCGGCAGCAGTTTTATATAACACCTGGGGCAGGTACTAAGTGCAGCCTTGCAAACAGACCCCAAAAGCAATCGACAAAATAAGAAAAACAAAATGTTAAAAGCAGAGAAATATGCTTTTCCTTGAATTGCATTGTGTTGCTGGCTTTTGATAAATATTTGCGCCATTAAAAGTGATTTTTTCTCTCTCTCACTCTCTTTTATTTTCTCTTTTTATTACGATTCATTTTTTATGCCCTCATATATTATATGTCTCAACTGATGTTTGTTTACTTCTTCGTCATTTGACTGTCCCAATTCGTTTTGCATTGAGGCTGGGCAGGGTTTTTTTTTTATTATTTAATTTTTTATATTTGTGTGCAAGAACAAGCGAGTTGCTTTGTTTATCGATATTTTCGGATTCTTTCATTAAAAACATTAAAAACTTGACCTAATTTTTGTTATTTTTTATTTTATTTTTTATATTTGAATTTGGCTATTGACAATTACGTAAGACTGTCGTCGTCATCGTCATCGTGGTCGCCTGTCCGCGTATTGTATTGTAAACGTTTTCTTTTCAGTTAGACACAAAATTTAGTCAAGGCCGTAACTAATCCATACCATTCACTCGTCTTATTCAGCGGCTCGCCGCTGCAACATTGCGAAAATTTGATTTGGATTTTTCGATTTGCTGCCAATTTTCTACACAGCAAACAGAAAACACACAGAAATTGAAGCATTCATTAGATCTCTTCAGGCAAGACCAAACAATAAATTGCCAATCGTCATGAAAACTAACAAAAATCACAGAAAACACAAAAAAAAAAATAAATAAATAAAAAAATACAAAACACAAACTGAAAATCTAAAAACCTCGCGAAGCGCAAAGCAATTAGACATGCAATACTCGAAAGTACTCGTAATGTCATATTTGTAATTAAAATTAACATCGTTTTCCATTAACAAACCGTGAAGTTGTTTATTAAGATATCTCGCTGAGTTTCGCTTTGTGGATTGTACTTCAGGCAAGTAACAATCTGGTGGGAAACTCAAATGATTTCCTATAATATAAAAATCATTGTTAACTATCAATCGAATATGCTATCTTTTATACAATTTAATAAAATAATAATAAGTAAATTTTATGAAATTATTGTCTAAATTTAACAAAATAAAAAAAAATTTTAATAACGTAATATTAAATAAATTAAAAAAGTATGTATTTGATATATTTCATAAAAATAATATTAAATAAATTTTAAATTTAATAAAATAATATTAAAAAAATTACCAAAATTTAAAAAAAATGTTTAAATATTATTAAATAAATTTATTAAAATTAAATATTCAAATATATTGAATTCATAAAATATAATACTATTACATAAAAATCATCAAATAATTTAATATAAATTTTATAAAATAATAATATATAAATTTGGTAAAATAATAAGCAAAGTAATATTAAAAATTTTAATTAAATAATAAATAAATGGAAATTGAGAAATGGAATAAAAATAATATTAAATACATTTAATAAAGCATTATTCAATTGCAGATCCATTAAAAGTTTCTTTCACAATCCAAACTCTATTGAAATTGATGTGTCAACCATTTAAAAAAAATAAACATTTTCTCATACTCCTTAAATGAAAATTTCAACAGTTTATAATCGTCCAACTATAGCTCTTATGATATTAGACATTTACTTTCTAGACTTAACATTTGCCATACAATGAAACTACTAAATCTTTTTTTTAAGCAATCCAAAACGATCCACTACCTCTCTCTCTCTCTCTTCCCTTCTCTCCCTCTCTCTTTTTCATTCACTCTTAATCTAATGCCCAAATTGACATTCATATGCGATTTATAAGATGCAAACTAAACGCTTAAAGCGCTTCAGACAGGTCATATATCAACTGGAGCAAGCAGCAGACAAACTGTCAGCTGTAGCTCTCTCTCTCTCACTCACAGCCGCTCCATCTCTCTCACACTCACTGTGGCGGGAATCAAAAAGCAAACGCCGACAGAGAGGCGCAAAAGTCGAAACTCGTAAATAAAAATGTCAAATGAATTTCCATAAGAAAGCACGAAGAAGAAAAAAAAGACACAAACTGAAAGTGGAAATTCGAGCGAAAAATGCGAGTAGGAAAAAAAATAAAAACAACAAATATCAGATGGAAATGGTCACAAAAAGTGTCTGTCAACGCATTTATTTCTTTTCATTTTTTTGGAGCGCAACATTTATGAATTGTGAAGTAAAGTAAAGCCAAAATACTCAGACAATGCTCAGGCACAGTTCAAAGTTGGTCTGAAAAATTTGCCTCGCCAACTAATTGAGAAACACAGATGGGGGCACTGGCGGGCAGTTGGCGAGCTATTTGGCTCTTGGCTAGTAGTTGACTGCATGATAAACCCTAACACGTTTTGACCACACTCAGCTGGACGCAGTGGATCGAAACTCGCTAAACAGGCTTTTGAAAAAGCTTTGAATGCGGCTGCTGATGCAGTTGCTGCCTCTGCTGCTGCTGCTGAGACGCTCAGGCTGATGCAAGTGTTGCAGGTTTCTTGAAGATCAGGGTCCAGGCCAACTGTTTGTTGTTGTCGCCAAACGCATGGCTGCTCCTTGTTGTTGTTGTTGTGGGCACTTAAATGCTGATTGTTAAGGTTAATGCACTTGAGTTCGTTGTCGCTTCTTTGCACACCAAAAAAACAAACCAACAACTTGACTTGAAGATCACAGATTTTCCTCAGATCTTCATGTGCAATGCACCAATAAATGCTCATAAAACGTAATTAAGTAAAGCTCCATTACCCAGCTCTAGGACTTGACTCAAAATTTCCGAAAAAAATGAAAAAGAAAAAACCCCGCAACAAAAATTGTAAACATTTTGTGCAGTTTTCACTTTAACAAGCGGCTAACGCAGTTTATCTCGCTTCGGGACAAAATTATTACGCATACGCATCGTTGCACAGGCAGCGACTGCAGAGCCGATGTCACAATGTTGCTGCTGATGCTGCTGCTGCTGTTGTTATCTTTTGACATGATGTGCATTGTGCACTTTCACTTCATTGGCAGCTGCTTAATTAAACAAACATATTATTTAACTGGCTGCCATTTAGCGAAAGAAAAAGTTGTTGCTATTCAAGAAAAAATATTTTTGAGAGATTTTTTGATGGTGGAAAATTGATTACGAAAAAATAAAACGAAATATAATTAAATTTCAAGCTATTGTTTTATAGCATAGATTATTATGAATATTAATATAAATCTACATATTGAATGGGCTTTAGCAGCTGAAAGCTTTGTCAATTATTTTAATAAAGTAATAAATAAATGTATTATTTATAGCTACACGTTCGGCAGTGCTAAGCTGATTTATTATTAAATCCGTTTGAATATATCAACAGCTTAATGTAATTGATTACTTTAACAGCAGCTGAAATATAGTTATTGAAAGGAGCTTTACTTTTGTCTCGTCAAGAGTAAGAAATATCTATCTGAGTAAATTTAAGAGATTTTCTGAGCAAAAGCTTTTTATTCTTATTATGAAAATATATTTCTTTTATTGCTTTTCTACTTGACTTTATTTGGAAATATTTATATTCTGCCACGTGGCACATATTATGTATTCTTAGAAAAAAGTACACATAGCATTCAATTTGCATAGAAATTTTCATCGCTTTACCTACTTAATCAAATAAATGCTTTTGCTATAATAAATATACTTTTGTCTGCTTGAGTGATGCGAGCTGCTTAAGGCTTCAGCTTTCAATGAATGTACTTTAAAAATATAATATACCCTAGCTTCTTTAAAATGTCTCTATCAACATATTTTTTTACAATTTCATCTTTCACATACAAAGAATATATTTTAATTATAATTTAATTAATTTAAATTAATGAATTAATTAATTTTTAAAAAAATTTCTATTGTTTTTACAAAGAAACTCCTCATAAGATTTCTTTTCTATTTTTTTTTTACTTTTATTTTATAGAGTATCTACATATAAGAAGTTAACTTTCTATAAGAAAATATATATTCTTTTTATATCCTGAATTCATTTTAAATGGGAATTTTGGGTATAATAATTTTATTATTTTTATTTATTTTTTTTCATTTTTTTTTATCCTCTTTATTATTATTATATTTAAAATTTTTTACATTTAAATATACTTTATTTATATATTTTTTAAATATAATTTTCACCTATTTTAATAGGGTATCTCATTAGTTGACTATTTATTTGAAAATTTCAACTTTTATTAATAGTTTCGTTCGCGCATTTTTCACTTAATTGATTTGAACTTGTGGAACAACTAAATTTACACAAATATTTATGCCACATGCGCTTCAATCGTTTTCCATATGGATACCAATCGATCTACCCCATTTGATTAATGCCATCAGAAATTTTCCGTGAATTTTCAGAAATATATGTAAATTATAAATCGCAAGAAATTCGCATGATTTTCGCTTTGTTTATATTTGAGCACACGTTTTTTTTTTTTTTTTCAGCGCGCGTTCATAAAACTTTTTAAATGTTAACAGCTCTTTTCGTATTTTTGGTCAGTTTTATGTTTTTGCTTAAATGGGTCAATGCTGTCAGCGTTTCTTTGCGGATTTGGGTCAGAAATGTGCCTTGCATACGAGTCGCAAATAAATCATAATCATTATTATTATTACTAACCTTAGCTATGGCAATAAAAGACAGAAGGCAGAAGGCACACCAAGAGGAAGTTGTTAATTAAAGTTGAGAAATATCTATATAGGTTTTTTTGTGGGTTCTTTTCTTCTTCTTGTTACTTTTTTTTTTAATTAAAAACTGGTAAAGCCGAATGCGTTAAAGTGCCTAGAATTCTTTGTTATGGTCGAGTAATTTTGTTGGTTACATTCGAGTTGCTGCAAAGGTCAGCTGCGGGTGTGACCTCTCTCTGTGTGGAGTGTGTAATAACAGTTATGTTATAACAGTAGCGGAAATATAAAAGAAAAATAGAAATAGAAAATTGCGGAAATCTAAAAACCTGTTGCCCCGGATATACGAACAGAAAAAGCTTTTCACAAGTGAACTATAACAAACGCCCTTTGAGTTAGAAGAATTTGAAGTATTTGGCTGACATATTTACCTGGAAAGAGAAGAAAAAAGTGAACCTTAATTAATATAAATTGTGTACATTTAATTAAATTGAAAAAAATTAATAATAAAGCTTAATATATAGATATATATATATATATAGAGAGAAAGAAGGAGAGAGAAGGGAAGAGTTAAAGGATGGAAAAGACAGAGAAATATCAGAAGTCAGAATCAATGTTTCTGTTTTGTCAACCTCTTGCAAATTCTATTATTTATCTAGCCTTTCCTATTTTATTTGTTCATTCCATTCCAATCTAAATCAAGGAAAACTCTAGCTGAACTCATTAAAGCTCCTCAAGTCTAAAAACAACTTCCTTAAGTCTAATGTTCTCTTTGAGAAAAAACCTTTGAGATCAAAGTTTTCTTGGCTAAAATCCGTTTGAGCAGCGGAACTATGCATAGAAATGACTTCCTTGTTTGCAAATTCAGACACTTGACATTTCTCTAGACGATTTCTATTGATTGGCCGCAATTCGCAACTTCCGATTGTTGGCCATTTGGCAGAGGGACAGTGACAGTTTAGTTTTTGTCTGCTTTTCTTTTACTTTTTCCCCGATTCTCGTTTGGCTCGACCGCATAACTGAGCAGCGACAGGCGACAGGAGGCAGGAGGCAGCTCGCCATCTCTTAACCGGGCTATGATGCTCTGCCGGCATTTTTAAGGGCAGCCAGGGTCGTCGTGGCTATAAATACTCAGTACTCTGTAAGAGGTGTGCTCAAATTCGGTTTTTTATTTTGTTTCTCTCTGTGGCATGCAATAAATTTGTATGTTTTGTGGCCAGTTGCGAGACGCGTTGACAGCTGTCGTTGAAAATGTCTTGAGATACTTAAACTGAGATTTCCCAGATATATATATATATATATTTCTATATATATACATACTATCAGTAAGTGTGTCTATATCCGTTAACGAAGCCGTTTGCTCATTCATCTCGTTAGCGACAATAGAAATCTCTTCCACTTTTCACTTTTCAGTCACTTAACAGCCACGCCCTCTTAATTGTTTGATGGCTGCACTCGCCGCCTCTAATCAATTATTAATTTTGTAGCGGTATTTGCTGTCCGTCAATCTGTCAATCAACTGTTGGCTTACATCATAAACCAATGTGTACAATATCATGTGCATTAATTACAGTCCTCGCATCGGTTGCATCAGTTGTTAAGCAGTCATTGAACCAGCTGCACACACACACACACACACACACACACACACACACACAACAGAGACTTCAATTCCGATTCCAGGCGTTTCCAGTTGCGTCGAGCCAAGCCAAAGCCAAGCTAAAGATATAGCTGAAAATTTCACCCAATTTCCTATCAATTGGCTATTCAATTTTTTATTGAATTTATTTCTTTATTTTTTGTTGTTGGTGCAGTTGTCATAACAACAACAAAATCAGCTTTTAATATATAATAGAAACACACAAAAAATGAGATGTCCGATAGGAGGAGAAAGAAAGATAATTTGGAAAATTAATAACAAACTGACGAAGGCTTAATACACTAGAATAAAAAGTTGTATAACTATATAAAATGTATAACTATGTAAACCGTAAATAATAATGTTGTAGATTTATAATGGAATTGTAGTCAAGCTGGAAATACTATTGAATATCCTGTAAGTAATACTGAGAAAAAAAAAAAAAAAACAATGATGGATACAAAATCTAAATTCCATAAAAATATTAGTATGGAAATCAACTGATATAAGTATATATTCTCCATGAACCCTAGTAATATTTTAAGGAATAGTCTCTTTATAATATATATTTAATATTTGATATTATATATCATACTAAATATATTATTAATAATAATATTTTATATTTTTCAAATTTATGTAACTTAGATATAATATCAATATTCTAAAAAAATTAGTATACATGAATATAGAAAACATATTATAGATGTATAAAAAAATATTGAATATTTATATATTTATATTTATTTACTTTGGCATAACACAATATCATCATTAATATTATACTTTAGTGCACAAATGATAAATATATAGGACATACACCTCGGAAATGTTTATGTAAAAAGTAAATTATGAGTGCGCTGTCTAAATAATTTATAAATATAATATATATATATAAATTTTTTCATTCGTAGGTATTTAATATTAACAAAGGATAAATTTGGATATACATGGATATATTGGCTATTCACCCCAGAAATAATGCTAAATATTCTGTACAGCATACTATAAATAATACGTAATATAAATACAAGACGAATTTATAATTATATCCAATATATATATATCTTTTATATTTTTTAAAGTATCATTTGCAGTATTTTATTTATATTATCAGAATATTTAGTATCATCTCTATATATACAGTCTATATGCTCCAGAATGATTATATTTTTCTTTAATAATAATACTTCTTATTTTAGCATTAGGGCAGCAGCAGATATATATTATGATGTGATAGTGGATATATGCACGTGATATATAGATCACTATCTATATTTTCATACATATAATTGATATGACAAATAATGAGTATAAGACACTTCGAAAATAAATAATGTGCATAAAACACTACTTATATAAATAATATGTATAAGTCACTTCATATACCCATTTTTTGTTATATCAATTATATATATGAAAGATTCATTGAGTATACGCATAGTGTGCCTCCTTTCATCTTCTACAGAGTTAAGACCATAGTCAAAATACTTTTATTTTTGTAAGTGTATACACGTCTTTTCAACTGAACGATTTTGATTTAACAACTGCCTGCAGCAGCAGCAGCAGCAGCAACAACAACAGTTGCAGTCGCAGCAACTTTGTTGAACGGCGCAATCAACTTTTTTACTGCCTCTGCTGCTGATGCTGCTGTTGCTGCCTGCCTCTGGCCACTGACCATTGACCGGCACCTCGACATCGGCTTCGACTTGGACTTCGACAACGTCATCCAGTTGAAGGCGCTGCTTAATCACAGTGGAGCAGCTGCAGCTGCGCGCAGCTTCAGCTTCTATCAAAAAGGCGCACTTCATTTGACCAGGGGCTAATTTTGTTGTTTGTGTTGTTGTTGTTGTTGTTGCTTGTTTTCTATTGGCAATCAGTGCTGTCGCCTTCCAACTCCAAGTCGAAATCCCTACTTTCCCGCTCCCTCCCTCTCCAATTGCTGCTTCATTAGACCCGCTGTCAAATTCGTTGACTCTGACCTACGTTACGTTTCGCTCTGCGCTTGATTACAGACTCTACCATGGATACGATCTTCCTCTCTCTCCCCCTCTCTCTCCCCCTCTCTCTCTCCCTCTCACACTCGCCCTCTCCCTGTTTTCTTATCGAGCCATGCATAATTTCTACTTCGAAGCTGATCAGGCCACAAGATCTGACATGCTTTGTAGGTCGAGTCGAGTCAATGTTGCTCTGTTGTTGTTTCAATCGTAATTTATGAGTTTCAAGCGAAAGAGCGCATTTAAATTTCAAATGCCAATTGAATTCGTAACGTTTGATCAACAAACGGTGGCAACTACATGGCATATATTAACATACAAAATCTAAAGAAGGAATAGTTATTTGAGCAGCCAACAAAACTTCAAGACAAATGAGAGCTAGAGCATTTCCTATATAGTATATTGCAATATTATTTCTAAACTTCCTTATCCCACTTATTGCAATCCAAAAAATTTCCTACATATATCACTCAAACTTCCTGCCATTTGTAGATTCCCAGAAAGCTACACATGTGGATATCTTTTAGCCGCGCCTCTTGAGTAATTGGTAAACAAACGCATTGAGTTTGTTTTGCTTTTGGTCAATTGCTACCTGTTGGTAAATGAAGCAGAAAGTAAATAAAATAAATAAATAAAGTGGCAGCCACAGAACAGAATCGTGGTGCAAGATCAGAGCCGAGTGCTGCCTGCTGCCTGCTGCCAGACGTGCTGCGATATCGACCCAGTGACCAAGTTATGCATGTGTTAGCCAGGTCGATAGACGTTGGCCAAAGAGAAAGGAACTCGTATTCGGCGTCGTTTGCCCCCGAAAGAATTTATGAGATTTGCTTCTGCTTCTACTATTTTTTTCTCTCTCTCTCTCTTTTTTTTGAGTGTGCGCGAATGTGAGCTCAATATATAATGAAAGATCGTTCAGAGGAGTCGAAAGGCGGCAGCAGAACTAGAACGGCAAATGGGAACAGTTGCTGAGGCTGCTCTGGCTGTGGCTGCTGTTTTGAGTGGCGCCCCCTGGCGGACGAATTTGTCATTGCATTGAAAATGAAAAGCGCGAACGAGTTTTACAAAACGTGAGTTTTTATTTTCACAAAACTGCCGGCAAGTGAAATCGATATCGAGACTATTGACTAGCGTGTGTCTGTCTCTCTAGACAGAGAGAGACAGAGAGAGAGAGAGAAAGACAGATAGCCAACTGAGATATATCTAATAATTTGCTTTGTTTTCCCAGTGAAAATTGCTGCTGTCGAACATCTTCACTTTGCTCATATTTTTCGCGCATTGCTTGTCTAATTAGCGCTGCTTTCCAATTGTCTATTGCTAACGGTTGCCACACGTTCCAAATTGTAAAGCCACGCCCCTTGCCCCACGCCCCCCACCGCATCTTGGCGATGCCCACTAAAATGAAATCAAACGAAATCTTTTACGCGCCAATTCCTCGCATACTTTACGCTGTTTAATCAGCACGTAAATGTTTCGAGCTTTTATTTTTAGACCCAAATAAAACAATTTAATTGAAAATGCTGCAATATGGCACACACACTCACACAAGCACACACTCACACACACACACACACACACCTGTGCATTGTATAATGGAAAATGTTGGCGCAATGAAATTATTTTTGGCAAAACTAATTGCCGCGTGCCTGAAAACTAAGTGCATATCAAAGTCAAATTGAGAAACGAAATTCTTACATCAGATGCGAAGTGTTGCAAGAAATATTAAGTTAATGAGCAGAGCTTAGACTGAAGCTATGAACAATAGCTTGATAATTTAGTAAGTCGTAACTATTTTATAGTTTAAACTATAAACAAACTTTTGAGCCTTAGAAGAAAACTCTTTTTGTGATTTTTATTGTCTACAAATCAATCTCAGATCAACTTCAAAGATTCTAAGTTCTGATATCAGGTGTAAGTTGTAGAAAGCCATTTCAAGCCTTCTGTGTGTGAGCAGCTAATGAGTTTAGATTAGATATGCTTATATTTAAGTACCATAAAATCTGGAAATTAAATCTTAATAGACGAAATAAATATGTAAAAAAGTTTAAGCTATAATAAAAAATTTTAACCATAACAAAGTTTTCATTTGGCGCTTTTCATTGTCTCTAAATTGTTCACATTTAAATTTCAAGTATTCTAAATTTATTCAACAGGTGTGAGGTGTAGAAAAAAATTCTGGGCTTAAATTGGGGATAGAAAAACTAGCTTGAATGTTTAGTCAATCTTTTGTATATGCATTAAAGCTAAAGTTATAATTTAACTTTTCAACTCTAGACAGAATTTATTTCTGCTTATTACTGTATAAAAATTGCTCACATTTCTGTTTAAAAGATGTCAACCATAGTTGAGGCAACACAGAGGCATTTTCTGCTCTTTATGCTGAATTTTTTTTTTTTTTTTTTTTTTTTTTTTTTTTTTTAACTACAAATAAATTTCATCTTAGGATAAATTCAGTTTTTCAGTTCAGTTTCAGTTTTTGCTAACATCATATCTTTATTGTTGGTAAAATTTTTGTTTAAATTTAATTTAATTTGTTTAACTTCTTTTATTTTATTTTATTATTTTATTTTATTTTAACTTCTAGGCTTAAATCTGTTAAATTAATTTAATCTGTTAAATTAATTTAAAAAAATTAAATAAAAAAGTAATTATAAATAATAAGACCGGCATTTGGAGTTGAATTGATAATTTGATTTGGTTTAAGTTTGGTTGAGGGTTGTATTTGCAAGAGCGGGAATATTGTTCGCACTGTGCTTACCCCCTCTGTGCTCGTTCTACCTGTGCTTACTCTCTCTATGCTCGTTTTACCTGTACTCGCTCATACTGTCCTCAGTTACTATGCATTCACTGCAACTGACTAAATGAAGAGTCGAGTCTAAAGAATTTATTTACTTTTTTTTGTCCGGCTCTCAATTATCAACTCCTTAAATCAAATATTATTATACATATTTCATATTTCAGTTAAAAAAACAATTTCCTGTCCCTGCTTTACACATTTCCTGTCATATTTCTATTGCCCTATCGTAAACTGCACGCCCATCACATTTACATGCTATATGTCACAGCGGAGCTCAACACATTATAACAACTTGGTTTCGTTCCACTAAACATCAACCATTACCATCTAGTGTGGAGCCCATTACGCGCACATTCCCAGCCTGGCAAATTTATGTAAATTCTCGTAGTCGTAATTTTATTTTTATTCTTTTTACATGCTTCGGCGAACTCCGCTGTAACTAGCCTATTAAAATATCTCCTAGAATATGATGCTTGCTTTTTGACTTCTTTGCTTTTTATGGATTTTTTTTATAAGTCCAAAAAACCGAGAAAACATAATTTGATGTCGTTGATTAGTTGGCTGTTGGCGAGAGCAGGCGCAATAAAATGCGGTTCACTTTTTAATGGCAGCGCGCAAATAAAACAGATGATGACTCAGTCCAAGGGAGCTGCAAGCAGCAGCAGCAACTGATTCCAGGGGGCAGGAATTTCATTGCAGGCAGAGCATAAATATTAAGCAGAGATAACTGCAAGAGCAGCGTAATCACAGGCAAGTAAAAATGAGTGCTAATGATGAGAGCACATAACTGAGAGATACCCTGTACTCAATTTGTCTCAGCAATCGAAGCGATTGGCTGAGCTGATCGTTTGCTCTTGATGAGTCTGTTGCGGAGAAGTGTGAAGTTGTGAGTGAAAGAGGGAATGGAAGCAGGAGAGACTTATTATTTTTGGAATTCAGGTAATATCTATGCTCTTTTCTGGAAACACTTCGAACAATATAAATTTGAATACATGTAAGTATAAAGTCTATGCTGATCTAAATAACTAAAATAAGGGTAATACAATTCTTGAATTAAAGGCAATATATATTTGAATATAAATGTAAAGTATAGGCTACTCTAAAGAAAATAATTCTATTTAAGCAATATAAGTTTGAATATAACTATAAATTATATGCAGCTTACAAAAAAATAAATAAATAAAAAAATAAATAAATAAATAAATAAAAGGTAATATATATTTTGTATACATTAAATCAGTTTAAGCAATATAAGTTTAAACACAACTATAAAATAAATATCGCTTTAAAAAAATAAATAAATAAAACAAAAGCCAATATACTTAAATTTTCCCTTTTTACTGGGTTCAAGGTATAATAAAGGTAATATAATTCTTTTATAAGTTTTTACATATAATATGCTGCTTTAAAAGAACAAAATATTAAATGAATAAATTATTAAAACTCATGATCAAGAAACAATTTTATTTCAATTTAATTTAATTCAAAGAACTATTATATTAACTGAACTTAGTTAAAAAAAAATATTTAAAAATATCATCGGAATGCTGAAGCTGGCATAAAAGTTGATATACCTTTATTAATTAATAAACTTCAGCTGCCTTAATGAAATATTTGCTAAATAAAACAATCAAAGAGAAGAACAAGAGAAGATAAGTAAAAGAAAAGAGTAAGATTTAACATTAATAAATTATAGTGAAATTTCATATTTCATATATGCTTCTTTTATCTTAATGACAATTTCAGGTAGCTTTCGGATTAAATATTCAATTATTTTGGAGCCTAACTGACGTTCAAGTTGACATTATCCGAAAATAACCAAAAAAAAGATAAAGAGTAATATTTACAATAAGAAATGTTTCTCCTAGGCGTGTTGCTCAACAAACGACAAACGATACCCTGTTGCCCAGTCAATGTTAATGAGTCGAGGGACTCTGCGAGCCACAGCAGCCAGAACTAATTAACATGCCCCACGACAAGCACTGCACGCAGATAGGGAGAGATAGAGAGAGAGAGGGAGAGAGAGGGGTGCAGAGATAGAGATAGGCAGAGCTGCCCAGATTCCAGATGAAATATGTGGCAGGCGGTCAGCCACAGCTGGAGTTTCTGGGGGGTGGAGGGCTTAGCACAGTGGGTGCAGAGACTGCACATAGAGCGGTTAAGTGGTTTGGCGCGTCACGCTTTAACGGCTCTCTGACAACGAGGCCTTGCCCATGCAGCCAGCCTCAGTCCTATCCCTAACCCCTTTCTATGCGTTTAGTTCAATTGGTTTTGGGGAGTTGTTTTTTTTTTTTTGTCGGCCACTTTGCAGCAAGTTGTTGTTGTTGTTGCTGTTTGTTGTTGCCGTTGTGTCGACCCTTTGACAAGTTTTTGCTGTGCTGCATGTTCTTCGTGCTTCATTCGTTTTTGTTTTGTTTTCATTTTTGTTGCGCTTTGTTTTTTTTTTCTATCGGAAGTTGTTTTGTTAATTTATGACTTTTCCAAATGGAATTATGTCTACCCCCACACACACACTCACACACATACACACTCACACACTCACACACACATACACACATGCAGGAAATGCAATTAGTTTTTTTTTTTCTTTCTTTTCCCCCACAGTTTCATTTTTCGAAGTTCTAAATTGGCGGCTGTTTAGGCTTTTTTTCCTGGTTCTGTGTGTGTGGCCGAAATTTGACCCACATGTTGTTCAATTTTATGCTGCAGATGGTCTCGCTCTCACATTTGACAAAATAGTTAAAAATTTACTACTCGACGTGCTGATAGATGCGACGCGAGCATAGCTTGAACTGATGCTCGAGTTTGCCAAATGACAAGAACATGTGTAGCCAAAGGGAGTTCATAGAGTCAAAGAACAGAGAACAGAGGGCAGAAGTTGCGGCTTAACTAAGAAAATGTAATTTTATATACAAGTTGTTAGAAGTGTCGAAGTTGGTGGGAGAAAATGAAGAAATTGTTTATAAATTGCTTTTAAATACTAATAAAATCTAAACAATATTATAGAAGTTCTTATAATATAATATACATATATAGAAGTTATAATATATATAGAAAATCTTAGTCTAAAAGTAAAAGTTTGAAAATAATTTTAAATTTCAATCAAAAACTAAATAAATAATTATTTTTCACCTTTAATATATTTATGTAAAAATTTATTTATTTAAAATAATTTTAAAATGCAAAACTCTTATATATATATATATATATATATATATTTTATATTATATATTATATTTTATATTTTATTTTTATATTTTTAAAAATTGATTAAGTTTGCAGTCAAATATAAGAAAATATAAGAAAAATCAAAATATAGATGCAAATAAATGCAAATTGGCAGTCTTTAGCTTCAAATACTATTTATAATGTAAAAATAAAATTGACATTTTTAATTGATAACAGTAAATAACAATAACAATAAAAATAAGTTTACGGTATAATTATACAAAATTATTTAAAATTTAAATAGCAAAAACTTGTATAAAAACTTAATCATAAACCAATGAAAGCCATGAATAACTCGCCCATAAACCACAAGACTTAAATACATATTTAAACATATGTTTAATTTTTTAAAAAATTTCTGATTTTTCAAGTAAATAAACAGTTAATGTAACCACAATGCAATCGTAAATAGTTCTCCAAACACTCATATAAAATGCCCGACATAGGCGATTAATTTGCAAATATTCATATCGAGCAATGCCCCATTGATAGAGTCAACAGCCCGGGAACCCGACAAAAAAAAAAAAAAAACGAAAAAAAGAAGAAAGAATGGAAAAAGAACTCGTCATTTCTTTTGATCATAATTTGCGAACAATCAGCTTTATTTACATACAATTTGCTTTGTTTTTTTCATTCTCCTTGGCCAGCGGCACATGTGGCGTTACCTTTTTGACTATAAATACAAATACAAATACAAATAAATATACTTATATATATATTTGTATTAATATTCCCAGATATGCGATTTCCTGTTCAATATCAAGCGATAACAACGTGTGAAATGTCAGCTTATGCATTTTACCATATATCAATTGTTTCTCTATATATTCATTATTTATATTTGGCGATAAGCTTGATTGACAATTTATGCGAAATTATCAAACCTTGACCACCTTTGGCAGGCCTTCGGCCGCATTTGCAGCGTCATCTGTGACTATTAGCTATTAGCTAACATTTGCGATTACGTCTCTGCGCTGCAGTTTATTTATATATATATACGAGTATATATATATATATATATATATATATAAATGTGGGTCTCCCCTGCTGTTGTCGAGCATCGTGCGAATTCTATATAGAATTACGTTCACAGACGGTGGCTGCATCTCGTAACACTGAGATAGTAATGCCTTGTCTATCTTCTATCACTCTGTTGAAAGGGTGAGCGGCTGAGATTGAGTTGAGATTAAGGGTGGAGGCGATGCGATGCCTTCGGCTCGTCTTTTGTTTAGTGTGTCAGTCTAAAAATACCAGACGTACGTCCATTGTTCTCAATCTCTCCCTCACTGCTTGTTGTTGCTGCTTTTGCATTTTAATTGTGCATTTCAGCTGGCGAGCAGCAATCGCAATCTTGTGTAGATTCTCACTCTCTACACGTATCTATGCCAAATTGTTGCATAGCATATAGAAAAAAAAAAAAAATGCAACAAAATGTCGAATGATTTAAGTAAATGTTACAGGTATTTACGGCAATTTTAAAGTTATGTGAAGTCAACGAAAAGTTGCCTAAGAAGAGTATTTTGGGTATTTAAATGTATGATGATGATGGAGTATGTATGATAAATTTTGTACTGCATTTGAGATTTTATAAATGCATATATGCATACACGAAATACCCATATATGTGTAAACATAATATACATATATTATATGTATATTAGCTTGACTACATGCTTGTAACCTTTTTTTTATAAGCTTGTCTAAACAAATTGTAATATAATAATAAATGCTGAAATTACTGATTGAGTTGATAATTTTTAGGATTACAGTAGAGAAAAGAATCCAATTGAATATTTCGTAGATATCTTGTTTATGCTTGTATATAGAATCAAATCATTATAAGACTCTTTACATTCACATAACAATTTGAATCTTTATTCAAGTAATCTACGCGCACCCACGTCAATACGATCGAGTTTAGGCACTTGTGCTTCAATTTCAGCCGTGTTAAACTTTGGCAATAAACATAAGTAATTAAATAAGAATTTTAAAGCCTCTCTCTTCGAAGCGCCGGTCAGCTCAGCAAAGATCGCTACAGCTCACTACTCATCAGAGTGCAGCATAGATCGCTGTTCTAATTCATTTGGTACTTCGAGACGCTCTGAGTATGCCCCACCATTGCATTGGTTAGGTGGTCAGTAAAAGAGAGACGCTCAGCATAAGGTCTTGTAACTCATACATTAGAGTACAGTATAGATCGCTGTAACTCACTCATCAGAGTGCAATAAAGATTGCTCTAACTCATTGACAAGCAGAAAGTTAAAATAAGCTTTGCGGATGACAAACAGTATAGTATAGTATTGTAAGCCATGTAGTATATATACTAAGTACATTAATACTATCTCATTCTTTACATTACTAGATTCAAGTTGTACTTTCAGCTTAAGCTTTTAGCAATATTCCTATATATATCTACAAGCTGAGAAACTTCGATAAATAAAACCCTCATTCATTTTCAAATTGCCATCCTCTATTTTTTTTGTTTCTGCTACTCTTTCAGTTCATTGGATCTAAATGTGAGGCTAGTCGCAATCATCATTGAAGCATGTGCTTACATATAATATGTTTAGCTTAATTGTTGCTACGTGCATTTTGTTTGCTATCTTGGTAGGTAATTGTTGCTTATTTGCTTGACTGGCTCTGCCTTAGCTCTTGGCTGGCTCTGCCTCAGCTTCTGCCTCTGCCTCAGCCTCAGCCTCAGCCCATGCACATTGTATAATGTCAATTACTTGTGATTTACGACAACTTAATGATAGACGCAGGCCGTCTCTGATTCGGACTCAGTCGTTGAGTTGAGTTCAGCTGAGCTGAGTTGAGCAGAGCTGCTAACAATTTACATGATGTGCGTTTAGCATGTGATGGATGCGCGATATTTGGCTCAATGTTCTTGGCGACTCAGCGTTGCATGTAATTGGACTATAAAATGTTGCCCGTCGCACTCGCTGCCAAAAGGGCCGTGGCATTAAAATTGTGGGCTCCATAAAATGTCAACAACTTGCCACATGCCCCTTCCAAGCCCCAACATTGCCATACATTCCACACTTTAAAGTTTGTGGTGTGACGCAATGCAATACAAAAAGTTCATTTCCAGTTTATTTTTACCTCTTTTCTTTATGGCTTTAGCATTTGATTATTCATAGTACGAACTCTGCACAGGTGTTGCCGGCTATTCCAAACGCACTAAATAACAATTAACCATATTTGGCTGAAAAAATATGTCTTATTTTTCGCGTTTGCTACGCTTTGATTTTGGCAAACGACTTTTTTGGGGGAATGCCAAATGCTGCTTTGAGTCAGCAAAATTTGAAGGTGACAATGGGTCGATAACTAATTTGTATAAGCATATCGATGTAAACTGAGAGCTGTGCTAAATTGTAAGGCTGAGTTTGTGCTTAACAAATATTTTGATAATTCGAAATATATTTATCGAAAAATTATATTAGGAATTAAATTAAAAATTTAAGCTAATCGATATCAAAGTTTTTTGTTTATTAAAATTGATAAAGTAGCTGACAAGCTCAACAGTTTCATATACAACTTGAATCATTGTTATCGATAACTACTCAGCCTAATTGGCTGTTATTAATATATACTGAAATATATAAATATATGAGTTAATAAAGCAATTAAACTGAAATCTAAACAGTTTACAACATTTAAAAAAGTAATCGATAAATATATAAATAGTATTATCGATATATTTATAATTTGTAAGCTATCGATATATGAGTTTATATTGTATAAAATCAAAATAACAATATAAATGTTAATAGTAATTGATAAAAATATTATATATTATTATTATTATATATTAAAATCGATCACACTATATCTGACTTTCGATATGTTTTTATGCCTAATATCTATCAGTAATATATATATAATATATACAAATTTTATAAAGCTCCATTCAGGCAAACCAATACACAAATATATAGAATAAATTCGATATAGTTTTTATCCTATATATTATTAATAATTCATTTATTCATAGCTTCTATAAATTGTTCGATACAAATACTTATCGATCTATATTTTACTTTAATATGTTAATCTACCAGGCATAAATGGTGGCTCTTTAAGAAGCCTGTTCCGCAGCTTCCAGCTGCTTTACATTTTCCCAACATATTTCTTCATTTCTAGCCCATTGTTCATCTATTTTGATTTTGTCATTTTGTTATTTCGTGTTGAATCACACCAATAACTCAACAGGTTCTACTTTAATACAGCTGCCCGTTGCTTTGGCCACCGCACCACCGAATCACTGAGCCACCACCGACCGACCACCAGTCGAGCGACTACCGAAAGGGAAACGAACTCATTGAAATTCTTGACAAGTTGCGCGCGCGCGAATTGGGTAAAATAATAAAAGAACGCATAAAACCAAGGCGAAGAGAAAAGAATATACATATGAAAAGAAGAACACCAGAAAGAATATAAATAAAATATAAGAAAACAATACAGACAAGCGACTTAGGAGCGCGGATCCGTGAGAAGTGTCGAGACATCATGTGGTGCTGGACGTGTTTTCCTGACTTGTCAAATGCCTGCACACACGCCCACGCCCACGCCCACGCCTACGCCGTGGCCTCAACTTGGAGCCAGAGTTTTTCCAAGTTGTATTTATTGGTTTGTCCAATAAGGAGCCGCAAAGTGGAAAATTCGCTAAATAATATAATATAATAATCCGTCAGCCGTACGCAAAGCCTCTGGCACAGTAGGCGAGTAATATAGCCGCTGTCAGCATAAAACTTTTAATTAGAAAAACCTATATACTATATATATATTGTATATATATATGTATATAAAAGTTTTCCCTGAAAAGTCTCACAATGAACGCAGCTGCCTTGAAAGGGCGTGCAGCCCAGCTCAATGACAGCGCCAGCAGCAGCCATAGAAAAGTATCTCGCGGCAGCGAGTATCTATGAAGTTGCAAACAATAACTTGACACATATATACACATGCATATGTATATATATGTATTGGTGGAGTAGGTAGTGGAGTATGTGTGCCTGTGCCTGCCTGCCAAGTATTTATCATACAGGAAGCACTCATCATCGAGCAGTGCATTACACTTTTTGCATGCCAAAGCAGGCAGCTTCTGTCTGCAATGTGTAAATGAGTTGAATGAACCATCGTGCTTGGCGCCTTTCTATTACATTCTCAAAAGCGCTGATTAAGCTGGTGCCACCAACAAACAGCTGGCAACTGGGTCGGCAGCTGGCAACTGTTTGACTAAGTCAATACACAACCACAAAGCGCTGATAACTACAGACACGCTGTCTGTACCCCGCCTGATGCAGAGTTAAGTTTTGTATTGAAATGATTAAAGTTCTCGCTTTTATCTTTTTTTTTTTTTGTACAAATTTCAGGCGTCGGTATTTATGAAAGAATTTATGATTGTTACATGCACTATGCACGCTATCAACTGTGACGGGGCATGGTCACTGACTGGGTCAGTGGAGCAGGCAACTTGATTAGTATTAGATAAGATCTGAATGGAATTTTTGAAAACGATATGGTAGGAAAAACAGTGTTGAGACTGGGCAAGAAATGCTAGAGTTGAATAAGTGCTATATGAATGTTAAATATTTTAAAAGAATTTATGAAAGAATTGATATAGGAATTGATGAAAGAATTGTTGTAAGAATAAACAAACATGAAAATCAAATTCTGAAGAAAATAATAATTAATATGTTGGGTATTGCTCGTAATATCTAAACAATACAAAATGTTGCTCTACATTTATCAAAATTATTTTTAGATATTATCAGGAAATAATTTAATTTAATTTAATAAATATTTTTGAATATTTAAATACTTCTAGAAACTTAATATATTATAACAAATATTTTGAAAAAATAATAAATAAAGAAAGCAAAAGAAAATGATATTCCAAAATATATTTAAATATTTAGCACTCTATCTAAAAGGCAATTTGTTGCTCTCACAACGCTCGCACAACTTTGCGTTTAATTAAATCTTCATTAGACATGATATATCGTATATAGCCAAACATGAGCCAAGTCAATGAACTATTAACCCCTGAGTGACCCCGACCGAGACAAGCTCTTGCATAAGAATATTTGCCATTCGATACGCCTACAACGTATTTAATTAATTATTAAATGTATACATTTCTAATTTATTTTGTATTTCCATGTTTATTTGTGGCTTTGAAAGTTGAACTCACCTTTAGACAGAAATATTATTTGTTGCGCAATTGCCGCGACGTCTGCAAAATGAAGAAATACAAAGAATAAACGTTAGATAAATGCCAGCCAGAGTTGTGAAGATAAATGAATTAAAGATACAAATACACAGAGTAATGTCTGTATAATAAAATGAGAAAATACTGCATAATGTCAGCTACTTATTGGTTCTGTAAATTAATCAATGTCGTAATGTCATAAAGCAAAAGACAGGAACATGGTAACTAGAAACCATTACAACTCATTAACTATCATAAAGCTGACGACGACAAGCTCTACCAATACCTATAAGTATAAAATGCCAACTGAACGGAGCCGTGGAGTCCACCCACCCTAGAACGGGGCGAAAACTTGTCAACTGTAACGCAGGCAATCAACAGAGAATGCATAAATTAATATAGGCAGAGAAATAAACATGAAATGAAATGAAATGAAATGATATCGACTGTGACTACCGTGGCGTTGACCGTGTAACGTGTATGTACGCAAGTCTAAAGTCAGGGTTACTTAGCCAGCGACTACTGTACTGAAAGGGCGACAGCACACGCCGTTAATTTCATGCTCAGTTGCACAGTATCTTTTATAATTGATAGAGCGCAGTGAGTAGTAGAGAGTAGAGACAAAACAACAAAGGACACAATTATAAAAAGTTGTCAGCATATAAAAATTATCAAAGTAGTCTAATGGAGGTAATTGTAAATACGCACTGCGGCCACAACAACAACTTCTCAACTTCTTACAACTTGAAAACTTATTCAAAGTAAATGAACTTAAAAGATTGATAATTTAACCAAGTTAGTTCTATACATAAAAGAGTGATAAATACACTTTGGAAACTATTCAGACCTAAACTTTGGAGTAATTAATGGCGCACTTTTCCTAAGGCTATTAAAGATACTTTACATTTTCTTAGGGTTCTTTAAATAATTTAATTAATGAAGGGACACGTTCAACAAGTTAGATGGCCGTATAATAGTCGTCTAAAAAGGTTTTTGTAGAAAATTAAATATTTTATTTTATAATTTCAATATTTTCTATTTGATATTTAAATAAAATAATTAATTTATTATTTATTTTTTTATTCATTAAATTTTTTTTAAATTAATATTTTATATTTTGAGTTTTTAATTTTTTGTATTTTTAATTTATGTATTGTGTATTTTGTGTATTTTGTATTTTAAATTTTATTTTATGTATTTTATTTTTTATATTGTGTATTTTATATTTTAAATTTTATTTTATTTTGAATTTTATATTTTGTATTTTATATTTTATATTTTATATTTTATATTTTATATTTTATATTTTATATATTATATATTATACTTTATATTTTATACTTAGCATTTTATATTTTATATTTTGTATTTTATATATTATATGACATTTATTTTATATTATATTTTATATACATACAATATTTTTTATTAATGAGCTTATATTTTTATATTTTTTTTATTATCCATCATTTCCCGTAAGCAGAATAATCTTAAGTAATTGTACACACACTT
The DNA here is from genome assembly GCA_035045345.1 of Drosophila hamatofila. NCBI lineage: Eukaryota > Metazoa > Arthropoda > Insecta > Diptera > Drosophilidae > Drosophila > Drosophila hamatofila. The sequence continues at coordinate 12,918,433 of JAWNPA010000019.1, read as the reverse complement.
AAAATTGTATATATATATTTAACTTGAAGAGCACTTCAGCTTGTTGTGTTTACACCACTCCTAAGAGACCCCTTCAACACGTAACCTTTAGTTATTTATACATTCATATTTTAATACATGTTTCCCTTTACGACTAGCCCATAGATTATTGTATTATTATTAAGTTTAAGTTCGCGACGAACCTCACTCAATTGCCATTAGCAAACACATCAACAGGCCGCAGCTGGCACTCGACACTCAATATGAGCTGATGTTGCTGTTGCTGTTGCTGTTGATGACAATGGATACTGAACAGACGGTTCGTTAGTATCCATTAACAGGCATAGCTATGCATAGCTATATTCTTCAGTTATCTACAGTTGTTACAACAAATTGCCAATAAACATTGTATAGTTCCCTCACCCAACCCTCTTTTGGCTCTGTCTACATTATAGTCATCGTCATCGTTGTCGTTGTCGTTGTCCTTGTTGGCGTACATTTACCCCTCTACATTAGTCTTGTTTATTAAATAAATAAAATTTGCATGAATTTGCAAACAAAATAAAACGAAATTTGTTTTTTTTTTTAGCTATTTGCCAAGGAAGGATATATATATATAGGTGCTTTTGATTAGCAAAGGCATGAAAAGTGCACTGATTCATGCATGCTTCGGTAATGTGTGTGTTTGTGTTTGCCCAGTTGCGCTACATCTGTTTGTCTCAAAGTAAATCCTTGGCCTTGGCGTCTGGTGTCTGGCTGTCAGCCACACCTAGCCAACAGCACTTTAGAAGAAGACGCATCGCCTGCTCGTTCGGATGAGCTCAGCTTGGCATTTACCTTGACCCAACCCAACAGACTCAGCCCAACCCAAAGATCAGCTTAACTTCTTTTTAACTCTGTCCAAGTACGCCATAAGTTCCGATCTTCAAGTCCCAGTCCCCTTCTCCGCCTCCTGCTAAAGTGTAACTAATACGTAGCTGCCCCCTGGGAGTACGCAAACCCGAATGGACTGCTGCTCTTTGATTAATGAATATGCCGCTACTGTTTGATACACAAGCGCTGCCCATGGAGGGGCAGCCAGAGGGGGCGTGGCACACATAAAGCATAGAATTTTTTATGCACGTTTTGATTTGAATCGCTTGCGGCGTGAATCTTGCCCAGGTCGCCACAGATGCCATGTACAAAAAATTATAGAACCAGAAATTATAATAAAGTCGACTTAGGCAAGGGGAGGAAGGGGGGAGGGAGGCTATGGAATGGCTTCGGGATCACTTGGAAGGTCTGCCTGTCCGAGAGACGAGACTTTCAGTTAATCGACTTTAAGTGGTCGTCAGCTCGCGTTTAAATGCTTGCCACAAGTCTCTCTCTACCTCGACGGCAGCCCAAGTCAAATTAGTTGAGTCAGCGCTCAATGCTAAGCATATCATTTGTCTTTTTCGACTCGATTGTTGGAAGTTAGAGAATACCGCGACGGGGTTCTGACTTGGGCATCTGTAGCGTATTCATAGCTGCTTATTCTGCTTGTCTAGTCATGCAAGAAGGGGGCTAATTAGCGACAATCATATATTATACTCTTGAAGAGGGGGTATTGTGATTTTTATATGAGTTGGGATATGGTTTCATGAAAGAGTGCGAAACTTTGATATTGAAACGGAATCGCAAACGGAAACTAGGCACTCTATAGTTATAATATGATATAGTAGATATACTATATTCTGTGATATATTCTTTGATACTTTTACTCGTCCTACTATATTAAAATATTTTTCAAATTATTCATTTGAATATCAAGTTATCGTTTCAATGGCTGTCTTACAGTCATAAACATTTCTATATCTATCTTCTTTATATCCATCTACATCTTATTTTTTCCTTTATAGCTAACTTTTCAATTTCAGACAAGTTATCCAATCTAAATCTGTATACAATATCATATAAATATAATCAGGCTACTTTAATCAATTTTTTAATATTTTTTAAAATGCATATAATATAAAATATTAATATAATGTAATATAAAAATCATGAAATAGATCAGCAGAATAACATATAATATTAATATAATATAATGTTAACATTATATTATATTAACATAACATGAAACAAATCAGCAGATATCCATCTATTATATCATATGAGCTTACTATATTCAACAAAGCAATCCTGTTAAGGAAGAATCCAATTTAATGTTTCAATAAAAGACATCCAGTCGACTATTTCAATATACATACATATACATCTCTTATAGATATAATGTATCAATAAAAGTCTTTCAGTCAACCATTTCAAAGTTCTATTATATATTTAATAAATTGTATATATCTCTTATAGAGTATCAAATATTCTTTATACCATAGCTATAAATTTCTTTTGCCTGCACTCGAGCTTTTGTCTGTGATTAGTTCGAGCTCAATGCCAGCCACTTGGCGGACTTAAACGCCCAGCACTTTGCTTGACCAGTTTTGTATCTCACAGATACATTCCATAACATATTTCACAAATACATTGCATAAAATGTACTCGAGCTTTTGTTGCAACATTTTTCTACTATATTTTTTGTTTTTATAATTAAGCCAAATATTCAAATAAATTATCAACTAGAACAAATTGCTGTCGCAGAGAGCTGAGCAGAGGGGAGGGGAGGGGAGGGGGACGTCGCCTATCAGTTGGCGTGGCAGCTGGCACAGTAGCCGCGAGCTCGCTCGGCTTTTGTGTTTGTCGCATTGTTGCACAAAAGTTTTACATGATAATAAATTTTGTGGGCCGCAGCAGCAGCAGCAGCAACAACAGCAGCAACAGCAGCAGTAGTAGTAGAGGGCGTGCTGTCTACTGGTATGTGTGTCATGAGAGCTGCGCTTTTTTTCTACATTTATTATTTTTTTGGGTGTAAACGAGTTGAGCAAGCGAGGCAAGAAGATGTTACCATTGTATCTGGTCTGAGATTCTTACAATGGCAATAGCAGAGTGAGAAGAGCAAGAAGAACAAGCAGCAGCTATGCATAGTGTTGGGCAACGAACAAAAGCAGAAGAGCTTCATAAAGGAATGACTGAAATATTGTAAAAGCTTTGCATATGCAGCTAAATTGAAAGTGATATCTTAAGCAAATGTAATAAATGAACATATTTCTAAGCGTGAAAATGAAATTCTTTAGAAAATATGTTTACAAAGTAGAGAAAGAGAGAGAGAGAGAAAGAGAGAGAGTGAGAGAGAGAGAGAGAGAGAGAGAGAGAGAGCGAGAATTAGAAAAGGAAATGACTTTAGAAAAGGAATTGTATTTGATAAAAGTATTATAGGAACATATTAAATCACAGAAGTTGACAAATTAAACTGAATCAATTAGCAACTGAAAAAAAATAAATATAAGTTATGAAGCTTATTTACATATAATATATTTTTATAAATAAAAAAATAAAAAAAAAATATATATATATATATATATATATATATATATATATAAATCATATATCTAATTTTTGTGTCTATATAAAATGTTAGATTATGCAAAATTAACAAATAATCAAAATGTGAGTTGAAGCTTGATAAAAGAATAAGCTATGGAATTTATTTTATATATGAAGAAATTTGGAAATAAATATAATCTTACATATTATTGGATATCTAACAAAAATCTGAAGCTATAAAAAATGGAAAAAACAAAACAAATAAATAAATAAATAAAAAATTAAAATGGGAGTTGATGCTTGATAATAATATATATAAATTATGATAGTTGTATATTTGAAATATTTTGTAAATTAAGAAAATCATTTTAACTATTGCATATCTATAAAAAATGTTAGGGTATGAAAAATGAAAAGATCAAAATCAAACTAAAGCTTGATAATAAATTCAAAGTTATCTAAAATACTACTAAATAAAAGGGGAATTAGTTATTTATGTTAGCTATAAATGAGTTTAATATTAATAAATATGTTATTCATATTTTATTTTATTTTATTATTATTTTATTTTTAATCTTTATTGCTTTGCTAATAAGTTCCATTATTTTATTCATAACAAAATTAAAATGTGCTTTATAAAAGTCTAGATACACTTAAATATGTTTATTTATGTAAACACCATCGATAACACGAAACACCAACTAGAAACGCAGTTAAGCCAAGCTCAGCTGATTTCTATTAATCATTCATAATTAATTTCCGCACTCGCATATCACATAGCCTTCTGCCATCTATATACCCTTACATATATATTTATCCATCCATATATTAATATGGATAAAGCTCATTAGCGCACGAGACGAATGAAATTCCTTGGCTTTACTCCGTAAGCAACGCAACGCGTATAAGATGAATTTATTTTCAATACTCGTCCACGAAATGATAAGAGTATATTTGTTATTGATCCACTGCTCTAGAGACTGGCTAAGATTGAAATATATACGCCCCTTGGGGGTGTGGCAAAAAGAAATACAAAATAAATAAACTGAAATATCTATTGTAGCTATTTATTTTCCAGTGCTTTAATGGTCGCCTCCCCATCTGAAGCTATAAATAATGTGTTCCACCCATTTGGGGCGTGGCACGTGTAGAAAATATCGATACATGATTGAATTTTTTTGCTTGTGTATGATGAACGAGAGTCAAACAGTCGCTTCAGCTCGTCTTTAGCAAATTTACTTGAGTTTTGTTTTTCTTTTTAAATGTTGGTCACACTTTGTTAATGCAAATGCAAATGCCAAGCAAGTGCTTTTCAACTGTTTTTGTTGTTGTTGTTGTTGCTGCTGTTGTTTGGCATGCGCTTAATATGCAAAATATGCATTGCTATTGCTATTGTTGTTGTTTTATTATTGTTGCTGTTGTTGTTCGGTGCCACGACAAGTTGTGGCTGTCATTTTGCGTGATTGCTCATGCGACGAAACAACAAAAGAAATGAGTTATGAATTGCATTTGTGTGTTGTGTGTGTGTAAGTGTGTGTGTGTGTGTGCTGGTTGTGTTTGTGTTATATATATATATATGTGTGTGTGTGTGTGTGTTTTGTTGTGTATATTACAGGCTGCAATAAATCTTAGTCAGCTTGGACCACAGGCATGTGCGGAAGTTGTTATTGCCCAAACCAGTTAACTGATAAGGCATAAATAGCCAACGATTAAGATCGTATATATATGTATATTAGAGGTATATAATACATAGCTAAATATATACATGATAGATGGCAGGCATTGAGTCAGAAACAAGGACAATGCAGGTGTAAAACAGCAAGAGTTTAGTTTCAGTAAAATATATATTTTTTAAATGTTTAAGTAATGGTATTTGAACAAATTTTAGAAAGTAAATTTCTTATCTCTAAATAGCGCGAAATATCTAAAACAAATAAATATAATTAGGTTTTAAATTAACTAATTTTTTTGGGGTCTAAAATAAAATAAAATTGTTTTTCAGACTATTAATTTATAATAAATTTTTTTAAATTTACCTAAAAAAAAGTCCGTTCATTTATTTAAAAATTTATAAAAAAGCATTAGGAGTTTTAAACTACAATATTTATATGAAAAGACCCTTTTGAATAAGGATAAATAGATTTGTTGTTGAGATTCATGAACGGAGGCGTGGCAGACGTCATTAAGTATATATATATAGATACTTGAAGAGGATGACAAAAATGAGTGGATCTAATCATGCTCGTCTGTCCATTCGTATGATAGCAGCATTATAAATATTTTTGATTAGCAACAATAAGCCAGGTGAGTTACATACCTATTCTGTGTGCATTGTACTATAAACTAGAATTAGGAGCTAAAGGACTTGATATTTTACATCAAGCTTCTCTATAGAACAATAAAATCAAATTTGTTGAACATAAACCAATCAGCAATAAGTTTCAAATCGATTAGAATCAAAATCAAACCTCCACTATTTAAGCATGTTTCGCACGTTTTTTGTGCTACAGCTAGAACAAAATTCCCCCGAATAATACATAAACTGCGACTACCTCAACTACTATTTAACGACTCGAAAATTGCTTAAGCATTCAGAACACTTCACTGTTTACACCAAGCTGAGCTGACATAATTATTATTATCTTTACTTTTTAGCACTTGACGCCACTTGCCAGAGTATCTTTATCTTGTCATCTGTTTAGAGAATAAAGTTAATTTTATTATGTTTCATTTGTGGCTTCCCCAATGAGCCCAATTTGGATTTTTCAGTCTTTGAAGCGCCGACGGATGCCATCAGCAAACAGCTGACATATCAAATATTTAATTATCGCATGCTTATTTGATTTTTTTTTATTTTCATTTTCTTTCTTTTTTCTTTAGTTTTATTTATTCTTATTCTTATGCTGTTCTGGCTTTTATTTATATTTGCTTTTTTTGTGTGACTTTACGAGCGTTTCTCGTGTGCAATAACCTTGCCAGAGACTTCGCCACAAACTTGACTTGACTCGAGTCGACTCGAGTCGAGTTGACTTGACATGGCAGCTTTACAAAACACAAAGCGCGAAATCTTAGATAAGCCTCAAATTGCGTTTCTTTTATATGTTTCACACTCGTCTTTAATTTTTTGTTGTCGTGGACAAGTCGCGGCTAGCATGAAAAGTAACTTCATTGATTGTTAGTTTAGTGGCGCTTCTTTTTTTTTTTTTTGGTATTTACAATTCTCCTCCTCTCTGTCCTCTGCCCATTTGTCAACACTCTTGAATGAATCTCGCCCCTTGCAAGGTTAACTTTCACACACGTCTCTCATGGGAATTACTTTGTTTCCTTTTAAAGTTCTGTAATATACGTAATTCCAAATTGATTTCGATATATTTGCAATTTAGTACACAAGGTTGACATTGCCGCCACTTGAGGTCTTTTATTTCTAAATGGTTCTTATCGTTCGTCGTTGAGGTTTCATATGAAATCCTAGGCACATATCGTATGGCGATTGCAATTGTAAATTAAGTAGACATTGTCATTCGATTATATTTCAAATGAAATATGACTCGTTATGTGTTGTTTGTATTTCTTTTTAAATTGCTATTACACATTTTACTCGAATCAAGTTCAATTTTATATTGGTTTAACTATTGAATTGAAAACTATCGAATTTCGTCTGCCTTAAGTTTGGTTTCGGTTTAAGAACTGAGACCTTTCGCTTAAATTCTCATTCTTGATTAATTTGATTTTTAAGTAGCTTTCTTTATTTATTAAGAGAAATTAGCATTTAAATTAATTCGGTTTTTAGAATATTTTTCTTTATTAGCTTTATTTGTTTATGTTTATTAAGAGATAACTTTTAGATTAATGAGACATTAAAAGTTCTCTTTTAAAGATTTTCAATCTATTTTGCTAATAAATTATTAAGTATTAACTAAATAATATAATAATATATTTACATCTGACATCAGCATAATTCTAGCCTAGTTTTCAATATGCATTTTCTGTTGATTTCCAACAGTTAAAAAATCGATATTGAGTTACAGCAAGGAGACATCTACTAGGACAATAAAATCTATACATTTTTAAATTAATATAATTAATATATTTATATATTTTTTTAATTGTTAAAGAGAGTTAATTCTAATTATAATAATAATAATTATAATATTTAATTTTTTATTATTTTAAAAAAGTTTTTGAGCAGAAAAGTAATATACTAAATAAATTTCTGTTTTAAAAAATATTTAATTGGAGTAAATAAAAAGAAGGGGAAACAAATTTTCTTCACATTTAAACTAAAATATTCCAAAAATTGTATGGAGCTACTCTCATTACACATTCAATCAGATAATACAAAACTTTGTTGGCCTGTGTAATTGCCATTAGTTTAAGTTGAAGATATTCCGCTAATCACTCATCAAGTGCCGCACTTCTATTCAACTCTAATCACGTGCACTTGACTTGTGTTTCTAACCAGCAAATGTCTAAATACGTACTCAATTTAACTAACTATTTGCTAGCTATACATATATATACAAAATATATACATATGTATTTATGTGCGTCTGTACGATAATAGCGTGCACACACATGTGTCGCCTATCAATATTTATGCATGTGTGCGCAAAAAATAATAATAATAAAAAAAATAATAATAAAAAAAAAGAGAACCTCGACTACGCCTTCTCGCATGGGCGTCGCTATCATTGGGAAATTGTTGGCTGGCTGCATAAATTGCGTTGCATGTTTATTACATTAAATAACTGCAAGCTGATATATTCACAGTGTGTTAATGCGACAATTATTATTAATTCGAATTTATGGTACATAAATTTTCATTTAGCCCAAGTCGACAGAGTCACAATTCTGCATAATTATTATTATTTACTGTGGGCTAAACGATATCTGGTTCTAGTTCTAGTTTCAGTTTCAGTTTCAGATTGTGCGCCATTTGTACAGCTGCTGCTGCTTTGATTACGCTTCAAGTGCAGCTTAATGTTTTGTGTAGGAATTTTCATTAAATAAAAGCAAACAAAATGAAAAATTCATATGAAATTTAAATAGAAATTTTGCTCCAAATATGCAAATGAGATTTTTTCATGCGCACAATTTCTAATGGAATGCGATATGAGCGGATTATTCGAAATTTCTGAATGCTTTAGGGGGACATGCATGAAAGTCTTTTATGTATACAAATGCTCTTAAGTTTTTAATAAAAGAACAAACAGCAAAGGAATAAAAATTTTTAATCTTAATATTCGCATCAAATGATTTTCCAAATATTATTTTCAATCTTCAACATTTGTTATTCAACATTTAAAGTTTGCACTACTATTTTCTTGAACATTTTCTACTCAGGCGCTATTATTTTAATGAGCATTTAGTTCTTAGTCACACTACTATTTTTATGAACATAGCTGAATATTCAAATAGCTCTATTCTAAATTAATCTTAGTCAAATAGACTTATAAAAAACTTACCTAATATTGCTTTTTGTATTTTTGGCACAAGTTTCTCAATATATATAAAGTAACTTCTATATATAAGTTTTTCTGTAATAAATAAATAAATAGAAAATTAATTATTATAAATATTTACTTATGATATAAACAGAAATTGTTTCAATAAAATTCTTATCAAATAATCAATTAATCAAATATAAAAGCAAAAGCCCCTTCTAACCCACTTACAAATGAAATCTGTTCAAGCTTTTTACACCATCTAAAAGCCCTTTGACCCAAATTTCGTAGTTCCCATGTCTGAATAGGGTTTTCTTATCACCGCATTACAAAACCCTCGTAAATAACATACATATAATTCCCATTGCGTGTATCTAAACTAAATGATAATAAAATATGTGCCCAGTTAAGTCTAGGGTATATTTGATGTAGCGCCTGCCGCCTTATCGCGGCGACTGATAAGCATTGTAGAACGTTTATAATCCATAAGGCTAGAGGGTCCCCTCAATCAGTAATTGGGGGCGTGTGAATCAGTTGACAGGTGGCGATAAAGAAACTAAATGATAGAGTGAGAATGAGAGAGCGCTAGATTGATAAGCCTAAGTTCTCTTATCGACTTTTTGTTTTAGCATGCATGTTATAGTATATGAATACATGAGCATTTAGCACAATCAATTTAATTCATCATTGTTAGAGACACTACTAGCCTTGTGTTGAAAGAGCCCGCTTGGGAGCTCTATATTTGCTTAAATGGCCTCCAGATCATGTGGATAACTATTGAAAGTTTCTTCAAAACGCAATCTGTTCAGCAAAGATTATTCTATCAGTGTAAAGCAACCTAATTGAATGGATTGGATTTCTTGAACATTTGTAATAAAAAATTTAGAATTTATAAGCTAAGTCTGCAATCTACTTTGACAAGTAGTTCCAGGTTTACTGTTCGGTTTCATTTTTGCTTGGGCTTTGTTTTTCTGTATACAAAACTTGTTTCGATGTTGTATTTGTTTACGCTTATACAAATGACTCTCAAGGGTCCGCTTCGCACATAAATCAGCTGTACAAATAAATGATAAACACTCGAATGTGTCCGAACAACAAATCAAAAACTTATTAAACAGCATAAATTTCGCATTTGCCGAAAGCTAAAGACGCGCGCGATATATCAAAGTTTTAACTGCAACGCGCCCCTCGACAAAGAGCAAAGAAAAAATATTAACAAAAAAACGAAAGTGTCGACGTTTTGGAGGATCGCTTCTCGGCTCTTCTTCTGGCATCTGCTGGGTAGGTATATGGGGTGTGTTGAGTGCACAGCACGTCGCACATATTTTTATTTAAATATGCAATTTGCATGCATGCGCAATTTTTTATTTATATTCAAGAGAAAAACAAGAGGATGATGAATACCAGAAAAAAAGGAAAACAACTTCCTTATTTATTTAGGTTTATTTTATTTCCAGCTGGAACTCGACGCACTCAAGCACATTTAATTTATTATTAACGTAATTATTTATGCTTTAAGCAAAGAAATACTTTTTGGCATGTCTGATAAATCAATGAATTTACAACAAAAGAGAATCGTTTTGTTAAGTAAATTTACTGCACAACAGCTGACATAAATTAAGTGAAATAATCATAACAAGTGAACACAAATTATTTGCCTTGCCTCTTCAAAATAATAATAAATATGCTGTTGAAAGCGCGCCAAATGAAATGCGAATCAAAAAAAAAAAAATTTGGAAATGGAGAAAAGTAAAATAAAAATAAGACGAAATCAAGCAAGTGAAAGCGATCAATAGAAATAATATCTATTACTCAGCAGCTGTTGGGCTGATTTATATGGCAGATCTATAAGTATTTTATTTATTTTTATATGCCACAAAGAGAGACAGAGCAACATCAAATAAATAAATAAAAAATCAGTTGTAAAGGCACTTGAATTAATTGTTGCAGATCGTTTTTATACGTCTACGTAATATGACTGGGACAACGTTTTATTGATGGGGCCGTTAAAGTAAATTGAAAAAGTCAATAAATTGGGGCCAGCACATTGCAAATGAGAGAGATAGTTCAGAAAGTCTTTAATCAATTGCTATTGATATATGAGAAAATTGTTTTTTTTAGCATAGAGTTCAATATACGACCGCTCGAAGTGGAAATTAATACAATCAAATTATAATAAAAATGTAAAAATGTAAATGCAAAAAATAACTCTTAATTTCAAGCAGGACAACTTAATCAATTGAAAGCTCCAGTCAAAGTCTCTTGCTGCCCAGACCTCAGACATTTCCCAGCAAATCAAACTCAAGTCAAGGTTCATGTTAAATGTGCCTTAAGCCTGGACCTCAAAAGACCTTTGAGAGACCTTTGTCAAGGAGACAGGCACAGTCTCAGCACAAACAATAACAATTAGCGCCAGCTATAAACAGATATTGCTCATACGCCGCGTTGCACATGCACGAGTTTCAGTTTCGGCTGGCAATTGAAATGCACTCGTATCCTGTGCACAACATTTTGAAAGCAACTTGTGTGCAGCTGCTAATTTAATAGCCAACAACAACATGAGAAATATGATTAACCACAGCAGCAGCAGCGCCAGCAACCCGAAAGATACAAAATGAATGTCGCAATCTGCATGCAGCTTGGCAACAACAAGAACAGCAGCAACTGCAACAGCAGCAACTGCAACTGCAATTGCATGATTTTTGTTTTTGGCTTGTTGCGGCTCATAATGAAACCGAAAGCTGGCAACGTGCTTTGGCCAAACAGTTGGCGTAAATTAACGTTCAAAAACAGTTGAGTGAGAGACCATTTACACAATTTTGTGTACAATTTTTATTTTATTTTTTTTTTTTTTGCATCTGTAATTTTTTGTACATTTATTTTTTCCTTGAGCACACCCCGATTTTTCACACAGTAGTTGCTGGCAAACGCAACTGATCAGGTTGGTCAGCCGAACAGGCGAACAAGCGAACTGCCGGCCTGCTTTATAACTACATTTTGTGACCGCTTGCTTGGTGCTGTTAAATTTGTCGCTGGCTAACTTATCGGCATCTGCATAAGGTAAATGCTTTTAATTTGCATTTCCAGCGCTGCTGAGAAAGCCAACGCTGGGCATATTAGTGCTGGCAAACGAGTAATTAGCATCGGTTAGAAAGTATGGCTAACGGGTTAAGTGTAACTGGCTTTTCTACATGTGTGTTCATTGCAAAGTTCATGGTAAATTTGATTTGAGTGCAGCTTAGTTACGCATTTAGCTATATGGCTTTTTATATATTTAACTAACTTTCATTTACTTTTCTTTTTAAATATATATACACTATGTATGTAATTTGACATGTTCACTGTAAAGTTCATGGTAAATTGCTGATTGCTTTATGTGTTCTAGCATGGTGTTTTAAACTACATGGTATATTCTAATAATACTTGTCTAAAATATACAAATTTTATATTATTTAGATTTAAAGTATGTTTTTATTGTATATTTTATGGCCAAATATTTTATTACAAATTCTTAAGTATAGAAAGTTTTAGGCATGTTTATTTTATACTTTAGGGTAAATAAAAATAAATTTTTTTAAAATTATCATTCAAATTTCTATACACTCTTTACATATCAAGCACTTATATTTACATATATTTCCCTAAATTATATTTTAACATGTTGATTGTGAAGTAAATGGTAAAAAATTTTATTTTAGCATGTTCAATGTAAAGTACATGGTAAATTATATTGAATATAAATATATTTCCCTAAATTTGGTCTAGCATGTTTATTGTAAAGTAAATGGTAACAAATTCAGTTTTGGCATGTTCATTGTAAGTACATGGTAAATTATCTGGAATATAACTAAACATTATTTTATGTTATCTAACTGATTTACAAGCTATCTCTAATTTTTTATATATTTTTTCAAGTCTAAGCACAATTTGATATTTTCATCTTTTCTATTTGCTTTACCATCTTCATGGTAATGCTTATGGTAATTATTAAAAAAAAAAAAACTCGGATACATATAAGGGAATATTTTTGCTTTTATTTACATAACAACTTACTTTTTTGTAAATTAAAATTCATTATATAAACACAGCTGCAGTTAAAACTATTTTAATATCAATTTCCGCAATACTTTTCAGAGCAGAAAACATTTAAAATCCATATTACTAAGCTGACTTTTATTTGGCTTTAATGTTCATTGTTCGAAAATGAAAATTACAATTTCAGTGGCCAGTTACGAAAAAGTGTAATCGAAAAATATTGTTGCCTGCTGTGCGGCGAGTTTTCAACACATTAAGACCGAAGTAAGCGAAACGATCGTAAATAATATGTGAAATATGATTATAGTACGCTTCAAATAACATTTTCATGTTATAATTTTTGGTAGAGTACGTTTTTTTTTTGCTGTTGTTGAGCTCCCCAACTATACGCTGCTGTCATGTCTTAAGATTTGTGTGATCGCCCGCCTACTTTTTACATCATTTATAATGTGGGCAAAATCGTATAATGGCTGCATTTGGACTTTAAATTACATTTAACTCAAAGAAGAGAGAGAGAGAAAGGGAGAGTGACAGGGAGAGAGAGAGAGAGCTGTGGGGTAGTTGAACTAGGGATCACTGGAGGGGGATTCAAATCGTTGCATGTTGTGCGTGTGTGTGTGTGTATTTGTGTGTGTTTGTAAGTGCGGCACGCTTCGTTGCATGCCCCTGCGTTTATCGGTTCACTCAGCTGCAACTGCAAGTGGAACTACGATTGCATTGAATGATTGACTGATTGAAGGTAGTCAATGCGCAGGCAACCAGTTAAAGCTGATTTCTGATTTATTTATTTATTTTTTAGTATAATAGATACAGCTAGAGCTACAGAGCAACACTTGTAGCTACAATTTGAGCTGTAGGCGTTGTTGTCTGCTCGCTGGGCTTTTGAGTGTCAAGAACTTGTCTTGGCCATAAAATAGAAACCGGCAGCAATGTGCACCAAATGCACCAACAGGCCAAATGTAATTTGATTGTCGTTACTCTGGCTCTAGCTGCCGTTGCTGTTGTTGTTGTTGTTAAAGTTCAACCAGTTTCATGGCTGAGCCAAGCTGAGACTTTTATGGTAACTTGCAGAAATCAGCAAATAACAATAAAAAAATGTTGGTCTGCTGTCAATGCGCAGGTTGAAGTCATGGCTAAATACCTAGGCCATGGCATGTCGCTGAAAGGGCGTTTCTACATGCTCTTTGCCGCGACATAAAGCTGACAAAATGGAGCAGAGTAAAGTTGTATATGAGCAGAGTTTTCACATAACTAACTAGCAATTAAGAATCAAAGCTAGTCTTCAGCAAACCAGCTCAACTTCAGCTTCTTTTTGAGTATGTGTGTGTGTGCTACTATTCTACATAGATCTAATCAGAGACTTAAGCATTTTAGCGTATATCGAAACTTCACCTTCTGTTAACTATTATGACCTGCTTAACCAAGTCAATAAACCCTTTAATCAACTACTTAATCAAAACCAAACGAGCCACAAACAAGTTTATTAGGCTGCTCTCTATTATAAAGTTCGACTCAGCCACTAGAAAATACTCCAAATAGTGAGGACGCGTGCACTCGAGCATTACGAGGCGAGAACAAATTCGAAAAAAATGGCGTATATATAATAATAAACAATAAATATAGAGAATACAGAATAGAAGCTAGAATAGCGTTGAGCGAGGGCAGTGAGCAGCTTATATACATAAGTAAGGTAAGTACGAATAAGTACCTACGACAAGGCGAGAGGCAGCGCATCGACTTTCAAACCGAAAGCGCCTATGAACCTGGCAACCGGTTTATTTTTTCAGCTCTCAAAGTACGACTACAAATAGCAAATCCCGAGCTCGAGTATCCATAAACCAAACAAGCACCAGAAGAAATAGCAACAGCAGCAGCAGCGGCCAAAGCAGCTGAAGCAAAGGGCAGAGTGAATGTGGAAGATACTTGCACGAAATCGGGTTTTTAGAAGCTGCTGCGTGGCCGGCCAGAGCGCAGGTAGATGCACCCCAACTTGGCCAGGAGCAGGAAATTGTTGGCCCAGACCAAAGCCACAAGCCAAAGCAATACACATAATGTACGTGCTGCACTGAGAGAAACTACTAACAGAAGAACTTAAATGAGCTTGGTAATAGTTTTTAGATAGAATATAAAAATTGTAAAAATATAAAAAGAAATTAAGAAATTAAATTAAAATTTAATTATGTAGTTAATGTAGATAGTTTATAAATTCTTTTTCTATTTTGAAAATTGAAAAACAATTTATAAAAATTGAAAAAACAATTTATAATAATTACAGTAATAAAAATTACAGTAACAATAATAAATAAATGTAATAATAAACATCTATATTATGTATTAAAAAATATATTTATTTTTTATGCCTTAGTTTTTTAAAAATTAATTTTTAGGTTAAATGTTATTTTCGAATATAGAATTTTGTATTATCACATCTTTCCAATCATCATATATTCTTAGGATAATATTATTTATTAAATATTATATGAGATATAAATAAAAAATAATAAATATAATATATATTAGAACACAAAAATATAATTTTTAATATATTTCAGATAATCGTTAGTTCTTTAAATTTTATTAATAATGAAAAATATAATTAATTAATAAAATGAAAAATTTTATAATATTTTTTTTATTATATTATTAGCTCTAATAGTTTTAGTCTACCTTTTTTTCATATTTATTAATATCTTAAACTTTTTATATTGTATTCAGATTGCCAAAATTCAAAATAAAATTCAGTTCATCATGATTTAAAAGAAAATTAGGCTCATTCTTATTGTAAATAACTTCATTTACTACCAAATTTCTTTCCGTGTATGCCCACACTAACAATAAGTGTTTGTGTATGAAGCCTTTTTGGTCAATGGCTTTTGCTGCGCAAAGATCACCAGCAGCAGCAGCAGCAGCAGCAGCAGCAGCAGCAGCAGCAGCAGCAGCAGCAGCAGCAGCAACAATAACCAAGAAGTTGCCCCAAAGTTGGGGCGACGTCTCTAACTCCATTCGTCTCCATCATCGTCATTATCATCATTCATTTTTCATTTTTCATGGCTGAGTGCCTGCCATGCAGTTAGCTCTGATTGTTTACAGCTGCCGTCCGCCGTCTGCTTTGTCTGTTGTCTACCGTCTGCCTTATGCCGTCTGTCGTTGCCAGGGCCCGGTTCCAAGTCCGAGCTTGAGTCTGGGCTTTAACAGCTAAAAAAAAAAAACAGGTTTCGCATTGCGCTCAAGTCTCGCCCCAAAGGCGTCGCGCGCACAGCTGTTGTTCCAGGCCAGGTTCTGAAATTTAATATGCTCTCTACGCAGGATGCAGACGTCGACAACGACGGCCAACTAACAGGGACAGACAACGCACTCAACTGCAAGCCATCGTTGCTGTTAGCCAGGAGCTGTGACTTCAACTTCAACTGCAACTGACTGCAGACTGCGACTGCGACTGCGACTGCAACTGCAACTGACTGCTGACTGCGGTTTGACCTAAAACTTTTTGAAGACAAGGCGTCGCGTCGCGTCTCGTCGAGTTATGTCCGTCCCTCAGCGCATATGAAAATGTTAAAATCTTGCTTTGGGCCCCCAAAGCTTTGCTGTTCCGATTCATGTCTGGCCTTTGTTTTGCTTGCGGTTCTCTTTCTTATATTCGTTTGAATACACTTGATGATGGTATCTTTTAAATGTGTCATCATATAGGTAACGGAAATATATGAGATACTTTATACTTTATACTATACAGAGAGTGCATCATAAGTCGAGTATTTTTTTACTGTAATTTGACAAAACTAATTGCTCAGATTTAAAGTAAAGCTTTTTGGTCTAAGACCTTTGTATATCTATTACATACTTAGACTATTTTTGTTTATGTCCAAATTTCTATATTTTCTCTATTGCTTTCTAATAAATATTATATATATGTTATGTCTTCTATATATATATTTATTTATTTTCTATTTATATTTTCTATTTTCTGTTATATATTCCATATTTTTTATATATCTTATAGGTTCTATATTTTTTTCAATCTTCGATCATTTTTTTAAATCGTATGTTTTATCTTGAATCTTAAATCTAATATCTTTTATCTTACATCTTCCTTCTTCTATTTTCCACTTTCCATATTCTGACTTTTGTCGTCAATTTTTCATCACCCATCTTTCTAGCCTTTATCTTTTATTTTTAATTTTCGATCTTCCATCTTTCATCTTCTATCTTCTATTTTACATCTTTCATATTGCATTTTCTGTATTCCATCTTCAATATTATATCTTCAGTACATCTTATATTTTCTATTCTTTCTTAAAATATCCAAATATATAATATAGTGTAGAGTATTTAATTTGAGACTCTCTTTCATTTTACAATTCTTTGTTTTATTTTATTTCAATCTTTTCCTGTTTTGTTTTTTGTTTTTTTTTTTTTTTTTTTTTTTTTTTGCTTTGGTGCAACTCATTATTTTGCGGTTGAAGAAGCTCGTTCTGGGTGCTGCGGGACCAAACTTTAGCTTTGGCGTTGAAGTGCATAAATATACAATTTTTTTCTGTGTTTCTCTTTCCCTCTGTTTACTTCTTTTGTGTTTTTTTTTTATTTATTTTTTATTTATTTTTTATTCTTTTTGTGTAAAACGGTAAACAATATAGCTTTTTGGTTTTTGGCATAATCTCTGGGGTATTAATATGTTATACTATGTATGCCTGATCGTTGGCTTAGTCAGATTTCAACGGGTTTTGCCGTGGGTGAGGTTGAATTATATTGAGTTGAGATGAGTCGCAAAACGGATTTACGTTGTGGTCAGCGTGCGCCACTCAGCCGCAGAGATTCCGTTACTAACGGTTTATTCTTTCCTTACTCTAAATCGGTTTTAAACGCGGCTAAGGAAATGCCCAAAGGGCATCAAATGAGCACACATACATATTTATATTTATATATGTGTGTCAGCTGCTCAGATTTATTTTAGCTGCCATAGAAGGCCTTTGAAACTCAATTAATCTCAATTAGCTGAGGTTTAATTTGTAGCCTACGCTCGATAACTTTAACGATTGTTTATTTATAGTTAATTACTGTATTTTATAGATGTTATTAAAAATAAATAAATGGGAAAAATTAGCATCGCTAATAATACAAATAATTTAATTAAGAATAAAGTTATAGTTTTAAAGGGAAATTAAGTTTAAAATTATAATAATAATTTTATAATATATAAACAATATAATAGAATATATGAAAGATTCGTTTAGTAAAATAAAACTATGTTTTTATTTAATAATAAAAAAATATATATTATTTATATATTATATTTATTAATATTATAAAAAAATATTTTATTTATTAAATATTTATTTTTTTAAGATATAATTTTTATATATTGTTTAAAAAAGTATTTCATTTTAATAAAAATTCTACATACATAATAAATTTTTTCTTTACTTTTTGCAAATATGTTTCTAATATTCAAAAAACTTGTATGAACTATTTAAAATGAATATTAAACAGCTTGATATTCCATTTACTCATTCTCATTTCGCTCTTTTGTATTTATATATATTGATATTTATTTTTAAGCTCTGCTTATTTACAGCTATTTGTCAACTAATAAATAACAGAGAAAAAATATCAATTGGCAACAAAAACAAAAAAAGCGCAAAGTGCAATGTCCATGGGGCCCAAGTTCAGTTTTTGAGCGCAACTTACACAACTTAAAGGCGAACAAAGCAAAATGCCAAAAGAGAGATAGCTATACTAAAAAGGAAAGAGAAGGAGAGAGCGACAGAGAGAGTGTGTGTGTGTGTGAGGTGGGCTGAAATCATATAAAGGTGGCCCCCACCAGCAGCTAGACGAGACGCCTAATTGAGTTTGTGGGCAACAGCGTCACCTGAGTCAGCTAGACTCGTTGTGCCCAAAAAGTTGCATTGAGAAATATTTGTATAGAATTATATAATGATAGATGTGACATATTGATCGATTGAGAAATGCATATTAAGTGCGTTTGCCAGTGGGCAGCCAGACGACGATTCATAGCCACATTTTATGGCCAAACATTTTGGCTGATGAAGAAGCTTTTTCATTTAGTTGAGCCCACTCACAAAATAAATATAAATATATAGTAGAGAGAGACTGCAGCTGCAACAACTGGTCCATTGATTACTTTTGTGTCTGCAGCTGATGAAGCGATTGTGCAATTAGCTACAAAGAGTGAGAAAACCAGAGAGACAGAGAGAGAGAGAGAGAGAGAGAGAGAGAGAGAGAGAGAGAGAGAGAGAGTGTGTGTGTGGGCGTAGACAGTTGAGGGAAGCAGTTACAACAACAAATGCAGTTCATTATGTATAATTCATTATAATTTCTTGATTTTCATAAGCTGATTACGAGACAAGTGAAATTGGTTATAATTAAACTTAATTAAGCTGTCAGACAGAATAAAAAATACTTAGGAGTCATCATGCATTGAGGAAGTGCAACAGCAGTAGTCAAGCTTTTAAGTGCACTTATAGATATATGTATATATATAGAAGTGTGAATAATGACTGAGATATATTTGAGATTGACTGGAAAAGCAACTTAATTTAGTCATACAATATTAATTATATTTTATAAAAATATTCTAAAGCAAATTCTTTTATTCCTTTAACACTCCTTGACTCTATTCAAATTCTATCAATTGCTGCTTAAATGCTTTATACAATAAGCTGCTCCCTTGTCTAGACAGCAATGCCATCATCATAATCATGACACTCATCATCATCATCAGCAGCAGAGCTCAGGTAAATGCTGTCAAGGTATTAACACTTGATTACAAACGTTTTATAAGCAATACAAATAAGTTGGCTAATTACAAAAGCCTCACCATCCGTCCCTCCGTTCGTTGGCCTATCAAGAAGCTATTTAGCAAAAGTGTAAGTGGTAATTAGAGAAAGAGAGGGCCGAAAGAGATAGAGATGGAGGGAGACAGACACACATTGTGAGTCAGTGACACGAGAATAGTTGAGTAAATGCCAATGTTTAAAATTTAATTACAGCGGCGATTTCACTTTTTTATAGCTAAACGTTTTTCCTCATAGACTTGACCCAGTTGTCGACAAGTGGCCAAAAACAAAACAAAAACTAAGAGAATTCATAATTAGAAAACGAGAATAATATTTGAATATGTGTTAGCAGCTGAAGTTGTTGTTGTTGTTGTTGTTGTTGTTGTTGTCGTTCTTCTTGATCTTTCTAGTTAGTCATCAGCTGACGCCGACGCCGACGTCGACGTCGACGTCGACGCCCTCATGCGTGTGCGCATATCCGACCAAGACCCAATTCTCAGTGACAAAAGGAAAATTGTTATCAACTTGAACGGTCATATTGAATGACATTTCAGTTCCAATTACAATAGACACACACACACACACACACACACAGCAACAATTAAAAGACTCGTCTAGTTCCTTCACACATCAACTGAAATACGCAACGACCTTAAAGACACACTCCATGGACGACCATCAGACCGACCGACAGCTCCCACCTTCGCCTCTTGACAAGTGCCAAAAGCCACCCACGGAAATGGGAAAGTTTCGAAGGTCTGGCAAAAATATTTTTTTGTTTTGCTTGACAGCTTTGCCCGTGACAAACCCAAAAAAAAAAAAGCATACAAGTCAAAGAGTTGACTGTGTGGGCTGTGCCGAAAATTAAATACACTAGCTGACTGTATATATATATATGAATGATATATAGTATAATACGAATAAAGTATAATTATTATAGCTCAGCTCTAATTGTCAATAGATTCTTGAAACATTAGTCAAAACTAGGCCTTGGACCTAGATTATGTTTATAACTTATATAAATAAAGCAGTTGACTTTCTTGTTAGGCATTTCTATAGCTTATCTAATCACAAGTACATATAAAGTCTTCAGGTTCGGCTCATGATATTTAGGTCAAAAAATTGGTTTACAAATTATTTAATTATTTAATTGTATTTATTTTTCTTTAGTACTTTTTTATTTTATTTTATTTTTAAAATGTTTCTTTCTTTAATTATTTTAATTATATTTTATTATTATTTTTTTATTAATATATATATATATATATATATATATATATATATATATATATATATATATATATATATATATATATATATTTAGGTCAAAAAATTGGTTTACAAATTATTTAATTATTTAATTGTATTTATTTTTCTTTAGTACTTTTTTATTTTATTTTTATTTATTTATTTTTTTTTTTTTGCTTTTTTAATTATTTATATTATATTTTAATTTTTTTTTTTTTTATTAATATATTATATTATATATTTTTGTTTTTTATTTATTTTTTTTATGACTTTTTTTTTTTAATTTTTGTATTTTTTTTTTTTTTATTTTATTTTATTTATTTTTATTTATTTTTTTTATTTTTTTTTTACTTTTTTTTTTTTTTGTCTGAAAGCTGCTGTTTATTTTGGTGATGTGAGTTAAATTCGTTAAACATTTTTATGTGGAATTTAATATGAAGACACTTAGAACTAAAAAGAATGATGCTAGTCTCCAAACTTAAGGGAATGTTGCTGAACTCTAAAAATTACAGCTTTTGCAAGAACTATGGAAATGTAAATCCAAAATCTTAAAATTTTAAAAGTAAGAAAATGATCTTACTTACTTCAAAGCTCGTCATGATTTCAGTCTGAACCATATTAAAAGCTTGTCTAAAATGCTACAAATCGTCTTTAAGCTAAATCAGAAAAAAAACTGAACATGATTTCAGTATGATCTTCAAAAAGCCTACGTAAAATCTTGCCAACTGTCTTTAATTAAATCAGATAAAACTCAACATGTTTTCAGTTTAATCTATTTTAAACTGATTCAGAAGACTTACTAAGAGACAAATCACAACAAAAACACATTTTAAGACTGTCAAATCTTCTACCTCTAACTCGTACTCGTCATTTAATGTTAATCATATAATTAAACTTGTTATCTTATCTATAATATATTTGCAGAGTCTTAAGTCATCAACTTTCCTATCTTAATTATCGCATATAATGCCCCCTACATAATACCAGATATAACTCCTTTATCTCTAAAGGGTTTTCCCTCGGGGAACTTCTACGAGAAAGCTTTGCTCTTATCGCATTTGACTCATGACAATGTTAATCCATTGTGACTTCATTTCATTTAAATATTTTTAGCTTTTTTGCTTAATTAAATAATTCATTCGGTCTATTTCTGTGTGGATGTTGCGCGCCTAATCAATTTCAATTGAAGGTGTCGCATGGCACTTGTTAAGGCTGATCTATTGAAGGCCTAGAGAGGTCTATCGAGGCCTATCGAGGCCTATCGACGAGGCCTATAATAAACTGAAATAGCAACTGACGTAGGCGCCATAATTGTATTATAACACTTAAGCGAAGGTCATGTGAAAGATGACGAGCGGCTAAACAGACATCAGCTTTCATCTCGAGCAATGAGTGCAGCCAATTGTTGAAACTGACCAGTGGATCAAGTTGATCTACTTTGTGCCTACCTACCTTTAAACCTCTTACACAATCAGGCATTTTGACTCACCGAAACTGCAAATAGAAACAAAGAAAGAAATGTTTTAGTTTAGTCATGAAGTTTGTACTTAAGTACTATAAATTGTTTATAGACCTATGATTAAATTATCAATAAAAACAAAAAACAAAAACAAAAGTTGCAAAAAGGAAATGCCATTTACCTAGAGATATATATAAAACTGGTCAGCGATTGGCAAATATTATTCACCTTGAAGAAATATATATATTTTCAAGTTTTTGCCAAAGAATTGGCATGTGCTAAACTTACTAATTGCAGCTGAGCAAAATCACAGTTCAAACTCAAGTGCTCCAAATGCAAAGAGATAACAAATTTGAGTACAATTTATATATATACATATATGCTTATATATATATAACTTTTCCTACGTTTTGAACTTTGACTTATAATACCTTGAAATACATGTTTATATAGCCGACAATTCTCCCACAATAAATTAATTGCTTTGCTGCATTTAAACATAATCAAATCAAACTAGTTTTTATACATTCGTTTGCTTTTGTCGCTTATCTAGATTAGACTTTCAAATTTTCAGGTTTTTTTCTCTTCAATATCAGATATATATATAACATTTAACTAATTACGACTGGTTATCATAGAACATTTCAAGATAAGCGAAACTTATAAATAAAATTGATAAGGAAAAGAGTTAGACGACTCTAGTTGGATAAGTTTGACTCAAAGATACCCTGACTGCAGTGCAATGTTGCAGTTGCACATTTAATTTAGGAGAAAAAGGAGAGAAAGATCCGATAAATGGAGCATATTTATAAGAGTATATTTATAAGAAATAGTATGACTTCAGCTGTTATGCCATTCCATGATTTATTCAAAATTATCAAGAGTTTGATTTCGTTTTCAACTGAAAATGGAACAAGCTTCGAGCATGCTATAGGAGGGTCTGTTAATCTCTAGCTTGTATGCATATAAAAATAGATTGATAGATAGATTAACATTATAGGCTTAATCAAGCCACCTCAATCTCAACCATGATGAAGCACATATAATCCTCCTACATCTACTCTGCCTCTCCCAAATAGATCAACACAATCAATATACCCTATATAAGCATTTCAAAAGGGTTCAGCGCATAGGAAAAAACCAAAATAACCTCGTCGCTCGTATCGTATTGAAAAATAATGCCGCATTGAGTATCAAATGGCTGGGAAATATAAAAAAATCAAATAGAAAAAAAAACCTGCACTTCCTGTAGAACAAATCACATTGCAATCAGCTGATCATTTTTTTAATAGCTGAATGCTCGACCAAGAAACCCTATATAGCTTCAGACATATATAAATCTATACAAATATATATATATATATATATATATATATATATATATATATATATATATATATATATATATATATATATATATATATATATGTTTGTTTGTTTGTATACCCTAGACATGTGTCGCTAGATTTCTGATAACTGATGCCAACACTTGTGACGCACTTGGATAGGGGAATACGTGATTCTACGATTCCTAAATATAAGCTGAGGAATATATAAAGTACAGTAGTTGCTCGATGTAAGGTAACTTTTATTGTTATCAGTAAATATATAAAATTGAATAAAAAATGTATTTAATTTATATAAATATTATATAAATATTACAAAAAATTTTATCGTTACTCAAAACGTTTGCCAGTTCTTTATAGCTAACGTTCACTGTTACGCTTTATATATATGAATCTATCTATTCAGACTCACAAACGTTTCATTCTGCTGCTGCCTGACAACTGATTATTATAGTTTTTTTTTTTATAATGCGCAAACCGTAGACCGCCGTCTCTCTCCACCTCCCTCCCTCCCTCTATCACTCTCTCACTCTCTGTCTCTCTCTAACAATTCCAACACCTTTGTTGAGTAATTTGCGTATCAATGAATTTCGTGTTGTTTTCTTAGTATTATTATCTATACGCTCTCACTCTAGCACGCGCTCTCTCTCTTCTTCTCCCTCTCTCGCTCTTTGTCTCTTTGGCTGTTACACCTGTTTGCTTAGCTTGTCAATTGCAAGATTCATCTGCCGCTTCATTGGAATCTGAAATTTGTCATCACGATTCATGCGGAAGCTCGTGTTTTTTTTTTTTTTTTTTTTTGGTTTCGTACACTCGCATTCCAAGGTTTTTTGGGGGTCTCCCATTGTGATAAGCTCCCAAAACTTTTCTGTGTCATTTTTGCTATGTTTGCTCTGCTCATTGATAAGCTCAACGCCAATTTCCAATTGCTGCGAATGACGTTGCCATTCCATATCAATTCAATTTGATAAGGCCAAACCACATCATATAGAGCCTATTTATAAAATAATATTCTATTTTATATATATTTTTATGTACCCTATAAAATGTGGTAGTTGTGTATATAAGGTGAAGGTATTTAGAGGTATGGAAATGTTGATCGATTTAAAAAATATATATATTTTAAAGATCTAATGAGATGAATAAATGGTCTGGAGAGTAGGAGAATTAAAAAATGATAAGAGATTTATTGTTTTTTTATAATATACTTATACTACTTTTTAGGTAATTGGAAGATCTTTTGAAATGAGAAAATGATCTGGATAGTAAAAGAATTAAAATATAATAAAATTATAATAATTTTTAAATACTTAAACAAAAACTAGGCATAAAACTGAAATTTAGTATAGGTATACTAAAAGTCTTTAAAATAATTTTGATAAATTCAAAACTTATAGAAGATTCAACATTCTTTAACATTAAAAAACGAACTAAGAGAAAACAATCTAGTTAAGTATTCCCCTGTAAATCCCACTATTTCCTTGCTTTCAGAAATTTCTGATGCTATAAAACTCTTATACAGGGTATATGCCAGTCAGTCATTCGCATGCAAGTCCAAATTTTTCCATGCTTCCAGCGATTTTTGGCGCTATCAAATGATAGTGGTGCACGCATAATACCTCATGTTTGTTCTCATTCTACTGATATATGTTCTTTTTCTTTTATTGGGGGTGCCAAGAACTTTGTTACCCAAGTTCAGTTTTAGGTTCTTTCTAATCTCGTTAGATAATACACAAACATTTGGGGAGTGTGCGCTGCAGTTAAATAATTCGAATTTTGAAATTAGTGCGATTGACTCTGGGTGCGTTGTTGTGTGTATTTTGGTAGCGTAAAGATTCTCTATAAAGATTTCAGTATTATTTAAGATTAACAACATGAATGGCATTGACCTTGCCTGGGTTGGGTGTACTTAAAAGTGTTTTCAAAATGTTTGATTGCGATTTTTGTTTCCATCTTATTTGGGGTAAAACTTTTTTATGAATCTACCTTATCATAATTTTTATTTTTGGCCTCGACCTCAAGTAGTTTTTTTTTTTTGTTTGTATTTTTATTTAGTCATGAGCACAACTCATGCAAAAAGCGTTTTTGGCTACTCTTCTGGAGGGGTTACGCGCTCGTCTAACGGCACTTTTGGCACCCAAATAAAACAAAAATTATACAAAAATTAAATGAAATTGCGCAAAATTGCCAAGTAACAAAAAAAGAAAAAACAAAAGCAACAACAACTGCAAAGTAAATACTTATGGTAATAACATTTGAGGTCCGTTAGGAAACGGAGCAGTTGAGGGGCTCGTAAGTGGGTTAGCTGCTTCTGCTGCTTCTTCTTTTTATTTTTACTTTATTTTCATCTCTATATGACACTTCAGCGGGGCCATAAAGAGTTGAAATTAAATATATGTATAAAGATATATGTATATAAGCAAATGTATATATCACACCTGAGGGCATACGAATAGTGGCACTGTATATATATGTATGTGCGTGAGTGTGTGTGTGTCTGAGTATTTTTGCAAACAAAGCGCAGCAACAACAAAATATCATAAAATATTTCATTAGAATTTCTAAGCAGGCCAGCATTTGCTTAAGCTAGTGCGTTTTATAGCACGCAGCCAGTGAGAGAGATTGTTTTTGGTTATTTACACACACACATACATACATACATATATATATTTATATTTATAAATATTCAATTCACTTTGGCAGCGCTTGGAGCAGCAAAACAGCATGCATAAACAATTTAAAGATGCGGCTTGACTGCTGAGTTTTATAGCAGCGAGCTTTGGTGCAGCTGCTGTCAAAGCAATGAAATGCAAAGATTTTTTGGAAGAGCCTAAGAGAAGAGGACAGCAAAGAGAAGAAGATAGAGAGAGAGGGGGAGGGAGCTGTTGAGCAATGCGTGTTATAGCATTCAGCTTGAGTGCAGCTGAAGTTACAGAGCAAACATTTAACAGAAGAAAATATTTTAAGCTTGAGTTACATAGCACTCAGCTTTACAATTAGCTGCAACTTTAAAGGACAAAAACTAAACAAACTACTTATAAGTTTTTAAAAAAGAATTATATATGCGGATAATAGCTTAAAAATCTGTAAGATTTTAAAAGAGAATCAGGTTTACAATAAAGGAGTACAGAGCAAACATTTAAAAAGCATTTAGTATTAAGTAGTATTTTAAGCCTGAGTTACATAGCATTCAGCTTTGTAATAAACTGAAAATTGAAAGGACAAAAACTTAACAATCGTTAAAACTTTACTTAAAAATATATAAGTTTGAAAAAAAGAATTATAAGTCAGGTTTACAATAAATGAGTAAAAAACTGGTTAGTATTTTGTGGATTATTTAAAGATTTAGGAAAAAGTAAATAGTTAGTTATATAACATTCAGCTTTGCAATCAACTACAGTGCCAAATGATGCATATATTGCTTTATAGCAAATGGCCTTGTATATTTCTCATATATTTCTTTATACATCAATTTTTATGAACAAAAATTAAAGACTTTATCAATTAAAACAATTTCCAAACCATAGAGAACATTTTACTAGCGCATTTTATAGCACAAAGCCTTTTATAGCAGTCAGCTTTTATAGAGCGCATGAAATGGAAAGCTTAACAAAATCGAAACTCAAACACGTGCTGCAAATTGATTACAAGAAAATAGCGCAACAAATCGCAAAACAAAAGGAAAACAAACTAAGATTATTAAAAATTCTCTTAAGCAAACAAAGCGTTGATTAGTCTCAATGGGGGGGCAAACAGACAAAAACCAAAAACAGCAACAAATGCAGAAAATTTATTTAAAAAAAATAAAAGTGGCTTTAATCTAGGTAAAATTTCACTCGTATCGGAACGTCAGCAACTATAACCTAAGATGTTTGCTCTCTTTATCTCACTCTTTCTATCTCTCAATTGCCCTCTCTCTCTCTCTCTCTCTCTGTTTCTCTGCATGACTCGGCTGTTGCTTTGATTAACCCTCGTTTCGATGCTGATTTAAATCTTCTTCTTTGGCAACAAAAGTCTCAGCCCCCTTTTGTTCCCCCCTTTGACTGCTCATTAGTGAACCGACGAACGACATTGACAACAATATCGATGCTTTTATAAATTGATTTTTTTTTTTTGGCTTCTCTGCGCTGTTTCTTAAACCTTTTTTAGTTTTGTGCAAAAGTTTCACCTGCTGCCGCTTCGCTGGCTCTTTTATTGATTCACTATAACTACACAAAGTTGAATAGAATTTCCATGAATTTTCATTCAAGTTTTTCTATTCAACTGTGCCAGTCAAAAGGCCCACGCATATGTTGGGCCAAAACACAGAACTCATTTGCCAAATGTATTTCAATGGAAAAAAGCTGCTTTTAAAAAAATATATATGTATATATGTATATTAAAAAACTTTCAATAAAACTTTGAGTAGGTAAAGTGCTAGATAAACAGGCATAAAAAACCGCTTAGAAACAAAATTTTAAAACATAATTAAGTAAATAAACATAGTAAAATTTTCAAATCTAACATAAAGCCACAGCAGCTGTCTTATCTGTAAACATCTAGCTAATGTCAGCTATTTATATAGTATGTACTATATATATATACATATATATACCGAAAAACTAACCTTATCGGCCTGGTGCGTTTACCTCAAGTGGCGCTACGAATTTTACTGCTCTGTTCTGTTTGTTTATAAACAAAACAAAACGAAAAAAAACACAACAAAAGTTTAGCTATATATACTAGATATGTCGGGCGGAACTGTGAACGGATTGAATGAAAGCTCCGGGCACAGATGTTCCTCAATTTGTATTCACAAGTAATATTGAACGCAATTCAACACTGAATCTCGCAATTATTTATTGCAAATGTCATCGAACACAAAGATTTTTAATCGATCGAGATGGCTGATTAGATTTATGACTTCAAAACGTGCTATATTTTTTGGCAAAGGCCGATTCATAACGCGATGTATATATATAGAAATTAATATATATATAAATAACTATATGTATGTATGATTTTTGTTTTGCAATCATAAACATTTTTAAATTAATTTATTATCACATAAATCATTGACAATGATTCTATCTGATTTTGGGCTAAATCTTTATTGCAGTCAGCTTAAATAATTACAAATGCAAAATAAATTTGCATATACATATATTACTTTTATATATGTATTTTTGTATTTATTATATTAATTTAAGATCAGTTTTTTAATATTTGCTTTTAAAAGATGCTAAACAAAACTGGGTTAACTCAAATGAAGCTGAGCTTACTTTTTAATTCACACTTATTTCTGACGACATTTCTACATTAAATATTAAATTTTACTTATTTCATATTCTTTTTTTTTTTTAGTTATAAAAAATTATATTTTCATTTTTCATTTTCATAGAAAATTATTTCAGGTTACTTATTAAAAATTTAAAAAAAAATCTATTTTAATATTTAAAGCAAAATAATTTACTTTTAGTAAGTAGTAAGTAGTAGTAAATATTATTTATTATACTTTATTATTTTTATACTTTACGTATAAATATAAATATATTTTATACTTTTATTATAAATATAAATATATGTTTATACTTTTAGTATAAAAATATATTTATTATATTTATCTATTATACATTTTCTATATTTCTAAAAAAAATTCAAATTACATAAATAAATTTTCTTTTATAAAATTTCCTTGTAGTTTTTTTTAGTTAAATAAAAACTTTTTTTAATAATTGTTTTTAATATTCGTTTTTACAAATTATATTATATTTTTTCTTTTTATATAATTTTAACAAAATTTTAATTTATATTTTTAATTTACGAAGAACTCGAAAATTTTAATTATAATTCTTCCATTTCAATTTATTTATTTTTTAATGAATAAGAAATGCAATTAAAAGAGTTTTTGGGGCGCAACTTCATTTCATATGAATACAGAAGCCAAAGCCAAACTCCTTTTATTTCGCACTCGCTCGCACTCACAGCACACACACAATGTCCTTTTCTTTTTTTTGTGATGCTGCACAACTCTCCCTATTCTATGAGCTCTGTTGCAAAAACTCTCTTTTGCTCTCAGCTTTTGACAAAAACAAAAAAAGAACAGAAAAACAACTTCATGCAGGGCACGCAAAAAAAAACACAAAATTCGCATTTTGTTGTTGTGGTGGCTGCAGACAGACCAAAAGGTTTCTCAACTGTGTGTGTGCGTGTGCGTGTGTGCAAGCCTATGCTAGGCAGCGTAACTGTATTGAATTTGTGCTTCTTCTTTACCTTATGTTTATTATTGTTGGTGTTGATGCTGCTGTTGATGAAGCTCGAATTCTAATTGGAATCGGTTTAATAAATTGTTGAAACACTTTTAATTTGTTTTGTTAAACTGTTAAACACTTTAGTATTGAATGAATATGAATATTTTTTTATTATGCCGTTAGATTTTATTAAAATATTTTTTTATTTTTGTTGTGCAATTTATTTATATTTGCTGCTTTTTTTTAGCGTTTCATTCAAAAAATTTTTTCGCGTCGTCGCGTTGTATTTGATTTACCGTTAATAACGAATTTCACTTTCAATTTTTTCTTACGGATTTATTTTGATTTTATTTTAGAAATTTTTAAAAATTAAAAATATTGCCGCGTTTTATTTATTGCACCGACTCCGATTACGAATAGAACACAAACATCAGCGACTGCAGTTTCTTTTGGGATGCTGCTGCTGCTGCTGCCGCTTCTCTCACAATTGAAATCAACAATGCGCGAACAATGCGAAAACAAATGACAAAAACCTTTTGGGCAACTTGAAAGCGAATTTCAACTTTCCGCTCCACACAACCGCACAGCGCGAAAAAATTTTCTGAACTGAAATCCAATAAGAGTCTGCTGGCAGCAGGCAGCGCAACAGCGACAGCCAGCTGCAAGCGACGGACAAAGGCAAAGAAAACGAGTCGAACAGAGTTCCGAAAATATACACTCTGTAAATGCCCTGTAAAATTGTAATGTTACACTTGAGCAGTTAAAAACTATTGCATGTATAATATTCAGTCATTTTCAAATAACTTTTAATATTCTATATTAGCACTATCTAATTTTATTTATTAATAACTTTAGATATGTGTATATATTATATAAATTATTTGCATACGAATCGTGCATACCCCATATTACTGTACACACACAGCAGGCAAACGCACGACGGCAACAAAAACACAAAGTACAGCTCTCAAAAGTAGCAGCAACAACAATATCAGTATCAGCACTGCAAACACAATGTAGAGAGAGATTGAGAGAGCGCGCATGTGAGAGCAACGCACCAGCAACAACAACAATAGCAAGCAAAAAGTAAACACAGTGGAACAGCATAATTATATATGAGAGCGTAAATACAGAGAGAGAGAGAGAGAGAGAGAAAGAGAGAGAGAGAGAGCGAGAGTGAGCGAGGTAGTAAGCAGCCAAGGTGTGCGTGTGGGTGAGCTATCGGCATAGCGTGTGTGTGTGTGCCTAAGCGGGCTTTTTGTTGTGGGTTTTTGTGACGACATATGGATGTGTGTAGACAGAGAGAAAGACACCAAATAAATACCATGGAGTAATGTTAGAAGTTTTTACTGTGGAAAGACAATATTTATGTTAAGTATGTTTTATCTAGATAAACATTCATTGAAACAACAACCCTCAAGAACACATTACTTCGATTACGACAAACACGAGCCCACATTAACTATATATTACCCCCACTTCACTTTCATAATAGCATGCAGATCGATCATGTTGCATGCGGCTCTTAAAACAACCCTCATTGCATGTAATGACAGCACATTAAATTACTTTCAACGAAATGCGAAACACTTCACTCATGATAATCATGCCCGCATATGACCGATGGCCATCGAAATTGCATTGTTACGAGTTGTGTTTTATTGGCCTTCATTCGAACACTTGAATTTCAAACCCCCCGAGAGTGTTGATAAATAGCCCCATGACAAATCTGTGTAGCCGATCACGATATGCAGGAAATCAAAGCAATTGACAGTCTGGCAACGCTGTAAGCGCCACTTCGGAGCAAAGTCAAAATGCAAATGCAAAACAATTTCTTTAGCGGCGTTTGCTCTCTTGTTATTGTTGCTGTCTCTGTCGTTGCTGGAGAGCGAGCAAAAGCAATGCATTGCAAACACAATTACGAGCACGCTCTCTCACTCTCTCTCGCTGTTTGACGCTCTCCAGCCGTTAACAGCGCCGCATGTGGTGGCAATAGCAGCAAGCTGTTAAATAACAGTGTCGCTTAATATTTAATGTTATCAATCAAGATTAATTACCCCAGGCAAGATTTTCCGTCTATAAAAATTAATTGAAAATAAAATATATTGAATATACGTATTATTTACGTATATACTTTACACAATATTTCGATTAAAGCGTGACATGGAGGAAGTAACCCGGCTACTGATAGTGTACCAACATGAACAAATCTTGCGTTGCGACAATCTGCGGGCATTTGTACGCTTATCAAACACACACACACAAAGAAGAAGAAGAAGAAGGGGACAACAACAAAAACAACAAAATGTTTATTCCAATTACAACATACGCAACAGCTGTTGACAACAGGCCAACCGAAAGATCGAGCAAGAAAAACAAGTAAGAAAAAAAAAAAGGAATGAAAGAAAAGAAAAACAAGAAATCAAAACAAGCTCAACAAATCGAGCACAGACGATGGGAAATGTTTGGGATGTGCTTTGAATAATTATGATCTCTGGGTGGGTCCGGGTGCTAACATACCCAAATCATGGCCAGAACAAATGATATGCAATTGTGTCGATCACCAACACACGCCCCGAATTGTTGACATCGTTCAACAGGATTGTTGAACTAATTTTTATGGCCATTTCGATAGAGATCAACATGATGAAGTTTTTTTTTTTTGGGGGGAATACAGGTGCAATGGAATGGAAGAGGTAATGTAATGAAAAAGGTAGTAAAAATTTAATGAAATGTATGTAATTTGTAATTACATTTTTAATTTTAATTTTTATAAATTTAAGACGTTTGTGCTTTAAATATACACACAAATAAATGTTAATTAAACATATATAAAGTTTTCAGCTTTTGTTTACTATAATTTGTAAGCATTTTATAAGTGATGCTGATAATGATTAAGTAATATTCTTTCAGTTGAATATGTACTTGCTGCAAAATTTTATTTATTTCTTTTATTTTTTTATAATTTTTATTGCTTTTTAAGAATTTTCTTTTGATTTTTTTCTTTTTAATTTTTGTTTTTAATACTTGTTTTTTATAGTTTTATTTTAATTATTATTATTTATTTTACACAATTTTTTACTGAAGTTTCTCATTATTTGTAAAAATAATACGCATTTTCTTGCTGTATACTTTTTATTTGTATTATTTTTTTTATTTATTTTTCAAATGGAAAAAATAAAGCTATAAGATAAAATACTTTTTATTGAAAATAAAAATATATTTAAATTAAAAAAGTTTGGTAATACATATTTTTTGTAGCTATTATTATTATTATTTATTTAGCACAATTTTGTTACTTATAATAAATATTTTTTATGTCTATTTTATGTATCATTTAATATACATTATTTGTATAAATAATTTACGCATTTTTTGCTGTGCATTTTTAATTTGTATTATTTATTATCTATTTTTCAAGTGCAAAATATATAAAAGCAATATGATTATAAAATAAAATAATTTAAATTACAAGTAAAATTAATTAATTAATTTATAAAACTATAATACTTACAGTTTTATGCTAAAAACTTATTTTTAAAAATTATAATCTTGTTTTATTTATTAATTATATTATTATATATATTTTTTAAATAAAAGTAAGTTTGTAATTAATAATAAATACTTTTATTTAAATTTCTTCAAATTTGTTTTTGCAATTAAATTTATCTTATAATCACACTGCTTTCATATTAAATCATGTTAGTTGAAAAAAGACGTACTACATATTCTCTTAGACTTCTATTTGCCTACAATCTCTTCGCCTTATTCCCTTAATCGTCACTTCTCACCAAACATAGACCTTTTCTTATCATGCTATCTCAGCACGCTATTGCTATCTCTGTCTGAAGTGCACTCTTTCAACTCTTTATAAATAAAATGTAGAGCTACGTAGGTGCTGTCTTATTATAGAGCAAGAAACAGTAGCCAACTGAAGAAATATCATATAATTTCTTTCCAAGAAATCAGCATAGGTCAAGCAGAAGATGCAGACGAACCCAGACAATAGAGAGAGAGAGAGAGAGAGAGACAGAGAGTGCGAGGGCGACAGACAGAGAAATTGGCGGCGATTGAATGGAAGACCCCGACGACGACCTCAGAGACAAACAGACAGAGACTGAGACAGACAGCTAAATATACATACTTCATAAGTAATCAAAAAAAAAAAAAAGTTGCGTAGGACCAGCACAACAAGAAGAAGAAGAAGCAGCAGCAGACTCCAGCTGAAGTCGAAGAAGCAGACAAAGACTGAGTCTAGACTCTGACGAGCTGCAAATAATGCTGCTCAGTTTTTATGCGTCTATCTTCATATATATATACATATATATAAATATTTTTTTTTTTTTTTTTGATAAATGCAGCTCATCATGTAATTTTAAACGCAACGCGCATGTTAAACAAACAATTTTCCGTGACAGTGTAAAATTTTAGCCCCCCTCCAGAAGGGGGGGCTTACAATGGGGAACTACATGTATGTATGTTGGCCTAGCCTAATGTAATACTTGACAGCGAGATGACGCGCAAAGAAAGCGAGTGTTAAATGCAACTTTTATGCCATGTTTTTTTTTATCTTCTTCTTCTTCTTCTTGCAACGTGTTGATGGATCTCTTCCTGTCATACATATAAAACAAGAAACAAGAGAGAGAGACAGAGAGAGAGAGAGGGGGAAAGAGAGAGAGAGAGGGCAAGGAAAAAGAGAAAGAGTTCTCAACCCGTTTAGTGGCAATGCATGTGGGCTGATGTCGTGATAGAACTTGTTACGCTTCTCCCTCTTCTTTTTGTACAACACTTAACTCGTAGTCGCATTCGTAGTGCTTGTTCTATTAAAAAAAAACACAAGAATTATCATTCTGCACACACACACAGAGTGCGTGGGTGTGTGAAGGTGGCAGCAGGTAGCAAAAGCTTTCTAAATGAAAAACTTGATGATACGCCGTAAGCATAAATGAACCCTAGACCCTATTTACTTACAACTCAATTCAAAACTTACTTTTACATATTTTTTTTATGTTTATGAAAATCATAAAAAAAATAACTAACTGAATACCAAATGCCATACATAGTTTAAATGAGCAAGTGTTCTTGACATACATTTATACTTACATATATGTATGTGAATATATAATAAAGTAGAAGCGAATTTCCATTAAATAATAATTTGGAAGTTTTGTAAACTAAATATGAATTGGATCTAAAAAAGAACAACGAAAAATCAACTGAAATTAGGTAGCTGAAAAAAGTATCATTGAATATATATATAAAATAATATTAAATACTAAAATAAAAATAATCCATAGTTACATGATAAATACATCTCCCAACTTATGTTACATAAAATTCTAAGTAAAATTCTAATCAACAAAATTACAAAAAACTTATACATAAAAGAAAATTATTACAAAATAAAATAAACAAAAAAAATTAATATTATATATATAATTATCTAATATTATATATATATATATATATATATATATATATATATATATATATATATATATATATATATATATATATATATATATATATATATATATATATATATATATATATATATATATATATATATATATATATATATATATATATATATATATATATATATATATACAATATAAACTAATACTATAACGACTTCTCATACTTGTTGATTTTAGACGAACTGCTATTACAACAACAACTATTACTATTTCTATTACTAATATTTCTACTATATATAATATAGTACCACCCCAATTTATTAAGGTCCATCTTCAGATGGACAGCTTCATACAACTGTAGAGAAGGACATGCAGACGGTGGGACAGACAGATACACTGATGGATAGACACATACATACATACATACTTACAGGAGTGGGTCACGAGACGTGACTCACGACATTTTAAAAAAAAGTATTATAACCCATATCCATTAAAAAAAAAAAACAATATTATTGAATTATAGTATAGACGAACATTATAGAAGCTTCCCGAAAAAGAGAAAGCGAAATAGTATACCAAGAAGTAAGACGAAGTAATTTAGTTCAGAGTTTATTCTAATATATAATTAAATAATAAAACAAGTTCCAACCTAGCCTAACCTAAGCCAGACCTAAGCTGACATAACTTTCTCTAACAGCTCTCCCTCTCCTCTTTCTCTCTCTCTTTTTCTCTCCCTCATTAGCTGTCTTTAGAATGACAAAATGAGGAAGTAATTACAAACTCTGCAGACTGTTGAAAAACAATAATTCAACATGTTAAAGACGCCCTTTTCTTGGGCCACATACAGTGAACTAACAGTGCAAAGAACAGTCTCTCAACAGTCTGAGTCTTAGCTGAACGTAAATCTTCATTAATATATATATATATAAATACATATAGATGGATTTTCCATGTTGCCCCCGCGACCTCAGAGTCACAGCTTGCGGTTACTTAGTAAGATTAATCACAAAGGAAATATGTAGAGGCACATGTCAGCGCCTTAGCTCTGAGTAATTGCCTGGTTCCAGTTCCAGTTCCAAGTTCCAGTACAGTTCCAGAAAGATAGATAGAGAGGGAGAGACCCACTGACTCTTTCTAGCCAACTGCGGGCGCACTTGAAAAGTTGTTACGACTTTAATCGGGGCTCAGCGATAAGCTGGGGATTGTTTCGGATCGATGGATCTATCTATCAATGTGCATTATCAAGAGTAACGGTTAATGTACGCATAAATTAATTATTTCCCAATGCACTCAAAGCCAAATGACAATTGTAAACAAAAGATCAAATGGTTAACGCTGAGCATGGGGCGTGGCAGCAATCAAAGGCGAAGTCTGCTCCATGCGAACCGGTTTTGCCCCAAAATGTGGCAGCCACTCTGACAGCTGCACATCAAAAACGAACATCAAATCTGGAGGCAGGGTCAATCAGTGCGGCGCGGTCAAAGTCCAAGACAAGTCTTCAAATTGTTCAAATAAATCAAATGGGAAAATTTTAACTAAGCGAGCGAGAAGTATTTCTTTTTTTTCATTTTCTTTTCTTTTGTTTTTCTTTTTTTCTTTCTTTCATTTTAATTTGTGTGGGAATTTTAGTTGGTTTCATAGGACATGATATACATATTGGACGGCCGAATAGTGTGTATACCCTGTAAATTCATAAAGATAGAGATCTTGATGTGGTAAAAGCATAGTATATATACCCTGTAAATTAATGACGACGGAATTTTAATGAGAAAGCTTCTTTTAGTTCTATTTATATAATATAGTCTTTGTAGAGATCTGTTGAGGTGAGAATTTCGATTGGTTTCATAAGGCAAGCATATAGACTTAGGACAGTTGGAGCTATATTAATGATATAATGCATGTAGATATTTTGCTGTGCTATCAATTTATATTAATCGTTAATAATAAATATAAGACTCTTTATCAAGCATTGTGAATGTAGTCAAATTTAATTCTAAGCTATATCTAATTTTACAAATTTTACCAAAGACAATTATTGTAACTATTGTGTTTTTAAGATCCTATAAAAACGTTATGTAAATATATAATTTAAAAAAAATTATATATAAATTATAATAGCAATAATAAATGAAATTAAAAAAATAAAATAAATAATAATAATAATAATTATTATTATTATTATTATTATTAATTTTTATTTTATTTTTTTTATTTATGTATTAAGAAAATAAAATAAAAAATAAATAAAATAATGTAAATATATAATTACAAAAACATAAAATAAATAATACAAAAATAATAAATATAAAAACAAAAATTAATAAATAAATCAAATACAAAAAAAAAAAAAATAAATAAAAAAAAAAATAAAATACAAAATAAATGAAATGAAAAAATATATAAAATAAAATAAATAAATAGAAATAAAATCTAATCAACATTTGTTTCAAAAAATACCTCATCATGCACAGCTTTCTATAATTTAATCAAGATCTATTTGTAATCAGCTATATGATACGGCTTATGATTTTCTGATAATTATGGACTAATAACAACTATATACAGCTATAAAATTAATCTAAAACGATATTAGTAATATAACCTTATTGTAGATATTATTGTTTCAAAGCTCAAACACATCACTTTCATAGAAGCATAGAACCTTGAAACCATAAACCTTGCTGTATTACATTACACATACATATATACATATATTATATATATTTATTTATATTACTATATATGCATACTGTGTATATATAGTTAAACTACATATACTTATGCTTATCCAACTCTTTCTCTATTACTCACTTTTAATACAGCAACCAATACTACCTTCTGACTAAACTATAAAATCTGAATCAGAGCTCATCACATGAGTCACATTTGATTAGCCAGTCAAAATGAAAAGATTATCAGCGAAACCTCAACGAGTTGCCCAAGAACTTTACAAGTTCTGCAGCAGCAACTGCAGCCCAAGTGGGGAAAACATACACATATACACATATAACATACATATACACATATAGTATATGGAATCGTCTGTAATTCGATATGAGCACACAAGTCTGGGTCTTGGTAAAGAATATAAAATCAGCCAAAGAGTTGCGCTGCAGTGCCACACACAGAGGCAGAGGCAAATGCAGAGGCAACAATGTGGGCGTGGCTGTTGAGGTTGCACTTAAGAGTTGTCTCCTCCAAGTTCCCAGTTCTTGGCTCTACTAAATTGTGCTTCGTCTAGGCGTTGATATGATTTTTTACGACTCGTTGCAATTGCAAATTGAGCGAAAATAAGACGTTTTTTTCTCCTTCTTCTTCTTCTCTTTTTCATGTAAGGCAAATTTTCTGTTGCGTTTTCCAAAGATTGTGCAGAGTAGTTGGAGAAGACTATTTCTTATATATATATACATATATAACATATATGTATATACATATATATGTGCATATATTATGGTTTCTATGTGAAGCGTTACAAAAGTTGAGTGTACTCAGCAGTAAATCAACTTCTAACTAATTGCATTGTCCGAGTGATGGAGGAGAGAGAGAGAGTGAGAGTGAAAATTAAATATATAAATATAAGGATTGCTAAAATATATAAATATATTTTTATTTTTGTGAATCTTTTTTATTTGTGAATTTTTGCATTGTTGCAAAATATATAAATATATTTTTATTTTTGTGTGATTTATTTTTTATTTGTGAATTTGTTTAATATTGTTAACTTTTTTCTTTGCTAAAATTGTATTTACGATATTTGAATTAAATTTACATTTAAAATTGATCTGAAGGATGATATTTTCATTTTTTAAATACATATATGTTTAAGAAATTTTTAAGAAAAAGATCAAAAATTAAAAAAAAAGTAAAATACATACTTGATTTTTTTATTTTAAAATTTTTTTTAATGGTAAAAAAATATTTTTCAAACTACAAATTCTATAGTTAAGAAGGAATAGATATTAATATTTTAGTAAATTTCATAATATTAAATTTTTTTTTGAAACAATTTAAAAGCCATATAAAAGTTGAGACCCCACTATGCCAAAAGTAAATATTTAAAATAAACAGTTTTTACAAATATTTTATCTATTATCTTAAGAAATATGTAGTAATTTTATATCAGATATTTTAAGAATATAAATGATAATTTTATATGTTTTAAGTTATTCAGTTATAGCTTTTATATCCATTCACTGTACATAAAATGTTGAGCGACGTTTATCGCTATTTATATAGCTTTCTTTCAACTCACTTCAACAGCCCTCTGTCTCAACTCTCTCTTTACCAATCAATCTTTCCCTTATGGAATATACATGCATCCCATAAAATATTTTACTGCATTCCTCGCATCTCTCAGATTGCATTTTCTTAGCTTAAAACATTGAAACAATATTTTCTTAAAATTTAGAGAAATGCCCATTAAATATTTCTCTCGCTTCTTCCCGAACAAATTTATTGACCAGCACTTTGTTTAGATTCCACGAGCGCCTCCGTTAAGCGTCATTAATTTAATGTTGTTCTTCGCACGCTCAGCAAATTTGTTGTGTGTGTATATGTGAGTGTGTGTGTGTTCTCTACGATTGCAAAACTTTTTTTGGACCATCTGGCATGCTCGACTGCCGAGTGCGTGCCTACAAATTATATTTCAGTTCATGCCCCTTCCTCAACTAACTAACTACCCGATCTCGTGCTTGCTTTGTATGCGCTTTCCCAGTTGCAAGCGTGCATTTTATTATTTTTCCCAGCCCCCCCACCACCACCCACATCAGCATCAGCATCCCCCACCAAGCTTTCCGCCGTGTAAATTAAAAGCTAGCCTCGGCCAAAGAAAAGTGAGAATGTTTATTTACTTGTTTTCAGTTTCTACCATGCGCAGCAGCATCTGATGATGATGATGATGCAAACATTTTTATTCTTTCAATTTTCATTTAGTTTGAATATATTTTTCCATGGTTATAGTATGAGCAGGGGTAGCAACTCTTTGCAGCAGATTTAGTATAGAATTCTTAAGTGAATTATAGTAGAACAATCTTTAAGCAACTTTAGAGAATCTGCTTTATCAATTATTCATTTGTCTTAAAGTTACTTTTTGTTATGAATATTCTGGTATTGATATAAGGCGGTAAAAATTATATATTACATTTTTTGTTTTTAGTCTTATTTTTGTGCTGTCTTTATGTATGGAATATATCATAAATGCTTTAAGCTTAAATTCTAAAATTCTTGTTTACTGAATATTAACAAATTTTGTTGGTTTATCTTGTGCCCTTTACTGATCCGCCCTCAACCACAATTCATACCCAAAACATATGTATGCCAATGGCCGGGGCCTGGACAAAGTTTGGGTTCGTCTGTTTCATAAGTGGTTCATATATATAATTAAACCATTAACGTGTGCAGAAAGCGACCTTTGCGTTAATATATTTACTTTACCCTCGCGCCTCAAATTGAGCAAAAATTTCACTAAGCTTCGACCCTTTAACATTAGTTGGAGAATTACATGAAAATTTAGCAATTTCTGTGTGAGTTGCGCGCATTTTTGTTTTTTTGGCGGCCTTTATGGTATGTGGGGCGGTACGAGTCGGGTCTTTGTCTGGGGTCCGGGTTCGGGTCCGGGTCGGGTCGGTTGGGATCGGTTGACTGGTCGCTGGATTGTGTAAGCTCCTATGCAGTAGATGTCTGGGGGGTCTTTCAAGTGTGCGGTTCGTGCTTTCTGGACTGTAAACTAGACGAACGTACGTACAGCGCACAAGCGTCTTGAATGTGTGTACTTGAGGTCTATTTTGGAGGTTTTTCTTTAATTAATGCAAATTGTGCTTGAGAGTAGGTCAAGTGTATCAAAGAACTTGGCAAATATCGCAAATAACTCAATTGCAATATCTGTGTCAATAATCAAGATCAGGGTTGACTTATAAAGGTCAAGCACTTTGTTTGATTTGTAAAAATAGAAACGGAAACCAAAGACTTTATTTCGTTTATTTTGTGAATATATTTTCCAATGGAAATTTTGGAAAATCGTGCATAAAAATAAAGCTATAAATGTTTTAATATACTTGACTCAGTCTTAAGCAACTCAAGACACATCAAATGCATATATTTAAATATATATTTGTATATATAAAGCTGTATTGTTCTGTCATTGCATTTATAGTTCATTTGACACCCACCCAATATAACATATATATAAATATGAATAGCTACTATAAGCGCTCAAAGCAGACTGTGTCTGTTCGTACCAAACGCAACCAGTTCTAACGATTGTACAAAGCGACTCTTTTGTTATCTTGTATAAATATAAATCGCATCGAGCGCAGAAAAAAAACCGTTGCGAAAGATTGAGATTGCAGTCGAATCGCAGCTCAACTAAAGCAATGCAATTGCGCAGCCTGAAAGTGATAAATATATGCGGCACAGTTTCACACAACAGGCGGAGGAGGACGCACAGCTAAAGGGGCAGGAGATGCACAAGGAGAAGTATGAGCTGTAAGGCGGTGTGGAATAAAGCAGCATTCTAAGCATTGCAAAAGGCGGGCGTAATGTAAATAAATAAAATGCATATTGTAAAAGAGCAAAGAAACCAAGCAAAAGTAAGTCGTAGTATAGATGATTGACTAACAGATACCCTAAGGCTAACACTAAAACATATAAAGATATAAAGATGCATAGATATAAAGATATAAAGATATAAAGATATAGATATATAGATACATAGATACATAGATACATAGATACATAGATACATAGATACATAGATACATAGATACATAGATACATAGATACATAGATACATAGATACATAGATACATAGATACATAGATACATAGATACATAGATACATAGATACATAGATACATAGATACATAGATACATAGATACATAGATACATAGATACATAGATACATAGATACATAGATACATAGATACATAGATACATAGATACATAGATACATAGATACATAGATACATAGATACATAGATACATAGATACATAGATACATAGATACATAGATACATAGATACATAGATACATAGATACATAGATACATAGATACATAGATACATAGATACATAGATACATAGATACATAGATACATAGATACATAGATACATAGATACATAGATACATAGATACATAGATACATAGATACATAGATACATAGATACATAGATACATAGATACATAGATACATAGATACATAGATACATAGATACATAGATACATAGATACATAGATACATAGATACATAGATACATAGATACATAGATACATAGATACATAGATACATAGATACATAGATACATAGATACATAGATACATAGATACATAGATACATAGATACATAGATACATAGATACATAGATACATAGATACATAGATACAGATACAGATACAAAAATCTTCTAGTAAAATATAGGACTACTTACCTCTACTCTTAGATACTTTCCTTGCAAGTTAGCCCTTTGTTACCATTCTAGTATTAGATTACAGGGTATTCCAGATATAAAACAAAAAACTTGAAATGGAACACGAAACATTGAATTTATGCGCATTTTACGCAATTTGTATATAAATTGCGAGCTCGTATGCAATTCAAAGCGAGCGTTTTCTCTGCTCAGAACATTCGCGTACAAAAAAGATACATTTGTAACTTACAATTACATTTGTATCTCGCAGTTACATTTGTATCTTACAGTTACGCTGGCAACTTATTCAAAGTCTGGCCTTGAACTTTAATGTGTTGACGGAATCTGAAGATGAATTTCTATAGCTGAACTGGTCAGACAAAGCACAAAGCACCCCCTGTGGTGGTATCTACCCCTACCTCTGACACCTTCTGGCCACACCCCAATGCAGACATTTCACTTGCAACTGTTAATGAAGCACATTAATTTTAATGCTGAGGCATTTGTTGAGCTGGGCAGCTAACGAGGCGCCTCATATGAAATTAATGAGTTGTTGCAACATTTTGTGTCGTGTTGCCGGTGCAAATGTCAGACACTCAATCACGAGTGCGAATTTCGCAGATATGTACATACATGCCACAAGTAGGGAGTGGAGAAGTGGAAAGGGAATAGGGAGGGATGGGAGCCTTAACGAAGTTGAAGCGAAATCGTGAAATGCTTTCACAGTGACAAGCTTTTGGTTAAACTGTCAAGTGGGCCAATATAATGGATTGTTTAAGGAAGCCGAAGAGCTTGTACTAGTATATAAAAATAGAACGTAAATGAAAAAATTGTGAATGATTTCGAATTAAAGCAGTCTAATTATTTAATATAAAACACTTTAAAAATTGAAAAGACATTTTTTGTAATATTTTCAAATGATTTATAAGATTTGCGTCATCTTTATTTCCTGCATGACAAAAAGCTAAAAGATGCTGATGTATAAATTATCAAGTGCCCACTTGATAATAAATAAGATGGATTTGTTAAGGAAGTTAAAGATTTTGTAGTATATATTATATGGATGAAGTGAAGTGCGCTTTTTATAAATAAAAAAAATAAAATAAAATAAAACAGTTTCAAGTATTACTTAATAGTTTGATAAAGATCTTTTTTTGGCAAATTCTCAAAGTTTAGAAGACGGCATGACAAAAAGCTAAATGCTACACAATCGATAATTTTGTTGTTTTTTATAATTCATGTTTTATTTGCAATCTGTTTTATACTAAACAATAAATGTAACAAATAAATTGATATGGCAATAATAAATATTTATATTGTGTGTAATAAAAAGTATATGGAAAAAAACTCATATTTGATTTTATACTTCTAGCTAGACAAATTGAGGCCAGCATGGCTATTATGAAATTGCGAAAATTATCATCATAAAATCTCCTAGTTGGGCAAAATTTTAAATATAGCAACAGCTGATAAAAAATACATATTAAAACTCTGATTGAATTATAGTCGAAATAAAATATGTGATTGACAATAACATAGAAAACTATATATAAATATATATATTTTTAATATAATTATAATAAAATATGGGGAATAGTTGAATTTAACTCAAAGACATTAAAAAGATTCTAGCAACAACAATATGAGCTCATTAATAATTGCCAAAATGATAATGAAAAATGTAAAAACTCTTCTCTAGCAGCTGCATTAGACTAATAAAATGCTAAACATAAAAATAGTCAATCCACTAACCTCTACTTAATCATAATAATTTGTATTACAAAT
This sequence comes from Drosophila hamatofila, assembly GCA_035045345.1. Classification (NCBI taxonomy): domain Eukaryota; kingdom Metazoa; phylum Arthropoda; class Insecta; order Diptera; family Drosophilidae; genus Drosophila; species Drosophila hamatofila. The sequence continues at coordinate 12,873,887 of JAWNPA010000019.1, read as the reverse complement.
AAAATACTTGGAAAGAAATTCAACAAATTTTAAATCAAAATTTCTGATTAAAGAACGAAAAACAAAATCAAGATATTTATAAAAAAATATTAAATTGCAATTCATAAAAAAGTCATTCAAATGTCTGATTTAATAAATTGCCTGCTTTTCCCCAAAGTATTACTCAATAAAATTATCTTTAAAAACGCATAAATAAATGAACAGCAGAGTTAATTATAAATTTCCACTTAAATAAAGACCTCCACCAATTGCGACCACGCGTCATCAATGAGACTGAAAGAGAGAAGCTGACGATTTCTCAGCAAATCCATTTTCGCTGTTAACAAATGTCTTCCACACAAATTTTTGACACACAGCGTAAGAGAATTCTGGTCTTTAACACCTGACATACAGGCACTGTGACAGCCATATATAAACATATGTGAAATATATTTCAATCTTACGGAAGTGAAATTTTTGCAAAATTTTCATGTGAAAAACATTCAAGAGAGAATTTTGCATGAACTCAAGTTTCTGTTGAAAACAAAATTAACTTGTAATTACTTTTTTGGGTAACAAAGCACAAGGAAACACTGAGCGTATGGTTAATGGATTGTTAAGGTCAGCCACCTGGATGGGGTGGGGTGCCAATAATGCTGTGGGTGGGTTGGGTTTGTAGCGGCTCTCGCCTATTAATCAACAAGTGGCTGCGACTTGACGTCCAGACAGGCGCGGCTCGAGCAACCGACACAAAATGAATCGACCTGCCATGTAATATATAAAAAATAAATATATTTATATATATATCCATATAGTATTTATGTATGTCTGTACATTAATCTATATATCATCACATCAGATATCTCAAGTCCAGCAACAAGTCACGCAAATGTCCAACTCGTTGTCGAGTCATTGAACGTGAAAATTGTTGTTAGCCAAGCGGAAGTTCAACTGGCAAGGATTTGCCAGTAAAAGTATCTAACAGTTAGATCGCATGCCATATAAATAAACAAAAAATCGCTACTGTGAAGCCACGTTAGCCATGTTTGCGTGTTCAATTTCACTGCTAAATTAAATTATTAAAGAGGCTGCAATATATGGAAGAGTTTAAATAAACTAAAGTATTCGAAAATTCAAATACTCTAAAAATAAAGGAAATTGAGGAAGTTTAAGATTCCTAAGTCAGGTAAAGTTGATATGACCTTTTAGTTGCATTTTTTAATGATATATGTAAGCAAGAAGCTATTTAGTTAGATTTAAATTTCAAATTTAATCTAGTTAATTTAAAACAAATTTTATGTTTTATTTTTATTTTACCATATTAGATATTTAAAAATTTTTCATTAGTACATTTTAAGAAATTATTCCAAAGAATCCTCAACCTACCTATCTAATTCTGCACTAACAAAACTCCTAAAAAAAATAATTTCCTATTTTCAATGGGTTCAGGGTATAAAAGAAAATTAAATAAAATAAATATAAATACAAAGGAAGTACAATAAATAAATAAATAAAAAAAAAATATACATTTTACATACATAAATAAATTCAAGTACAACGCCAAAGAACAAGAAATACAGAAATAAATCCAGCTTAGACCTTAACGCTAGCTCGGCAAGTTCTTCCCAAGTTTATAATTTAATTTGTAATAGATTATAAGTTAAAAAGTTTATAAATAAATATCTATTAAATAAAAAAAAAAAAAACGGTCTCAGCTTAAAACTTTTCATATAAGTTCTTTTTTCATGAGTCTTTCAATTAAAAACTTTTCATATCTTATAAAAATATAAATAAATATAAATGATAAATTCTAGTTTTTTGATTGTTGTTTTATTGATTGTTTTTCTCGCTATCTTTATTTCACATTTCAATATATTTTAGATTTTCATTTATATTTCCCGCCAAGCATTTGTTAGCTAATAAAATTTTTAATATTTAAAAAACAACTTTTCCATACTCTATATATCACATAAAAGTCCAAATACCCTTGTGAGGCAATTTCAACCCAACTAGCTGTGATTGTGTTTGTTCAAGAGCCAAAATATATTTAATAGCCAAAAATTGCCAAGCGGCAGCGTTTAAAAAAGTTATTAGAGTGCGTCAACAGCAGCAGCAACAACAACAACAACAAATTAAACTGTTGCCAGCTGTTCGCCTCTCGCTTGTTGTTGTTGTTGTCGTCCAAAACTGATCATTGACCGTCACGCCTGACGCAAATCTGGCGCTGCTTTCCAAATTCGTGTGCCAGCCAAATCGAGTGGGCGGCACGCAGTGTTTGGGGCGTGAAGCGAGTGACAGCGGCTAGTAAGGGGAGGGTAGAGTGAGGGGAGGGGTGTTTGGTCAGGGGACGTTGTCTGTGGCGTTGGCTACTCAATCAAATGGGCAGCGAAGCGCCAGGCAGACACGCGATTTGTTGTTATTGCTTAGATTTGCATTTATGAGATACAAATATTTGTTGCCGTTACAGATACAGATACAAAGTTGTTGTTGTTGTTGTTGGTAGTTTTTAACCATTTATATACCTATATATATATATTTCACATGTAGCATAGACCAAAGCCAAAAGTAATTATAAATCAACGCAAAAGTGAATAAACTTTTGCTTTGATTTGCAGGCGGAAGCAGCGCGGGGGCCAACGGGTCGTATGTGTGACGAGCTATGTATGTGTGAGTGTGTGTGTGCGTATTTGTTTAGATTGAAATAAATTGATTGAGCCTACTTTCAGCAATAGCATGCGAATTTGCAATGGATACGCATCAAGTTAGTTGTATCCAAGGGCTGTCGCTATAGCTAATTATAGGCATGATGCCAACATGTTTTAGCTACAATTTACTTTAATTTTTCGCTGAGTGTAGCGAATTATGAGCAATTATGTGGAAATTGGGAATTTATGTGGCGATAAGTTGTTGAATTTGGAGTTCGTTTTTTTTTTGTTGCTCTTTTTGCTCTTTTAAATGGTTTCTTAATTGGGTTTATGATGCGTAATTGTGGCTAAAATTGTGTAAAGGAAGTTGAATTGAAAAAGTATGGGAAATGAACATGGGTAAAGAAAGATCAAAAGAGGAGAATGAATTCGAGTTGAGTAAGAGAAGAGAATTTAGTTGAATAGTTGAATGAAAAATGAACATGGGTGAAGAGAAGAGAATTAAATCACTTTATGGCTGGCATAGATGAAGAAAGGAGAATTATGCCGAATTTATAGGAGACGGAGTGGAATAAGAGAGACTTTATGGGAGATGGACATGGGTAATAAGAACTAGAATTTTGGTAAAAAGCGAAAAAAAAGGGATTAATTTAATGGGCATGAATACACAGAGAAGAATATGGAATTGAGAAGAGGAGAAAATTTAGTTGGCTTTAGAAAAACTTTGCTTCCAGATTGATAGTTCTATATTTTATATATTCACTGATTTTTCCAGCTCTTGGTAGATGAGATGTCTAATAAATGAGTTATACAGACGATTGAAATACTAGCATGCAATATAATTGAATTATTTCTTAGACTGCTTAGCTGCTTAAACATTATGAGGAGATTCCTTATTAATAACAACAATAATAGACTCTGTCCAATTTTATTTAAAGTACTTTGAGTAAATTTTAATTTTTTTATACATTTAATTATTAGTCATTTTATCTAAGCTAGAAAAACATACTATACAGCTTAAATGTTATAAATTAATATTGATTTAGCAATAACCCTGTGATGTAAGCTGTTGAGCTTTTTCAGCAACCCTGAATGCAATTATTTACGACAGTTAATTAAAGGTTTTTGTTTATTTAGTAAAATTAGATTATTATTTATTGATTTAAATGCCATGACCATGGCCAATTTAATTTGTCGCCAGAAGCAGAACAAAGCTGCTGTTCGCTTGAAGGCAGTTTCTGGAATGGCAGACAAAGTCAAAGAACAGAAGCTATAAAAAGGGAGCGCAGCAGAATATTACATATGACTGTTAGGTTCGCTTAGGTGTATGGGTGCACAATGAGTAAACGAGCGCGACACCTGTAAAGAGACGATAAGCTTAAGAGAGCTCGCTATAGCTGTGTTTAGTAGAAGTGTAAATGACAATATGAAATAACAATACAATTTCAGGTAATTGAAGCAATTGTTGTATTTTTTGCAAGGTTAATTATTTTTGATTTTTATCATATAAATTAATTTTAATAATTACAAATAAATTAATAATAAAAAATTGCAAATAAAAGTTTATCCTGTTTTTGAATTTGCCGTAAAAAAATATCCTTTGTATATTTTTCCCACTCTTCTTGGGGGTTTTTTTTGAGCCTCAATTTTTTAAAATTTATAATTCTTATTTACGGTTTGGTTATATTATATGATAATATAAAAATTAATATAAACATTTTTATATTATGATAAAATTTATATATTATATTATAGTTTTATTATAAAATAATTTTATTATAACTGGATCTCGATCATATATTAATTCCTCCAAATTTATGAATTCGTATCATAAAAAAAAACTATGGAATTTTAAATCAAATAAATTCAATTTCTTCAGGCTAAGATAATTATATATGAATATACTTTTTCTGCGAAAATCTTGATTAGAAAAATGACTTTTCTTCATTTCCATTTCATAGCAGTTTCCCCAAATTTAATTTCCAAAATTCTATTCTATTCTGCTCGCTAACCTAAATTAATAATAAATAAATTGATAAATTTCATAAGAATTCTTTGGGACACATCAAATATTTGACACTGCACAGCAAATATTTCAAGCCTAACTTAAGTTGTTTGACATTTGCCCACAGGCTCATCAAAGTTTCATGGGCGTCAAGCCCAAGGCAATCATCTCATATCTTTCAGCAACTCAGTTCTTAGCTCAGCTCAGAAAATCGCTTTACAGTTTCTGCCCCATGGCATATATATATACATATATATATATATATATATATATATCCCGGCAATTGTGAACTTTTTATGTTACCACAGAATCCCTCACAACAATCAACAGCTTGTCTATCAAAAGTAAGCGGCCCACACACAGGAGCACTCCATGTATTCGAGCCAAGTAAATAATATGTATTGTGTTGTCCTTCCTCTCTCTCCCTCACTCTCTCTCTCTCTCTCCCTCAGTCACTTTCGCCCTTGTCTGTGCGCATTTCCTATGTACACACAGGGATCCAGACACAATATGAGGCGAAAGCTGGGCCGCTCATGTTGACTTAGGCTGTAGGGCCAGACAGCGATGAGTCATCTGCTGACTGCGGGACTCGTCACAGGATATGCCTACGAAACAGTGTCTGAAAGCCAACAGATGAAAAAGTCACTGAAATATGTGTGCTTCTTCCTTTTTCGCAATTTCCATTTCGCTCAGCTTTTTAGCCTAATTAGGCGTAAACTTGGCAACACTTTCGACTGGTGCGTTTTGCCAACGATTGCAGGCCCAGACACATAATACTATTGCTTTTTACATGCCCTGCCGGAAACTCCATTTCCAGATGCACTGAGCGAAAATTGGTTAGTTGAAGAAAATAATGCTAATAAATGTATATTTGTAAAAATTTCAAAAAGTCAATTTGGATCTTCTATGTATAGCAAACAATTTTTTTTTTTAAATATAAAGATAAATTAAGCATATTTTATAATTATACTAAATAAATATGTATTCTTTGGTAAAATGTCAAATAATTTAATTTCAAAAGCTTAAGCAATATATATCGAAAATATTTCGCTTAGTTTTTCACTGTATAAAAAAATTTCTTTATAAAAAAAACCTATTCTACAGATTTTTGTTTCAAAAAAAAAAAAAAAAAAAAAAAATGTTATGTTGTTTTATTATTAATTTATAAAATTTATTGAAAAAAATTATTTATTATAAATATTATTTTTTTTATTATTTTATTATTTTTAATGCAAATTAAGTTTTGTAACGTATAAATATATCTTTGTACTAGATTATAAAGCAATATAAGCTGTAAGAAAAATCTGTGGACTAATCTGGGAATTATAATTTTCAATGGATTTTTCGACATAATTTTTTTATTAATTAATTAATAGATAAAAAAAATACATTATATTCCAAATTCAAAAAAATAATTAATAAGTGCTTCTAATTTTTGTAAGTGCTTATCTCTGTTTGTTTTTGGCTACTGTCGTTATATGCTCCAACTCTCTTGCCCATCATCAACAGACACTTACTTCCTCTCTCTCTTTCCCTCTCTTTTTCTCTTGCCATCTCTCACGCTCTTTCCATCTCACTTGCTTTACTTCTGGTGCTGTTGGGGCTTTTAATTTTATCGATTTGTATCTGTGTCTGCATGGGATGCTGTTGGGCTCCGTTGGGGTTTCTGGGATCCAAAAAATTGTTTTTGGCTGCCAACTGGGGGTTGTCCTTGTTTTTGTTGTTGCTGCTGTTGCTGTTTTTGTGGCTGTGGCTGCTGCGTGGACCGTACAATGTGCTTTTTATTGGTCATGGACATGAAAACGTAGCCTTGAGTGAAACGCATAGAAAACTTTTTTTTTCGTATTTATTTTCTTGTTTCAGGGGTTTGTCATAGCTTTTTCGTAAGTGCTATGAAGTGGTTTTTATTAGAGAGTAAGAGTGAAATTGAGTAAAAATGTGAATGTATGTATTGGATTATTTGCTAAGCCATAGTAAAGACATAAGGAATAAAGATTATATTTTGAAAGAATTCATCAAAACCATTTGAAATAATCAAATAATATTTTATAGTCCTTTGTAAATATAACTAAAAAGTTAAGGATTATATTAAATATTTATTTTAATAGAGAAATATTTAAAGGAAAGAAAAGAATTTCTCTTTTAATACTAAGTGCATTGTAAGGTAAGTGAATATCACTAATATATTTGATTTGAATAAAAGCTCTAAATATATGAAAAGTAAACTTTTATTAAAAAAAATATTATTAAAAACTTGTTTTTATTTATTTTTTGTTTATATTTAAAAGAACTTTCATTATTTTTTCTGGATTTAAATTCTTGAATTCTTTCTTAAAGTAATATTGTACTTTTAACTAACATTTTCCCAAAACAGCTCAGTTTTTTGATATACTTCACTTGATTTCCTATGGCTTAGCTCCTGTGTTTTTTGCTTTGTCGTATTTGCTCATAGAATATTCCTATAGCTTCCTTTAGCGATGCCATCCATGACACCTCGAGGAAAGCAGTCAATGACCTCACTTAGCCATCTTCTAACTAACTTAATCATAATTTCGCCAATTTATATTCCATTCACAATTTATGCTAGCAATCAGGATTTGCATACAGCAGGATATTAAGAGACTTTGAATAAACAAATTTAGCGGCAAGTAGACCAAATCGGATGCCACGTGTAAGCCACTTTCAAGTCTGACCTTTAGATATACTAAATTTTTAAGCAGTATGTAAATGAGAGGTTGAGAAGGGAGGGCGAGAGATGAAGAGACGAAAACTGTTGCCTACATTGCCGTAATAAAACTATATTTCGACACATAAGAAAGCTGTCTGTAATGCCCGAAATTCACAATGTATATATCTGTGACTTGTACTTGTATATACACACATATATATAAATATACATATACATATATATATACATGTGGCCTCGACAAATGTTGAGTTCAAGGAGACGTCATTGTTCAGGTACTCGCAGATATTGCAGCTTCCCCACTCAGCTGTTGTTTGGCAGAGCGAAGGACATGAAACTCTACAAAATCTCTTCCAAAAAGCTCTCTCTCTCTCTTTCTGTCTCTCCATATCTGGCTCTCTCAATGAGCCTGCGCATTGATCTGGCAACGCTGCAACTCGCACACACTAACAGTTATGCAATGTTACAAGCATTATCTTCATGTTGCGGTCCATGTTCGTGTTTGACATTAACATAGCTCATTCCATCTCACTCGCTCTGCTTGTATCAAATATTCTTGGTCTTTTAAATGACGTCAACAGATGCTGTAATAGTACAGAATGTCTATTACATGCAATTTCTGCAGAGCTCAACATCAATGACGTCAATTTATGGCGTTTGAGTGGGCGGCGGAAACTAAAGCTTATTTGAGTTGCAACAAATGCAAAACTTTTCAATCCAACTTGGAACCAAGGATAAGAAACGTTTAAAGAGATATTTGAAAAGTTCGATAGTTCGAAGTTTAGCTGAGGCATTAATGGAATAAAATTTTTTGATTGAATTGAAAAATGATACAAATTAAAAAATTAATTGAAAAATTAGAATAGCTAAAGTTAATTTGCTACATATAATTTTACGAGTTTCTAAACTACAAATGAAGAAAATTCTCAAAATAAAATATAAAAAATAATAAAGAAATAATATAATTAATTAATTAAAAAACTTTTATCATATAAAAAATTAATAACTAGTTAAAATTTACTATAATTTTCAAAAATGTTGAAATTTGTATATTTTTTTCATAAATACCATAGCATAAAAAATTAATAACTTTTTATCCAATATGATTTTTTTTTTCTAAAAGTCTTAAATATATATATAAAAATAAAAAAAATTATAATAATAATAATAATAATAAAATATATATTATAAAATTATATTATATAGTATGCGTATTACTTTTTAATTAGTTATTTTACATTAACAAATATTTTTGGATTCATTTCAAACTTTTTCTTGCATCCATTAAAAAAATTAAAAAATTAAAATTATTTAATATAATAACATAAAAATGTTTCTATACTTCAACCTTTCATTTTCGCATTTATATATAAACTATGAATTAACTAATTAAAAACATACAAAATAAACAAAACATTGCTCGATTATTTCAAGAGAATTTCATTTATCTGTAAGATATGTCTGAAAACATCTCGATAGATTACGTTGATAAGTTAACACAGGCATTACGACTATAAACAAATAAACAAGGAACTTGTTCGATTCTAAATTATAATACAATCACATACACAATTAATAACCATATTTGGCAATAGTTAGGAGTGACAACAATATAAATTACACCTGATTAGCGGATTGAAAAGGAAGTCATGAAAATATCAGAAAACAGAAAACCGAATAAACAACTTGAACTTATTGAAAATCGTAGTCGTGAATTGCGCTCAACACAAACATATTTAATGACATTTTCAATCAAATTTCAGTGCGTAATGTAAAATAATAGTATACTGTATTTGCTATTGATTTCCGGATTGCATTTGGTGAGCCAATTAATTGAAATGGGCTGCTACCAGGAGAGGATTTGAGATATAATTGAAAAGCTGCCCGATTCGAAGCCAATTACAAAATTGTTGTTGAAGGCAATAACAATAACAACAAAACCAACTGATTTTCGAGTATTGAATTATATGTATTTTTCTTTTGCTCGCTCGTTTGTTGATGATCTTGTCGAGATAACAGCAGCAGCAGCAGCAGCAGCAACAACAATCATAACAACAACAAATGCAGTCATTGACTGACTGCAACAGCCACAAACAAAAATAAACAACAGCAATAGCAACAATAGCAACTAGGAATTAGAAATCATATATAGAGACAATTGTAATGAAGATTCAATACTCTATAAATATAAGAATGTGTTTTAAATAAGTCTAAATTCTTTTATTTTCAGATATGCTTACTTTGGAATTTTTAAGACATTTCATTTTTAATACTATAGTTGTAGCAATATATATATATTCATATCTGATTCTAATGAAAAAGTTGCTTACATATTTAAAACATTAGAAATTAGTAAATGCAGAAATTTAAGAAATTTAAAACTAACTTTCAATATCTGTATTACAATAGAAAATAATATTTAATAAAGTTGTTTTTTACTTATTTTAAGACTGTAATATTTTTATTGGAATTAAAATTTACTCTAACTATGTAAATATATTAAATATATTTAATTTTATTTTAATTTTTTAAATTTTATTAAATATATTAAAATGTCCAAGCTCAAAGGTTTTTTGATATTATTATTTACTTTACAAAATTATTTTTATATTATTATTCAATATTTGTGAATTTATTATATTGAATTAATTTTTTAAATCAGAAATTATTTTCAATAATTTCATTAGAATGAAATAACAAAACTAAAATTATTTGAACACTACAAATCAGATATAAAATGTACAGTTTATGGAAATTCAAGCATTTAAGTTATTATTAAATTTTTATTTATTATTATATAATTATTAATATAAATTCTTTTTATTAATGTAAATTCTTTTTAATATTTATGATATAGAAATTACAACTAAAAAACTTTATTTTTGATAGAAATTTAAAATCAGTTTTGTTATATTACAATTTGGTTTATCTGAACCAAATGTAATTCACTAATAGAGCTAAACAAATTGCAGATATCACAAAAATATAGTTAGATTATCCACGAACTAGTAATATACTAAAGACCATAAAAATCGACAACAGCAGCAGATGTAACTCAACGAAGTGTATAACAATAACAAAAACTTGCAACTGTAAACAAAACACACGCGTCGCGACTGAAGCAACATAGAGAAGATCAGCAGCAACAGCAGCAGCAATTGGAGCCGAAGAGGGAGTCGAAGTGTAGCGGGCATTAAATATATTTTTTGGGTTGGAGCCCCGGAGACGAGACGAAAATTTCACTGTGCAACGCAGAGCGTCGTCAGTCGCATATGGAAAATTTCACTTGCACGCTTGAGAAAAAGTGCAGTTAGCGCGAGAGGGGGGATAAAGAGCGAACGAGAGATATATATAGAAAGAGAGAGAGAGAGAGAGAGAGAGAGAGGCAGAGCGAGGTGAGATAGAGAGGGTGTTAGCCCGGTTGCTGAGTGCGGTAATCAGGCGGAGGCTAGAGCAGTGGCAGCCGAGGGAGTTGTGGGGTAACTGGCTACAGTGCGTTTTGTATTTATTGTTGTTTTTATGTTTTTCTTTCTATTTTTTTTTTTTTTTTTTTTTTTGGCACTTTCACTCTTATCCTCAGTTCGTTCCGTTTCGTTCAGTTTAAGTATTACGTTATGCGTCTTCCTCTTATTTTATTTTTATTTTTTTTCGATGCGTTAAGCGGCATTTGTTTATGTCATTTTTGGAGTTTTGGAGCGTTTTGTTGTTGTTGCTTTTGTAAACATAAACAAAACTCAGTTGGAAATTGAATTGGAATTTTCAGTTTTTTTCTTTTTATACTTCGTCTAGTCGCACTCGTTGTGCAGTGTCCAAGGTTCGTGTTATACGAAACTCTATAAATATTTAAGGTTTTCTTTATGTCTATTTCGAATCTATTTCTTTTCAGTTTTAATGCTATGTGGGCGACTGAGACAATGGCCTGCAGCTCATCTTCGCTTTATTAATTCAAATTCATAATTCCCATGCATTGCGTTTCATGGGTTACCTTAATCGATATTTCACTGAGGGCAGCTCTCATTAGCAAGCGATTTAAATCAATTGTGCAAGCGTTTATCGAAATCAATCAGCGATTTGTTGCTGCCTTTTAATAGATTATAAAACGTTAACGAAGTGGGTTTTTATATGGGACTGATAAGTATATATATGTATATATATTATATATATATACTTATTGTATATTAATCAAATCAAAATATATATATAAATAGATTAAGAGATTTATATAAAAATAAAAAAATAAATATATATATGTATAATATATTTATATGCATATATTTTATTTACATAATAAAATTGTATTTCTATATTACATATTAATTTTTAAATATTACTTACATTCAAATCTGATGAGCTTTGTCAAACTTATGATGTAAAACAAATATGACATTAATCCCACTTTGGTTTTCATTTCGAATATTTTATATTTGCAAATATTTAATTCATATACTTATTTTATTCAAAAAGAATACACATGTAAATATTACAAGTGCTTATATATGAAAAATATATCAATATATTTAATTAAAAAAAGACTTCATATATAAATATATGTAATATTTTATTTTTTTTTTTTGGCTGAAAAGCTTTAACAAATATTTAACTAATAAATAAAGTAAGTGTAAAACAATAAAAATATATTATTTTTTATATTTGTAAAATTTTTTTTTTCAATTTTAAATTGTTGACATTCTTTTACAAATTGAAAGCATAAATTTCAAGACATTTTTCTCATCTTCAAATGTTACTTTAGAGCCCTGAAACTAATTTTTAATTTTTCTATAATTTTCTTCCACTTTCAATTATTTTCCATTCTATGCACACAAATATTTACAACAGCAACCTAATTAAAATGCATTTATTCACATCTAAACAAAGCTCAAGGCCAAGTAAAGGAAAACACCCAATATATCTTTGAACAACCAGACATTGATCACAGCCGATAGGTCAAGCCCAAGGTGCAGTCATAGATCAATGTGAATATCAGGCCATAAATCGTTTCGCCCCTGTTGTTATTTTGTTTATTATGGAAAGGAAAACAATTAATACCACCCAGAAATGACATATTTGAGCTTCATTAGTGGCAGTGCAATGGAAAAATGTATATTGAAACGAGGCAAAGTCACAGTTGGAGGATATTTTTGTATGGATGGAGTGGAGGGCATCTGTGCGCCACATGGCGCTACCTTCCATCGAAAACCGCCAAAGAGAGGGAGACTGAGACTGAGATCAGCAGATGCAGCTCCATTGAACTGTCAGCGCAGCTAATGCATGTTGGGGTATGAAATAAGCGAGTGTCTTAAGGCCTTAAAGGTTTTCATTTGCATTTTGTTTATGGACTTGCCAAACTGTTTATTAGCTTCTGCATAATATATATGTTTATATATAGTATGTATTCGCTAACAAATTGGCAGACTGCAGTCGCATCTGTAACCGCAACTTCAGTCTCTTGTTTTTGTTTTTGGGGCCAAAATTTAAGTGTCTGTCAAACGTTGACTAATGGCCTACACATTGGATTTATGTGGGCTAGTGGGCGTTGGGCGTTGGTCGTTGGTCGGTGGGCGTGGCCAGCTGTCAGGCGGCAGCGTGTGAAAATTGTTAACAAATTGCAGTGTCGACACGATTCGAAAAATACATCGATTTAAATTTAGAAAAAATATATTGAAAACGTTTTATGTTTTCTTCATTTCCATTTCCATTTATTTTTCAAAATGCACTCAAAAGTGAAATGTGTGAAAAATAGTGGCTTGACTTCTGTTGGGTGGGCGGAAAATGCAACTTTAATTGACAATTTAGATTGGGAAATGCTTAAAAAATGAATATAAGTCTAAATGTCGGCGTGAAGTGATCGATGTGTGTGTTTAGTGGAGTCGCAATTGAGTCCAAATATTGTGAAAGATTTTTTAATAAGAAAAATTTGAGAATAATTTGAAAAAATAAAATAAAGTATAGCATAAACAAAAAAATAAATAAGAATATATATAAATTAAAGTAAATAAGTTTTAATTAAATTTCAAAATTTACAGTTGAAATGGATAAATAAAAAAATCTATTTTTAAAATAAATAATCTAATATTATTATTTAATTTAAATTAAATATATAAAATGTGTAAGAGAAATTTGTTTTATGGGATATAATATACTAATTGACGATTTAAATATTAACAAACACATAATCACCTAATATTCAAATATATTTAAAATAATATAATAAAATCAAAAAATGATTTTATTTTTGAACTTTATATAGAAAAAAAATATATATATTTTTAAATATTTTTCAGAAATAAAAAGTAATACAAAAATTTTTTTTTTTTAAGAAAATAATAATATTTCTAACATATAGAGTAATTAGTTTTATTTTATTGCTTATAAGAAAAAATTTCTAATGGCATTTCACTCTTTCGCATCTAGACTAGCATTTTTCTATATTGATGGACTCATTACATTTGCAATTATATTATTGCAAGATCTTAGCAAACATTTTGCTCGCTCATTGAGCGTGGCAGCAGTGCCCGGCACAAATTGATAACAATTCACACCCAAATGTGGCCCAGTCGATGGTGTAATTAACCCACTTTTGGTTTCTGTATCTGGTGCCAGGTTCCCCAGAGCGGGCAGTCAAATCGAATGACTCGACAGCTGTTGCTTTAAGTAATTTGTAAAAATTATGGGCCCATCATGTAAGGGATTTTATTGTTATTATAACATTAACATAATCAGCGAAGGCGATGAGAATGGAAAGACTTTCCACTCGGTTTACTCATTAAAAATGGGCGAAAGAATACGGGTGTAATGGATGAGTGTGATGAGTGTGAATGTTCAGCTAGAAGTTGACAGAAATGAAGAATAATATATGTATGTAGTATATTCGAAAAGAATATATATATTATTGTCTTCTGCTGACGTTACATACATATAGTATATAGATATTAAACTATCTATTTGATTATGCGCCAAATTTTATGATCTACGAAGTGTAATAGAAATTCTAACAAATATTATACCATTTTTGATCTCTTTTTGTTATTGAAAGATATCGATCTTAAGCTCAGAAATAACTAAATGGTAACAGCTGCATATCTTACTCTCTATCTAACAACAATTTTTATCTAACCACTATTAAAACAATTTATGCCAGTTATTTATGAGCTTCCCATTTTTTTATCGAAAGATATCAATCTTAACATTAGAAACCACTAAATGGTAGCAGCTGAATATTTTTACAGAGTATATTCCATTCGTACTCTTTATCTAACAACAATTTTTATCTAACATCTATTAAAACATTTTACGCCAGTTATTTATGATCTTCTCTTTTTGTTATCGATAGATATCGATCTTAAGCTCAACAACTAAATGGTAACAGCGAAATACCTTTACAGAGTATCTTCAATTCGTGCCCTCTATCTTACTCTCTCTATGTCTTTATCGACCACTCTTACTTACATTCATATTTATTTACGTTTCGCGATGCTTAACTCTGTTTTTGTTTTTGGCATTCTACGCACACGCACTTTCCAATTATGCCGAAATAAACTTGACTTGAATTCAAGCTAGCTCTATAATAAGAGAAGACAATCTCCCGCAAATTGTCTGCGATGTTTCTGCTGTCTTTCTGTCTTCTGTGCTGTAATTTCGCAAAGTTTTGTAATTTTGCGCATGCGTCAAGTTTGTGCTCTTGGTTTTGCTTTTGCTTTTCTTTCTTTCTTTTTTTATTTAGCGGGAGGCCGGTTTTTTTTTTACCGTTCGATATTTCAATTGCTAAATTCAAAAATAAACAATAAACAAACGAGATTTTTTATCTTTGCGTAAAGCAGTTCACGCCTCACATTTGCAATGAGTAATGGAAAAGTGATTCACGGCACGAGGTTGTCTCCGTCTGTCAATTTTGACAGCTCTTTTGTTTGGCGTACAACGATTCGCGTTTTTTTCTTTTGTGGAGCAAGGACGTAAAACCCATTTCAGGGCAGACCTTGTATTTCCTGCTTTCACTGTTTTTAGATCCACCCACATGAATGAAATTTGCTGACGTTCGTATTTGGTTGCCAAAGAAAGTCGCATTGTGATAAATTAAGGTATTGTTAAGTGAATTGGGGAAGAGCGCAGAGAGAAGTTTGAGGGCAAATAAGTGATATACTCAGATAAAGAGAGAGAAAGGGAGAAAAAGGTAGAAAAGTATAGAACATAGAGAATTAAGGAGAGAAAAAGAGGAAGTGAGACAAACAGGGCAAGCATTGAAGAGAGTGAGAAAGAGGATAAAGACAAAGGAGAGAGAGAGAGAGAGAGAGAGAGAGAAAGAGAGAGAGGAAGAGAGTGATAGAGAAAAAAAGTGAGTAAGAGAGAGAGAGAGATAGAGAGATACTCTAGCAATGAGATCACTTCCATAAGCTTTACAATATCTGGGAATGCATTTTATATTAGCTGAAACTAGATTCCGTTATGAGATCTACAACTCATACGGAATCCCAGAAATTTATGTCTTTAGATAAACACATGTTGTATTCTGTATCCAAGAAGTCTAAACCAATATTAACGTATATATAAATACCAGCTGCAAATGATAATAAACTGGACAACCTTTATTTTCAAAAAATTACCAAAAACCGCAACGGAAGCAATTTATTATGTTAATTTAAGATTGTTCCTCATCTGTTGTATTTTCAACTGCCATTATCCTTTCTATTGCAAGTTTTTCACTCAAAGGTATATTGTCTATAGAATTTTCTCCTGTTAATATCTTTTCAATTGTATTTGAGATTGGTTCTTTCTTATTTTTTTTGTTTTTCATCAGCAGCGAAATTAAGTGGGTCTCGAGAGCTTTATCGATGTAGGTCATGAACGGTATTTTCATGACATTGAATCCTAAATGCGCATCTGCAATGGACTGCTCTCGGCTCAAAGCAAATGGAAATGCGCTAGCTGTTTTCAGGAAAAAAGTGCCATTGGTAGTTGGTGGCACTCTATAGCCCATTAAAACAATTTGATTCGGGTTTTCGGCGCTACGACTCCAGAAGTTGTGGTTAGCCCTTATTGACTCAGCATAGAGCAGTGGTGCACGATTGTGATTACAGTTCGTCTGATCCGTGGCTAGCTCACAGCCGGGTTGATCAAGCGATCCAAAGTTGACATAGAAATCAGCATGCCCCACTTTTTTTAGCAAACCATATTGCAGGGTCTCTGTGTGTATGACATCGATAAATTCAGCATCTTTTCTATCAATGCGATATTTTTCACGAGCATTTACGAATAGAGGCTTGGCAGGATCGAGAGCCGTGATGTGATTCAGCCTTTGAGCCACATAGTTGGCAGTCTGTCCAGCTACTTGAGCGCCCAGACTAAAGCCAATCAGATGCAAGTTATGATTTCTTACGATTTTCCTCTTGATCAGAATATTGATCAGTTGTCCTAGGCATTTGCTAACTAGAGGTATATTGCGCACAGCCTCGATATAACATGGGTGCTTCACCAGTGGAGCATAGTCTACAGATATGACATCGACATTGGTGTTATGTAGAAGAGCGGGGCGAATAGAGGGATTTGGGGGATGGTTACGACTGCCCGTATAGCCATGTATTAGTATAACAATCTTCGGGTCACGTTGAAAGTCGTGGCGGCTTATTGTAGCAAGATTAATTAGTTTAGGTGCTTGGTTTCTGTATAGGAAATATTTCAAGGTGTCATTAATACGCTGTTTACATTACAATCAGTGCCCTCAACTTACCTGCGGTACAGCCAGAATTGGACGTTCGGGTTTGGACATTGGCCATTGGCCACAAGGCATTGAGACCTTGCTTTTTCGAAGGAATAGAGCACAAGAACTGCAGATACGTAGCAATTTATATATATAAATATATTATATATATATGTTATAATAATATATATGTAAATTCTAATAAAAAGTTATATTTATTACACAAATCTTACCTAACAGGAAGAGCTTCATATTGTTAAATGATTTGAAAACAGTTAAGGGAAAGTAAAATAATATCGAGACTAATTTCTGTTAACAACCAGAACAAATCAGTAATTTAGCGCTTCTTACGAAACCGAGCGTGACCGTTAGAGTAGACTAGATTAATATATTTAACTACACTGTTTATACTATAAAGCAAAACTTATCCTTATATTGTTTATAAATAGTTATAGAAATTCTTATACGAAATATAATAATGGAAAACAAATGTATTATAAAATTTTATCTGAAAACGATGATTGGGCGAAATTGAATTTTTGAGCTTAAGTTAAGATCATAAGAATTATAACTTGCTCAAAATAAATTGTAGAGACATTTTAAATAAAAACAAACAAAATCTTTCAAGCCTTCAGCTGGTTAAGCCGTAGAAAATAAAATTGTTTCCACATTGCACTGTTTAAAACTTAACGGATTTATTTACTTAAGTATTTCCTTATATAATAAATAATGAAATCTGACAATATACTCTTTTCACTTTATGAATAAGTACATATAAGAAATATATATATATATAACAAGACTTATACTTATACATTCAAATGTATAATTTATTACATCTATATTTTAAAAAATTTTTTCTACCTTAAAATTAAAGATTTATCTCATTTTCAAACATTTTTCATTTAAAATTTAATTACAAAAATTGAAGAATGAAATTCTTAGCATATTGCTGCGTCAGTTTATTGAATTTGATAGGCTTCGGCGAGACAATGAACACAACAAAAGCAGAAGAAACTACTATGTATTTGTCACCTTTCTAGCGAATTAGCCAGTTAGACTTCAACATGAAAACTGCTCAAGTGCATTAGCCTATTGATTTTTAGACGAAGACAGGGATAATAGAAAAGAGAGAGAGAGAGAGAGAGAGAGAGAGAGAGAGACAGCGCGGTAGACTTGGATTGCAAATCAAACTAATCCGCTTAAGAGCCTCGATTTACGGCCAGACAATGACAACATCCGAGCTGGACAGCCCTGTTCTATGGTTCCTCCTCGCCTCCAAATGCAATTGAAGCGCACTAAGCTGCTGGCCCATATTGATTTTCAAATGCAAATTGCAAATGTTCAGTTGAGCTGGCAAGGCAGGTGAGCAATCGAGACACATGATAAGGTGCAGGCAGGCAGGCAGGCAGTCAGCAGGTGCCAGACAGGCTTGGGTTAGCTATTTTTAAACAATCAACAATGCAGCTGCTGGCCCAGCTGAGTGGATAAGTCGCCCAAGCTGGCCGGGCTAATCAAAAAGCCATTGGCCACAGACAAAGCCCATCCAAAAGCCCCAGCGACCCACTTGAACATGCGCGCTCGTGACATTCGACTGGGAAACGTGCAAAACGACGGGAAATCGACAAAAAAAAAAAAAGTACAAAAATAAAATATATATGAAATACAAACAAAATGTGAAACGTGCGAAACGTCACTTGACATGCGGCCCAAAGCCAAAGCTGTAGATGCGTCACTGCGGAAAAGCAACAGCCAACGAAGACCGAAGACAAGACTCGAGAAAATGTCAAGCAAAACACACAAGCAAAAGTGTTTTTTCAGCTTTTTTGTCTTTTTTTGAAATAAAACAAAAATCAGGAAATGTGCAGCGCGAAATGAGACACGCACGAGAGACAACAAGCGACGACATATGGGTGACTGTGTGGAGACAACAAACAAACTGATAGGGGCCAAAAATAAAGGGTGAAAGCAAGACATATAGATACCCTGTTACTAACTAACTAACTACTAATACTATATATACTAATATATGTACTAATATATTATATAAAAAGAATACATTTATTTTATAATGTTTATAAAGCTTTAAGAACAGAGAGCAGGCAGTTAAAAACAGACCAATAATAAATAGAGATATTCCCTTAGTTTAATAAAGTACGAGTTAACCAAAGATGAAACTATATATATAAAAAACAATATATTTATAATATATATATAATAAAACATAGCAAAATACTTTTCGATATTAGTCGATTTATAAAATATAAAAGTTATCGATGCAAAGATATATAGATATATCTGTATTTGTATTTGTAGATATATTAACAATAGAAGTCGTGAAAATGCAATATCTATATCTATATCTAAATATTAAAAATAAAATAAACATTTTAATTTTTTTTTAATTGTTAATTGAATTAATTCTAAATAAAAAAAATATAAATATATATGTATATATAATTATAAATCAAGTTAGAAATGCTTTCATAAACTGACAATAAAATCTATATTTATCAAATTTAGCATTCTATGAAAATAAATGAAAAATTTGTAAAATATGCATATCTTAAATCAAAATTGTTTATTTTTTAGTTTTATCAGCTTCTAAAAGGAAGGAAAGGAAAAGAAATTGCATTAAATAATTTATTAATAAAATGTTTTAATGTTCGTTATATTTTCAAAAATTGTTTATTTTATATTTATCAAGCTTATAATATGTAAATAATGTCCACTTTGATAATTAATTACACTTTGCTAAAACTAGAATTGATTAATTTTAGATTTGACAAAGTTCAATATACCCTCCATTAAACATTTAATGGGTACAAATGCAATTTAACGTCTGAAATATCGCGCCCCACCAATATCCACAGATTGCAACTGCAGAGGCCAACAAACAAAACAAACAACAACAGCAAACAACAACAGCAAATAACAACAACCAACAACAACGACTCAATAAAGCACAATTTGACGACACAAATGTGAATTGAATAATAATTTACAATTATTTATGTTTCAGTTGTGTCGCTTATGCAGCAAATGCAATTAACGGACAGACAATCGTATTGATCGCAACAATAGACGCCGCGAGAGGTCAGCGGTGTCAGATGCCAATGCAAATGCATTGTATCACTAGTCAAGTGCATGTCAAGCGGCGAGAGCATCGCGAAATTTAAGAAAATTCAGGAAAAATTTCAGCTTATGCTTAAATGTTGTTGGAATTGTGTTAAAAATATTATAAAACTTGTTTCTATTTATTTAAAATGCATTAAAAATTAATTTGAAATAGTTGAAATGCATGCCAAACTGTATAATAGACGCAACGCTAAAACAGAACAGTGTTTAGTACAATAAATATTGAATTTGTAATATTGTGTAATAAAACTAAACTAGTAAACTAAAGTGAATCTACGGTTATTAAGTTGATGACCATGCTTAATACTTCGATTAAGCAAATACTAGAGAACAACTAGTTCTTTAGCAGTATCGTAAAATGCTTAAATTAAAATCAATTAAAATCAAATTTTCAGACCCTGTATATAAACAATTATTATTAAAAAAATTAAGTATTTACATTCTTATGATCTCAAACAGTTTCGACTCAATTTGTTAAATGAAAAGAGGAAAAAAAATAAAATAAAAAATATATAGATAAAATAAATAGATTTATATGTAGAAAAATATTTAATTTAGATTTGTAATTACATTTATGGTTACATTTAATGAGTCTTCTGTGTTTGCGTACACAAAATTTCAAGTGCAACAACACCAATTACTTAAGATGGAATCATTGTTGCAGTATACTAAACGACATTAGATCTACATGAAAAACATATATTGAATTTGTTGTTAAAAGAATTGAATGTTTCAAAGAAATTACAGAAACCTATAATTCTTTATTTATAATTAATATACCAAAGATAGAAAAACTATAAATTGTATACTATGAAAAAGTAAATAATATGAGGACTACTTAATTAATTTTTAAAAAATAAAAATAAAATAAAATAAAACAAAATATATATATGTTATTTTTAAATTTACAATTTTGTAATTCCTTTATTATTATTATTATTTAAATAATTATATATATATATATTTTTTAAATTTATTATTAAATAATTTTTTTTATTATTTATTTTAAAATTTATTTTTTGCCATAATTAAATATAAATGATATATTATTCTAAATTTGGGCCCAACTTCTGACTAATCATTCCGCTCCTGTGCAAAAAACATAGTCAAGTATGATGCGACAGACATTTCACATTTCTTCCTGGTTACACTTACACACACACATACACTCACACACACATTATACACTCAGGCATACAACGTTTATTGTTCAACTAATTTCTACTCGACTTTCTTTTGTATTCTAGACATAGCTCTTGCAGCTTCGCTATTTGTGTAAATGCCCACGCAAAAACTAAAAGACGCGCCTCGACTGCAACAATTTACTCGCATGCTCAATGCATTGCGTCAATTGTTATTAATTTGTGAGAGTGTCAACTGCACTACTAAAGATAAAGACAACAACATAGACAAATACTTACATACATATCATGTAGACTTCTATATGTATGTAATCGCACGCGTCTCATGTCAAATTCTTGACATATACCCAGCCGAGGAGCGTCGGGTCAGTTGCCTCTGATATAATATTGTGAATACTGAATTATGCATTCGATATCAATTACCATAGTCAAAGGGCACTTGAACTTCTGCAGCTTTTACTATTTCAATCCTATTTAGTTGCCCATTTCAATATGCCACGTTAGCATATCATTATTTGTGACTTGAGTTCGTTTATATTACTTTGGCATTATTATGGACTCTGTCTGTATTTTTTATATTTCTTTTTCAGGCAGACAAAGTTTTGGCCAAACAAAACTTTTGCCACGTGTCACATATGTATTTATGCAGTGAAGTGGTGCGAGTATCTACCCGGAACGTGTCTATATTATCTAGCTAACATATGAGCATGACGAAAGCAGCGACCTAGAATATAGAAATATTACGGAAGGAGCGCATAATACCAGTAAATCCTTACACTATGCAGCAGAGCTTATAAACGGAAATATAAAACAATATTAGATAGTTTCTGGTGCCTTATGAAGTATAAAATCTATATATAAAAAATTATTTATACATTAAAATTTGTTAATGCAAATTATTAATTAAATAAATATAAAAGTTTACTTTTTTGGTTAAAGCATAAATGTTATTTTTTAAATTAAAAAAGCTTTGCTATGTTTATTAGTATTTTTTATAATAATAATAATAAATACAAAAAATGAAATTAAATTTTTTTTTTAAATTTTAATCATTTTAAAATTATAGAATTTTATAAACATTTTAACTAAATACATATTTTTATATTATAAGATATAATATTTATGATTTTTATATTATAAAATATACTATTTATGATTTTAAAAAATATATATATTTAATTTCTTAATTTCTTTCTATAACATTTCTTATATGTATTTAAAATGTTTACATATAATTTGTTTTGCATTCTAATCATAGATATATTTTTATACCAACGAGCTTACTTATCTCGAGACCAATTTATTGTAGCACAGTGTTGCCTCCACCCCCACTATATGCTTCACCTGCGTGCTGCATACTTTTAGGTCGCGTTCCAAAACGAGCAACGAAAATTTGCTTATGAGTGCGTTACGAAATTTAATCTGATTTGTTTTGCGAGAAACAACGTTTTGCTGACAACAAACGTGGCAAAAACTTTTTTATTATTAATTTGTTGAGGCATCAAACCATGCAAAACATATGAAATTCAAATATTTTATAAACTGAGTCTTGACGTCAATTGGCAGTGAGCACTTTGGGTGGAATATTGAAAATCAATTGAAATATATTTTAAAAATGCATGTAGGATTATTGTTATAAGAATTTTCGGTAACGCAATTTTTATTTTGCAGTACAATCATATATTTCCATTCCAGAATTATTTTCTCTCCATGCATGCAGTAAGTAAATATTCATTATATATTGAATATTATATAAAATGTTTGCATACTTTTTGGCTGAGCTGATTAAAGTGTTCAACAGTGGCTGCTAAACTGTATAGAATATTTTGTTGGCTTTGAATATTTAAGTTTATTTAACGTTTATTTTTTTGTCAATGAATTTGAAATGGAAATTGAAACGTATATGATATATTTTTAATGAATTTCAACACACAAATCTGGTACGCTAAACTAATTCTTCTTAAACCAAAATAATATAATATCTATATATTTTTTATATTTTGATATATATTTTAATTTTAATCTTTGTATTGGAAAAACGTTTTTGTTAAATTTCAGCTTCATATTAATATTTTAAAATTTACTATTATATTGAGTACAAGTTATAACTAGTAGTATTCAAGTATGCTCATATAAATAAATCTTGTTAAGTTTCTTCAACAGATTTTTTTTTCGTTTTCATCGATTCTTATGTTACATTTGCTTCTCACTAGCACACCAAGTTCATCTAATTTGCATGTAATTTGTTGTGTCGGCACCACAAGGACCAAAAAATAACAAAAAACACTCAGCTCCATATACAAACGAGCCAAAAGAGGAGCACACTCAATATTTTTGTATTTGTGAGCTGCACAGATGCTTATCGAGGTGACAACGACAACAACAGTAACAACCTCGGCAATAAGCAGTAAAAACGTTGCACTCGGGTGTAACTTAGTGCATAATACTCGCTCAGCTTAATTTGCAATAAATAACAAATAAATTCGGAGCAAAAGAGTTTAGCAGTAAGTCACCTACAGATTTTGGAGACTTTTAAACTGAACAAGATACAGTATTTCTCGATTTGTTACTCCCTCAAGAGGCGTAATAGTACAGCAGTATATAATTTATGGGAAATATATTGAAAAAGGTAACTGTAAAAGATAAAGTTATCTCCATTTGGCATGCTTTCAGTAGGTACAGCTAAACGATCAAGTCAGTCAAGCATTCACTTCATGCAAAAAAAAAACCAACAAACTGATAGCATAACAAACATTTCACAAAACCAATATACTCCTTTCACAACCTGAACGAGTATGCACCAAGTGCACCAAATTGGCTCGAACTGAGAGTCAACAACAAACAGATCGAAAGGCAACTCGTCTGTTGCCACTTTGCATATTGGGCTGCCTTTTTAGCATAATATCAAGTTCACGCTGCGAGATCATTGTTGTCGGTGTTGTTGTTGCTTGATCATGTCTTCTTTTGGGCAACAGCACAAACAAACAAACAACAACAACAACTATGCAATCTGCAAGCCCATTGGCCCAGTTGGCAACTGTTTGACATGTTTAACACGCTTCTGGGCAAACAGCCAGCCAAAGGATGAGCCCAAATTTAAGATTGCGCCTGATGCGAGGGTTTGTCGATCTGGTTTCTCAGTTATGCGGAAGCTGCACTCTTAACTGAACTTGTTATTGTTGTTATTGTTTTGCTTGCTCAGGCAAAGGTGTCAGGCTTTTTGGGCATGATCGATTGCTTGGTGGAGAATGCAAAATGTGTGAGTTAAGAGTGGGTGGCAGAAAGAAAATAAATCAGGTTGAGGTTTGGTAAGTCGGTTTATTATACGAGTATACACATTTCGATTATTAAAAAACATTAAAACATATTATATTAAAAAATATATTTATGTCTAAATTTGTGAAAATGAGAAGAAAAAAATTTGAATATTTGGAAAATATATATATATATAATTTAAAAAGTGTATTCTCATAAATATAAATTATTAAATAAATTTTAAATTAAATTAAAAATTAAATAAATATTGTTAAACGAATTATTATACATATGTACATATTCACATTTATAAATATTAAACAAAATATATTATATATGAAAACATATTTATATACTATATTTAGCAATTGAAATGAGAAAAAAATTATTGATGGTAAAATAATATTTATTTAATATAAAGATAATCTACAAAATATATTTCCATAATAAAAAATGTTAACTAAAATATATTTAGATACTATATTTGGAGAATTATACTTTAACCTATTATTTACTATTCAAACTTTTCACTACCTAACAAATCACAGCTCATATAAGAAACTTTTCTTAGCTGCCCCACAGCACTTACAAAGCTCCAATTTCTCCAGCTTCTAAATGGCTTTGCATGCACGTTCACACCATTCACACGCCGCCCATCTGGTATATATATAAATATATGTATATATCTATATATTTTCACCTGGCTCAAGCTCTCCTTTTGCCACACTTAATACCTTTAATTACGCCCCGAATATTGCCAAGATACCAGATACAATCAGCCGTTTAATCAGCCAAAGCAAAGAGAAATAAAGTGCCGGGTAGCCAGCTGACTGGAATTTTATCGTTGGCCAACAATCGGCGCATGCGCCACACAGGCAAACGCTGCACCACTGCACCACTGCAAAAGCAATTACACGCCACATGAGCTGCCAGGCTAGCCAGTTGCCACGTCTCATATGGAGCTAGCAGATCCTGATCTGTCTCAGCTTACCTTGAACTTCTGTTCGTTCCATCTGCTAGCGCAGCTCTCTCTCTCCCTCTCTCTCTGTCTGTCTCTCTATCCTTTTCTCTTTATAAATATATGCAAATTGTGCAGCTAATAGGCGCTAATATGTTTCTGTGTAGTGTTTTTTTTTTGCCAGCTACCGTCTTGCGTTCATTTACAGTTTACTTTTCGCAGTTGCAGCTGCCCACGCGACTCGTAAATCTCATACATTGCTCACACACTCCGGCCTCAGCTCAGTCCTCTGTCGTTTGTATATATAATATATATGTATCTATTTTTTTTTACGATTTTGTAATTGCGCTTTTAGCGCGTAAATGGCGCCTCCGCTTGAGGTGTAATATTTTGTGGGCAAACGTGAGTTGTATGCAAAACTTGAAAATGCCAAAACTATGCGCCTGCAAACCTGACTGTGTGACTCAACCAAATTTTTAGTGCACTTGGCCAAGATAGTAAAATGTTTTAGTATGGGTGCTTAAGGTGAATTCTTTAATTTACTAAGGGACGGATTGAGTTTTTAGAGATATTTAGAGAGAGATAAATATGTATATATACAGTAGCGAGCAAAAATGTTAACAATATTGACTTTCATTACGCATAAAAAAACCAAAAATTTTATTTTTTTTTTTAAACTCAACAAGGAAAAATTATATAAATTGAAAAAATTAGAAATAGAGATATATAATACAGATCTTAAAGTTAAATAACAAATATATTGATAGTGTATATTTGTATAAAAATTTATGCAAAAGTAAACAATAAACCTAAACTATGCTGGGCCAAGACAAATTGGGCAATAATAATACTATTCAACGGTAATATTTACAATTTTGCTAATTATAATTCAAAAATTACTTAGCTGAGTGTCTATCCAAGTCAAAATTTAAATTAAAAGTAAATTTGAATTATGTTCTTTGACTAAATGTTAAAAAAAAAAGACAGATTCGGCATCACAAAAAAAAAAAAAAAAAAAAAAAAAAATTATATATATATAAATGATATATAATTACTTCCTGACCAATCGGAAAAAATAATATCTACTACAAGTTTACAGCTATTAATTACACTACAATTGCATTATTTTAAATATTTTTCGTACACAATATAATAATATTCTATATTCAACATTCATTTACTTTCAGCATAGTTTGA
The DNA here is from genome assembly GCA_035045345.1 of Drosophila hamatofila. NCBI lineage: Eukaryota > Metazoa > Arthropoda > Insecta > Diptera > Drosophilidae > Drosophila > Drosophila hamatofila. The sequence goes on along the minus strand of JAWNPA010000019.1, from coordinate 12,847,191 downwards.
AATATCTCTTGTTTAAATTTCCAACACTTAACTTTAATCTTAAATACACTCTATACCCAATTTCCCTACAATCTGCCATCCGGAGATCTCATGTAACATGATGAAGTAAAAAATGTAACCCATTTATGACCTCGTTTCTGTTTATTGTTTGTGTCTAACAAAGCAATTAATGGACATGCAACATTTTTGCAGCACAGAGCGTTAACGTCCCCACGGACAATGCAAGAGAGACAACTTTATTAGCTTAATTAAAACTCTTCAAAAGGTTCATCAAAAGCTGCTGGCGGAGGCACTGGTGGAGGTGGGAGAGTAGTCGATTGGTTGCGCTTCTTTTTGCCTGCGGCGAATAGAGAAAAATGCGTTGAAATGTTGGCAATTTAGCAAGTTTACAGCACTGCGGCAGACCTTGTCGAGTCGCATAATGGAAATTTATAAGCCCCTTGGCCACTGCCCAGCCCACTGCCCCCTGCCCCTGTCCCTGCCACCCGCCGTCTGCCTCCTGCCCCCATTCAAATGCCATTTTGCAGTTCTGGTCCAGGTCTTTGTCCATGTCTCACTTTTGCATATCGTGCCGAAGTCCCCAGTTGAATGACGTTTTACTTGATTGCAGTTAATTTTCTTCAGCATTTTTTTTTTCACTCTTTCTCAACTCCCTCAGCTCGCACCAAATGCAAATTCTACGGACAACTCTATCTGCCTCTCTCTCTCTCTTTCAGTCTCTCTTCATTGTAGACAAAAAAAAAAACCAACTTTTGATTGTTTGTCCCTCGACCTGGTCTGGTGTGCTGGCTGGGGTTTTCCTCTATCGGGGCACATCATAAAAAATTAAGTTGTAAAATGTGAAAAACGTGTTGAAAGAGTTTGGGGCCTAAGCGAATCACTCGATTAACTACACTGCCCCAGCACAACATACTCGAGTGTGTGGCATTGAATTTTTATGACACATTAATGGGATCTATGTAGAGCTTACCCAAAAAAAAAAAAAAAAAAAAACTACAAAAAATAGAATAAATAGAAGCGCAGATTGTCTGACAGATAAACCTACTTTATGTGACTTATCATAAAAGAAAAACGATTCTAGCAACGTGTTGTGCTTACCAAATCCCTGAAATGCAAACCATAACAAAACGAAAGCTTTAAGTATTATAAATTAAAGATTTACATAATTAAACTGTAGAAAGAAATTGAGGCGTGTGCGTCGTAGATAAATTAGTTAATTATATTATAAAAATAAATTAAAGAAAAGGGCTGGAAAAAATAAGCAGTATTAGCTACAGATTAGATTGGATTGGATTGGATTATCTAAATCAATTTTCATATAATTCAATTTTATTTCTCACTATATTATAAGAAATGTATAAAAAGAAAATGACGAAAAGCTATAATTATAACTATATTATTGAAATTAATATTTCTGTATTTAATTTTTGAATTTTATTGAGTTATAAAGTTCAGCTAATATCACTAGATGGAAAAATTTTCAAGATCACTCAGAATGGCGTTAAAAATTATAGCAAGCGAACTGGGCATAGTTTTAATTAGTGTATTTCAATCAATTGTTCAATATTTCATTCTATTTATAATTATACTAGTTAAATTATAATTAGATAATCAAAAATAATTTTTCCATATTTAAATTTTTAAACTTCCTTGAAACCTTAACCAGCTAGATACAGTTTTTTAGTATATCAAAATCTATTTTATATATATTTTTTAATTATATTATATATTTGTTATTAATCATAATTCTTGAGCTTGACTTTAACTTCGTGAAAGTGTCGTAAAATAATATTAGAAATGATGGTTTTATTGCTCTTAAATTTAATTGGAATCCTAACCAACTAAATACAGTATTTTTGAGTATATAAAAGTTAATTGTATATATTATATTATATTATACATATGTATATATATTTTATATATTTTATCATTCAATACTCTTGTACAAGTTATAACAAAACTATAGCAGACTAAATTCCAAATAAAGTTTAATCTTAAAAAATTAAAATAGTTTTTTTTCTTATATTTTTTCTGTCTATAAAAATCTATATTAAATATGACCGTAGCTACGTGGAGAAGTCTAACAGAGTCAGCAGCTTTTATTTATGAAGATCAAATCAGAGAAGAAGTTAAAGACAAATTATCTAGTTTTAATTAGTTTATCAGAATCAATAAATTTATCAATTAATTTACATTTTTAATATCATGTGAATAGAATTAGAATATAGATAAAACTGTTACAACTGCTGCGAACTAAACTAAACCATCTCTTCTATCACATTTAATTACTATAAATTTCTTGCCAAAAAATATTCTAAACTTCAATGTATCCATAATACCCCACACACCCAGCCAAAGAAAACGTAGGGCAATGAGAAATTGTGGCTTCATGACTTTTACCCGAGTCCCAAGAGCGCTGAACTATTGACCCGAATAGTTATGCGGCTGCCTCCACGACGTAGTCATCAATGACGTTCGCTTGATGATGACTTGTGTTTGATTTGGCCAGATGCAGGCCCAAGACTTTTCCAACAACAACAATTGCAGCTCTCCACTTGGAATTGAAACATTTCGCCCCATTAGAAGATGCAAAGGTGAAGCGAAGTCAAAAACAATGAGAAACTCTTCGGATGCTGCAACGATGATCATTTCTGGCTATAAACATTTATGGAGTAGTAAATATAATATGCCAATTAGGCGATTGAGCCTACTGTTCATCGAAACTAGTTTAATGTGATAGTGGAACTAGTTCTTTTTGGCTGCTACAATTACCAAATGTGGGCTGGGGCATATTAACTGAATATTCAGTTGGTTGACATGCGCCGCGCTTTATCTAATAGAGTCATAAAATTGTAATTCAAAAGTGTCAAGCGAGTTTGCCTCGCAAGATTTGCCAATAAAAATCGTGAGATCTTTTATGGTCGTGGACATTTTTGTGGCAATTAACAGACAGCCAAAAACAATTAAACGAAACTGTCAGCAATTTATCTTGCAGCGGCGACGTGACTGCCCAGGAAGATATGCCAGCTTTTCATTTGCGCCTCCATAAATGTAGCTACTAGCTCCAAGCTAACTGGTAATGAGTCGATGGAGCAGTACAGAGAGAGAGATATGGAGAGAGAGAGAGAGAGAGAGAGAGAGAGAGGAATGGGAGGCGTAGTTTCAAGTAAAAGGGTCGCCTCTAATTGGCACCAAATATGGCAATTTTACTTGCACTATGGCCAAGGCTTTGGCATGCAGCAAAAATATGTCAAAATGTGACAAAATGCGTGTATATAGAAAGGTAGCACTGCTGCAACTGCTGGCAAGTCTCTACAAGTCTGCATGACTCTCGGTCTGGCTCTCTGGCTTTGGCACAAAAAACACCATTTAAGGTGTTCATTAGTTGAAGCTGAGGCGCGTTCTTCGCTTTGCTTCGCTAAAAGGGACATCCACAAAAGGCAACAAAATCTCATCAACTGTTGCACATTGCTGCCAGATTACGAGAGACAAGGATCAGCATGATGATCGGACAATGATGATGATCATTCAATGTAAAGATCAATCACACAGTGATCACATCACATCTCAGAGAGAGTAAGAGAGAGAGAGAGAGAGAGAGAGAGAGAGAGAGAGAGAGAGAGAGAGAGAGAGAGAGAGAGAGAGAGAGAGAGAGAGAGAGAGAGGGAAAGAGACTCTCCCACTTTCTTTTGCATAACTGTTCAGCTTGTTGCCCTTAAATGTCTCTTCTTTTTTTTTGCTGACCAGCCTCCACATTTTGTTGACCGAAATTAAGCGATTTTCGCTCAATTTACATTTTTTTAAATACATGATTTCGATTATTGTCTGTCAATCGAATTCGAATACGACTCGTAAATTGTCCTCAGGTGCAAAAACAGAGCAGAAACCAATGCCTAAACTTTCACTCGTTATGCGATTGCTCGAATTGTGCCACATGTTGCAAGTAGCCAGTGAAGGTGCAATATAATATGGTATTTATGGGTATCAGGATTTTGGGACGAAAATGTTTTCTGTGTGTAATTTCGCATGCAGTATTTTAGCTTGAGCTTTAAATTAAATTTGAATAAGGAAATTGTGATTTATAGATCATTTGATAACTGATAATTTTTGTTGCATAATATATTTGTATAACATATATAAAAAATTATAAATCAAAACACATTATCATAAGACATCATGGGCTATTAAATTTCAGGGATTGCCTTTCGAATCCTGTACTAATTACCATAAGTAAGACGAAGATATATATATATATATATATATATATATATATATATATATATATATATATTATATTACATAAAAGTATATTAGTTTTGTGAAAAAATTTTCTTGATGTATGTTTGTCCGTCTGCATATACAAACATATGTATTTATGTAGGCATTTCACTACTAGAATTTTGAAATATATGCTGTCTTGTCTTACACAGAGATTAAGACTTCTCTGATAAACTATGAGCATAGCATATTGGGCAATACTTTCACATTTAATATTATATAAAAAACGGTCAATGTTGATCGCTTATGAGGTTGGAGATTTTTTTCCAATATAATATTCTGGCATAGATCAGCCACAGATAGAAAAATATATTATTAATATATCAAATGTGCTATGAATTAAATTAATAATTTTGGCTATCAAGCGTGTGTTAAATCAGGCTCTACAGTTTGATGCTAAGCTAGTTTTGTAGCTGAGTCAAAATACCAAAAACATGAACAAATATTAAGTAAGTAATTATAATAATATAAAGTCTTTTTGATAGTAAAGGAAAGCATTTAATTGTTTGAGTACAACTTTAACATGATGAGTAGCTTTTGGTTTTCTATGTATCAATGTCTCAAGCCTCCTAGAATATACATATCTCTCCTGAACTTTATCCCTTCAGCTCTTAGGTCTCATCACTGCATACCCCGCTGACTCTCTATATCTCACATTACATGCATACATACAGAAGCAATGATTTGCCATTTACAACCTTTAGGTGCATGTTTTGGCTGCTGCTGCAGTTCCTGTTACAACTGCTGCTGCTTAGCATGCTGCGTCGTCTGGCTTAACTAATGCACAATATAGAATTTGAGCTTGTTAAGTGATTTGTCTAAAATTAATTAAATTGAACATTTTATGTGTGGAATGCGATAAAGACCAGACCACAAATGAAGCCCAACACGCAAGCAACAAATGAAGCTAAGGGCCAGTCAAAATACTAGCTCACTGAGAGAAAAAATGTTAAATGTTAAATTTTAAAAAATTTACTTGAATATATAAAAAATAATTGTTAGGCCAGTCAAAATAATGCGGCAACAAGCACTGAGAGAAAAATAGAAAAAATATCTAAACAAAATACTTGAAAAAATGTGTTTCAATCTAAAGGCGAGACAATACAAAATTAAATAAATTATAATATTTATTTTTGGGCATACAATTAATAATTATAATTATTAATTATGCCCTTGGCTCTCTTAAAAGTTTCGCTCAGTGCACTCACAATCAAAAGCCACAGGACCTAAATGGAGTATAAATTAATGGGCTTTCGGTAGCTGGCTAGCAGACAGCGCAGCAAATCGACAGCGAGCGAAGCCAATGCCAATTGGTGTAGGAGTCGAAGCCCAGAGAGAAAACGAGCAAACGAGCAAACGAACCCAACGGCAACTCGGAAGAGCCTTCAAGTGGCGTCTGGCATTGGCATCGCTCCGTACGTTGCGATGGCTAATCAAAATATTAAAAATAGTTCGCCGCAGGCTGGCTCAATATACATATATATATATGTATATATATGGGCTAAGGATGCTCCACCTACTGCACTCTTGCAACTCGAGACGCTGGCGTGCGCTGGCTACATAAATTATATAGCTCTCTCTCTCTCTCCCTTTCCCCCTCTCCCTCTCTCTGATTTCCCTAAAGCCCTTTTCATAATATTGCATTAAACAATCTGCTTAATCATTGCAATGGGGAGATTCGCTGTAATTGCGCATGCGCGACATGCTCCAGCGACGGCGGCCTCTTTATACTGTATGTAAACTATAAATAATGCCATTTACGCGCCCAGCATTGATTGGATACCATTTCCCCTACGCCGCTCACCGCCCATCGTCCAATACTCGTTGCTCAAGTCTGTCTTTATTCGTTCTCTGGGTGACCCAGTAAACGCATTTATTTGACGCTGACCCCTTTCAAATCCGCTCTACACTTCCACAGCAGCCTCGTCACGCAACGTTGCGCCGTTCTGGGCGTGCTTCAGCATTTCCCTTTCGTTGAGTCCAAAGTCTGAAAAAAATGTATGCTGCTCAAGGTGTGCCAAATCTCAGTGTTTAGACAATATTATGAGCTGGCCTAATAACGGCTGAAGTTTTGACCAAAACAAAAAGCGGCCACACATTAAGTCAATTGTTGCTGTGCGCTAATTGGACACGAAACTTCTTATATGGCGTCTTCATTCATATGGGCACGAAATGTGAAGGCATATAGAGGAAGAATACCGATTTTTAAAATAATTGTTCTCTTAATTGAGTGGGAAAATATTCTAAGATCTGTCTAAGCCTAAGCAGTGTGTAGCTTAAAAAAAAATTAAACCTCGCTGATAATAATAATAATCTAATAATAATAATTTAATAATAATAATTTGACCATGGAGAGTTTATTATAAGCAATAAGAATTTATTTAATAAAAAACTTTCACAATCTATTTTAATTGTATAGTTTGTAGTGCATAAGTCGCGTTTATTGAGAAGTTATTTAAGTTAATCCTTACAAATATATATTTTTATGTTCTTCATAAAATAAAACATTGTTTCAAATGCGCACACTTCCATTCCATCTTCCTTCAAGATCTTATCTCATTGCCTAATTAAATTACTCCAAGTAACACCTCTTAAGCTGTTTGATCTCCACAATCTTATATTAAACTCAAAAAAAAAAAACTACACAATCTATTCACGCCCTTTTCTATCTGGAGCTGAGCCTTCAGCCTCAATTATAACTTAATTTTTAGTGCATTTGAAACGCTTCGGGGCGTAATCATCATATTAATTTCCCATAAAAATCTCTAATTAGTAGCTTATTCAAAGCGCCGCCTCGTGCACAGCTGGTGGCTATAAAAACCAAGTCGACGAAAAAGAAGGGAGCTAGAGATTTGAACAGTTCTACTTGGAGGAGTGTCAATCTGTAAATGCAACGCATAACACTTAAAAGGTCATAAACATGTCTGAACCCCTTGGAACAGGGCTCTCCTCTTCAATTTGAGCCGAAATATTGTTAAACACATTTCATTCCCGTCGTGATTGTGGTTTCTGTATCTCTCTCTCTCTCTCTCTCTCACTCTCTCTCTATATTCACTCAAGCTGTTTTCCAACAGCACTTGATTATAAATTCTATATGCATAATTTTGTCATTTCAGGGAAATTTTTGGGGCAGGTTGCGTCTGCGCATAATATTTAAGGAGTCGATGATCTAACAGCAGTCCAGAGTCCGGACTGTATTCAGTATGCGCAGTCATGCAGTGCGCACACAAGTGTTTATAATTTGTCTATGAAGTCGATGTGCATATATTATGCTATATGTATATATATATATGGTATTTGTCTGGCATGGCATTTGTCTCTCTTGCCGAACAAAATAGAAAGAAAATGTGCTTCAATTGAAGTTCAAGGCTATTTGCAGAGATGTTGCCATGAATATTAAATAATATGTTGATGTGGAAGATAAGGAGAAATATTTGTGGTAATTTGTATACTTTAAACCTTTTAAAAATGGGAAGGTAGGGTATAAAGGTTTAGGGAAAATATATGTAATAGGGAGAAAGAGCTGTGGTAAACGCCATAAGGTATTATATTTTAGATCAGGACGAACTGAGATGATTCTGTCAACATTATACCTCAGTCGTGTAGACCCCATTGAGCCCATCTAGTTATGTCCGTTTGTCCACATAGCATCTCTGTTCTCTCGGTATTTCCTAATTGTTCACTCCCAACCCAGACTTTTCTATTTGTTTTATTTAGGTATCAAATTCACTCTAAGCTAAACATACAAAATTATAAATTGCCAAAGCTTATCAAATTTCTATATAGAAACTTTGACCTCACCAACTTAATCTGTAATCAAAATTTCTATTGAATATTTATAGTTAGAGCTCAAATGCTTCGCATCAATCTTAGTTTGATAAACAACCTAACTATTTATTCTCTAGATGACTCAATGTCAGCAACTACAACATTTGCTAATGAAGCGATCAAGTGTAAAACCTCCTCAAAGAATCGTTTTTACCGCTAACCAGGCGACCAAATCCATTTTCATCATTAATCTTTCAAACTCCTTGAGCAAAGCCACAAAAATGTGTTTCCTGGAAAGCCAAAAAAAAAAAAAAAAAAAGAAAAGAAAAGTAAAGAACAGAAAAGCAAGGAAAACATACATACCAGCAGACAAGTCAGAGTGCTGTGGGCGTGACGGGTGAACTGGCAAATACCCTGTAAATAATAGATAAATAAATATTAATTAATAGATAATAAAACATAATTTTAGTTTTTTTTTTTTTTTTTTTTTTTAGAAACATAACAAAAGGTTTTCTTAATTTTAAATATTTAGTTAGTCTTTTGATTGTCATTAACATTTCAGGACTTTGAGAAAAGACTCTACTTTAATTATTTACAAAATAGTAGAGAGAACTTTATACAAGCTTAAAGTTAAAATGCTGATTCAATCACAAAAAATAAAAATAAAATTAGTAATAACGAATTTAAAGAAATTAAAAAAATATATAAAAATAAAATAAATATAGAACAAATATATATTTAATTTATTATATAACATAATCCACCCCTTGTGCCCATTTTGACTATTCCAGGGCATTCAAGGAAAACTCACTGAAAAAGGCAACGTTGTTAGCACTTGAATCTAGTTGTATTTCATTTTTTTTCTTCTTTTTTTGCTTTTTGTGGACTAGCTGTGTGTGCACCCACAAGAAACTGTCGGCAATTTACATAACAAGACCAGTTCCCAAGGCGAGAGGCGCACACAATCAGTGGCGCTACAATCGAAGCCAAAAACCCGAAGCCTGTCAACGCGTAATCCATCAAACGACGGTGTCCAGCATAACATAAGAGAATCATGTGAGGCAACAACTGCAGCAGCTACAACAACAACAACAACTGGCAGCAACTTGCAACGAATCCCCGGACATATGTTCGTTCGTTGGAGTACTAGAAACAAACACTGAGAACTTGCCAAGTTGGCAACTGGTTGGCAGACCCCCTTGGGCGATCGGAATCAATTTGGCGCTTTAGCACACGAACGTGCTTCAAACATGCCACGCCCACCGCCGCCCAGACAGCCCACAGGAATTGGTAGCAGTTGCAGTTACCTCGGCAGCCGATTGCGGCTCAGCTAGCACCTAACTCTAATTGGGCATAATTTAAATTCCGCTCGTGAGCGCCATGAATTGTATTTAACGTTTTTGGCGCTTCCAAAGTTGGATTCGACTAGAGTATCGATACCAAATACAAAACTGAGGTCTCGGCGGTACATTTCATTTGATTTTATTTGAGTTTTCAGTTAGTTTTTTTTTTGTTTTTTTTTTTTTGGTTTTGTTTTTGTTTTAGCCACAGATTGCATTCAACCACAAACACAAACATACAGAGACTTAGAAATGTTTCCTTATTTGTATGAGCTCGAATCGGAGTCGAAGGCGGTTTCGGCCGGCGACCCCTCACACAGTTCCTTGGCTTAATTGGTTTTGCGCCTAGAGAGAAGCGTACGATGCCTTAGTTTTGATTAGAAGGCGGCTATTAGAAAATTGAATACACGAGCAGCGCCTTTGCAGATGCTGTGTGAAAGTCACAGACGAAGCTTAGCCAACAGATTGTTATCTGGTCATGAAAAACGGCATCTAACTAAATGCCAGAGGAAGACCAAGAAGAAGAAGAAGGCCAAAAAACGTGCTGCTCTGCAGTGGGTCATAAAGTGGGCGGATATACTTGAGGGTCTTGAACTAACAAGTGCTTAAGATTCTTAGATGCAGCTCAGCTGCTATTTCAGAAATTCACTTGGTTCTATTAGCTCCTTTTTTATTTACTACTTACTTTCATCTTCAGGCTCTATGCTAGTTTACAATTGCCAGCAGGAAGTTGTCACACTTCATCATGTCCTAACATTGAACCGTACCGAACCGAACCATTCCCAGAAACCAAAACTTGTTGGCATTCCAAGGCCAAACGTGTCGCAGCGACCAAACAATTTGTAAGCCATCATTTCAATTAAGACGCATAAATCACAAGGAAATCAGCAGCAGCAGCAGCACTGCTGATGGTGATGATGATGATGATTGGGTTGATCACGATGATGATGATGATCATGCTGCTCGTACACATCGTTATCCTCAAGTACTTAAACAGAGCACTTAAACAGGCATTGAGCAGGCGCACAGCCTACGCAAGGCAAAGTTGAACCTTTCAATACCCTGTAGACATTGGCAAGCAGTTAAAAAGAGAGTATATTAGCTATGAGCATAAGTATGTAACAAGCACCAGATGAGTTTGTCGGCGAGGATTTAATAAAATGAGGTGAATTGACTTGGACATATACAGTTAATAACATTATTATTAGGTTTTTTTTATTTTTTAACTTCAAACGTAAATAAAATATGTAATATGTAAGCAGAGTTCAGTAAAATAGTAGTGCAACTGTAAATAATCTTTTGTCAATTTTTTCCCCTTTACGCCTTAGAATATTCTCTATATGGCAAGAATCAAAAGCATAGAGAAAATCAATAAGATTATATATTATATATATTTATTTTATTTGAATTAAAGTTTATTTATTTAACGCTTTGTGATATTACAATTTATTGTGAATAGTGTAGGTTAATTTTAACCTCTAACTACTTAAATATTATTTTGGGGTTTTTAATGTGTATATTAAATTCAAATCAATGGGTATTGGGGAAAAATAAAAAGGAGGAAAAAACACCATGAAAAAAAAATAAATAAACAACCTCATAAATAAGCGTTTAGGCGAGATTATTTATGTAGGGATAGTTTGATTCCTAGCATTTAATGTTTAGTGGTACTACAGTTTTTATGATCACAGCTTTAAGTCTTTCTATTTTCATGACAACAGCTGTAAGTCTTTCTAGCGGACTGCTTTTATCGATAAGAATAGATTTTTAGATTTTAAAGCATTATTCTTTAATGCATTATTCGATAACTCTAAGAGCAAAATTATGAAATGATATAGAATATATTCCAAAGTTACATATTCAGCAAATATATATCAGATTACATCAACTTTTCACACTATTTAGGGTATCTTATAGTCGAGCACTTCTACCTCCCGCACTCGTACTTGTTGCCTTAACTCGTTGCCGCACTTCGCTTCATTTGGTAAACGAACCAATTTAAACGGCGCAGACAAAGGGCGGCCGATTTAATCCTTGTCGGCAGAATTCGAAACCGTCCAATACCTGTCAAGGGCATGAAGGGGGTGCTGCAATTGCAGCAGCAGCAGCAGCAGCAGCATCAACAACAGCATTGGCGGCAGCAGCAGCAGCAGCTCGTGAAACTGCTGTTTCACGCTTCGACAAATGCCCTTTGTGCTCAGCTGCAACAAATTGCATCAGATACAAGAAAACGTACGCGCTGATACTTTTTGGCGTGGTGAACTTATTAGGCGCTGCCTTTCGAACTGGAGAGATATTTATGCGAGTGCCACGAATTGAGTTGCAAATAGCCAGCGGGCAACATGAAACGTGCGCCACCGCCGCTAACCGAAGGATACCTGGCGAATACGTTTCAGATACTTTTCGCAACGTAAGATACATTTGGTACGCCTGCCATGGCGTTAAGTGCCGCCATTCGTTGTGGATGCATCATCACCTGCTGCGTCGAGGAACGAGGACAAAAAATAAACACACACAACAAACGCGCCGCAAGGATAATCAGGAATTCACGTTGCGACAGCGCTGCTGACGCCCCGTCCTTCCACTCCGTCCTTTTGTCTCTAACTGGCAACTGTCAAAACGAATTTAAGGCCAAACAATAAAGTGTAAAATGCAAGACAACAAAAAGGAGCTAAGGGCGCAAGCAAGCAAGGTGCCTGCAAGAGGGCGGGCTAAACAAATGTTTTTGTTTAGCGCACCGGAAAATCCCATTGAACCCAATACGCACAGCCATATATACTTGAAGTACCTGTAAAGTCACGGGCTAAAGAATAACACTGAAAAATTCAACAGGTAAACACTAGCGGACAGACTAAAGCCGGCATCGAGACAGAGAGAGAGAGAGAGAGAGAAAGAGAGAGAGAGAAAGAGTAAGCGATTCATTAACAGGGAAGAAGTCAGATTCGTTAACAGACAGACAAAGAGCATTGAGCTTAGTTTTCGATTTGTGGAACCTAAGCCTTAAAGGCAGGAAATCAAATCTAAATTATTTCAATTGAAGGTACTTAAAATTATTATTTGTGCATATCGTATATATAAAAATATGTAATATTATATAAGTATTTAAAATATTAGAGAATATTAAAATTGAGTTGTCAGCTATATAAATACATTTCTTTTTATAATATAATATAAATATAAACAATATTCTTTTTATATATATAAAAAAATAAATAAATATTGAAAATATATTTTGCAAGATTTTTTGTAGTTTAAGATTTATTATAATATTTTGTTATAATTTGTTACATTTTTATATATTTATTATATTTTTTTTATTAAATAAATATAGAATTTTTGGATTATTTCCTTTTATTTATCCAGAATATCAAGAATGAATAGACGCTATTTATTTAAAAACAAAAATAAATACGGAATAAAAAAACAAATATATAAGTTTTATTAACAAATCTAAACATCTTCTAATCATATTTATTTATTACAAAATTTAAAACAAATTTTGTTTTTAATAAGATAATGAATATCGCTAATGACGCATAATATATTTGTCTCAGTAGACAAATAGTTTAAATTTAAATGAATATATATATGTTTATTAATCCTATTATTTTTAATAATTCAAATTATTATTTAAATTTCTAATAAAACTTTAAATACATTTGCAATCTAAATCTTTGAAGTTTAAATACTGATACAGACTTGACTTTTTATTATGAAAATCTAATAAAATGTTAAATTTAATTGTTAATATATGCTAGTCCTTTACAGCACTTCAACTATTTAGTTTTTCTAGAATGTTTGCTATTGCATCAATGCTGTGCTATAGCCCAAGGCATGTCTAATACGTTCCACAAACACAATGAATACAATCCCAGTGCCACTTGCAATGAGTGCATACTAAATAGCCTTTTCTAGCTAGTTTTATGTAATGAGATATGTATAAAAATAAAAATTATATGTATTATATTAAATATTAATTTATATGTTATCAGTTGGCTATTTGTATAAGTAGCTTTAGCAGAACTTCAATTAAATAATCTAAGAAATATAATTATATTATTATAATATATTAAAAACATTCAAGCTCAAGTAAAAGAGAAAATTATATAAACAAATGTATATAATAAATATGGCATAAATATATATTTAATGAGACCATTGTGATAACTGCAAAAAAATTAAAATTAAAATTTTCAATGCTACATAATTTAATGCATCATAATGTTCTTTTTATTAGTACTGAAGAATATTTAGAAATAATTGCAATAAAACTAAAAATTCTTTTAAAAAATCGTGAATCCTTGCAATATTGTTTACATCCTGCACTCTACTCTAAATACTTGTCATATTATCATAACATCATTTCGCTTATTTGGCTTATTTTCTTGTCAAGCCAACTGAGCATCACTGAGTGCAACGAACAGGCAGCACGATCGTCAAGCCGGCACGAGTGTTCGCTTCAGTTTGGTTTTGACGGTCGTTTGTGTAGGACGCGGCAATCGCTTAACGCAGGCAAAGAATTCAGTTTTTCTTTAAAGATCGTAATTTGTCGGCGCGTCTCGATCGCAGTCGGAGTTCTCTCTCATCTGCTTCGAGTGGCTCCAACTACTACTAGTTAGTATTTTACGCTGATAATCGTCGTGTCATGCGAAAATAATGCCAATGATAATGCAGTGCAATAATAAATAAAAGCGAAAGTGCTTTATGCAACTGCAATCACAAATCGTGCCTACATATATATATATATATATATATGTATATGTATTGATATAAATTGTATGTTTTATTTGTTTTGTTGCACTTGCGCTGAGGATATACGAAAATAGCCAAAGAAAAATTTGTCGCTGTCGCCTGGTTGCAACAGAAATAAAATTAAATAGCGCAAAAATGTGCGTCAAATAAATGAGAAATGAAGAGAAATAGAGAAGTCCAAGTCTTATAGAGTGTGTGCAAAAGGAAATGTGTACAAAAAATAATACAAATAAAAGTCAGCCAGAAAAAAGAAAAGCAAAACGTCGCGACGACAACTGACAAGCGGAAATTCTAAAAAAAAAGAGAATAAATACAACAAAATTTGTAAAAAAGCCACATAAAAGAATACAAATAAAAATCAAATAAAATTATGAATGAAAATTCGAGGAAATGTGCTTGAGTGTGCAACTTGGTGTTAAGCTAAATTAATAAAATATAATAAAAAAAAGTCTTGGGAAAGCAATAAAATATTTTTAATTAGGTTCAAAGTCAAGTGAAGTGTAAAATGTGCCTAAAATCAAATTAAAATTTCTGCTTAGCGTAATTCTTTGTGGAAAAATGAAAGTGAAAATAAAAGAACGCAAGCTAAGCAATTTGGCAAAATGCTGCCCTATCCTGCCAACGGTTTTCTTATTGCTGCTCACCTGCCTGCTAACTGTTCAGGTGCTGGGTCGGCGGGCCACACAATTGAAGCAACGCCTTGTTGTACTCTCACCAGCCCAAATGCTAAAGGAATACAGCACAGAGACACTCAATGTCAGCTCGGTGGAGCAGTTGGAGGCGAGCATTGTGTCCTGGACGGGTGAGAGGATAACGCAACGGAAATCCAGCTCCACGGGTCGTGGTCAAAACACGCGTCGACGTAAAACCAAAAGTGGCCTCCTAATTGAAAGTAACATTGGCAGCGGCGAGTCAGACATGGCAGCTGCTTCCTCAGAGATCAGAAATGGCAAGAAGTCCAAGCAGCGCGGACGGAACGGACGGCTCCAGAGAACGGACAGCAAATCGAATGCCAATGGTAAGTTGTTGCAGCCATAAGCGAGTGCCTAATGCTTAAGACCTGGACCACAAACCATTCTAAATATGGCTTTGATCGATTGGTTAGAAGCTGGTAAAGTCGCCTCGTTATTGCGGCTTCCTTGTTCTGGCTCTGACTCTTCGACTCTGTTGACCATGTCGTGTCCGACGTGTCCAACGCGCATCCATATTTGGGCGCTCAAGTTGAAAGAACTTTCATGTGAAAGTTGTGACAGGAGGAAGAGATTTCTTCTTTTTTTTTCTTCTACTTATTTTCTTATACTTTAGATATATATATATATATATATATTTACAAGTAATTCTATACGTTATTACGTGAGAGGTCCAGTTATGGGCGAGCAATGTTGTCGTTGCCTTTGCCGTTGTCTTGACTCTTGCTGTTTTCTTGTTGCCCCATGCTGCATGCCCCATGCACAGCATTTGTTCTTCTTGTGCTGCTTCTTTGTCATGTGAACTTTGCCTATTAGGCGTACGATCTGCATAGCTTCACAGCTGCCACACAAACTATAAAGCTATTCAACTAAAGGCACGCTCCTCGATAAAATTTTATTTTATATTCATTTTATATGCGGAAAATAGATTATAATAAAAATCTTTCGATTTTGGTTTTGTTTGTAGCTAAAAATATATTTAATTTCATTTTAACTATTAATAATAATCTAGTTTATAAGTGTCTATATATATATTATTTAGAGCGCATTTCTTTATCAAAATTCAAAATTTTCTTGTAAAAATTTAATGAGGTATTAAAACTATTTTAACTATATATTCTTTATAAATTGCTAAAAATCTGTAGAATTCATAAAATTTAGAAAGCATTTTAAAGTTTTTAAATTTGATCAATTATTTATATTTGTAAAATTATATTACCAATTATTTTATTTTATTTTATTTTTCCTAAAGGACATTTTTCTCATTAAATTAATTCCATATTTCATTTAAATATTATTTTTTATTATTTTATTTAAATGGAATATGGAGCTTAGGAAAATTAAAATAACCCATCTTACTTGTAATATGACTTATTTACTATTTAAATTTTTTAATCAAAATTTTAATCTAAGGAATCGAATGGAATATAGAATTGAGGAAAATTAGGTAAAATATGTATTCTGAAGAATAATTAAAAAATATGTTTATTAATTTCAAAATAATTATCTAATCTATTTAAGACAACAATAAACACATTATTTATATAATGTGATATATATTTATATTCCAACTCTATATTATCATTTGGAGAACACGCACAAAGAACCGTTAGGCAGAACAAAGGAAACAAAAATAATTGAATAGCAATTTAAAACATTTACACAGACACACAAAACAAACTTAAAATTCAAGAACAAAACCAATCAAAGTGGAAAATGGGAAAACCCAAAGAAAAAGGCATGTGTGCTATCGAATGTACAGCTCTCTCTATACTGAGTAATAGAACATAGAAGGGCTGTTTGTGTTTGTGCACTTCAGGTCATTTTGCCTGAGATCAACTGAAAGGCACACAGGCACACACATGTGACCCCTTAGTGAGGACAATAGCGCCAGGCTCTAGTATGATGCCGCCTACACTCTTCTGCACTCTGGTAATTGTGGTCGTGCCCAAAGAAGATGCCCTAACAACGGCAGCAACAACAATGCAGACAATGGCCAATTGTTAGAGGCACATAACCCACTGGAGTACACATATAATGGTTCAACTAGTTGCGTGCGTTGTCATATGGCATACATATATAAATAAATGTATATGTAGGTACGTATAGTATGTCAGGGACAGGAACCGCAACACGCGCTAATAGGAACACATGTTCCAGCTGGCTGTTCGCATAGGTGTTGACCAGAGAGCAGTCGACGTAGGTCCCAATACATTGTGGGTTCTGGCCGAACTGGTTATAAAAATTAAGTGGCTTATCGTGTCGAGTCGTTAAAATTTGTTATGGGCCCAAAACTGACGACGAAGCAGAAGAAGCCGAAGAAGATGCATTCCTGTGGTTCGCGCACTTTCATGGAGCCAGCTTACGACTTACTAATAGATTGTTACGAAGTTTTATGATAATCATTTGTTTATGCTGACGTCTGTTGACAGTATTCTAAGCGCTTCTAAAATACAGCTGACCCAGTCAGATAAAAGTTTGGGAAATATATATTAATGAATTTTATGATTTTTGATGAAAAATATTCTCAAAGTTTTTGGATGTTTTGTTTATTTATTCAAGCGCACACACTGAGCAAAACTTGGGCTGTTAAAATTTGAAGAGATTTCATGCTTTTCTTTTGGTATAAATAAAATTTGATTTGTTGTGAATTGGAATAGATATAGTTATGTGTATTAATTTTAAAAATAATTTAAATATTGTGAAAGGCATTTTAACTGTAGGTTAACAAATTTAACTTTCTTTGAAAGTTATTGCTAAAAAGCAACTTTTAGAAATATTTATGTACTGTTTTAGATTTTAGTATAGAGATTTTTTAGAGGCCCAAGAAAAACTTATGGAAATCACTGACTTTTTATAGAAAAAGATTATAATTACTTTAATATAACCTTAATATATTTTTTGTAAATATTTAGAGTTCATAAAATAACTTTATGTAGGTGCTCAGACGTAAATAATTTTAGGAAAAATGTTTAATTTACAAATAATATAAAGAAACTAGTTAAAATCCTCTTTTTTTAATGGTAGAGCTGCTAAAATTTTTAAAAACAAAATTGTTAAGCAAAACAACAAAATCCATCAAAGCAATCACAATCTCACCTTCCCCTACCTCAACCTTATGCACACAAGCTAGACTTGCAACACTTCCACAGAAAAGCCCTTAGCCCATGCACATTTTCACCAACAGCAAAAAAATTGATAACTCTGAAATAGATTGAAAAAAGCAAGTTCAAAAACTTTTGCTTTTCAACACGCTGCTTGGTCCACGGCGAAGTTGAAGCGTAAAAGGCAATAGAAAACCAACAGAAAAAGTTCACTAAACTTCTACAAAAAACTTCACATGTCAATAAAAAATTAAAAACAAATAAAAGTCAATGACAGCACGAGCAGAGGCAAAGGCCCTTTCAGAGGAGGAGGTGAAGGAGAGAGAGAGAGAAGTTATTTCCGAACTCTCTGTGGCATTTTCCCACAAATCTGAATTTCCAGCACTCGGCGCATTGTGTAATGCAGTTAACAAGAAGCAAACAAAAAACAGAAGAAGAAGAAAAAAAAAAATACAAAATCAATGAAGAATTGAAAAGTGGAAGCATTGAAGAATGCATTCTTCAAACAGTTGTCTTTTCTCTTCTTTTATATATTACTGAATGGGCAAACAGCAGCTTTCCCGGCTTGCCGTGTGTAAATATCATGACTTGGGGAATCGTATATATCTCTTTCTCTATATATATCTATATATCTATCCACATATACATACATGTATGGTATGTACATGCCCAGCTAATGAGCTGATAAAGTGTGAGTGCGTGCGCTGATTAGCCATGGCTCAAAGCACAGCAACAACAATGACAATAATAACAAGAACAACAACAACAACAACAACAACAAAGGAAATGCAGCTTGGCGTGGGCTCAATCCCATGCCCAAAATGTATCTGTATCTAGATTTGTAAATGTATCTGTAACTTGGCTACTATGTATTTATATGGCGGCCTCTTGTTTGACCCATTTCGTGGCGAACTTTCATTTTCAGTAATCTAAACAAGCCATCAATCAATTAATGCCAATAGCTGTTGCATTTATCTGACTCCTCTCTCGCTCGACGTTTCGCCTTTATAAATAGAGTCAACACGCCGTTTAATTGTCAATAATTTGCTCTATCAATTCGCTGTCTCCGACTGCTCAAGGCGCTGCCCACTTGACTACGCGCTGCACGACAACTGCTGCCAACTTGTTTTCCTATTTGCAATTTGCAATTGAATGATTCGGAAAACTAATCTAAACGCATTCGATTTGCATTCATTATCGGCAGCTGTTCAAAAAGTTCCGGGCTTTATTTTTGATGACTTGATCGAAAGTTGATTCAGATTTAATTGAGTGTTAACTATTTTTTAGCTCGACTCTCATGAAAGTCTTATATAGACATTTATTGAAAATATTTAATGGCAAAAATTAAGATTGCTTATTCATTATTATTGTCATTATAATTGTCTTTGATCGTTGTTAGTATTATTATTGGCATCATTATATCCTTATCCTTATTATTGTTGCTGTCATCTCAATTATCAATAGCATTATCGTACCTGTTGTTTGTATTATTATTATAATTGTCATCATCATTATCATTGTCCTTACTTGAATCATTCTGAATGTGAATATTATAATTATCATTATTATTGTATTAATCATAAATATCATTAACAATATCGTACTTGGGGTCATTATCATTATAATTATCATTGGCATTGTCACTATGATCTCAATATTCACATCATTATCTATAGCCAAATTATCACTAACATTCTCACATTTCCTTTATCATTGCCTTTCTTATTATAATTATTATAATTAACATTATTATGCTATTGTCAACATCATTTTCAATATGATTGTTATTATCAAATTTATATCTTTTTTTTTATATATTTAAATCAAAATTGTTATACTTTCGGATTCATTTAATTAATACTGAATGCAAAGCCTCATTCCCATCATCTTTTGTTAAAAAACTGATCAATCGAAGAGTATTAAAAAGCTCCCATTTATTTTTACAGTTTCCCATTCAAAAGTATTTCTTTCAACACATTCAAAGTGTTTCGCCATTTCCCTGCCACATGCTCGATCATTTTGAGTGCCCTTTACGAATCTCTCACAGCTCTCAACTGTTTCCACTTCTGTTGCATCTGGGCTGCAGCGCCCTTTGTTGTGATAATTTACTGCAAGGCAGTTTATAGATCATTAGGTTTAATGTGCCAAGGGAAACACCTGAACAACACCTGGCCAACTCACCTTTCGCGTTGTTGTTTACGCAACACATTTTGCACAGGGTTAACAGAGGGCCGTAGCTGAAAGTGGCAGCTGCTTACAAGGAAATTAAATATTTGTAAAAATTATATAGAGCAGGAAAGGATAAATAAGCAAAGACTACATTAACATCCTATCTGAATAAAAACAAAAAAAATTCCTGAAACAACCCAAGTTATATGATCTGCGAGGGCAGTCGAAATGTAGATACACATGTCAAAACTCCACAAAAACAATAAACATCCAGAAGATGATGCTCAGGCAATTGGGGTACTCATTAAAAAATAAACAAAAGCTGACTGAATACAATGGATTGGGATGGATTGGATGTTGGGTCTGGTAATATGATATGGAAACCTAATATATCCTATACAAATTGCGAGCGCGCTTTTGAACTGAAGTTCCAATAAATAAACCACTTAAGAACATAAAACTAAAGGGCAAAACATGCATTTAAAGTTTTTATAGAACAATCCAACAACAAACCGAAATACGATGTAAACATTTTGTTTGAGATTCATAAATACCACAAAAAAATTAAAAACACGACGCAATTTGTAGCGGTACATAACTTCTATAAATAAACAAAATTTGTAAAGAATTGAAAAGAAGTTGGAATGTTGAATTGAAACAAATTGATAGAGAGATACCCTGTATAAATATTGTTTCCAAAAGAAATTTCTTTTCACTTTCATGCTTTTTTCAATACGTTCTTATTATTGGTGTAAAGAAGAGAGATAGAGAGTGAGAGAAAGGGACAGAAATTGTAGAGAGAGAGAAATAGAGGAGTAAACAGAAAAAGGGAGAGAGATATGGGATTAGGCAAAAAAAAAAAAAAATAAAATAAAGAGAGAGACAGACAGACAGACAGAGAGAGAGAGAGAGAGAGAGAGAGAAGGACAATTATAAGTTTCCTCATTTTCCAAATACTGTCTATCTTCACTTTATCTCAACAAAATAAATTGAGAAAAATAACATTTTTGCATTATGTATTATCCATTTAAGCAAAAGCTGAAAATTAATTTAAATTAATTTTTTTTGAATTAAGTAATTTATTAATTTTCTATATATATAATCTTCTGACCATCATACCCTTTTCATAACGCTTACAGAGTATAGCGAACAAAGCTATAACTTTACGCCGGTAAACCGACGTCGAACTAAATGATCTATAGGAATTCCAAACTCAAACTCCCAAAGAGTATGTAGAATTATTCGTGGCGCTATTTACATAAGTTGGAGGAGCATCATTTCGGTTTGGCTGGCAATAAACTTATGCTTAATTGCTGGCAGATCTATCTGATGGTTGCTGGGCGATTCGACAAAAGCTTTGAAGTGCCCCACTGGCGTTTGGCCATAAATTAATGTAATAGGCCAAGTTTTGATAAGAGATTGACGCCGCCAACCAGACGGCAGACGGCAGACGGCAGACGCCGGGCGACAGAAACCAGACAACGTAGATTCTGTCTCGCTCTCTCACAATTGTTGTCTGTTTGGGGCCACCGGAACATTTAACGGGTCAGCGACTGTTGATGTGCAGCCCGTGGAAGAAACAAATACGTTGCTCGTTAGCCCAGACACTTCAGATAAGAGCGAGAAATGAAAATGCAATGGGCAGCAGTTCCAATAAATTCAGATCCTAGTCTCAATATAATTGGGTCAACGAAAGAGCGCAGCAATGTATTATTTTTTGTTTTGTTATTCTTCCTAATATGCTGATAATGATCACGAATGATGTCTGAGAATTGCGCGCCGATTGAGTAATCAATATGAAGGTTATGGAGAAAATTTTTAGATAGAGAGAGATATATATATATATTATGAGTAATGTTGGGCGTGGGTAACAAAACCTTCTGCAGCTCATTAAATGAGTTTCTTGGAAGTTCATTATAGATAATGGGGATTACTAAGGAAATAAATTAAACGGAAAATGTAAAATGGAATGCGATATGAATTTAGTGTGAGCATAAATTATTTGTTCCTATTATAAACAGTTAATAATTCATTATAGTTTAGGAAGAGCAAACATGGAATATCATTAGAAGTTAGCGAAGCATTGGAAAATATTGGAGCTGCAGATATTATGTTGAATGTGTTGAGGATGGAAAATATTTAAAAATTATAAAAAATTACCAATTTGAGGCTTTTCAAAAATATTAAGCTTATCAAATATAGTAGAAAAAGAATAAATTAAAATAGTAAGGAAAGACGACGAAGGAAATCACATCAGAACATATGACACATTTTCGATTTAATTTTATATATGCATGTTATAAAAGATATATGATTTACTTTAATCTCATATTGAAATGAGTATTTAAATTAATCACTATTTAAAACTATTATGGTCATTATCATAATAATAATTATTTTATATTGAATAATATATAATATTTATTTTTCTTATATAAATACAACAGATTTATTATTTGTTTCATTATCCTTTTGTTTTATTCTCATAATGAAATGACTCTTAAGTTATCATATGATCATCATTAGCATTATGATAATCATATCAATATGTTGTTAAACTAACGTCTAACTTTGTTTTCCTGTCATTCTCAATTGCTAGTCAAATAGAGGTTTTAAGGTTTCCCGTTGAAATGAAACCCAAATTTTAAAGTAAATGTCTTATAAAAACAAAAAAATTATTATTATTATTATTAACCTAATGCTGGTTAGCACAATAATCTTTAACATAGCAATTTTATTTTATCAATACAATTATTATAATAATTACTTTTAATACAATTGCTTACAATTCTAAATATCAAAAATTTACAATTCTGCTTAGTATAATTATTAATATTATTAACAATTTAAAATATTACATTCTGTTTAGTATAGTTATTATTATCACTAACTATTTTAAATATTTACACAAGTAGAAGAGGAGCTCTGCACATCACGACTGACCGCCAGTAAATTAAGGTACGCGACTGAAGAATCGCTGCAGCAGGCTTGCTTTTATATCAAACGACTCCCACTCACACTGAGAGAAATAGGCAAGCTCAGCTCTTGAGTTTTTCACTACGTTAGTTGTTACGCTCGATCATAAGTTTGCCTCTATAAAGGGCGACTCCAAGTCGAAATTAGAATTGAGCGCAAGCCTTGTTCCTTTCTCTGTATTAGTTATTATACTCAGCTAAATAAGAGTACCTACTTTGATTTTTTTATACCCTGAACCCATTGAAAATGGGAAATCAGGGTATAATGGTTTTGTTAAATGTATGTAACAGTCAGAAGGAGGCGTGGCCGACCCCATAAAGTATATATATTCTTGATCAGGGCAACGAGCTGAGTCGATTTAGCCATGTCCGTCTGTCCGTCCGTCCGTCCGTCCGTCTGTCCGTCCGTCCGTCTGTCCGTCCGTCCGTCCGTCCGTCTGTCCGTATGTTTGAACGCGTCGATCTTAGAAGATATAAGAGCTAGAGACTTGAAATTTTTTTTGTTAGGTCCGTGCATTGCACGCGCAGATCGAGTTTATCTCCAAAAAACGATAACTACTCCCGTTTTTTTTTTATCGATTAAAAACCCTATCGAAAATCCGTTTTAAAATTATATCTCCTACATCTTTAAAGCTAGAGTCTCCAAATTTTGCATATAGGTTTAGATGAATTTTACAGAATTTCAATTTTTGTTATATTTTGGATACCGGCTCCAAATGTGACCAAACTCCCCTTTGAAGGTCAGTTGCATGTATAGCTAATTGTAAATGAGTTGGCATTTTTATAAAATGTAAAATATTCAATAGAATATGTACATAATATGCTAAAAGTTTCATTAAATTCCGTTTAGTCAACACAAATTAATAAACAAAACGTTTGGCCAACTAACAAACGCACGTGGCAGCAGCAAAAAGAGTTTTCCTATACGTGTGCACACATACACTCAAACCTCTTCTAGCATATTCTAAGAATCAAATTGCGAT
The DNA here is from genome assembly GCA_035045345.1 of Drosophila hamatofila. Lineage (NCBI taxonomy): Eukaryota > Metazoa > Arthropoda > Insecta > Diptera > Drosophilidae > Drosophila > Drosophila hamatofila. Next base: position 12,823,133 of record JAWNPA010000019.1, on the reverse strand, counting down.
TTATTGTGTTAAAATTCTCAGCTGTTAGTTTAGTTTAGTTTTACTAGATGGCGCTCTAGCGGTCAACTTATTGCAGTTTTGTCGTTTCGATTTTAAGTGGCGAGGTGGCGTTGTTATTAAAGGCGAGGCGCGCCTTTCGACTTCGGAGGCAAAGTCGGTAGAATTTAATTTTTCAATCTTTTTAGCATGAGAGCATGAGGTGACTTTTTGAGGTGATCGAGGTGAACGTTCATCGAGAACTTCTCGGTTTGAGTCTTGGTGTCTTAATAAAATGGAAAGTCAACATTTTGGATAGCGACCATAAATTTGAACAAATTCTTTAAATTGCAGTGAAAATATGTGAATGATTTTTTATTTTTAATAAATTGAAAATAAATAAATTATTCAATTCTTTTACCCACGCAAATATTTACATTTTCTTTTCTATTTACATCTTAAGCAACTTTATAGCATATGCTAAGTTTAACAGAATCAAATGATAATGTTCATAATATAGAATGTTTCTAATTGCAAATAACTAAAGCGCGTTGCGCCATCTATTAATTTGTTTTGGCAATACATATGTATGCACACATGTATATGCTAACATAGTCCTACATTTCTACATATACATAAATGTTTGTATGTATAATTGCAAGTATTTTCGAGCGTTACACACATACACCCTTACATATACATGTTCCAATTTATCCATATGTATGTACATGCTGCAAAGTATCATCACTATTAAAACAAGTAAGAAAACTCTAGTCGAGAGTGCTCGACTAGATAATACCCTGAACCAAACAAACACAAAATACATTTAATATGGTTAAATACTTAGACTTCAATATATTTCAAATATATATATATTGAAGTCTAAGTATTTAACCATATTAAATGTATTTTGTGTTTGTTTGGTTCAGGGTATTATCTAGTCGAGCACTCTCGACTAGAGTTTTCTTACTTGTTTATAAATAACAAAGCGTTGTGCTGTACACAGCTATACACCTGATTTGTGCTCTTATTTTTACTTCTCTGAGAATGTATTAATGATTGAGTTAATTGATGCTAGATGTGCTATTAATGTTGTGCTGCCTGCAAATACAGACAATCAGGAGGGCATACGGATCAGCCCAGTCCTGATCAAGAATATATAATTTTTCTGGGTTTTGCCACGCCTTCTTCTGCCTGTTACAAACAAATTGATAAAAACCTCATACATTGCTTATTCAGGGGGAAAAGCAGCCAATACAAAAGTGTAATAAAAATAACATATTGTAGCACCACTAATTAGATGTCCTTGAGCAAAAAAAAAAAAAAAAAAAAAAAAAACAGATTGGCAAAAATACAATAAAAACTCTTATATATGTAGGTTATTTTCAAATATATTCAAGGAAGATTTTTTAAGATTAAGTTCTTCTTTATTTTAAATATATATAGGTTTTTTATACTTTAAAAAATTACATTTTGTGTTCACACAAATTTCTTGGCTATGAGCGTATTCTTAACAACATTGTCTTAATTATTGGAAATGCAATAATTATAAAGATTAACGAGTTCAAGAAACCTTCATCCATGATGCCAAAGTTTGTATTAGGGCAATCCTCTCGCTTGTCTTCTTCGACTTCAACACTTGTCATTTGATATGCGCCAAAATAAAATTGTTCTTCTAATATTCAGCTTTCATTACAGAAGTAAAATTGAACTTAATTTAACAATAGAATTTGGATACAACGTTGCCCATATTTAATGCCACATAGCAAAGCTATAAAAAATAAATTTAAACAAATATTGGAAATGTTTTGAGTTACAGTTGAAAATTCGACAGAAAATTCCATAGCAGATGTGTTTACGATGCCAACTTCATCAAAGGGCGAGCTAGAGAAAAATCACATCCTGGATGCATTTACGCCAAAATCGAAATCAAAACACTTTTCCAGAATCAACTTTTTCAAAGGGAAAACCCCGCAGGCAAATAAACAATTTGACTGAATGAATGAATTTCTTCATTAAGCATAATTTTGGAGCATTTCCAGCGATATCAAATATTTAGACAACACTTTCAAGTGCTGAAGACGTTTCCCTACCTAGAAATCACGAATCAGTTTATATATATATTTTGGGAATTCAATCTGAAGCAGCCTAAGTTGTCCATGTGTTGACATGATACCAAAATATTTGCTGCGTTAATAGAACTTTTTCGAACATTAGACAGGAAAGAAAGAGGAAAAGAAAGGCAACAGGTAGAAAGTGTTATCAGATATCAATTGAGTTATGGGGCTCGATATGAGTTTTGGACATTCTTCACGAAACGGATGATGTGTATTTAGCTTATCAAATGGATCGAGGAAAGTTGATATGCTTGGGGCAACTGAATGAAATGCATTTCGAGTATTTACTTTGAGCGCCAGTGCCGGGTAAACCTGTCGCCAGCGCAACATTTTATCAATGAAGTTCAATGACAGCTGTTGTTGGCGTGGCCGCTTTCGATCAACGATCGTTTATCAGCTTAAATATTGACAAATGGCTCGATAAAGATGCCGCTGGCAACAGTGCGACATAGACATTGAATGTATTCACTTCGGATTCAGATAGTGTTAAACACGTTGCGCTGACATTGATGTCTGTTTAAACCTGATAACTGATAGCTGTAAGATGGCCGAGAGTTGAGCAGTTTGTTATGTATGAAATGACAGCTTTAAAGATGAGACGCGACACAAGACACAAGTTAGGTGTGAACAGAATTCTTAAAAAGGTTTTGGGTGGTTAAATTGAGTAAATTTATGAGTTGCTAAAAGGTATTTTAGTTGTTTATATAGCTAAGAATATTTATTGAATTTATGAATAGGAAATAGCAATGTAAATTTAATTTTAATAAGTTTAAGAAGTTGATAAAACTGATTTTTGAGTTGTAAAACGTGTTTTAAAAGAAAAAATAAATATAAAATTTTATTTTTTATGAAATATTTAAAAAATCATTAGGGGTTTGATTATATTTAAAATTTAATTTAAATTAAATGTAAATTATTATGTAAAAATTTAGTAAATTTGATTTTTTTTATAGTTTAATTTTAATAAAGCTAAAAAAAAATTGTATTGTGTTTTATTTTGCACAAAATTATGTATAAATATATATATATTAAATATGTTTCGAAAAGTAGAAAACAAAATATGCTGAGTACTTATAAATTAAACAAGCTTTTTCTTGAATGAAATATGTAAAAGAATATATTATATAAAAATATAATATATATAAATTCTATGAATAAATACAATATATTTTATATAAATAGGTTCAGGTTTTGAATATTGTTATTACCAAATTGCTTGTATCAGGCAGAAAAAGGCGTGGCACAGCCCAGAAAATTGATCAGAACTGAGCTGATCCATATGTGTTCCTGATTGTATTTTCAGCCACCACCACCATTTAACATCGAATTGCTTAATCACTTATGCATTCTCAGAGAATAGATGTGTACAACACTACTCTTTGGTACTAAAAAAATTAAAATAGGTACTCTTATTTGGCTGAGTGTAAAAAACTAACTCAGAGAAAGGTACAAGGCTTGCGCTCAATTCTAATTGCGACTAAGAGTCGCCCTTTTGTAGAGGCAAATTTATGATCGAGCGTAACAACTAACGTAGTGAAAAACTCAAGAGCTGAGCTCGCCTATTTCTCTCAGTGTGAGTGGGAGTCGTTTGATATAAAAGCAAGCCTGCTGCAGCGATTCTTCAGTCGCGTACCTTCATTTACTGGCGGTCAGTCGTGCTGTGCAGAGCTCCTCTTCTACTTGTGTAAATATTTAAAATAGTTAGTAATATTAATAACTATACTCAATAGAATGTAATATTTTAAATTGTTAATATTAATAATTATACTAAACAGAATTGTAAAATTTATATATTTAGAATTGTAAACGATTGTATTAAAAGTAATTATTATAATAATTGTATTGATAAAATAAAATTGCTATGTTAAAGAGTATTGTGCTAACCAGATTAATAATAATAATAATTATTATTTTTTTTATTAAACATTTATTTTAAATAATATTAAATGGTAAATATTTAAAATAGTTAGTAATATTAATAATTATACTACACAGAATGTAATATTTTAAATTGCTAATAATATTAATAATAATTATACTAAACAGAATTGTAAAATTTATATATGTAGAATTGTAAATGATAGTATTCAAAATAATAATTGTATTAATTGAATTGATAATTAATTGATTGATAATTGAATTGATAAGGCATTGAGCTAATAATTATTGGGATAGCAATCATTAGGAAAATGGTAGTTAGCAACATATTTATATGATAATTTTAAGTTATCATTTCGTTATGAGAACAAAATAAATTATAATGGAATAAATAATATAAAATCGGTTGTATACAAGGATCAGTTGTATACATTAAAAAATTAATATTATATAATATTTATTTTAATTTAATTTAATTTATTTAGTATGATAATGATAATTATCATTAAATAATTTTTATAATAATTTAAATAGCCATTTTAATATGAAAATAAAATAAATGATAATGGAACAAATCATTTAACATTTATAACATGCTGCATCTTTCTATAAAAATAAATAAAAACGAACATGTGGCATATGTTCTCAAGGGATTCCCTTTGTCGCCTTTCCACATAAAATCAACTCCCGATACATGACTCATCGGAAGAAGATATACGAACTCTTTTTCGCCCTCTCCATCTCTGTCACTCTTTGTCTCTCCGTCTGCTTCCCTCTCTGAAAACATTTTGTAATTCTAGACTGCAGTTCCTCCACAGAGTTTATATCCGAATGTCTGACAATTTAACAAATGTGCCGACAATTGACGACAACTTTTCGCCCAGTCTATTTTGAATGCATGTTTGGGGGCATATCCATTAGCACGCAGACTATTTACACGCTGGAAGCAACAGCCGCAACAACAACAACAACAACAACAGCAATTGCAACAGACATCTAGATGGATGGAACTGATGGACAGCTGCCGAAACGTGCCTTAACGCATGACTCACGCATCGACAGGAGAAAATTTAGCGGGAAAAAATTTAGTTTTTAACGAAAACTTCTACTTATTTTTTTGGCACAAGTAGTTAAGCAGCCACGCCCATTGAGTGTGGGCGTCAGACGAAGACGAAGAGTGCAGCTATTTAAATGCCAGAGCTAGAATGAATTACCTGCTGTCAAAGCGCAGTGAAAATACCCGACTAAACAAATTGTGTGCAGACACGTTAAAAGCTCAGCAAGATCAGGTTCAGCCTTCAGGCTAGAGATACTTTTCAAGTTGCGAGATACAGATACAAGATGTCGACTGCCGTTGGCGGCTTTTCTTTACTCTTTACATGGGTTGGTTGTCGGGGTGGCATCTTTGACAGCTGCCCCCGAGATTCAACTTTAAAAGGATTGAAACATTTCGGGGGCATGCAGCCATGATTAGTGTTCCAAATAACGCAACTGTCGTGCGGACCAAACAAATACACACGACTCGATGAGCCACAGAGAAATTGACATGCGACATGCAAAGTGATACAACTGGGGATACCAACTCGACTCAGTTGGCATATCGGTGTTTTCAGCGTCTGGATCGACGCGTCGCTTGACAAATTGCTTAATTAATACGCCTCGAAGTCGATTTGTTATTGTTGTTGCTGTTGTTGGACAATCTGTGAAAACCAGTTGCCTGTTGCCTGTTGACTGTTGCCAGTTGTTGTTCGACTTCAAAAGCCGAATGTCCGCTCAGTTATTGGCATTTCTTTAATTAAAATAACTGAGCTGAATACTTAAGTACATTTTTCGCTTGAGTTTCAAATGCAAAAATTTGATTTGTTTTTGCAATTTTTTTTTTTTTAGTGCAAAAAATTACGTCAGCCTCATCATAATTATTTGCGGTTTTTACGTGCATCCTTGAGCAATGTTGGAGACTCGACCAACAAGTCAAATAGAGTCATAAGTTTACAAAAAAAATATTGTTAAGCTATATTAATGAAGGTGAGGTTAGCTACAAAAAAAAAAAAAATTATCAGTGTTTTCAACTGACAATTGTATGTGCTTTGTACTGAAGTAGTTATTACTTATTATTATGACCTTCATTTGGTTCTAAAAAATATATTCTATATTCATAAAATATTTAATGTCTTAAGTAATAAATACTAATATATTAAATATGGATTTTGCTTCAAACATTTTTTTTTTTTAATCTTGTTAAGCCTTATTAATGAAGGCGATGTCACAAGAACTAACAATTGGTTTCAGCTGACAGCAAAGTATAAGTAATAATATACCAAATGTGCTGGACTAACAAATTTATATAACATATTTTATACATTATTTGTTATATATTGTTATTACGATAAATAGTGGAGATAAGATGAAAAAGAGGATGTTGTGTATTTATATATTACATATTATATTATATATATTGTTATAATGATAAATAGTTGTGATAAGATGAAAAAGAAAACGTTGTGCATGTCTAAATATTATCTTGAGATTTCCTGAGTTATTTATTTATGTATGTCAAGCCTTTCATCTTTTGCATATTTAATTATAATCTTGATAAATATTTATAAATTTATGTCAAGCCTATAATCTAATCATATTTAAGTATAAGCTTGATATATTATATATAGTATATATATAATAACCCTTAATCTTTTTGATTTTGTATATGTATTAAGTGAAATGTGGTCTACTTTTTTAAAAATTTCATAATCAAGGCAATATCTTTTTTTTTTTTTTTTGCAAGATTTTAATTTGCCTAGAAATAGAACTGGTGTTTCAAAATGGGAACACGTTGCTAGAATAACAGAAATGTGTTGGTTGTCTAAAGATTAAAATAAATAAAATAAAATAAGAATTCTTGATATTTTAAATATGATTGCCTTAAAATATTATTTTGGATTACAATACAATTACAATACAGGATGAACAATATTGAAAATTAAAGTCAGATACAAAAAATATATGTTAAAATTAAAAAATAAATTAAAAATTTTTGTTTTTATTTTATTTTTTATTTTTAGAAATTAAAAATAAAATAAAAATTATTGTTTTTATTTTATTTTTTATTTTTAGCATAAAATAATTTACAATTTAATTAAAAAAATAAAATTATTTAATTTAACCGCAGACATACAAGAAAAAGCTTCCATAAATAAAAAATATATATATTTAACGATTTATGCAGATATTAAAAATGTTACATAAAATAAACAAACAAAAATTAAAAATCAGAAAAATTAAAATAATTATTATATAGCACGCCTGTTAAATACTGTTTTAAATAAGCATTAAAACTAATTGAAAACACAAATAGCTATTAGACAATAATCGTCTTGCCTTTTCACTAGTATTTACCATGTCAATTTCGCATTTGAATGCCATTCCAATGCACTTGTCGCATTTGCTGAATCAACTTTGGCGAGTCGTGACTAAACAAAACTAGAAAATTACCATCTTGGCTGCTGGCGGCAGCCACCCATAGCTACACCGTTACGCCACTCAAAGAAATAAGTAGGAAAACTTCAAGTTGAGCTCAGCTTGAAGTCAGCTTGTTCAATAAAAACGTTAATTGCTAATCAAAAGCAGCATTTTTGTGACGCGACGCAGGATAAGCGCTTATCAAATTGCAATATCCGATAACTGGTTAGTTTACTTAGTTCGTTCAGGCGATAAAGAAACTAAAAACAAAAAACTAAAAATGCTAGTCAAAACAAGCAAAGAGATATGCAACATCGACATCAACCACAGCATCAACAGTGCGGACAACAACGTAAACAAGCAAATTAACGCAATTTCTTCAATGTATCTTACAGATACAAATCGACTATTAGCCAGCCATATAGCTTGACAACCAGATATTACGGATTGCATATGCCATAAAAAACAATAGCCAATATGGCCAAAGCGTCGTAGCCAGAGTCAACCAAAGTCAACCATCTGTTAGCCACAATTGGCGGCGCCATCAAATGGCCAAGCGGCGCCTGAGGCATTCGTGCGCTGACACCAGGCTCGCAACTGGCGGCGCCTTTTTACAGCCAAAAAGAAAAAACGGCTAAAAGCTAACACGTCGCGACGCGTACGTACTAATTAAATAGTTTACAAGTCAACTCGATTGGCATTTTACTTTTATTTTGCTTTTATTTTTTTTTTGGCCAAAAAACTTTTGAATCTTAACGTTTTCTAATACCCTGAACTCATTTGAAATAAGGTAAGAGAAGGGGAGCTACATTTTGATATAAAGGAATGTTAGAGACAGACACAGGCTTGGCTAGATCAGTAACAGGCTGAATCAATATAGCTTTGGTCTGTTCGTTCAGCAAGCCTGTTTAAGTGCTTTGATCTTGAGATATCTGAAATTTGAAACTTTATTCCTGGAATGCCATTTGCAAGGCAATTTTATGATCTTATGTTCATTTCTCATGCCGTTTAATGATTTTTGTCTTTTTCTTCATATTGATAAGAATCATTTCTAAAACATGATTCTCAAGCATAGCTCGAAGAGTGTAAAAAAATAGGTAATTGATATCCTGAGCTGTATTCAAAACTTTTAAGCTTTTGCATAGCCTAGTTATTGAATAAAGCAAATTTTGTTGATATTCTGAAAAAATCTAAATTATTCTTGGCCGTCCTTTATATATATTATATATATATTATATGGTATAGTATATTTTATGGTGTGGTATTGTTAACTATTTCACATTTTATATTTCCTTCTCTAGATTAAATATAATCCCATATTAACTAGCACAATCATAAACCAATATCAAGATATCGGGTATCACCTAGTCACCTCCAATTATATCACTTTTTCTTGTATTTTATAAACTTGTTCCAGGTCGGAAACGCTGTTCGGTTTTAATGTGTCGAGCGAAATGAATTTGTTTATAGCGCCGATCGCCTGCAGCGTGTGCCATTAATGACTGTCACTTGGATTAGCAGCTGAGCTTTTGGTAGGCTGACCCACTTCAATTGGGGGCTGCCAACTGGCTGAGATGTATTCCAATGTTCATGGTCGTAAATGTAATGTTTTTATGGGCATTCGCAAGTGATTTGTCGCTGATGTTAAGTTGCAAGTACAACTGATTTAACTGTTACCTCTTTCGAATTCGATATGCAATCATAAAGTAAAGGATGGGACTGTTGAGAGGCAGGTGAAAAGAGCTGGGCGTAGCTGAAGATTGAAACCAGGATTGAAATGGTGGGAGTATTTTTAAAGAGGTTGCAATTATACTTATATAGGCTTTAGTTGGGAAACTAATTTGAATTTGAACGCTGCTGAACATTAAAGCAGCAATGTAATGATTATGGGTAAGAGAGAGAGAGAGAGAAACGAGAGAGAGAGAGAAATAGAGGGAGAAATAGTATAATACATATAAAGAAATGTGTATAAATAGAAAGACAGAGAGAAGGAGAGATAGAGCCAAATGGAAATAAAACCTGACAAGTCTTTCATTGTATTGTTGGAAAAGCTGGAAAATTTATAGCTCACTCGGCTTAATTTGACTATAGTTATATAGAGTCTATGTCTTGAACAGATGCATATATCCACTCTCTTTTTGCTTTCTTTTTCAATTCTCTCTTTTTTGAAAATGAGTAGAGAGTGGATATATGCATCTGCTAAAGACATATAGTTATCATAAATAAATCAAAATTAGCTATAAAATTCAAACTCCACGAACTACTTCAACATGCCATAAAAATTAATCTCTATGCACTTTATATATTTCACACATTCCATGCTTATTTTTGACTCATCAAGAACCAAGGCAATTCTGTAGTTGAAATTCCTTAAATCACATAAATTAATCTCAAAATATGTCTACATGAATTTCTAACCGTACTCTTGCAATTCCTTTAAGGCGTTAATCTCCGCCTGTCTAGACAATGTCGGCGACATGGCCTCTGTCAAGCCCCGTCCGCAAATGCTGCTCCTTTTAGTGATGCCTCTGAGTCACGAGTTTATAAATTTAATTATGACATTATGATGCGAGGCACCAACATCAACATCAACAGCAACATCAACATACAAGAGCCGACTGCATTCATTTATTAATAACAACTGACAGCTCATGACAAATTAACAGCTAAAACCCAGTGAGAACTGCAAGCCAATCGAGTGTGGGCGATTGCTTGCGACTTGCGACTCGTGTCTCGCCCCAAAAAAGTAATTGAAAATATATCGAATAACCGAAAGCGCAGCTAAAACCAAACCAGTCAGACGTAAGTAATGAGTGCACGACCGAGAGGCCCCAAAACTGTTGCGCTCAGTGTTGGTTAACGTTTTGTTGTTTCAATATTGATTCGGAACTCCTAAAAGCGAGTGGAGTCAACTCGACTCGACTCGACTCAGCTCGACTCGACTTGACTCGCAGCAAATGCATTTCAAGTGATTGGCAAACATGGAGACAGGGCAAAAATTGTGTTGTTGTAGAGTAAAAAACCCCCCTCATGGGATAATGGATATTTCGACGCCTTAATGAATGAACGCGATTGCAAGTGCTCGATAAGAGTACGTTTTTTTTTGGTATTTTTTTGGGCACCAAAATCGTGATAATTATGGATGCAAGTGCAGCTGCTTGTGCCCAAAAATATATATATATATATATATGTATATGAAATATCGATTGATCAGGCGCCAAAAATTATAAACGTTAAGTATTTCTCGTGATGCTGAGGCACTTATTAAATTATTAAATGAACCGCTATATGTTGAGATCTTTGCCAGATTTCTTGTTTCTCTCTCTTTTCCTTCTTTTTTTTTTTTTGTGGAAAGTAGCTTACACAATTCCGATCAAAGATTAGATAAGAGTCAAGTGCTTTTGGCGCTCAAGCGTAACAAGTCGCTTAATTAACACAGCTCTACACACGGGATGGCAGTTAACTGCTGCCGGTTCTGAAAGAGTTGAGTTAAGTCTAGTCAATGTGGGCATTTTGAACAAACTGACTTTATTTACAAGCGTTTAATGAGATAGAATTAAGTTGAGGTGATTGTGTGCATGAATACGCCTCGGGATAATTTTTGCTTTAGCCAAACAATATGTTGAGTGTGTGAGAATGATGGAAGGCATTAATTATAAATTAGTTAGCAGTTATAATATTATGAATATAGGCTTGTAAAAATCATAAAAATATATAGATTTAATATCTCTGCTTTAGTAGGGGTTCAGTCATTTGCATTAGTGCATTGTATTTAAGTGAATTAAAATAGAGCGGAGCAGTTGTAAGAGCAACCATATTAACGAACTCTCATCTCGCACTCTCCTTGTTTATTGATATATAATCACTTTGCATTTGAAACTCGAGGCGGTCGGTCGTTTTATTTTTTGCTGCCAGATCCCAAGGAAAAAGCCGCAAGCTGCAGCTTAATTAAGTAAAGTTGTTGAAACCATAAGATTTATTCCAATTTCATTTGCAAAAATTTCTCTAAGCATTTTTGATCTGTTTTAATTTTTAGATCAAAAAAATTATTTTAAGAAAAGCTTTTCTTATAATTTTCCCCAAGTTTTTTTTGTGTTTCATATAAATAACAAATTTGTGGAACAGCCGACGTTTTCCCAAACTGTTTTCAAGAAACTATTAGCTAGAAATCTCTTTTAATATCCCTAACTTAATTGTCTCAATTAAAAAAAATAAATAAATAAATAAATAATAATAATAATAATAATAATAATAATAATAATAATAATAATAATAATAATAATAATAATAATAATAATAATAATAATAATAATAATAATAATAATAATAATAATAATAATAATAATAATAATAATAATAATAATAATAATAATAATAATAATAATAATAATAATAATAATAATAATAATAATAATAATAATAATAATAATAATAATAATAATAATAATAATAATAATAATAATAATAATAATAATAATAACAATAATAATAATAATAATAATAGTAGTAGGAATAATAAATAAAATAAATATATATATAGCCTTTTATAATTTATTTTCTATTATTAAAATGTGTAAATAATCTAACTTATTTAGTCCGAATATAAACTTAAGCAAAGATTTCTTAACAAATGTAGGCTTTGGGCTTCAATATATATCGTAATGTTGTATGCATTTTATATATAAAAACCCAGTTCATTACGAGTAAAAATAATTTAAATTTCTTTCCCTTAATTACTTCACTCAACTCTCAAGCAAAGAACACACAATTTCGACTACTTCCTTTCGCCCTCTTTGATTTGCTTTCCATTTTGCTAATTTAACCATTTCTCACCTGGCCCCGCTCAAAGAAACCTCTGCCATATGTGTGTGTGTGTGTGTGTGTGTGTATGTATGTATATGTATGTATGCATGTTTACTGACACCTCTCTTCAACAGCCACCCAATGTGCGGCACTCGAATTAGTCTCGCTGCCAACTCCCGCAACAAGCAGCTTGATTGTGTGTGTGAGTCATCAAAACAGCGCCAAGTGGCAGCTACCAGTCTTCAATACCAAATCAAGCATTACTTGCATAACCCAAGCCCAAAGTCATCGACCAACGATCAACAGCATTATGAGCACGATCATGATGAGCATGAGGCATGCATGCATAAATATTTTTCTAAAGACACACACACATACACAGAGACATACATGGAGCTGTAGCTGTGCAGCACTTGAGCACGTCAGAACGCCGGTAGCTCAGTGTAAATCGGCTCTACCTCTCACAGCTGCTTCTCTCTCTCCATCTCTCTTTCTCTCTCTCGCTCTTTAACTGCTGCTGCTTCTCAGCTTCAGCCATCGGTCAGCAGCTTTTGAAGCACCCACCAAACCAAAGCAGCATCCAAGCACTCGATGCCCCGGTACGGCTTTTATGTTGTTCCAACTCCAACTCCAGCATCAGCATCAGGCCGGCCGGCGACTCCTCTTCGACTGTGGCTGCAGTCAGCGGTGCGCTGATGCATGTCCAAACATCCTCAGTTCTGGTCAGTTTGTTGCTGGTTGTTCTACGTTCTTTCCACATTTTTATATGTTTTCTTGGAATTGCGTTTGTCGCCGCGTCTGTCCGGCTTGTTTGTCATTTTGTTTATTCTCGTGTGTGTTGTTGATTTTCAATAAATATTTGACATTTGTCTAGGCCCTTTTTCCCGTGCCAGCCAGTCAACCATTTGGCTGCCAACAACACGGCGCGGGTACATTAAATTTTCAAGTATTTCCAAAAAAAAAAGTAAACCTCAACCGCCCCATCGTAAAACTCAACTTGAGCCGCACACAGGTCTGTCTGTCACCTGTCGCCCAACTTGCTCTAAGCTCTTTTCCGTTGCACTCCAACTTCACTCGGTTGATGCATTTTTCAAGCATGAAAAGAACGAACAAATTTCCCCGCCCAGCAACATCAGTTTGGTCCAACTGCAATGCGGATGTTTGAATTGAACTTTTCTTCTATTTGGATGCGAAAAATTGTTCGTGGAAATTGTTCGTGTGACATGCTCAATGAGGTGTTGAATGTGTCGCTTTAGTTCACTCTGAAATCCATTTCATATGCCACGCAGGTGTCTCTAAATAATTTACAAACTTCCCTTAACTCGAAAAGTAAATCTGAAGGCGTTAAAGAATATTCTGAGCGGGTTTACTTTATATTTTGTATTATGGTATGTTAACTGCAGAGTTTGTGAGATAATTAGAGCTAATAGATAAAATGAGACTACGTAAGGAGAAGCCATCATTGGCAAAATGTTGATTTGAAACTGAGTTTGATTTTCTAAGATTTAGATGAAATTTTTCAATCTTTCTATAAGATTCTTTGGAGTCAAGTTTATAGAAATAAAGCATCCATATTTCGATAAATATTTAATCTAAAATTAAAGTTGGCTAATTAATTTAAATTAAATTTTTAAATATTAGATTTGTTGATTATTATTTTGTATCTTTATTCACCCTTCTATGAAAAGTGCATGGGTTAATTGAATAATTGAAAGCATATGTTAAGGACTTGTTTTCTTATCTGAATATTTATCTAAAATTATCTTAAATTAAAGATATGAGCTTATGCTTATAACTAAATTTCATAGTTGAGAAAATAAATCATTCTATTCTTTCTTTTCTATGAGACTCGCAGCTGCCCTAAGGTTAATAGAAATATAGAAACCACATTTTTAAAACATGTTGTTTCAGCTACATATATAATAATCTGTAATTGATGTTGTCTGGCTAAGTTATATATTCTATTTGCAATTAATTATAATCTCAGAAACTCATAAAAAAGCGATTTAGGATTATAAATTGTATAATTTTAACTCGCTCTTTTCGAGATTCTCATGTATGCAAGGCACACTGAATTTTAGATATATCTATATATACACTTATGTATAATAACTGTATATAAAGATATATATATAAAATTCAGTGTGCCTTGCATACATGAGAATCGTATATATAATACGATTAAAGCTGATAAGCATCAACAGCTCCCACGCATTCGAACTGTCATTTTATTTATTTTTATCACTTCCTCTATATCCGTATATCTTTAACAAGTTTGCATTGTCATTGAACTGCTTCACTTCTAATATAAATTCTCTTCTTTATACAATTTTCATGTTTTCAATATACGACAACTTCCTCTCTGGCATTTTTAATAAACCACTTTAATTAGATTTGAAGCACCCTTTGACTGCTCTTCTGTCCACAACAATTTCCTGTGCAACGCATTAAATTTGATTACTTTTCATTAGGCACCCGAAAAATTCCCCGAAAATGTGCTGCCTCAATATACATACAAATTGAATATATTTATTTGGCAACGTTGCTGCCGGCTGCAGCAGCAACAGCAACAACAGCAGCAACCATTGTCGCCATTTGAAATTGAGCCGTTTCAGCAAAGTCTCGTCACTTTTGGATTTTGGCCGCCTATTTATGGCCATATTTTGATTGCCGTTTCACTGGCTCCAGCCAACTCAACTCAACCCAACCAATCATCCATCCATCCATCCATCCATCCATTCTCCGGTAGCTGTGCAGCCTGTCAAGATGCATAAAGTTTGTTTTCGTCACGCTGCCGCCGCGCCGCAGACAGCCATCAGAAGTTGAGGCATGAGCCCATGTGGGGATGAATCTTTTATTTTGTGCCTCTTTTTGGGGGCAACAGCAATTTTTTATTATTTTAAAAATGTATTTTGCTTTTTGGCGAGTTGATTGAGTGTCGTCATCAGCTACTTTGGCTACCGTTTATATCTTTTGTTATGCATCAAACAGGTCAAACTTCGCTGCAACTGGCATTAAGCTATTTGTGCCTTGTTTGCCGGCCAAATTAGGCAGGAAATACATTTCTAGTGAGCAATTTGCATTCTTTTGAGGCTCAACTGCAATGGGAACAACTTAATAAGCAGCTAGCTGCCTGGCTAGCTAGCTGGCTACCAACTGCTAGCAGATATATAGAGATGTAATTTATGCCAGGCTCTACTGTCTGTTTATATGCATAATTGCCAACCAGCCAACAAGATGGAAGCCAATAAAAGCAGGCAGGGAACAAGACTGGGCCCAAGCCGGGGCGACATCCAATGCACAGCTGTGCAGCGGGACGCGATAGAGACCAAAAATAGTGAAAATATTTTCGTATTTTATGCGTCGGTCGGGTTCGATATGAATAAAATGCTGAAAACAGTAAAATGCTTTCAACTATGCGAGAGTTCGAGGTAGCAACATCAGCAGCAGCAACAACAGCAGCAACAACAACAACAACAACAACAACAGCAGCAGCAACATCAACAATAATAACAACAACAGCTGCTGCCTATCTGCAACTGCAACTGCAGTCGCTCAGCTTCCTCAGCTTCCAGCTTCGAGTCTCATGCGTGTGCCCATAATAGTTCGCAATTAATCAAAAAGAGCCATGAACCAGCAGCAATCACTGAATTTCCACATACTGCACTTTGAATGCCCTACTCAGTGGTTTTTGTTGTCTATTGTCGAATAAAAGAATTTGCTTAAATATAAATTTAACATTAATACTAACTTGCCAATTAATATTTTTTAGATAATAAAATAATATGTAAACGATGACTTTTTTAATATTTTAAGTATACCCTTTCATGTGCATTTTATAATTGTTATGATTGTGTCAATAAATGTACAAAGGCCCACTGTGCTACTGCTTCTTATAATTGTAATACTCGGCTTCGGCCTTTTCCATGTTTTTTTTTTTTTGTACTCAATAAATTCAAATTATCAAATTAAAATTTGAATTTAATTTTGAAATATCCTGTCCTTCTTAATTTTTTATATATTTTTTCTTTACTTTATCGCTATCTATAATAATAATTTGAATATTATTATATTATTATTATTATCATAGTTTTATCACATTACTACTATGAGCTATATATATGTTTTACGTATTTAACCTCAGCTTTAC
The DNA here is from genome assembly GCA_035045345.1 of Drosophila hamatofila. Classification (NCBI taxonomy): domain Eukaryota; kingdom Metazoa; phylum Arthropoda; class Insecta; order Diptera; family Drosophilidae; genus Drosophila; species Drosophila hamatofila. Next base: position 12,806,753 of record JAWNPA010000019.1, on the reverse strand, counting down.
TTATTTTTCTTAGGCTGGATTTCATATGGATACTAAATAATAATAGTTATAAATTATAGATAACCAAAGTAAAGAATGAATATTATTTTCATATTTAATTTATCTTCTGCCTACTTTTATCTCAGACATTTTTGTTGTCTATAATGAAACTCTATTTTATGAGGATTTGCAGATTATAATGTCATTTTTGTTTGATGTCTTCATCCCCCATTTATGTTCTGTCTCCTTTTCTCTCTGATCAACTTTTACAATTTTTATTAATCTCCGCTTTTTGTAAGGATATTTATATACATATATATATTTCGCTTAAATTCGCTTCTTTTTCATCAATAATATACATTTGTTTTCCTATAAATTAATCTTCACACATCATGACAAACTCTTTAAAAGCCTTAAAATACTCTATAATTTCTGAGAAAAGTCAACAGGAAAAGATAAGTTTCCAGTCTGTTCTGTGTGCATCTCTTTCTCTCTCTCTCTCTCTTGTTGACTGCAAAATGTTTATGGTTTGTTTACGGTATTAGCTGGGCCATTGCCTTGGCCAGACGCAAGTTGTCTTCTATTGGTCAGCTATTGAAATGAATATTTATGCATTTTCCCTTTCCCGCTCTTTTCATACTCGAAAGTTTTTCATGTTATTCATTTACTCAATGCATAAATATTTCTGTGGCCATTCAATTTGTCAAAACATTTAATCAGCAAAACTTTTCTCACTTAAGCTGTCAGCGCATGGAAAACGAAAAACTTGCCCACAACCAACCAGGCCACATGGTCGATGGTGAGTGGGAGCCAGGGAGCAGGGGCAGGGGCAGGGGCAGGAGCATGGGACAGAGGCAGAGATAACCAATTCAGTTTCGAGTGCCGAGAGTGGAGTCAACATTTTTTTTGGCTACCGCAAATTTGTTATTTGTCAAAACATTTAAATGCCATTTGCGTGTTCCACCGCATTTTGACAGCCACCGATAATTTTTCTTGCCTACCTTTGGCTACTTTTCGCACCTTGCCCTGGCCCGGCCCAGCTTGGCCCATAGACAATTTCCTGACTTTCTAGGCATCTGTTTTAACTCATTTAAATATTAGTATTTAAAACTAAATGGAGGGCTTTTTGTTTACCTTTAAAAATGAATTAGTTTTCAGTGAAAGTCTTTTGGAATTTGAAAAGGTTTCTGTTTTCAATTTAGATTTGGCATGGATGAAGTTAAATAAAATTAAAGGAAGGAAAAGTTAAGTTATCTAGTCTGCTCCGTAAATTAATGTCAGAAATCTAAAAACAAAATATCAATTATATAGGGTCGGCTTTTAATAAATTAAACTAAATGTGCTGTAAAGGTATGAAATTGATGAACAGATTCTACACTTTATAACATTAATAAAATGAAAAAAAAAAAATATATATATAAAAATTAAAAAAAAAAAAATATATATATATATAAATATTATATATGATGCATTTAACATACTATATAATAATTATACAAGTATTCTTCTTCATTTAACATTTGTAATCGAATTCTTTCCTGTCTCAAAAGTTTTGCTTACTTTTCTCTGTCGTTTATCTACTTAAGCGACTCTGCTCTGCTCATAGAATGTCAGTAAAAATTCACATATATTCACTTCAACTTTCTGGCTAAACTTTTCACATTTGCAAACTCATCTCTTCCAAATAAGTTTTCTCTTTCTTTTGTATTTTCCACGTAACCTTCTGAAAACATTTACAAATTTTTGAAAGTTTTTGCAAAAGTTTTCAAGTTGGAAAATGAAACAAGTCTTTGGAATATTTGTTATAAAATGGATTAGACTGGAGCAATACGCTGTTTTCAAAGGTAAAAAGGGGATTTGGCAGAAGAAAATTATAAATACTATACTATTATGGTAATAATATAATAATCATAGTATACATTATATAGTATGTAGTATAGAATATATTAATATATTTTATTATAACTTTTAATGGCTATCAAACTAAAAGTTATTGAAGCAAGCCAAGCTTTCGAGTAGCTCTCAAACTGTAAGCTTTAAAGCTATGCCTCTCAAGTTTCGAGTAAATTTGCTTAAGCTACCAATGAGCGCGTTTTGTAAAGTGGAAATAAACTTAAAAGAAATATATTTTACTGACAGTTATAGGGAGCCAAGGCTTTACGACGTAAGGTGCCTGCCTTATAGACCTAAAGTATACAAAGCTTACAAATACAAATACAATTTTTAGCATTTAAAAACTCTTCCCACATAAGCCCATATATACTTCAACTGACTTCGGAACAGAGTATTAAAACTTATATGCATTTTCACAGCAATTACGTCAACATTTTTCCTTGCTACAAACAAATGGGAAAACTTTTTGTTGACATTTGCCAAAAGCTCCACACGCTGACACTAACACTAACAACAACAGCAACAACAGCAACAACAATTGCAACAAGTACAGTAGACTCGCAGAGCTAGAAACAGCAACAATTGCATTTTGTGAGCTAGCAAACATGCAAATCGCATACCAGGTCAACATAGCTGGCCCAGAGTCCAGCTGCTACCAACGGCGCCGCTGCTGCTGGTCAGCGATAAACTTTATCTCGAAAGTTGCCTTGTCTATTTTTGCTTCTGTCTTGTTTTTGTTGTTGCTGTCTCTTTTTTTTTTTTTGGCTATCTATCCGTGAGATATATTTTTGCAATGCAGACCAATCAATATGGCAAGAGACGAAGACAAACTCAGTGAGCAGGAGCTGAGAGCAGCAGCAGCAGCTGTTTCTTGGTGATTTATGGGCCAATGTGTATGAGGGCATGTTCTTGACTTGTTTGACCAATTAAATTGATTGACATGGGAAAATCTGTCAAGTGTGCAGAATATGTAACAAAATGCAAGCTGCTTCAATTGACTAGCGAGAGCATATTGAGAGCTTTGTGCTAGAAGTGGACAGCTATAAACCGGGTAAAGAATAAGAGAGCTCTGAAGGTAATTGAATTGCTATTGAGTGGGTTTAGCTGGAGACGAGAGCATTGAACTAGAGTTGAAGAGCTAAAAGTTGGACTTGGAGGATAATAAACTAGAGGGAGTAGAGGAAAAGAGCTAAGAGAGTTTAAACTTAGTCTGGAGAGCTGTAAAGAACAGAGAGTATTGAAAGAGAACTGTAAGGACGATTGAAAACTGATGATATGCATTGAGTGCTTTAAACTGAAGCTGAGGCTGAAGACCTTCTACCTTGAGCTGAGCAGCTTTGAAGTGAAAGAGAGGCTTTAAGACATTCAACATTCTTTATCTATAAACAAAAGATCGCATGTTGTAAATAAAATAATTAACAATAAAATATCTAAATATCTAATTTAGTTTTAACATTGTTATACATCGAAAATATTGTTGTCTTCATTAAATTATTTAGATGTTTAGCAGTTGCATATCTTAAATTCTTTTTAAAGCTTGACCAACAACATAAAACTCGATAAAAGAACTCAAAAGAACGAAAAAGTTCTCAGCCAAAGCCTGAGCAACGCTGAGCTGGAAGTCAATAAATCAAACTTTAAGCTTAAAAATATATGAAACGTACTTTTAAAATATGCTTAACATCCAATACTTCAATTTTTAATTTAAAGCTTTATGATACTAATTTTGTAATGTACTTTTACGATGTACATTTTTATTAATTTATTTTTTTCTAATATACTTAGAATGTTTTAGAACTTGAAAAAAAGTATATTATAATTCTATCCCATCGCCAATAAGATTTTGGGAGTTTAAATATGAATATCATTTAGTTTCCTAAATGCTTTAAAGTCTCTTCGCTCTTTAACACAACTATCCAGCATATATAAACATATACTCATACATATACACACTAGATAATATATTTCCCAAATCACTTCTAATTTTTCAACATTTTCTTCTTTTTTTTTTAGATTTGCGCCTGCGCAACACTCAACAGGCCGATGAGGCCATCGGTGCTGGCGGCCTCTATCCGCCGCTGTTTAATGTCGCGCCGCGTGCCTCGATCACAGTGAACGCAACTTGTGGCCAAAACGGAGCCGAGGAGTATTGCAAACTGGTCGACGCCTATCCGCATCGCAATTGGGCCAAGCACTGCGGCACCTGTAATGCGCACAGTTCCGACCGGGCCAAGCAGCGACCCATCGAGTCGCTAATCTCGCCGAGCAACAGCTTCGAGGAGAGCTGGTGGCAATCGCCCACGCTGCAGGGTGGCCGTCAATTCGAATATGTGACTATCACACTGGATCTAAAGCAGGTGAGTGCGGAATCAGAGTCTGGGTCTGGGTTTAAGTCTGGGTCAGAGATATGTTACGACTTCTCTGGCATTCACTAATCACATGTGACAGTCAAGCTGTGATCCAGTTTGTAATTAAGCCGCTGACTTGTCACTCATTTACAAGCGATTTAACGCCCAGTTCCATGATCCATCCATCCATCCAAGCATGTTCCCTGGCGCTTGTCGCCGATCATTAGACGCTGTGCTCATGAAATATGATCACAGTGGGCTGCGATCGAGTTTGGAACCGGTCAATAGGTATTACATTCTAATGCTCAAAATGGCAAACGTAAATTGACTTTGATGCTGCTCTGATGCTGCTTTGATTAAGTCATATCGTCTTACACGGGCCAAGCCGCAACTTTCTTCAGTTATTAATGACAAGACATTGATTTCCGGGTTGTGGGCAAAATATTTATAATCAGATCTTAAGAGTATCCAAATGTGAGTGGGTCTTTAGATGATGTTGGTATATCGAGTATTTATTTTTTTGGGTTTGTCGTTTAAGAAACAACATTGGAATAGCTAAACAGAAAAACATTTTTAGGGGTTCAATAATGAAAGTTTTTGGAATGCATGAAAATTATTAATTATTAATATGAATTTGTAAAGAATATAAAAGATCTAAAATGTATTCAAAATATTTAAGAGTACTTAAATTTAAATATTTAATATATTAAAGATTTTAATAGCTTTACAGAAATAAATTTTGAAGTTTTCCATAATAAAAACTTTTTAGAAGTCATGAAATTAAAAAAATATAAGATCTACAAAGTATTCAAAAATGTTTTAAAATACAAAATAATGCTTAACAAAAATTAATTTCCATAAAACTCAATTAATTGCTTAAAACGCAATAAAACCTCCTTCAACTACTTTCACAGCTTGAATTACACGCTACTCCTTGGTACTAAAAGAATATTTAAAAAATACCAAAATAAAATAAATATATTCTCCCTATAATCTTAATTAAATCCCTCTCAACTACTTTCACAGACCGAATTACACGCAGCTCGTTAAAATCAACATAAATTAAAATTCACTTTAAAAACATTTTAATGTAAAATTCATTAAAAAAATACATTGTATTTTAAACACTGCCACAGCAGCAACTTGCCATATCCCATAACACATTTTTGAACTTTGGACACTTCCATCAACAACAACAACAGAGACAACTGCAAAAAAAAGTCTGAAAGGAAATCACAGAAAAATAAATGAAAAAGTCTGTGACACAGACAGCAATTATCTCCCGTTCATGCAAAAAAAAAAAAAAAAAAATCAACGTAAAGAGAGCGTGTAAATTTTGACAGATGCTGTTGATGCGTTGACGCCTTCAACTACTTCACTCCCAACCGCCTCCCTCGATTTGGCCTACACTTTTTCATGGAAATTCCATCGAGTGGCGCTGCCCTCGGCCGAGCCGAGTGTAAACAAAAGTCATGGGAATATTATAAAAAAAAATCAGGCACAATTTTTGCCTCATTTTTTGTAGTCTTGTTTCTTTTTTTGTCAGTCTGTCGCCGCCTGACCAAAAACTCAATTCAACATGTGTCAATTGTACTTAAAATTGAAAATTGTCTCTCTGAACGTAGTCTGACATCTACATAGAGCGCATCCATAAAAGGTAATTCAATTTGATTTTATTCGGTTTTTCTTTTTGGTTCAAGTTTTTCATATGCTGCAGAGCCGACAAAGTTAATTAGGATAGGATCCAATTTAAATATTTATATGACTCTATGTTGGCGAGTTTCTGCTCCTGTTCGTTATTTATTAATAACTCTTTCGCTCTCTTGAAGCGCATGGCTGTCATAAATCTTTCATACTTGCAGAGGCATATGTGAAAACATTGTTTTTAATGCTTAAAAGAAGGGTACGATGACTGTGGCATTGACTATGGCTATAGCTATATAATCCTGAAGTATACGTATATGCTGTAAATATTTTACAGCAAATATTTATATTTTAAAGAAATTGTATAAATTTTATAAATATTTATGGTTAATTATTTTAAATTGTTACATATTTTATAAATATGATACTTGAAAATATTCATGAATATTTTCATTTAAATATTTATAAAAATATATATTATATATATGTATACATATATTTATAATATGTACAAGTAAATATTTATAACTATTTTCTGGTAAATATTTAGAACTATTTTTTTGCAAATATTAAAAAAAAAATATATTTTTAAAATATATAAATACTTTAAAAAATAGATTTACAAGAAAATATTTATAAAATTTTCATTTAATCATAATTTTGTATATTTAATATACTCAAATATGCTTTAAGTTTGTTTTTATTGTCATATTATAATATCTAAACAAATTGGCTTCATATCAAATAATAACATATCTCATTAAATGTGTTCTATGAAAAACATTAAGAATCTTAGATTTAATTGAATTTATCCATAAATATGCAAAAATATATTAGAGATATATAAATAAAATATCTGAATAATATTTGTAAGACTGCAAAGAAATACATAAAATGTTAATGTTAAAATTAATTGTACACAGATTAAAAAAATTCCTCAAGCGGAAAAAAATATCATAGAAAAACCTTCTTTGATATTGAGCTATCTAAGCTACTATATACATATATAGAAATATTATTCTTTGATATAAGGCTCCATTCTTCTCTTCTTTGTTAACCAAGAGAAAAATCTGTTGATTTTAAACCGGAAAAGTTTCTGACTCTAGCAGACAACGACACAGCTTCAAACTAAGTCAGAACTTAGCTATAAAATAATACATATTTATTTGTGATAACTAACTAATTAGCACAAAAACAAAATCTACATATATAAGCATAGAGTATTTCAATTTCGGCACTGTAAAATTTAATTATACTCCCATGCTTTTAATTTTAAATCAGCGCCCGGACTCGGAGAGTTCGTAGTCAAAGTCGACTGTTCGGCCTGCCCCGGTTCTCTGCACGTTTTAATTAAGTGTATACTTCCATAATCTTGGCTATGTCTTGGTCTTCTTCGACTGCATCTTTGTCTTGTCTGTGGCGGCATATGGCAATGAAAGAATTATATCAAAACATTGAGGAAATCACTGGGAAGGGGGCGATGGCTGGGTTCATGCATTGCCAACAGCCAGCCAAACGATAAGTCTCGAGTGCAAACTGCACTTGAAATGTCAACTTTGTGTCGGTTGATGCTAAGCAGATGAGGTTGCCTCAGCACATAATTTGCCGCATTATATGGAGAGAAAGTTCGCGATAATCATGCAAATTGTAATAATGAAGCGATTCATTATGATCATGCATTAGCTGAGCTGAGCAGCTGCAAGTGCTGAAATGCAATACGTTGTTGGGGCTCCTTCTAGCCCCAATGGAATTTCCATTAACACTTTACCACACGATTAACACTCGAGATGGGATTTTAAAGATTCATAAGCGGGAAATGGCAGGAAAAATATCAATTGATAAACTTGGTTTTGGGTGGTCCAGAGGGCAGAAAAAAATAAGAAAATATTGTAGAAAAATATGAAAATCGAACTTACAGTGAGAAGAGTTGGATGGTATTGTATGGAGGAAATGTTTAGAGATTTTATGCTGAAATGAAAGAGATGAGAAAAATGAGATTACTATATAAAGAGCTAGAAATAATTAATAAATTCGAGTTATAAATATATTTAACAAATTGTTTTGAAAATCATGGGGAAGAAAAACCGTTTAATTATCTTGAATTGAAAATAAAATATAAATGATAATTTTTTAAATACATAATATATATATTAATATATATTTTTTATATATTTATAGCTAAGCCATTCTTATTTAAATATGAACTAATTCAAGGTCCGCATATTATTGAAATTAAATCATAAAGACGAAAAAATTAACAAATAAAATGTAAGGAATTTGGAATATACTTCAGATAGGGAAATAGAACTAAAAATATTAATCTATGAATTTGAACAAATTCAAGGTTATCATATTCAAATATAAAAAAACACTCGAAGAAACCTAACATACAAATAATTTGTAAAGATTTTAAATATACTTCACACTAAAAATCTTTCCCTATAAATTTCCCATAATTTGACATTGGAGAATTGAAGAATTTAACAATAAACTTGGATAACATCTACCAATTACTTTTATATTACCCCAAAAACTTGCTGTCATGACAGCTAGTTCTTTGCACCATCTCCAGCTGCTCATTTTCACAGTCAATTAGCACTCGTTTCCATTTCCATTTCCCATTCTTAAATGCCACGCAAAGCCCTCTCTCTCTCGCCCTCACCCTTTTTCTCTTTCTCTGCTCATTTAATTTAGTGCGTGTGTGTTTCTTAGGCATTTGTCACAACTGTTTAAAAACACATTAGAACAAATCTTCGTGGACGACAGACAACAAACTACAGACGACGACCAATGGAAACCAAATTTATGACCTTTGACGAAGACTTGACATTCGTTTCATGGGAGAGAGACAAAAATTGTTCGAGTCGCGCGAGTTGATTTCAACAATTAGACTAATCGAGTGATTTACAATAACAACAACATGATACAACAACTACAAAAACAACAACGAGAAACAGCAACAAGAGCGGGACAGGCATGTGTCAACGATTTGACAGCTTAAAATATTTGTCTCGCTTGTTTGGAATTGCCTTTTGCAACAGCGACCATAGCTGACTGCCAGTTGGTTGGTTTGTCATTCAGTCATTCCGCCAGTCTGTCATTCAGTCATTTAGTTAGCCCGTCAGTCAGTTCAGTCAGCCAGTTTGTCTGTCAGGCTGTCAGTGTGTCTGTCAGCTTGGCTTGCCGCACGCTTTGGCCACAACAATGTCTAGATTTATGCTTCAATGGCTTTGAGGCGGGCGTGACTAATTGAAAGTCTAGCGAGAATTCTGCGAATCGCGATAAATTCAACTCAAAGCAGTGGCTGTCAAACTGTTAGTTATTTATATTATATAAAATTAAAATAATTATTTTAGAATAACGAAATAAATTATAAAGTAATTTTATGTGGGTGTGAATTAAATGATGTAATTGATATATATCTAATATATATATATAATTTATTAGGAATTATAATGAGAGCTTAAGATTGAATTGTTTATTATTCAATATATAAAAGTGTGACAAGGACCTTGACTTTCCAAAATGATTTAAAGCTTTAGAGTAGCCTTTTTTTGTTTCAACATTTTTTTAAACTTTTGGAATTGCTTATTTTTTAGGTTAAAGTTCAACTGGAAGCTTAAATTAAAATATCTTCGATGTTAAGGGAGATTAGACATTTTTGTTGACTGAAAAAATATATATAAGTACATATTTTTCAAAATTATTTAAATCTCTGAGTTGGCAAGTTATATCATAAAGGGCAATTATTAAATAATTTATTTTATTTTACAAATAATATTTATTAGATGTCCATATATGCATACCAAGGCATGTAAAATCAAGGGACATATAGAATATATTCATTTTAGAAGATGTAATACAAATATGGCACATAAAATAATTTAATTTTAGAAATAGAAATTTTATAATTTTTTGTTTGAAGAATTTACAAATTTATAATAAAATATATATTATTTAATACATCTAAATTATTTTAAATGTTTTAGTAAACAGATGTCTTGTATGAGTTTATATTTAAATTTAATATATTTTTCACATAAATTTATTTCATATACAAAAATAATTTATACATAAAAATAATTTATATATAATAAAAATTTATATATAAAAATATTTGATATATAAATATAATTTATACATTAAAAGTATATAAATATGTTCTGCTGATTAAATCTTGTTTAAGATATGTAGTTTTTATTCTTATTATATGATCGGCCTTTAGTATTTCATTTTAATCAATATTTAAATAATCTCTGCACCTATAAAAACTTCAAATCAAAACGAAAATGTTTGCCTTAAAATGTTCAAGCCCATGCGAAAATCTTTTTAAACTCAATTAACTTAAATTCTATTTTATTTTATTGCCTTTTCAAATACCAAAAGTTGCGGTAAATGCTTGCCAAGCGGCAACATCAACAAGCTAGACACACAGGGAAAAAAATGTATTTTATTTTATTTTTATAGTCATTTAATTGCTTCATTAAATTTAGCCAAATTTGGCCAAAAGTTGTTGTTGTTTGGGGCAGGCTTTACGTAACTGTAATTCAAATGTTTGACAAGTTGTTGCAACATTCGCAGCCAAACAGCAACAGCAGGCAAAGCGTGTTACAAGCCACGCTCGCAACGCATTTAGGCGTTGCAATTATTTTAATGGTCAATTTATTTATTTGTTTTGACTTTTGTGAATTGTTTTTTTTCACGTTTCGCCTTTTTCAGAATGCTTCTCTCTTGTTGGTTAAATTGTTGTCGTTGCTGATGTTGTTGCTGTTCGGGATTTGCATAAATCAGTTGAAGGTTTCGTTGTTAACGTGATTGAAGCTTTGCTTGAAATCCTTTTATGTCGCTCTTTCCGGCTAACAGCCATTTGATTCTGGCTTTATCGCTTGACTGTTATTTAAGACAAGTTGAGGCAGCTGTTGTACAATGTTTGTTGTTTTTTCTTTTATTTCCTTGCAGCTTGTGCAGTTTGCATTTATTGCGCCAATTTTACGATAAGAAAAGTTGTGGGCCAATGCGAGAACGAAAAAGTTTGCCTTGAATTGAACTTGTTTTTTTATTTTTATTTTTTATAAAAACGTAAACTGAGAAAAGCTAGTAAAATATATAAAGAATGGGGCTTTATATTCAATGAAGCCTTTCAGGTATATCTTTTAGATCACGATTTTTATGTGGCTATATTATTTTTCTTTACAATTTCTTTCTCTCTTTCGCTGGCCGCTGTTCTCTTTTAGCTTCTCTCTCTCCTTGTATGTTGACTCTCTCTGTCTCTTTTTATCTATCTTTCTCGTTCTCCCTATCTTTCATTTTTTTTAGTCTGTCTCTCTTTTTATTTTTCTCAAAGATAGAATTTATTATTCTTTCTCACTTTGTGTTTTTCTCTCTGTCTTAATATTCTATCTCTTTCATTCTCTATCAGTCATTCCTGATTCTCGCACTCATATTCTCCATCTGTCTGCTTTACGCTCTCTCTTACGATTTTCTTTCTCTCTTTCTCTTCTTCTGTCACTCTACCTGTCCCTGTTCTCTTTCACTTTTTCTCTCTCTTATTCTCACTGTTTGAATTTCATTTTGTTTCATTTTCGTTCTCCCTTTCTATATTCTGAATTATTCTCTTTTTCCGTTTCTCTCTCTCTCTATCTCTCTTTCTATTTCTTTAGCTTTTATCTTAGTTTCTATATCCCCCTCTTTTTATTTCTAAAACTCTCTCTCTATCTCTGACTTTGTCAAATTTTTTATTTACAAAACCTCACAAATCTCACCTTTACACTCATATACCCCATTCCATTTAGGGTATTTATTGCCCACCTTCTGTCTGCTATGTGGGTTCATTCACCACATGAGCCAAAAAAGCCAACAAGAATTATGCGCTTCGCTTGCTTGGCCGCCTTATCTAAAAACGTGCCAGCCATAATACTATAGCTATTTCTTGGGCGGCACCAGACAAGCCTTTATAAACTTGCCAAAAACCAAAAGCCAAAAAAAAAAAGTAAAAGTGAAATAAAAATTAAAAATAAAATAATGTAGATAATAGACATGTGAGTAATGTGCATATGACGGCCGACACTAAACACATGAAATAATAAAATGCCTCAAACTAAATACGAACTATTTCATTTGTTTTTGTTTTTGTCTTTATTTGTCTGTCTCAGACAATTTCGCGCTTGTTTATTTTTAAAGTTTACGATGCGACGATTTGATGCATTTTAGTACACGTTCACAAAGTGAATAAAGAGTATATTGATTAAGTGGAATTCTGGTAAGGGAAATACAAAGTATATATAGTGGATAGATAGATATTGAAGATACTTGAAATTGCGATTGTAGCCTCGTCTTCAAAAGTGTTAAGATTCCCGCTTTGTGCGTACATATATTACTCTTCATATATATATAATTATATGAATTAAAAAAAAAAAAAAAAAAACGATTAAAAAACAAATAAATATCAAATATATCTTACAATGTTTTGGGTTTGGTCTAAAAATTGGCATTTGAGATCGTAGAAAGTCTGGGCCTTCATAATGCAATAGCTAAACAAATAAAAACTCCTGCAGAGTTCTCTTTGAAATTCATAAAAAATGATATAGCCAGCAGCGAGCCTGACAAATCATAAACAACAATTAAACTCTATAGCATTTAAGCTCAAATTTTCAAATAGCGAGATCTGCTGCACAGGCAAGCTCATAAACTATATATCCCATTCTTTAGGCCATGTCATACCCAGATATACATTCAATATTCTAATGCACCTAACTGTTTTTGAGCCATGAACAAGTATAATGCAGTCGCACCCACCCGACTGCCAAAAACTTAATTATTTTGTTTTCAGTTTTATGACCATAAAAATGTTGTGCCTATTTTCCACAATTAGCATTTTGGCGATGAGAAAAACTGTGCTTTGCCGTTGCGCCCGATAAATTCTATTCATTGAGCAATAAATAATTAATGAACATTCAAATTATGGACTAGCATTTTGTTGTTGCTTGTTTACATAGATTATTTATCTCAGTCATAAGTCAGTTTCTCTTTCGATTCAATTAAGTTGTCTCACTTGCATATTTTAAGCATTCTGTTTGTCTAATTTGACATGTGGTTTATCAGCTAGCTGGCATCTGAGAACGGGTTATCAACCAGCTGCATAAATATTAAGATATAATAATAATTTGAATAGCTAAACAAATATTAGACCAGGCTTGAATGGATTTTCTTTTTTCTTTTATGGAGTCTTTCCCTCTCTCTTTTTCCACTCTTGCTCTCTTTTTCGCTGTTGTTGTTTTCGCATTTGTTCAACACGTTTTTATTGGCTTGTCAATTGGCCCGTCATTCGTACAGCTGATAAAAATGTCAAGTGCCGCCTTGTCTGCCCCGAGGGCTGACAGCCTCCACTTGCTGCTGCTTCTGCTGCTGCTTCTACTGCTGTTGCTGTTGCTGATTGCAATCTCTACAGATCTGCCATAGCCCTATGGAGGCTCTATAGCTCCTCTCAACTTGTTTCTTCTCTGGCCCGGCAGCAGCAGCAGGAAGTCGCAGTCACACACGCTTGCACTTGCATTTTGGACCCGTCTCTTTATCTGCGATCAAGGTTAGTGCAATTGACGTAGACAACATAATTTCATGAGATAACTTATCGCTTAGCCTGCCAGCCCCAGCGTAAATGCAGGCTTCGACTCTCTTCATAAACAGTTAAAGTTAAATAATTGGCAGAACATTATATTGCTTTTTAAGCAAAAAGTCAGTTTAGTTTTGCAGATTTTCATTTTCTTTTATTTTTGTTGCAAAAAAATTTTATCTCTTAATTATTTGTAATTCTTTTTCAAATTCAATCTGATTTCATTTAATTTCAATTATTTTTATTTTATTGCAAAAAAAAAAATTTAATCTTTAAATTATATTTAATTTTTTCAAATTCAATTTGATTTTATTTTATTTCATCAATAATAAATAATAAATGCAATCAATTTCAATTTATTGTCTCTGGACTTAATATAGAAAATTTTTATTTATTGTTATTTTTTATATTAAATTTTACTCCTTAAATTTGTTATTCAATTTAAATTCAGTGTCCTGATAAAACTACTTTTTTTTTTGTATTCAGTATATAAAAATTATATTTACTTATTAAATTTCCTTATAGATTTTAATTGCTTTTTATATTATTTTTAAATTAAATGTGTTATGGAATATAAATTCATTGTCTCCGGACTAAATATTGTATTTATTTATTTTTTTATATTGAAATTAAATATGTTCATTAACTTTTTATACCCTGAACCCATTGAAAATGGGAAATCAGGGTATAATGGTTTTGTTAAATGTATGTAACAGTCAGAAGGAGGCGTGGCCGACCCCATAAAGTATATATATTCTTGATCAGGGCAACGAGCTGAGTCGATTTAGCCATGTCCGTCTGTCCGTCCGTCCGTCTGTCCGTCCGTCCGTCTGTCCGTCCGTCCGTCTGTCCGTATGTTTGAACGCGTCGATCTTAGAAGATATAAGAGCTAGAGACTTGAAATTTTTTTTGTTAGGTCCGTGCATTGCACGCGCAGATCGAGTTTATCTCCAAAAAACGATAACTACTCCCGTTTTTTTTTTATCGATTAAAAACCCTATCGAAAATCCGTTTTAAAATTATATCTCCTACATCTTTAAAGCTAGAGTCTCCAAATTTTGCATATAGGTTTAGATGAATTTTACAGAATTTCAATTTTTGTTATATTTTGGATACCGGCTCCAAATGTGACCAAACTCCCCTTTGAAGGTCAGTTGCATGTATAGCTAATTGTGAATGAGTTGGCATTTTTATAAAATGTAAAATATTCAATAGAATATGTACATAATATGCTAAAAGTTTCATTAAATTCCGTTTAGTCAACACAAATTAATAAACAAAACGTTTGGCCAACTAACAAACGCACGTGGCAGCAGCAAAAAGAGTTTTCCTATACGTGTGCACACATACACTCAAACCTCTTCTAGCATATTCTAAGAATCAAATTGCGATTTATTGTGTTAAAATTCTCAGCTGTTAGTTTAGTTTAGTTTTACTAGATGGCGCTCTAGCGGTCAACTTATTGCAGTTTTGTCGTTTCGATTTTAAGTGGCGAGGTGGCGTTGTTATTAAAGGCGAGGCGCGCCTTTCGACTTCGGAGGCAAAGTCGGTAGAATTTAATTTTTCAATCTTTTTAGCATGAGAGCATGAGGTGACTTTTTGAGGTGATCGAGGTGAACGTTCATCGAGAATTTCTCGGTTTGAGTCTTGGTGTCTTAATAAAATGGAAAGTCAACATTTTGGATAGCGACCATAAATTTGAACAAATTCTTTAAATTGCAGTGAAAATATGTGAATGATTTTTTATTTTTAATAAATTGAAAATAAATAAATTATTCAATTCTTTTACCCACGCAAATATTTACATTTTCTTTTCTATTTACATCTTAAGCAACTTTATAGCATATGCTAAGTTTAACAGAATCAAATGATAATGTTCATAATATAGAATGTTTCTAATTGCAAATAACTAAAGCGCGTTGCGCCATCTATTAATTTGTTTTGGCAATACATATGTATGCACACATGTATATGCTAACATAGTCCTACATTTCTACATATACATAAATGTTTGTATGTATAATTGCAAGTATTTTCGAGCGTTACACACATACACCCTTACATATACATGTTCCAATTTATCCATATGTATGTACATGCTGCAAAGTATCATCACTATTAAAATGAACTTTTAAACACTGATCTGCAGCATTGAACAGGCGGGCTTTTTAAAAAAATTAAAAATATTTTTATTTTCAAGCTTTGGTGATATATAAGCTTATAATTATTATATACGATGATAATCTAAACATACAATTAGTTATAAGTCTAATTGTCTGATTTAATTTATTTTATTTCTGTGGGTGCAATAACATATAAAACATATGTTTAGCAGATTTTGGGCATTGCCCAGCACTGAAACTTCAATTGTGTGCGGTAAAACGATTAGTCTGTAGCCTGTAGCGATTGTCATCACACTACAGATTTTGGCGAGCTCTCGATTTTCGTTTATTATCGTTTTTCGACTTTTATATTATTTACATTATAAATTATAAAATAGCTTAATATTACATTAATTAACTTTGCTGATCGGTTCAGAGTGAATAAATATTTTTTATTTAATAAATATATATATATATATATATATATATATATATATATATATATATATATATATATATATATATATATATATATATATATATATATATATATATATATATATATATATATAACTATATACATATATATATATATATAATACCCGGAACCAAACAAACAAAAAATACATTTAATATGGTTAAATACTTAGACTTCAATATATATATATTTGAAATATATTGAAGTCTAAGTATTTAACCATATTAAATGTATTTTGTGTTTGTTTGGTTCAGGGTATTATCTAGTCGAGCACTCTCGACTAGAGTTTTCTTACTTGTTTTTTATACATTTTAATTATTTTTTATATTGTTTTTTAATGAATTCCTTTTATTTAATTTCTATTAATTTTCTACAATTTTCACGCATTTTATTACCACCTCTATACAGCTCCTTCTTTGCTGCTCGCTCACCTGTAACAGCTACCGTTAAATTAGTTTTTTTTTATCGCTTTTCAAAGCTAGTTTTAAATATATACTCATATTACATTTTTTGCATATGTATATATATTCACACACATTTCTCTGGTTCACAAATCATTGGAGAGCATGCAATAAATTTTCCAAGACATTCACTAATTTGCCTAGGCCTGGCAATTTCTTACGTTTGCTGTCTCTTATTTGATTTGCTATCTCATTCTAATCTTATCAGCACATGTTGTGCCGTCTGCTGGCAGCTGATATTTATATACGCTGTAAATATTATGACAAATGGGGCATACTGATTTCAAGGCGGATTATGATGCAAACGTGGGGAAGTATTAGAGAGTCGCTTGACTTACAGAATTTTTAGTTGAGGTGAATTGGATTTTTATAAAAAAAAATTAAGTCAAAAGTTTTATTTTTATTTTTTATAATAAAATTTAAAACTAAAGTTTATGATTTGATTTTTATATAAAAATTGATGTATAATAATCTTTTATTTTTATCATATAAATAAATTTTAATACTAAAAAAATAATTTAAAAAAAAATTGAAAATTTAATTAAATTGCAAAAACAAAATTTTCCTGTTTTTGAATTTGCCGTAAAAAAAAATAACTTATGTTTATTTTGCTAACTCTTGAAATTTGTTTTGTGTCTCAATTTTATAAAATTCAGAACTTTTATTTGCGGTCCCTGGAAAAATTATTACGATTAATGTTTTTTCAATGGGACAGTAGTTTTTACGAATTATGAAAATTTTCTGTACTATAAAAGCCTAAGATTTCAATTATTATATATAATATACACAGATCTATAAAAAGTACTTTTCAGTACAGAGTACTTGTTTATTCAACAAGCTCGTCAATAAATACTACAAATACTTAAGATTTCTTGCACAACAATTTTTATAACAAAAAGTATTCGCAGACTTGACTTTATTATATTATCACAACTTCAACTTGATTCCAGCGTATTTCCTAGTCTCTCATCTGCCACAATTCGTGGCTGTAATCGAAACCGGGCTAAGCAAATTGCCACTGGCAGACGCACGCATGCGCAGTATTTGGCTTTTCGGCATTTTTTTCTCCCCAGTGGCGAATTTTCCCAATGCGCTTTGCGTGCGTTTTATCAGCGTCTGCGAATCGGGCAAGCTAGCGGCGAAAATGTTGTTGTTGTTGTTATAATTGTTGTTGTTGCAATTGTTGTTGTTGCAATTGTTGTTCTTGTTGTTGTTGGAAATTTGATAGACTCGTTGTTGAATGTCGCCTGTCGTCGTGTTTATCGCAATGCGCCTGACATTTTGGCCATGGCTTATGAGCGGGTTTTTTTCTGTTTTGGGAGCTGCTGGAAAATGTCGCTAGATGGCGCCAACTGGCTTAGCCACGTTTTATAATCAATTACCAGCAGGCCAGAGCTGGTCAAAAGGCCACACCTTGCACACATGTCGCTTATTGGCTATAGATTTTGTTTAGCTTTTCTCTAGATCTTTGGCAATCGATAGGCGCGCAACACGCGACATTTTTGGCATTTTGGCCAAAACAATTTTCAAAATATACAAAAGTAAATATATATATCTATATGTATGTATAAATATATAAATATATCTTATGTCAGCTGCCGGGCGTGTTGGGAGTTGCCTATTTTTTTGTAGTTTGTTGACAGCTAGCAAAATTTATGACACGAGTCTGGTGTTGGGTTAAAGTTTTTACAGCGCCCGCGGCAACAGGCAGCAGCAACAGCAGCAGCAGCAGCAGCAGCAGCAGCAGCAACAGCAGGCAACAGGCAGCAGCAAAAGAAATCTATAAAGTTTGTGCCTGCTGCAGTTGCAAAGATGTATAAAACTAAATGGAAACATCAGCGCCTTGCCCGCAAAATGACAGCGAACAACATCGTTGTGCGCCAGCCAAGTTAATTTATAGCACGGCCAGTGAATGTAAAACTGTAAACCGAATTGCGGCTTTTTTAACTAGCAACACTAACAACTGCTAAAAGCTAAAAACAAACTTAAACACTCTAGCCATAAATGTGCATAAAAAAGTTAGTTAATGCGTGTAAAGTGCTGAATTATATGACACGGCGAACAATGTTGGCAAAGTAAATAATACAAACATCAAGTTTTGCATTTGAGTAGGTAAAAGAATAGAGTATATTGGAATTTCATTTTAAGTAAAAATATAATATATAATATATATATTTAAATAGATGTCTGAAGTGTATAAAATAGATGAAAGCGAAGACTGTAAACATAAGAAATATTTAGAGTTATATTTAAATTGTAAATTAGTTTATTGTAATTTTATAAATTATTGTAATTTTAAAATTTATAAGCCGTGAACATCCTCATTGTTCGAATGCAAAATATCCACTTAAAATTTAAAAAGATGAAAGTGGAAATCGTAAATCATTTTTAAAAGCCATTTTAACTTTTCTTAAAATGTGATCTCGAAAGACATTAATTATATTTTAGATAGTGGTCGGAAAAGTGAATCTTAAATTATAATAATAATATTATACTAATTTATAAATAAAGTCAACATGGAAGACAGCAATGCTAATTTCGTATGGGTTTTATATATATATATACATATATATATATATATATATATATATATATATATATATATATATATATATATATATATATATATAGCAGACTTATAATAAATAATTTGTATAACATTCGAGTGTCGGTGATGAAAGTATAATATTTTTACAAATTCTGTGAGAGTGGTGGTGGCTGATGAATTAAATCTAGAAGGCGGAAGATGACTAGGATAGATGAATGACAAAAATGATATAAATTTGTTAAGTAGTGTAAAGATAATGGAAGATTAAAAGCTTAAATGACGCAGAAATAAGTTGAAAGTGTTTGCGAGAATGACTAGATATGAATTATATACTTAAAATTTAAAGATGCAAATGGGGCAAATGTATAAATAATATTTATTAAATATGTTAATGAGATCATGTAGGATATTTAATATAATTTTTAATATTTAATAACCAAACAAGCAATAAAATTTAAAGTGAATACAATAAAAAACTACTTTTCAAAAGAAAGCCCAGAGTATTAAAAATATCAAAATATAACAACAGAAAACTCGCGATTGCTTTTGAGATAATTGTCTGAGATATCATATAAATAATAATAACTAATGAAAATGACCATAGAGAATAATTTATTACTATTTATCTATATTTTCCTAAACAAATATTTACAAATCAGTATAAGTCATTCATCTAAATAATTTACCTTATATATATTTTTAATATATCTACCTAATTACCCGTGATTAACTAATTCCATTTCATTTTGCTCCTTTTTCAGACCTATCAAATCTTTTTCGTTATGCTCAAGTCGGCCAACTCGCCTCGCCCAGCTTCCTGGATACTAGAGAAATCCATAGATGGCATTAACTACGAGCCCTGGCAATATTTTGGACTCAGCGATGCGGACTGCAAAAGACGTTACAATCTGTCCGGTCGCAATGGCAAATATATTTTCAAAAACGACACCGAAGTCATCTGCTCGACGCAGTACTCGAAGCCGCTGCCGCTGGAGAATGGCGAGCTCCATGTGTCGCTGCTGAAGAATCGACCTGGAGCGCAGGAGCAAACGCCTGAGCTGATGAAGTTCGTGACGGCTCGTTTTATGCGCATCCGTTTACAGGGTATGCACTCGACGGCCAATCTGGACAATAGCGTCGACTGGCTGCTCGACTCGCAGTCGCTGGAGAAGCGCAGCTTCTACAGCCTCAAGCAGCTGCGTGTCAGCGCTCGCCTCGACTGCCACGGCCATGCGAATCGCACGCAGGATGTGGATGCCAGCAACGCCTTCAGCCTGCTGCAGTGCGCCTGCCAGCACAACACGTGCGGCCTGCAGTGCGACGAGTGCTGTCCTTTATTCCAGGATCGCGCCTGGTCGCCGGGCGGCGAGTGCGAGATTTGTCAGTGCAACGGACATGCTCAAAGTTGCAGCTACGATGCGTTCCTCGAGCGCGGCATTTGCCAGCAGTG
The DNA here is from genome assembly GCA_035045345.1 of Drosophila hamatofila. Classification (NCBI taxonomy): domain Eukaryota; kingdom Metazoa; phylum Arthropoda; class Insecta; order Diptera; family Drosophilidae; genus Drosophila; species Drosophila hamatofila. Next base: position 12,786,241 of record JAWNPA010000019.1, on the reverse strand, counting down.
CGGCAACAATACGGCGGGCAATGAGTGCGAGTTCTGTGTGGGTGGCTTCTATCGGGAACTGGGCGCAGCACCTACCGAACCCTGTCTGCCCTGTGCCTGCAATCCCCAAAGGTCGGCGGGCAGCTGTGCACCTGTGGGTGGCGCCTGCCATTGCCTTGAAGGTTTTCAGGTAAGTGTTGTTGAGTAGTCATCTAAATATATTTATTTACCCTAGACTTACCCTAGACCTATTGATTTTTATTATTTATTCTGATTATCGTTTATTTATCGATAATTTTAGCTAATTTTTATAGTTATTTAAATTTAGCTTAATTATATAGTTATTAAAGTTTGCAATATATAATTTTAACAAATATAAAATATTAAAAAAAAAAATCGTGTTAAATTATAAAACATTATCGATAAAAAGCGTCAATTTATCGTTAAATTTATATCCTTTTGAAGTCATTTTAGTCAATTTACTACCAAAACTAAAATTGATCAGATTTCACTAAGTTTGAATGTCGATAATAATCGTTATTTGTCACTTCATTATCTTATAAAACAATTATGCATTTATTAAAATGAAAAAAATAAATAGATAAAAAATAATAATAATAAAATAAATGGATTTTCAGAGAAATAAAAAAATATTAGATTTTTGTTTATAAAGCAACAAATTTGAGCGAATTCGTAGATTTTAAGATATATAAAAAATATTTATATCAAAATATCAAATATCAATATTAATATTAAAATCAAAATAATAAAAATTGATTGATAAATTGATTATATTAAAAATTGTCTATACAGGACATAGCTCTATAAATAAATTATATTCTTTATAAAATTTATCAATAAATTGTTAGCATTAAGTATATCTATATTTATTAAATGTTATATTATTTGTATATAATAATATTAATTATATTAAAATTAACAACTTATTGATAAAATTTTATAAAGAATATAAAAATAATAAAAATTGATTGATAAATTTTTTATAATTAAAAATGTTTGTATTATAAATACCATTGTTCTATAAATAAATTAAATTCTCTATCAAATATATCAATTAATTGTTAATATTAATTATATCAATATAAATTTTATATTATATTAATTATATATAATAATATTAATTATATTAATACTAACAACTTTTTGATAAATTTTATAAAGAATATAATTCATATATAGATTAATTGAATTTATAATATAGTAATATTAAATTATCCCGTTTCAGGGTCCCTATTGCGAGGAATGCGCTCCGAACTACTATGGCGACGATTGTCGACGCTGTGAATGCGATTCTCGTGGAACTGTGCCCGGCAGCGCCTGTGCCGGCAGCTGTCAGTGCAAGGCGCATGTTCAAGGCGACACCTGCTCAGAGTGTGCCACGGGCTACTTTGATTTGAATGAACAGAACGAGGAGGGCTGCAGTCGCTGCTGGTGCTCGCATGTATCGGAGACCTGTCACAGTGCCAAGCTGCAGACGTTGGCCTTCGAAACGCTCAACGATTGGCGGCTGACGGACATACAACGGGCTCAGGCAATAGCCGTGGCCGTCGATGCCGAGACGAAGCGTCTGATCTTTGGCAACGAGCTGGACGAGGTGGAGGCGATCTACTGGCAGGCGCCAGTGGGTTATCTAGGCAATCGGTTGACTAGCTATGGAGCTAGGCTGCAGCTGCAGCTTTCGTGGGTTGTCATGCGAGGCGACACCTCGGGAAAACCCACAACCGGACCGAATGTGATACTCTGTGGCAAGAATGGCCTGAAGATAGCCTATGCGGATGAGTCGTATGAGGGTCTGGAGCTGGCACTGAATGTCACTTTGATGGAGCAGGGCTGGTATCATGTGCCGCCCGCTGTGAAGGATATCAAGACTCGCCTCAGACGCACCGAGGGCGGCGATTATCATGGGGAAGCGGTAACAAGATCACAATTCCTTTCCGTGCTGGTCTCGTTGGATGCGCTGCTTATACGTGCGGCCTTTCACACAGATCAGGTGGAAACATCACTGGAACATGCCGTCATCTACTCAGGTGGATTGGAACTAGGTGGCAAGGCCACAACTCAGGTCGAGCAGTGCATTTGCCCAGCTGGCTACACGGGCTTGTCCTGCGAGAGCTGCGCCTTTGGCTACAAGCGCATTTATGAGAACACAACTGATCATCGGCTACTAGGCAAATGCATACCCTGTCCGTGCAATGGACACTCGAATTCGTGTGATCTGCAGAGCGGCAATTGCGGTGATTGCATGCACAACACATACGGAGAGCGGTAAGTGGGAGGACAATATAATTGACTTATAGTTAGGAGAATTAAAGAGTAACTGCAGTGCATTAAAATCTATATAAATAAGAGTTTTTTGCTGAGTGGATCGTAATGCATCGCCTTGCGCTTAGCTCATTCACCCACTTATTCACCACAGAATGCACTTCTAGCTTAGACACACACCAGTTACTATGATGAGAACAGATTATTTAAAAATATTTTAAATGTGAGGAAGAATGTATGTATTGATATATCCCATATAACAAATATAAAATAATATATATATAAATTAAAAGAAGTACAGGCTTTCACAATACAATTTACATAATCGTTTTTGGAAAGATATTAGATTAAAGTAAATTTCATTGTATAGGTTTTGTCATGTGCACAAACCAAATACTATCCACACTACTAGGAGGACCCCTCCAACCTAGCCACACACATATACTTTTCAGAATGAGAGCAAATGCAAGTGGATGACATTACACAGTTCTTATCATACACACAAGCGAAATACCATCCACACAACAAACATGATACCCACATGCTTATCATACATAGCCTAGACACACACCACTAACTGCAACGCGGGAGTAGATCAAAGAGGAAGCAATACTCTTTCCACAATGCTCTTCTACACAGTCAGATCATAAGGAATATACATATATGTATGTATGTATGTACATAAGCAAATCAGCTAAGCAGAATCATAACACCTTTTTCATATCCACTACAATTCCACACACATTTCTTTAAAAAGAGAGCAAATGCCAGTGCATTGCATTACTGAGCTCTTATCATAAGAAACTCAAAGCTGAGCAGAATCTTAATAATTTCATAATTCTTAAAATTCTTCAAAAAGAAAGCATTTGTAACTAAATTGCATACAGTGGTTTCAGCATATACACAAACCAACTACATACATTACACAGGACACCCCATTTTATTTTAGTCAATTCATCTACCATCCACACACACTGTTCTCATAGGTTTGACTCCACACTAAACCCATCCCAGCTCATACCAAACACAACCTATTCAAGACACCCACCTCATGCTGCATTCCCACTTTGTCTCTTTGCAGCTGCGAGCGTTGCCAGCTCGGTTTCTATGGCAATCCGCTGCAGGGCACGCCCCACGACTGCAAGCGCTGCGCCTGCCCCCTGCCAGAGGATTCGAACAACTTTTCGCCCAGCTGTCAGCTAAAGAGCTACAACTACATGGATCTAAATCCACAATTCGAGCTAATTGAGCATGCGGAATATATATGTACCCAGTGCCCCGAGGGCTATACGGGCGATCATTGTCAGGTGTGCGACGACGGCTACTATGGCAATCCCCTGGAGCTGGGCAACAGTTGTCGGCGCTGCGAGTGCGAGGGCGGCCCATGCAATGTCACAACGGGCGCCTGCATCACCTGCCACGGCAACACCGAAGGCTGGCGCTGTGAGCGCTGCAAGCTCGGCTACTGGGGTGATCCGGCCGTCGGCTGTGATCCCTGCCACTGCTATGCCGAGGGCTCCGAGAGCGGACTCTGCGACAGTACCGATGGCCAGTGCCTGTGCCGGCCGCGCTATGCCGGCCAGAAGTGCAATGAATGCGATGTCGGCTATGCCCAGGTGGAGCTCCAGTGCCTGCCATGCAATTGTGACGCACTGGGCGCCGCTGTCCTGGGCAACTGCAATGCCACCACAGGACAATGCGAGTGCAAAGTGGGCGTCATGGGCGTCAAGTGCTCCGAGTGCTTAGATGGTTACTTTGGCATGAATGTAAATGCCGAACAGCTGGAGGATCTGGCTGCACTGCGTCTGGCTGAAAACGATGGCGACTGGGAGCTGGTCAACGAGAACGATGAGACTGTAGCCTGTGAAGGTGAGTACGCGCTTTATATTACTTAATATAGCATTCAAATTTACGGTGACCAATTGAGAGCAGTAGAAAAAGAAATTTCAATTCGAAATCTGATTTAAATTTCTAAATGTTTCTATTTTTGTTTCAAAGTTATATATTTGCTATGAAATAGTCAATCATTTATTTGATCGCCTTGATTTTGCAGGCAGTGATTTAAGCAAATGCTTATTTATTTTATAATTCAAAATACCTCTTAAAAATATAAATTTATTATTTATTATTTTGTGGATAAATATTTTTATTATTTTTTTTTTTTAAATAATCATATGTGTCTGAACATTTTAATATCAATTCAAGAATATTATTTCAACATTAATTCAGCATTAAGAATGTTAAAACTAAAACAAAGTTATAACATTCTATGTATAGTCTTGAAAGAGACTTACAAAATTCTCTGATATTTGTTTAAAGAAAAAAAATTCGAGCTGCTTTAGCTATAGCTTTAGGCTATTCTCCAAAAATATTTTAAATTTAAACATTACAGTATTTAAAAAAAAATATTTAAAAAAATGTATGCTACAGCATTTTAATATAAAATTTTTTAAATATAAATATATATCTATTAAAAACAAAATAAATATGCCTCAATAACGATTAACTATATTGTAAGATAGAATAAGAATAAGAATATCAAAATATTTCAAAGCATTTCAAAACATTTGAAATTTTCCATTATTAAAAATGTTAAATTTAGAAAAAAAATCCATTATTTTAATAATATCAATTTTGCGAAGAGATATTTATAGAGCACACACACACATATACCCACCTTGGCACGCTACAAAGAAATTACACTCAAGTGCGGTTAAGAACAAAGCTAAGAAATTCCAGAAACTATGCACATGTACACATATATAGCATGATATATAACATGTACACCATATACACACTCTGATCGATTGGTGTTCTTAAAAAAAAAAACAGATGTGCATTTAGGGCGCCAAGGTGGGCGTGGCTCATCAAGAACAATGCTTTAGATGTGAGGAGAGCAGCGCATAATTGAATTTTTAGCTCTGCTGAAGTTGAGAGTAGAAGTCGGGGGCTAAAGCTCTGCAGAAAATCAATTACACAGCTCAACCATAGCTTATTAGCTAATTAACTGACAGCTAAAGGAAGAAGAAGAAGTAGAAAAAAATAAGTTAGAAGCCAAGTAATCATAAAATGCCAGAATTAACTACCTGAAACTAACAAGAGGCGCGCAGTCTTAAAAAATAAAAAAAGCAACAACAAAAAATGTAACTAGAAAAACTTAAGAGAAAATGAGATTCGCACTTTGAAAATTAAATGTTTTTAAACGAAGAAGTTCAGAGAGTAAGAAATAAAAACTGAGAATTCATTAAATATTTATTTTACATTTTCTAATAAAATATTGAAGTTTGCCTGACCTAATTAGTTCAGATTCTCTAGTCAGACTTGTCAAGAGCTAACACCAAATGATTTTGTCTAGATTAAGATAAGGTAGACTTTACACCTAAATTGTCTTAAATTATTGATTATTATATGAAAAACTAAATTCTACTGAACATCAAGTATATATTTATTCGTGGAAATAGATCTCAGCGCCCCGAAATGCAAAGATAGTACCAAGGATTCGCTATACTTATATTTATTTAAGCTTTAGATAGATAGTTAAAAATAAATTTTATTTTTAGAACTTTGGCTAGGAATATAAATAGAATATATGCATAAATTTATTTTTATATTTTAATTTAGGATTGAGAAAAGTTTAAATTGATAGAAAAAACTTCACGTGAAGCTTTAGATAAATGTAGAAAAATTGTGCTACGAGCCAAAGGATCTAGTTTTAAAAGTTAAATGAATCAAGTTTTATAGATTATTTAGGTTCTTATTTTTATCATTTAATGAATTATTTTATCAAAAATTTTAAGAAAATATGAAAAAAAATTTAAATAATAATAATAACACTTTAAAATAGCCTAATTACAGAATACTTTTCACAAGAACTGAACTGAAATAGTTCCACTTCTCAACCAAAACATATAATAACTAACTAAAATATTCTTAAAATAGAAAAAATTCAAATTTAAATTCAAATTCAAATTGCCTTCTGCAATTCGAGTTCCTCTTCAAGTACAAAACCTCGCTCAGGTTGTTGTAGACGAAGAAATAGAAGAAGAAGCAGATGAAGATGTATGTGGAAAAGTGAAGAATAATAGTTGAAGAGCCCAGTCGAGTGGTTTCTTTTAACTGCACTTTGGGTTTGTTGTCCAGCCGCGTTACAAAACAATAAATTGTTATTTGAGTACAGCTTGTAATATAACTGCTTTTTTTTTGCCTTTTGTCTGTTGGGTGTTAAAAAATGATACAAAAAAAATAAAGACTTGAACTTCAAGGCGAACTGCCTGCAGTCCATGAGGCATATCTGGTTACAATGGCAACACATAATGAGCTCTATGTGAGATGAATGGGCGGAGTGGGTGTGCATAGAACACACAATTAGACTTGAATATGTAATGATCATTGTCACTCTGAAGTGATAATGATGAAATGAGTAATGAAATGAGAGTGTTGAATTTTTTCTTAATTTCAATGATTTTTGTTATGATAAATGTGTGAAAAATATTTTATATTTATTTTTGTAATTGTTCTGTGAAGATATTCAAATTATCAATTATTCATATTAAGTTGTAGTTTTTTTGTCAATTATATATATTTTATAATAGTCTAAATAAAATACATGATATTTAATTATATAAATATTTAGACGATATACATATATTATGTATATATGGTATTAATAATATATACGATATATATGATAATTACAATATTTACAGTATATACGATATATTTAATATATATAAAATATATTAATTTCATAATACACAATATATATGATGTTTATAATATAAATATATTATATATTATATGCATTTCTTATATGCTTACAATATATACGATATATATGACATTTACGATATATACGATACGATATTCAAATGTTCTTTCATGTCATGGTCACTTTAGCCGCTGCTGTATAAAAACTGATATTTATCAAATATCAACTCCTCCTTCAATGACACTTTAAATACAGTTGCCCAAAAGATATTTATTATAACTATAAACTGTATAAGAATTCAGATCCAGATCACCTGAAACTAAGGCAGGGATACAGCCCACATTCTCATACTACCTTCATTCTCAGTGCACTACCAAAGATATTTATGCAAAACGATTGCAGTCAACAGCTAAACTTGACAGTCGCTTGACAAGAAAACAAATGATTTATGACCTTCCGTGGCTGGAATTTAAGTTATGACGGCATAAATGTTCGAAATTATTTAATGCCTAACAAAAACTTTGTTGGTGCGAAACTTGGCTAAAAATAAGAAAAATCTACAAATAATCACAAGTAAATAAATTACAAGAAATAGACAACAACAAAAAAGCCATTAGGGTCAAGAGTCGCAAATGTAGCTTGATTGAAGAGGCTTTCAGCTGCTTGCAACATGTTGCAAGGCGTTTGTTGCAGCTGTTGTTGCTGTTGTTGTTCTCTTTTTGGGTCAAAACGGCATTAGCTGCTTAGTTAACAACAACAGCAACTGGCTATTATACTTAATTAACGAATTGTTTGGTATTAGTTGTAGTGTTAGTTTAATGTCACAGTTTGGCACTCACTGTGAACAATGGTTAAGCATTTGGCACATTCTTTGACCAAAAATCTGACACTTTAATCTGTCAACTTTTGACTTCTCTCTGAGCCTCTCTCTACTCTCAGTCTCCTTCTCTCTCTTTCTCTTATCGTTACATCTCACTATCTTTTGAAGCCAAATGACAATTGACTTCCATAACCAACAGTAGCTGCACAGTAGCTGCTGCCTCAACCTCAAAATGCAACAACTTTCATAGCCAACACCCACGCCGAGTAGCTGCAAGAAAAATCGTTGACCAGTCAGCAGCTCAAGATATTAGATTAGCTATGAAAAGTGTGATTAAGAGACTCGTTTGAAGTGCTTAAAGACTGTTATGGAGCTTTGTTAAAAGTTGGCGCTGAAAGCTGCTAAGCTGTGAAAAAATCATTGTCAAGATGGAGCTAAAGTAAAAAATATAGATATAATATCTTTGACAGATGTGCCAAGTCAGTTTTAATAACACTTGATTTCAATTAGTAAAAGTGCTTTCGTTATTGACTTAGAGATACCTTAATGCTGTCACGAAAGTATGTCTAAAATTTTGAATAAACCTATCTAAATGTACCTCAAGAAAAATAAAATATATTTAAATTGATATCAAAGAAATGGAAAATTTCAATAATGACTTAAGACAAATAGAAGAAGCTTTAAATACAATTTCTTCTCAACAAGTTATAGTATCGAAAATAGAAAGCTATAAATATATAAATCATTTATTTATTTATTTTTATTTTTTTATTTATTTTTTTTTTTTTAATGCTTTTTGAGTACGAAAATTTAAACTTAAAGAATCTAAAACTCACGACCTTTTATTTAATATCAGGATATGAATGCCGAGCAACAACATTTCTATAAAATATTTAATTTATAGTATAAAATTTATTCTATAAAATATTTATATTTATATATTTAATATATATCATTTTATATTGTAGTAAACTGTGTATGTGCTTTCAGAAACGTTATATCATCATCATTTAAACAAGGCTCTAGTCCTTTATAGTTAAAACTGTATTTTATGAGCATTTAATAATTAATAATTATTTAATAAAATTTATTTAAAGCCTTCATTAAAATATACGTTTATCTGCACTTTAGTCTTACATTGATAAAAATTGTACTCAATATTTATTTAATTAATAATAATTATTTGATGAACCTTAAGCCTTCATGGGGCATAAATTCAAATACATGTTTATTTCTCTGCCCTTTTTGCTATTTTTATTAGTTTACAAAAATGTTAAAATAATTTATAAAAATGTCTTTAAACTAAACACTTTTCGCTGGCTAAACAAATTTCTATAAAACTCCTAAGGGTTTTATTTCTTCCATTTACTTAAAAATGTAGTGCTTGGAAACACTTAGCTAAACTATTCATTTAATGAGCTTTCAAAGCTCATTAACTACTATGCTTACTATTTACCATCTAACTCTATTATTTACTGCCTCTCCATTTCCATACTAAATCAGCTAATTTTAAGCTAATCAAATTGTTGACTCATTGAAAGACTTTTTATATAAGGCGCCGCCAAAGCACAGAAATCATTTGCTTTTTCCCCCCATTCGATATAACTTCATTCAGTTTGTGGTTGTCTTTGAGGCAGCCGCAAAGAGCGAGCTCACACAACTGCAATTAATTTCGAGGCATTTAACACAAATATTTGAAATTGTTGCACTAATCAGCTTTTTGGGCGAAACGTAAATTCAAAGCTGAGATGGAGCAAAGTCAAATGGTAGGCAAGGCAATGACAATTTTCGCATTTCGATTTTCGTTTTCGATTTGATTTTGGTTTTTATCGGTTTTTCGTTTTTGTTTTTGTTTTTGTTTACTGCACTATTTTGGGGTCTGCCCAGTCGCTGGGCATACCAATGTCCATAAAAATGTCAACCACAGCAGCAACAACAACAACAAGCGGCAAGAAAATATGTGCCGCTTGACTTGGATTGCCAAAGTGGTTTTCTCGCGGTGCCTAAAAACTGGACACCATCTCGTCGTCGTCGTCGTCGTCGTCGGCTCCATGCTGTCTGAGACATTGCTGTGGTTGCTGCTGCCTGGCTGTTGTGCCTAGTGGTGCTGTTGCTGCTGCTGTGGCGTGTCTTTCGGTGAGCGGCAAATGGAACTGATTACAAAATATGACCAGCGGCTAAATGTATGCGCCGTTTGCTGCTGCTTAATTTCTTAGATAGGCAAAGACTTTGGTTTCGATTTTTATATACATCTACATTTTTGTAAGTTTCTTGCGTGGGTTATAAATTTGCGAGCCTAACGCACGTGCTACTGTTTGTTGTTGTTGCTGTTGTTGTTGTTGCTGTTGTTGTTGTTGTTGTTGTTGTTGTTGTTATTGTTGTTGTTGTTGTTGCTATCGCTGTCGACGCTAATGACCAGGCCAACTGCCAAATTGTTAATGCAAATGAGCTCCTTAAGTGCCCCAGTTTCTGTCTCATTTTGTGAGAATGTTTGGAGCTGAACATGGGAAAATAATTGGATATAGCTTAAAAATTAGCTATCGGAAAATAGTCTGAAGTATGCTATAAAGATCTTAATGAATGACATGAATTATGATAGATCAATTTGTTGATATTTTACTTTTAAGTCTTACTTTAAACCACTCAAATTATTCTTTATACTTCATATCATACGGATACAACCGAAGTACTCTACCTCATCAATCTATAGTATCTATATATCTACATATCTATATATCTATATATCTATATATCTATATATCTATATATCTATATATCTATATATCTATATATCTATATATCTATATATCTATATATCTATATATCTATATATCTATATATCTATATATCTATATATCTATATATCTATGTATCTATGTATCTATGTATCTATGTATCTATGTATCTATGTATCTATGTATCTATGTATCTATGTATCTATGTATCTATGTATCTATGTATCTATGTATCTATGTATATATGTATCTATGTATCTATGTATCTATGTATCTATGTATCTATGTATCTATGTATCTATGTATCTATGTATCTATGTATCTATGTATCTATGTATCTATGTATCTATGTATCTATGTATCTATGTATCTATGTATCTATGTATCTATGTATCTATGTATCTATGTATCTATGTATATATGTATCTATGTATCTATGTATCTATGTATCTATGTATCTATGTATCTATGTATCTATGTATCTATGTATCTATGTATCTATGTATCTATGTATCTATGTATCTATGTATCTATGTATCTATGTATCTATGTATCTATGTATCTATGTATCTATGTATCTATGTATCTATGTATCTATGTATCTATGTATCTATGTATCTATGTATCTATGTATCTATGTATCTATGTATCTATGTATCTATGTATCTATGTATCTATGTATCTATGTATCTATGTATCTATGTATCTATGTATCTATGTATCTATGTATCTATGTATCTATGTATCTATGTATCTATGTATCTATGTATCTATGTATCTATGTATATATGTATCTATGTATCTATGTATCTATGTATCTATGTATCTATGTATCTATGTATCTATGTATCTATGTATCTATGTATCTATGTATCTATGTATCTATGTATCTATGTATCTATGTGTCTATGTATCTATGTATCTATGTATCTTGTATCTTGTATCTTGTATCTTGTATCTTGTATCTTGTATCTTGTATCTTGTATTTATCTATCTTGTATTTTGTATTTATCTATCTTGTATTTTGTATTTATCTATCTTCTATTAGATCTTCTGTGTTCTATTTTCTAACTTTTATCTACTATCTATACTGTACACCATATAAATTCGAATCTTCATCTAGCATACATTTATATTATACACAAACGCTTTGAGATGCTTCAGCTGTTAACTGGGCCAAAACAATTACAAAATATTATAGTAAACAGGTACACAACACTGAATTGAAAACATTTTACTTTACAACATGTGCCTTTGTGTGTGAGCAGTGTGTATGTGTGTGTGTTGCTAGTATCTTTTTCACAATTGCCAAAGACAAGACAGAAAATTGCAAATACAAAAAGCAACTTTATACGCTTGGGGCGAGACTTGGGACCGAGACTCGAATGGTTGGCCAGTCGCAATGTCGCAGCAAGGTAATCAAGAAGCGTCTAAATGGACAAAATGGAGCAACAACAACAGCAACAACAACAACAACAAGAGCAACCGCTGTGACAAGTGGTTGTTGGCCTGTCAACGCATCTCGGCTCGAATGATGACTGGAAATGGAGCAAGAGAGCATCCTCGGCCTCACGTGGCAATAAATTTCAAATAATTCCCCAGCGACTTGTGACATAAAGCGTCTAACTGTAAATCGAATTGTCGCTCTGGCCAAAACAGTTAATAGAGTGAAATTGGCCAAAGCGAGAGGACACATGCAAAGTATTTGACACTAATGAATGTCCCAACTAACAAGGAACAATTTGCTTACAATTTAGAGCCATCAATGCCTCACAAACTGTGGACACAAGAGAGAGAGAGCGAGAGAGAGTGAGAGAGGGAGTGAGAGATAGGTATATATATATATAATAAAACACCTTTCTGATTTACTAATTTATGAGCTGTCTTCCTCTCGCTCTGTAAACTGCAGTTGCTTCTTGTTGTACTCTGTATCTCTATCTTGGCCATGTTTGTGTTGCTCTATCGGAAAAGTGTCCAAAAAAAAGATGGCCTTAAAGCACGTCTGCTGCCGACACGATCGGGCTGCAGTGTGATTTTAATTGCTGCCACACAAATGTTCCTCGAGTGCAAATCGCTGTTGCCAACGCTCGCTGCAATCGCTACAAAGGCACCGAGATTTATGGCCACATTCAACCAAATTGGGCAAAGAACTTATAGAGTGGAATAATCGTGTCTGTTCAGTTATATAGTTTGGTATTTGTGTGTGGGAGATCAATAGAGTTCAGCTGATGAGGTCATCATAATATAGCCAAGCCAAATTTGATTTATCATCAGGCTGAGTAAGAGTAATAAATACATTTGTATTTCTATTCTATAAATACAAATACTTTATATTTTTCAGGAAAGATTTGGAAATTTCGTTTATAAGAAATTTTCTTTAATTCATTTTTCTGTGAGAGCTTATCATACTTTTAAAGATTTTATTTTTGTTTTATATCAAATTATGATTTCTGCAGCTTCTCTTTTTCTCTCTGTTTGGTAAATTTGAGATACTTAAAAGATTCTGTTTCTGCTTCATATCAACATTTTATATGTGATTTAAAATTTGTTTTCTATTTCATTTTTATTTCTTATCAATTTCTCTTTAAAATGTTCCTCAATGAAATCAAATTTATTTATTTAAAAAAATAAACGGAACCTACAAAAAAAACTTACACAATTTACTTAGACTAAAAAAAAGCTTTTCATCCACTATCTTCTCCCGATTATCAATTTTTCCATGCTCTCAAATTTCATTTTAAACTCATATATATATAGAGTAAAATTTGAGCTCAATTTAAGGGCAACTTTGTCACATCGGCGCATGCCTCATTTGCACTTTTATTGACACTTCATAAACATGCATGAATGAAACAGAATTGTAAATGAAATTTACAAATGAAAATCCATTTTTTAATCAGCTTACAAAACATTCGGAAACATAACAAGAAGAAAAAAAAATATATATATATATATATATATATATATATTTTTAATCTTGTGCCCAAAAAACAAAAAAAAAAAAAAGAAAGCTTATCAGCAACATAAGCATTATATACTTTGTTTGAGGAAATCAAATTAATTAAAGAAAATATAAAAATGTAAAATATGAGTGGAAAGCCAAAGTGAAGGGAGAGCTGACTAGAGAGTTACCCTGTATATTTGTTAAAGTGAGGAAAGTATAGAAAATGGAATAGAAATCGACAGAATTGTGTTTAGATGCCTTGCATATTTGCAGTTATTTAAAGAATATGTAAAATATAGAAATATACCAATTACCGAATTTATAGTAATATTCGTATATAGTAAATAAAGAAAGTAAAAATTAAGGAATATGTAATATTCGTATATATAGATTTTTGGTTTGATTGAAAGGTACCCTGAGCAGCTAACATATGAAAAAATGAAATGAATTCAAGAAAACTTAAAATAGCAATATACATACATCTAAAATTGCTGACAAAGAGATGTACTGCATATTTTTTTAAATAAATCAAAGTATTTTAAAATATAAATAAAAAGCAACAGTATTCACATCTTGCCTCATATTTTATAATTAAATTTCCTGCATTTCACATGCATACCTTAACTCCAAAAAAACATTACAAAAATTTGCCAAAAATCATAAATTATTAAAGCTAAAACAACAAATCATGAACAAAAACAGATATGCTCTCGTTTCCAGAGACCCCAAGATGATCTCACCTACATGGAGCAAAGCAAAAGCAAACCGTCTATAGCCTCGTTAAGCCATTTGCAATGAATTACGAGGTATGCAGCACACACAAACACAAAAATGAAATAAAAACAAAAAGGCACAAAGTAATTAATAAATTATTTCCAGTCAATAAACTGTGTGCTAATATGTGTGTGTGTGTGTGTTCGTCTCTCTCTCTCTCTCTCTCTCTCTCTCTCTCTCTCAGTTGCAACATGCACCAAGTGCGCTAGGCGGACGTTTTTTGGCGGTGGGCGCCCCGCGGATGCGCAAGCGCCGCACCCCGCCCACGTTGCGTACCCCGCATACCCCGTATACCCTGCATACCCTGCAAACCCGTTGCTGGCGGCAACAGGCTTGTCGCTGCGGCATGTCAGTTCATTAGGGTCAAATGGCTGACGGCAACTGTAACGTCTGTGGGCTGTGTGGAGCAGACGCTGAGAGCTCTGTGTTTTTGGTTTTCCACGTTTCCGCAGCGCTTTAGCGGTTCATAAAAATTAGCTAACCATAAAATTAGCCAAGTTTGAGAATCTCGTGAAGTAAACATAAATTCAATTGCATTTCATTCATGGCCCGACCGCCTGTCTTTGATTTTCAATTTTACATTTTCAATTTTCCATTTTTTTTTTCTTTTTGGCTTTATAATTTATGTTATAGTTTCGTTTATTTGTGTTCGTTTGTCTTTTATGAATGGAATATCAAACAACTTTATGGCTGGCAATTGTCTGCGCTTAGTTTTCATTGACTGCCAGGGAAAACTTTATTTTTATGCGCGCCTCGATGAAAATAAATAGCTTTTGAGTATTGGTTTTTATTTACTGGCAGCCTGAAAGCCAAATGTGACGGCTGTTAGATCGTCAAAGTGTAAAAGATGAAAGAAAGAATGAAATTAGCTGAGCTTGTTCAAATTATTGCTGTAGCTGTGAATTTTAGCTGATCGTAAAGTGTTTCCGTGAGAGATGAAAAACTGTGAGAATTGTTCTAAGCCAAAGATTTTTGTGACTTCTGTGAGAATAGAATTTAAGAGAGTGGAGAATATAAAAGATATATATATATATAACATAGATGGATATATAATATTGATAGAATAAACAGGTAAAGGAATACCTAAAATAGAGTTAACTAGGAATCAAGATGATTATTTTAAAAAGTCATAAAGCCATAAAAAATCTGTAAATACAAATACTAAATACTTCTTCAAAAACCTATGCATAAAGTTATTGTTTAGAAACGGATTGTTATTGTTAAGAAAAAACTTAATTTTGATTGAATATTATATTAAAGAAGCAGCATAATCTCTTTATGTATAAGAAATTCGAAATTCGACTTTTATGTGATTTTCTTTCTCTTCTCTTTGCCATTTTTCTGCAATATTTTAATAATATAAACTATTTATCTATAATTTAATCTATATATTAGATGATCTATATATCTCGTTTCATTTATATAATATATATATGTATATACAAAAAAATGTTCCCCTAAAGATATTCATAAACTTCACTCAACTGCATTTCAAAGGTCTCTCTATTCCTCTTCTCTCCAATCATGCATATTTTAATATGGTATATTTATCTATCATTTATCTTAATCCCTCTTCTGCTCTTTAATTCCGCAGCCTATTATATGATCTTTGCATCCTTAATTATCCTTATAGACCAAGCTTACCCGAACATATTCTTGAACTTCACTCAATTTCCTATCTCTATCTTTCTCTCTCTCTCGTTCTCCTTCCCTTGCTCTTCTTCCCAGCAATCACATGTGCTGTTTGTTCAAATGTCAACTCGTTAGGCTTTTGTTTAGCCTAAAAAAAAATAACATACTGGCCAAAACAATTTTCGCTAAGCTTATCCACCAGCAGGAGCAGCAGCAACCAGCACATTGATTGATTACAAAACGTGCGCCAAACGTTTTCACGGCAGCAGCAACATGCAACAAGCGTAGCAAGCAACCAGCAACAACTGCAACCAGCAAGAGGCAACAACTGCAACAAGCGAGGCAATTGTTTTTCGCGCATCAAGAGATTTTCCACAATGGCATTTTCTTCATTTGCGCCTAACAATGGCAGCACTTTGTCACGATTTCGCGCCGCCAGCAACAACAACTGTTGCCGTAGCCAACTCTAACAAGACACCGGCAACATGTTGCTGCTGCTGCACACTAGCAACTGATGCTGCTGCTGCTGTTGCTACCATTTAATGTTGCCGTGTTGAATTATCACCGCGCATGTGTGACTAACCTCCCGAGGCGGTGCACAACAAAAAGATAACCCGAACCGTTGGACGACACAACATGCTTTGCTTTTTGACTGCAGCCCCTTTAAACTTCCCCCCACTCCCTCCACTTGCTGCAATGCTTTTCACCTCAAGCCTGCGCTTCACTCATAATTTTTACTGAAAAGAGACAGAGACAGATAGAGAGAAAGAGAGAGGACGGGAGATTCCTGCCTTATTTATGGCTGCAGTGGCTACTGTGTCTGCATTTCGGTTATGCTGGCAAATGCGGCACTTTAATGATCTTGTTACTCTCGGCAATCGCTCGCTCGGTCTCCTCGGTCAGGCCCTTTTGCATGCCGGTCAACAGCAGCAGCAGCAGCAGCAGCAGCAACTTCAACAACATCAACATCAACAACAACTGGGCAAATCATGTTATAAAGTTGAACTAACGAGCATTGCCCCTTATTCACGTTAATTCACACATGATTTCATTGTTGCGCTTTAGCTGCCAATGATGAATCACCCAAATCATTCATAACTAGAGAACACTGTGTGTGTTGCATCAACTAAGAATAAAACAAGAATCGCAAATGGCAGTTGTGAGGAAAAGTGAACTTAAAAATACCCTTGCTGAGAGGGAGATACATTAGGATATACGTATGTACATATAGAGAAGATAGAAATAGATATTTGCATATTCCATATATTTAATTCGATTATTATGTGATATGTATATAATATATTTCCAAAACAAAAAAATTAAGTGATCAATTT
This sequence comes from Drosophila hamatofila, assembly GCA_035045345.1. Classification (NCBI taxonomy): domain Eukaryota; kingdom Metazoa; phylum Arthropoda; class Insecta; order Diptera; family Drosophilidae; genus Drosophila; species Drosophila hamatofila. The sequence continues at coordinate 12,769,032 of JAWNPA010000019.1, read as the reverse complement.
TGAGATTCAGTATCAGAAAAAGTATATCATAACGGAAGCCAACTACAAATATACAAATTAAATATATTTTTGTACCTCAATTTTATGTAGTACAAAATCTAATTCTGTAAAATATTTTATCGATAAAAGTTAAGCAGAGTTTCTGTTTCATCAGTTAAATTTATTTTTTAAATATTTAAGATTTCAATATGCATAAGAAATACTTTTCCTAGCAAATCAAACAGACCACAAATATTAAAATAAAATTTATTTAATTTTTAATTAATATTACTTACCAATTTAGTTAATATTTTGAATATCTAATAGAGTTATTCTTAATCCTAATTTAACCCGTCAATAGGCCTCATAAAAGTTTACTTTGATTGTTGGGACTAAGCAGTTTTGTCTTCCTTCTCCTTATCATTTAATATGCAATTTTTAGTGTACCCTATAAAGTTAAAAGAAATATGAAAATTATAGTATAACAAAATAAAATTAAAAGAATTCTAAAAGGTTTTAAATACATTAAAGTACTTAGATATTGTTGAGCACAAAATTTAAAGAAATAAAAACAGTACTATGAAAGATAAAAGGTTATCAGAAAACGCGTTTGATTTAGTACGCAAAAAATTTCATTGCTAATAACACTTTTATTTGTTTAATTCAATATTCCTAACACTATTCTTTATTTATTTGCCGTTTTCTACAACAGTTCCTAAATAGTTTAAAAATAAAAAAAAAAAATAATTTGGAGTACATTCTTTGTCTACGACTCTACTCTCACTTAGTTATTAGATAAGTAAATTAGTTGTTTATAGCAGCAGCTAAATAATAATAATTCTCTCCCAACTAAATAATACCTTTTAAGCACATATTTAAGCCAAACTAAATGCTTAGCATTAAACTTGTAGTTCTTACCCCAAGAACTAGCCAAAATGATGCCCCAAGGCAAGTTAATTATAACTAATTTATGCTTTCCATTCAGTTTTTCCATATTTTTACACTGCCCACCACATTCATATATTATTCATAATCTTTCATATTTCCCAGAGTATATGATAATTTACGTAGCAACTAGTCAAGCACATTGTGTGTGTGTGTGTGTGTTTTCTATTTGCCACAATCACATTTTGTTATGTCTGGAACATTTGCATTCGCGCACCTCGTTGCCTCCCTCCTGCTGCGTTACTTCATCATCTCGCATCTTCTGGATAAGGCAAACGCAAACGCAAACGCAAACGCCTTTGGTCGTGTTTCGTGCTGTGCCCGATTAGCACTTCCCATGCACTGCTCAGAGAGCAACAACAGCAACAACAGCAGCAGCAGCAGCAGCAGCAGCAGCAGCCGCAACAGCAGCCGCCGCCGCCGTAGTATATGAATGTGTTTAGACTGCTGCACTTCCGTTTCGTGGCTTGCGTTTTGCCAGCTGCTAAAGTCATCTGTCTTGGTTGTGGTCCAACTGTGGCTGCAACTGGCACTGGCACTGGCACTGTGACTGGGACGGCGACAACGCCAACATCCTCCAGCCTGCAGGCCAACAGACACGTAACGTCATCAACTTGACATTTAAATTGTGCTCTTGATAAAGTTGCCAACATTTCTCATCTGTCTCTGCAGCAAAGAGCGGGAGGGGCGGAGGCCACCAGTTGGTCACATTATTGCAACTTCAAAAGGAGTCGCAGTCACCATATATATACAGTATATACCATATATATATATAGTATATCTGCTGGCCAGCTGTCATATTCTCCAAGAGCTGTGTGGTCTCTGTGCATATAATTCATATAGAGCAATTTATGTCAACTCAGGTGACAGTTTTTCTGTATTTATTTTAGTTGCTTTCGCACGAACGCAAATCATGCACATGAAGCCCGCCTTTAGCTTTGGCCTACTACAATACAGAGCTTTGAAAAGCTCACTAATACCAATGCCTGTACGTGCAAAACTACGCTTACCGTTATTATTAGGCGTTTTATTTGAGTTGGGACCCATAAAACTTTTGACTCATCGTCTGAGAGTGCGTCCCCAGCTCGTCTGCCAGCCCAGATCACAGCTTTTGTGGGACGCCGGCTTGACTGTTGCATTTTTTACGGTTATGCAAAGCTTTCAACATTAAAAAATCGTAAAAAATTCTTTAGTAACTGAGTGATTTTAATGATAGTTCTTATACCCTGTAAACGTGGACAAAGTGTATTTTTCAGAGAAAACAGCTCAATAAACATAACGAATATATATTATTACAATTATCGCTAAGAGTTTAACCATACAACAGTATATCAATAAACCGTCTATAAGTCTTAAGAGTATTTAAGCATTCTTAACTTAAATAGCCACTAAATTTCTTATTAAACATTTCATATACCCTATAAAATATTAAGATTATTAATTTATATATAATTATTTATATAATTTTATTAAAATTATATTTATAATATAATAAATTAAAATTAATTAATATAATAAAATCTATTTTTGTTTTATATATGATTTTTTTTATTATATATAAATTTATATATATATATATTGACTAGCAGATGCTTTGTAATCAATAAACCAAGGCCTTGCATTTTAATATTTATTTTTAATTATATTACAAAATATAATTATATTATTTTTATAGTTATATACTCTCTATAGTTGTTATAAATAAATATATAATATAATCATATTTTTATAATATATTAAATAAAAAACTATAAAATTACAAGGCCTTCGCTCAATATTTACACGGCATCTGCTTGTCAAGCACACTCTCTGAAGCCCTCTTACTTGTTTTTTAAAGTTAAATGTATGTAGTTTGCGGTACCATTAGTTTTATGCCTCAGAATGTGACCGCAAAAACATGTCAAATGCATTTAGATACCAGAACCCAGGTCCCACCATACACACACACACACACAAACACAGTCTATGTTGGTGGGCGTCAGCTGATGCACTTTCTAATGGTCCGTCAACGCCGCCTGCAACCACATCAATCTACAATATTCTTCTATGCAGCCTCATCTTTCATCACGCAACCACAGAGAAAAAAGAGAAGATGCATTTAATCAAAGTGCATTCGCTTTAAACTGAAAACCATGATCCAGCCCACGATCTGCGTTTCGGGATTGCGTGTATTGACACTCGACAACGTAAATCACAAGTGCAATTAACAACTCCTCCGACAAGCGACGACCAACCGACGTCGCCACGTTGATCATCCTCGGTCATAGCGGAAATTGTTGTTGGCTCAATAAAAGTAAATTGCAATTAAACAAAATTGCTAATTTCAATTGATGACAGACGCCATAAATTTTGGAGGCTGCCAAAAGGCGGGAGTCCATTTCAAATGAAGCTCTTCCACACACACACACACACACACACACACACATACATACAGTTGCATCGTTTGCTTTTCCTAATGGAGTTGCCACTTGTTGCAGCTTGCATGCTGCAACTTCAAGACGTTTGCTTTACTGTTTGTTTTGGCAGGTCAGCTGAATAATTGATTGGCTTAAATTAGAGAGCAAACTTTCTAGCATTTAGTTTGATCAATGCTCAAGCGGAACTGGTTTCATTCATTAAGGGTAAATGAAGATGATATACATCATCTGAAAAAGAGTTGTAAAGCTGAAGGAGGTAAAAGCTAAATGCGAATATTTATCCTGGTGTACTAAGTTGTTTTATTGACTTTGTCATATCTTTTTTAATTTATCATTTGCTTTTTCTTAATTTTCTTGATTATTTAATGCTCAAAGTGAATTACAGATAATTTCTATAGCTATTTTTCATTTTAGAAAAAATGTAGATATTTCAAAAATATTTAACAATAGTTTCTATTAATAATACTAGCTATTTGTCCTTTTGAAAGTAAATTTGACTTTTCAAAAATATTTCAAAATCATTTATATTCATAAATGAGCTATTTTTCCATTTTAAACAATTTAGATTTTTCAAAAACATATTTTAATTATTTCTATTCATAATACTAGCTTTTTATACATTTTAAAACAATTTTTTGTATATATAAATTTTTGTAATTTCTCTTCTATAATACTGGCTATTTTTCTTATTTTAAACCATTTCGATTTGAAAAAAAAAAATCTTTTAATATTTGGTATTCATACTTTTTTTTTTTTCAATATTTTTCAATTACTTGTATTAATAATATTTGTTTTAAAAATGTATGTATAAATAAAAAACCAATATATATTTTATAACAGCTGAAAGCCAGTCAAGTTGCAGTGGCTGGTTAGCATCTCGTATACTTAATATGGAGTTAATTTTATTGATTTGACTGGTATATTATAAAAATTTTACTTATACATATATAATCTTATTTTATAATCATAAAAACTACTTTATCTATCCCAACAAAGCCGATTATCTGTGAAAATATTTGATAAATTCCTAGTCGAACCCAAAAGCAATCTCAGCAAAAAGAAGAAAAGACTTTAGCTAGCACGTTTTATTATGGCTAGCCCCCTACCCTCAACCATACAACCCCTTTCACTCTGCCCAACTGCTGTCTGACCAACTTTCGCCCATGGCAACAACAACAACAGCAACATGTTCTCATATCAGACAACAACAAAATCACAAAAGCTTTGCCGACGAGTGCAACAACAAGCCGAAAAAAATCAATTAAAATCAAGACGACAGCAACGTGCTGTGACTAGGGGCCAGCGGGGAGGGGGCCTATAGAGAAAGAGAGAGAGGGGGGCCAGCAGCAACATTAAAGGTAACGTTAAAGTGTAATGCATTTGCACTTGGCACGCAAAGGAAGTTGCAACTGCCGCAAATGTTGCAGCTGAAATAAAAAAAAAATTTTAAAAAATGTTGCCAACACTTTCAGTTGCTGTCGCCGTCGCCGTCGCAGTCGACGTCAGCTGCTGCTGCCTCTGCTGCCGCTGGCTTAGAAAACAGATCAAAAGGTCGAAGATTGCGCCAAGACGAGGACGCCCACTTTTTCGCACGCTTTTCTTGTAGCCCGGCCGGATACGCGCATGCCTGTTCATACACACATAGATAAACATACTAAAAACAGAAGAAGAGAAAAATCAGCTCCACGAGTTTAATCTATAATAATGCCCATGGAGCTGCAGCCGAGCAGCTGCCCGGGCAGCGCTAGAAATTGAAAAAAGTGGCAACGACAGCCGCTGGTGAAATTCTTTCATCAATAGACGCTTAGAGACTGAATGGGGCGATTAGTATAAGAGTACAAGAAAGGGTAAGCCACAGCAAGAAGGGGCCAAAGAGGGGCACTTCAATGTGATTTGAGGGTTGTCAACACTTGGAGGTGTACTTAGAAAATTTTGAAAGTCAGAAACTATAGAGATTATGTTTATGCTATTATATAAAGGGAAACGATTTTTTTTCATATATATTTTTTAAATTTTTTTTATATAATAAACAATAATATGACGTAAACATAATCTAAAATGCACACTAATAAAAAAGTGTATTTAAAACTAAAAATATATGACTCAAAATTTTCAGGGTACTACTTCATAAAGAAGAATAAAACAGTTTGGAGATGTACTTAAAAAACTAAACCAAAAATGTAGAAAAACCTAAATAAAATTTATTACATTAATTATTTTTGAAATAAAAAAAAAAATTGTAAGCTCAAATGTGTTGAAAATGTAAATAAAAAAAAAAAAAAAAGAAAGACGAAGAAAAATAATAATGATAAAGCAGTTCAATAGTAAGTTCAGCACTAAATTTTATTAAAAAATTGTATATTAAGAAAATACTAACAATTAGCTACCTTGGGTCTTCAGCAGTTTCACCTATCCAAATAATGAAATTGTTTGCACTTATTCAGTTTTTTGTTACTCAGAATTTATTTCTGTGATTTCATAAAGGAAAAACTTTGTATAATATTTGTTATATTTTTTTATGTTTTTGGCTACTCAGAATTATTTAAAATATATTGAAAATCGAAATTTTCATATAAATATTAGCAAAATTTATATTTTTTTTATAGTATCTAATCATTTTATTTTATTCTATTTTTTTTTACTTAAATAAAATTTATCTAATCTAATCTATAATCGAAAAATCTATTAATAATTGAATTAAATCCGATAGACTTGTTTTAATCTATACGAAATCAAACACATATTCATTCCACAATCAACTCGACAACCCTACGACACATGCGTAAAACATTTACGCTGTTCAGCCTCTCTCTGTCTCTCTGTCTGTCTCCTTCTGTAGCCCGGCTAAGATCCAAACAACCAATAAATAGTATCAATCACAAATGATCGCAAACGAGACAGAGGCGACTGCGCCCAAAGCGTAACCAACTGGCCAAACTTGCAGCTGTCCCAAAGAGTCCTACACGAGAATACCTGCGCACTCCTGCGCCCCCTCCTCCTCCTCCTCCTCCTCCTTCTGCCTTCAAGCTTTCGGCATAACAAATAATGATTCATGCGAGAAAAGTAGCGGCAAGAACAGGTTCTAAGTGGCCAGAACGTGACTTTGGTGGAGTTTTTCTTTCTTTATTATTTTTTTTTTTTTTGTTTGATAGTAGAAGCAAAACGCTGTCTCTTTTTGGTCCTTTCGGCACATGTGCGACAAGACGGCATTTATTATGGTTCAATAGGTCAACGATGCGTTGAGTAGGGAGAGGAGGCGAGAGTTGTTAAGCGAGAGAGGAGAGGCGATGCGGATGCCATAAGTTAAGATCATTGCATGAAAAATTACAGTAAGACACGTCAATCGTCGCAGCGCATCTCTCGCAACGAGCCGTGTAATGGACGTTGCTCCGTAAATAATGCTCAGAACACCAAAAGAAAAAAAAAACAAAACAAAACCCGAAACATTCTCTCTTTCACATATATGAAGGCAGCGCCCGATTGCGATCGCAACAAATCAGAAAAGCATACGAAGAAAAAGTACTTTTTAGAGTTGTGCAGAGAGTGTAGTATCTGCAGATACCCTGTGATTAAAAATAATTGGCCAAACAGGGATATATTACTTATATATGTATATGTGATATTGACAGCAGAAGAATCTGCGTCTTTCATCTTTTTAAGCTTCTACTTATTATGTATTAACTGTATGATCAAAAAGTTTTTATAACTTCAGGATAGTCAGGAATATCCTTAAAAATATCCTGAAGGCAAAATATCTATATCATTTATATAATATACGCCCACTTGGAAATATGTCAGAAAGTTGAATAGTTTGTGCCTTTAAATCCTCTACAACTTATGTTTTAAATGTAACATTAACAAATTTATATAGTTTCAAAATAATCAAAAATACCCTTTAAAATATCTTGGAGCCTAAATACATATCAATAATATAATATTTTTCGACTTCAACTATTTTCAAATTATTAAAAATTTATAGATATTTATTTGCACATTTTTCTCTCACAAACTTTGCCAATACCCATTCATACCCCACACGCCTCCTGACTACAGGGTATCAAATGGCAACTCGTGCGCTCTTCAGTGAGAAATGCGCGGACCACCAGAGACAGCTGTGACTTGTTCGCTGCACTTGATTCTATAGACTAGAGCGGGGAGCATTGGCTAGAAGGGGTCTCTCTTTGGCTGTTCGCAGTTTGTCAAAAAGATGTTGGCGTTTTGATAATTTGCTGCACAGCAATGAAAATCTGTGTTTAAGTGTGTTTGTGTGTGTGTGTAGGATTTCCTGTTTATGGTCAAAGTTTTTCCTAAGCTTTACACTCTGCGTACTCCATATGTCTCTCCTGCTGCAACTTCTTTTTTCCTTTTCTTCTTCATTTTGTGGCCGCAACAAATCTTTAGCTGATTTAAATCTTTGCATTTACTTATTGTTAGTTTCCAGTTAGAGGCTTAAGAGATTTCGGTTGCGCAGTGTGTAAGTGATTGTGTGTGAGTGTGAGTTTGTTATGTATGAGTGTGTGTTAGTATTTCGTGGGCTTGACTTTGACAGCGAACGTTGCAGTTGCTGGCAGGTGAGGTTACTTTATATATTTCTTTTTAGCATGATAGGCAACTATAGAAGAGAGAGAGAAAGAGAGTGCTATAAAGAGGGAGGGACAAAGAGAGTGACAACGGAAAATTGTCACACATTAAAAAGAATTTTATTTTTTCGACTGAAAAGCCTAAAAATATCGGTTTAAGTAGCTAATCCTCAGCTATAATGGGCTCCTACTTAGTAGACTTTTCCTAAAGTTTAAAAAGTCCAATGTTAGTCTATCAGCTCTGATTATAAGTAAGGCAGCATTATGCAAATTTTCAGGCATATCACATTATCTATTACATGTTCCAGCAAATATATCTATATAAAAATCAAATTGTTTTGAAACAATAAAAATAAAATGCAATTGCTCTAATCATTATAAAATAAAAAATAAAAAAATTGAAAAATGAAATTTTTATTATAATCTATTATATTTAAATTTATTTATATATATTTGATATATATTTTTTTAAATCTTTTACTTTTTAATATATTTATATATATAAGGAATATATTTCATCACCATCGAAAATATTCATTATATTAATAATTATTATATTTTAATATATATTTTTTTAATATTATATAGTCATATTTTTCCATCACATTCAAAAACTATTGAATACTTAAGTTACATTATTACTATATTTGACATATACATTTACCTATATAAAGTCTCTCTCAAAAACCTATTCAAAATCCCCTTATGCATTATTATATATAATTCTATATTATTTTACAATTTTCTGTTTAATTCAAGGTGCTTATTCTTTTGTTTATACAAAAGTCTTAAATTTAACGCTCAATCATGGCTTATTAATCAACTCTTGACCTTATTATGCCTAAGAATGTGACTTCATAATGCCCAAAAAGGCAGCTTTTAGCCAGGCCTCCATTATGCCGCCCTCTCGTTCCTCATACTTATACACTTTGCACGTGTTTTTAATTGTTTCAATTGAATCAAATATTGTACAAAAGTTGCTCGTTGTCTTCTGGTCTTATGGACTGCACAGCAGACCCAGACCCAGTTCCCAATTCAGTTTTTAGATCTTGATTGGGTCCGTGACGCAGTCAGAGCAAATGCAGTTCGCTGGTGCGTGGTGCGTGGGGTCTGAGCTACAGACTGCTCCCCTCCACGTCTGCGTCTCATTTTGCATACGTAATTTTTATTAGGGGGCCCCCTCCTTAATTAAGTTTTCTGTTGTCTCGACGCAATTTCAATGGAATTAGAAAACTTTGTTGCCCGATTATTGTTATGCGTGGCCCGTCGATTATGGCCCATAATTTCGAGAGCATTTTGTTGTTTTTGACATTTTTATCGTTCACTTAGCTGCTGCCGAAAACAAAAAACAAAATAAAACAAAGAATTGAAAAGCTAACCAAAACTAGTTGAGGCCAACGAAAAACCAATCGAAACACTTGCATCAAAATGCGACACACGCATCGTGCAGCATTTACTTTATTGGAAAAAGTCGCAGAAAATAATAAGAAACAAGTGCATTCTGAGCGAGAGCGGTTAGCCAAGAAAATACCCTAGAAAGAATGATTGAACGCTCTCTGTTTAAATTATTTCTTAAATTTTTTTTACTATTTCAAATTTTTTCTGGGTTTAAGGCTGAGCTTGAAATATATTTTTGATTTATATATTATTAAGATGCATTTGGCAATCGATAAATATCGAATTATGGTTAAGGGACAAAGGATAAAGATATATACGTTAAATAGTTAGAATATAGCGATAACATTTCAATTTAATATCAATATATTTGTCTATGGATTAAACGATTTAAACGTAAAGAGATGCCTATAAGCATATACCAAGAAAATATGTACACAATACATCGTTAACATTTCCATTTTCAATTTGTATTGATATGTTTTCATATCGATATATGTATATCAAAAGAAATTATGAAATGTTACATTCTTACTATATTGCATACATCTCCATATACAATACACCCCTTTAATTTTTCAGACAGGGTATAAAAAATGATTTTCCCGCAGAATGCGGACACACGCAGTGGACGTTGATGGCAACAACAACAACCACATGGTATCTAGCTTAAAGGAGGTGATGCAGGTGGAGAGCTGCTGCTGCTGCTGCCGCGAACCGGCTGCATTTTCAGGCTTGGCAATTAAAATATTGACAGTTTTTCCATAGAGTGCGGAATAATAAGTTTTTCTATTTTTTTTTTTATACTTTTCATTTTTGTTAGTTTAGGATTTGTTTTTCTCGAAACATTTATTTATAAGAGCTCCTGCTGATGTTGTTTATGTTTCGTGTTGTTGTTGTTGTTGTTTTTGGCGCGAAAGGTTAACGCGACATGTTCATGTGACAATGTCATAGAACTGCCGGCAGTCGGTTTGGTCTGAAGCGCATAAATAACTGCGTTTGTGACATGGAATGCCAAAGCCAAAGCCGAAGCCAGAGCCAGAGCCAAAGCCAGAGTCAAAGCCAGAGCCAGTGCCAATGCTTGTCGCCAAGCTGTGTGGCAACAGACCTAGTCCCAGACGGCTCTCACTGCCCGTCTGTCTGGGCTGTTGGCCATGTCTAGCGCGGATTGGCCTGCTGCTGCTGCTTCTTCTGCTGGTAGCAAGGTGCGGTGCCCATATGAAGCACTCAAAGCTATTTGTAGCCACTGCTGCTGCTGCTGCTGTTGCTGCTTATGGAAAATTTGTAAGATGTTTTCCTTGTGCCGAGTTTCTTGACTATTTTTATTTTTTTCATTGCATCACAGCAGATGCGTGATAAAAAAGAAAAATATTTAAGTGGCAGCCGCAATGGATAATACATCAGTGGGCCAGATATATATGTATATATGTGTCTATATGTATATATGTATATATAACGTGACTCAAGTGCACATTTGCACAGATAAGCTCAGGCATAAAGCCTCTAGCTTTATGCTGATTAGTGAGCTTATTCAGGAGCTGGTAGTAGGCAGACTCGCTTTGATTGTCAGCAAAGATTTGACAACAAGAGATTAGACATAAGTGTGTGATAACATAGAAGATTTGTGGTATTAGAACCAGGAAATCTGTTGAAGAAATTCTTAACTATTTTAAAACTAATCTGAGATAAAAGTAAATTCAATTAAACAAAAGTTTTACAAACAATTTAATCTGCAAGATTAGCAGTATATTATATCACTTTAAATTAAGTTAGAGAATAAATTATTTAATAAATTATAGTTTGTTTTAAAAATATTTCCGTTTTCATATTCTCGGATGAAATGGGAAATGGAATTAGAATTTTAATGAGAGCACAATATTCACTCTTTAATCTCCGGTTTCTTGTACAAAAGCAGAAAATGACAGAATTAGCACTCCAACGCGAACATAGATAAATATTTATTTTCACACCTGAGCACTTGGCAAATAAAGTCTAATTAGAGAACTTTTACAAAAGCAACAATGTAGACTTAAAAAATAATTAAGTAAATAAATCTAAGATATATTTTTAAAATATTACGAAACTTTAGAAAACAGTTCAGTATTTTTTCTGCAACATTTCTACTAGAAACTAGCAGTTCTATAAATTACATCGAAAATTAAAAAATATATTATTATTTTTTATATAAAATAATATTTATATATATTTTGCACATTTAAATATTTAAAATATATATAAATATATTTTAGTTTTTAATTTAAAACCTCTAAATCAAAACAAATTTCCCCTGCGATCTTCTTTATGTTGCCAACGCACTTGTCGCTGGCAGCATGTGGCCAGCCGCTTGGCAACATGTGCTAGCTTGCTAGCAACACGCGTGCAACATGTTCGAAGCGAACAGCTTTCGGCTTTTTGGTCAACATTCTCTGATTGGGACAAATCGCGATCAGTTGCAATGAGACGACGGGCGCGTTTGGTTACTTGACGACAATCGTTTGGCTTTCCGCAACAAAATTGTCACGTCTTGAGTTACGTATCGGTGAACGAGTGTGTGTGCGTGTGTGTATGTGAATGTATATTAAAATTTGTTTATGCAGAAAGCAAAAAAATAAATAAATAAACGGGCAACAGAAGACAACACAAGCCGCGCACAGCAAATCATCTTTTCGCCGTATGCAATTCTGCGGAAATGGCAAAAACCAAACAGGAAAAACAAAAAACATAAATTCAAATTCAATCGTATCAGCATTGGGAAATTTTTTGTTGATTCTGACCAATTGCGAACCCCCGCAAGCTTAACGCTAGTTGGTGTAATTATTTATTTGTTTTTTTTTTTTTACAATATATTTTTCACACACGACAAACGCGAGGCGTCGCGACACGTCGCGGCACGTACGAAACGGCAATAAGAGAAGAGGTAGAAGAAACAACAAAAAATCATTTCATTTGCCATGGCGATTGAAGCGATTCGATTCGATTGATTGCTCGCTTGATTGATCTATTTTTGCACTTGATTTGCGACGCACGCGCCGCAGCTAAAGAAGTCGCAACGTGACTGGCGCTCCGCTCCAGTTGCAGGTTGCATGTTTCAGCGTGCAACGTGCAACGTGAAGGCGAGAAGACGAGTCGGGACGAGCCGGGACGAGCCGGGACGAGGAGCGAGCCACTCAGTTGGCAATTATGTTGATTTGTGCAGCGTGCGACTTCATCGATCGTTCGACAGAACCGGACCGAACGTATCCGATCCGCCGATGTTGATAACACTACAATAACAACAACAACAACAACAACAGCAACAACAACACAAATTTGCAATGCAAAGAAAGAAAATTGATTTGATGATCGCTTGATCCACGCCAGATTATTATCTCTCGGTATTCTTTGCATTTTTGTTGTTGTCTTTGGATTTAATATTCGCGCGATCGTGACACGCCCACAAATTGATTATAGAATACTCGCGCAAGGTGTTCATTAGCTGGGCGTACATTGAATAGAGTGTGCAAAAATTATAATAATAATAATAATAATAAATAATAATGATACTGATAATAATGATCATGATAATGTAATGCCAACGAAATATTTACTAAAGGAATTTCCTGCAAGAAAGGTGTGAAGAATGGGCGAGAAAAAGTTTATAATAATTTATAGTTGCAACGTGATGTGTGCAGAAAAGAAAAATTAAATAAAATAAGAGTTTATTTTCAAATCCACTAAGAAGTAAAAAATATAATTTAAAAAATAATAATAATAATTTTTGCGCAAAATGATATCTCTAATCTATGAGAACCTGAACAAAAACTTAAAGTATTTAAAGCTTTATCTAATTTCTAAAAAATATAACAAATTCAAACACAAACACAAATTTAATTTTTTTTTTTTTCAAAAACATCTTTAAAACTATATAATAGAAGTTTTTAAAAGATGTTATGTTAATATATAATATATTTATAATAGAGATAAAATAATATTATTTTTAAAAAGTCAATCTCATATTTTCGTAAATTTTTTCCATTTCTATTTGTTTTTTTTTCTATCAAAGCTTCTGTTTGCCAAAATATATTTTTCTAGGATATATTATATAAAAAATAAAAATTTAGTAAAGTAATCCTATTACAATTTTAATCAAGTCTTCAATCTCAATGTCATTTTTTCATAAGACTTCTCCATCTTCTGATTTCATAAACTTAAAAATTTCGAAATCCCATGTAACAAAATTCCTAATTTATTTACCACCAGTTATTTTGCTTGCCAAAAATATTTAATCTTCATTAAAGGGTAATTCATTTCAAATAATATTTTATTTGCCTTGCCTTTGGATTCTTAATTGAAATTTGGCTTACAGCTTTAAGAAATTCCATATCCAATAAATCAACAACTGAATTCAAGTGCTCATCAAAATATATTCCCATTCCCACACCTCGATGACGACTTCTATCCAAATCTTTGCCTTTATATAATAGCTATCAATTGTGACCAGTTTTAGTCAGTTTAGGCTTCAAATCACATTTACATATGTAATTACAAAGAGCTATTAATAAGCTGCTGCTTCTTTTTTGGGGGGCTTTGGCAAAATGGTAAACTCCTACAAATGCAAAGCTGATTATATACTAAGTACGAAATCGGTGTTCAAATCAATGGCTAATAGCCGCAAAAGATTACACAATGCCTAGGCCCATAACTCATTAGTGGAACGCCCTAGAGCTCTATTTAGTGGCTGATTGTCTAGACGCTGGACTATCGGGCAGTAGTAGTTGTTGTTGCTGTTGTTGAAATGCGGCTGCAAGTGATGATTGGCTCGGACATCCATGATGATTAATGGGCGAGACTGCACAGATTTATGGATGAGTTTCCTCTGCCCCCTTCTTGGCCTTGCGGCCTCTTCTTCCTGTCCCCCCCTAATTCTCTCTCTCACTCTTCTTCTTCTTCTTGTAGCTGCAACTAGTTTTAATTTTATTTTTAATTCTGGGAATGCTAATAGAGCTGCAACTGCTGCTTAACTTGGCCTGAAGCCGGCTTCCCGGAACCCAAAGTATCCATCCACACAGCTCATACAGTAGTTGTCATTGTCTTAGATACTCTCATTTTCTCGTCTCTTTCTTTTGTTTTTGGTGTCGCTTGCTGTTTGCCCAACTGACAGATAAAAGTAGAAACAACAAGCACATATTATATGTGACATTCCATTAGCCAGATGACAAATGCAACAATGGGGCAATATTTGCTCTCGTCTGATAAGCTTGGCATTCTACTAGTTTTATAGTTCTACATTTTTTTCTTCTTTTTTGTGACTTGTAAATAAAGGGGAAATTCTTTTGGGCGCGTGTTGCCAAAAAAAAAAAAACTATATAAATTATGTATGTATGTACAAAAATGATAGAAATTAAAAAAAGGCGGTAATCCAATTAAACGGCTCAAGCCACAGAGAGAGACCGGCTGACCCAATTAGGCGCGCTCCTTACCGATCCTCAGCGACGTTTTGAACTTGAAAGCGGCGCCTCTCCATTGTTCTTTGTGGCGAGCCCGTCTCTCAATCTCGTTCTCTCCATCTCCCTCTCTCTCTCTCACTCACTCCCTTAGTCCGTCGCTCTCACTCTAATAAAAACGAGTTCTAACTATGCGCAACTCCCTACACAAGAAAATAAAAGATCGCATCGCGCTGATCTAACGGCCGCCCAACTCAGTTTCGGATCTTTCTCTATCTCTCTCTGTCTCTCTCTCGCTCTCTATCTCTGTATGTTGCTCCTTCGCATTGCTCTGCGTTTCAAATTGTAGATCAAAGATCAAGCAAGAAATACTTAAATTGGCATACCACAAACCCACAAAAGCCGCAAGCCAAAAATAAAGCCTGAAGCATAACGAAACTTTGTTACCCTATGATTTAACTGTTTTGTTTTTCTTTTCTGGCTCTTGATCATTGGCTCTGCTGTGAAAATGTTAAGCGGAATTGTATTTGATTAGAAGCAGAGCTAGGCAGAAAGCTTTCAAAGAAAATAATTTTAATTGAGAGATTATATATAAATTATAACTTTAGTTTTATATGACAAAGAAGGTTTTCTAGTGATCGATATGATTGAGTTGAATTTCTTGATCATAAATGAAATTGGAGTTGCAGAAAAAACACTCAGTTTATATAGCTTATATCAATTTTACAATTGCTTCAATTTCTACTTGACATGTTCGTATATCTCGAATATAGAAACAAATTTACCATATTCCTTATCTGCATCAATAGATCAGCCAAGTTCTAAATCTTTCATTTCAAGTGATCAAACATTTTGCTCAATCGAACAAAGGCAATAAAAATTTAGCAAATTTTATTGAAAATATGCACATAAATCTAAATTGTTATGCAGAGAGCAAATGCAGCCACATATGGTAAATATCATGCAGATCGATGGTCGATCCCATATAGAAGTAACATTATAATTTTAAGTTTAATTACTTCCTCAATTGCTGGCGTCTAGGCGCACACAGATAGAGAGATAGAGAAAGAGGAGATGGAGAGAGAGCACACTTCTGCCTGTCACTCAAATCAGCGGACATCAGTTTGAAAGTTTGCAGCAGCTGCTGCTGCTGCTGCTGTCGTTGGATCTAGCGAAACAAGTGCATTCGAGGCAAGTGATTGAGTTGGTTTTTGGTCAGAGTCAGTGAGTGCGAGTTAGAGTTCGAGTGCGCTTGTTTCATATGCATATGAGTGCTACTTTCTACGCTCGCAGGCGACCCTTTCCCATGCCGCGACACACACGATTAATCACATAACACACACACACACACACACACACTCACACACACAGTCGGCAGCCACGATCAGCGATCGTTATCGAGAAGGCATAAAACTGACACAAAGTCAAAGTTAAACAATGCAACTTGCTTGAACTCTAAGACTTTTCGACTCTCTTCGAATCTCGACTCGCGCGACTCTCGACTCTCGACTAGACAACGACAACAACGACGGAAACTCGCAAACGACGAACGACGAACAACGAACATACACTGCGATCATGCTGTGTGCGATCTTGACAATCAAGATCAATATCATGCCATTACAATATTTGTACAAGACGCTTTGCCTCTTCTACTCTCCATCTGCTTGGCATCTAGGCACAGACTGACTTTCCAACATACTACATTTAGAGCCAGCCAAAGCCTACGGGCCTTAAGAAAAAGGTAAAATAACTACAGAAGGCAATGAAAATATTTATTTTTGTATGTAACGAAATTGAAATGCTCTTTCCTTAAATGAGAAGTTTTAATAATTGGAAAAATTAGTTAATATATTGTATTATATATATATATATGTATTTTATTCTCAACTCAAACAACTTTAAGAAAATTAATGAAAACTTATTTTATATTCTTTAGATATATCTATTGATCTGCAGCTCATTTTATTTAGATCTCATATTAAAGTCTCTGCAATTTCATTCAAAACAATATCATCTCATTAAATATTTGACTTCCCAATTAACTTTAGATTGATCTATCGATAGGCAGCTCATTTTATTTAGATCCCATATCGAAAGCTCTACAATTTCATTACAATCTTTCTCATATCTTTAAAAACTAGACTTCCCAAATAACTGTTGCTAGTTAGGCGACAACTCTGTTGGCAGTGCTATAGTATCCACAGCCTGGCATATTACCTAGATTATATGGACAAACACAACTGTCTAGGGGTTTGGTATACAAATTAGCCTGAACCTAGGCCAAGTTGTTGTTGGCAGTGCGAGCGCGTTTGCATGCTGCCCGCTGCTGTTGTCTGGGCTCGCTTGTCCCGGGAAAATGCTATAATTATGCAATTCCTCAAAGGCGCTGACGGTGGTCGCTGCCCCCCAAAGCCCAGCCCAACTCAACAAGAGACAACCTCGACATACCTCTCAGCTGCCCCTCGCACACAGCATATAATCTGCCAAGGTTGGGGGCGGTGAGGGTGCGGAGGAGGACAACGAAAATTATTGACTGGCAGTCCAAAGAGTTAAGGCCTTCAAGTAAATTGCTGTAAATCTTTATTTGTGCAGCTACTTAAAGTGCCCCGGCCACAAACTATTCAAGTTGAGGTTAACAAGCCGCCAGCGATTAAGTCATTTCTTATGTGGGCTCATTATTTTTTTTCCCCCATTTTTTTTTCGCTGTTGCCCCTCGCTATGCGTAGCTGTTGCTACTGGGCTTGCATCCCTCAAGTGCCCCTCGCCAATCGCCATCCGCCATCCGTCCTGTTGCATTGCAATTTTTCACAGTCTAAGCCCAAAATTTAAGAGCCTGGCAAACTCGTTTGCTGCGCCTCAAGCCTCAAGCCAAGCAACAGTCGCTGCTTAGATCTGTAAATTGCCCGCGACTTTGTTAGTTAAAAATATTTTTTATTTTATCTTGACAATGCGTTGTCACTTGCTTTAGTATATGTGTGTGTGTGTGTGTGTGTTGTGAGTGTGTTGTCTGTGTGTCTATCTGGTATTTTCCGTATTTGTTCTAATTAAAACTGACAATTCTACGTAATTAGCTGGCGGCTATTTTTAACACTTCACTGATTTGGCAGCTAAAAAGGATATTTATTTATTTTCTTCTCCTTTTTTAGTGATATCAAATTTCCACCAATAATTGATTTAGCTCATTTGCCTAATTAGTGTTGACAGTTGCGGCTTCTGTTTGAAAAGTTTGCTTAATGAGCAAAGAAATATAAATATAAAATATATGGAAAAATGTTCCAGATAATCCAAAGATTGTTTTTGCACAACTTAATTCGTTAATATCGTAAATTAACTTTTTTATATAGAGACTTACATGAAAATTGATTTTCTTTCATATTTGATGATTTCTAATATTTGTTTAAATAATTTCAGTAGCTTTTATAAATATTTAAATTTTATGGTACAAAATTCAAAAAATCATGCCGTTACCATTGAGCAAAATAAGAGAATATATTCAACGTTAAAAGAATTCAGAAAAATAAAAATAAAAATTAAATATATATACTAATAATATATGAAAATATATATTTCAGAAGTCGAAACTAATATTATTCCAAACTCATCTTTATACCTTTAGTGAAGAATTCAGAAAAATAAAAATAAAAATTCAATATATATACTAATAATATATGAAAATATATATTTCAGAAGTCGAAACTAATATTATTCCAAACTCATCTTTATACCTTTAGTGACGATGATGACGATGATCTATAAAATAAAGAATGAAGAACTATAATTCTATTAGAATTTTATTAAAATTTCCATGAAAATATATATAACAATAAAACAAGCTTTCCAGCTTAACTAAGTCCACTCTAATCATAATTTTCTCTTTGAGAATCTCTTTCATTCATCATATAATTATTCTTCAAAAAAATTCAATTCAAAAATATTTTTCCAACCAATTACACTACAGTTCTTTCGCTAAATCGATGCTTTCACTTGATTTCATTGATCATTTCCAATCAAAACGGTCACTGATTAAATCAAGTTAAGCTCACAAAACAACAAGAAATTACATAAACTTTATTTCCATGACCCAATTCCCTTGTTCTTAGCCCAAATGCAGCCTTTCACTGAGCACCCGCTGCGCTAAGCCACATATATGTCCCACTTTATGGAGCTCACTAGGAAATTGTTCAATTCAAATGGGGCTCATCGGCTGACACGCACACACACACACACACACACACACACACACACGCACACTCCAATTGCAAAAAATAAATAAAAAATAAAAGGCAATAAAAAAAATGTCTTCATTAATAAAATTTATGGGTGTACATGACGCTGATGTGTTCGAAATGGTAGCCAATGAGGCACTAAATCAAATCATTAACATATATTTGCCCCTGCCTGAACTCCTCCGTTTGTAGAGTGTACAATTAAACGAAATCGAAACGTGCCAAACAATTCAATTGCAATTATGCAATAGGAAAAAAAATAAACATAGTACAAAAAGATTGAAAAATCTACAAAAAATAATACAACTTGTAGAAATGTTGAAGTCGAGTTTGACACACTGTCTAATACTCGTTCAGCATTAAATTACAATAAACTTTAAGCAAATGTTGATGTTGGTATACTTCATACGTCATAAGAAGTAGGTAGACCATATACTATTTAGAAATCTTGCTGTCTAGGAGGGATCTAGTTGCGTGCAAGATATTGATCTAGTTCTGTGGAAGATAAAGAATAAATAAATCTAGTTATGTGAAAGATAACGATTTTCCTATGCGCTGTAAGCCTTAAAGGTTTATTTTTATAATCAATTATCTATAGAAGACTCACAATTTGAGGCTCTTAATCTGACAAACTTTGGGATTTCTTTTCCCACTTCCCATATACATTCCAAATTTGAAGCCTTTAACTTTAATAAACAGAAGGGCAGACGAGCAGACAGACTGACATCAATACCCACACATTGCACAAAGCCAATATACTCTCTTTATTTTGTAAGCAAGCATAAAAATCATTCCTAGAGCGCTCAACATGTGGCCATGTCCAGTCGAGACTGATCAAACGGATCAGCGGGTGGCTGCCCCAATTGGCTCTGTTCGACTCTGCTCGGCTCTGTTCGCTGCACTGCTGCACTACCAGATATTTAAAATAGTTTACGACCGGCACTTTGCACAATTCTCAACGTTTGCTACTTATTTGCTTTTATTTTGTAAGGCGTTAATAGATTAGTTTTGGCCAGTTCGCCCCTATATAGAGTGAATGGTGTGAAATGTGCGAAATGTTCAACAGTTTTGTAATTGGGTTAGCCAACAAAACAAATGAAGATGTATGTGATGACGAGTGCTGCTGGTAGTGCTTGGCAGGTGGCAAATGGCAGAGCTATACCATAAAACTCGAGAAATATATAGAAGTGAGTTAAGTGAAAGAGCCAAAAAAAAAAAACTGGTACTAATAAAGTTTAGATTGAGATTCGCAAATGGAGAAGATTTAAGCGAATTAACAGTTTTCTAAGTTTAAAGTACAAAGTAGATCTTTGATTATGAGATCAGAGATATATTATTAAATATTAATATATAGAGTATATATGGAGTATATTTTATAAAAACTGAAAAGTAGTACTTGGTATATAAAAAGAGCTGTTCTTGAGGTGTTTACATTCAGTATAGTACTTTAAAAGTATTTTAAAAATTTTTTTGTTTACTTTAAAAATGGTTTTTAAATTTATTTTTTATTTTTTATTTATTAACTTTTGTGTGTTTTGTTTTTAAGTTTAATATAATTTTTTTTACTATTCAAATTTATTTTTTACGTTATTGGTTTTAATTTTATTATTTGTTTTGTTTTATAACTCTTATATAAAACAAAATAAATCTGGTAGAAAAATATAAATAAATTAAAAAAATTAAAAAGTTAATCTATTATTTATTTATTACTTAATTTACAAATGAAATGTGTAAATGAAAAAAAGTATGTCTGACTAAAAACTAACTTTATCTCCCTGTTTAAAAACCCAACTTTAAGTTTTAAATTTAATTTTTAAAGTTCTTGTCAAAGATATTCTAAGGCCAGAGTATTCCAATCACTTTCATAGTTGAGGAACATTATTCAACTCTCTGTCATGAACTTAATAAAATATAATTTAATACTCACACTATACACAAACTAAATTTAACCTTCTTTAAACTATTACACACATGAGCAAAAAAAAAAAAAAAACAGCAGAACAATTTGTAATGCCAGCGCATAAAAAAAAATTAGAGAAAACACAATTCTTGTCACTAACAGCAAAAAACGGACTATGCCACATTCAATTAGGCCGCAATTTCACAATTAATTAAAAACGCGCACAGCTCAGACATATTTCAAATTTTACATTAATTTGGCACTAAAAGGGCCACATCAAAGAGAGAAAGAAAGAGAAAGAGAGAGAGAGAGCGAGCGAAATAGCCAGGCATATTTCAAGCACTTGGCACAACGAGCCGCTTACAAAAATGTTAAATGAGCCAGGTAAAAATGATATAAAAACACCGTCCAAAGTTGAGCAACGGGCAAATGTCCAATTTAATTGTAATGTGAGAAATTTAAATAAGGTAGCCGCAAAATGCGGCTCAGATGCTGAACAATGACTAAGACCAACGCAAAGCAAGCCTCAAGAATACAAATACAAAACAACAAAAATTATGAAAAAAAAAATAAATAAATAAATAAAAAAAAATGTTAAAAATGTTTCATGTATTGTTGTTGCTGTTGTAGAGTTTGTTGTTAGGTTTGTTAAAAAAAAAGATCAAATAACAAAAAGCCGCCAAATTTCAATGGAAAACAAAAGCTCACTTATTTCAAATTTGTTGTACATTGTTGTTGTTGCTGTCGCTGTTGTTGTTGCTCCTCTCTAACTAATTTTCCACTTGTGTGCAAAGGGAAACCTAAATCCATTGACCCTGACAACAACTAGACCCATTTGTGCACAGCACCTTTTATATGTATCTCGGTTCACCTTTTGCTGATTTGTCAGTTCATTTTTGATTATTTACGATCGTTTGTTCATCAGGCTGGCTCTCTCAGCGATTACTGAAATAATGGCTATTTGTGTGGCTCATCTATATGGGCTCGAGATTATTTACTTTATCTATGTATAGAGCTCATCTAGTTTAGATATATATGTATATATACTTATAACGAAAGCCGTTTTCAAAGATATTTTATTGTAGTTCGCTTACGGTTCGCAGTTGTGTTCCATTTGAAATTTATTACATCACGATCTCTATTAAAAAATGTTTCTTTTCTGCTGTTGTTTGCTTTTTGGATGCTTCAGATCTACTTTGTAGTTTATGATTTGATTTCGTTTCCCTTTACTGTGCTTTGGCTTTGGCTTTGTGTGTTCTATGCGAATTTCGTTTGCAGCTGCGTTTCCTGGAAAATATCAGCAGATGACGCTAGAATCTTAACTTTTGACTATAGATATACATATATACATATGGGTATACATAAATATATATATATATATATATATATATATATATATATATTCTAAAACATTTCATAATAAACTTTTCGACATAAGTTTATGAGTTTTGCGGAGCAAATTTATGCTTTTCGTATAGCTTTCAATTTGTTTAGCTAAAGGGTTCTTTGGCTTGTAGATATATGTATCTATTTTGTGGTCTTCTTTTCTATATTCTTTTTGTATATCTTTTAAACTGTGCCGCTGTCTATAATAGTTTATTTTCGACTTACAATTTTTTGTACGTTTCCGTCAAAACAAATACACAAATTGTAACACATTTGTTGAAAGTATTTGCCATAATTTTTTTCCTTGTAGAACTTTACTAATTAGTTTGCTAGACAAACACATAAATGCACACACACTCATACACACACTACTATATCTGTCTGCCTGTTTGTCGATGCTCTAAATTCGATTTTTGTAAAATTTTTATTTGTTTATTTACAATTTGTCAAAAGTTTTGTTGAAACATTTATGACCAACTTGTTGCTGTTGGCTAAAAAGCAATGTGGCAACAGAATTTACTACAATTTTATTTGCATTGGCTGTGCTAAATGGGTAAACATAAATATTGAAAAAGTTTATGAACATGTGAAAAAAAGGAAATAGAATTTCTTCAAATAATTTTTTATAAAAATTTAAATAATTTGAATTTGTTCGTATCAATTATTTATTTTTTAAATTATTCTTTGTTGAAAAAGGGAGTTTTAATTTCATAAAAAAAATTTATTTTAGAAATTTAAATAATTTTACTTCTTTTTGTAACAATTATTTATTAGAAAAGTATCCTAAGTAATTATAAACCAATACCACAACGCGCCCGCAACTATCAATTGTTATACAAAAAGAAAAAGAGAAAATAAATTCTCTAAATAAAAAAAAACTAAATTAAAATTTTGCCCCTCACTGAACTAAGCAGACAGAATAAAAAATGTTCTCCAACTACAACCAAACACCAAACACAAAGAAAACGCACCGCAAAATGTGTGAAAACTCATTGAAAGGCAACAAATACTAATTGGAAAGCACAGCAAGTGTGAGTGAGTGAGAGAGAGGGAGAGAGAGAGAGAGTGGGAGTGAAACAAATTAGAGAAATATGTCAGCGTCTGACAAACGAACTGTCAAAATGCCAGACGCGTCAATAAAGCAGCGCGTCAATGAACAACGAAATATTTCTGCGGTCGCAACGAAATTGCTGCATTTATGCATCTATCTAGTCTGCATAACACACACGCTGCAACATGCAATGCCTGCGGGCAACATGTTGCAACAACAACAGCAACAGCAGCAGCAGCAGCATCGGCAGCGACAACAACAAAAACATATAACTAGTGTAAATAGCAGTGTAAATATCAATATAAGCAGCAATTTCAATGAAATTGTCACGGCCACGGCGACAGCAACAGCTGCTGCTGCTGCTGCAACAGCAACAACAACAACAACAACTACAACAGCAACAGCAACAGCAACACCGGTGCGTCGCAACAAATGGCGTCGCAAATTTGTGAGCAACAACAACAGCAGCAACAAGCGACGCAAACTATTGCGACCGCATCACTATCAGCGCAATGTGACACATGCAACACGCACCACAACAGCAACAGCAACAATTGCTACCAGTGCCACAGCAACAACACTAATACCAAAGATACAACAGCAGCAGCAACAACAGCAACACTTTAGTTATCACACGCGCTTGCACAGCAGCTATCAGCAACAGCAACAACATGTTGCTGGAGTGCAGCAGCAGCAACAGCAACAACAGCAACAACATGTTGTAGCCATAACACCGCGACCGCTTAAGCAACAGCAACATACTTTTGCGCTGCCGGCTGCCAGTTACTATCAGCAACAACAGCAGCAGCAGCAACAGCAACTCTTTGGCAATCTGAGCCGGCAGCAACAGCAGCAGCAGCAGCAACACTTTCTCATACACCCCAGCAGCAACAATATTGTGCTGTATAACAATCTGGACAGTCTGCCGCCCTGTCCGCCAGGCATGCGTCTGGTGCCACAGCATTTTATACCCCTGCGCCCAACAGCGGCGCCAACAACCCAACGCTCGAGGCAACGCGGTAAGCAAATTGACGCACTCACGATTCATTTAATTGTCGCGCTGTATAAAAGTCTAGAAATTTAAGAAGCAAAAGAAATAGGAATAGAAATAGAAGTCGCTGTTGTAGTTGTAGTTGTGGTGGCAGCAAAAAGGTGTTAATTACGCTAATAAAAATTGCATTCGCTACGTTTATGGCAGCTAATGTGTTTGCCCACTTAAATGGCAAACGGGCGAGCAGGCTCGTCACCTCGTCATGCTATCGCCGAGCACCTCAATTGACTATCTGGCTGGCATAATTACCCTCTCGTGAGCCAAGCCGACTTAGAAAGCCTGCCTAATTGGCCAAAAGCAATTGGCATTTTTGACTGCCAGCGGTTTGAATGGCTTCAGCACAGGCGCCAAAATGTCCCAGACGAGAAAAGCACCTCTCTTGTCTAGTAGATGCTGCCGGCCAAAAAAACAAGAAAAAACGGAAAGTCAAAGTTTTAAAGCGTTTTAAAAGAGAGACGGCATCGATTTTAATAGAGTCATATATTCAAGTCAAATGCCTTAGATAAAAGATATAGTCATTTATACGAGTCCAATTGAGAGTGAGATAAAAGATATTTTTCGAATGTACATAAAATACTGGCGAGCTTAATGGAATTTATAGAGCTGCGAGCTGATTTAGTAGAAATCTTTTATTTTTGCAGAGTATTAAAAAAATGAAATGTGTATATAAATTGAAAACAGATATTTAAAAAGTTTAAACATATAGAAACAAAATAAAAACAATTAAAATTACAAGAAGCACGAATATGCCAAAATATAAATATATATTACATATATTTATATATAACATTTATATATACATATATATCTTCTTTTTTTATATACTAAATTCTCATGATATTATGATCATTTTATGTACTCAAAAAGAGCTAAATTCTTTCAGCAAAAAAATAGATATAATAAAAAAAATAAAATAAAAATATTTTGTATACACTTTTTAAGAACTGTCTTCCATTAGTAGTATGTAAACTTAGGCTCAATATACAATTAATCACAAGATAAGTAGTCAGAAACAAAAATAATATATATATATATATATTTTTTTTTTCTCAACCAACCCCTTACCCTTTCAATTAAAGTCCCCTTAAAATTGCCACACTTCACAAAAGTTCAAATATTTGTTCAAAGCTCTAATCATTAATTTAAGCTGTTTGCAAATTAATAAATTTGATTAATAATCAAGCATAATTATAGCTAGAGAAAAATTTATTGATATTTCATTAATAATCATTTGATTGCCCCCTCGTTGATTTTTTTGGTTTTTCTTATTTCTTATGTAATCAAATCACTCAGCGAATTTGCAAGCAAATCAAATTACATTAAAATGCATAAGGAAAATCGGAAAATAAAATTGTTTTGCCAATTTGATTGGTTTGCTGTGGGGGTCTATTGATAGATTGTCTCGGCATTTTGGACGTTTGGCGCCTTGTAGCGTTCGCTCAATTAGCATTTTGTTGGAGAGACAAACAGACAGACAGACGGCTATCCACGAACATGGTTGCAAACGAGCATGATGCTGACATAAGACAGAGAGAGAGAGAGAGATCCAGTTGAGCTTAGTACAGATCAGACTTGTGCTGTGGGCGCATTTCATATAAATTTTTTTTGACTTAGCGCCCAAAATGACATGCGCCGTTGAAGAGAGAAGAAGAAGAGTGTGCAAGAGGAGTCCAGTTAGCTGACATGGAATATATTTTGTATTAAGTGCACTTGTGGGTGTCAAGCTTCTTAAAGTGAGCGCATATAGTCGACCAGAGGTTGCCACAAATCCCAGTTACTTGCCACATGGCTAGCCACAAATATTGACAGTTCCTGCATCTGAGCTCTTTCGAAAGACATTCCCAAAGCGCTGCAAAGCTGCATAGCTGCAGAGCTACACCTTCATGTTGCACTAATCTAGCGTTTCGTGGACAACATGTTTCTACCTCGATTTTTTTCCTTTTCTGTTTTAATTACAATAAAACGTGCCACAAAAATAAACAATGTGCTCGCTAATTGCGCATAAAGCTTCACCAAAGACAACAAAAACGAATCTTAACAAAAATAAACAGGAAAAAACAAGACGAGATGAGAGGCGTGCGGGGCAGAGATTCTGTAACAGTTACAAACTTGAAAATGTAAGCGTAGCAAATGGACAGGCAAACAAAATAAAACAAAACCGAAAACAAAAAAACCAAAGCAAACAAATGAGCCAAATGACAAATGCAAGTGTCAAACTTGTAGACACGACTCTTGTTGAGTTGACATTAAGCTCCACTGGCTCGAAAACTCGGAGACATAAGAGCTAAACATATTATGGATTAAGAGAAACAAAAAATTCAAAATTTTAGAAACTTGAAACAGAAGACTAGTCGAAATATCATGTCAATTGGGCAAGGGGTCAGTTCGAAGTTGACAACTGAAAGAGCTGGAAATGAGCAGAAAATAGTTGCGAGTATGTCATAGACATTTGCTAAAAATATTTTTATTGTGATAAAAATTATTTAAAAAATAAAAATATAAATACATAAAAAGTAAATAGGGAATAATTATATTTTAAAAATTCATAGATTTTATCAGGCGAAAACGATAATCTAAGAGCTTCAGAATTTACCCATGGTAAATAATATAATACTGAAATTTAATGGGGTTAATTTTTAGAATATAATTTTTGTTTATATATATAATATTCGAAATATCTATAAATGCCATAGACATTTACAAGATTTCACTGACCAAATTGACGTTAGTAGTCGAATAATGAGACTATACATTAGTTGACTTGCTGCATCTGAATAATAAGTTAATCAAACCTAAAAATGCCTAACTCAATTCATGTAACAGCAAAATAAATTACTTTAGCAAAATACAATAACCATATCAAAATATACTATTCTTAATATCTAAATGTACTGGCTAAACCCTTTCTAACATCTTCAAAAAATTCAATTTTTTTTACTGTGATATCTTATCCGCACGCCAAATCCCTGCAGAAATGCTAGTCTAATTTCTGATTCATATAATTAGTAAAATTTTGTTGGATTGTATTATTACAATCAACTAAAAAAATTATAGTTCCATGTAGTCAATCATTCTTTCATACAAATCAAATCAAACGTACATTACTCCCAACTACTAAACATAGACAAATCCAGTATTATTATTATTATTTCACCAAAGAACCACTCCAGAAAAAGAGAAACACCAACAAGCGCTAGTCTAGCGCTCAAATCTGTAACCCATATGCTGGCT
The DNA here is from genome assembly GCA_035045345.1 of Drosophila hamatofila. Taxonomy (NCBI): domain Eukaryota; kingdom Metazoa; phylum Arthropoda; class Insecta; order Diptera; family Drosophilidae; genus Drosophila; species Drosophila hamatofila. The sequence continues at coordinate 12,741,445 of JAWNPA010000019.1, read as the reverse complement.
GTCAAAGGAAAACATCTTAAAAGCCCGCCCATGCCTCAAACGTTCGTTCGTCTCCCTCGATTTCAAAAGATCAACATTACCACAGGTCCCACTTAAACGAACACTTTTACGGTTGCAAAGTTTCTTCTTCTGCTGCTGCTGAGGCTGCTGCTATCCCCACTTTGACGCCCGCAAGAAAACATATACATATATGTATATATATATATATGTCTGTCTATATGTATGCCAACTTTTTTGCCGCTTCAACTGGCAGGCCAAAAAGTTGCCGTTTCATTTCAACTGCCGCGTTCGTTGTTTACGCATCGTCACAAACAACAACAGCAGCATCAACAACAACAACAACAACAACAACAACAGCAGCAGCAGCAGAGCCCAAAAGACGCTCAAACTGAAGACGGCGCAAAAAAAAAAGGCAACGCCAAGAGTGAAAAAAAATCATTTGAAGTGCATAGATCAAAGTGACCGAGGCGCCAGTTGAGTTTGTTGTTGTTGTTATGATTGTTTGTTATTGTTGTTGTTGTTGTTGCAGGCATATTTCAGACTTATGTCTGTTTTGCGTTTGTTGATTTTGGCCCACGGGGCAGGCGTTCAGCAACCGCAGCAGCAGCAGCAGCAGCAGCATCTTTCTCTGTCTCTGACCTTAGACAACCCGGCACACGTTGTGGGGGCAGCTCAGACTTTGGAGCATTTCGACGTTCCAACTCCAAATTACCAAATAAATATGAAAACGTGACTGGCCAAAAATGAATAATATATATATGAAATAGTACAAGCTATTTTGTAAAGTAATATATTATAAATATGAGAGAGACATACATACATACACACATACATACATATGTATATAGACTGAGCTGCGACTGCAACAGTTAAAGAAAAAAGGCCCATTTAGGCCTGTTAAAAAGTGAAATTCTTCTTTATGTTATTTAAATTTCTCTAGCGCTGATTAACCTCAATTCATTTCCAATCTAACCGCATTGAATGAAACTCTAAAGCTCTGAAACACTTCAACGGCAACTCCACACGTGGTCGAACACACAGGGTTTCATATTTCCGGTATGTTTGTTTGAGTTCGTTGCTTTAATGCTCTATCAAAATGGAGCATGGGGAACATTTGAGATGAGGAGTTTTGTTCGAAATTGAAGTTCAGATGTTTGATTAGAGATAATATATTTATAGATTTTTGAGGAGAGTGAAGTGGGTTTGTAGCTCAAAAGAGATACTCTGGCTATTGTATGAATCTTTACTTAACCGAATGAAAATGCAGTCGAACTTATAGTCGAACTTCAGTAAATATTCGCCTATTTATTTGATTTACAGCTTGGCAGAGATTTGTTAATGTATATAAGACTTAACTGACTTGAAGTTCTGTATCTATATATATACATATACATATATGTAGAATTAAAATATCATATTTATTATATATATCAGAAATTTTATAATCCGAGCTCCTGTATATATATTTACATATATTTATATATCAGAATTAAGATATCATACATAAACAATTTATAAGACTTTTATATCATATACATATATAAATCATCTTTCACACATATCTCTCGTATATCAGTGATATCTTTTATCTATATATATATATATCATAATATATACATGTATAATATAAATTCATATATTCATTTTTCTCCCATCTTACATATATATTATCTCTATTTAAGCGTATTCAATAGTCGTTCGCTTTACAAAATTCTTCTGCCTTCTTAATTTTCAGTTTTAATTGGAAATTGATTTATAATGCATGTCTGGCATATCTTTTATATCTTCCACGTTTATCTTTGCTGTTCTGCCATTCGCTCTTAGCCACTAATTTGACATTTATTTGTAATTTTATACACTGCACTCCATGGGAAATCTGTCTGTGTGTGTGTGTGTGTTGATCTATGTCTGCGTGTGTGTGTAGCATGTTAACTGTTAAGCACCCAACATTATTTTGCTTATCTTCCATAACATTTTTCGATATCGCGCCCCATTCGCTTGTCACAACAAGCGCAGCAACACCTTAAAAAATGTTTCGCTTATTTCCCGACATGATCTCTCTCACATAGTTTGACGGCGGCGCTCGCAAAAGATATTTATGAACATTGCGAAAAGACAAAAACAAAAATAATGAAAAGAAAAAAAACAAAAAAACAAATTTAATGCTTAATTTAAGCGTCAGAAAAATAATTTGCTTGCATTTTTATTTGTTAGCAAACGAGTTTGATAATCAGATTTAATGAAAATTGAATAATAAATATTATCGCTCGCAAAAAATTGCTCAAAATTACAGCTGCCAACGTTGTATGTGTGTGTGAGTTTGAGTGTATGTGTGAATGTGGGCGAGAGTTGGTTAATGTTTCATCATACAGAAGCTTGATTATAAAAAAATATTTTTAAGTCTTTAATATCATTATAAAATAAATGATCAAAAATTGATTTTAATTTGTCATACAGTATTGTATTTAAAATATATATTATTAAAATTTTAAGAATATAAAGATCTTATATAAATTCTTTTATATATATTTTGAATATCGTATATCAAGTTTTCTAGAAAACCTATTTTTATATATTTATCCACCATTAAAAATCAATTTAAAAATAGATTATTTTATATATACAGACACCCATTGCTCGCTGTCCTTATTGCAACTGCCAATTCAATATGCAAAATTTATTGGAAAATTTGCAATCTTTTTCACACATTTGAATGCTCAGTGCATAAATTATGTTTGTCGTATTGAAAGCAAATGCATATCGAGACTATTTAAATTGAGCATAAAACGGGTTGCATCTTTCTATAGGCCCCTAAAAAAACAACTTTCACACTCACACATACTTATACACATACATAGAGAGCTCTCGCCTGTCTAGACTGCAACTGCAGCTTCTCACGTATTTAGCCAAACTATCTCCACATGCCATAAAAACGTCAAATTGAATTTTATTTCAATTAACGAAACTATTTGCCCAAAAAGCAAAAACCAAACAAACATATACTAAACCAAACCAGATACCCAGACCCAAAAATTATGCACGCTATCGAAAAACCAAAGAAAAAAGAGAGACAAAGTCTGCAGCCGGCGGCGATTCAAGTCTTTGGAAGAGCAACAACTTCTCTCGGGCTTAGTGACTACAAAATAAAGTAAAATACAAAAATAAAACCCGAAAAGCATTTAACAAAACACTTTGGGGCATTGTCCAGGGGGAGTTGCTGGCGATGCAGTTTAAATATTTGATAGTCGCGCTTAAATTAAAAATACATGTCGCAAATAAAGATAAGAAATTGCCAGACACAGTTTCAGACTCAACTCAACTCAGCTCCCTCTGGCCCACTCCCCCTGATCAAGCAGCAAAATAAAAGTTAATTAAAATTGCTTAGAGTTCGCCTGTTGTAATTAAAATTCAACTGCAATTAGGCAAAAACACGTCACGGCCTAAACTTTAGAGTTTTTCTTGAGTAATGTCTGAAAAAAAAACCTTTTTAGCATTTGCTTTATGTTTCGCAATTTCAATTTTAGCTGTTTTTTTTTTAGCTTGTTGAAAGTATTGTTTAATTGGTTAGCTCATTTATATTTTTTTATATTTACAAATTTAATTATTTTTAAGTATAAAAAATTTATATAAATATTTTATTTTTTTAATTTTAAGTTCTGACTAATTTTTATAAATTTATTTACAATAAAATTTGATTTAATATGGTATAAAAAATTTAAAGAATTGCTAAAGCATAATTCTTTATATATATGTATGTATATATATTAAAATTTTCCATGTTTTTTGAGATCAAATTTTTTTACCATTATTTATAATGAAATACATTTTATTTGCTATAAATATGATAAAATATGATTAAATGTGTTTTAATAGATATAAAAAATAATATTAGTTTTCAAAAATAAATTGTTTATGCATAATTCTTTTAATATACGTATATTAAAAATGTGGCAACCTTTCTAAATCAGCTTTCTATACAACTAAATACGCACATACACATACGCACGCACGTAGAAGCAGGCTGCAGTGTGAGCTTACTATGGGAACTTAATTGTTTAAAAACTTTTTTTGTAGACGGACAATCTTCATAAAACTTTTAGATGGTGATAATAACATTAAATAAAAATATCAACCTTGATAAATCACGCAGAATGAGACAGAATTAGGAATATATATATGGGAAATATATAAGGATATACTGAGAATTAACTATGTGTACTTGCCGATCTATATACTAACCATATATATATCTGTATGCCTGTCTCTCTGTCTATCCCTCAGTCTGTCTCTCCGTCTGTCTGTCTGTCTGCCTAACCAAAGCAAGGAGCGAATATGAGCAGCAGAAGATCATTTATGTTGTCTATATTTACGCAGCAATATTTCCTTACATTTACATTTAAGTTAAGCTCATTTAGAATGCTTGAAGCAGCAGAGAAAGTTCTCATTGGTCACTTCACGATCGACTGCAGCGACCGCAACTCGACGCAGGCTCAACATTTGAGCTCGCCGAAGAGTTTGAGTAGAAGTGGCCCTATATAAAGAGCAGCAGCTGCAGCATTTCTTCAGTCGTCCAGGCCCGGTGGGGGTCAGTAGTGCAGTGCAGTAAAGTGAAAGTGAAAGTAAAGTGAAGTGAAGTGTGGTCAGGTAAATATTTTATTTGTTAATAATATTAAGTACTTTAAGCAGAATTGTATTAGTTATAAATAATTCCTAAGAATTGTGTAAATATTAATTATAAGGGCAACTTTAGACAAAATGTTAGTCATCGTTTAAAGACATAGAAAATGTAAAAGACTTAGAAAACGTGAAAGACTTACAAAACGTTAAAGACTTAGAAAATTAGGACGACTTAGAAAATTAAAAAGACTTAGAAAACTTGAAAGACTTAGAAGACTTAAAAGACTTAGAAAACGTGAAAGACTTGAAAAATTAGGACGACTTAGAAAACTTGAAAGTCTTAGTAAACTTGAAAGACTTAGAAAATTAGAAAGGCTCTTAGAAAACCTGACAGACTTAAAACACTTAAAGGATTTGAAATATTGAAAGTCTTAGAAAAATAGGAAGACTCTTAGAAAATTTAAAAAACTTAGAAAATTAGGAAGCCTCTTAGAAAACTTAAAAGACTTAAAAGACTTAGAAAACGTGAAATACTTAGAAAATTAGGACGACCTAGAAAACTTGAAAGTCTTAGTAAACTTAAAAAACTTAGAAAATTAGAAAGGCTCTTAAAAAACCTGACAGAGTTAAAAAACTTAAAAGACTTAGAAAACTTGAAAGACAGAAAATTAAGAAGACTTAGAAAATTAGAAAGACAGAAAATTAGAAAGACTTGGAAAATTAGGAAAACTCTTAGAAAATTTGACAGACTTAGTAAACTTGAAAGACTTCGAAAATGAGGAAGACTTAGAAACCTTAAAAGACGGACGGGCAGACAGACGGACAGACAGACGAATAGGGCTAAATCAACTCAGCTTGTCACCCTGATCAAGAATATATATACTTTATGGGGTCTGCCACGCCTCCTCCTGCCTGTTACATACATTAAAAAAAACCATTATACCCTGATTTCCCATTTCCAATGCGTTCAGGATATAAGATAAAATATTATGCTCTAAGTAGTATTCATAAATTTATTTACTAAATTTGTATTTTTTATTATATAATAATAATAATTTTATAATATATTCTTATTTTTTAAGATATAATATAAATATATATATTTTTTTATTATTTATTTTTTTTCTTTAATATTTTCTTCAGTATATTACGCCTACTTTATAAATTTTCCTAGAGTATTTAAATGATTTCCAAATATTGTTCAACTTCTGTAATAATTTATATACATATATTTTAACATCAATATGTCATGTAATTGTAACTGGATTGGTGTTGGTGTTGAAGCTGATGCTGTTAGCCAAGCACACGCTTACACACACACACACTCGCACACAGACATCATGAACACCCAAAAAGACACACCCACAACATTCGGCTGACACACATGTAAGTTTGCATGTCGCGCAGACCAGCAGACAAACAGGCAGACAGCCTAAACCGTATAGACCAGGCAAGCAGGCTGACTGCCTGGCTGGCACAAGACCCAGACAGATCCGAGTCTAACTATATTAGACCCAGGAGAGAGAGAGAGAGAGAGAGTAAGAGACAGACATATATGCACACACCCATGAAATCTAGGGGCCAAAAACTTTAGCCTGGGTGCGAGATTCATGGCTGGGCTGGACCGAACGATCGGCCAAGTGACAGGAAATGCAATTTGAGACCCGCCAAACATTTGACTGCGTTCATTTTTGATGGGCGAAAGTGTGCCCAGCTAAACATATAGGCCACATATGTAGAGAGTTGCAGTTGGGGGAGCTTAGCTCCTGGGTGGGTGTTACCAAGTGGGCGTAGCCAAGAAAAATCTGACTAAACTTAATGGCAATTGCTTCATTAAAGGTTTTTAAATGGGCGTTGGAGTTCATAAATTGAGAGCTGAATTGAAAGATCATTTGTGAGATTTTATATTAAGATGAGATGGGATTTTTATATTATGAAATGAAGCCAAAAATATATGTGAAGGGATTACAAATTATATAATATAATTATATAATGTTTTTGCGGAGATCTGAAATATTTTATGTTTACTTTATATAACTGATTTCAACTTATTTCAAAACTCTCTTATACATAATGGAAGAAACTAAAAATTTATTTTCCAACTTTTAACAATTTTAAAAAAGATTTTTTTCCTTTAATGTTGAATCGATCAATAACCTTAGTTATTAACTTTTATTACAATAGAAAACTGTTAAAGCATACCAATTTATCTATCCTAAATGTCAAAAAAACTTGAGAGTTTACGCTCTCTATGTAGGTTTATCTATCACAGACAATGCAATTCACTTGAATAACCAATTTCTTAGCCATTTATAAATACGTTTAGTGGGCCACATATGCCATTGTCATCATGATTATCATCATCATGATGTTCATTGAGAGCAGCAGGAGCAACAACAGTTAACTGCACCCAAGACCATGAACAACTGTTTTGGCCAGCAAACAAAAAGATCCGCCAGCTAGTTTTGGCAGTTTTTTTTTCTGTTTTTGGCCTTTTTGCTCACTTTTTTGTGGGTTGCGCGTAGGCAGCACCACACAAACCGCCCACATTTGCATAGAGTTTCCTATAGACAAGGCGACAAACGACAAATGCGACGACATCGACGCAGGATGGCGATAGACAAAACCAACTATAAGGGAGTGCAGGAGGATAGCAAAAGAGTCAGAGAGATAGAGAGAGAGAGAGAGAGAGGGAGAGAAGTGCCATGGAGTCAGCCAGACAAGTCTGCACCACTAGAAACGGGTAGGCATAGACGAAAATAAATTCATTCATAAATCCGGTAAAACCAACGCAAAAATTTTCAAATTGATTGCGCGATCCTATAAAAAAAAGAAGAAAATAAAAAATAAAAAACAAAAAATAAAACTTAAAATGTTAACATCAAAAAATATGCATAAAGACTGATGAAATTAAATGCTTGATTAAAGAGGAAGTATTGATACACTTGCGGAACTCAAAAGCGAAAATTTTGCTGTGAAGGAGATGCTTAGAGAACTTTTTAAATATTAAAACAAAACTTATATATACATATAAATATATACATATTACAAGTTTTTTTTAACCTTTTTAAATATTTAAAAGTATATATATATATAAATCTAAATATAAATCTAAATATAATTATTTAGAAGCAAAATTTTACATAAATATACAGATAAATCTTATAAGGATTTTATTACAATAATTTTTTATTTGAACATTTCTTGTCCAAATTTTTATTATTCCTAAACAATTACAGGCAGCACAATATGCTTTAGCAAGCCCAGCTATATTTTATTACTAATACCTTAGGCACTCCTATTTACATTTTTCATCAATACTGCTACTTTCTTCAAGGCTTTCTTTTGTCCAACTTTATGACCAGCTTGTAATACCCTCACTTTATAAGCGTATGCTAAATAAATGTGCAGAAATATGAACATGCCGTAGCACGCGACATGGGGAGATAGTAGTAAGTACAACTGTGGAGTAGGTTGCTGCCACAGAGCAACTGAGCAACAGGCAACAGGCAACAGGCAACTGGCAGCAGAGCCTCTAGCCACTTGGCCAAGTTTGCAAACGATGTTGAGGCAGGCTCTCTGACTGGCTGCGGCTGTCAAGTGCCTGTTGGCAGCATTTGCATTTTCATGAATGAAACAGACGCTGTCGCAGAAAAAAAAAAAAAAATTGAAACCCTCTCAGGAGAAAGGCTTGTAGTAGTAGTTGATTTTGCTGTTGCTGCTGCTGCTGCTGTCTTTTGCCACCTCTCCAGGCAAGCCACAGCAATAAAAGGTTCAATCACACTTCGTTCGACTGCGTTGCTGAGCAAATGATGTCATTAAAGTTTACAATGGGGCATCACGATTCAAGTCGGCGACTCTTCACAAAATGCGTTTGTCATGCCACAGTTTGAGCAGCATTGGACTGCCGCTCAACACAGACTGCGGCAACACCCACAGACAGTTACAAGATTTGGCAATGTTGTATGTTTCTTTTTCTCTCTTTTTTTGTCTTCTGTTCAATGCGTGGGCCTCGCAACAGCGTTTGTCAATTTTATTGACAATATTCTTTGTTTTGCGTTTTATTAATGAGCGCGTTTTGTTTTTTATTATTTTATTTTGCTTCCAAGTTTGGTTTTTGGTTTTTATGGTCAAATGTAGTTAGTGTGGGGGGAGACCCCACTGTGGGCAGTTAAAGTGCACTTCCGTTCGTTTAACGGTGCTCTGTGTGACTGTGCGTGACATTTAATGAGATTTTACTGTGGCTGTGTATATATATGTGCTTAGATCTTGATGGATTTGCTAGACTTAGCAACTGTTTAAAGTTGCATTTAGAGTGGGATTTGTTTTAGTTGCTCAACTTCTGTAGTCTTTTGTGGGCAGTTCACTTCAAACTGCAGATTGCTTATATAAAAAGAATAGACAAGAGCACAAGAGATCTTTTTATCAGCAATTGTATTTAATAAGGTCTTTAAATTTTATATTATTATATTTTGGTTTTTGATTACTATTTTATTATATTTTTAAACGCTTCTCAAATCAATTACTAATATTATTAGATTTTTTTTTTTTTGTTATTTTTTTATTACTATTTTTTTATTATTATTTTATTTATTTTTTCTTATTTATTTATTATTATTTATCTTTTACTATTTCAGATTCTTATATTTTTCTATCAATATTTATTTTGTATTATTTATTTTTATTTATTATAGTTTACAATTATTTATTATATTTATTTTTTTATTTATTTATTTATTATTATTATTATTTATTAGAACTATTCAATAAGAATAATAATAAATTCTCAATAATCAACATTTGATTAGATAATAAAACAATATGAAAATAATATAATAATTTTCTACATATGACAAAAAGTTGGAATTCCGCAATAAATTAAATAAATTGTTCAACAATCAACATTTTATTTGACAACGGCTCAGTTAGCTCTGTCAAAACACATGCTGCACACCTTGATATTGGCCTTCAGCCGAACAGTCTAATAGAAATACAGAAAATCTCTTAACAAAGTCTCTGCAGTATGCAATAATTTAATGCTATTCGGTCACAAATCACAAAAAACATGCAATAAATTAACAATTAAACAATAATAATTCTGCAAAAGTCCACAAACGAACATGACGAACAATTGACAGCATAATTGCATTCTACTATTGAATGAAAAACAAAAAACAAAAAATATTCAAAAAATATAAATAATTTGCAGCAATGTGGCCGAAATGTGGAGCACGTGTTTGGCTGCCAAACAGTTTTTCACTCTAGACATGACAAAATATTGATTAAATGATTTATTCTGCAATCTAGCAGCCAGCCGACAACGTTGCGTATGCGCAATGTGCGGATTGCCAGAGAAAAACTCGCGCCAACGCGGTCAATCAATTATCATAAATCTCCAATCAGCAACCAAAAGCAAAAAAAATTGTTAAGATACCAAAAGAAGAGAATCATATTGTGTAGACGACTTTTAGATGCTCTGTAATTGAAAATGACATATAAAAAACAAATTATGTAAATTATGTTTTATTATTTATTTTATTAAGAAAATTTTGAAGTCTCTTTTGAGCATCTGAAACTTTTTTTACTTGTAAGTTTTATCTAACATATAAATTATATTATTACTGAAATTAAAATACATTTAAATATGATAGTCACTTCTTTAAATTCAACTTCTTTTACTATATTTGATATATTATTATATTATATATATTATTTTATTATTATATTATTATATTATTATATTATTATATTATTATATTATTATATTATTATATTATTATATTATTATATTATTATATTATTATATTATATTATATATATAATCCCCTGTTTACACTTACGCTATTATTAATATTATCCTATTACCCTTTATCTAAAGCGTATTCACATAACTGACGAATTATTATACCCCATTAGAGTGAGTGCATTTAATACACATTAGTTGCACATATCAAACGGCAATTAAGCCTCTGTAGGCAAGAGCGATAACAATCTTTGTGGTAAAGCGCTGACCGTTCATTGAGTAGCTTACTATATGATTGACAGACAGCCAGACTGAATGACTGACTGCCGGACTGCCAGACTGACGGACTGACTTAGTGAGTTAGTGAGTGAATGAGCAGCTCTGCCTGGACAAGATTTATGTATAAGTTGACATTTGAAATGTCAAAATGCAAGTTGGCCAACGGCAGCTGTTAGTAGTAAATGCAGGCGTAATGCGTTAACAGCAACAGTTGTTGCCGTTTTTAAAATTTTTTTTTATTGTTGTTATGGTCTCGTTAACCGCCCACCGTTGACCCAAATAATAGAAGAAAGAAAGAAAGAGAGAGAGAACAGTAGAGATGCAAAGAGCTGGCTATCGACCACCTGGCAGTGTTTTTGCTTGTCTTTTAATAGCCTCACGTAGCCTAGCGCTCGAAATTTCGTAGTTAATTAACCCGTTTGCATACATTTTGTCTCGGCCAGGTCGGCCAACGACGACTGGTCCTGCCAGCGTCGACGACCAACCAGCCAACGAACCAGTCCCCAATTCCCAGTTGCCATTTCCCAATACCAATCCCCACTTCCACTCCCACTACCGTAGCCAGAGGAATTATTTATGCTTTCTTTGATCGAATTCGGCGCTGGAGCGTCATAATAGTCACAGTTCTCGCGACTCAAGCGAGTCTACTCGATTGTTTTCGTGCGCCCCATAAATTAATCGAATGTTAACTCGGTTCAGGAAATTGCATTTGACTTAAGTGCAGCATGCATTGACTTGAAGATACCCTATAGTTAAGTTAATTGCTATACAAGCTGTTTGCTGGAGCTGCTTTTAATATCGAGCAACATTAAATTTTTCTCAGGAATAAATTTTTAGACTTTGATTAAGAGCTTCAAAATGCAATCATAGAGTATCTATAAAATATACCGAAAAAAAATCATAGAAGATAAAAATCTAAAAATAAAATAAAATACAATTAAATATGCTTCTCTGCACTATATTTTCTATATATCCTACATACTATTGCCTTTTCATATACCACTTTCCCGGCCTGCATATCCAACTTTGCATTTACAGGGTATTCCACTAATTATAGCTTTTTGTTTGTTATAATAAACGGTTGCCGGTGTTGTGTTTGCGGCGCCCACAAAGTCAATTCAGCTGTTGAAGTGAATACATTAACCACAGCGGGCATAATTAAATTGAGTAGTCGAAGGTGGAGTCATTGTCCAGAGAGAATATTAAAATATAACAGCAAAAAACGCTTTATTCACATATTCAACTTGAAGAATTTAATACTTTAACAAATAGAATCATCAAATGAAGCAGAAATTAATTGAGCCGTAGAATATGGAGTCATTAATGGAAAATGAAAATAATCAAATATAAATAGGCTCTATAAGCAATTCAAGAGTGCAGAAATGAATAATATAACAAATAGAATCATCAAAGATGCGCTCAAATTAATTGAGTAGGAGAACACGGAGTCTTGATGAAGTTGAGATTATTGGCATATTATTTTATATAAAAAATATATATATATATAAAATTGGAATTGAAATAGAGTTTTTGAAGTGTACTATATATTAAATATATAAATACTAAATTTAAAATATTATTTTAATTTTTTTTTAATATGAAATATTTTTTTGAAATTATATAAACAATTAAGATAAATGCAATATAGCCTAATATTAAGAAAAATATTTGGGGAGAACCTAAAATAATATATGTTTATAATTTTTATAAAATGGATTTAAAACATATATTGTTTGGCCAGGCAGCCTGTGATACGATCAACATTTCAAGAGTAGCAGTGTAGCTTAAAAAATTTTAGTGTTTATTTGATGAAAAGAGATGGCAGATATTCGCGCTCTTTTGCTCTAATCTTGTACATGCTCATTGATTTTCACAGCGTCTCGACTTGATCTTCCGAAGCCGACCTTCGCAATTTGAGCATATATGGAATTTATTTTGAATATCATTCTGTTTACAGCTCTACAATTTGTCTACATATTGTCTCCAAATATACATATACGGCATCTACATATTGTCTTCATATATAAGTACATATACAGCACGACAACCATAGTCGCTTGCTGGGCGTTAACTTGAGCTTTGGATATCTAAATTGAGAAGCACTTTAAATATATTTGAGGTTGAGTTAAAATAACTCAAAAACTCTCTGACTCTCAAGAGCTATTCTCTATTTGAACTTGAGTAAAAACTACTTAACCAATCTCTGAAATTATCTATGTTGAAATTAGCTAGGGCGTATATAATTCTTTTTTTCCATAACATTTCTATAAATCTTTTGGTGTTATATATATGTAAAAAAAAAATACTAAAATAAAAATATTTTATGATGAATACAAATAGAAAAACTTTTGAAAAACGCCTCTATTCACAAATAAATTTAAAGCTAAAAGTAACTTCAGAGAAAATATAATAAAACATCTACATAGCAGTAATTTTTGCTCTTAAAAATTAACTTTATTAGTTTTCAGATTTTTACAAAAGCTTCTTGTCTTTCGAATTTTACTCAATTAATTTCAAGACTAAATCTCCACACAATACACAGATAGCTAATCTCGCTACAACAAGTCTCATATATTAAAGAATTTAACCGTCTCTTTGGATTGTTATTCGCTCTCAGTAAATTTTCATTACATTTGCATTCAAGCTTGCAATGGTGTCATATTGCGAGCATATTTTTAAGACATACGTTAATCCGTATGTCTCCATTATGGAGGCACGCGAAAATCGTGGAAAATGATGGAGTTTATGTGGCCATATCCATAGAGGCTTACAGGCAGACATCGTTAAGACGTCTCGACAACTGAATTATGCTTGAGCATTATATTTGCTCGATTAGTTTTTTTCTGTTTTTTTTTTTTTTGTAGTTAACAAATTTGAGTCTGGCATTTTGGAGGATTGGAGTCACGAGTGTGTTGAACTCGCTCACAAAACAAATGGCATGCCACACGCTGTCCGTGTCATAAAAAAAATCAAAATTGTTGAAGTCATATGCAAATTTGTAATGCGAGCGTTTTTTTTTTAGAGGTAACATAAACTTTGGTATTAAACAACAAGTTTTGCAGTTAACTGCATTTTGAAAGCCATTGATAATGGACAATTTGAAGCGCTTTGACCTTTCGCCAATGCTTGTCAAACTGCGCCGAATGATCGATTGCAGCGGCGCTAATGAATGGCACATTAATTTGCATTTAAATGTAGCTAAACATTATTTTTTTTTTTTTTTTCTAGTTTGTCATTGAATAATGAGCCAAGCAGCTCGTTTTTCCACCAAAAAATGTTAAATGTTGTTGTTGTTTTTCTTTTTCTTTTTTGCTTGGCCAGGAAACATAAATTACAAACGCGACAAAATAGATTGGTTTAGAGCTGCAGCAGCAGCACCTCTCGAAATTTGAGAAAAACATTTTGTAAATGTCACATTCACATGCTGAAAACCATGTGCCAAATATCTGGCGCGCCCCCAATCAAAAAATTATTATTAATATTTATACATTTTCATATTTTCTGTTTTTCTCTTCATTTTCTAGTGTGTTGGCGGCATTTTCAAATTTCAAATTTTCCTGTTGACAGTTTATTTCTTACATTTTTATGCGTGCAAATTTTATGCCCATTTATTATAGCTGAAGAATTGGCAACGAAAAAAATAATTTTGCAAGTGTTTTCGGTAGTTTTGTTGTTGTTTTTTTATTGTTTGCTTTTAAAGCTCTTAAAGCTAGAATCGTTAAGATCGTTTAGATTTATGCGGATAGGGCGGCGCGTATTTTAAGTGTTAATTGTGCGACGTGTCGCAGGCTTTTATCGACTGTCAGAAATCAACAAGTTACAGCAATGAAATATAGTATGCATACTTTTTGTTTGTAAACAATGTTGATGGATGTGTGCCTAATGAAATATTTGTCCAAGAATAGCAATTGTCCAATTTAAAGCAATTTATAACTTGCAGGCAACATACAAAAAATAAATAAATAAAAAAAATAGATTTTAAAAAATTAAACATATAAAAAACATGAATTATAATAAAATATATAATACATATATAGAATTAAATTTTACTTCAATTTATTATTATGTTATTTATTATATTTTTACTAAAATTTTCTATTAAATATTTAATTTTTGTTTTATTTATAAAACTATCAGGCTTAAAAAAAAATTTTTTTTTAAATCAAACTTTTTATTACTTAACAAAAAAAATTTTTAATTATATTAATAACATAAAAACATTTGTTTAAAATTTAGTTGGTCTGTCTTATTTGAAGCATATATTCTGCATTTATCTTAAATATCAATTAAATTAAATGGTATATAATTTATTAAATTATTCTGTAAATATTTTTTTTATAATTTTTTTAATTTATCAGACTTATTAGACTTTTCAGCTATTTAATTAAAAAAAAAGTATTCGAATAATATTTTTAATAAAAACTAAAAGTCTAAAAAACATCCGAAAATATTTTAAATATTTATTAAATTAAATAATAAATTCTCATTTATTTTTATGGTGTATAGTTTTATAGCTAAGTTCCCATTTATAGTCTCAATATTGAATAATTTATAAAATATAAATCAAGTACTTACCAAATACATTCAATATTCCAATATTAATTTTTTTAAATATTCCACTAATTCATATTTTTCCATTTTCTTTCATTACAGATTGCCAATGCAGCCCAGTGGGTTCTCTGTCAACTGCTTGCGACAAGCGCTCGGGGCAATGCTCATGCCTGTTGAACGTGGCTGGGCGTCGCTGCGACAAGTGCAAGCCGGGCCACTGGAATCTGACGCAGGGTGTCGGCTGTCACGATTGCCAATGCGATCCGCACGGTGCACGCGGCAATGAATGCAATCCGTGGACGGGCCAATGTGACTGCAAAATAGGTGTTGGGGGCAGGCATTGCAATGAGTGCACCGAAGGCTTCTATGGCTTCAGCACGGATGGCTGTCAAAGGTGCGCCGCGTGCGCAGCAGAGGGTCAGGTCTGTGATCCGCTCAACGGGCGCTGCATATGCCCCAAGTATACGCGAGGCTTGGGCTGCGGCCAATGTGTGCCCGGCACGTGGGGCTGGCAGGCGCGTCTAGGCTGTCGCGAATGCGAGTGCGATCACATCGGCTCCATTGGCCAGCAGTGCGCCGCCATCGGAGGTCAATGCCAGTGCCGTGAGGGCTATGCGGGACGCAATTGCAATAGCTGTGCCGTGGGCTACTTTGGCTATCCCGAGTGCCGGCGCTGCGGCTGCGACGTTGCCGGTTCCTTTACACGCGCCGACGGACTCATTGCCTGCGACTCGAATGGGCAGTGTCCGTGCAAATCTCTCGTGGTGGGACTCAAGTGCGACACCTGCATGCAGAGCACCTTTGGCCTGTCTGCCCTCAATCCCGAGGGCTGCACGCGCTGCTTCTGCTTCGGCCGTGCCTCCGAGTGCGAGCAGAGTGAACTCTCTTGGGGTCACATACGCATGCCTGAGGCGCGTAATCTGAGCGTGCAACAATTGCGTCCCCAACACGTGCTCAATGGAGAGTTTGAGTATATTGTCGTCGTGCAAATGGCAGGCAGCGTCTCCTATCGCGAGGATGCCGAAATACAACGAATGAATGACTTGAGCCTGGTGCCACGCTCCACGGGCAATGTGTCCATTGGCGCCTATACGCAATTCTACCAGCCGCTCTACTTCCAGCTGCCGCCACAATTCTACGGCGATCGCACCACCAGCTACGGTGGTTATCTCTACTTCTCACTGATCACCGAAGGCGCCCAGATGCCGCTGGAGAGGAAGGTATTGTCACAGTTTCCGCTGGTGCAGCTGCACGCGCATTCGAAGTTGGTTTTGGACTTTTACGAGCACGAGGAATTCGAGTATTCGCTGAATGTGACGCATCGCGTACCGCTGCACGAGTCCTATTGGAAATACCATCAGAACAATCAGGCCGTGGATCGGGGTACCTTGATGGCGGCACTGCAGAATGTGAGGCATATATTCCTGCGCGCCTTTGCCTTTGCAGATTTTCAGCAAGTTGTGTAAGTTTTTTACAGGTTAAATTTGAATCTTGCTATACTCATATTCCTTCTACAGCTTGCACAGCGTTCACATGGATGCTGCCATTTATGTGCAGGGCTCCACTAATCTGCTGGCCAAAGGCGTGGAGCAGTGCAAGTGCCCAAAACGTTTCGCTGGCCTCTCCTGCCAAGATCCGGGACGCTCGTTTTATCGTTGGCGCAACACCAGCGACGTGGAAAGTGTTTTCATTGAAGATCTTATTGGACGCGCAGCTCCGTGTCATTGCAATGGACGCAGCAATGATTGCGATCGAGAAACCGGCGTTTGTTTGGTAAGAATTACGCACTAACACTTCAAATTCACTAAATTCAATCAAAAACCTTGCACTATCACTTAAAAAAATAAAATAAAATAAATTTCGACCAAATTAATTTTCGCTCAATACACGTGTTCGCGGCGCCATTTAATTTTTCACTGAACTGGCGCCATTTTTCAACACGTTCTTTATTTTGCCACGAACCGGTTCGTTGGAACTGGCAAGTGATTTGTGATCCTTCTAGAATTGGTAAGCAGCTCACATTGCCAATAAGAACAATTGCGTACTTGAAATCGAAATCAAATTGAATTTAAATATTAGGATTTTATTAAATAATTTAAATGTTCAAAAATTAAATATAAATATTTACTATATACTATACTTTTACTATATAAATATATAGTTTACGTATGCAAATATGAAACTTTTTTTTTAATTTGCAAAATATACTTTGCCGCTGTTCTTAAGAATGTTTATAATTTAATTATGCAGAAATGAAACATAATTTGTCACAAGTATAATTTTGCCGCACTTTTAAGCATATTCGCTTTGCCAAAATTATCACGCAGCTGCATACCAACCCCCACAGCAACAAGTGCAATTGAACTACTGCATAATTTGACAGTTGGGCAACACTGGCATTGACAGAGTGCAAATTTTTCTTGCAGAATTGTCGCGATAATAGCGGAGGTGCGCATTGCCAACACTGCGCCGATGGCTACTACGGGGATCCGAATTCACGACACGGCTGCCAGGCCTGCCCATGTCCGGAGACGAATCGCAATTTCGCACGCGGCTGCAATGTGCGCGAGGGCGAAGTGAGCTGCGTCTGCAAGCCCGGCTACACGGGCCGCCTCTGTGAGCACTGTCACCCGGGCTACTTTGGCAATCCGATGCAGTATCCGAATAGCAGTTGCCAGGCCTGCGATTGCAATATGGATGGCATACGAGCCGAGGGCTGTGATGCACAGACGGGACAGTGCCATTGCCGTGAGGGAGTGACAGGTTTGAAATGCGATAAGTGCGTGGCTCAGCGCCATCATCTGCAAGATCAGGGCTGCAAGCGTGAGTAGAGGCATTAAATACCCTATACAAATTATATCAGATTTATATATGTATATTATTCTCCTTTGCAGTTTGCGACAACTGCACGCTGCTGCTGCTGGACTATGTGGAGCTGGTGGGGCACAAGCTGCGCCGCGGGCTGCACAACATGGACTTGACCGGCATTCCGGCGCCTTATCTCAAATTGAGTGAATATGAGCAAGCCTATAAGAAGTGGCGTGCACGCCAGCAGGATGTTAGCCAGGCCAGGCAGTTACTATTAGGTTATGATATGGGCGGACTTCTCAAAATGGATGCACATGCGGAGAATAATAAATTTCAGTCGAGGAAAGCTCTGGCCACCATTGGCAAGCGTCAGCATGCGCTGCAATCGATGCAGGAGACGGCTCTGGTGCTGCATCAGGATGTGCGCAAAATGCGTGGCGATCAAATGCAAACATTGCAGGATTTGCGCAATTATGGCACGGCTGCCCATCATCTCAGTTTGCCTACGGCGCTGAAACAGGCCCGCTTCTATCTGCAAGCCATTCAGCAGCATCATCAGATGGTCCAAGACATACGCAGTTCCAGCGACTGCGCCTGGCAACTTTTCTATACCACTGGTAACGCCTCCGATGCTGCATACGATCAGCGAGCGCGTGTGGAGATGCTCTGGCGAGATCTGAATCAAACCAATTATCGTGTGGCCGATATGCGACTGCACCTCGATCGCACCCAGGACGTGGAGAGCGAAGCGGACGATGTGCTCGAACATGTGCGCAATCTCAGTGGTCATGTTGCCGAACAGTATCAGCAGCTCAGTGAACTGGACCAGCACATACAGCAACAGTTGAATCCGAGTCAAATTAAGCTCGGTCATAAAAATCTTCAGACAAGCATTGAGCATCAGCTGCAACTGAATGAGCAGCGACGCCAGTTGGCTGCTGCAGCTTCTCAGCTCAATGAGACGCTTCTGACTGAGTTGGAGTTGCAGCGCGAGGTGCGCAAGCATTGGCTACCCAAGGCAGAAAAGCATGCAACACGTCTGCTCGAACGCTCCAATGAATATGCCAAACAATTCCAACCGACGCGCAATGCAGCACGCATTGCCATGCTGGCCAGGTGAGTAGGGATTGCATAGCCTTCACTTCAATCTTCACTCATCAAATCTCCCTCTCTCTCTCTCTCTCTCTCAGCTCCGCCCACAGCAACATTTCCCTGGCCATTGCCGCCGCTCAGCAGGCATCGCTGTTGGCCAAGGAGCGCGTGTTCGAGGCCCAACGGACACTTTATCCCAGCGACGGCAGCTCTATGATCGAACGTGCCAAGCACTCACTGCAACGTTCCAAGCAGCTGCAACGTGAGGCACTGCAGCAAATGCAAAAGTCCACCGTGCTCAAGGGCAAATTGCAGCACCAGGAACAGCAAGTGGAGGGCATTAAGCGCACCATCTTTGAGACGGGACAGCGTAGCAATAATATCACAAGCCAGCTGCAGTTGCTCACGAATAATTCGGCTCGACGCAATGCGCAGGAGAGCATGAAGCTGGCACAGCACACCAGCGACGAGATGCGCCAGGAGCTGAGGAAAGCCAAAGAGCTGCAACAATCCATACAGGATATGCGCAAATCTTTCGCCATGCTCGAGCCGGACTGGGAAATCAAACTGGGCATGGCCGAGGAGAATATATCGCTGACGAAAACGAATTTGCGTTTAGCCAACGTTTCGCTCAGCTACATCGAGCAGCAAGCGGTCAAGGAGCAGCAGATATTCGAGCAGTGGAACAACAGCATTGCCAGTCAGCTGCAGCAGCTCAGGGATCAAATAGCCAAGGCCAGGCATGCAGCGGAGGCGGTAAGCAGGTGATCCTTAAATC
This sequence comes from Drosophila hamatofila, assembly GCA_035045345.1. NCBI lineage: Eukaryota > Metazoa > Arthropoda > Insecta > Diptera > Drosophilidae > Drosophila > Drosophila hamatofila. The sequence goes on along the minus strand of JAWNPA010000019.1, from coordinate 12,721,577 downwards.
TATTTTGAATTTGTTTAACTAAAAAATCTTTCTCCTGCCAGATTGACGTCTCCCTGGAGTCGCTGGGCCCCAAGTGCAGTCGCACCTATTTGCCCGTCTCCTATGGCTTGAGCACCTCGAATTCCTTACGCTTAAGTTTTGGCCTCTCGAATCACATGGGCAACTCGCCGCTGTTGCGTGTGCAGGGCAGCGAGGGGCGGCACATCACATTGGAATTGTACAAGAGGCATGTGCGTCTGATTTGGTATCTGGGCGGCAGCACGGCGACCATAACGCATCCGCTCGAGGTGCAAACACGTGATCCCAAATACGACGATGCCTGGTATCAAGTGGAAGCGAATCGCACATTGAATTTGGGCAGCCTCCTGGTGCGTCGCATGAATAACTATGGCTCCCTAATACCTGGCTCCCCAGTTACGGGCTCCACGGATGCGGAGCACACGCGTTTCTATCAGACACACGACGAACGCATTTTGCTGGGCGGCCAAGCTTCCAAGGATCAAACACCCGGTCTTAATGTCGTCGTACATCAGGTGGAGGTGGACAATAAACCGTTGGGCATATGGAACTTTATTGGCAGCGAGGGTCGTTGTGGTGGTGCCATGATTGGCGCCAGGGAATCAACGGCCTCCTCGGTGGCACGCCACTTCAATGGCCTGGGCTATGCGCAGCTGAAGAAGACGCGACCGCGACCCTATCGCAAGAACCTCTTTGCGCTACAGATGACCTTCCGCACGCTGGACGAGAATGCGTTGCTCTTCCTGGCGGTTGATGACAAGAATGTGAGTTTATTGTTGTTATATATTAATTATCCCATCTCATCTCTAATCTCTTCTTAGAACCGCTCCGTTTCGGTCACATTGAGTCGCGGTCGCATCATGTTCCGCATCGATTATGGCGACGAGTCCAAGCTGGAGATCAACACCACCAAAAAGTACAACACTGGCCAGTGGATCAAAATCGAGGCGGCCCGCGAGTTCTCCACACGACGCAGCACCGAAAATGGAATGTTGCGCGTAAACAATGATCGCCCCATCTCCGGCGCACCCACATTGCCCGTGAAGAGTCACATGCTCCCGGATCTGTCCAAGGCGGTTTATTATCTGGGCGGAGTGCCACCAGGTAGGGAATTGGAAATTGTACAAGCCTGTTGAAGAGAGTGAAAGTAGTTAGAATGAGATAGTTTATAGCATAACTTGGAATATTAGAATTAAGAGTGACTGACTAAGAGGAATATCATAATTAAAAGTGACTGACTATGAGATATTATATATACTTCTAAATGAGAGGAGTCAAGAAGAAATTAAAATTAATTAGAATGAGATAGTTTTTCCCATAACTTGGACTTGGTTAGAACTAAGAGTGACGGACTACAAGATATCCTATACAAACAAAACTTTCGAATGAGAGGACTCAAGTTTGAATTAGAATTGAATAAGCTTATCGAAAAGATTGAAACTAAGTCGAATAAAATAGAACCATAACACTATAATAAGGAGTGACTGACAAACATTTATCCTATCCATTAATTTCTCCTAAACGCCATGAGACAAGTTCTGGCATAAATTTCTTCCCATAATCGTTGCCCTTCTAATTACAGAATTCACCCCATGTTCACAATATATACTCACACACATTTACTTCCATTTCCACAGGCTTTACTTCGGGCACCACTAAAGCACCTGGCGCAGACAATCCCTTCCTTGGCTGCATGATGGATGTGCAAGTGAATGGGGAGACTTACGATCCGCTCGAGAGCTCCACATACTTTGGCGTCGAGTCTTCCTGCAAGGACATGATTACTAAGTAAGTGCACACACATATATACATAATCCATTACCTAATTGCTTTGCCTCTTCACAGAGCTGGCTTTTCGGGCAACGGCTACTTGGAGCTGCCTTCGCAATCGCTGCGCAAGCGAGCCAATGCGGCTTTAGTTTTCCGCACACTGCAAGCCGATTGCTTGCTGCTGCTGGCCGCCTATCCACCCGAGGTGCTGGCCGACTACGATGACAAAGATATCAAGGGCAACTATTCGATGAGTCTGGTCGATGGCCAGCTGCAGGTGTGGATCAATTCCGGACGCAGTTTCATCAAAATGTCCTCCAATGCCAGTCAGCTGAACGATGGCGAATTGCATGTCATCAATTTAATTAAGACTGGACGACGTTTGGAGCTGATGGTGGACGATGAACTGCAGGAGGTTCGCATGCTGACGGGTTCGCCTTCACTAATCAGTCTGCCGCAGGATGCGGGCGGTCTTTATATAGGCGGCGCACCACCCCACGAAATTTACACACCTCTAGCGCCCACCTTTGTGAAGCTGGAGGGCGCCGTGCGAGATGTGGTGTTCAATAATCGCACAATTAATTTCAATGATGCCTTGACCTTTGTCAATGTGCAGATTGGACGCAATGGTCCGGTCATGGGCAGTCCCAAGGGCGCTCTCTACGATGTGCTGCTCAAGACGGAGCCGATGATTGGCAAGAGTTTCACTGCCTCGCCGGAGGGCTGCAAGCGGGTAAGTTCTTAATATCATATTTCTGGTATTTTGTGGGTAATAGGAATTGGGGCTTTGGGTTTATTGCATGTATATATCACATATATATATATCATATATATCAAGATTTGTGGCTACCTAACTCTCAACATTCTGATCGACTTAAATGTTTCTTTTTGTTCTTATAGGATTTTAGTTGCTAAGCAATTATGTCACAAAAGCTGCTACGCAAAAAGCTTCAAGCGCTGCGCTGCAAGAAAAGCTCTTTTGTATACTAATTTCGCCTAAACAAAAACCAATAAATCAAATTCAGCTTACTAAACATAGCTACTCAATGTGGTCTACATGTGGATTAATCATACAAAATCATCAAAATATAACCTCAGATTTAACCAAAAAAATGTCATTCGCTAAAGCTTTGAAGCTTTGTTGACATAGAAGCTAGTTTACAGAGTCAAAAGTTGTTTTGTATGCTCAAAAAGCTCTTGTAAGCTGGCTTAATTAGATTTAAGAATTACGTGAAAGTTGGTTTACAAAGAGCTAAAATTTCAATATAGATTAAAATAAGCCTAAACAATTTCTACTCTTTTTAAAGTTCATTAAAACTCTTAAAAGTCAGCTTAACGAATTAATGAAAAACCTGGCTTAAAAAAATCCAAATGATTATGCTTGATAATAAGCGCGCCTTGAAGCTTATTTCAAATTATATTAATAACTAACTAGTTTCAGCTGTGAATATAGCAAAGGTTTAAATTTGTTTAGGTTCTTTTAAATACCATATTGATTCTTTTCATTGCTTTATTTAAGCTGTTTGATAGGACAAGCGCCTTAAAACTCATTTAAAATTAACATGAAAGACTAACTAGTTCTAGTTTTTAATTTTTCACACGTTACTTTCAATACTATACAAAAGCTCTTAATTGAATTTAAAAGTTTCTTAAAGCTCTTGTCAGCCAGCTTACTTATATTTAAGAAGTATAATAAATGCTAAGTTTTAAAAAAATTCTGGGTCGTATTTGGATGTTAAATTACACTTGACAACAACACACTTATTATGTAAATATTTCATATTTTCATATCATATCTTTTGTATATTATAAGCTCAAATATAGTGTATAAGGAACAATCTATCAATACATTTATATAACTATATATAAACATCACATATTTACAACACATTTTTCACTCATCAACGCTTTGTGTACGTTTTTGCTTTCATTGATGTATCATACGAATAACTTTTTGCCTTCTTCAACTTGTTATCACAATTTTAAATAAAAGCGAACGAACATTTTTTAACAAAAGAAAAAAACAAAACAAAAGAAAATCATGCCAATTATTTTATTTTTTAACCTCACGCTGTGAAAGCTCGCTCACAAAAGCTCAGAACTAACACAAAGTCGTCGCGGTGAGTTAAGTTCCCATTCGCTCAAATCAAAAGCTTCGATTAATCCAATTCATTTGCTTACAGATCGGCAGCTACTCCTACGAACCGAATGCTTTCAAGTTCGGCGACGAACTCTATAGCTATTCGCAGCTGAAGCTGCCCGAGCGCCATTTCTGGCAGCGCAACTTTCAGCTGAGCTTCGAGTTCCGTTCGTTCTATCCGAATGGCATGCTCTATTTGTCGCCGGGCAGCAAGGAGAAGCCCAAGCATTATGTCACCCTGCTGCTAAAGGATGGCCAGCTAGTGTTGATAGTGCGTGGACGCAGGCGCGAGGAGCTGCTGCTGACAGCCAAACTGAACGACGGCGAATGGCATCGAGTGACGATCAGCTGCCATGATCGCAAGGTTACGCTGAGCGTGGAGATTGGACGCACAGATCAAAAGACGTCGGCCCAGATGAAGGTGCCCAAGAAAATAGGCGCCTCACAGCTAATGCTGGTCGGTGGTCTGCCCCAGGCACCGGTCAAGGTGCCCTCAGAGCTGTATATGCGATTGGAGCCATTCAAGGGCTGTCTGCGTCGATTCAGCATCAACAATAGCACACAGGATCTGGCACGACCGGGCAAGCATGCAAATGTGGGACAATGTTTTCCCAAGGTGGAGCGAGGCAGTTACTTCCCAGGCGATGCCTATGCCATATACAGTGAGTGTGTGGGCTTTATGAATTGTGGAGGGAAATAGATAATAGTGTGGGTCATAAGGGGCAAGTCAAAGACAATCTATGTCAACTATAGATTCCTGATCAGTATATACATATATATTTCGTTTTTTTTTTATTTATATATTTTTTCATTTAGTTTTATTTATTACTTTTATTTTGATTTTATTATCAGTTTTATCTATGTATTTATATTTATATACATATAATTATTTATTTTATTTTTAATTTACTATTTCATTCTATTACTATTTATTTATTATCAGTTTTATTTATATATTTATGTCTATATACATATAATTATTTATTTTATTTTTAGTTTACTATTTATTTATATACATATACATATAATGCTTTTATTTATCAATTTAATTTTTTATTTATTTTATTTTTATTTTAATTTTTTTTTTATTATTATTATTATTATTATTATTATTCTTTTTTTTTTTTTTTGTATATGAACTTTTTTAATTTTTTTAATTTTTATTATTGTTATTTTATTCTGCAAACAAATTTAAAATGAGGGTTGGGAAAATGTGGAAGATAGGAAATTATTCGATAGAAATTTTAAAGATATGTATTTTAATTAAATTTTGTATAAATGGCTAATGTATTTTGTAAATCAGTTAGATTTTTAAAACAGGACTCTATCAGACATTAGAGTTTAAATGTGGACTTACTGAGGATGAAAATTAAATTTAACAAATGCCATAGAAACATTCTGTATTGTTTAAGTAGAACAGACTTCTTTTAGTTTTCTCTTCTGTGCCTCTATATACATCATTTGTAACCCCTATTTTCTCCGCTTGCAGAGAGAAACTTTCATGTGGCCAAATACTTGGAACTGGAATTGGAATTTCGCACCTCTGAGCTATCCGGCATATTGCTAAGCGTATCCGAGCCCAACAACTTCCCTTCACTCTCCCTAGAGTTGAGCAATGGCAATGTGAGTTTATAAGAACTGCTCATATATTTCAGTTATATAAAAGTACTTTTTCTATTGCAGATCGTTTTCTCTTGTGATCTGGGCGATGGAGTGCCCTTCCGCGTGGAGTCTACGCTGCCGGACAAATATGCGCTCTGCGACAACAAATGGCACAATATATCCGCGCTCTATGATGGCGAACAGATTGCACTGAGAATCGATCAGCTGCCGGCCACGATCAGCATGTCGAGCCAACGCAATGCGGGCAAAGTGCAAACACGTTCGCCCCTCTACATAGGCGGACTGCCAGGTGAATTTATATTATATAAAACATAAATATATGAACTGCTCTAACTTGCTTATATCTTTCAGATATTGCGCCTACCGGCTGCTTGTTGGCTCGCGATAACTTCAAGGGCTGCATACGTAATGTGTCCATACGCAATGAGAGACGCGATTGGATCGATATGGATGATCTGCACAATGTGCTGCTCAGCGAGTGTCTTGTCTCCAGCGATGACTAAACTATATCTATCTAACTGAATATGTATAGATCGCGGAACGATTTCTGGTTCCTGTTGTTGATGCCACACCAAAACTTTTTCCAAATGCATTGTGATCAAATATGAGTTTTAGACTTAGACTTAGACAACGTCCAGTTCGTAGCATATCACTGCCATATAAGTAATATTTACCTAGCTATACGTTTAGCCAGTGACTGCATTTTATATACTACACACACATATATATATATACTATATAAATGTATGCCCTACACAAATATTTAATTTATTTAACCTATAATTTATTTTGTTTTTTATTTTAAAGAGGCTTTAAGTTTGCGCATCGATTTTATTTGAATTTTCTAAACTCCTTGTGAATCTCCCATTTGTACATTACCTATGCATATATCTATTTATATTTATATACATATTTCTATATCGAATAAGTATTTCGTTTAATGTACTGCATAACTTAAATTTATATTCATTTGTACATAACGCATATTTAGCTAAATAACTTTACGATTTAATGTTCTAAAATAAAAATTATTTGAAAAAATTAATTTTTTAAAATAAATATATATTTATTGCTGTGTAGATATTTGATATATGAAGTTTTCTTTGAATTGCTTATAATATAATTTGTTCCATTCTGAGACTTGTTTATATCATACACAAACTATTAAAAATTTTAATATATATATATAAAAGTATTATATGATATTTATATAATGCTGCTTCGATTTTATCTACATTTAAAATATAAAAACATATTTGAATATCTAATATTAATTTATAAATATTTGATATAATATTATATAAATTATATAAAACCTGCTTGAATGTCTAATAAACATATATAAAAATTTATTATTTATATATATTAATAATATATATGATACAAGTAGATGAAATCGAGGCACTATAAATTTAAATAAGTACTATATGAAATTTTTATTCTCCGATTCCATGCATAGTGCTATTTGGCCAAATCTAATATATCTTCAGAAGATCTCGAAGAGAGAGAGAAAGAGAGTATGATCAGTCAGCTGCTCGATGCCTTATCTCCGAGAAATAAGACTACCTATTCCACAGCTTTGATTGAAAGAGTACTTTGTAGAGGATCAATGATGAGTGGGTTAAACAAACTCCACTAGAATAGTCTATTTAAACAGATCGTTTATTAATAACTCCAAAACTAACTTAGCCTTCTTAAAAACCTATCCTACGGGCAAGATTATATACATAAATCACCCTTTAGACTCCAGCTGACTTTTGGAGGCGATGAGATCTAAATGTCTACTCCACTTACTCCCTGATGCTCTCTCTAATAACATTTCCGAATTTTTCGAATTCATAAATAAATAAAATAAATTTAAAATTAAAATTATCCAATAATTATGTAGTTACTCAAAATGAATATATCATTCGATAAATATATAAAAAAAAAAATACCATATGTTAAGTGACAATTGAATTTGATTTAACCTTCAGAAACAAACGCAATTTTTGTGTTTTTATATTTCTGAAACACCTGATACATTCGAAAAAAAAAAAACCTGACCATTATGAGTACATTGAGTACCAGAAGAACGGAATATAGCGGTCGTCGTAGCACCCGAAAGTCTCTGACCTCAGCATCATCAGGAGGAGGCTACGAAATTTACTGCGTCAATTTCTATGACAATGGATTGCGCGCGGTGCGAGATGAATACATTAATCAGATCAAACTGGGGCTGCGGCAATTTCTGTTTGTCATCGATCTGGATGTTGAGCTGGAGAATAATCGCTTGGCCAACCGGAAGAAGACTCGTGCCAGCGGCAAGGGAAGGCACTCAGGTGAGCGGAGCACCAATTGAATTGACATTCGATAAGCATCTCGGGTGCTCTCTGTTAGATCTTTTGCCCACCGATCCTGTGACCCACACGCTGATGCGTATTCAGAGCTGCCTGCGAGAATATGAGTTTGTGACCCGCAAGATTGAAGCGGAGCTGAGCTTCAATATGCTCAAGTATTATCAGAAGAATATGCCTGCTCAGCTCAAGCTACGTTCGCCGGACTCGAAAAAGGAGAAACCAGGCGAATCGAAACGTTCCGCCAAGTCCAAGGACACCGATACCGTCTCATTAGCCAAAATAACATGTTTTAGCGTCACAGCCAAGGAACACCACAAAGTGGGCAAGGGTCAACCGCTGTCGAAGCGTCCGGTACGGCTTATAAATCTGTCTTTCAATCGAATTATAATGCTATACCTTCAATTTCAGTATGTTAAAGATGCTCCTGCTAACACGACAATAGTCATTGTCATCATTGGCACAATCAAAAATGACTTCTACAAGGCTCTGCTCGTGTAAGTTGGACAAGTATAATATCTTGACTAGAGTTGGGGCTTAGACTTTTTGATTAGGCCTAATAAAGTTTGGTCGGAGCTCCAAAGAACTTTGGTCTTGTGCTAGAATTGGAATGGTCCACGTTGCAAACTCAGATCTGAACTGTTTGATTTCCTTTCTGGTTTTCAATAGACTCCAATAAAGATCAGGTCTTTTATTAAAGCTTTTCAATAGGTGGTAAAATTAGTGGGAGCTAGGAATTGGTGGGTTATTGGTTTTCCGACATTTGGTCTTTATATTTCCTTGAGTCGAAGCTAGAAGAAATATCTGCTTTTTATTATCGTTAGTCCGACTTTTGATATCAATATTTCCTTACCCAAAAATTTAACAATATTGTACTTAAGCAAACGGCTAAGTTACTCTCAATCAGAATTAAAGATCTGGCCATTGGTAGGGTTTTCTTCAATGGGTCTTAGGATTTGTAGGAGTTTAATTTGTCCGACGTTCGATCTTCACATTTCCTTGAGTCGGATCTTGGAGAAATAGCTAGTTTTCGTTTAAGTTTTTCCGTCGTTCGATCTGTATTCTTCCTTAAGTCAGAGTATAAAAAGAGCTGGCTATTGTTTATATTTGTCCAACGTGCGATCTTCATATTTTCTGGAGTCGGAGCTAGGACATATGACAGCTTTTCGTTTTAAGTTTATCCGTCGTTTGATCCTTGAGTCAGAGTTTAAAAACGAGCTGGCTTTCGTTTACATTTTTCTTACGTTCAATCTCCATATTTCCTTGAATCCGAAGAATAAAGCCAGTTGTTTAATTACCCTCTTTCTCCGAAGTTCGATCTCCCTGTTTCCTTAAGTTGTACTTAAAAAAAAGTCAGTTGTTTTATTCCCCTCTTTGTCCGACGTTTGATTTCCCCGCTTCCTTGAGCACAAATTTCGCAATGATATGCTAAAGACCTAATCGGAATTACTCTTAGTCGTAAAACTTATCTTTCAATATACCCTTATGGTCATAGAAGCACTTCTCCGATAACTCAAATTTCTTACCGCCTTCAGCATGAATCAACCGTTGCGTGGCATTGTGCACTTTCTGCCCAAGGAGTGTGCCTATGATGTGCTGGTGCCGCGTCCACGCATCGCGAAGGAACGTCGCGAGACCATTGAGACAATTCAGGCCGATATTTATGGACTGCGCAAACGGGTGGCGAGCAAACCCGTTGGTATAATGCAGCAACAGCTGCCGCAGATGTCCATGTGCCAGGCGGCTAAGTATTCGAAGAATATTTTCGATCAGCTCACCTGGTTTCTGTACGATATGAAAGTGTTGCGGGAACAGTATAATGAATACTATGTGAAGCCGTATTATCAGATCGATGTCAAGATGCCACCTGGCACCAGCATGCAGGAGAGCTTTCAAATGGCCGACTCGCTGAGCATTCAGGGTCACTATTTGAAGGCTGAGATGCCGGCAGTGCACGATGATGATGCCTCGGTCTATTTGTATCTGGAATCGTTGATGTGCACATTCGGTAATCCGCGTGATCTGATGACCGAGATGGAGGTGCTGATGCTAGCGAATCCCACATCGAATTTGTATACGAAAACGCTGGATAAAATCAAGGTCTATGCGAATGCCTTCAAGAGCATCATTAAGTTGATGAAAAACGAACTTTTGTTTGTGGAGCAGGCGAATACGTTGCTCGAGAGCATTATATCCTATATGGATCAGAGTCTAATGCGCAATATCTATCATGCCTGCTTGGAATACAATGTGCTGCGGCGTTATTTCAGCTCCGGTTATATCATAGAAAAGCTCTACTATACGCCCTATAATGGCGATGGGGAGCCCCAGCATTTGCCCAAATTTGCCAAACTCTATTTGACCGACGATTCGGTTTGTCAGCGCATTATACAATTGGTGAATGAGTATGACAACTATAATATCGAGGAGATCCAACCAAATATAAGGCTCTTTACATTTCGGCGCGTTCTTTACGAGGTGTTCGAGACTGAGAAACAATTGGTGATACCGACACGTCTATGTTTTCGCGACTTTACGCTCTATGAGATGCAAGAGTTTCTTAAGGATTTGGTCACGCCTCAGATGTTTGAAACAGGGATTGAGCCAAAAACGGATCGTGCGCCTAGCGATTACCCCAGTATCTTTAGCCTGGACATTGACAGTGATTTTGAGGAGACGCGCACTACGCCATATCTCTGTCCGCTCCGTAAGCGTTATAGTTTTATTCAGCCAAACGTCTTCGTGCGTCCCAAGTCGCTGAAGGCCCAAAAAGTACTGGAGTCGAAAAAGGAAGTGGAGAAGAAAGACACGGCACTGAAGGATAAATCACCGCGACTCTCCCGCTTCAAGAGCAAGGAAAGTTTTCGTATATCCAATAAAGCAGTACGCAATTCCACGGGTCAAAGCAGCGCCATTCGCAAAGAGGGGTCCAGGTCGGAGGTACACTCCGAAAAGCCGACTTATATTGGTCTAGGACCGGATCATCCGATGCTCAAGGGCTACAATTTGGATGATGCGCGACAAACGATCAATGCGAAGAACTCCAAATATTACTTTGAGGAGGGTCTAATCACGCTCTACGAGGAGAAGTGGAACTTTAGGCAGATGAACAAATGTCTGTCCATTGAGATAGATAAGCAGACGTTGCATCTAACCAACGAGCAAGGCCGAATGGATAATGCGTCCCCAAATATACGTTTTCAGACACCGAATGGCATTGGTTTGAGAATAAGTCTCAAGGGCGAAGAGTGCGCCAAGGCGGTTGTTAACTATCCAAATGGATTGACACTCTACTGCCATGATACCCATGTCGAGAACTTGTGGTCGGGTGAGCAGAGTGAGCTGAATGAAAGTCGACGCGTTTATACGCCCTACGGCTGTGTCATCACGTTCTATACCAACAACGATATGGTGATCATAATGCGCTATAATGGTGAGGTCTATCGATTGTATAGCACGGTGGAGGAGGAGGAGGAGGAGGAGGGCGTTGTTGAGGATGATCCCAGCTTCATCAATGCCTGCTCCACACAATCAACGTACAGCGGCTACGTACCTCTGTCGAAATGTACGGCGAAAAAATTGAGTAAGCCCAGGCACACATCCTTAACGAATCGCACTCAAGGCGGATCGGATGCTGCGAACAAGGGACGACGTTCGCATGAGACGGGCTCCACCTCATCCGAAACTCTGGCCGCACGGGCTGCCAAACTGGAGGCGCGTCAAATGAAATTGGCCCAGGCGACAGCTCTGTTTGCCAGCATTGATCCGGAGATTAAGTTTCTGGAATTCATTATGCAGCTATTCAATCTGACGTTCAAGCACCTGAAGCTAACCACATCGCTGGGCAGCGTCGTCCACGTCCAGGGCCATGAGATACGGTGTGGCAAGCCGATTCGGGTAACGGAATGGCATGATTACTTTGCCAACGAGAGCTATGCGATGCGGGATGATGGATTGCGCATGGTCTGGACACATGATTCGCTGCGTTGCTATCACAGCGATGGCACCTTGATCACCACCAAAACAACAGCTGGCTGGGATCAGGGCGTTGTCCAGGATGATATTGATAAGCAAATCAGCTCGAGCAGCTCACATCTCACGAAGAAGAAGACAATTAATACCGATGATGATGATGTGGTAAAGTTACACATAAATCTAAATGAAAGCAAATTAGTTGCGAGAGAATGGACTGACTAGGCGATAATTAGACTGACTAGAGGTTAATGAGAGCCTACTAACTATATAAAAGATATTTACAAATTTAAAGTTAAGCTTAGCAAACGTAAAAAATTGCGACGCTGACGAGATTTGAACCTAGGGTTTTATATATGTAAATCATTAAGTTATTGCGTGACGTCTCAACCCATAACGCCACTGCAACATGTACACAACACAAATGCAATTCAATTGGAATTATTATTCTATTAATAGAACTCCAATAAGAATGCACGCATTTCAGTGTACAAGCTATTTGTATGTATTCGTGCCTATGCCGAAGCATTTGACTGTATGTGTGCGCTTGCATAGGCAATTTAAAGTTTTTGTATATGTGTATGCCAATTGAAGTGTGAAATCACATGGGAAAACATTTGACTGTATGTGTGCAGTTGCAAAGGCAATTTATAGCATGTGTATGTGTGCCTATGCATATCCAATTGGAAGAGCATTTGACTGTATGTGTGCGCTTGCAAAAGCAACTTAAAACATTTGTATATGTGTATGCCAATTGTAGGTGTGAAAGCTCATGGGAAAACATTTGACTGTATGTGTGCACTTGCAAAGGCAATTTAAAGCATGTGTATGTGTGCATGTGTGAATAGCCAATTGGAAGTGGAAAAGAACATGTGTAAATATTTGACTGTATGTGCGCGCTTGCAATTTGGAGCATGCATAGTCGCTTGAAAGTATGTGTGCAAATGTATAGGGTAAAGCATAGCCGAAACTTTTTGAGAGTATGTGTGCATAGTCAATTGAATGTATGAAATCACATGTATGGGCATTTGAATGTATTTGTCTCTTTGCATGTGAAGCTATTGGAGTGCATGTGTTCAATTGAAAGTGTGCAAATATGTAGGTTAAAGCATAGGCAAAAACAGTTGAATGTATTTGTTTATAGGGTTAGCCAATAGAATTGAATTGAATGACCGCCACATCGATAGAGATTTGAGTGTATGTGTGCCAATGCATAGAATATCGAATGTATGGAACGATATGCATGGACATTTGGGTGTAGGAAATTCCTACTAGGAATAGCCAACTGCACATACATTTGAATATGTGGTGTGCTCAGAATGTGATTTGGTGTATTTCACTTTTTTTTACGCGGACTTTCAACTTCACAAAATCAATTTAATTCAATTTTAGTTGTATATTATATATAAAGGAAATTTATTAATTTATACTCTTACTTAACTTCACAGTATCACTTTACATTAAATTCACTTCCACATTTTCTCAAATAACTACTATACTAAGTGCCCGATTTCGGTGAAATTTTCAACAAATAATCTCAAAACTCCACTTAATATGTGGAATATTGCAACACTTTTAAACTTTTAAAATACTTGCCATACATGCAATTGAACTAAAATTTTGTTGCCCAAGTCTTATAGGTTACAGACGGGACAGACTTATTTAATCTATAGATCGATTATATTTCTTATTAATTTCATATTAATGGATTATTGACAATCTGCACTTGATATAGCACTTGAGTATAGAATCTCAAGGGACAGAGATCAATGAACTACTATATACAGACAGATGGATAGACGGAGAAGAATGTAGTCGACTAGACCTTCCTCTGTCTGTTAACCACATTTGAACACCTCCATTTAAGTGTTAGTGAGCACAAACTTAATGCCGATATGTTCCACAGGCGGCCATCTATATAAATGTACCAGAAGGTGCTTCGTTTACCGAGCAACAAGAATCAACAAGTCACAAATCAAGTCAGTCAACTTTGAAAGAAGAGAAAATCGAGTTTTTACAGGAAATGGAGCCTGAGGATATGTATGTGTATGATTATAGCTTCGAAACTTACCAGCCCGATGAGTATTTGATAGAGAACAAGTATTATGCCGGCACCAAATTCAATTTTACGCACATCAACAAGGTAGATCTGAAATTGGACACGAGCATTTATTGCGCTGATGATTTGCAATTTCGCATCTTTAAATTGGAGGAGGATTCGATGCGTGAGAATATGCAGGATATCGAAGAGGAAACTATTTGCGATGATTCATCCTCCGAACCGGATCCCGACGAATGGACTAAATATGCGGGTGGGAAGAGAACGCTCAGATTTCCATATCAAAACGCCGCAGTGACCATTCAAACATCCAATATTCGAATCGATATGATAATGGATCGTTTGGAGATTATAGCGAATTTGCGTAAATTTGGCTGCGATGACAATACTACGATAGTGCGGTAAGTTAACGAGTTGATTTAGAGAGGCTGGACCTGTAATAGGTGGGGGCAAGAGTTGCCTGAGATTTTTGTGGGAAGATCAGCTTCAGCTTAATATAATATGAGAGATGGCATGGGCTCGAAGCTTGCATTTTTTAGAGGCTTTCCTTTTACTTTATTATCTAATGAAATTGCTTACTTTATATTCGAGATGTTTAGTTTAATGGAGATAGTTTCAAGATAATGATTAAAGTCCTGCATTTTTAAAGAACTTTCCTTTTACTTTACTATCCAATGAATTACTTGACATAGTTTAAGACATTGGTTAGAACTTCGAAACCCACATCATTGAACACTTTTCAAACATAGAATCTGCATAGATTTTTCCTAGTTAATTTATTATAATTTATTTAAAAGCCAAAGCCAAAGTTGGTATATCGAATCCCAAACTTCAAATGTATTAACTACTTAATATTTCACAGAATATTTCTTTAAATTCTAGTATTAATATTTATTAGATTACAGGATTGGACTTTCGATCTCAGACTATATTTAATCTACAAATAAATTTGAAGCAATTGTTCAAATCGCTATCAAGATCAAAGATATATTAGAGTTGCGAGTTGGACTTCAGGGCTCAGACTACATTCAAAATAATAATCGATACTCAATTCGTACAGCTCACGATTAATCACGAGTTGTCAAACTAACATGTATATAACATTTCTAGTCTTATTCACTTCTTAGCCCCTGTCAATCCTTATCTCTCTTCCCAACAGCGACAACATTCAGCTAAACGTGGATATGCAAAAGAGTCTAACGATTGCATTTCAATCTTGGGTCCAAAACTTTCACGAGTTTATCAAATGCGCCTGTGCCAAATGGCGCACCGTCTACTTTGTGGAGGCCACTCTGGGGGATTGCCGCAAGAAGGGTAAGAAATACCAACAAGATAACTCGGTTACAATCGACTGCCCAATACCCGTTCCTGTTCTAAAATCATAAAATTTATAGATCTGTCTGTGGAGTAGATCGGGAGTGAAGCATTTGCTAATCCTGATAACCTAGTTCTTTAAGTAGGGAATATATAGGTTTTTTCTTTCCAATATGCCACGCCCCAAGAGACGGTGTTTGGCTAATCTATGAAGTGGCTTCTGTCGCTTACTTTATAAATTTATAAATTTTAATCGTTAAACTATAAAACAGATTTGTAATCATTTTGGTTGACTCTAATGAACCTCACTATTATTAATAATATGGGATTAGTATTTATGATTAAATAGTCAAGATTCCATATATATATAAATAAAAGTGCTCATCCTGAAAAGCTTCTAACAATTCCCAAAACCATTCGCCGCTATTGCACCTAGAGACCTGATCTCTGGATGCATAATGTAAAACTATTTTTCAGTGAACGATCAATATCAATTTTTAATATATAAAATCTATATATAATACAGGTCTCGAGCTAATGAAGAACGTGCCCCCAATGGGCGCATTTAATTTTTGTGCTGGCAATTTTTTTATTGATCCCATGGAGCTGAAATCGACGGCAAACAAAATGGAAACCGTATTGAAGTTTTACGAGCAGGATATGCGAAAGTTTCCACGATTTCCCATCAAGACGGAAACGCCAAACATCACTCAATTTGCCACTGTGATGAGCACCAGGTAAGAGGAATCTTATGAAATCCTTCAGATTTTTTTATTCACAGTTTCTGCTCAATTTTACAATTAGAATTTTCGTGGAAATACCCGCCCAGCTGGCCTATACAGATCGCATCCATTTGTTTCTCGATCCCTTCGAGAAAATCAAGTTTCGCAAGCTCAAGCATCGATTCAGCGAGTAAGTTCTTTGGGTCTAAGGATTAAAGACGTTTCCGATCTCTAATTATCTCCTTGTAGGGCTCTCGCCTTCCACTTGCATCCCCATCTACGGAGTCTCGTCCACAGGGAGATTAGCAATCGCAGTTGGCGCAATTATCATTTGGACAACAAGCGGCGTCTATTTCAGGAACAGCAACGTCTTAGTCTTTATGTGGCGATGCTACGACATAAGGTCTTTCCGAATTACTTCAAGTTCAAGGATCAATATCATTATCATGTGCGCAATATTGATTTCTTCGAGTTCATGACCGCCAAATGCACCGAAAAATCGCAGTTTAACCGCTTTAGTGAGCCCCAATCGGAAGCCAAGCCGATGCCAGCATCAGAAAAGGATCAAGGACATGCCAAGAAGGGTCCGCCTCTCTCCAAATCTCAACGCAAAAAGTGTTTGTGCCCCAAATACTTGAATTCTCTCAATTAGAAAACAATCTGTATTTAGCCAAGCATTTGAAGTGTAATAAATATATGTACAAACACTCAGAACAAAAATTTGATTTTTTAAAGTATTTTTTAAATTTGTAATTTGTCTAATATTCATTTTTTTTTACTAAAAAGTTTTTATTTTAGTAAAATTGTTTTTCCAAATATTTATTTGAAATGTAATTAATATATGTGAAAATTTAACAAGATCGAAATTGGATTTTGTTTTAAATTTAAAACTTGTCGAATATTATTATTATTTTTTTAATTTCTTTTAATTTAGTAAAGTTTTTTATCCCGAATATTTAGAGTATATGAAATGTAATTAATATATGTGAAAACACTTAAGAAAACATTTTAGGTTTTTTAAGCTTAAAATGTTACCTAATTTTAACTTAAAATCTCTCCATATTTTTTTGTATTAATTGTTTGTTTTAGTAAACCCGTTTTCTGCTGTTGTTTAGTGGCTACTTGATTTTTTTTTATAAAATCTAAATTACTATTCAAATTACTAAGCATTTTATAAAAATCTCACTTGAGTTTCAGCTTTTTAATTATATTTGTGACTTGTAAGTTTAAATATTTACATTTTATATAAATTTTATCATTAACAGCCAGTTTAAATATTATATTTCCTATTTTAATTCAAATACAAATAACTTGCAAGCTGCAATAAATCATAACGATAGCTATGCACTGTCATACCAGCACAATTAGCAACTATCGCACACAACAGCTGTTTTTTGTTATGGTTGGCAATAGCCACATATCGATAACCGGCACACAACGATAGTTCTAACGTTAGCGCGCTCTCTCTCTCTCTGTCGCTCTGCTTTACGCTCAGCATGTTTTGCTCATTTGTAGTTGATTTGTTGCGGCGTTCGGTCGTGCTTGCTTGTTGCTGTCGTTTGTGTCGCGCGCGTGTGTAATTCTTAAAAAAAATAATAATAAAGCAAATAATATGAAGTGCACGCAATTGTATTAATTATCCCCACAAGCACACATACAAAGTCAACAAAAGCCAAAGCGGAACTATTCTAATCGTAACTAGTCAAAAAAAAACAAAAAAAAAAAAAAACACGCACAATGGAATCGCAAGTGGCAGCAGCAGCAACAACAACAACAACAACAGAAGAAACAACAACAATAGCCAATGGCAACGCTGTAGGTGCTGGGGATTCGGCCAGCGCCGTCTATGCGGAGCAACTGCAACAGAAGAAGGAGCATGAACAGGAACTGGAACCAAATGAACTAACGGCTGTGCCGCGCTACGGATTGAAGCTGAAGTTCGATCATGTTTGGCCAGAGAAACGCAATCAGAATTTACGGCCATCGATAAAACAATCGCTGCCGATGGTTCCGCTCGTTTGCAGGTGAGTGAGTCAACGTCGCTGTTGACGTCAACGTCGACTTCGACGTCGACGTCGCAGTCGCTGTCGCTGTCACTGCAGATGCTGCTCATGAGTGGACAGAGCTGAGTAAATAATTAATTTAAGGCACATAATGCGAAATCAATATTAGGCCTAAGTATAAACACCGACAACAACAGAGCCAACAACGGCAGCTCACTCCCGATCCGTGCCCTTGCGTGCCAAATATAGCGTCAGGTCCTGGTCACACACATACACACATGCCTACTCATACAGACACACATCTACTCACACAAACACACTCACGCAAATTTATACATATATTCATAAATTGAATACTTTTGGTGCGCTGCTTGGCGCCAACAAAATGATATTAATTCGCCAAATGCAAAGCCTTCGCATTAGAGATGAGTGCATGAAGCGATTTTTTGGAGTCTTGCTAATTAGACATAAAGCACGAAAAATAGACAAAATGGTAGTAACAAGTAAATTGAGCAAAAATGAAATTAAAATTTGGTCATTTAGTAAGAAAAAAAATATTTCGAGAGCTATCTTACAAATTTTATATAAATAAAATATTTAAATACTATATATTATTTAATTATATAATTTAAATAATATATAATAAATAATATAATTATTATATATGTAGACATATTCTTAATTTACAATAAAAAAATGTATATTTTTTAAAATATATTTTTTAAATAAAAGGAATATTTATAAATAAAATATCAAAATGTATATTTTGAAATACTAAAAAATAAATAGATAATATTTTTAAAATGATTTTTTTAATATGGAAAAATATATATTAAATAAAAATTTTAGGATTTATTTAATATTTAAAATATCCAAAAACTAAAAAAAAAAATATATAAACCATCGGTTTGGTGATATTGAAATAGTTTTCTGTATTACTTAAACTGATAGCTAGAAAATTCTACGTTTAAAATATTTACTTGATATATTATACTTTTTATCATGTTTATGAAAAGACTCAAGAAATTATTCAACAGTAAACAGAACAGTTATTTTAAATTTATTTTTATTTATTATCTAAATTCTGAAACCCAAAAACTATAAAGTATCCCAAGTATAGATCTTCCCAAACAACATCTAAACATATTTAATAAATTTGAAAAAAAAAAATCCATCTCTAGCTAAAGGATAATTATAAACATTGCCTGACTTGTGTTGAACTATAATTTTCATCTCAGTTTCGTCGCGAAGTCGGCTTTTCTATTCTTAAGAATTGATTGTGCTGCGATATGTGCTGCTTCAAATTGAAATTGTGTCCTTTTGATAAGGACCTTATTACCGCACTCGCTCGCGCTGTACATGGCTGACACAATTGACTTTGGCTTGGGGCATGCCCCATTTCGGCGGCGCCACAACTCAAATTGTTGCCTTTGTCGCGGTCTCCTCATCCTTTTTGTCTGCTTCACATTGGCGCCAACTTGGGCGCCCGTTGGCGTGTCCTGGCTACATTTATGGCAACAGAAATAAAAAGAGGGGAAAACATCAAGAGAAACCTGAATATGTGTTTCTACTTTGTTTGCCTTTGCTCTTTTTTTTTTTTTTTTTGCTTTAACAAACAGCATGGCACGAATGCTCAGCTGTGCCTTTTTATGAATTGCCAGCCAGGCAATCAACGAAACGCGAACTACTAACTGACCTATCTGAAATTCATACGCCTGCCCCAAATACTACCCCAAATTCTCAACCTGCCTACCTCAACTACGAACCACCTCAAACTTAGCCAGTGCAATGAACTCGCTTTTGTAACTTGCATTTGGCATCTAAATGTGGGTCAGAGCTGCTTCTTAGAAACTAGCTCAGCAACTAGACAACAGCTGATAAAACTTTGTACAGTGGACGCTCCTTAAGGGAGAAGTAGCTGTCTTACAGTTTAGGAACCAAACAAGGCATTTGACAACATCTGATAGAACTTTGTTGGTTTGTAGCTGCTCAGAGGTTTTCTTAAATTCATTGAAATTAAAAATATTAAAAATTAAAAATCTTTAAATATTTTATATGAAAGAAGAAGAATAGTTTCTAACAATATACAAGAATTTACAAATTGTATATATTCTTGAAATCATTTATATATTGGGTCGTTCATTAAGTAATTTCGTTTTTTTTAGTGAAATTTAAACCCGTTTTTTAAATTATGTAAAACAGTTTATGAAATTATGTATTTTCCATTTTGATCCAATACCTTTAGCCGTCTTTCGGGCAAGAAGTGGATCCCATGCTCATAATATTTTTGGTCCTTGGTGTCAAATAACTGCATCAAGTGGTTTTTGAGGTCCTCATTTGAGGTAAGGGTACTCCTATCCAAAACATTTTGCAGAGACCGGAACAGGTACTAGTCCGAAGGTTTCAAGTCTAGAGAATATCGTAAATGTGATAGCACATCTGATTCAAACTGTAAAAACTTCTGGCGAGCCATCAAACTTGTATGAGGTCTCACATTATCCTGGCGGCCCACTACAGCTTTTCTATTGATCAATTCTGGACACTTCTGTTTGACTGCATCACTCAATTTGTCCAGCTGATCACAATACACTTCAGAATTAATCAGGGTGTTGTTCGGCAAAAGTTTTAAAAAAATATTCCTTTGAAATCCCACCAAACAGAGAAGATAACCCTTTTTTAGTGAATATCGGGACTCGAAGGGGCTTAGCCGGGCTCATCTTTTTTCGACCATGATCTCTTGCGCTTTACATTGTTGTAAACAACCCACTTTTCGTCACCAATAACAGTGCACTTCAAAAATGGATCATTTCTTTGATGTTTAATAAGCAAATCACAGTCGTTAATGCAACCAAGCAAATTTTGTTCTGTAAGAACATGCGAAAACCATATCCCAAGCTTTTCAGCTTTTCAGCTTTTTCTCGAGCTGTTATTCGACGATTTGCATCGGCCAACGACTTTATTTTGTCCACGTTGGCTTCAAGGAGCCTTCTAGGATGTGGTTCATCCTCTATATTAAAATTGCCAGAAAGGAATTTTGTAAAAAAAATTTTGGCAACGGCATTTGGTCAACACATCTTCTCCGTACAAATCAAATCGTTTTTGCCTTACTTTAACTGAATTTTTACACTTATGACAGTAAAACAGTAAAGTATGCAAAAAATGCTGTTTTCGACCTCCATCTTCCATAGGGCACCAGAGCCAAACTATTCCAAATAAATAAACCGAATTGTTTTACAAGCAAGCCTTAATGTATCAGCTTTTCAAACATATAACTGTATAGCGGTTAAGTACGAAGTTAGCAGCGAAATAATTCATTAAGGTCAGCTGTTGTCACGAAACGAAATTACTTAGTGAACGACCCAATATATTATTTTATTGTGGGTTTAAAAGAGAAATGCTTGAATGAAGCTAAATTACTTTAGGTCTATTAAAAAATGGCATAATTATATATATATATATATATATATATATATATATATATATATATATATATATATATATATATATATATATATATATTTTTTTTTTTTTTTTTAGGTCAAGAATTTGATTAGAATTTATATAAAATATTAATGAATTTTATAAATTTCTTTTTATACAAAAACAAAATATCATTAGATTTTACCTTTTCAAGCGCCATTTAAAATCTTAGAAAAATATCGAGGTAATATATTTTATTGTAATACAAATTTCATTTTATATTTTATTAATTTGATTTGGAAAAATAATTTTATGAGAATATAATATGTTATAGAATTTATATAAAATATTATTGATTTTTTATATATACACATACAAATATAATTTATTTAAATAAAAAATAAATATTCAATAAATAAATAATAATAAATATATTTTTTTTCTTTTTGTCTAAAAAGTATTCCATAGAAATTTTAACTCCAAAAAAATCAAATTTTTCCTATTTCCCTGGCATCCTATCCGCTTCCATATGATAAATTTACCTGTTTTTTATCATTAATCAAATACAAATAAAACTATGTATATTTCTCCCATATTTTTACCTCTTCACTTTCCAGTTTAAAGGTGTTACCTATTCTTATCTTTAAGTCAACAAAAAATTTGACCTTGCCTTGTTGACATTATTATTGATAGAGAAAAGCGTTTTAAATGAAACCTTTATGCTTTTAAATGAAACCTTTATGCTACGTTCTCTAATATTTACCATTCATCTACAAATAGGTTTTTTTAGTGGTATGGGTTTAAAGTATATACAAACATATATATGTATACATCTATGGCGTGCACAAATGTTTAAAATCAAAAAATTCGCTTGTTATTTATAGATATCAGAGCATTGTATCATTTTCTACTCTTATCAGGAAATGTGTAAAATACTATTTTTATTTTTTGTTAGCCTTGTCTAGTATACGAAATATTTTAGTTGGTATTACTAATGTCAACCTTATCATATATGGAGTATATATGTATATATATGTATGTGTAATCTGACTTGTTCCATGTGGAATCAACATTGTGGATAGCCGCTAAGCATGATAAAGCTTACTTTTTGGGTATTTCTGAAGTATTTTATTGACTTTGATTATACATAGAGAAACTATTTTAGATATGAAATAAGAGTTAAGTAATGAAGAATGTATATTATATAAATATTATATATTAAACTTCCTGGCAAAATTTACAATATAAATTACATTGTAAATTAGCTGCCTAGTAAAAATATATAATTCTGTTATTTAAAAAGTTTACCAGATAAAATCTATTCTTTTAACTTACTATATAGATAACATAAACCAATAAGATTATTTGCATTACCTGCAGAAGTGATAATATTTTATAGTTTAAGGGCTTACTGTTACTAACTATATGCATATTTACGAGGTTGGTTCAAAAAATATCGCAATTGCTTGAAAAAAAAAAAAACTAATTGCAGGAAAGACTAGCTAATCATTAAAAATGACTAAAACTTGGGAAGTACATAAATATCGATAATGGCTAAAACTTGTGAAGTACATAAATATCTAAAATAAAGTATACGTACCTAGCTAGCACTTTTAAAACAGACCTTGAATATATAGATTAGAAAATTAACATTAAACTTTAGCTAGCATATCAAGTAACAATAATAATTAAAATAAAAAGTATTTTATTCTGTTATAAAATAAAACTCAAAAGAACAAATTTCTTTGCCCAAAAACGGAAATTCCAAAAAATGTTTGTTCTTCTTCTGTTTATTTGAAACGATAATCTAATCTTGACAACATTTCACAGCTGTTCAATTTTTAGGTTACGCACAAAAAAAGAAACTCTGATTAGAAATAGTTTTGCAAAATGCGTATTCAATTGATATGTATATATATATACATATATACTATATATTCATATGCCTTCCAAGTATAGCAGGCTTTTGATAAGCTCGAAGCAGAAAACCTCGAGCCAGCTGCATATTCAGAGCGGCTTCCATGTAACAATGTCAGTTGCTCTTTGTTATTTCAGTTTCTCTGCTCACAATCAAAGATAGCATCAATTTGTAGCCCAGGCAAATAACTTGTGTACTCGAGTTTGTCGCAATTTGTCGTGTGCGCTGTGGGCGTCAGGATTTCTACTGAATCCTGCCTGATTCCTTCCTTGGCAACTTGTCACACATGAAACTGCCTGAGGCATGCAACCAGCCAAGCAATAGATCGTTGCCTCCTTTTGCTGTAGCTCAATGAAATGCTGGCGCGTCTGTAGCTTGTCGATTGATGGGATTTTGTATACCCTGGAAAATAGTTGGTGTAAGAAAATTGTCATCTTTGAAGCTTCTCTTAAAGAAGTTTTTCTGTGGTAGCCTTTTTTATGGATCCATTTGGAATTTTAATGTATATAAAATGTAATCAAAGGTTTTCATTTTCATTTTTTCGCATAACTTTTTATTTTATTTTATTCAATTTTATAAATATTTCTTTTCAATCTCTTCAAGAAATGTTTTTAAATAAAGTTCATAGCTTATTAAACTTAAGTATATAAGTTCCTGAGTCATTAAGTTGTTTTATACAGTTATTTTATGCATAGTTTAACCATGCAACTTCATAAATTTATTTATGTCCAACTGAAAGCTAGTATTTTTTTTAGGGTATATATACTCTTCTATATGATAATAGAGTTGCTTAATTCTAATAATTTTTAGTTATTTTTATTTAAAAATTAAGTTTTTCTATTTATTTTTTATATACTTTTTTATTAAATATTATCATAGTCCAGCCTTGGTGTCTTAAGATGTCAAATGTAGAATTTATTTGCACCTCCTTTATCCACTGTTAAAAAAAATATATTAAGAAATAAATTAACTGCTTTTTTTTTGTTTTTTATTATTATTTTATAAAATGAAGAAGTGAAGACGTGAAGACAGACAGTGAATAGTTTTGATTATACTTTTGTGATGATGTGTGCATACTTTTATAGACAATTATTTATATAGTTCTATATATGTTTTCCAATTCGACATTCCATATTTAATTCAACTTAAAGCCAGCTAAGATTATGCATATATATTAATAATAATCCACATAATATAATGGCAATAATCCACTTAAGCTATACACAATCAAAGCTAGATATATTTATATATATAAATAATACTCTACATATATCAATTTAACACCAATTCCATCCCAGGGCAACTCCTAGTCAATCATGCTCAATCCCTAAAAACTTCTTTCATTTCTTGCATTCCTCTTTTCGCCGCCCTGCACTCAAATGATGTGTTCATCCAGGCATTCAGGCTGCAACTTCCAGAAGCACTTTTCCATATTGTTTTTCCAGTCGAGGCTTTTCATCTTAGAAAACGTACAAATCTCTCATTCGTCTCCCCATAAAATTAAAGCAATTTTTATGTCTTTGGGGAGTTTTTCTTCGTCTTCTTAAGTTTCTCCTGAAATGTTTCCTTTAGTTTTTATTTTTGTTGTCAACTTGTCACATTTTATTTATTTTTGGCTTTGGTCTGGAGGAATTTTTATTTACTTTCTATTTTATAGTTGTCTAGAATGCAGGAAAAATATGTTTTTAAAATTCCCGGCTGCATTTTTATTTTTATGGAGTTGTATAAAAATAGCAAAAGAAATGCGTTTGAATGAAAGATTTATTTTCGTGTTTGGCTGAGAATTTTATGAACTGAAATTTCTGTCGATGACTGCGAGAATTCCCTAAGAGTTTTTGTCTAATTAATCAAAATGATGATTTATGAGACTTTTCCAGAAATGTCCAAAATGCTGATAGAAATAAAAATGTTGATAAGGAATTCTATGAATTCGCTGAGTGATGCATTGAAATATTTATGATTCAATTAAGCTTAAAATAATTGATTTATCAAATTTATCAACTTTCATTAATCCCTTATCATATCTATATAAATGTATATAGCTATATCTATCTGTTGCCTTATTCAATTTGTCGTTTCAATTTGCAACTGTCCTGAGCTGACATGAAAATAGTTTTTTAATTGAATTGCCAGCTAGACTACCCCTAATAGAACGAATGAATGAAAACATTTCTTTCTTTTTTGCTCCCTCGGCCATAGTTGGGTGGCTCGTGGGTCGGTTCAACCAGGTTCAAGGCAAGGCAATCCGGAAAGGTGCAAACCCGATGCCGGCAGCAAAATTACAAATGAAGTTGGAAATATTGTTGCAATTTGCACAGGCAGCTAAATGGAATGAAACTAGATGCCTGCCTGGCTGGCTGACTAAGTGGATGAAATGAAATTAAATTCAATTATAACTTTGTAGTTCCTTGTTGCAGAACTGAGAACTAATAAAAACATTACAACATAGCTGCCTTTATATATGAGATTAAGCTTGTTAAGGCTATTAAATGATAAGCTTAAGCTAGCAAAAGCGAGTGAGTGCGATGGAATTGACTAGATATACTGAGTTAGATTTCGAGCAGTTGTTTCTAAAATATTTTAGATTGAAATGTTTCCTGTTAGTGAATGCATTTTGGGATTAAGAGTAAAAATATGTCTTTAAAATATATATAAATATATAGAAGTAGATTCTATTTAGCATATTGGTGAATTTATGCAAAAAGTGGATTTTAATAAAGCTATTATAATCTGAATATGTTTTAGAAGAAACTATATAAATTTGTAAAAATATATATATATTATATTATTATATATAAGTGTATATATTATTGATTCAGCCACGCCACGCCTTCTTAAATTTATTACTTAAACTACTAAAAAAAAACAAAATCTACCAAATATTTCCGATTTCCTAGAATCTTTGAGGAATTTAATAATAAGCAAAAGAGTTTTATTTGAAATCTTATCTAAGAACCATATATGAAAGTCTGTCGTCTGTCTTTATATAAAGCCACCTTTTTGTATATTTTAGCTTTTAAAATCTGTAAAAATTATTTAACTTTCATGAAGTGCGTAAGAAAGTAAAACATGGGTAGCCTAAAAATAATATAATATAAATTCTTTCTTTCTTTACTATGTAATCAAAATTTCACTAATAACCTAAAAATAATATAATATATAATATAATATATATTCTTTCATTCTTTTACTATGTAATTCAAATTTCACATTTAGAAAACTTTAGGATAGGATCAGAAACTTTTCTCATACAAACATAACCAACCAGACCTTCGAGTTTATTATCATGAAATATTTTTTTTTAAAATAACATTTCCGAAACTCTTCAGTCAATCAGTTTAAAAGACCTAAGCAATTTATTACAACGAGCTACTTCTATTTTGTAATTTCGTATGTATTTCTTAGTATCCCGGTGAAAGCGTTGTGTGTGCGAACATTTGTGGGAACAACTCCCTGTCGCTTGATATATGCGAATTTAGGTGAGTTCTGACCCAAGAAGTTCTGACTGAGCTGATCCATAAACGAAATAAGCCCAGATAACAGGATGAACCGTCATGAGAATATTGTGTGCAAGGGCTGCAGTAAGGTGGACTTTACGGGCCGCTGTTATCGTTGCCTGAGCTGCCAGGACTTTAATATGTGTGCGGAGTGCTATGACAATGATTTTACCACAGCTCAGCATCCCTTCGATCATCCGGTGAAATGTGTCTTCACGCCGGCCGATGTTGAGCTCTATTTTGGTGGCGAATATCTAAATGATCCGCCGCAGAGCTATCGATGTCCCTACTGCAAGCAATGGGGCTACAATGAGTCCACATTTCTGGAACATGTGTCCGCCGAGCATGTGGGCGCCAGCACATTGCTGGTGTCCACCATGGTCACCCTATTCGAGCAACAGCAGGCGGTTCGTCTGTTTCTGGAGGACGAACAGCTGGCCGTGTTCGCTTCGGCCGCCACGTCACGCAACGAGCTCATGAACCGCAACGAGGGCTCGCTAGATCTGTTCCTGGAGCCACTCAATCCCAATGGCAGCTATCAGCGAGAGCTGATAACATTTCGCGTTGCCAAACCCGGCGCCGTCGAGGTGGCGCCCTGGGTAGCCGAAGGCGGCAGCTTGACGGCATCGAGCAGTAGTCACAACGTCGACAATAACTTTCTAATACCGGATCCAGTGCGTCGCCAATCCCTATTGGAGCGTGCCCGGCAACGTCTCAGCTTCGATAGGCCGCCGCTGCCGGTGCAACAGCAGCAACAACAACAGCAGGAGCAGCCACAGCGGCAGCAGCAGCAGCACCACCACCACCACCACCACCATCAACATCAGCATCCAACGCTCTCCGAGATGATGAGATACAATGAGCCGCTGCCCACCAGTCGCAGCAGTCGTCCGGGCAGCTTTCGCATGGTGGCCAACCACCAGGCGCCCAATCAGTCGAGCAGCGGTCGCAGCATAAATCTCTTCGGACCCAATTCAGCGACGGAGAATATGCGACGTGCCTTCTATCCGCCGGCCGAGATTACCCGGACACGTGCCCAGCGGCATCGAGCGCCACGCATGCAAATGGAGGGCTTCCCCACGAGCGGAGTGCGGCAGGTGCATGTCCAGCGTTTGCGCGGCGGACCCGGCCCGGGCCCAGCGCCTGGACCTAGTCCCGGCCAACGGCTGGTCGAGTTCAGTGAACTGGCGCACGGCGCCAACGAGCTGTCGGGCCAGAGTTTCGGCTCGGGTGCGGTCATGTTGCGCACCATCGAGGAGGAGGAGCCACAACAACAACAACAACAACAACAACAGCAGCAGCAGCAGCAGCAGCAACAGCCCTCATCCGAGTCCAAGCAATTGGACCAGGAGCGTGAACGTTATCTATGCTATCCATTCCTATCGGCCTCATCGACTGCACCCTGTCCGCCCGAGGAGCAGATCACATTTTTGGCCCAGCGCGCCGAGTTCGTGGCCCAACTGTTGGCCTCGGTGCTCTGCGAGGAGGAGCTGAGCGGCGGCATGGGCGCCATGGGACCGGCCGACGATGACTCGATGGATAAACCCAATGTGATCAAGCGATCGAATAGCGAATTTGTGGGAGCTGGCGACTCCAAGCTGGATCTCAAGCATACTACGCCATGCTAAAAACAAGCTCAAATTAGACACTCGTCCAGTTCTAATTCGTTTCGGTTAACTGTGGCAACAAGCAGCAGCATCAGCAGCAGCAGCAAAAACTTTCGTTGATATTCTTTAACAAAATAATAGTAGAGACAAAAATTTTTGTAAATTCCAATTGTCCCATTTTTGGAATAACCAGAGTAATCAATTTATATATATTTACTTTTTTGACCATGCGGCCCATAGGCCCGAACTTTTAAAATTTACAATTGTCGTAAAGTCATTTGCGTCGTTCCATTTTGGACTTTTAACCAAATAGTGGTAGGAAATATTTGACGTCAACAAATCATATAATGAAACGCTGAATAATAAATGTGACTGTATACCAGATATCTAAAACTAAATCGATAAGTTATCGATAAATTATTGTAAACACAGCACCAGTAGAAAAAATAAAATCGACAAATCGAATATGGACGCTGAACAATTGAACGCGAGAAAATTATATCGATAGCATATCGTATCGATAAATATTTATAAATCTTTTACATTTAATGTTTAAAAAATTCATGGTAGATCAGTCATTTAAAAATTGCTTAAATTGTTTTGTAAATGTAAAGATATTCGGTTATCGGCAATATGTTAAATTGTTAATTTAAATTACTATAAAGAGACTGTAGAGTTAATATCGATAAATTATCGATCAAATATTCTAAAATATATCCATCATAGAAAAAAGAATATTTTAAGATTAAGGCGATGACATATGAGAAAATTTTAAATTCGATATTTTTAT
This sequence comes from Drosophila hamatofila, assembly GCA_035045345.1. Taxonomy (NCBI): domain Eukaryota; kingdom Metazoa; phylum Arthropoda; class Insecta; order Diptera; family Drosophilidae; genus Drosophila; species Drosophila hamatofila. The sequence continues at coordinate 12,692,388 of JAWNPA010000019.1, read as the reverse complement.
CGATAAATTGTTAATTGCCTATATTTTGATTTTTAATCAATGGTATTTATCAATGATTTATCTATAAGCTGCAATTTATTATTTTTAGTAATCGATAACATATCAATACTTCTGCTTACATCTAATATACCCAACCAGCGACATATAAATTAACCTAATTAGTTTTATAAAATTAGCTAATAAAGTTAAGATTTGCCCATATTGCTATAAGAGACAACGCCTCACAATCCTACCTTCACACCATCTCATCAAAAACTCTCCACGTAAAAGTGTCATTAGAAGCCCTGCCTACAATTCAAGCTGACATAAATAGCGCACTTCGCGAGGGCCAATTAAAAAGTCAAATGCCTCGCGGCCTGAAAATGGAATTTTGTTGGCAGCTCCGCCAACATTTTGCGGCTGACCAAATTCTTCGTGGTCGCTAAAGAGGACTCAGCAAATTTTTATTTTTTTATTTTATTTTTTTGTAAATGCAAAGCGAACGAAAACATTTTTATACATATACAAAAGCGGGGATAATCTGTGAACAGAAATTAAATTTTTAAATTGAAATTAATTGAATAAATTGAAGCGCGTCTGGAATGGAAATCCCTTTGAGTCAATCAGGCGTGCAGCAGAGGCATTTTAAATGAGTTTCATCCTATGGGCTTATGGGTATTTGAGCTATGTATGTATATATAAAGAGATACTGAGAGTAATTCGGATTGCGAATGATTAAACTTAATGGATTCATTCAAGCATTTTATTATAATGTTGTGTTTGACACGCATTAAGTCTTATTTTGCTTGCTTATTATTATTTATGAATACTTATAAGTATTCGATATGCAATAAACAATTGCTTATTAAGATTCAAAACATCTGCCCATTAGTCAGCACCAAAAGGTGTGTGTGTGTGTGTGTGTGTGTCTGTGTGTGTGTGTGTGTGTGTGTCTGTGTGTGTGTGTGTAGAGCTGTCACGCCTTGTTAAAAGCATAAATGAGAAGGGATTGGCCTGAATGGAGGTAGAGAATCGAGTAGCGCTACTGATTATGGTAAATTATGGAGAGTATAAATTGAGGAAAGCAAGTAGATGAGCACATAAGTATTATATTTATCAAGTAGATAAATAACAATTTATTGGTAGCTGGCAATACTTCAATATAGCTCTTCATTGTAAAGCTTTATAGCTAGCATGAGCTTAACATTAAGGCAAGGTGCATAATAAACTAGACAAGCGCAAGTTAAATTTTACGTTATAATGTATTAGCAATGTGGTATATATATATATATATATATATATATATATATATACTTATACATGAACAATTGCTTGTGTAGAATTAACATGAGCTTAAGCTCGAGAAGAACTGAATGTTAAGCTAGCCAAGCATAAGATAAAGTTGATATCAAATTGTACCAGCTACATGCTTATTTATACAGTCATTCTCGGCCTTTTCAACTAGCATGAGCTTAACGTGAAAAAATATTGCTAAATTAGCAAACTATACATATGTTAAATAGACTATATAATTCAGGTATTTCTAATTATTATTAGGTTAACATCTTGTATATTTTCATGTTAAATTAGCAAACTAGATGTTAACTATACCATATATATTCCAGGCATTTATAATAAACATATGGCTAACATATAGTAGATTTTCATGTTGAAATTGCAAAGTTACTTTAACTTAATTTTTCAAGAAGCCTTATCGTTTACAATATATATGAGTTAGTACCGAGAACAACTGCATATTAAACTAATACTGCATAAGTTAAATTTGTTATAAAATTATATATGAAAGGTACTAGTTTAAACAACAAACCTAGAAAACCTAGAGAAAAAAAAAAGAATTTTCAAAAATTAATGGAAAAATTAAAGTTGATGTTAAATTACATCAGCAAAAAGCTAAGTTAATTAACCTAGGTGATTTCAACTAAAAAGAGTTAGAAATTAGATGAACTGTCTATTAAACTAATAATGTATAAGTTAAAGTTTCTGTTAAATTGTATCAACTTAACTTAGACTGCAAAAATTTGTGCTCTTGACTCAAGTAGAATGAATTTGTAAAGTGACTTTTAGCAATGCAAGCTCAATTTGCCATGAAGTAGATTAAATTGATATATATATATATATATATATATATATATATATATATATATATATACTTTCAGTAAAGTGTTGAATGCTCGCTTAACTAGCAGCAATTTAATGAGTAGCTAAATTGAAAGCTGCATTTGCCATGAAGTGGATTAAGTCAAGATTTGCGCTCTCACTAAAGTACAGACTACTCAACTAACTTATAAGAACTGGATGAGTAATCAAAGTGCATGTTTAATTTGCTTAAGTAATCCGCATCCAATTGATTTCAGGCTAAACTATAAATTTGACAAGTAAAGTTTCGCTAAAGAAAATTAAGGTGATCTTACATCAGACCTTGAAACCCTTAGAAGATACAAAAGTGATAAAGCTCAACATCATGTCAAATTGCATGTCAAACAAGCCGTGCAGTTCATAAAGAGTTCAATTTTCCAGCTGATTAGCCAAATCTTAGCTTTAGTTACATATACGATATAGAGACTGTAAAGTGTTGTGTTGTCTGTAAATGAGCTTTCCGTTAACTAAAACCTGGCACTATATTGACCACACTTATCATGTGTCGCAGCACTTAGCTGTAACACTAGGACGGTTTCTCTTTCTCTTACACATTTCCGCTTGGTAACTCAACGCGATTGACCCTGCAGCCACTGGGCTTGGTTCCATGTACTTGACTTTCGCACCACTGAGACAGTGAGGGAGTGACCTTCGAAATGGGTGGTGGTGGATGGGCAGGGGGCGCTTCACTGGCCACAGTGACTAGCCCTAAATTCGATATATGTATGTCGGCAACCCCCGTTTGGGGCTAGGCAAACATTTACGCAGTTTGTGACATCAGCGCCAACGGCATGATGAAGTGAGGGAGCCCATTAGAGTAGCACAAATCTGATAGCCACTCTTACTGACTCTCTCTCTCTCTCTCTCTCTCTCTCTCTCTCTCTCTCTCTCTCTCTCTCTCTCTCTGTCTGTCTCTCTCTCTTTTAGATATGCTGCCTACTATTGGAAGGTGTCGCGTGAAGGTCGTCGCGTCTACATGGACTACTACTATATGGAGAATGGCAAACAGATCTATGGCGTGCCCATTGGCGGCATCGGCGGCGGCAGCATTGGGCGTGGCTATGCTGGAGAATTTTGTCGCTTTCAAATGCGTCCGGGCATCTATGAGTACAATGTGGTGCATGCCAATCAGTTTATAGTAACCATCAAGGATCACAAAGGTTGCACCATATTTCAGAGTCTGCTCTCACGATGCAGGTGAGTTGGTTGGATAACTATGTATATCTAACTATATTTCTATCCAACTTTCTCTATCTAAATGATACTTGTACTTTCACTTCTAACATTTAATTTAATGACTATCAGCAATAACTATCAATTTATACTATCTAAATAATATTTATACATCCTTTATCATTTAGTTTGATATCAGTAAATATCTAACTATATCTATCCTTTAGTTCAACTATCACAAATATCTATCAATCTGTATTATTTAAATGAAACTTGTACTTCCGCTTCTAACATTTATTAGAAAATATCTAACTATCTATCATTTAGTTTGACTATACACAAATATATTATATTATCTAAATGAAACTATATTATCTAAATGAAATTTATACTTCTTCTATACCTATATTTATTTATAGTATCCGTAAATATCTATCAATCTATATTATCCAAATAAAACTTGTACTTCAACTTCATATATTTAATTTGATATTCGACTATTAAAAATATCTATCAATCTATATTTTCTAATCAAAATTTAACTCTGAGTCAACCATTTCATATTCACAAACATTTGTGCCTAACTTTCAACTTTATTATTTCTCATATCTCTTGCCTTTATTTATTATCTTGCCTTTATCTCTGCTTTTACATGTATATCTATTATCTAACTATCTTCCTATAAAACAATTATTATATAAATCTATTATCTAACTATTTTCCTATAAAACAATTATTATATAAATAAAATTTGTACCTCAACTTCATGCATTTCGTTTCATATTTTTCATAAATATCTAACTATATCTATCAAACTATTTTTATCATTCACTTTAACTATCACAAATATCTATCAATCAATATCTATAATAATAAACCGATATTTGTAATAAAAAAAAAACTCCTATGTCAACCATTTCACAATCACAAATATTTGTGCTTAGCAAAAATCTTTCTGCTTTATTGCCTCTCATTTCTCTTGCTTTATTATTATATTTATCTCTGCTTTTCAGCATTAGCTTTGTGCTGTTCATAATATGTTTTTTATTTATTCTAAAAGTTGTTTGTGCTATTTAACAAACACGCAGTTTTTTGGATAGTTAGCTCAATTTAAATTGTTAGCACAAGTGATATTTAGCTTTTGTTTTTTTGTAGGTCTAATAGAGAGGTATTTATAATATGAAATGACATTAATTGCGCTCAGTTTTTATACTCGTTCTCGAAGTGAAAAAGAGAGTTGATTGGCTTTTTTTTTCAATGTCTGACTGAAGGAAAAACTTGGTGCTATTGAACCCAACAGTTCTTCTTATGTGCAATATTTTCTCAAGTAGTTCAGCTCTGGATAGAAAAATAAAATATATTTCTGTTATGTCTAACATCATTAAGAGCATGGTAAATTAGGTTAAACTATTTATTTCGTTTTGTGAGCAAGCAAAACTTGTAGGTAGATCATTTTGACTTGCTTCACTGTATGGAATTATAGGCATGTCAAATCAAAGAATTTAAGCTTAAGGCTTTTGGCCCATGAGCGACTAGATTATCAGTATAATAATATAATAATAATAATAATATAGTATAGTTACAATATGAAAAAGAGGCCAATAGGCAGCCTTACAGTCATAGCTAACATAGTGGGATACTGTTAACATAGCACTGTTAGTCTTAATATTGTTTGGTTAACATTAACAGTGTTAACTAAGCTTAATAGCTTGGCAGTTACAGTCCTAAGAGTAAAGTGATTCCAGTTAACAGTAAAGATTAAAGATTACAGATTAAGCATTAACATAGCATATCACTATTAATGTTAGGACTCCGATTTGAGAAACAGTAACTTGTGCAAAGCGATCTGTTATGTTAAGAGTACTCTGTTAACTAGAAAGCGTTGATCTTTGGGGCTAAGCTTAATTTGATATCAATCAACACTAAAATTTTATACCTTATCATTAACAGTGCTATCCTATGTTAGCTAGAACTATTAATGTTAAGCTTAACAGCTCAACGACAATAGTGATTAAATAACAGTTAGCCTTCACAATGCTAACTTATATATGTACGCTAAATAACCTGTAATCTCTGTTAGCTCAACAAGCAATCAAAATTGATTATAAAACTGTATTCCAAACGAGTGTTCAGCCTATAGTCGCTGTTATCTAGTATTAAACAATTACATGTCGCTATAAGTATATGGCCTAACCTATTTGCAGTTATCGAAACTATAAAACTACTTTCTAATATTTAGTTTGTACCGGCGTATAACACTCAGCACTATATACTCTGTGTATATCTGAATATATACTTCAAAGTTTCTCCTACTTCTTGCGTCTATATAGTTTATAGTCTCTTCCACTTCTTTCCTAACACTTTCCCAACTAAAACTCTTTTCGAAGTATTTCATATAAGCACCTTTCTCCACACTCGAACTCCAACTATTGCCCCCTAATAACACGAATAACTCTCCACTAATTAAGGCTCAAATGTCAACGAGTTTAAATTATAATTTCACGGTATAATATTTGTTTCTCTCATTTTCGCTGCACCTGACAACAATATATAAACAAATAACAACCATGATCACGATCACGATCACGAACACTGGGAATTGTGGAAAATAAAAACAAAAACAAACAAACAAAAAAAACTTTGCCTTTCAATGTGGCTTTTTGCTTTGACTTTTGCTTTTGCTTTCGGGCTGTGTGTGACTTTGGTTTTGTGTTTGCTTTTGCTTTTGCGTGCGCGCGCCGATCAACAACAAAACATCCTGTCATCCTGTTGGGGAATGTGTAGCACCAAATCATTCAAGGCAAAGACACCAAGCACCAACAACAACGATATTGATGCCTCGACCGATGAGGCCGAGGCACAGAACACTAAATGTCAACTGCCCAATTGCAGCAGCAACCGCAACCGACAGCCGCTGAGTGCTTGGCACTCGAATATCGAGGATTCACGCTGCAGCTATACGGGTCTGTATCCACGGGCCTGGACCGAATACGATCTCTCGCACTATGGCGTCCGTTTGATCTGTCGCCAGATCTCGCCGGTCATACCGCATGACTACAAGGAATCGAGTCTGCCGTGCGCCGTCTTCGTGTGGTCGGCACAAAATGTTTGCGATCAGGAGCGCAAGGTCTCCATTACGTTCACCTTCAAGAACGGCACGGGCAACAAGAAGCAGGATGCGGAGGGCAATGCCGAATCGCAGCTCATTGCCGAGGGCAATGCCAAGGGCGTGGCCATTAGGCAGAAAATTGGCGATATGCCGTGCAGCTATAATCTCGCCTGTCGCGTGCTGCCCGAGATTAGTATAACCCGTTGTCCGCAATTCGATCCGGCTGGCAATGGGGAGCAGCTGTGGGCCCAGCTCAAGGAATACGGACAGCTCAACGAGCAGTCCACGTCGGAGAGTCTAAAAAGTGGGTTGGAGAGCTAATGAAATCTATTTGAAATGATATCCAAACTAAACTTCTTTTGCCATTCACAGCCAAGGATATTGGCGTCGCTGTCTGCGCTCAGTTGGCTCTGAAGCCGCAGGCATCGCATGAGCTGGAATTTGTGCTGGCCTGGGACATGCCCAAGATTCAGTTTCCACGCAAGCTGCAAACGCACACGCGCTACTATACCAAATACTTTGATGACAGCGGCGAGTGCGGACCCAGGATATGTGAGTATGCATTGAAGCACTATGCCAGCTGGGAGCGACTCATCGATGCCTGGCAGCAGCCCATACTCAATGATGAGTGAGTCTGAACTCTATATGCCTACCCTATATATACTCAACTAATCTCTCTCTCTCTCTCTCTCTCTCTCTCTTTACATCTGCACAGCGGCCTGCCTGATTGGTACAAGTGCGCCATATTCAATCAGCTTTACTACATCTCGGACGGCGGCACAATCTGGCTGAAGTGCGATTCTTCTTTGGGCACCGAGCTGGCTTTCGATGATCCGCGCTTGGCCTACGGCCGCTTTGGCTATCTGGAGGGTCATGAGTATAGAATGTATAATACGTATGATGTGCATTTCTATGCCTCGCCTGCCTTGGCCCATCTCTGGCCCAACTTGCAGGTTAGTTTGCAATATGATTTCAAGGATGCCATTGGAGCTGAGCTGAATGATACACGGAAAATGTTATACGACGGGAAAGTGATGCCGCGCAAGGTCAAGAATTGCGTGCCGCATGATCTGGGGGATCCCGATGAAGGTATGTAGTTGGACTTCTCTAAATCATTTACCTAATTGATATTCACTTTACCCTTTAGAGCCCTTCACACTCATCAACTGCTATAACATACACGATGTCAATGACTGGAAGGATCTCAATACAAAGTTCGTGCTGCAGGTTTACAGGGATTACTATGTGCTCAACGAGCTGGCCCAGGCGCAGGCGGACAATGCCAGCAAATTCAGCTCAATTGAGTTCATAGACAAGGAGAGTCTCTACGAGCTGTACAGCCAGGATAACAAGCGCAAGAACTCGGCGGATGGCAAACAGCGTAGGCAGAAATTGAACTGTATAAAAATATCATTTATATATCTATATATTTCCTCAATCTTACAGAGAATCGCAAATCTGCTTCCATGTACATCAATGAAACCAATGGCAAGGTTTATTTAATGGATGCCATGGTCTATCTGAAGGCTATGTATGGCGCCTGCAAGGCCATCATGGAGCGCACCATTGAGTATGATAAGGATAACGATGGCCTCATTGAGAACACCAAAATGCCCGATCAGACTTATGATTCTTGGGTTATGGATGGACCGAGTGCCTATTGTTCTGGCCTCTGGCTGGCTGCATTGCAAACAATGTCCGTTATGGCCACGCTTCTGGATCAACCCAATGATTGTTTGCGCTATCAGGACATTTTGGAGAAGGGCAAACACTCGCTGGAGGAGAAGCTATGGAATGGCAGCTATTATCGCTTCGATTTGTCGCACAATCATCGCGATACAATCATGGCCGATCAGCTGTGTGGCCACTGGTATTTAAAGTCCTGCGGCTTTGACTATGAGATCTATCCGAAGGAGAATGTACGCACCGCCTTGAAACGCATTTACGACAACAATGTGATGGGCTTTCACGATGGCAACATCGGCGCCGCCAATGGCTTCATAGCCAATGCCAGTGAGCCCTCGAAGCCCGGCCATGTGGACAACAGCAACATTCAGGCGGAGGAGGTGTGGCCGGGAGTTGTCTATGCCCTGGCCGCCACCATGATACAGGAGGGCATGTTCGACGAGGCCTTTCAGACAGCTGGCGGCATGTATAAGACCCTGTCGCAACGCATCGGCATGAACTTTGAAACCCCAGAGGCGCTCTATGGCGAGAAACGCTATCGTTCTATTGGCTATATGCGACCCCTGAGCATTTGGTCCATGCAGGTGGCCTGGGAGCGACGCCGTGCGCTACGCGACTAAATCAGAACAGTACAATCTATATAATCTATAAGTTGAGTTATCTATGTTTATAGATCGTATGTACGCGCTACCAAACCAAAGATATTTCCTAAGCTAGCACACAAAGGTTCTTAGCTTTTAGTTATTGTGTTTTTTGCGGTCACAAAGTTACGAGCTTAGATTCATTAAAATATGGTATTGAAATGTTTAGGCAATTAGCTTTATATATTTATGTATTTGTTAAAAACTAAGTTCTATACGTTTACTTGTTCTCAATGTCTTCTCTAGCCACTAAGTTTATGCAAAACACACACACACACACACGCTAAGATCTATCAAGGGGCACCGGCTGAAGCGCTCTGCTCTGTTCCAAGTACAATTATTGAATGGTATTCAAGCATATAAGAAGCACAAAACGTATTTAATTGTTAGCTAAGTCAGTTGTTTATAAATTTACAAATTCTGCTGGCTCCATTAATTATTATACATGTATTTAATATATTTATGTCTATACAAAATAAGCGAATTAATCAAATATTTCAAATGTTGCTGTCGTAAATAAAATTCATGAAAGAAAACTATGTGTAAAGAGAAGTGTTTTTTATGCTCTTGGTAATTTCTATGCCAAGTAATATAAAAGTAGGTGTGTAATTAACATAAGGCACATTATTGATAAAAGAGAAAATTTATAGTACTTTAATGTAAAAATATATTTCATGAAGTGTTAGAAATAGATTTTTAAAAGCCATCCTAAGCAGCTAACATGGCGAAGGCATATAGACCAACTCCAGGGACCATCTATATAGCACAGAAAAAAATGGACTGGCTTTTTTTGACAGAGTAGAGTGGAGTTGTGAATTGGACTATGATGAGTTATAATAATAATTAGTGAATTTGTGGGAAAGACAGATGAATGGAGAGATGGCATGAACAATTTATGCTGCAGATTTGATACAGTCTTTTTAAAGGCTTGACAGCTTTGAAGAACGGCCGCTCCGTATTTAATAGGGAAACTACTAGGCAAAGAATGCAGAATTCTAAGACGCTTTATTTGTGGATATCCATTTGCAAGAAATATAGACATAATGAGTGACTTGAATATAAAGTCAATTCTGGCGAACATTTAAATCAAAGAGAATTTTAATTCTCTAAATGATACTTATCATGAGACTCAGCACTCACATTCAACGTTTTAAGACTACGTTGGATGATAAGACAATTCCTGAATTAAATTATGAAATATTCCTTAAAAAGGAGGTGTACAAAGAAAACGCCTCAAAAAAATAACAAATCGAATATACGTAACTCGCGAAAATTTAAAAATTATAATATCGTATGTAAAAATCTGCGCATATTGATTTTAAATGAAGGGCATACATTATGTATTATGTATATAAGCAGACAGATGGGAAATGGATTTTATTTTCCATTTATTAACAATCTGAATTTTTCAAAGACAATTTCTTGCATAATTTAAGATATATTCTCTAATTTTATAAACATTTGTTATATCTTTTCAACATAAAGATTTTAAGGGCGTAAATTATAAATGTATAAAAGCAGACAGATGTGCATGGTTTAATTAATGTTTCTAATCTGATAACTCTTCATGAAACACTCTCTTCAAGACTAACTCTAAATAAAAAATGCTTGCTTCTAATAGATTTTAGTTTCCCATTTATTAAGTCTGAAATTTTCAAAACTATTTCTGCAACAATTTATAACATATTCTCTAATTTTATAAACAAATGCCAAGCCTAAAGATTTTAAATTATAAATGTATAAAAGCAGACAGATGGACATGGTTCAATTAGTGTTTGTTCAAGAAACATCCTCTTTTCAAATAACCAATGCTCGCATTCCATTACAATTTGGTTTTTCCATTTATTAACAGTCTGAATTTGTAAAGCAGGCCAACAGTTTATCGCAGTTTAATTCAAAATAAAAACTATATATATAGGTACAACTCTAAACGAATCAGTGGCCGCTTAAGATCAACAGTTAAAAGTGTGGACCTACTTACGGCTCAACTGCTGTTGATCTGTTGTGGCGCACCATGCTGACTGTTCCATTGTTGCAAAAACTTATCATATTCCCGCCTGCTGCGGCACAGAATGACCAGCGAGGAGGGTCGACAGCCAAGCGACTCCAGCTCCTCCATGCGCTTTTGTGTGGTCTTTAGGCTGTGACACAAAATCCGCGGCACTTGCGCAATTTCAAAGCGTGTGAATTTCGCAACGTCCAGCAAATAGTCCAACACTTCTTTGATCTGTTGGGAAAGTAAAAATATAGTTAGTTATATATCAATAATAAGTTAAGCTTCTGTACAATCAAACCTTTGTAACGCGCACTGTGTGCACCTGCGGATGGCGATCCATAATTGCCTTCGTTTCGCTTACACTAAAGCCCAAGCGATGCGCCACATACTCCACAACGGAGGAGAATTCGCCCAGCACCTGCAGCTCGTCCAGGGTGAGTTTAAGAGAGCTGTAAGAAATGCACATATATTGTAAGGTTTTATATTATTAAGCAGTCAAATGTATATCGCCTGTTATAAGTAAGTCATTAGGTTAAGTGTATATCGTTGAAGTCTATAAACATCCCGCAGCTCGTCTGGGTGAGCTTCAGAGAGCTGTGAGAACTATTAATATTCTATTTCTCTATGTCTGCAAATAAGTGTCTTTTACTGACACTCTGAGAGAAAACTCAGAGAGCAACCGATTGCGTCGCTTCTTCAACGAGTCTGTTCGCGATCGTACATAATCTTGGGTCTCCCCAAACGATGTTCGTTTAAAGAGCATCATACGTATAGCTCAACTCAACAGAGAAAAAAAAAACGATTAGATCCGAAGGCTCTTGCTCAGAGCGAAAGCGAGGGAATATGAGTTTTTCGTTTGATTTCACGAACAGACCGTAGGGGATCAAACGGCCAACTATTATTTATAAGCTATGCTGTCAGGTACGAAGATTCGATTATTAAAGACAAAAAAAAATGTATATATATATCTTGTAAATAATTAACATTTCAGCAATGGAAATGAATAAATATCTGTTATAAGTTTTTAATTCTATTAGTAGGAGATTTCGCTATCGACAATTAGTTTCTCATAGTCTTCCTACTCTTTCTGAGTTATAACCTAATGAGAATTCTGTGGTTGCAACAGCTGCAAAAGCATTCCTATACTAAAAACTAAGTCTCAAAAAACTGTTCATCAATTTTAAATATCAATAAGATGAGGTATCAATAATAAGAGATCAGAATGACAGACTGCCATGGCTAGATGGATTCAGATAGTCATGCTAATTAAATATATATAAATACTTCAAAGTCAACACTTATTCCATGCCTAATCAATTTCTTCACTTACCGTTGCAGTATAGGTTCCGGACAGCGCACCATCCAAGGCATTATTTTATCCTTCTTGGCACGTTGGGCGCGCTCCAAGCGCAGCTCCACAGACTTGGGTGTATAGCGAAAGGCCCACAGATCTCGCAATATATTAATGGGCGACACATTATAGTGAATCATGTGCTCCAAATTCTTCTCGAACATCTCGTATGGCATTTCCAGTATGAAGAGTCGCTTCGACAAGTATTTGGTGACGATCTCGGGGCTGACACCCAGCTTATCGCTGATATAGTAAACGCGATTCTTTTGGGGATATTCGTTGGTCTCCGCATTCAAGGTGCCTACCAGCTTTCGAAGGCGTGGCACCGTCAGACGCAGAAAGGGCACGAAGTGATTGATGTCGAGCATGTGCATCGATTTAATCAGCTCCAGTTTAAGCTCCAGGCGTTCTAAAAAGGGATTAACAATTAGAAATCAATATAATTTGAGGTAATTTATTTATTTTTACGCGGATCTAGCACCAACAGCCAGGGATATTCCACAAAACTCTTCTTGGTCACGCCCTCAAGCAGTAGCCTGTCCAGTGCGTGGGTCAGGCAGCTATTGCGATAGCTGCGACGCACTTGGTCATCGTTCAGAATGCGCTGCACTTCGTCGTCGGTGAGGCGAAAGCGTTCGCGAAGGGCATCAATTAGAGCACTGGCGCGACTTCCGCTCTCCAGCTCTGTGCGATACGGCACATATTCATTGTCCGCCTCACTGGCTGTGGGCGTGGCATGTATGCTGATGCCGGCTGCGGCGGCTATCCGTTTAGGCTGCTTTTTGTTCAAGCGCCCCTCGCAGGCGTATTGTGTAAAAAGCGCGCGGCTGGCGTCTGTTGTGCGAAGCAAGCGCACAGCGTTTGGATATGTTTGCCGCTGCAATTTGAGTGCGCAATCAAAACGACGCGTCAGATTACGCAACATATTATAAATATTTGTTAATAACAATGCTGAATTTGTAGTTATATTAAACACTAAACTGATACAATTTATACGTGCAGAAAAACTTTACCGAACAGCTGAGTGCACAGCGTTGCCACTGAGTTTGGCTCGCTCTGCTTGCTCGCTTAGCCAAGTGGTCTGGTAGCATAGCGCATGCATAACAGCTCTGTTTTACCCCTTTTTGCATAAGCTGGCGCGCATTTGAAAAATATTCAAATATAAGCTTTGCGTATGGCTAGATTTACATTTAGATAAATAATTTCCTAACAATTAATTAAATGTAATTAATATGAGACGACGCTGGTTATATAGTATACAAATATTATTATACTATATTTAATTTGCTTAAACGATTTTTCTTCTTTGTTTTTCATTCATATTTGTCTTTATTGCGCAAAAAATACTGTTTTCGAACACTGGCATGTGATAAACTGACCGTTAAGAACAAGTTCAAACATGTATATAAATCATGAAATATGTATCACAAAAATTCCATTAGCCTTCAAATGGGCAAAAGAATAATTAGAAATAATAATTAGAAAAAACAACGAGAACACAATTTGAAAATCAATAAAAGTTAATAGAAATTTGAAAAACAATCCAATTTACTCCACATCAATGTCCTTGGTGACACGACCCACCCAGTACACAAAGCCAGTCTGCACCACTGTGGCCATGAATTTGACATTGCCCTTGTAGCCTGCTGGTGGGATCCAGTCGAAGGTGACGCCGCTCAGGGGGCTGCCCTTGACGGCCTTCAGATGGGTCAAGGAATCCTAAAAAGGAGTCACATAATTAGTATTTACATTTATTTCAATTATTTATAGCTTTCTTCTCACCTGTGGTCCCGAGCAGTCGAGGGTCTGGGAGTGTTGCGTGTCCACCACCTTGAACTGACCCACCACACGATTCTGGCCATCGCGCGCTTGGATCAGGAAGCCCAGAAACTCATCGCCGCCCAGCGTCAAAGTCAGCTTCTGATCGCCACGCACGTGAGAGGGACCCGAGAAGCTATATGGCGGCTTCTTGGTCTGCAGCTCAGCTCCGTGCTGTGGAGTCAGATCACGGCAAGCGGCCTTTGGTGCGCCCTCTGAGTAGGCGTGCACGCTAACAGCGAGAAGGGCGGCAATTAGCAGCAAACGGAACATGGTGTCTGTGGGAGAAAGAGAGAGAGAGAGAGAGAGAGGGAGAGAGTGAGTGAGAGAGAGTGAGAATGAGTAAGAGAAAGAGAGAGACAGGAAGAGGAAGTAAGAGAGACAAAATTAATATATAAAATGCTAGAACCAAAAATATTTTACAATTATGTTAACTAACGCTCACTGTTAGTTTACATTATTGGGTGCTGCTGTTAAATGCTAAATGTAATTTTTTTAAGCCGCTGTTTGTGTCCATGTACGCTAACATTTGTCTACCAAATCGAACATTACAATTTTATTTCCTGCTGTTAGCTATCATCATTCTCTTTTGCAGCTTTATTTTATTTGCAATACTGTTAAACGACTCTGTTTAAATCCTGCTTTACATAAGCCGAAGCATCTGTTAATGTTACCTCTGATCGGTTATGTTAACTAACAGCTATTTTCAAATATACTACAAATATCTGTTATCAGTTGCAACTGCAACTTCTCTGGAAATTTTAATGTCATCCGTTCTGTTATCAGAACACCCAATCTGCTAAGCCGCTGTTAACCGCTTAAAACATTTGAATTTGAAAGCTAATTGCGTTGGCCTGTTTTTTGTTTCACTAATTAATTAATTAGCATTTGCAACAATGTGACGACCTTATCACATATGAGATTTTATTCATTTTCTTAGCACTGCCCTTGGCCAGCTTGACCAACTGGCTGTATAAATTGTTATCTCCATATTGCATTTACGATTTATGTATGAATTGAAAACCAGAATTCAGCGACAAGTTTTTATATAGATGCACTTTGTCCAGCTGTCGTCGCTTAGCCTTGAATAATTGGCAAACGTAGCCAAACCGATATGCGGCGATGTCAAAGTCGGGTTCAACTAACGCAAAAGAGACATTTTTAAAGACTTGCCAAAATTAGGTAATTCCAGCACGCATCATCCATAAATCGTGATCCCATATACATATATAATGTATAACAAAATAATTATCAGCTTGGCCAAGTTGCATTTGCATGCTGCTTAAAAAGAGCTTTAGAAAAAAAGTTAAGAGAAGCAAATAAAAAAATAAACCATATGTATAACTGGTTTTTGGAGCTATACAAATTCGAAAATAAATTATAAACAAAACCAGTTTACAGTACATTTCCATGAAAGTGCGATTCCATATCAACTTAAATCGAACTGATCAGTCAGCTGGGCCTTTTGTGAGCAGAAATCATATAATTTATTACGTCGTGACGGCTGGAGGAGGGAGAGCGAAATGTTTCAATTGCTCTAAGCATTTCCTGAACTTCATTTCAAGTTCAAGGTAATACATTTTGCTGGCCTTTTATTAGTTTCCTATTGGTCTACAAACGATGAACTATGAGCAAGAAGCAATGATCTATGATCTACGATTTACGATCTATGATAACTGATGAAAGACATACTACCATCATCGATCTCCAATGCACAATTGATAATCAATGATCGACGATATATATACAACATATATACGATCTATAGTTATCGGTATCCGATATGAGATCTACGATCTTCGATATCCTATGTGAGATCTACGATCATCGATATCCTATATGAGATCTACGATCTTCGATATCCTATATGAGATCTACGATCTTCGATATCCTATATGAGATCTACGATCTTCGATATCCTATATGAGATCTATGATCTTCGATATGCTATATGAGATCTACAATCTTCGATATAATATATGAGATCTACGATCTTCGATATACTATTCGATGATCATCTATTTTTTATCTACCTTAAACGATCTACAGCCTACGATCTACAATTATTAATAACACAAGGTATAATATATACCATCTACGATCGACAATCTTTAATTTCGTCTTCAACCATGCACAAAAGACGATCTTTGTTTTACGATCTTCTCTCTACGATATACGGCCTGTATTCAAAGCAGTCCATTCGCACGCCAACGCAGTAGAGCTCTAAAGACCTTGTCTGAACGAATCTAATGAACAAAAAATCGAAAAAAGTGTCAAGCCAGTTTTTCTTGGTACTGAGCCCAGCCTCAACTCACAGATTTACATATATAGATATACAAGATATATAATATATATATATATATATATATATATATATATATATATATATAGATGTTTGTACAACTAGCTCGTTTATATGTTAAAGTTCAGCATATTGTCTAGCTACATTAAAGATAATTTGTCTTGTGTTGCCTTTGGTTGTTTATTTTGACAAAAAAAGAAAACCGGTTGCCTGATTTGTTTAAATAAAATCTCATCGTTTATTTGCCGTTTGCCAAGCACCGAAAGCCTCAATTATTAAATGTTTTGTAATGTTTTGGCCAAAAAAAAAGTAATACATCAAAAATTATGAGTTCGTTGAGGCTTGAAGCAAAATAAATCTATGAATTATGGAAAACTAACAAAGCATTGTTTAATAACACGCAATGCTAAAATGCGAAAAACTGGGAAAAATATTAAACAATTGATTAATTATATATATATATATATATATATATATGTATATATAATTACTCTATTATAAAAATGCCAATGGATAATAAATAAATAATAATATATATTTATTTTATTAAGTTGGCTTCGGAAATTTTGTTCATTTAAATATTGAACTTTGTGCGATTGTCCTAAATGAATATACATATTTATTTATGAATTTTGATATTATTTTTGTTTTTTTTTTTTTATTTTTTTGATATTATTTTTATTTTTTTGTATTATTTAGTTGCATATATATCTTGAATTATTCATATAAAAGGTTCAGCACTAAATCTAATAGTTTAATGGTAATAGTTTATTATTAGAGTAGTTGTTTATATTTATTTTTATTTTAAATGTTTCAGGCACTACGCTCTTGTCCTTTTATATTTTATAATATTTTTTATTTTCATATTTTTATGACACTGCACTGTATTTTTCTGTTTTTACCTACCGTTTAGATCGACCAAAACACACGGCACAAAAGAAAAACTTGAAATGAACTGAAAATTCTACCACAGCTGCCTATTTATACCAAAGCAAACCAAAATATATCTTAAAGCCAACTACAAAGCCGGTCCGAGCTGAAACTATAGGAAACAATAGCTTAATAGACCGGTCAGCGCAGAGCTTTTCAACCAGCAAAGCTGAGCTTTGATAAAGCTTTGCGATGTTCATTTAAATGAGAACTGTTGCGCTTGGCCGACGTTGTTTCAGGAATACCAGAGTCGAGTCTATAGCTCTGAAATGCCGCTAAATGCTGACTAATGCATCAATGTAAATAAATAAACAATGCCAAGCGACTGCTAATTAACCGCATTATATTTTTATAGTTTTTTGCTGCAAATTCGCCAATAAATGTCAAATTTATTTTGATTGAAATGTTGAATAGAAAATTTATTGTCTAAATGCAATTTTCTAAAGTTGAGCGAAACTTATTATAATTTTACAATATTGCTTGTATATTTTATATAAATTTTTAAGTTTAAAATCCTGTTTTTCTACAAATTCTATTATTTCCATAAATTCCATAAATACAACGGCCGTTTACTGATTTCTAAGATCTGAGCGGAATTTTGTATATTTATAAATATTTATTTTAATTATATTTCTTGTATATTTGACGTCTGAAATCCTAAGTTTCCCCACAAATTCTATTATTTTCTTAATGTTCTTTCAAATAACGGCCATTTGCTAATTGAGCTAAGCCTTAACGATCTGGCACCTTGTCAGTGTTACCAGACAGTTTCATTAGGCTGTCATTTTCAAAAATTCGTTTAAGCAGAGGCTAGAAAAAGTAATATTGTCAAATTAAATAAAACGACAATCCAAATTAAACTTAGCTAAGCAAAAAATCTTGATAATTCTTTTAATTTTAAATTATATTTAAAAAAAAGAAAAGAAGAAAACTATGGGCGCTGAGCAGTCGGCTTTGTTGGTCTGCACCCAAACGGGCAAGCCGGAAAGTCCACTAAGATTGGAGAATGCTGAACAATTCTTTCAATTGTATTTCGATAGAATGCCTGAGCCCAAAACGGGACCCGTTACAGAGGCGCTACTGCATTTGATAATGAATGCACCACATCCGAATCTAGGTAGGTTATAGCTGTAGCTAAATTCAATCAAATCCATGACAATTCCATTCTTAGAGTCCAGGGAGCGTGCCAACTGGGCGAATCAGCAGGAACAAGATTCGGGTTATGAGAACGATGAGCTGGAGACGGAAGAGACTAGCGAGGAGGAGGAGGAACTGGACATCGATATGGTCTCCGATGAGGATGAGGGAACAGGTGATCAATTATCAGAGAGTGGAATGAGCATAGATACGAATTCAACTATTTATGATATGTCAAATAATGATGACAGTGGAATTAGTCGATCTGATATGGAGCTAATTCCATTGGAATTAGTCGATCTGCAGCCGATCGAGAGTCTCAATATGGATGATCCACAGCTGGAATTCGAGAAGGAGTTCATAATACGCGTTGGCGACTTGAATGAAGAATTATCATAGTCTAATTTTTACATAAATTAAAACATTATGTACACGTTTCTTCCCCTACTTAAAGTTAACCCTCTTCAATCTTAGGGATCTGATGTTTCTCACAATGCCTCGGCGTTCGTCTCGATGCTTCTTCAGCTCCGCTTCACGTTTCTTAGCCATGAATTGGGCTTTCTTTTCTCTGTTCACCTCAAAGGTCATCTGACGATTGCCCAGGGAGCGACCCACATTTGTTACATTGGCCTCCAGGCTGGACATGACGCGAATGCGATCCTGCAGACTCGCCTGCTTGATGCGCTGCTCTGCCTCGCTGTTGCCCCGATGTTTGTCCAGCGGCGTTAGCTTGAAGTGCGCGCTATTGCTAGAAGCTGGGTTTTTGCTATTTCCATGTCCATTTGCAATTGGCGCCGCATAATCATCTGGTCCATCGGCTTCTTCATCCTCCTCATCCTCCTGCTCTGCTTCCTCTTCGTCCTCGCGCTGTCGCTTGACCTGTTTGTATGCCTGCTTCATTTCCTTGACATACTCGCGCCTATCCTCATCATCCGAGGAGGCCTCATCACCGCTGCTCTCCTCGCTGTCACCATCGCTCTTCTCGAAACCAAACAGATCCTCATCATTATCGCTATCTTCTCGTGCCTGTGCCTCCTCAGCGTGCAGCTCAGCAACGGGCGCCACTTCAATACGCTGCTTAATTGCCTTTGCCTTCGATTTGTCCAGGCGATTGAGCACTGGCGCTAGCAGTCGATATTCCTCGGCCTCCTTGTTGACCGCAAAGTCGGTGTTCTCGAACATGGCCTTGAAACGCGAATCCTGCAGCAAACTGGGCATATTGCGTTGCTTGGCGCTGTTTGAGGGATTCGCCTGCTCCTCCATAATCTTAAGCGCCAGCTCTTTGTTAACCTTGGGCAGCTTGGATTCAATTTGGAGACGCGATTTGCGCTCACTTTCGATCTCTTGTCGCACTTTCTCCTTGCGGAAGCGATCGAAGGCGAATGGCTCGACGACAGCCTTAGCTTTGTTATATAGACGCACGTCCATAAAGTAACTGGGAATGGGAAAGAGTTTTAAAATACAGAAAATCAATAGGAAACTTTCTTTTGACTCACCCATGCATATATCCCCTGAGCAGATTGCTTCCAATGAGATGCTCCAATCCAAGTTCGGCCAATTCCTTTTGTGTTATGAACTGATAATCGTCGTAGACATTCTCCACCACCTCCGATTCAATTTCCTCGGTTAGATTGTCCAAGAAGCTGCACCAACGCGGAGCTGGACCCATGGCCGGCACATAGTACGTCATCATTTTGACATCTTCCTGCGCCAAAAAGAACATGCCCGTGTCGGGTATGGTGCAGAAGTCATTGAACGATGATGTGGACTCCACGTAGGCAATTTGTTTGCCCGTCTGCTCATCCCACAGCTTTAGAGTGGCCTCATCCAAACTGTAGACGGCATTCTGTGAGGGATTAAATGCCAGCCGCTTAATGGGCACCTTATTAAGATGATCTTTGATTAGTAGTGGCTGGCGGGAGCGTATATCATAGAGCAGCACATGTCCCGAAGCTGTGCCCACGCCCATTTGCAGGCCATTGCGAAATTTGAGCGCTGTGACTGAGGGAAACACTTTGACGCCCGGCAGTTTCATGGCCACATCCAAGGTGGCACAACGCTGTTTGGTACGTGGATCCCACGCCTCAACGGTTCCCTCTTTGCTGCCCACAGTGAGAAGATGATGCTCGGGATTTATTTCGCAAGCATTAAGGCAACTGGCGTCCGATTCATACGGTTGCAAGAACTGACCACGCTCCAGATTAAGACGATAGATGTCCTGTGAAAGGTAAACATTATTATATATAATATACATGATTGTCATATTTCTTTAGCCACTCACCCTGTCCACGCCCACAATGAACATATCGCAGCTGGGCTTATGGTACTTCATATCGCGTCCAAAGCGCGGTATGCGCAATCTGTAGTGACGTCCATGTGCCGCATGGATTTCCACATAGCGATCGCATTGCAGAAACACTAGCTTGCTGTAGTCATCGCTGATCACCTCGAACGTCGTCACTTCCGAATCGAAGCAGCGCTCAAATTTGATGGACAAATTGCTGACTTCAAAGCATTTGACACGTGGCTTATATGTGCCTGTCGCCAGTATAAACTGCTGATCGGGGCTCATGCGTATGCTCGTGCACACGCCGGGCATATCAAAGTCTTGGATGAGCTCGATCTGCCGTCTCGAGTCCACCTTCTTCATCAGCTGTGAGCGCTTGCGGCGATCGGTGAGCCACTTGATAAAAAACCCACATTATTTAAATGCTGCATAAATATACCACATAAATACTTACATCTGGCACCGATTTACCGGCGCTCAGGTTATAGATTTTCACATCGTTCACTTCGTTGACAAACATTACTGCATTTTAAAATACAAAATCGCGCATAAACAAAAAAAAAAAGGAACACGTGCGGTATGATTGCAGTGCTGTGCAGCCAACTAACTAATTTCCACTTAACAACACTGCCAGCGAGTGCTGCACAGCTGTTAATTTGATTACCATGTATATGTACGCCATTAAACAGTCTGGCAGCACCGTAGAACTCGTTGCTAAATTTGCAAACAAGAAAACGCAAAAGATATTTGCTGCTAGTTGAACAGCAAAGTTTTCATCGTTGCAGATTAAAGTTATATCGTTTAGTGCTATAAATATATTCCTGCATATTAATGCTAATTGTGCTGCGCTTGAATACAGCACAAAACACGACTGGCATCGCTTTTCTGTGATTGGAAGTATAAACAAATACAGGAGCGATACGCATACAGACAGAAACAATATTAACAGCCCTCCCCCGTGCTCGTTGTTGCAGTCCTACATTCCTGCTCCCTAGTTAAAGCCAAAATACAGAAAAAAAAGTAAAAAATAAACGGTGAGTAATATGTAGATTGTTGTTGCTGTTAAGCCAATTAAAAACGCGCTGCATTTTTGATTGCGTCTTTAGCTAATATTCTGTATGTACGTAACTGTGGGTGTCTATGGGTGTGTGTGTGTGTGTGTGTTTAGCTGTGTAATTGTATTGGTGTCAGGGGTATGGTTGGGGGCCGTCTGGGAGTACCGTAATGACAACTTTCCCTTATAGTACATAAAGTACTCGCTATGTTGCTATTGTTGTTGTTATTACAGTTGTTGTTGTTGTCGTTAGGGCAGCCCAGTCTCTGTATCTCCCATCTCGCTCTCTTGTCATCCTGCTCTCGTAATTGATATTAGTCTCTGCTTTGGTCTACACCCCTCAAATCGTTGTTGTTGTGGCAGTCTCAGTTACCGCGCCTTGTGTTTTATTTATTTTTATCAAATAACGGTGCTTTAGCATGCAACAGCGAATATTCCCACACACGAAAGCACATTTACGCATATTTTATAATAATTATTTTGCTTCAATTGAAAACTTCTTATCAGCGACTCAAGAATATATTAAGCATTTAATTCTGTTTTTTCATTCGACATAAAAAAAGTTTTGATTTATCTTTGAAACCGCATTCATTCATAGCTGTGCGATTGACTGATAAGACGAAGGTCTGTAATCTATATTATATTTATGCACTTCACAATAAATTAATATATTTTTTATTGCTTGTTTAATAGACAAACAATAGTCAATAGTAAATTATGAAGACTATTAGAAAAAGACAGAAAGAGAAAAATTAGAAATAAATGATTTCTTATGACTCTTTCTTTCGTATTTCTAAATAATATATATCCCAAAAAATATTAAATTCATTAATATTAATTTTTTTCCAAATTTATTTCGCTACAACTTCTGTTTTTATGCGGTATAGACAAAAAAAAGTTAGTAAATTATGAAATCTATTCAAAAAAGATAGACAAGAAAATAGCTTTCTGTTCATTTTGAATGATTTCCTTGAGAAACAGATTAATATTTATGAACGTAAAGTTTTTTGAGATAAACATTAGTTATAAATGCTAATATTTAGCGCAAAAAACTTTACATCCATAAATATTCATATTTTATTCTTTATTTCGCTACAAGTTCTGTTTTAATAATATATTTTTTTCTGCGCACATTTAATTTATTGATTTATTACATTTCCACTATAATTTCCCAACTATAAAAGTATAGATAATTCATTTAAAAAATTCTTTCTCTGATCTTTTCTGGTCATTTACAATGATTTCTTTGGTATTCATAAATAATATTTGTCTCGACATTTAAAAATAATTTTTTCCTATATCAATTTTCTAGAAATTAAGTTTCCATAGGGAACTTATCTCTGTGCATAAATAATATTATTATATTACTTCTATAATTGCCGAGCAATAGAAAAATAGATAAATGATTTCCTTAGAGAATTTTCTCTTTTATCTTTTCTGCTCATTTAGAATAATTTCTTTGGCATCAATAAATATTTTAAATAATAATATTAATCTAAAAAAACTTTATAAATAATTTATATAATTTGCTATATTATATTATTTTGCTAAAAATTAAGATAAGGTATTTCTCTCTGTGCATACATTTTATTTTATATTTCCACTATAATTGCTTAACAATAGTTTCGTTTATCTTTAAACAAATGTGAAATTCTAATAGCTTCGCATTCTTGTTTGTTGAATAGGCGAACAGAAGCTTCAACTAGTAGAACTATATAGAAATTAAATTGAAAGTTATTTCTCGATCAAAAATACTATTATTGCCTTAAAAGCCTATATTAATATAATTTCTCAATATTGTTTGCCTTCCTATAAATACACATCTCAAATTCTGATAGCTTGGCATTCTTACCAAAAACCTTCCCTCATTCCGACTTGAAATATGATATGCTCACTTGGAGCGTTGTTTTGCGACTATCTGACAAACTTTAAAGTGGGGTCGCGTCACTCCAACTCTTCAAACAATAAAACAGCGCTCGGTTTTTAGCTCAGTCAACAGACACACTGAACTGACGGACGGACGGCTGTTTAAATATGAGGCACTAGACCCACAATTGGGAACAGAACCCCCGACCACGCTGGCAACATGCCACAAACAAAACAGAAAAACGACGTCCAGAAGCGACACTGAAACGAATTAATGCAGCGTTACAATTGCCTGATAGGCAGCCAGGTCGCCAGACACTCAACTTCTGCATATAGGCATATTTATATCAAATAATAAACCTATATAACTCATATAGTCTCAACTGACATTGACTGAAATGGATGTCAAGCTGCACAAGATGCGTGGAGTTGTAAACAAGCTCTACGAACGCATAGATTACCTAATAGAAAATTGTGCGAATGGCCCAAAGGAAACTTTATACGAAATCAATATTTACTAAACAAATATGCCTAATATCATTTCACAGGTCCCAATATGACTGCAGCACCTTACAACTACAACTATATATTTAAGTACATCATCATCGGTGACATGGGCGTGGGCAAGTCCTGTCTGCTGCATCAGTTCACCGAGAAGAAATGTGAGTTGCTAGAAAGGACTCTATAAAACTTTAACTAAACCCTTTTTCCTCTGCTCAGTTATGGCCAATTGTCCGCATACAATTGGCGTTGAATTTGGCACACGCATCATTGAGGTGGATGACAAGAAGATTAAACTACAAATCTGGGATACGGCTGGTCAGGAACGTTTTCGTGCTGTGACACGTTCGTATTATCGCGGTGCAGCTGGTGCTTTAATGGTCTACGACATAACCAGGCGGTGAGTCACATTAGTCAAATGGAAAACTGGAAATATTTCTACTAATTAACTCCCATCTGTGCAGCTCCACATACAATCACTTGAGCAGCTGGCTAACCGATACGCGTAATCTCACAAATCCCAGCACTGTGATCTTTCTAATTGGCAATAAATCTGATTTGGAGAGCACACGCGAGGTGACCTATGAGGAGGCTAAAGAGTTTGCCGATGAGAATGGTCTCATGTTCTTGGAAGCCAGCGCCATGACGTAAATTTTGCACCTAATTTATATATTTATAATATGATACTAAAGTCCTTTTGTAATTTGAAAATAGTGGCCAAAATGTGGAGGAGGCATTCTTGGAGACGGCACGCAAGATCTATCAGAATATTCAGGAGGGTCGCCTGGATTTAAATGCATCCGAATCGGGTGTACAACATCGACCATCGCAGCCGTCGCGACCTTCTCTCAGCAGCGAGGCAACGCATGCCAAGGATCAGTGCTCGTGTTAAATGTATTAAATTTCTCTAGACACACACACACACACACATAGACACACAAAGACACACCCACACACATATATAGTTATACAAATCGAAATTTAATTTTTAGCGCAACTCGTAATCATATTGATTTCTAATCTATCTAAAACGACATGCAATGAATAGAAAACAAAACAAAACAAAAGTATACAATATATGTATGTAGTTAAATGATTGGTTTAAGTCGTGAAAAAGTGTGAACAAACAACCAAAATATATATAAACGTCCCCGACATTCAGATATCTGTGTAATATCTAATAAGCTATTGATAGAAAATTGAATAATCTACATTCAACTGTTGCATTATGTTCTAATTGCAAAAAAGCAAACAAATGAAATCTATGAAACTGTTTTGATATTTACAAAAGAAAGTGCAAATGTGAAAATATGCAAATGTTGGCAAATATCTCTTATTTCTATATATTTACTTTATGCATTAAACATTTTACACATTGTCTTTGTTCTTTGTAACACAATTTGTTAGCAATACTATGTATATATTATAATATGAATTTGTAATTTCTTTATGCTCATTTCGTTGAATGTTGTGTAAGCGTGCAGAAAGTTCAAAAGCGAGCAATGTTATATGAATATTAAAGACGTATTAAACGCATAATGCTATAGGTAATAAAGATAAACAATATTTATAAAACCCTAGAAACAAACAAGTTTTCCTAATTAAAAGACTAACGAGTGCGCGGCTCTTCAGCTTTGCTAGCTGTGCGCCAAGGCAGGTGGCAACGCTGCTAACAATCTAAGCAAATAGTTTTGCATTTGCAATAGAAAATTAATAGAGCTGTAGTATGACAGTAATAGCAGAAAATAAAGTGTTTGTACATTCTTTCATTAATTTTGATGGTGTATATTAGTGAAAATTGGGTTCTGTTGAAAATGGAGTAATAATTGTAAAAGTTCAGCAACTAAAATGTTTAGCTAAAATTTTAACGAGTGCGCGCACAAGCATAAGTGGCAACGCTGCAAACGACAGTTGAGCCATGTATTTTTATATTTAATTCTAAAAATGCAGCAGTAAGATTGCAGTAATTTATTTAGTAAATTCATTTTATATGATTAAAAAAGATAAAAAATTTTTTATTAAATTGTGAAATTCAAAATCAAATTGATTGCGCGCGCAACACAGGTGGCAGCACTGTTATCGATAACAGCTCGTGTATGCAAATTAATTAGTTTTAATTAAGGCAGCGTTGGTAAACCAAGAGCTGCGTTGACGACATGGCATAAATTCCGGTTTTTGTGAGCTCGCTACTATGATGATATCTGCATTGATCGCCAAGCACACATAACACACACATTAATCCACTTATGATGCAAATTAAGCGTCTGCTATGCAAATCTTGCACCCTCGGCACGTTGATAATTGCGGGAATATGGATGCTCGCTCTGCTGGCCTACATGCACCATCTGCGTAGCTCCATACCAGCGGCTGGCTGGCGTTTCAATAGTGCTGCAAATGCCACACCTCGAGCAGAGCTGAGCTACCAGGCCCAAGTCACGGTTGGCTGCTCGCCCGCATCTCAGCTGAACGCGACGCAGAGCAGCGGGACAGTCGATCCCTTCGAGCTGTTGGGCGTGGTGCGCAACAAGCAGGACAAGTATATACGTGACATTGGCTACAAGCATCATGCCTTCAATGCACTCGTCTCCAACAATATTGGACTCTTTCGGGATATACCCGACACGCGTCACAAGGTATGTGAGCGTGGAGAGACGTTGGAATCAGAACAGCTGCCGCAGGCCTCGATCATCATGTGCTTCTACAACGAACATAAGATGACACTGATGCGTTCGATTAAGACCGTGCTGGAGCGTACGCCCGCTCATCTGTTGAAAGAGATCGTTTTGGTGGACGACAACAGCGATCTGCCCGAGCTGGAATTCCATTTGCTGGCGGATCTGCATGCCCGCCTCAAGTATGACAATTTGCGCTATGTGCGCAACGAGCAGCGGGAGGGTTTAATACGTTCCCGAGTCATTGGAGCACGCGATGCTAGCGGCGATGTCTTAGTTTTCCTTGACTCTCACATCGAGGTGAATCGTCAGTGGGTGGAGCCGCTGTTGCGCCTGGTCAAGGCGGAGAACTCAACGCTGGCGGTGCCCGTCATCGATCTGATCAATGCGGATACGTTTGAGTATACGCCCAGTCCGTTGGTGCGCGGCGGCTTCAATTGGGGCTTGCACTTCCGCTGGGAGAACCTGCCGGAGGGCACGCTCAAGGTGCCGGAGGATTTCAAGGGACCCTTTCGCTCGCCCACCATGGCCGGCGGCCTGTTTGCCGTGAATCGCCTGTACTTCCAGCACATTGGGGAATACGACATGGCCATGGATATTTGGGGTGGCGAGAACATTGAGATCTCGTTCCGGGTGTGGCAATGCGGCGGCTCCATCAAGATTGTGCCCTGCTCCCGGGTGGGTCACATCTTTCGCAAGCGTCGCCCCTATACGGCGCCCGATGGCGCCAATACCATGTTGAAGAACTCACTGCGCCTGGCTCATGTCTGGATGGATAAATACAAGGATTTCTATCTGAAGCACGAGAAGGTGGCGAAGGACTATGATTATGGAGACATCAGCGCACGGCTGCAACTGAGGGAGCGTCTGCACTGCAAGGACTTTGGCTGGTATCTGAAGCACGTTTATCCGGAGTTGCGATTGCCTGGCGATGAGTCGAAGAAATCCGGATCGGCGCCCGTCTTCCAGCCATGGCATTCGCGTAAGCGCAACTATTTGGACTCCTTTCAGCTGCGTCTATCGGGCACACAGCTTTGCGCCGCTGTTGTCGCGCCCAAGGTGAAGGGTTTCTGGAAGAAGGGCAGCACCCTGACGCTGCAGAATTGTAAGCCACGAGCGCCCAATCAAGTGTGGTATGAGACCGAGAAGTCGGAGATCATATTGGATAAGCTGTTCTGTCTGGAGGCGGCGGCCGATACGCTGGTCGTCATCAACAAGTGCCACGAGATGCTGGGCGATCAGCAGTGGAGGCACACAAAGAACGCCAACAGTCCCGTCTACAACATGGCCAAGGGCACCTGTTTGCGTGCCTCAGCGGCAGAGGTGGGCGCTCGCATCAGCTTGGATCTGTGCTCCAAGGCGGATGGCGTTGGCGGTGCCTGGGATATTGTGCTGATGAAGCAGGAGAAGCAGCAGCAGCAGCAGCAGCAGCAGCCAAAGCTGGATAAGCAGTTGTGAACCTTACAGGTGGTAAAAAATGCAATAATTAGACTGAATTTGTCTATACATAGATATGTTATAGATAAGCTCCATGATAACGATTTATTAAGTTTCGAATTGTCAGTATTTTTGTTTTGCACAATAATGTTTGGTTTGCGGCAATCAATGACAAAAGTTTTGAATAGTTAAAAACAAATCGAAATGTTAAGTATTGAGATTGAAATGTTAATGTACGATTCTATTGTCTCCAATATATATATATATATATATATATATATACATTTATGTAGATATCAATTAGTTATATAATGGTTATAGTATGAAAGCAATAAATGTAGTATTAATTATCAATATTCAGTATCAATAAAGCTTTCGTAATTTATATAAATACAAATTGTTTTGATTTGAAAAGTATCATAAAATAGTGGCAACGCTATGGCAAAACAACTTAGCGTGCACTGCCTGCAATTGAAATTTACATTAGCAGAGGGTTCTTATTCTTCTTCTTCTTATTGCACTGCTTTTTAAAATCTACATATATGTATGTAATTTAATAGTTGCATTTGAATGTTTAATGCATATAATATAGTTTCAATTGCATAAATGCAAAAATTTTTGGTCATTTATTTTTTAATATATAATAATAGTCAGTATGCATTCATATAATCTCTCAATTTAAATAGGTGGTTCAGTAAACACAGCTGCCAAGTGTCAATATTCTTTTGCAGCACTTCTTATTGCACTGCTTTTGAAAATGTACATATCTGTAATTTAATAGTTGCATTCGAATGCTTAATGCATATAATGTAGTTTCGATTGCATAGATGCAAAGTTTTTGGTAATTTATTTAAAATAGTAAGTATGCATTCATAGATATTTTGATTTGCAAAGAAAGTTTCATAAAATACTGGCAGCGCTATGGCAAAAGAATTTATTAGCATGGCTGCAAGTGGTGTCATTCGGCTATTTGCAATATCTCATGCCGCACCTCTTACTGCACTGCTTTTGAAAATCTATATGTAATTTAATAGCTGCATTTAAATGTCTAATGTCTCTAATGTAATTTCGATTGAATAGCTGCAAAGATTTTGGTAATTTATTTAAAATAGTAAGTATGCATTCATATAATATTTTGTTTTGCAAATAATTTGTTATAAAATACTGGCAGCGCTATGGCAAAACAATTATTAACATGCACTGCCTGCATGTGGTTTCAATTCGCTATTTGTAATATTCTCTTGCAGCACTTCTTATTGCACTGCTTTTAAAAATCTATATGTAATTTAATAGTTGCATTTGGATGTTTAATGACTCCAAAGTACTTTCGATTGAATAGCTGCAAAGTTTTTGGAAATTTATTTAATATAATATAATAATAATATAATATATAATAATAGTCCGTATGCATTCATATAATCTCACAATTTAAATAGGTGGTTCATTAAACACAGCTGGCAAGTGTCAATATTCTTTTGCAACACTTCTTATTGCACTGCTTTTGAAATTCAATATCTAATTTAATAGCTGCATTTAAATGTCTAATGTCTCTAATGTAATTTCGATTGAATAGCTGCAGAGTTTTTAGTAATTTATTTAAAATAGTTTCATATAATATTTTGTTTTGCAAAGAATTTGTCATAAAATACTGGCAGCGCTATGGCAAAACAATTTATTAGCATGCACTGCCTGCAAGTGGTGTCATTCGGCTATTTGCAATATACTCTTGCAGCACTTCTTATTGCACTGCTTTTGAAAATCTAGATGTAATTTAATGCATCTAGAGTAGCTTCAATTGCATATATACAAAGTTTTTGGTAATTTATTTAATATAATATTATAATAACATAATATATAATAATAATAGTCAGTATGCATTCATATAATCTCACAGTTCTAATAGCACCTATTCAGTAAACACAGCTGGCAAGTGTCATTCCACTACTATTTGCGAATTTCTGCCTACAGCTGTCTTTTTCGCACTGTCGTTTACCAACACTAGTGCAGTCGCGCGTCGTTCTTCTAAAGTGGCGCGTAAATTGTTGAATTGTTTAAAACAAAGTGGTAAAAAGATTGTAAAAACCATTAAATGGAAGGCAAATCTATAGTGAGCAGGCAGGAGCCGGTGCTGCGCATAGGTGAGCAACAAAAAACAACATAATTCATTCAATATTTATTACTAAAACCCTTCACCCAACAGACACAAATGCGCGTCGCAATTTTATCAAATTCCACAACAAACTTGGTGAGGTAAGTGACGAGTGTTTTGCTCTGATTTAATTGCCCTAATTAACATATTAGAATGTTCATTGCACTAGAAACCGTCTACAACAGTGCGGTTTTATGACCAAACCGATTGCTATACGGTGCACGGCAGCGATGACTGCGAACAGGTGGCCAAAATTGTTTACAAATCCACGGCTTATGTGCACAAGCTGCTGCCGGACGACAAACAGGAGACACTGCAGTTCGTGGCCATGTCCAAGGCCAACTTTGAGCTGGCCGTGCGTGAGCTGCTGCTCGTGCGCAATTATCGAGTCGAGGTTTATGTGAAACACGACGATTGGCAGCTGGAATATCGCGGCTCGCCGGGCAATCTGCTGCAGTTCGAGGACATTCTGTTTGCCAACAAGGAGGTGCTCGTGGGCAATAGCATTATTTCGCTGCAGATCAAACTGGAGGGCGGTGCCCAGCGGCGTGTGGGCGTGGCGGCCGTGGAGCAAAACGATTGCCAATTCCAGTTGCTCGAATTTGTGGATGATGATTTCTTTACCGAACTGGAGGCCACTGTCGTCCTGCTGGGGCCCAAGGAATGTCTTTTGCCGACAGCCGAGGGCGAATATGCGGCGGTAAAGGCAATGCTGGAGCGCAATGGCGTCATGATCACAGTGCCGAAGCGAGGCAGCGCCGCTGAGCGCAATGATCTGCTGCAGGACCTGAATCGCCTGCTGCGCTTTGCCAAGGGCCAGCAGGAGGATGCCAGCGGACTGAAGGAACTGCAAATGCAATTGGCTGCCGAGGCGCTGCGCGTGGCCATCAAGTATCTGGATTTGGTCAACGATGCTGGCAATTTGGGGCACTACGAGCTCAAGCAGTTGGATCTGAAGCGGTTTGTGGAAAATAAATATATAAATATTAATTAGCTAAACTATTTATCTTTTAGTTTCGTTCATTTGGACTCCGCTGCTGTGGCCGCTCTCAACATTATGCCCAAGCCGAGCACACATCCATCCATGCCCTCGTATCGCTGGCAGAGCATATTGGGTGTCCTGGATCATTGTCGCACGCCGCAGGGTCATCGTCTGATGGCGCAGTGGGTGAAGCAGCCGCTGCGCAGCGCCGAGATACTCAATGATCGACACGACATTGTGCAGTGCCTGCTGGAGTCACCCGAGACCCTGGATACACTCAGTCTGGACTATTTGAAGCGTATACCAGATATCCTAATGCTCACCAAAAAACTGATGCGTCGCAAAGCGAATTTACAGGATCTGTTTCGCATTTATCAAGTGATATTGCGCACGCCGAAGATCCTCCAAGTGCTGCTAGGTCTCGGACACAGCACAGTGCAGAGTGTGCTCTGTGCGCCCTTTAAGAGTTTTCTGGAAGATCTAACGGGCCTGAAGCAGATGGTCGAGCAGGTGGTCGACTTTGAGGCCATTGAGAAGGGCGAGTACTTGGTCAAGAGCAGCTTCGATGGTCGCCTCATGGATCTGCAGCAAACCATGACGGAGCTGTATAACAAAATGGAACGCATTCGCAACAAATGCTGCGATGAGCTCGATTTGGATGGCAAAATGGTCAAGTTGGAAAACGTGGCCAAGTTGGGCTATCATTTGCGCACCACAATCAAAGACGATTCGGTGCTGCGCAAGAACAAGAACTTTCGCATTGTGGATGTGATCAAGGGCGGTGTACGTTTCACCTCCGACACGCTGGAAGGCTATGCCGATGAGTTCACCAGCTTCCGTGCGCGATACGAGGAGCAACAGCAGTCAATTGTCGAGGAGATCATCCAAGTGGCTGTGGGCTATGCGGCGCCATTAACTTCCTTGAACAATGAGCTCGCCCAGCTGGATTGCTTGGTCAGTTTTGCCATAGCTGCACGTAGTGCTCCAACGCCTTACGTACGGCCGAAAATGCTGCCCGAAGGCGCTGGCCAGCTGCTACTCGAGGATGTGCGTCATCCCTGCCTGGAGCTACAGGAACATGTTAGCTTCATAGCCAATAGTGTGGAGTTTGAGAAGGGTTCGTTGTCTGTTGCTTCTGTTTTTAACTATCATAGTTAACATTTATATTCTTCCACAGACAAATGCAACATGTTCATCATAACCGGCCCAAATATGGGCGGCAAGAGCACCTATATACGCTCTGTCGGCACAGCTGTTCTAATGGCCCATGTTGGTGCCTTTGTGCCTTGCAGTCTGGCCAAGATTAGCATGGTTGACTCCATACTGGGACGCGTTGGCGCCAGTGACAATATTATAAAGGGCCTGAGCACGTTTATGGTGGAAATGATTGAAACTTCGGGCATTATCAGGGTGAGTCAAGGAATTTAATGTATTATACCTTTGCCCGGCTGACTCGAAATTTAGAAATTCTTTTCATGTTATCTCCCGCCCTGCCCTAATCAGTAATGGGTTTATTCCTTGTCTTTATATTTCACCAGGCCTTTTGCCACCGCCATGGAATAACGATAAGTCCCTAATAATGATTCTTCTTGCCATGCCCACTATTTCCTCCTGTCTTTAGTCAAGGCTTTAGGCAGCAGCTGGTGGCGTCTTCTGGTGCTTGATCACCAATTTAAAAAACACAACCGCTTGCCTTCACTTTCAGCTTCACACTGGCATTTAATTGCTAAGTTTCTCGACTGCTGTGATCGAGAGGGAGCGAAGCCAGCGAGAGCACTTTAACGTACCCACTCTCACAAATACAAACTCCAACTGCTGCTCAGACAATCAGAATCATATTCACTCACTCTCGCTGTGAGCCTTCGGTTATATTCGTTTTTGTTCCTCTGTTGAGCGCCTTGAGTTGAACTATTCGTGTGACGCTCTTTTAACGAACATCGTTTAGGGGGACATACGATTCATGCTCGCATAATGAGACATGTGCACATACTTAATGCACGTACGCTATTGATGTGTTTAGCGAACACAATACTCGCATACCATTACATGCACAAGAGTTTTTGCTTCACTTAACTCAACCAAATGGTAGGGGAACATCCAGAGTGCTCACCAATGAGGAGAAGAATCGATGCGATTGGTTGCTGTCTCAGTCTTTGCTCAGAGTAAAATACACTTATTTGCAGACATCGAGAAACGGTCAACAGTTACATGCGAGTTCTGATCAGCATATTTTCCCTGCCTCTCCCTCTCAAATTTCTTTCAAGATTTTTATAGTGGGAGTCATAGCTCTTCCTGTCTACTCTCACAAATTCAAATATGATAACTTCCAATCATATTTGATTTTTGCTAATTTTGTTCATGGCGTACAGAGAGAAACGTCTACCACTATTCCATTGTAGGCTCACCCAGCCCAAAAAAATACCTAATTATATTCCTTCCTTAGAGTTCAAATAGTTAAATTCAATAATAATCAATGATGCTATCAGCATCTAGCCAATATTAATTTCACCATGCGCCCTTTTCACCCTCTTACTAATTACATTAACTTCAGGCACAGTTTGAGGGTCATTGCTTTCTGCCTACAGTTTTGTGGCCAATAATTATGCAGTACTGTTATAAATTATTTCTCAGCTGCAAATACAATGTTTTCAGAGTCGTATGTATTGACTGTACATAAATTATTTGATTTCTGTTTAAAGCGCCTCAGAATTTTTTTTTGAACATGACTAACATTTTTTTAAAAGACATTTAATTGAAAAGATAACTTTGAAGCCACAATTTAAAAATTTTTGTACTGTTGAAATAAATTATATCTATTGAGTTTGATATCGGAATTTTAAATATAAATTTTCAACTCAGCATGATTTTTTTTGCATACAAATAAAAAATCGCAATTATTACTCTCTGATCTTCAAACTCAACTGCAAAATTTTATGAAAATTAGATATTACAAAAAAATTTAAATCCTTAGCAATTGGCGGTTCCTGATTAAAATTTTTGGATTGGTGAACATCTGTTAGGCAAAATTTAAGCTCAAACGACCCATTTGAAATCAAAATATTAAAGCTCGACTATAACAATTGGCTATTCCTGTTGGAAATTTAAGGAATTGTGCAGCGGTAGATAGAATGAATGTCCTTTATCGAGCACACACGGGCAAAGTCAACTTTCTTTAAGCATCAGCAATTATTACATAAATCTTCTTAACATGCAGACGGCAACGGATAAATCGCTGGTGATCATCGATGAGCTGGGACGAGGCACCTCGACCTACGAGGGCTGCGGCATAGCCTGGTCCATAGCCGAGCATCTGGCCAAGGAGACGAAATGCTTTACGCTCTTCGCCACGCACTTTCACGAGATAACCAAGCTGGCCGAAACGTTGTCCACGGTGAAGAATTGTCATATGGCCGCCGTCGCAGATGAGGATAACTTTACGCTGCTGTATCAGGTGCGACCTGGTGTCATGGAGAAGAGCTTTGGCATACAGGTGGCACGCCTGGCCAACTTCCCAGAGCAGGTGGTGCAAAATGCCCAAGAGGTGTACAACGAATTCGAGGATGAGCATGCGGACAAACAAAATGAAGCGGATAAAGCGCTGCTGGATAAGATTCAAGTGGCCATCGAGCAGCTATCGACGGCTGGCAACAATACCGAGATCAATGTGGAGGATCTGACACAGCTGGTGGCACAGTTTGCCAAGGATATTAAACAGCTGGACAGTGATTATTTCAAGAACGTGTTAACTAGCAATGGCGGGGCTTAGGACAAGCCTAAACCATTCCACTAGCTGTAAAAAGAGATTTTAGTTCTATATAGTATTCATATATATATATACACACAAGAGCCTTCCATCCATCAAGAGTCTTACATTTATTATTTAAACATTTATTGGTCTTTTGTTTCTTATTAGCTGTAAAATTCTTTTTTTTTCTTTTTCTTCTCATTTAGTGAATAAGATTTATGTCTCAGTTTTAAACCGTTTCTGTTTTAAACACCAAAATTTTTGCTGCACTAATGCATTGCGCTAATGAAATCATAAATAGTTTTCATTAATTTACTATTTTTTAAATATATTATTTTTAGCGTTTGTTTCGTTAAGTGGACATTTTTCGGTATTATATATATATATCTATATAGTTGTAATGTTTAAACATGGCTGAGTTTTGAATTTCAATTCCATGTGAATTACCATTTTTTTTTTTTTTTTTTTTTTGGTTTTTTAAGTTTTATTATTACATCTTACAACATTTAAACACTCCAAAAAATAAATATTGTATTAGTTCGCGTAAACAGTTTAAGTTTTAGTGTTTTTTTTTTTTTTTTAATTTATTTTATTATTTTAATTTTATGTTTAGTTGTAAATTACATTTAATAGTTAACTGTTTGTGTTTTAAAAATTTTCCATCTTCATTTTGATTTCAATAATTTTGTCTCAAATTCGATAAGAAACAGAATTTTAAAAACATTTTTCACCCACGCGCACCTTCTTTTTCGTACTTTCGTACGCTGCTCTCTCTTCCCATCAAAATTTTTACTTTTCTATGCATAAATTCATCAAATGTTTCGAAATACGATACAAAGGCAATTAGGTTGGTATTTTTTGTGTGCTTTTTGTTTTGGTATTTTTTGTAGTTGCTTGTGTAAATGTTGTTAAATTTTGCTTAGCTAACAAAAATCGGTATAGTTAGTGTGCAAGTTAACTGAGGTTCACGAAATAAGTATTGCATACTTTTCAGGTGGTCCTATTTAAAAATACCCCTGCAGTAAGCTCTAGGAGTGTTTTGAAAAGTGCTTCTACTATTTTTTGGTTAACCTAAAGTTTTAGATTGAAACTATATTATGTAGAACTGATAGTAAAAATGGACTGTTTTTTTGAATTCTTATAAAGCTTAATATTTCTAGAGATAACACAGAAATGTATTTAGATAATAGGACATCTATGTATGAGATAATTCACACAAATGTGTTTTAAAAATCGGACATCTCTCTTATATGTCATCATAATTCATAAAAATATAATCTGTTACAAAATTTCAATCTCCTGAAAATATTTTTTATATTTTAAAGACATCTTAACAAGAATTTTATTTGTATGTTTTTTACTCTCAGCAATGTTTTTTTGTAATACATATATTTGAAAGTTAATTTCCTTTCTGCTAACTATTTAACAAAGATCTGTAATCAGGATACTTTAATTAGAATACTTGAAAAACCCAATATGTTAAGATATACTTTATTTAGCACCGGAACACTGTATATAGTTATATATCTCTTTTTATTCTAGATTCTAGATTTTTCTTTCAAGCTCCCAATATCTCTCTGCCTGCAAGGGTATTTAGATCTTCGACTACACCGAAGTTACATCAGATTTTAGTGCATATTTTGTTCATTATTTAAAAAAACGAAATACAATAAAATCGTAACAAATACTTGGTACATATTATAATACATATACAAAAACCATATATAAACTTTGAATAGCCGTTAACAAAATATCTATATAAACATTGAATACACCACGCATCATATATACTAGTATACAATATATAATAATATAATATTTTATCATTAAAAAATCCGTTTGATTGTTTATGAAAAAGCTAATGAAATTTGCAAAAGACTTCTCTATATATATATAAATATTTATACATATATATATTTTATCGGTTGGGCCAAGGGACGAAATAGTGTATTTTGTGTGTCTGTCTGTGTTTCATTTAAGTTTACATTTCATCGCGCTTTTATAAAAAATCAACTAATTTTATAAAATTACAAAAATAATTGTCATTTGAATTATTTTTGTTTACATTCACACTTTCTCTTTCATAGTTTTAGTTAAGATTTGGCATTAGGTATTTACCATTGTTTAAACTATCCAAAATAGTTAATGAAACGTGGGCTTCTTTTTTTTTTAGCTAGTATAAAACTTAAATTTCATACCAAAGTTTATATTTTGTTCGTAAGAGCTAAAGAATTTGTTTTGAAATTATAGAAATTAAGAAATATAATTTAGGAGCTGCTAGAAACATATATATCCCTCCTTTTCGTACTCTCGTTTTCCTTAACATTTGGCGTATTTTATAAGTCTAAAAGTTGAAATTGTTTTTGTTTTTATGGTTTTTGGTTTTTGTTGTTGCTAAACTTGTTTAAGATTGTGCTTTGGTTTTTTTTTTTTGGTTGTTAAACATTCGACTAGAATTGTACTACACAATAGTTTACAATCTAAAAACAAACAGATCGTAGTAATATATATATATATATATATATATATATATATATATATATATATATATATATATATATATATATATATATTGTATATATATCATACCTTGCAAATAACTGTCGACCGTTTCTCGTTGTCTGCAAATATGTGCCTTTTCTTGACCCTTTAAGAAAATATTCAGCGAGCAACCAATTTACCGGTTCTCAAAAAAGCTCGCTCGCGCTCGGAGCGAAACCGTTTTTTCTATTCTGTTTTGTGCTGGTTGTTCCAAGAACATTTCGTCGTGTTAAATAAAGCAAACGGTCTTTTGCGTATGTATTGGTATACATTCACACGCATAGGCAAATTCATCGTATATATATATATATATATATGTCTATTTTTGAGACGAAATATATTAATTGCGGTCGTGAATTGAAAGTGTGAAGTTGTAAAATATTTGTTGTGCAAAATGGGAAGAGACGAATAAAAAATTCACCAATTCTATATGAAAAAATAAATTTGAAGACCGTTTGCGTTGAGTTTTTCGGTCAAATGTTCTTTTGCTGATCCCTATTGTGCGAACGTTTCTCGTTCTGTTCTTTACGTACTGCTTGTCGAAAACCCGACAGCGGTTTGCTCAATGAAACGAGCTCAACAGAAAACATAAATGAGACAGTAAGAGTCCCTTGCTCAGAGCGGGAGCGATAGAGTACGATCTTTTTCGGTTTTGTTCGCAACGAGAGCGCATGAAGAAAAACGGTCGACAGTTATTTGCAAGCTATGATATATGTATATGTATAGATTGTATAAACTAGACGCGCATAAAGCAGCGCGTCAAGTAAAACATCAAAATTATGGTCAGCGGCAGCAGCTGAAGCGTCAGACTCAGTCGGGAGGCATTGCCGCAATAGGTGAAAAGTTCCTCCTGAAAAAATCAATATACATTATAATATTATATATTTATATTATTATTTGATATCTTAAGTCTTCCACTTACATCCTCGTGCTCCGTGAAACATTCCTCGATGCGTCGTCTATCGTAGAAACTCATATTTAGTTTGTAGCAGGGAAATTCCTCCTCGTATTCAGTTATGCGCTGCGGCTCGGTGGTTAGGCGTACACTGCGAGATGGCATCAGCACTTTGACCACCACCATCACCAGATTTGAGTTGGGTATTTTCTTGACCAGAAACGGACGTGTTGATGTCACATTTATAAAATCATTGATGCCCACCAAGGCGGAGGGTTGCAGCGCGTATAGCGTGGAGCGCATGTCACACGGCTTATAGATCGGTTCCGGTTCGGGCTCTTGAAATATCGCCTCACCATCGTCGCCATCATCCTTGGGCTTAGCCGCCGACAGTGAATTAATATCGCCCACGGCCACATACTCATCCTCGATATTGTCCAAGTACTCCAAAACTAATTGACAATTGAAGTTATATGTTTAGTAGATTGAACTTTTAGTCTGATTGTAATTGTGTGTACTTACAGGGCGCTCCGTCCGCCCACCATTGAACTCTTTGGTAGTACAAGAAGAGCTGCGCTATCAGCCACTTCCAAGCTAGGCCCAGCAGTTGCAGCGGCTGTCATGTGTAATATAAAAATTAAAGTTTATAGATGAATTGAGAATTTTTAAAAATTGTTTTTCAGTCAGTCTAGTCTCTTAGCTGGTGTTGTTATTTACAGGGTTTAGTTTTCGGGCAAGTCTAGTCTAGTTAGTGATTAAGTGTAGTCCGACTGCTAATCTAGTTTGACAGCTAGCTTAGTCCGACAGCCAGACAGCCAACATAGTGCGATAGTCAGTCTAGTTTAATACCCAACCTAGTCCGACAGCCAACGTAGTCCGACAGCCAATTTAGTCCGACAGCCAACATAATCTGGCAAGCAGTCTAGTTTAATACCCAACCTAGTTCGATAGACAGTCTAGTCCAATATTCAACCATGTCTGACAATCAACTTCTTCCGACAGCTAGCTTAGTTCCACAGTCAACCTAGTCCCACAGTCAACTTAGTCCCACATCTAACATAGTCGGTGGCACAGTCCGACAGCTAGATTAGTGCGACAGTTAGCATAGTCATAGAAAGTCATTCTAGTCTAATATCCATCATAATCCCTAGCTAGCTTAGTCCAACAGCCAACCTGTCTCACAGCCTAATCCAACAAGCTAGTCTAGTCTAATATCCAACATAATCAGACTACAATTCCAACATAGTCCCATAGCCAACTCAGTCCGACAACCAGACTAGTTTAATACCCAACCTAGTCCGACAGCTAGCTTAGTCGGCCAGCCAACATAATCCGACAGGCAGTCTACTCTAATATCCAACATAATCCGACAGCCAGCCTAGTCTAATATCCAACATAATCCGACAGCCAGTCTAGTCTAATATCCAACCTAGTCAAACGGCCAACCTAGTTCGATAGCTAGTCTAGCTAGTGTCTCAAACAAGGCCTCATCTTGACTTCCACTCTCCTCTTACTCACATGAAGCAAACTGTGTCCATCGCTGACTGTTGTTGGCTCTACTTTACACAGCTCCTGGTAGTCATAGACCTCGATGCTTTTAAAGATGCCTTTCTGAACCATGGCGGCCATAACATCGCCATGGAATTCACCAAAGAACTTTCCTGTCGTATTTATGTTTTGGCCGACAACAATGTAAGCATTATTATCGATGACAGCACAATCGATGTCATCATCCGTGCAGAGGGGCAGGCAATTGTTGCACTGCTTATAGAAATATCAAATTAAAGATAAAGATCATGAATGATTAAGTTCTCCTGCACTCACATTATCCACGGCTGTTATGTTGAAGAAACGTTCCCACATGCGCGCATGCGAGAACTGGAAACCGACGACACAGGCGGGCGCCTCTTTGCCGCCATCTCGGGGAAAGATGGCATGCGAGGCGGTCACCTTTAGATCGCTGTCTTCGAGCGGATCATTGTAGTGCTTGACCGAATAGACAAAGCTTTCGGTATTCTCCTGATGATGCTGCAGTATGGCGCTCTTGTACCAGGTCTCATCAATGGCTGTTGTATGATAGTCGCCAAATTCTCGATCTGTATCCACTTCCACCTCACCAAAGATGAACTGCCAGCGTGTCAAGCCGCTCATGGTGGCCACATACCTCAAGGTGGCACCAAAGCGTTCAATTAGCTGACGTTCCTGCTCGTTCTCGAACCTCCAGACGCCGTAGCTGAAGTTCGTTACCTTGGCATCGAAAATGAGCAAATGAACGAGCTCCTTGTTGCAGTAGTAGGCATCATCGCCGAGCGTTTTGCGACCACAGTTTACTGAAATCGTAGAGGGATTAACAAGGATTATTGAGTGATAAATTGACGGCTTTAAATACTTACACTCATCCTTGTCATCCCAATCAGATTCGTCTTCGGCATATTGTTCTGGCCATTTCCAATCGGGTTTCATCATCTTTTCCAAAAACTCGCGTAGTTCAGCTTCGGGCGTCTTGAATTCGTGACCCTCCAGATAGTGATACTTGCAATAGACCCTGGAGAAAATGGATTAGTCTAGGTCATGTACCATACACCCCTTGTATTTTGCCCCACTTACCAATCGGGATGCACTTTCCAGTTTTCGCCAATGAAGAATTCCGATATATTGACCTTCATGTGCTTGTTCTTGTCCACCTCATCGCCGACCTTGATCCAAGTCTTGCCATATTCACTGGGCATAACAATGCCCAAAGTGAAGGGTGTATTGGGTAATGGAGCAAAGAAATAATCCTGTTTCTCCTCCGACACACGACGCATTTTGTCATAATGGAACTTGACCGGAATATCTCTGAATTCCTTGGCCTCATTGTGGACCATGGAGCTGCGTATGTTTAGAATGGATTCGCCCGGTTCGCGGGGATTCTGATCCTCAAACAAATGCTCCACTTCGGTAAAATCAATGCTATTATAGTTAGGATTCATTTTGTTGTTGGACTGGAAAATTATAATAGATGTATATAATAGAAGTTTCTGACAGATTGGATAAGGAAATAGATGGGAATTTATAATTGAAGTTTTTGATGGGTAAGGAATAAGGAAGCTTACACCAAGAGGCCGCAAATCCGGATGTAGTAGTACATAGCCATTGTTGGACACCACAAATGAGTAGCCATTGACACCCAGCTGGAGGGAATATATAGATATTTTAGTAATATTCATTATCTATTTATCTATGGAGACTTACCTTATAGGGTAATGTCAATTTGTCTATATCCTCGACGGGCACATCTGTGCCGGCTACGCCCAGGAGACGTGCCCGCCTTCTAGTGCTATTCTCGTGGCGATAGGAGCGATCGAAGGCGGGCACACCAACGGCTATCATGAGACGCGGTCGTCGTTCATTCGTATTCAACGGATCATACTGAAAAAAAAGAAATCCTTTATCAAATAAATTCAATTCCTTTACGATTTCTACTCTAACAATTACCGTTTTATCTGTAAAGGCATGCGTCCAGGTGGGCGGATGCTGTTCATTCTGCAGGACGAGAGGCGTGGCTATGACATCGACATACTTGAGCACTTCCTCATGGACTTCATCCAATGTTTGCACATGCGAATAGTAGCCACGATTCAGACAGGCCATCCATTGAATCTCACGCACCTTGGTCACCTCCTTGCCCAGTAGATAGGTAAAGATGCGCACATTCATGCGTGAAGTGCCGTTCTCTCCATTGCCCCAGTTGTATTTCTCGAAAATATCGGTCGTATTGCCCGCCACACCGTCGGTGACCAGCATTATGGCCTGGTTGCAAGTGGAGGTCTCGTTGCACCTTCGATTTATATAATAGTTGCGTAGTATTTGAAAGGCGTGCTCGTAGGCCAGCGTTAGATTCGCATATCCCTCGGGATCGTCCAGTTCGGCTATGGCCGAATTGAAGACATCTATATTCTCTGGTGTGGCCTGCACCAAAGCGTCCTTGAAGCAGGGTATTATGCCCTGCACCTCGTTTGAATACCGGAAAATGGTGAAGAAATCATTGTTGGAGAACGTATCCAATATGCTGCGTATTGTGAACTTGGCCACATGATGGCGATGTCCCGTCATTGAGCCTGAGTGATCCAGCAAGATGACAATATCCTTGGAGCACGTAGCCGTCTCAATATACCACGATCGTTTGCGACAATCGTACGTATCGGCATCCAGTTTATTTACGCGCGAATCGTACCACTGTGAGGCGGGATAATGACGCAATATGCCCGTATCGGAGCCAAAGTATTGCCAAGACAGGGCCGGATCGGATTGATAGTTCTGGCGGAAAACCTCATCTAGATACTCCGACCATTGAATAGTCTTCAGCACGTGCGGCGCCCGATCCCAAACATTTGAGGGCACGTGCACCGAACTGTGCTCCGTGTCCACGGAAATATTGTAGAAATGTGTATCCGGATTTAGCATCATCTCGCGATACATATACTCATACTCCCTCACATTGGCCTCCAGCTCCTCGGAGCTATTGCCATTAAATGGCGAATACTTGCTCGAGTAGTAGGTGAAGTTAGTCTCCGCATAGGTCAGATTGAATTCGAAATTCTCATTCACACTCTCGGCCTTCTCCTGTATGCAGCGAACAGCATCCATTTTGCGAGCCAACATTTTGCCCACATTCGCTGTTATCGATTTGATTAGTTCGGTGCCATTTTTGAGCTCAACTCGAGCATTATATTCCTTGTATTTCTCTTTGATCTGCTGCGATTTGGTTATCTTCTTGGCCAGCAGGAACAGCTCGTCTCCAAACTGGGTCGCCCATTTGCCGACGCTGCAAAACACAGAACAAACACGAACGTATTAGCAAACTAAATGAAATTTCTTTTTGTGTATTGATAATATTTATAGTTGATAGAATAATATAGAAGGATAGAAGAATAGGTTGGGTTCGGACAAGCCTACCAAAATGTAGGATCTTATAGACGATAATCGGACGGAAAGTTTAGAGAGTAAAATCTTACTAACATATTGTATTGAAGAAGTAGAAAAATGGTAGAAGAGATTATTAATATGACTATCTACAAACTACTAGTGAATAATTATATATATAGCTTTTAAGCTATTTACAAATGCTGTGAATGAAACTTTATCGCATTAACTATCGTATAAGTTATTAAAAGTATCATTATAAATGGACTGGGCTTTTTCTGGCAGTTGCAATATAATTTCATTAAGTTTTTTAACCATTCCTGATCTATGAAATACGGAAATAAATTTTTATATAAAACAGACAATTCTATTGGTATTATTACACCCCCCACAGTAAAAAATTAGG
This sequence comes from Drosophila hamatofila, assembly GCA_035045345.1. Lineage (NCBI taxonomy): Eukaryota > Metazoa > Arthropoda > Insecta > Diptera > Drosophilidae > Drosophila > Drosophila hamatofila. Next base: position 12,648,669 of record JAWNPA010000019.1, on the reverse strand, counting down.
TATGCGCCTTGGTAAAAACAGTACTAAAGGATTTATTCGAACAACGAAAAACATCTGAAGTTAAATGGATAGATTAAATCTTAGTGATTTGGACTATACAAGTTTTATAATTTCAATGATTTATTTTTATCACAGTTCTCATTTATTTATTTATATGATATTTATATTATATATATATATATATATATATATATATATATATATATATATATATATATATATATATATATATATATATATATATATATATATATATATATATATATATATATATATATATATATATATATATTTTTTTTTTTTTTTTTTTTTTGCGATAAATGTTTTTCAATTTCTATATTTTAATGATTTATTTATATCACAGTTCTTATTTATTTGATTATATTATATCTATTTATTATATATATTTTTATATTATATCTATTTTTCTGCCTGCTGCTACTTCCTTTAAAATTCTAACAGTCTAGCAACGCCAATAGGCAATCGTCACACAAATGGCCCGAAAAGAAATGTCAACCACCTGTCGACGTGCAAGTACAACAAGGCCACTAATTTAATTAGCTCACATGTCAGACACGAGTGTGTTGGTAACGAGCACGGCTAAAAAGGTGTCCGTGTGTGTGTATGAGTCTGTGTGTGTGTGACTGTCTGTTTGTGTGCTAAAGAAAGTAGCCAAGCCAAATCAGTCTAAGCAGCAGCGCAGTCAGCGCCGCGACGTAGGCAGCGAACAAAAACAGCTGTGCTTGGCATTTGCTTAAGTATGAGTGTGTGTGTGTGAGGAGAGAGAAAGAGAGGGCGGCTGTATGTGTATGTGTGTGAGAAATCAACAAGTGCCCAGCCAATGCGCGCGCAGACTTTCTCTAAAAGCTCTTAAATGTGATAAGCTCTTAAATAGAATATGCTCTTAAATTAATGTGAGCGCTATAAAAACAATTATATTAGTTGAACGCATCAATTAAGACTACCATAATCACTATATAATATATATAGAAGATTCTTCAAGTATTTATAAATATTAACAATTGCTAAATTTATTTTTTGAAAATGATTCATAAAAAAAAATAATATTTTAGGAAATACCATAAAACAGAATATAGATATATAGAAACACATCCAACCGATCATCATAAATTTAAAATATCTAAAATTTTTAACAATGTCAGACACTACTTTGACTAAAAAGGAAACAAAGATGGGAATATCATAGAATGGCAATATTTGTAAGCATGTTAGTAAAATAGTAATTGAGTTAGGAAAAACTGAGAGATATTACGGGATCGAGTAAGATAAATGAAAAATGAGAACTAGATAAAGTTAGAGTGAAAAGGAACATGAGAGAGCTATGAGATAATGAGAGAGAGAGGGATCGAATAATAAAAACATAACTAAACGACTTTTACAACTTTGAAGACCATGACAAAAACAAAACAACAAAACTTGGGAAGATATATAGAGTGAGGAGAGATTGGTGGAAATATGAGTTGGAAATCATACGATTTGAAATGTATTGAAGTAGTGAGAGACGGGTCATATTGGCTATAATTTAATAATAATAGTACCGAGTTACAGAAAGACAATTCCTACATTCAAAATCGACAGTTAAAAAAGCGCTCTACCCTACTTATTTGTTAAATTGAATTGAAGTAATCAAATGATCATATTTGCTACAAAATTGACAATAATAATAGTATCGAAGCACAGAGTTAGAGGAATAGAATCCAGGCAGTTTGCAAATTGTTATTACGATCAAAATGGACACTAAGAAAAACAAACAATATAAATACTAAGCCAATTCAACTATCATATTTTACTAGGCAAACTCAGCTTGAGTTACTTAAGTATAAATTATGAGAATCACATTGAAGGGCGCTCTGATTTGTATATTTCTACAAAAGCAACAAAGATTAGTTCCTGAAACAATTACGAAAAACTAAATTATTCAATTTTATGGCTGGGCCATTCATATCGCCGCTGCAGGGCGATCTGCTCACGAGCCACGGAAACGTAGACTATTCACAGCAACTGCAGGAGCTGGAAGCTGTTTTTTATCAGACTCACTATACGTCGTCTGTACGTCTGTCTGCTCGAGGAAGTCGCGCTGCGCATCGGCATCAGCGAGCCACGCGTCAAGGTGAATCAATGCTGCCCGCCAGCTATGCCACGATGCTTCCCTCGTCTAATGTGCAAATATTGTTCATTTCTGAAAGTCATTTGCTTTAATCATTCATGCGCATAGCCCAAACCAAAACCCCTTCGTCTCTTTCTCTACTGAAATTTGAGAGCTTTTGTTCTATCCTACGTGGTGCACCGTCTCTGTCGTCTTTCTCTTTCTACGCTGTTGTTGTGGGTGCCCCCCATTGGCGCCTTTGCTGCATTGCCTTTGACATAGTTCAAGTGCCGCCGAACGCTCCGAGCTCAAGTTTAATTGTTGTAGTTTGCTTATTGTTGTAGCTATTGTGTTGCAGTTGTTTTTGTTGTTCTTGTTGTTCTTGTTGTTGTGTTTCAGTTTGGAGTTGTTCAATTAAATTTGCAACATTCCTTTGTGGCCAGCTGAGCTCCCACATTACTTTTTTCGTTTGTGTTGAATGAACTCAGTTCTTATCTGCAGTGAATCGGACGACTCTCGTCTGGCTCGTGGGCGTTGTGGGCGTATTATACGCTAGTTGGGCTAGCCAAGTTTTTGCCTTTGTGTTTCGTTTTTATTTTACATATATATATTTTATATATCTATTGTTTGTTTCATTTTTATGACTATTTTTCTTTTTTTTTTTTGTTTATTCTTTGCAAATTTACATTGATTTTTTTATGGTCATTGTCTATTAATGTGTGCGCAATGCTTCAGTGCGAACAAAAAAAAAAAGAAAGAAGAATCGCACAAAATATTGCATTTGATATTCCACGAACACATAAATTATATAGTATTTTGCCACTTAGCCACATTAAAGCCACATTTTGTGCTTTTGCCGGCAATATATTTTGTTTGAACTTGAAATCTGTTGGCCTGGGATTGATTGAGAGAGAAGTTGAGAAATGAATTTATGTGGCATTTTTTTGTTGCTTGTTAATTTTGATAAATTTCAGTTGAAGCGTGGGAAAAAAGCGAGATGCGTGAATTTAACAATGAACAGTGAAAATATGGCTAAATATTTTTTGGACTGGGCTTTAATATACATGTAGAGAAATATGCAAAGATCAAAGGAATTTTTTATATATATTAATCTAGTCTGAATATATGAATGATGACAATCTGAAACATAAATTTGCCTTGAATCAGAGTAATAAAAATACGATTTATTATATAGATTTATGGTCTGGGTATACATACACATAAATGAGGACAATTCACTTAAGACAAGAAACGAGAAGCATAAATATGATTTGCGAATATGTACTAAAAAGATAGCCCAGGTATGCTAAATACGGAGCTCTACAAACTAAATGTATAAAAAGCAAATGGACAGTTAAGAAATAAATATAAAACACTTGTAGCATATAAAGAAATGGACAGCTAAAAGGACAAAACTTTCTGTAGGCTTTTGACTTGTAGTCTGCGTTTCTGAAAACTGAATGAGGGAATAAAATATAATGATAAATAAGTAAATTACAGCAAACATTTCTAACATAAATGCAACAAAAAGAAACTAAGTCTTAGACGAGATCTACTACATTTTCTGTTTAATTAAGATAATACACAATACACAAAAACAAAAAACTTTCTCCTTCGATTAGGACATCTATTGGTTTTGAGCTTCTAGTTTTCTAGTCTTCCGAATCTAATAAGCGGTACCAAGCAATATAATTAATAAGATATTAAGTCACAATTGAGGACTATAAGGTGTAAGAAAAGAAATTAAGACTCCTCTCCACTAATAATACCTTTTGACTGCTCTGGTTGCTTTCATAAAATACTTGCACTTTCATAAAATACGTGTAATATATTTTTAATTTTTACTGGAAGATATTTAGAGAATTCTAAAGTTAATTTACTATATTATTATTATATCATATTATATTTACATACTATTATTATTTTTAGAAACATAATAAAACTTTAAATACTGCAAGTTTGTGCTATTCAAAAGCACGAAACTGTAATTTAAAAATACTGCTCAGTGTCGTCCAATACCTTTTGATATTGTAAAATTTAGCTGAAAGTCAAATGTCTGGTTATTCTATAGACAATTTACTGAGCAGCTGAAAGACACCATAAAATCCAATAGAACGCTTTGATTGCTCAACTATTTTGTTGCCAATTTCATATTTTTCGGGGCAATATCAAATGAGCCGAATATTTTGAGAAAGAATATGAATGAAAATTTATTTTCAAAATATCATTAAAATACATTTTGTTTAAAATTTGAATTGAGTTAAATGTCTGCTTTCATTCAGGAGGCGCGACTAGCAGATGTTTGGGGCATAGCCCCGTATATAGAATATCTACTATATATACAATATACATTATCTAATATATATCATTATACATATATATTAATAGCCATCTTTTTTAATCCAAAATTTCCGTTTGTCCGTTTGTCTGTCAAGCTCAAAATTATTATATCCAACTTTAGCTGATTAAATTACACATTTATATTGTTGGAAAAATACAAAAATATAAACGAATTCATATATATAAGTATATATAAATTTAGTCTTGTATTCGATATGATGATATCATAGAACATTTGGCAAGCCCCGAAAAAAATTCGTTTATTATTATTATTAATCTGGCTGAATGCAAAAAATTACTAAGTAATTAGGACGTATATTGTTTTTTTTATGAACATTTTGAAATATGACGAATTAGCTAAGAGAAATTCGTGGTCAGTGCATGTCAAAGTGTAATATTTAAACAATGTTAATTCTATTGACTATTTGATTTAATTACATTTACCCACTACTAATTGTATTTGCTTGTCCGTTTAGACCAAGTGACACGCCCTCGCTGTTGCCTTTTGCCTTAGCCACAACAGCCCAACCTTTATTCTCGTCTTTTCGTTCGTTTTTTGATGGCGTCAAATTAATAGAACGTCGACTCTTTTGAAGGCAGCGAGTTAGACGAAATGCCCTAATAAAATATGCATTACGCGTAAATAGATGTCTGTAGTACCTGCTGCTGCTGCTGCTGCTGTGAGTCCTCCCCAGAGTCAACATGTCAGACAAATAATTCTTTTATGTGACTTATGAAAAGTGCGTAAGATAAAAAACAAAATAAAATGAAGGAAGGGGCAATAAGTAGCTAAAAGGTCGACGGCAGCTGCCGAAATTGTGGGCAAATACGCTGACGCACACTCAAACATACAAGCACACACCACACACACACACCACAGACACACACATACACTCACAGACTCGCACACGCACACATGCTAGCGCTAAAATGAAAATTGGAAACAAAAGACAAAAGCGCCTGAAGCACGCAATGGCCAAAAGGCAGCAAAAAAAACGGGGGAAACAAAATATTACAATAAGTTCTAGGCGACCTATTAAGGCGCTACAAGCGAAGCTAAAATGGGGAATAAACTAATGGCAAGAGGTATATATTAAAATTGTATATATATAAGGGAGGATTAACACTAGCTAAGGTTCAAGTTAGTTAATATATTATATGGCAATTAGCTATACAAAATTTACATATTTTGTAATGTAATCTAATGAATTACGACACAATTATAAGTTGATTAAGTTGTAAACAGAAAAATACTCCAATCTGATAGAAGTTTCTTTATTTAAATAAAGCTACACTTAAGGCCATTAGCTTCTCTAACTCAGTTACCAAAATTAATATATCATTCTCTATGCCTCCATACTTTGTTGTGATCTAATGCTTTTACTTTTTTTTACACTATTTAAAATACAAACAAATTTTCGCCTTATTAATTATTCATTTTTAAAGAACTTTCTATATTTGCATTAACCTAGATTTATGTCACATAATCTACCCTAATTACCAAATTAAAATGCCAGTTAGTTTTTGTTAACAGTTTTTACATTGATTGAATTGCTAATAGAATATAATTTAAATAGGGATTTTGTCTATTGCATTTTTAATCGACATATTTTGACAATTGGGAAGCAGAGAATTATGTGTAAAGTACAAACTTAAGCAATAAACATTAATAATTAATAATTAATAATTCATGGGGTAAATATTGTCATAAAATTTATTAAACTGCTGGATATTATTTAAGCTAATGACAATCGAATTTACTTTAATTTTAAAATATGGAAAATTTCTCCACATCTAAAAAGCATTATCTAAGCATTGCAGATGTTGATTGAAGAAAAAGCTAAATTGCATAAGTTGCAATGCGTTTGAGTCTTGCAGGGATTAGTTTATGCTAATGACAATCTAATTTGTAAGCCACAAGTTTTTAACGGAAGATGAGTTTTTACGCTGCACAGCATATGGTATATAAACTGCACAATTACTATATTTAAAGCATATAAACTGGAAGATTTTTGAGCGAGTTTTATATTAAAAAATGAGGTTGGATGTCTACATAATTTTTTTTAAGATTTTAGTTCATATTGTGGTGATAAGCTAATATAAATATGGCATATAATGTGGTAGGTATTTGATTACTTTAATATTAAATTAGTAAACAAGTAAAACGTCCCATGAAATAATATACTAATATATTATCTAAGATTGATAGGAATGATGGAAATGCCCAATATATTATTTATGATTTTGAATAGACATCTTTAGCATTTGGGTTAGTTTCTACTTATGATTCAGACTAAAGAGTTCTTTGGGATGCACAGTGGTTATAATAATGAATACAATAGGACCATTCTTTAAATTTTCATAAGATTTGATTTGTTTTTGTTTTGGTACACAGTTAATATAAATATGGCAGACAGTACGATTTTGATTATTTCAATATTAAATTATCTTGTGAATATAGAGAGTTATTTCACTAAAAAATTATATATGGATTTTAGATATTGATTAAAGCACACGTAAATAAATCTAATATATTGAGTACTTATTTGGTTAAATAACTTGAATTGCAGGGGCCTATTGGGTTTTAATAATGACAATCTAATAGACTTTTAAATTTGGTAATTAAATATCAGTTACGGATATACAATCGTTAAAAATATGGCATACAAGTTGGTAGATTTTTGATTGACTTTTATGTTAAAAGATGTGGCCGGAAAAGTCAAATGAAATTTATATATGCATGTGTAAATATCTTCTGCTTTAATATGTGAGCTGCTCATGCCTTTAATCGTCTAGCGACGATATATATATATATTTCTATAGCAACTACTAAGGTTTAACTCCTTGTTCAGAAACAAAAACAAAGTTCACTTCTTTGTTCAAGTACTCATGCAGGCCATTCCAATTTATTTCCAACAAGAGGTTCAACAAATTGATTTTATTTTTGAAGTGTTTCGCTTATTTCATTGCGAAGCCCAAAAATAAATTTTGCGTTCTCTCTAGAAGCAAAGCCAAAGTTCCCTTTTTATTTGGCTTAGCAAAGAGAAAGCATATAAAAATATGCTTCATCCACATGCTCAAATTTATTTGTCAGCCAGAAAATCATATGCATTAAGTTGCGAGTGTCTCAATATTTGCGATAAGAGCAATAAATTGTCATTAACATAAGGATGTGCGCTGCATACCCCCAACAAAATTCCTAAAGCCCACATGCCGAACGCATGACACGCAGCGCATTCTCAATAAGAAACGTGAGGTGGCTGCCAAAAACAAAAAAAAAAGCAAAAGCAACAAAAAAGCGAAAAAACGAAAAAAAATCAGCATAAAATGTACGAAAAATTAACGAGCGACGAGGGCGAGGCTGAGAGGGCAGCCGACGATGTTGCTGATGATGATGACGATGATGATGATGATGATGGTGGGAAACACGCCCTTTTAATGGACTTATGTTCGGCGAACCGCCGACAAATAAAACCCATTTGATAAAAATATTAATATATATATCAAAATATGATAAACAAATTCTTTGCAATTTTCGCAACTTACGCTTCATCCGCGGCAGAGGCGTGCACCATAAATGTGGAAGAGGCGGGGCCGGCATGCCGCGTCGCTGGGGGACCGCAAATGAGCAGCAATAACAGAGGCTGAGCGGCTAGAAATGCGGTCAAAATGACAGCAAAATGTGTCATCAACTTTTCGCATGTACCAAACATTTTGCTAGCATTTTTCAAAATTTTTTGTTGTTGTTCCTTCTTGGTTTAGGTTGTGCACAACCAAAATACACACACACACACTCGAGACACTCTTTCAGTCAGTCACTAACTCACTGCATTTGCTACCAAATTTGGTATACAATTTTGGGTGGAGTCGCGACGTCAGCAGCGACGCCGACGCTGGCGCCACACGTTATTTTCCTTCTTATTTTTTTTTTTTTTTGCTCAGTTAAATTTTTTTCCACCACATGCGGCGTATGCGTAATATTTGAGAAATATTGCACTAATGAAAGTTGAAATCTAGTTACGAGAAATTCACGCTTCAATTCGATTTGAATTTGAATACTTTGTTGTTGTTGTTGTTGTTGCTTGTTTTTCGTTCAAAATTTATTTTCAGCTGCACAACGAATTTAGTTTTCCCTCAGCTGTGCGCGTTGAAATTTTCTATATATAAACTTTTGCTCTTAGTTGCGGCGGGGCTACGTTTTGATTACACATATGGCACACTGTCGCGCGCGTTTCCATGTGTCTGTGTGTATATGTATATGTATATATATATATATATATATATAAATGACTATATATATGTGTGTCTGTGTATTTGTGTTGGTGTAAGTGTTGTGATGTGTCGAGGTTGATCCGCTTGATTTTCGGCTACCGCCAACGTTGAAGAGCTGCGTTTGACTAAAGTGGAAAAACGCAAAAATTTTACTAAATGCTGTCACGAATTTTCCCAGAGCAAGAGAGAGAGACAGAGAGGAAGAGAGAGCGAGTGTGTGTTAACGTGCGACTCTTGCCCTATTTATAGTTGCACTCTCTTACACTCACACACCCATACGCTCCCTCTCTCTCTCGCTCTCGCTCTCGCTCTTTCGTCTGTTTACATTGTGGGGCAGGCGGCTCAGCTGTTTTCGGTATCCTCTATTGATTTTGTCATGAGGGATTCCGTCGCACCACATACAATGGCATTCCATTGCCTGCTGCTGCTTCTTCTACCTATTGCCTGCTACGCTTTGTGCCGCATATTCATAACAGAGCGCGTATGTGGTGCTGAGAGATGATATGATAAAATGGTTCTCTTGAGAAAGAGAGAGAGAGAGAGAGAGGAGAGAGAGAGAGAGCAGCATGAGCACACGAATTGCTATAAACATTAGTTTCATCATTTTTAATGCGACTTTTATTAATATTTTATTTTATTGAGCTTCCATTTTTGTGCTGCCACAAAATATATTTTAAAATTCTCTTAATGTATTTTAATTACTTTTTTGAAATTGGTCAAATTTTCAAAAAAGTAGTTAAATAAAAATATACAAATGATTTTTTCTAAGATATCTGTTCATTAATTTTGTTGTTTCTTTCTTAATATTCTATAAGATTGAGTACAACTTTTTGATCTATTCAGGCATTCTAAAATGCAGTCAATCATATAATCAAATAACTAGTCGATTGAGAATACGGTTTCGCTCTCTTCTTATATTCAAGCATATTTACTAATGACTCAAAAAAGCGATTAAATTATATTATTTGTTTTGAATTTTTCTACAATTTTTGTAAACAAATCGTTTTGTTTCTTAAATTCAACCTATCTACTTAATAAGCTAGCCAGCCAAATCATGCAGTCAATGTAATGAAAATATAAATTTTTGCTTTATTCTACATTTCATTTACATATACTTCCAAATAAATCAGAACAGCTAAAATATTATGTTTCCAATATCTATTGATGAGAATTTTAATTGGTTTGAATAATGATCTGGTTAAGACAAATAATCGAAAAATATTTTAAAACGTAGATAAGCTTTTGAATACATTTTGATATGGGTTTAATTTTATTGACTTATTTTACTTTATTTTTATTATTGAAAATGCTGTTGTAATTTATATTTATATATTTTTTCATTTGACTTTTTTTACTCTATATTTCAATTTTTATATACACTTTTTTTTTTAATGATTTTAATATTTATAGGCTTTTAATTAATAACGTCTATAAATAATTAAAAAGCAGGCATGCCCATATATTTTAAGGAATTTTTGCTCTCCCCCACCTCGCGTATTACAAAAGCAAAAATATTGATAGCACTCGATATTGGGCTGGAATCTCGAGTGCGCTTAACGTATTTTCAATTAGTATTTTATATATCAATTGCTGTTGAGAATTGCAATTTAATTGATATGAATTACCGTTAAGCTGATTTAATACGCTGAATAATTTATGTATTTCCGTTTCCTGTTTTGTTGTTATTGGCTGTTAATGCTTCATAAATCCAAATTAGGCTGCGGCCATATTTTGGCGTCAATTCGCGGCGAAATCATTTTCATATTTCTATGCTACGTTGAAAGCTTAACACGATAAACGAAAGTACACATACAAACACACGCTTGTATATACACATATATATTAATATATACATATATATATTCACTCATATATGCACAGTTCAAGTAGGTTGTTGTCGGTACTGGCATTGTCACAGCCGCCATGAAGACATGTAGGAGAACGAAGTGCCTCGGTAAACTCAGCGAGGCGAATGATGATGATGCTGAGGTTGATGATGAGCACAGTATGACAACGTACTTAGTCAAATTTTTAATGAACTCAACAGCGTTTTACTTTTAAAAGCAGCAGCCGCGACAACAACAACAGTAGCAGCAGCAACAGCAACAGCAACAGCACGAAACATAAAACTACCACAATCAGCTGCACAAGGATCACATTATGAAGGACACTTTTTAGTGCAGTTGCCTGCAGTTGGCCGAGTACAAAGCAAACCACAAAAACATAACCTGTCTGTGCCATTGGGAAAGTGTATCAACTTGGAAGTTGTGTGAATTTGCAAGCCAATATGTAAAGTGCAGTAAAAAAAGTATTAATAATAACACAGTAAAATTAGAGGAATTCATATTATTTTAACTACTGAGTGCTAAAGAGCTAATTTACTTTCAAGCCTGCTTTGAAGTTTTTCTTCTGATTGGTTTAAAGAGCTTTATATACTTTCAAGCCAGCTTTGAAGTTTTTCTTGCATATCTAAACAAAGATTGACGTTCAAATGTGAAAGGTTTTTAAAAAGTTTTAATTACTTTTTAGCAACTTTTCAGAAATTTATATATATTATTTCTGACCAACAACAGCGCAGGCGAAACGTAAGCTGAATTTATTTGCATAACCAATTCAAGAAGCTCTCGACTTCCATCATATTCAGAGTGTTCTTTGAATTACTATTTTGCTTACGGCTTGCTACTACTGTCAGTCAATACTCATATGCAGACAGTATATTTATACGGTATAGGCATTAAAAGTAATTTTAAATCTATGCCTATTATCGTAAATTTCATTTATTTATATATTCATATATCACTAGCTCATATATTGTATTTCTCCAAATGTGTTCTGGGGCATTTGAACGTCTTTCAGAAAAAAATATAGTAAATTAATTTTTTTTCAAAAAGCCAATCGATTTTATTATAAATCTACGCCTTTTATCGTAAATTTCATAAAGTTTACAAAAGCTAATATAAAGTATAAATCTATATATGTTTAAGCATCTTTTTATCATACATTTCTTTGAGTTTACTAGACAATCGGTTAATACGACTATTTATTAAATAATGATTTATATATGATCTAACTATATTGTTTCAAAAGATATTTCAATTCAATTTTTATTTTTCTATAAAAATTGAAGCGCAATACATTTATTTATTTATTCTTATTTCTTAATTTTCTATAAAAATTATAATCGTTACGGTTCCTGATCACTTATATATGCCCAAAGGTATTTAAACATCTTTTATCGTAAATTTCTTAGCCAAATATTTATTTATATATGGCCAAGGGTATTTAAATATCTTTTATCGTAATTCTCTTAGCCCTTTACTAGCTGAGAGTAAGTGATATATTATCATATGAATCTAGACCATTCCCAAAAGTATTTAAACTTTACTTTATAAAAATACTAGGTATATACATAGTATTGTTATAAAAAATAAGTTAAAATACTTCTGGGAATGTATACTAAATAGTAAATTTCGTTTTGTCAGCCAATATTTCAATCTTGTATGCATATTTACATATGCCCAAGGGTATTTAAAGTTCGTTATTTAATTGTGAATTCAATCTGTTATGCGTATGGCCCCAAGGGTATTTTAAATTCGTTTTATCGTTTCTGTCGCCATGTTATTGCTGGTGCTGAGGTAGGCTTAATTACGAGCTGGCATTTTTATTTCGCCTAGCATACTTTTCAGGGCAGCCCCAAGACCCAGCAGCAGCAGACGACGCACAAGCCCTTGCCCAAGCCCAAGCCCATGCCCAAGCCCAAGCCCAAGCCCTAGCCCAAAGCCCATTCCTAAGCCAAGCGAGGCGCACGACCTGCTGCTCTACATGATAATGAGCATAATTTGTGGCAGACGCCAAAACACGCAACTGCCACAAAGATGCGAGATTGTGTGTGTGGTTAGATGAGTGAGTGAGTTAGTGTGTGAGTTAGTGTGTGTGTGTGTGTGTTTGTCAGGGTGTGGTTGGGTGTGCTATAAAGACATGTCGTGAAACTTTTTGGTCCGCCTCTATCACAAAAGAGGTTGAGCCTCTGTATATTTTGTTCACCCCATAAAGTTGCTCCGTGTGCATTTCATTTGCATGAAATTTATGAGCCGCGTGTCGTCGTCGGACCAGGCCACATCTGATAATTCCGACAGATGAAGGGACATAAGTGTAGCGCACTTGGCAGCGCGTGTAACTGACATGCTTTGATGCTGCTGGGCATGCCTCATAATTACAGTTAACCACCCATATTTGGTTAACTGAATTACTAATTAGTCGCCAAAGCATAAGCTCAACTATTCAGGCAGAACAACTGCGGGCAGCATCAACTTCAGCTATTGATGGACCAAAGCGTGAACCAATCGAACCGCATCGAATTGAATCGAATCACATCCAAATGGCTCGCAGCAGCATATCATAGTATAAAGTTTCTAGCAATTGCAAAGTTTTTTACAGCATATATTTTCTTTGTTTTTTCTTCGATTTTTGTTTGTTTTTGCTTTCTTATTTCATGCTGTAGCTGTGCGCTCCCTTGAGGGCAATTCGGGACAATATTTTCCAGCAGAAACAACAACAGTTACATGAACTTGCGTTTGTTTCTTCAACAATGAGCAGACAGGGAAATAAAGGAATGAAAATGGAATTGATAATCAGGAAAAAATGATACGAACATAAAAATAAAAGTAGAATTGGCAATTCCAGCTAGTCGCCACAGAGGGTGTTCTTTTAGGAGAGGTTTGATAAAACAGAAAAAATGCCCAGATTGAGATGGGTTCCATTTTGTATATAAGTCAATAAATTTAATAAATAGAAAAATTAAATAAAATATTGAGATGGGTTGGACATTGGATATACATAAGTAAAAAGTTAAATAAATATTAAATAACAAATTTAATAAATAGAAAAATTAAAGAAAATATTGATATGGTTGGATATTGCATATAAGTTAATAATACAAATTTGTAAAATAATAAATGAAAAATGAAAAATTTAAATAAAATATTGAGATGGGTTGGATATTGGATTTGAGTTCTTAAATAAATAAATAAATAGTAAGCAATTATAAATAATACACATTTTATATAGGTAAAAATATAAATAAATATTAAATAATAAATGAAAAATGAAAAATTTAAACAAAATATTGAGGTGGGTTGGATATTGGATTTAAGTTCTTAATTAAATAAATAGTAAACAATTGTAAATAAATTTAAAAAGGAAATAAATAAGTAGTAAAATAAAATAGAATATTGAGGACATTAATTTAATTAATAGAAAAGTAAATGGAAATGGGCTTTTAATAGAAAAATAATTTAAAATGATGGGAAAATTGGTTTCATAAAAAGAAAAACACTTTAAAAATAAATAAATCAATAATGGTTAGAATATTGTTGGGATGGGCAGTTCAGCTAAGACAGAACACAAAATTTTAATTCATTACTTAAGTTCATTTATACAAGTATCAAATATTAATTTAAAATTGCGTATTTAAGAACCTCCCTATATAGTTGTTTCCACATTGGAACAATATTTTCTGAGTTTGATAATTTGATTATCAAATCCTTCTACATAAAATACTTGAGAAGGAATAATCTAATTCAAGGTTGCAAATTTGCAATGGTTTCTGTGCGTAAAGAACAGAACGAGAAACGTTCGCACAACGGGGGTCAGCAAAAGAACATTTGACCGAAAAACTCAACGCAAACGGTCTTCAAATTTATTTTTTCATATAGAATTGGTGAATTTTGTAATCAAGGCTCTTCCCATTTTGCACAACAAATATTTTACAACTTCACACTTTCAATTCACGACCGCAATTAATATATTTCGTCTGAAAAACAGACGCTTTACGATGAACTTGCCTATGCGTGTGAATGTATACCAATACATACGCAAAAGACCGTTTGCTTTATTTAACACGACGAAATGTTCTTGGAACAATCAGAATAGAAAAAACGATTTCACTCCGAGCGCGAGCGAGCCTATTTAAGAACCGGTAAATTGGTTGCTCGCTGAATATTTTCGTAAAGGGCCAAGAAAAGACACATATTTGCAGACAACGAGAAACGGTCGACAGTTAATTGCAAGCTTTGTTTATAATATATAATTGTTTTATTTGCATATTTTGTTTATTTATTTACAAATTTGTTGTTGTTGATATTTGATTAATTTTTGTATTTTACGTGTTTTCAACTTTTCTGATAACATAAACACTTTTAAATTTATATGTCTATAGTATATTTAAATCAAAATATCTATATATAACAATCGGAACACCCTGTGTATTCAGAGTACTCAAAAACTACTTCACAATTTAAGAGCTTCAAAAGTTGTTTCGTGAAATATTTGAAGTGTTTCAGGACCACCCTGTAGTGAGCATAGGCGAATGCTCATCAATTGCTTGAGCTGTTACCCATTTTTCATTTTGCTTTCGCGCTGCTCTTGGCAACGGTCACCAATGTAACAGCCAGAGTAATAGCAGCAGCAACAACAACAATAACCGAAACAAAAATTGTAAAGATCCTGACAGCCGCGTCAAATGCCGTTTGCCATTTTGGTAACATTGGCCCAATGCCAAGAGCGTAATTGTGTGTGTGTGTGTGTGTGTGTGTGTGTGCGTGTGTGTGCGTGTGTGTTTGCCGTTGTGTGACAATTTTTTGACATGAATATTTTACACGTTTATTGCAAAATGGCATTTCGTTGATATTTTTAGAGGCATTGTTTGGCATTGAATTGCAATCGCGTCCTTTGAGAGTTCAGCTGAATCAATTTATGAGAAGACAGGAGAGGAAACACGATTGTGTTGTTGGTGTCGTGTTGACCATGCCCGTCGCTAGCTTGTTATTTACAGTTGGCTGACGCTGTTTTATGTGTGGCAAGCAAGGCGCGATGGCCCAGCATTCGATCAGGACCGACCGCAAGTCCCCCCGCCAGTCCTTAGCCGAAATGTGTCTGTCAATGACACAGAAATGTGAACGTGCGCAGTCAGCGGAAACAATCCAAGTGACGAGAGACGGACGGGTAAAGCAGCAGAGCAGCAGAGCAACTACTAACAACCTCGTTATATGTCCAAAAAAGTTTCCGTTTTATTATATTTGACAAGGCACGGTGCATGTCCTTTGACATGAGCTGTGACAGCAACGAGCGAAACTTCGTAGCATACTTTTCAGCACTGGCAACGTTTAATTGCATATCAGTTAACAGGAGAGAAAAGAGCGCAAACCATTTCGTACTACATAAATTTGCAACGAGCCCATGGTTGGGCTGGAGTCCTCCTTCTACTCCTGCTTCCACTCTTCCTCTCGACGATAATTTATGAACTTGTGCCCATTTGCTGGGCTTATGGCCGTAAATTATGGCCACTTTTACGTGTGTCCTTGTATCCTTTTTCATGTCTCACACACACAGGCACACACGCATGGGCATGGCATGAAAAGCTCTGCCGTTGACACACTGTTGTTATCCCATATTTATACACTCGCAAACAAACATACATTTACACACACACACACACACAGAAACCACCCTCCCCCTTTGAGTGAGGTAAAGCGGAGATGTCCTCATTAATTAATTCATACATTTGGCTAATTTGTAATTGGGTCATTCGTAAAAACAACAACAATAAATCAGTTATATCATTGACACATTTATTATAAACTGAAAACCGCTAATTTGTTATGGAGTCGAGTGATATTTAATTATTGAAATGACAATTTAAATTTCTGCCATTTGACACAATTATGGTTAAAAGGTATTTAAGCATGCAAGAGAGCATTAAGTATGAAGTCAAAGTGTAGATTGATTTAAATGAAATGAAATCATGTATGAAAGTCTTTATGAAATGTTAATACGGAATTATTTCAGCTTTTACAAATTTTTCAATTAATTTAGTTAAGAGAAATGGGAAATATGTTCTTATAAAAATCTTTACTGAATCATTTCAGCTGTTAAAAATTTGTAAATTAATTTAGTTAAGAGAAATGCTGTAATAATATGCTATAATAGATGAGTTATGTAGCACAATGTTTTCAATAAGAATTCTGAAGTATCTAGAAGATGGAAAGGTTAATTTGTTAAAAGGTTGATTTGTGAAAATTTATGAAGCAAATAGTAAACGTTAAAAGCGTTAAGCTTAGAATTCTTTAAAAAGTCAATTCTAGACGTGGCAGAAGTTTATTTAAAGCAACTGCCTGTAAGTTTGTTAAATTATTATTAGTTATATTTCCCAAAAAATTTGTTTGCGGCAAAGTATGTTAAATAGATCAAGTTTTTTAATTCTCAAATAATCAATTTAAGATCGCTACTCTAATATTAGTAATTTATATGGCTAAATAAAATTCTTCTTATTCAAGCTGAGCGTGGATAAATCTTGCGGACTCTATAGCTCTATATTTTTCTTCAACAGATTTTGCTACGTATAAAAGATCAGAAAAGCTAAAAAAAAGAGCACATCCAAGCAAGATATTGTGTTTAAAAGCTGGGTAAAGATATCACAGTAGTGATATTAACATATATAAAGCCTAGTGCAATTTTTCTTTAATTTTTTCATAGCATATGATGATATACATGAGAACACGCAATTTATTTGTCTGACTCTCAGTTTGATTATACCGCGGTACGTGCAGCGTTTATGAACGCTTCGATTTCGATAGGCGAGAGACTTTTGTATGATGAAGTTTGATATTATAGAGTAGTATATAGATAAATTTATGAAAATCAAAAGTGCAGTCGAGTCGTCTGTACCTCCCCTCTTTCTCGCCCATCGCCCTCGGAGCCCATATGAACAAGAAATGGAAAGCATAATCATATAGCTTGCTTAGATCAAGTTGGCTTGAAATCTCAAATATCAGTTTTGTTAAAGACAAATAATTAAATTACTATATTCAATGCCAAATCTTCTTTTTTGCAAAAAATTGAATAATAATCGGAAGTTATTATTAATATAAACTGAAATTATTCATCGCAATTAACTTGAATTTCAATTAAATCGGACCAAACTTCTTTCGAAATATAAACAAATATCGAGCACTTCCACACACAACGCCCCCGCGTCAATGGTTTCCTTTATTCCACATTCCACTTCCCACAATTTTTCATCCAACGATTAAAAACAAAAGTTGCTGGTGTTCAGGAGGACGTCTCCAACAAGTCGACCCCTTCCGACAGGAGTCCTCTTTTCATTTTCATAAACCCTTACCTCTCGCTACTTAATTAGTCATGCACTCATGTTAATTAACTTCTGTGTTTGGGCCAACAAGAAACTCAGCTTAAAGCACTTAATGCTCATCAGCTCTGGCTGCTGGCTGGCTGAGGGCAGAACAAATTTCATTTGTGATTTGCGCCACATTTTCGAGCAGCTTTAAGCCACTTTTGGCCACAAGCTGTTCGTTGTCTTAATCCACAGAAATTGCCTGAAATGCTAATCCATAATTGTTTCGGCATCAACTTTGGCCTTTGCATTGGCAGCATATCCTAACGACTTGTGATACCATTGTGTGCGCGATGACAGAGAGCGGGACAGAGAGCGTGAAGGTAAAAGGGCGAGGGGCGGGGGGCGGGGGGCGGGTTTATACAATTTGAGCGCTTTTATTCAATGCCAAATTACGAATTGGTCTTAATGTTGGCTTTCTATCCATTAAATCGGGCCAAGTTTTGCATTCTTTTTAATTGGGCGTGAGAGCTTTTGAATTTGGCTCGGGTTTTTACAATTTCTCTTTTTTAGAGGGTGAACTGGACTTTTGGTGAAATCAAAGGCGTTTCGAAGAGGGTGTACACATAAAGATAAATATATAGATAGAGATAAAGACATAGATATAAAAATAAAGATATAGATATAGATATAAATATGAATATATATGTTTATGTCCATCATCTATATATGCATATGTCCTATATATTTGATCGATTCGAAATAACTATACGCATATTCCTCATTGAAAATTGCAAGATTGAACCCATATATCAAATACAGCAGACGTAGGAATTGATTCAAAACATATGAAGGCTATAGATAGAGGTTTTTCCAATCTTATTTTATGAGTGTATGTCCTGATCTAATCATATATGTAATTATATCCCACGGCTTGGTAATTGAAGCTTAATGCACCAGTATTTTCCTAAGGTTCCTAAGTTCGATTGTTCATCTAGATAATATTTGTATATCATTTCGCTCCTAACTTCATGTATATATAGATAAATTTGTATATAAAGATAACCCAGTGTTTTCATCTAAGAGAGTTCCCATGCTATTCACAACATTATTGCTGATACCATATATGCCATGCTATTTTTCATATCATATCATAATATCATATATCGCATAATCATATCATATTATCACATCAAATCATAATATCACATCACGTCCTATCATATCATATCCAATAATATAATATCCAATAATATAATACCCAATAAGATAATATCCAATAACATAATATCCAATAACATAATATCCAATAATATAATATTCAATAATATAATATCCAATAAGATAATATCCAATAATATAATATCCAACAATATAATATCCAACAATATAATATCCAATAATATAATATCCAATAATATAATATCCAATAATATAATATCCAATAATATTATATCGTCATACCAATTGTCGTTATACCATATTGTCATACCATAATAATGCCATATATCATATAATTTCATCTTATCATATTATATCCTTACTATATTTTTATTTCATATCATATCTAATTCTCATATCATATATCTTATCATATATAATCATATCAAAACCTCATATTTATCATATACAAACATCATATCTGATTCATACAATCTTATCTAGTTGGTGCTATATAAATGATTAAAGAAAGGTGGGATTTCATATATTGGTGGTGGGATTTCCGCTAGACGTTTCTTCCTCCTGTCTACATTTGGCATCTTAGTTTACTCATATATATTACCAACTTAATCCATTTTGACTAATATATATCAATCATATCCTCAGCTCTGATCTCAAAAAGTATGTGTTATATGAAGGCTTCCATATTATTAGAGGGAATTAAAATTCCATCATATCTCGATCTGTTTTCAGCCCACTTTTAATTAACGAAGTTAGCTTGGCCTCATATTTAATGTAAATGAATCAACTAAACACTTAAATTATAAGATTTCATGCTATGCCTGATCAATGAGTATATCATATAATGGTATAAAGAGTTTCACTTGCTCTCTCTTCTTCCATTTTATAATGGCAGCATTAAATTACCTAATTCCGGGAGTCGATTACTAAATAGAACAATATTAAATGCCTTTAATCCCTTCATCAACTAGAGTATTAAATATTCTGCGTGACATTCGATTTTCTCCTTTCTGCATTTGGCATCTTTGTCTCTGGCACTTTTCGTAATTTATCTTTTCAATGAAAACTGCGCTGGCAGCATCTTCAATTAATTTGCTGACGCCCTTTTGTATGAGATTTCTCTCTCGTATTTTTGGTCGAAATACTTGGAACTTAAATGAATTGCTTTTCGGTTTTTGGGTTAAATGCTCCAAAGTTTACATAAAGTGAAGATGGCCAGGCTATAAATAGCAATTGTTTTCGAAATCGATAATTGCTTTGTTGGCTAGAAAATCACTAGATAGCAAAATTGAATTTAACGAGCCGCAAAAATAATGCTTGCTAACTGAAGTTAAGTATACGCCCAGCTGGTTATGCTCAGTAATATGTGTTGAGCTGTGTGTTTGGCTGGCTTTAAGCTTCACTTTCGTGTCGTCGTTGCTGCAATTAATTTCCATTGACATGGCGGGACGTTGACAAAAACCTTTTGGCATCTAGACGAGGCGGCTTGGCCAAGTTGACAGAACAGGACTACGCAGGCTTGTGTCCTGTGTCCTTGACGGATGATGGGCGTTGTATGATTTATGGATATGCTCTCTACCTACCACTCTCACACACTTGCTCTAGCACTAACGACTATTATTTCAATTTTTTGCCTCAGAAAACTTAGATGTTGGCGTCTGCTGCGTCTATGCAAAAAAAAAAAAACCAGAAAAAAAAGGGCATGAAAACCAGCAAAGTCAGGAGAGCAACTCGTGCAGCAGCCCAAATGACTTTTTTGTCGGCTGGCGGAAAATTTGGAAATCGTGACGATATCAAGAAAAGTTAAATGACAGTCGTTTTAGACGGGAAGAGAGAGATAGACAGGAAGAGAGAGAGAGAGAGAAAGGTTGAGAGAGGGAGAAATAGGGCGAGGCAGGGATGGGGCAAGGTATAGATGAAGGGAGGGAGAGGTTAGGAGCGATATGGCGGAGGATCGATGGAGAGGGAGTGTGGGAAAGAGGCAATGAGGAAAGGAGGCAATAAGGGATAGAGCGAATGAGAGGGATAGAGTGAGATAAAGGGAGCGAGAAATGATGGAAGATAGAGCGAAAAAGAAATAGAGCGCCATTTTTGATAAGTTTGGAGTTGAATAATAATAAAATAGTAATTAGATATATAAAAAGACGTGAGTGAATCGGGCATATATAGAAAAGGAAAAGAAGAACAGGACCCAAGTGAAACGGGAATTTATAAAAACAACGATCAAAATGCATTTTCTGATTTGCCACGACTCCAATTGACATTTATATAATTTTTGGAAATTTAACTGATAAGGTCAAAAGTAAATTGGTCTTAAAAAACTGTAAAACTATAGAGGATACAGTTTTTCCGATTTCAACTCGCTTGCAGTTTAAACCACGAGTATATATTCCACATTTTAGGTGTCATACGGACAGACGGATAGACGGACGCACAGACAGATAGATGGACGGACCTTTTAAAAAATGCTATACTCACTAAATTTTGTGAATGAGTAACCAAAGAAAAGAGTATGTTGCGTGCTATCCACGGCTCAAACTAAGGCAGCATCTCTTACCGACTTGTTAAGATTAATTAAAAGATTTCTTTATGATTAGCGAGGTGTTTTGTAATTTCATACACATTAGTTAGTCGAACATGCGTGGTACAGACCGAGACTTGCAGGTCAGAGTGAATCAAATGAAAAGCAAGACTTTATTATGAGTAGGTTAACTAATCGAACTAATATGCAATTTAAAGGATTTCAAACAGAAATAAAGTAGTTAAATGTTTCGAAGAATAACAGATTCAGCAAATTATATAAATTATAAATTATCAAAAGACAAGACTATTGGGAAAAATTTCCTCTTATTTCTAATAGTTTTATTAAAGCAAATTCTTTATTAAAATAAATAATGTTTTATATATATTTTCGACCAAATTCTTCATGTGTAAGGTCTGAGCATAAACATATATGTATATATTAGCAGACATATAATCTGATAGGATTCATTCCCTAATGTCCCGCTTAGCATTATAAATAATAAATATTTGGCTTCTGAATTTGAGCATTCTACTACAGACATAGTTTGACTAACTTCTAATGCCAAGACTTTGTTATAAATGACATGAATGTTGTCATATAATCTCTTAGCATAAATATTGTCATTAGACAAAACGAATTCTTCATTCCTTAGCAACGACCAGAACAAACTGCGCTCATGCATTCACTTCATTAGTCACAGAAATTACTCGAAAAGGCACAGCTCTTTGTCATTTGAGCAGCAGCGATGCCTTTCACCTTTCGAGACAGCTAAAGCACATGAGAATGTGCAGGATAAAGAAAAGGGGTTCAAAAGCGGAACGAAAGAAAAACGTGTCGAGCTATACTAAGTAACTGTCATTATGTAACTAATTAAAATGTCAACAATGAAGGCGAAGGCAAAAGCAAACGCAAAGACAAGACCAAAGCAAATATTCTACTAAATGGGGCTATACGTAGTGCAAGTGAATGCGTTTATGTGTGAGTGGGTGTGTATGTGTGTGTGTGTGTGTGTATGTGTGTGTGTAAAGCTATATAAAGTACTAAAAAGACTTAAATCCACTTAAATGCTGGTCACTAGCTTCAGCCATTTGAGAGAGAGACGTATCAGGACATGCACTTCGCATAGACATCCATGTGACGATTGGCACTATTGTCAGCATATGGCAGGTTAGTTCTAAGGAAGGTGTTCTATTGTGTGTGTACGAGTGTGTGTGAATATGCATGAATATTCATATGCTTACACAGCAGAGCTGCTGCCAGAGTGTGCATGTATTAGTGGCTGATGTTCATGCATTATGCAATTGATACGACAAACTAAGCCAACAACAACAACAATAGCTATTGCCACCACACACACTCTCTCACACACACACACACTATACAAAAGTGGATTTCAATTGGGAAAAAACCGAGTCAATAATTGTGATGTCAAACGTCTACTCTGCTCATGGCACACAATTCTTTCAATAAAATATATTAAAAGCAAACAAAAACCATAGAAATCTTATTTGAATATAAAATTAGAGTAAACAAATTTTCATAGTATTGTAAAATATAAATAGAAAAGAGATACAAAATGTACAAACAATCAAATAAAATTAACAGAATGTTTGTAAAGCTCGATTTAAATAAAATAAAATCAGCTCTAATATTTAAACAATACAAACAAGTAAGAACATTGCAATCGGGCGTTGCCGACTGCAGAATACTCATTGACGACCCAAGCGCTGCCAGATTTATTTTCCTCCCCCAATTATAAATTAGTTTTGTACGAATGAATAGCTTCAATGTGTAACTGTCATACATTTTTGAACTTGTGTTGTCTTGGCGAGTAAACATTCCCAATTTCGGCTCTCTATTATCTCTCTCTCTCTCTCTCTCTCTCTCTCTGTCTCTCTCTCCATTCACTAATATGGTTTCTGGGAAAATGATTTGCATTCAAAGAGACAGACGGACAGACGGGCGGCCACACAGACAGACGGGCGGCCACACGGACAGACGGACGGACAGACGGACAGACAGACGGACAGACAGACGGACAGACAGACGGACAGACAGACGGACAGACGGACGGACAGACGGACGGACAGACGGACGGACAGACGAGCGGACAGACGGGTGGACAGACGGGTGGACAGACGGGTGGACAGACGGGCAGACAGACGGGCAGACAGACGGGCAGACAGACAGAGACAGACAGACAGACAGGCCGACAGACAGACAGACAGACGGGCAGACGGGCGGACAAAACTAACGGACAGACTGTTATTGCATAAAACCAATATACTCATTACACTTTCATGAATGAGTAACAAATAATTATTTAATACAATAAGACAAAATAAATACATTAGCACAAACAAAAAGTAGTTTTATAAATATGAAATACATTCCAATAAATATTTTAACAAAAAAAAAAGGGTAACAAAACCCAAAACCCCGCTAGTTGCAATATTTTCGACGCCACTGTTTGTTGGGTTCTTAAAAAGGATTTAAGCAACATGAGCTTTCACTAAGCTTTATGGTGAAAAGCTAAGATTCGGTCGACACTGCAGTTACTCATTTAAGCATGAGGCTGCCAAAACCCAACAATCCAGAAGAATAGTACCTAAAACAGACGACAGATGGCTAAATTCAAAATTCATAGATTATCAATTCTTGAATAAAAAAAATATAAATTTTTATTTTTATGGAGTATTACAAATTTGTTCAAGTAATAAATGTATACATACAAAATATAAGTCAAGAACTAAATATTTAAAAGAAAAATCCATTCATAGAGAAAATTGGGTTAGAAAATAAACAAATAAAAAATACATTTTGACGAAACAAATTTTTAGTAAATAGAAACATTTTACAAACACAATACAATAGACAAGAAAACATGCATAATTCAATATTGAAATTATATAAACAAATTTATTATCATAAAAATAAAAATATATTAAGATTCAAAACAAACACCAACATAATGCTCAGATTTAAGCGTAATATCAATTATTTAAATATTAATAACAAACAAACAACTATAAAAAATAAAAGAATCAATAATTGATACTATGATATATTATAGTCAAAATGCCAATGCTATAAAAGGGTAAAATTTACGTATATGACCTCAATTTAATTCAACTCTGTTAGTGTATTACGCGGTGTGTGAATGTGTGTGTGTGTATGTTTGCCTGTGTGTGTGTGTGGATGTGTATCTGCATGCGTGTACAGTTATTGTTAATATACGCCTGACAATTTTCCGATTATTTCTCATTAAAACAGCATTTATTGATATAAATGAAATTTTTGGTATACGTAATTAAATTACCTTTTACAAGTCTGCGGTGCACATTAAAAGTTATTTATTATCCATTACAATAAGAATACAATAGCTATATTTATATATCTGTATATATATGAGAGCATATTGTATAAGGCTCTTATCGATGCTCTGTTGATTGATTTCTATTTGAATTGAATAGCGGTATTTTGGCATGGGACACATCTTCCCTATATACTACATCATAAATTCCCAAGCAAGCAAAAATATTTTACAATAATAAACAACATTTTTTCACAAAAGGTATTTGCAGCATGCAACACGTACTAAATAAAATGTCATTTATTTAGACTAACTCTCCATTGTTGTTGCTGTTGCTGTTGCATTGGCTGTTGCTGTTGTTGCTGCTGCTGCTTCTGCTGTCCACAGCGCACAACAATCAGCCAAAGTAGTCAGCCAGATGGACAGCAGAGTGCTGACCAGACCAGAACAGTTCTGTTCAGCTTTCCTCTATGCAGTTGAGTCATGCAGCGACAGACCCCAGCGATTATCATTTATTTACAAGGCGTAGATGCGACTACATATGTACACAAGACAAACAGACAACCGAATAGACATACATAAGTAAAGTATGAATGCATAGAGTGACAACGGGACATCGGTAAGTAGAAAAAGAAGTAGTAGGCAAAAAGAGTCCGAAACTGAAATACCCTAACTGAGCCCAAAGAATTAGCTAAAGAAGTAAGGGTAGATAAAGTAAGAGGGGGTGGAAGTGAGGATTCATGGGAGTAAGGGAAGATAGAATTAAAGATATAACGATTAGGGGCTGATAAAAGTCCAGAATATATAAAAGTCAGAATATGCAGAATTCAGGATATATATAGAAAAAATCAGAATATTTAGAAGGGTAGAATTAGACATAAAGAAGTCAGTATAGGTAGAAATCGGGGTAGACAGAAATTGGGACGGATAAAATTCAAGGTATAAATGTCAGGAAAGAAATATGGCAGGAAGTAAAGGTACAAGTAGAAGTCAGGAAAGATAAAAGTAGGGATTTATAGAATAATTATAATGATTAAAAATCAATATAGAAAGAATCTAGAATATAGATAATAATATATAGAACAAGTAACAAGTAACAATATATAGAAGTAGGAATTTATATAATTTATGATATATTTAAGTAATGATGGAAAGTAAGGATATATAGAAGTCAGGATAAATAAAATAAATAGATAAATAAAATAAATAGATAATAAATAAATAGAATCCAGAATATTAATAGAGGTTCTTTAGAAGTCTGGATATAAAGAAATCAGTATATGTAGAAATCAGGATATGTAGAAATCAGGCTGTATGGAAGGATATAGCAGAATATGTTCTTATCGAAAACAATATTTTAGGTGCTTTATTTTTCTTATTTTGTAAAGCGTTTTGCATTTTACATATTGATTAATTTTTTCCCAAAATAATAATAATATTATTATAAGTAATAACAATAGATGATTAAGCCAAAACACCCCACTGACTCGCACATACGAAGCATCAGTTAATTGCATTAACATGGAATTGTGTGTGTTTTTTGTGTTCCCACAATGAATTACAACTGGGATTTCATTAAATCGAATGTTTTCATTCCCTAAAAGCTGTGAAGAAAGCAGAAATGATTTAAGCTCGACAATATCATATATATATATCAATATATCGGATAATTAATGTAATTCATGTAACAAAAGCAGAAATTAAAAGGTTTTATGAATTAAGTATGTCTTCATTTTGTATATATTTTATAGTTTTTAGGAAATGGTATACTAATGCATACATATATAATTTTAAACTAATAAACAGTATAAAGTGATATAAAATACAACGAAATCGTTCTTTTACAACAAGCTTTTCAGCACAGTCTCCCATCGTTTTTCTTATGACAGACCTCATGCAAAGTTTAGCCTTATATACCAACTATAACTAATACATGCAAAAACCAAACCGTATTCAGAAATCAGAAATTATAGATAATAAAGCGACTCACTTTTTAGAGAACAATTTGATGAATATGAATATAAATTAATTAATTAACAGAGATTTGGAGACCATGCATGGGAATTAGTAAAATTAAATTTTTAGTTTGTTAGTATTTATAAAAGTATTTAGTATTTATTATTTATTTATAGCACTATGTAGTATTATAGCAATATAACAGTATTTAATAACACTCTGCTTAGTAAGTTTGTTAGTATTTACGATTTTTAACAGTATATAATAGTAGTTAGTATTTGTACCTAAAACTATGTAGTGCTTGTTAATATTATATTTTGTATTTATAGTCAGTTTGTTAGTATAATAAAAATATACTATTACTATTTATAGCACTATATATAGAAAATTTGTTAGTATTAAGTATTTATATAGCAGTATTTAGTATTTGATTGCCACGAAATCAGACAAATTTTCGCCTGTCCTGAGAAATTAGAATGAAATTGATTGCTGGAACGCTTATAAAATGTAAAGAAAAACGTGAAATTGAATTGCGTCGCATTCTTGAAGAAATGCCAGCAGTGGTCAAGTTAAATTCAGCAAAGAGCGAGTCAGTCCAATGTCCAATGTCCAATGTAAGTCACGTAGGCATTCGGACGGGACTGTTTTATGGCCAGCAGACGGAGCGGGCAACGTTTGTGACTGAGCCAACTTTTTCGCATATATTTTATGCAATTTAATGCAGCCTGATAAAATGTTTGCGTGTGAAGTGATTCCCTGATATCTATATATGGTTGTATTTTTCTTCTTCTTTTTTTTTATCTGAGTGCTAAGCGCATTAGGCAAAGGCTTAACAAGCATATGGGGGACTGGAGAATCGTATTCAAAATAAATGTGGGAGAGGCTCGAAAACTTTGGCAAATTGCAGCCAGGACATTTAAGGCTGCTCTGTTGTCTTGGCTGTGCCTGGAGTGGGGGACTCAGAGATTCCAACTGTCTGTGCCTCCTGGCCTGCCAGGCTGGTGTGTCCAAAATTTATGAGGCAAGCGTGACCTTCATGCGTTTGTGCGTGATAAATCAATTGCAATGCAATTTGTAATTGTGTAAAATGTATTTTCAATTTGCACAGAGAGAGAGAGAGAAAGGGAGAGAGAGCTGGAGTGAGTGGAAGCATATTACGGAAATGCACGATTTTGGTCACATTTCCAATTGTCAATGAGATTTCAAAATTTGCTGAGATTTATGCGTGTAGTCCGAGCACACATTTAGTCCCCCTTTGACTGCTTTGGCTGCTGCGTGTGTGTCAAGCTATTTCTATGCCATTATAAATGTTCCATTTCCAGACGCACACGCACACACACACACACACTCACACACGTATTGGTTTCATGATTTATGCATGCTAACCGAAATTCCGCCAAAAGCCAAAATGTACACACAG
This sequence comes from Drosophila hamatofila, assembly GCA_035045345.1. Classification (NCBI taxonomy): domain Eukaryota; kingdom Metazoa; phylum Arthropoda; class Insecta; order Diptera; family Drosophilidae; genus Drosophila; species Drosophila hamatofila. Next base: position 12,620,425 of record JAWNPA010000019.1, on the reverse strand, counting down.
AGGCCGGACCATTAACCAGAGACTCTGACCAGCAAGAGCTAATTGCTGACAGGCTGACAAGCCGACAGACGGATTTGGCTAAATCGACTCCTCTATTCACTAATATGGTTTCTGGGAAAATGGTTTGCATTCATAGAGACAGACGGACAGAATAACGGGTGGACATACGGACAGACGGGCGGCCACACAGACAGACGGGCGAGCAGACGGGTGGACAGACTGACGGGCAGACGGACGGGCAGACGGACGGGCAAACGGACGGACGGGCAGACAGACGGACGGGCAGACAGACGGACGGGCAGACAGACGGACGGGCAGACAGACGGACAGACAGACGGACAGACAGACGGACAGACAGACAGACAGACGGACAGACAGACGGACAGGGCTAAATCGACTTACCTCGTCGCCCTGATCAACAATATATATATTTTATGGGGTCTTCCACTCCTGTTACATACATTTTCATAAATACATCCCATTTTCATATCAAAATTTATTGACAAATTACAACAGCATTTTAAATATTAAAATTATTAATGAAATTACATCTATCCTAAAGATTATCTACTTGCTAAAATCTATTTCGATTATTTGTCTTTACCAAAGCTCATTCCCTCAATGACATATTAAACATTAGTCAAATTGGAAATCTCAATAGATATTCGAAACATAATATTTTCGCTATTCTGCATGATTTGGTTAGCTTATTAAGACGGACGGACGGACAGACACACATACGAATCGGGCTAAAACGACTCAACTCGTCATCCTGATCAAAAATATATATATACTTTTTGGGGTCTGCCACGCCTCTGATTTTTACGTACATTTTAACAAAACAGTCAGGATCAGGGTATAAAGAGAACTGTGTAGAGATATACTTATATTTCATAAAAATCTTTTTTCTCTCTGTACAAAATATTTGAAAACATACCATATGAAATCAATTAATTAACAAACATATCATAATATTTCTACTTATGAGCTAACAATAAAAACGCTTAAATGCCTCTTCAAAAATATTTTCCTCAGCAATTCTCTTATGACCCAAGGCCAAAGCAAAACACACGCAACAAACAGACACAGATAAAACATAAAATGCAAAATATTTACTCCTTCATAAAAATAAGCAAATATATATTATTTTTATTTAAATTCCAACATCTCACTTGTTTTCGGAAGGTGTTTGACAGTTGAGACACATGGAATTATGTTTTCAATTAAGTAAAATGCATTTCGTTTGATTATAATTTTAATTAAAATGGATTTTCATGTTTAGAGCGCTTTGGGCTGGCTGGCTAGGGTCATTAAATGAAAAGTAAAATCTAATAAATAATTTAAACAAAAATAACTAAAACTCAAACAGAATTATGGCCTTCCATTTAATCTGCATCATTAATCAAAGGCCAAGTGGTTTAATTATGCAATATAATAGCATTAAATGCAATGCATTCAAATTACTAGAGCAACAACAACAGTCGGCCAAAAGTTAATTTCCAACTCTATGAACATGAATAGATATATACATATATAGTATATATAGCATATATATACACACATATATAATCGATAGAGTCGACTGTTGTTAGTAGAGACTGAATGAATACCTGTAATGCGAGTAAATAAAAGCTGGCGCCCAATGCAGCTAAAAAGAGACAGACATAGAGCAAAGACAAACAGACAGAAAGAGATATATAGATAGCAGGAGAGTTATGTTCGACTCTTAATGAGAGATTTTGTGCACGCCATTGAACTTTTGTGCTTTTCATAAAATATTAACAATTAAATTAATTATACGTAATCATAAATTCGATAAATGCTTTAAAAGCCGAAAGTTACAATTCGTGGCAAACCAAAAGAGACAATAAATGTTATGTCAATACTAAAGCTTGGCTTTATAATGACAAAGAAATTAAATTGAAAATGCAACTATATATGTAATACAATATTTTTGGGAATGCATGGCGAGCTGATACTCTGATTATATAACAATCAATAATTGTTTAATATAGGACTCCAATTTAAAATTTCTTAAGAACTTTTAGAAAGGAGACTTTACATATGGCTTCTGTAGCCTTTCCTATATGAATTAACTTTTCTTATTATCTTATTATTTTTTTTTTTAATTTTTTGTATAGATTTCTTGCCTAGTTCGGCTTACAGCGCAGGTCTTCAGACAAATATTTCTTGTATAAATAGTTTCTTCTTATATGAGAAGTATTACATTCAATAGTGATACTAAACATATAATCTTAAACGGAGCATATTTTTGAATAATTTTAATTACACAAAAGACTGCTCAATAAAATGTAAAATTTCTTCGATAAATTCCACGAACTTCTGTAATCCTTGATATATACTAGGGGATTTCTAGTATAAAGGCAACTGTATTTCTTAATATATATTATCTTTATTATTATTTTCATTATTATTTTTATATGTTAAACGTTGGTTTATTCAACTTTCACCAGTTTCTTGTGCATTTTCACAATTAACTATTTAAAATATTTTGATATCAAAAATGATCTTATTTAATTCCATTTCAAACATGATTTAATAAATACATTTTCGATTTCAATAGTTGATATGTAGATTTGTTAAAAAATATGAGAATAAAAATGTGAGATTGACACTAAAGGTAGTAAGATTTTTTTGCTAGTGCTCAGTAAATTTATCTCTGAGAATTTATAAGTTAAAATTATTGCTTTTCTAATACCGTTAGAATTGTACTGGAGGAGCCGCAGATAAATAGAAGATCGTAGCGTCGTAAATTCTTCATCTTTATTAGAAAAAGGGTAACGAAAAGTTAAGCGAGAACCAGTAAGAGAACTGTTGTTGAAGTTATGCTATTAACATATAGCATGACGATGTGGGGGAGGAGCAATTCCTGTTAATGCCAGATTAAATATTTATTAATTATTAAATAAATATTAAATAATTAAATATTTATTAATTATTAAAATAAATATTTAATTTTCTTTATTTAAAAAAGTATATAAGTACAAGGAGTGTACAAGAAAATTGCGATTTAAAAACAAAGTTCATTAGCATTTCTCTGGCCGGTATTGCAACTTAAATTGAGTTTTATAAACTTTCAGCTAATTTGAATAGTTTACAGTTACTATAAACATGAAATAAGGTAATTAAAAAAATATATATACATAATTACTGCTGGCAAATGCTGCCTCGGTCTCTCTTTGCGTATAATGAATGTTTTTCCTTCCCTTAATTATACAAAAGTAAATGTGTTCTGAATATGACTAATTATATAGTTTCAGTTCAGACAAATTTGCTAATTGTGCAATATTTCGACAGCTTAAAGACTTAATTTCAATATGATGCAACATTCGACTTATTAAGCAGTCTTAAATGGTAAATGCAGTAGGTTTTATTCTATGGAGAAACCCAGGGAAATGGGAGACAGATTGAGTTCATTTTTGTAAAATTTCCAGGCAGTTGATAAAGAGCTATCTTACTCCGAGACTAAACACAGGCCTAGACAGATCAAGTTTTTTGCTTTCTCTTTTATTTTTGCTGTGAGAATGCAGACAAAATTGTCAATTGAGTTGGCGTAGAGGCAAACACAGAGGCCCACACACAGCTGGTGGTACTTTGTGACCTTCTTTTAGAGCAAAAATATGTTTCTTTTTTTGACTACATCGTCGAGAGCTTGACACTGTTGTCTGACGGTGAGTTGTGCAGCTAAAAACTTTCGAAATGAATTTAAGCTCAGATTTAATGGAGACCAGTTTCTTTAGAGCACTCGACACTCATTTACGCCAACGGCCACATGCAGCATTCCATTTGAATTGGCAATATTCATATGCATATTCATACAGCTGCTAATGCATTTGATGTGCTCACTCTCTCTCTCTCTCTCTCTCTCTCTCTCTCTTTCTCTTTCTTTCTGTATAAAAAGTGATGAAAATTTAGTTTATGTGGCAAATTTTTAGTGCTAACATCAAATGGAACATTTTCCAAGAATATATTTACATAAGTGCTAATTTAATAATAAAAATTCAAAAGTAAATGCAAATCAACTGACCAGCAGAAAGTGGGAGAGAGAGAGACAGATAGAGAGAAGGGAGAGAGGGAGAGAGGGTGATAGCTGGCGTAAGACTTTCCCTCAGTCAGTGAGGCATATTTATGGCTGACTGGAATTCAATTTGCATAATTAAAATGAAATGCATTTGCAGCGCAGTAAATATAAATATATATATATATATATATATATATATATATATATATATATTTTTTTTTTTTATATATACATAAATCTGTGTCTCTCTCTTTGCTTTAGCAAAAAAATTAAATAAAAATAATATAAAAATTGAATACAAATATCAAACAATTCACAATTTATGCGTAACAAAATCAAATCAAATTGCAATTTCAATTTAAATTTTTGCTATCAGACGAAGCACAAAAAATCTTGGCCCGTAAAACGGTGCGTATGTGTAATTATTTTTAGGCCCTTGCGTAAAAGTTTCGTTTATTGCTAGCTTTATTAGCTATAATTTTTCATTTCTTTCCTCTAAGTTTGCTCTTTTGATGCTCACGACTAAATAAACATGGCCTTATGTTGCTTCTAGCCACGTCTGGACACAAACTTGGCTAATTTCGTATACGCGTCAAGAGTCATAAAAGCGATTTTACTTTTAATGAGCCAGTTGACAAAGTGGCAACAGCTTAAAACAGTTAGCAAATATACTACACACACGGGAAAAGTTTTTGGCGAGAGACAGTTTAGTTTGTGAGGAGAGCGTGAGAGAAGGAAATACTTTTTATATCAACATGGAATTGAAATTTGTATTGAATTCGCTTCAAGTACTCTTTAGAGGAGCATAAAATTGAAATTTATATGAAATGTGTATTATGATAGAGAAATAAAGTTGTGAACGTGCATTTTATACAACTAGGTTGCATGTTCAATTGATGATTGAATATATATATATATAGTGTTCTCTACTTTAAAGCCAAACCGTTTTTAGTTTGAAACAATTTTCAAACAAATTTTCAGAAAAGCGAAGGGAAAGGTGAGGCATTGATGTCATCATATGCGAGCTGTTTTAGCTATACTCATTCAGGAAGTGAATAGTCTTGCTGTCCGTCCGTCAGTCCATATAAACGCAAACCATTTCGCAAATACTTCATAAATCTGGACCTTGGAATAAATCATTTTTATCAATACTGCTGCGCGGGTATGTCTAATTTTGCTATTTGTGGACAAATTTATATAATTATATGGAATTGAAATTCATATGAAAAATATAAATATAAAAATATAAATATAAATATAAATATATAAATATTTGATGGAAGGTTTCTATAATTACACATATTTTAAAACGGAAATTGTTGATACCTTAACTAAAGAGATTTGTTTTCAATTATAAGTAAAAGATAAATATTTTTTGCGGGCAAAAAAAATTTTTTTTTTGGTAAAAATTAAATTGCTTTAAAATATTATGGTGTAATTTTCAATCCATTCAGTATACTCTTGAAAGACCCCTTCAAGAAAATTACTCAATTTTACCCACCACTAAGGTAGGGGTCAGCTGGAAGCTTATTTGCACCAGGTTTGAATATTGAAAATAAAACAGACGTCTGATCTGTTTGCCGGCTGACGCTGAACTGAATGCACGAAATGCCAAGGGTATGCGAAGACCAGCAGAGCTCACATGAAGACGCGCTCAGAGAGAAGTGTTGCGATTGATCGGTTTTTAGGTCCGAGTCTGGTTGAACTCCCTCTCTTTTAAGAGTGAGCGCCAAATAGAATAAATATTTTTACAATTATACAACATGTGATTTGTGGCTGAAGAAAATCTAGATTTCAAAGAATATATAAATGATTTTCAGAAAAATATCAGTTTGAGCATAATTTTTGGCTCAAGAATAAAAGTTTATGGGTTTTTCTTAGCCTGCCATAAATATAGTTTTCTCTGCCAGGAACCTTAATATATAGGCTAAGGTATAGAGACTGAGGCCATTGCGATGTATTTAACTATTTGCATTATTATTTTATATTTTATTTATTTATTTTTTTATTAAATAAATAATAAGTAAGCATTTAATGCAATATTAAGCAGAATCAAGCTTTTAACAAAACTAAGATTAATAATAAAAAAATGCGTAACGAAAATACAAATTTAGACACTAAATTATTTTATTAAATATTCAATGTTTTTTTTTTTTTACTTATAAAATAAATAAAAAATAAATGTGATTCGCTAACAAATTTAAACTAACAAAATCCAGATTAATAATAATAAAAATATAATAGTTGTATACAAAAAAAAATGTTTTAATTTTTGCGTAACGAAAAAATAATGTTTAACAGTGAATTAGTATTCTATTAATTATTTAATGTTATTTTATTTTTACAAATCAAATAAATTATTGCAATATATCATAGGCTATAACATACAATTTGTTAGCAAATTCAAGCTTTAAACATAAAAATTGAATGCAACAAATAATTAATTTTAAATTATATTTAAATCAGAATTATTATTATTTTTTTAATACTGAGCATTTTAGTTTTATAATATTGAACAACAAATTTAAATATTTAATGTAATTCGGAAATCAATTCAAGCTTTCAACAAAACCTTAATTAAATACAATTTTTGGCAGAAATTAAAATAATTGAAATTTTAATTGAAATTCTAATTCGCTATAAATATCAATTTAATATTTGCTTAGGATAAATTACATATAATCTTAACTAGAGGTATTAATTTGTTAAAGCAGTTAATTAAGTGTAATTTAATTTCTATATTTTTTTGTCTCTGTGTATGTGTGTGTTTGTGTGCGTCATAAATGTGGGTCAAATCAATAAGCACAAAGCAAAGACAAGTCATGTAGAAGTTAAAAGCGATTTAATATTATGCCGCCTATTAAATATGCTAGTAAACATGATGAGCAATAAATACGATAATAAAATGGTTTAAAAACACGAAAAAAAAAGACAAGAACAAGAAGAAGAACTACAATTCATGCACAAAATACTCTCTGGGGATACAATGAACCCGCATCAAAACCGAAAACCAATGAGCCAAACAGCAACAGGAATTGGGATTATATGATAAAATGCCTTTAGGTGAAAGCAGAACTTGTTTATATATATATATATATATATATAGATTGATATATATGTATGTTGGAAAAAGCAAAATAATAATCGTGCGCATAAATAAAACATATCGAAATCAAGTGGTTTCTCATTCGAAACAAACAAACAAATCGAATGGAATGGCAAGGAAAGCAGCTAGCGAGAGCAAGCCAGGTCAACTAGAAATTGAAAGTCAGGACATGAAATATTTATGTATGTTGTCTCCCTTACACTGCCTTACTCTCTCTCCCTCTCCCTCTCTCTCTCTCTGTCTCTGTCCTTTTTCGTGCGTGTTGGCATCTTGGCATGTTTGCCATTTGTGGTTTATATGCCAATAAATAAAAACCTTTGCCAAACAACAGTCGACAGCAAATTTTAAAGCAAGACGAAAGAACCCCAAACGGGTCTCTACAGCCTCTCTAAATGACCAATACAGGCAGCACCCAACACACACACACTCATATACACACTCAAATCCACACCCATTCACATCTTAATCGTTAAGTCGAACTTTGCTCTGTCCAGTTGCCATGTTGATTGAGTTGTTGGTTTTTGGGGTCTACCCACTGTTCTTAGCCCCAAAGTCCGCAAACTATTTGCACTTGGTTTTTTGGCCATAAAATTGCATAATAAATGTATAAACAGTTTCTCTTCTTTATCTTTTTTTTTTCTTCTTCGTTGTACACACAGCACTGTAAATTATTTTAAAATTGTTTTGTTTAGAGAAAGTTGTGGGCACTGGGTAAAATGTGGAGTTTCCTGGAAAAAGTGTGATCGGAATTCGCTAAATGGGAATTTTCTTAGATATTTGAAGGATGTTAATATATAAAATTATATTTGTCTGTCTATTTCTTTTATGTTACTTTCTCATTGTGATGTCGAGGATGACAAAGATTCTGATTGTGGATTTTAGTCATATGTCTTATGCAATGTAATTAGGCTCGTCACACTTATGGAATAATAACGGAATCAAGCAACTGTTGTGGAATCTAGATTTATTTATTTAGAATCAGTCACAAATGTAAAATGTCCAACACTTGTGGAACTTAGCAGAACTTGTGGTACCTAACAGAACTTATGGTACCTAACAGAACTTGTGGAACCTAGCAGAATTTGTGGAACCTAACAGCACTTGTGGAACCTAACAGCACTTGTGGAACCTAACACCACTTGTGGAACCTACCAGCACTTGTGGAACCTAGCAGCACTTGTGGAACCTAGCAGCACTTGTGGATCTGGTCACATTTTTGTTGGAGTCTACCCAGTACTTGTGAAAGCTAGCAATAATACCTGTAGAACTCAGCACCATTTGTGGAGCCTAATAACATTTTTAGAGCCTAGCAATATTTGTAGAAGCTAGTAACATTTGTGGAACCTAGTAGCTTTTGTAGAGCTTAGCAGTATTTGTAGAGCCTAGCAGCACTTGTAGAGCCTAGCAACATTTGTAGAACGTAGCAACATTGTAGAGTCTAGGAACATTTGCAGAAGACATTTCGGGATCTTAGCAACAGTTGTGGACTCTAGCAACATTTGTGAATTCTAGCAACACCTGTTGCAATCTCCCAGCACTTGTGGAAGCTAGCATGACTTGTTGGAATCTATCAGCACTTGTGGAACCTAGTAGAATTTGCAGAGCCTAGTGTTACATGCAGTTGTAGATTTTTGGATTCTAGTCAGACCTTTGGATACTAGTCAGACGACTTATGAAACCTGGTAGTATTTGAGGAACCTAATAAGACTAGGGTTATCAAAAAATTAGTAGATGTTTTAAATTATCAAATAAACAATCTCTAATTAAATGCTACGAAAAAGTCCTTGCCATGCCCACTGTGCCCAAATTGTCGCAAACCTACCCCAAAACTAAAACTACAAAAAAGACTAAGGACTTAATCAGCAGCTGTAAGCAGGAGGCGCTCCCCTCCCATTCACATGGCAGTGCTAGGGCGCCAGTTGGAGTCCTTTTTCCAGACTTCATTTGGACTGGCCTCTGGACGACTTGCCTCTAGCATAGCCCTCCCCACTGCCGACTCCTTTACGGCTCTTGGCAAACATTGTGTTGGCTTCGCTTTGCAGTTGCCTAAAGAATGTCCTCTTTTTTGGCCGACGCTGAAGATCGACCGACAAGTTATTTAATTTATTATAAAACATTGAAATATGTATTTTGTTTATATACATGGTGCGGGCCACCTTATGGCGCCCTCTTCCCCTCCTTGCCCCCCCCCTCGGACTCCTATTACACAAATGAAACAAACGGCTCGTGGCATGGGAAATGGAGGAAATGGAAAAGTTTTTAGGCGCAGCTGAATTTCCTTTAGCCAAGGCAATGAGGAAGGTGTGACCCGACGGCCATTCGCCTGTTCTTTGAATTTTCACTTAGGCATTTTGCATAATCAAGATAAACGATAAGTAAATTTATCTTTATTAACAAATCTTCAACGTGCCAGGGTAATTTATTTGTGGTCTGCCCCCCCTCTTAACACTCCCTCTCTCTCTCTCTTACTTTGTCTTTCTCTTTCTCCCTCTTTCTCTCTTTCATTCCCTGTTGAGTTGTGCACTTGTTTCAAATGGCCTTTTACATGGCCCACGAAATTGGCCCACGCGGAGTGGCTGTTTAGCCTTAAGATAAGATGTTGAATCTAAGGTCAAAATACGTTAAGCTGAATGATTCGTTTGAGCGATGTGGATTCATGTAGAGTCCCTATAAACTCTATGGCTGCTTGTCGAAATGTAAATGCATAGAGTGGATATTAAGGTAATGAATAATGAATTAATAAGATAAAATCATAGAAAAACATTAGAATCTGAGCTACTGAAAGAATTCATGACGAAGACTATACTACATTGTATAAGGTTTCTCTGAGTAATAAGAGTATAAATATATAAATATCAAATATATGAGAATCTTACTATTGAAAAGATTCAGGATAGAATATAGAATTTGTAAATATATGGAAAAGTTTCATTAAAATAGTAGTAGAAGCTGGGTTCTTTAAATTAGTAGTGTACATAGAAAAAGTATTTAATGTGAAAACCAAGATATTATATATTAAATATAAAGAAAATACCAAGAGTTTAATCAAGATTTTATGAATACTATAAAAATAAGTGAAGACAATATTAAAATTTATATGCTAAAAGAGCTTAAACAAAATTCTTATTAAATTATTATTTAAAGACGATAGTAATAAAAACTATATGTAAACAAAATTGGTGAATTTTCTGAAAATAAGACGAAAAATTTCTGTGAATTTGATATCATTAAAGTGAGTCACAGAGTCAGTTGGCAAGGGAAATAACATAAAAAAGAATGATTAACGATTGCAGTAATTGTATTAGAGTTCACATGAGACTAAACAAAATATAATCCTCAAATATGGTATAAAGCCAAAATACATATTAATCTGATAAGAGAAATGTAGAGAAAGAGAAATATAGACAACGTCGTAGTATATGCAAGAAGCGTTACTCTTTAGATAGGGCTTATCAGCATGAAATGAATTTGACTGGGATTAAAAAGAGAAAAATCATAAAGGATTTGTGTTCTTTAAATTTTAGAACACTTCGATTCAGTTTAAAAATTTAATTTAACTATTTATTTTTTATTTTTATTTAACATTTAAATTTTAATGATTTTATTACTCTTTGTATGCGTTATGTTTTAGTGAGAATTTATCAGCATGAAATGAATTTGACTGGGATTTAAAATAGGAAAATTATAAAGGAATCATTATTGATTAGGATTTTTTATATTTCTATAGGCTTTAGAGAATACTCAGTTCAATTTATTTATTTTTAAATTATTTTTTTGTCTAGTTTATTTTTATTTTGAATTTATAAATTATTATTTATTTATAATTATTATTATTTTTTTATTATAATTAATTCAATTGTTATTATTTATTTATTTCATTTTTTAATTTATATATATTTTTATATTTATTATTATTATGCCTTTATATTTATAATTATTTTATTTATTAATATATACATATATTTATTTTTGCATATTTTGGAAGCCGACCACTTTTGCAGGGAATTATTAGATTGACAAGGATTTATTAGCTTGAAATTAATTTCAATGAGATTATATAAAAGGATAGATAGAAAACTTTGAGTACGATTTTCTTTTTCATAATTCTTTACATTTTAGAATATTTCACATCAATTTTTATATTATTTCACTTTAAAAAATATTTAATTTAATTTGTGATTTTATTTCTTATTTAGTTTATTGATATTTATTGTATATTCAAATCAAGGATTTATTGCTTGCAGTGAGCTTAAAAAGTTTTTTAAGTATGTGATAGTGATTAATGATTATTTAATGATTAAGATTTTTCTTTTAATACTGCTGCTTCAGATTTTGAAAGAATTTAATTAATTTCATTAAATATACTCTTGTTATTAATAAAAGTGGTAGAAGCAATTCGTCTATTTTAATTATTTAGTTTTTAATAATCCAGTCACCTTAGATTATACATTTCAGCACAGAAAATAGTAAGGTAGGGTAAAATTAAGTATGGTAATACAGTCAGCTTCGAATGAGGTCCGATTTCAACCGAATATCCTGTTCTCTAATGAAGATTTTGGTAAAGAAATAAATTTCCATTTAAATTAATTGTGAACATTTCAATTTAATGACTACACAATATATTTTTGTCTGCTTCGGAATGTAAACATTTCCTAGGAAGAAGTGCGCATATACCCCACCACCCAGCAGACTTTGACCTGTCCCAGACTGGACCTGTGTCTCGAGACTGCCTAAAAAGCTTGGCTTGTTGAAAGTAGATTTCCTTGAATTGTATCTCATTTCTTAAGCTATTGCGCAGAATATTTGCAGCAGCAGCAGCAGCAAACACGTTTCGCGGAAACAATCATGCTTGCAATAGCTTCCTGTCTGATTGTAAAGCGATTATCCTCCCTATATATATATAGATTATATATACATATATTTAAGGAATGCCTGAGTGTGTGTGTGTGTGTGTTTAAATGTGCTGCTGGCTCCTTTTGAGCACACATAAAGGATGTGCGCAACCGGCACACATGACTTCCGTTTGGCTGGAAAATAAAGAAAACGAATTGAGTGCAGGACGTTGCAGCAGCAACAGCAGGACTCCATCGAAGAATGCCACTGATTAAAGTCAAGCTGGAAAGAATTGCGCGCGCCGGCAAGGTAAGCGACTAAAATAGCTTTGCTATTGCTTCTTCAGGTCTGCCCTACCTATAAAGTAAATAAGGTATTCGAAATGCAGTTGCCGGTATTGGAGCTGCAGCAACTAAAAGGTATTAAAGGATTACTTAGTTTGGAATTTACTATATTACGGCCATTGCCAGCTACTTCTGCTTGTCATGGCTGTTGCTACGGCTACGGCTGCTGCTACGGCTGCTGTTTGTGTATGGAATCTTATAAGTTTATGGGAAATGAAATATAGATAGTTGAACGAGCAGTGAAAGGTAAGGACTCTTCTTAAATATGCTTGAGGTGACAAGCAGCTGGAGACGATGGAGTTGGAGTCAGACATAAATGAGACATCATCATGTATACATAATATAAATGTATATAAATGCACTATACCTCAGAGCTCGGATATTCTATATACTTTATATATCTTCTACTTGTTTTGTTTATTTATATTTTATTTATATAATTTTTTATTTATTATTGTTTTATAGCTAGTTAAAAATTCGAGTTGCCAACCTGAACTCAATTCATAATACTATAATTATTAATACTAATAACACAAGCAATTTTATGAGTCTGTCAGTTATATATCATCATCATTAGACTTTGCAATTGCTTGTCCTCGCTTTGCTCAGTTATAATCGATTTGAAGTTCTTTGATTTTAATTTGGTGATTTTTTACTTTCTTTTCATTCCAACCTAAATTTTTTGTACTATTAATTATTAATTTCTATTAGTTCAATTTTGCTATTCTCTCATGACCAAGAATCAGAATTCTATTAATTGAGTAGGAATAAGACGTCAATGAGAAACATTTGATATGTATATATCTATATATATATATCTGCTCGAGTATACTATATATACATACATGATATACTTTGAACCTATTTTAAAAGTACCTATGACAGCTTTTATCAACATTCAGACCTCTGAGGAAAACCTCAGATCTATCATCAGCAGACTTCCCTATGATAAAGCATAATCAATTGGGAATTATATGACTTAACTTTTATTTTATATATTTGCCTTTGCTCAAAATGCCAGTTCTATCACGACGAAGGAATAATTATGAAATGAACAGCTATCTTTGTTTATGTTTCTTTTTTTCAATCTTACAGTTAATTTTAACAGATCTATATTTCAAGATTTTCTTTAAGTTATATATATGAATATATTTAATATACTTCTTAATTAAAACTAAGTTAAAAATATTATATTTTTATCACTAAGCTAATTTTATGAATTTTTTAAAAATAATTTATTAATGAAGAAATATTGAAGCAGACAAATTAATTAATTAAAAATATAAATTTAAATTAATTTTTCGTCTGTATATATTAAAAATTAATTAAGTCCCGCCAGTAATAATGAAACCAATAATGATGCAATTGCCTGTAAAACTTTTTGCCACGCCCACCCCCTCACCTGGCACTTTATTAACTTTATTTTATGGTCAAGCATCGCCTCGCATTCATACAAAACATTTTTATAACTAACGCATTTGGTGGAACTTTTTCTCAAGCACGTTAACAATCAATCAATTTGATTCCACTTTTATTATGGGCCAATTGCAGCAACACACACACACACACATAGCCAAATTCAATCAGCCAATAAAACTTCAATTAATTGAGTCTCTGGCCAAAGTAAAGCGAACTCATATGAAAGACGCGCGTGTGGCTCGGATGGAACATTGTCGTCGTCGTCATCGTCGTCGTCCTCGGACTCAATTGCCAAGCTGCAATCACTCAACGGGGCAGCTGGCTAACAAAGTATAAAAGTGATAAGGCCCACACACACACACACACACACACACACACATGGAGAGAGACACGAAAACAAGCCATATAAAACTTTTGCTCAACAACAAAGCTGCGACGACTCTCGTTTCCGGCCGGTGCTTGGTCGGTTTTTATTTCAACTTTCTTTCTTTTTTTTGCTGTTCGTTCTGGACACAGAGCTAATTGTTTTTCGTTACGCAACGCATACCAATGCATTTAGCTGGTGTTGTTGTTGTTGTTGTTGTTTGGCGACCGAGCACCGAGTAGGAGGACATAACTCTCTCGAGTGTTTTATGGCCACACACGCACGGCAGGACAACAATATCTTACCGCCAGTTATATATCCTTGCTACTTTGCGCGCACTGCACACATGTGCGTGGTAAAGCTGAAGCAGCCATAAAATAAACCATGTACGGGAATTCAAACACTTGGAAATTTATTAATGTGTCCTCCCACACACACACACACATACCAGATATTATACACCCCCCACCACCACGCCGGACATCCTCTCTCAGCTGCCCACGCTGCGTATGCGTAATTCCGGCCGAACATAAATGCACATTTAACGCATCTCCTGCGGCTATTACTGCTACTGCTGCTGCTGCTGCTGCTAAGACGGTAGGCCCTCTCATAAATTACATTGATCATTTAATTGCCAAGCAAAATAAATATTTTAATTAATCAAAAATCAATTTATTGGACAAGCTGCAAATAAATGGCCAGCAAAAGCAAAAGAAGCTGGCTCTTAACCGAAACAAGTAAGAATGTTCAAGTCGAGACTACTCGACTAAGAGATCCCCTAAGCCCTTCGAATAATTTAATTATTTCAATAATACTTCGGTTTTTTTCTGCATACACAAGAAACTACACATGCACACAAACACACATACGAATACATGCATCAAATCGCATGGGTTGCAGCTTACTATGGCAACCCAATTGTTTTAGTAGTTTATTTCCAGAATATGTTTATAAAAATTTATGACCGTAACAGTATTAAAAAGTGTATTTGCTAAAGCATAAGTCTCTAGTATTTGAAAAACGTTTTTTTAAATGAGCTTGATTTGGGGCTGGTATCTAAAATAAACCTAAATATAATATATAAAGTCGAAATGTTATAAAATACATATGACCCTATATATAAAACTTGGAGACTACTCCTAAAGGAGCAGTTAAATAATTAAAAGCAAAAGGTGATATATGTATATAAGATGAGTATCATTACATTAGATGTCTAGATTCTATACAGACACAATCGAGAGAACTGAATATAGACAAGTAAGAAAGCTCTAGTCAAAACCTAGTAATCCCTGAACCCCTGAACACACAGACCGACAGACATACACGCGGACTGACATACAGAGATAGACAGACAGAAAGACAGACAGACACAGATAGACAGATATACATATGGTTAGTAAATAGCTCGGCAAATAGACATAGTTCTCATTATATATATATAATATACAAAACAAATGAATCTACATTAAAAATTTGAAAACCCTAGTTCAAAATATATAATTTTATAACTGATTTTCGATAAGGTTTTTAATCGATAACAAAATAACGGGAGTAGAGAGTAGAGTAGAGATTGACGCGTTCATACAACGCTCAAGTCTCTAGTATTAGAAATACGGGTTTTGCAAACTTGTAGGGAAGGAGGTGTTTCGAGGGGTGGGGAGTGAAATATGACAAAAACCGAAATTCCTAAAAATACATATTAATACACATTTTAAATTTCGAGACTTAGCTCCAAAGATGTAGGAAATATAATTTTTTTACTGGTTTTCTAAGGTTTTTAATCGATAACAAAATATTGGGAGCAGTTATCGATTTTTAAAAACAAACTTGATATGCGTGCTATATATACGGACCTATGAACGAAAATTTCAAGTCTCTAGCTCTTATATCTTCTGAGATCGACGCCTTCGTACATACGGACAGACGGACAGACAGACGGACACGACTAAATCGACTCAGTTCGTCGCCCTTATTAAAAATATATATACTTTAAAAGGTCGGGTCTGTTTGCTAAGCCTCCCCTGGTTGCCCGTTACACTTAACCAAACCAATATACCCTAATCTCCCATTTTCAATGGGTTCAAGGGTATACAAAGAAAAACAATAGAGCAATATTCATATATGTGTGTGTGTGTGTGCGTGTGTGTGTGTGTGTGTTGCCTGCATGGCTCGTTGCTTTTGTGATTATCCCTTGGCCGTTTTTGTTGCCGCACAATTTGTGTGAAATGAGCCATAATAAACCCTTGACTCGTTCAGCTTCTATAAAACTCCAGCATGAAAAGCTATCTCTTCGCATTTCTTTTGACTTAGTTGATGATATACTCGGCATTTGTTGTTACATAAAATGGGTGGACTGACTGCTAGACTTGCTTACAAAAGACCCTCATGTGTTTCAGTAATCGACTTTAATTTTCAATTTGCAATTATGGAGCCTAAGTAAAATGCAGTTTATCATTCGCTTATCCTCACTTTTCATTCACTCTCGTTTCATGCACTGTCTCTCTCTCTCTCTCTCTCTCTCGTTCTATAGCTTTCTTGTGATCTCTAGTGCTGTCCGTCACTACCTTGCGATTCCCTTGCCCTGTACCGCTTTCTTCCCTCTATTCACCATCACATTACTTTTCCTTTCTACATCGATTGCTTACTTTCTCACCATTCCAATCACTCTAATTCTTCCCTTTTCAATCTGGCCATTAATTTCTCTTATAACTTCTTCACTTTCGCCCTCATTCCGTCTGTCGTTCCCTCTCGTTTACTCCATTTTTGCGCTCTCTCTCATTCGTTTTTCTATCTCGCGCTCGCTGGTACTAACTATTTTCCTGCCCCCGATCTCGCTCTCCGTATTTCACTTTCTTTGTTTGATTGTGCCTCGCTTTCTTCCCCCAGTTAATCCCACTTACATTCTTTCTCCATCGATTGCTCACTCTCACACTATTAAAATCACTCAATCATTCTTTTCTTTCCTTCTCGTCTAATTAATCACATCACTTTCACTCTATTCATTTCGTTTACTCGCCTTCTTGCGATCTCTCTCTCTCTCTCTTTCTCTCTCTCTCTCTCTCTTACTATCTCTTTATCTCTCTCTCTCTCGCTCTCTCTCCCTCTCTCTCTCTCTCTCTCTCTCTCTCTCTCTCTCTACTCGTTCATCGCACTCACTAGCACACTGCAATGTGTTTCTCGTCTTCACAATCGTTCCGTCAGTACCTCACTATCTCTTTCTATCATTCCTTCACTCTCTCACTTTCTCATGCTCTAACATTCCTTCATTCTTGTCCAGTCAGTCCCTCTCTCGTTTTCTTTTTGAATCTCTTTCTTAGTCTGGCTCTTTTATTCTCATACACTCTTCTCTCGTTCTCATTCTCATTCTCATTCTAATTCTCTCTCTCATTCTCTACTCTCTCGCATTCCTTGCTTTCTCACACCTTATCTTTCTCATTCTTTGTCTCGGTGCCAGTCTTTGTATTATTCTCATTCTCACTCCCATTCATATTCTTATTCATATTTTCATTCTCATTCTCATTCTAATCTCTTAATCTCAGCTCTCTTTTTTTATTGTCTTATGTTTCATTCTAAATCACTCTTTTACTCATTTAGAACCCCACTCGTCTCATCTCATCTTATCAGTCAATACCTCTTTTTATCATACATTCACATCATACATTCCAATCATCAGCTATGCACTCTAAAAATTCAAAAAGTTGACATTGAAAATGAAAAATCTATTTCATATCTTGCAAAGCGATATCTAAAATAAACAATTTGGAACTTAACCTTCATACTTAGCTGCTTAAATAACAATTAACTCTTTCAAATTGCTTTTGGTCCTTCCGTTGGCTATGCTGCAATCCCTTAAATGTTTGCGCATAAAGTTTATTGCAACGTTAATTGTGCAAATTAAGCTGCAAAAAAATGTGCAACACAAACTGCCCAACAAAAGCAACAACAACACAAACCACATGCCAACACTTATTGCCAGCCACGAAACGGCTGCTGTTCAGGACGAGGCTTAATTATAAGCAAAATGCATAAAGGACGCCGAGCCCAAAGTGGAGCCCATCAGGAGGTCGGCGCTGTCCTGGCCTAGCCTGGCCGGTAGGCAGGCTCTGTGGTCACTGAGCTGGACAGACAGGCGCTCTCTCTCTCTCTCATTCTCTTTCTCACTCTCGCACTTTCTAGTCATATTATGCACACGTTCTGCAGTTGCACACACACACACACTCACGCACACACTGTCAAAGTGCAAAGGACTCGCTCGCTATGCGTGCTGCTAAAAGTTCAGCGCAGCGAAAAGTTTTTGGGGCCAAGCTTTACGCTGCTTTGTGTCAAAACAAGCCGCCAACAATAACAACTCTCGCATTGCAACAATAATAATAACAAGCCAAAAGGGTGAGAACTTTTTAGGGGAGTAATCCTCGTAGATACCCCGTAATCTTGCCTTGAAGTTACTTTAGTATGATCAGATTTTTATAAAGTGATGATCAATATCAATTTTTATCGATGGCAAGACAAAAATGTAAACAAAGTTTTGCCCAATATTTGAAATTGAACTAATAAAATTAATTTTAATATCAAATGAATTTAATAAAAAATATTAAAATGCTTTGTCTAATTCTATTGGACTTTAGTAACTTAAACAAAATAATCTTAGGCAGCTTTTGATAAACCCATCTGCTTCTAACTCTCAAGCCTAATAATATCGATATTTGTCGATGCCCAGAAAATTTGATAGCAAAGCTTTGCCCAATATTACTTCCTTCTAACTTTTGTGGCCTTGATCAAAATATCTCCTCTTATAATACATATCAATAGCATAGGCCCTTTAAAATTGATACCTAATGTCGATATTTATTGAATGCTTTTTCCCCCCAGTTGAGTTGCTTAAAATATTTCCCTTCACCTAATCTTAAAGGCCGTCTAAAATATCAATATTTATCGAATATTATATCCTCCTAGTTGCTTTTTAAATTATCAAAATAATTAAACTAATAATAATATTTAACAAAATCTAAAAAATATTTTTTGTCTCTAGCTTTTGTGTGGATTAAAATATTTTCATTTAGTAAACTAGGATCGAAACGGAAAAATTGAAAATATCTCTTTTTACCACACATAATAATTATTGGATAAGTTCCCAAGATTGAAGTTTAAAATCGATATTTATTGATTTTAGCAGAGTAAAATCACATTCCGATTATATATGGAAAAGAACTGAAACTAAATCTGTTTTTTTTTTGTTCTGTTACATACGTTTGTCAAACTCCATAATACCCCATTTGTCATCTACATTTGGGCTATCCCAGATGAAGCTGCAGTAGGACTTTTGGCATGCATTCGACATGGATGACAGCAAAAGTTTTGCTGTTTCAGTTTTGTCGCCTTTTGCTTATCGACAGACCCACAAAGCAAACATAAAAAAGCCATTACAAACATGTCATATATATAGAATAAAGAATCATATATGTGTATACATGTATGCTTGTATCTATATATAAATCATATAGATATATAAATATTTATAAATATTTTTTTTATATTTTTATATTTATAAATATTTATAAATATATAAATATGTATGTATATAATATATGTATATGTTAAGTTCCTTTGAAACTAATTGAATCGATTTATCTACCTATTTAGCCAGTTTACATTATCATCGACTGTGTGTATTCATGTTTATATTTATTTCTTATATTTATATCTAACTAGAATTTTTATAATTTGAAATTTTTCTATTTTATTTAATATTCAGTTGCGGCAAAAATTATAGTAGTGTTGGATAAAAATATGTAGACATAACTTAATATCGACATTTAAATAAATAACAATATATATTAATCTTAATATTTGTTTCAAGTTGTTTTTAAAATATTTAAAAAGTTTTGTTTTTTTTTTGTTCAACAGTACTAACTACTACTACTACTATTTTTTTGCCGCAGGTGTATATAGGTATATACAGATTGAAACAACGATAGATTCCACACACTGCTTATGCCGTAGATTTATTATTTATCAGTGCAAATTTTTGCAGCAATTCTCAGACTCACACACACATATACACACAAACCGAATCGCACACACAAACACACACACACACGTCTGTTAGGACGCACCCATTCGTGACTTTGCCTTGGCATATCCTTTGGCAATGCTTTATTCATTGTCTATGTCTGTGTCCGTTCGTCCCTGCAGTCTGTGTCTTAGTCTAGGTCTGCATCGACGAAATGCAGATTGTTTACTGATGTTTTATATTATTTTCCAACTACTTGGCTATGCTTTACATTTTATATGCAATTGCCTTGATTTCTGCTGGTTGTTAAAAAATAGTAATAAACTAAAGTTGCAAATTCTCGCTGGCATTGAATATAGTTTAATGCTTAATGTTTTTTAAAGTTTCATAGTTTGCTCAGAAAATTCTTTAAAAAATGCATTGTTTGATAATTGGAAATATTGAAGCAGACATATATACTATTTAATTACTATCCATATTAGAAAACGTTTTCTAGGTTGATCAAGAAATTCAATATAACTCCTAATATGTTATAAATATTTATATTATCTGAACTCATTGAAACTCAAACACTGCCTTACGCCTCTCTCTCTCAGCAACAAAATAGAATCCACAGAAGAGCGCATACAACTAGACTACAACTTAGATCGCTAATAAGAGTTGCGTTGTGGCGTTAAGTTATGCGAGCGGAAAAAGGCGCTGAGCGACCAAAAAGAAGAAACACGCAAAAGTTCAGGAGAGTAAAAACCGTTAATGGAGAAACAGTAAAGTGGCAGCGCTGTGAGCGCAAGGAGCGGAGCTAACACTTAGCGTGAGTGCAAGGAGAAGAGCTGCAACTCAGTTGCAACTTCAGCTGAGAGCCAAATGCAAGAATGGGAGCAGTGCGAGCAGTGCAGCTTGAGAGCGTGGGGTAGGCATAGGCTTAAGTCTAGTGCGACGATTAGTCTGTGCGCGCTTGCTCTGTGTGAAGGTTGGGTGATAGATTGAGCTCCCGTATTGAAATTATTTTTTTACAAGTGTCACATACTTTGTGTTATTGCTTTTAGATAGCATATAGTGCGTCTTAAATTATTATGTATGCAAATGCATTATTGAAATAATTGCTGCTCATTATTTATATTTTTTGTGCTAAAATTTTCTTTTTGTGTGTGTGTAAGAAATATATTTTGCAGAATTCCATAAAGTGCGTGACTAGGACTGGAAGGCATTCTGAATAGGTAAGAAAGAGATAGGATATTTTTATTCCAATTTTGTTTAGCATTTGGCAGCTAAGTAAGGTGCGAACAGTGCAACAAGAGTGAGCGAGGAAATAATCAAAGATGTTGTTTTTGCGCTACTGGAAGTCCCAGTTGGGAATGCAGCATAGGCACACACACACAAACAATATAAATATATTTCCTTGGTGTGTGGTAACTAAGATGTGTATGCAACACATACACAAATAGCATACATACATATATATACATAGATATATATGTATATTATAAGTACCGGGTTTTAGTTTTGATTTGGTTTAAGTGCGATTGTGAGCAAATAGACCGACAATTGTGGATCACAAGAATAAGGAAATAATCAAAATATTATATTTGTGTTACGCTGCTCTTCCTTTCATTCTGCTTTAGTTATAGCATTCACTAAGCGACGTGTAAGCAGCTGCTGTAGTTTTGTAGAATTCCATGAAGATTTATGAATTAATTTAATGAATTAAGCGAATGCATGAAGAATGAAGGCATGATGAATTGGTAAGAAAGAGATGGCTAGCTCATATTTTAATAATATTTGGTTGAGTTAGATTAGACAAGGTGCGAGCAGTGCAGATAGTGTGAGCGACGACATGATCTAACATGTTATTGCTGTGCTACTGGAAATGCATCTCAGTGAGGAGCACACACAGACATAAGTGTATGTGTATGTATAAACCAATTTTATACTTCATTTGGCTACATTCAAAAACACAAACCATCGTCGCCATCAACAGCATTTAGCATAAGCTCAAATGCAAACTTATATGCCTTGGGATTATCGCCAGATTTTAGCTGGCAGCAGACACATGTGTACGTGTGTGTTGCATGTGAATGTATACGTGTGTGTGTGTTATGCCTCTCTGCCAAACAACTTGGGTTGCTTCGACTTTTGCAACATTTAGTTGCCTTGGTTGCATTCCATTTGCCGCCCTCCAGTTGTTAGTCCTAATTAATTATTGTAATTAGTTAAATGCCTGCTGCTCTGTTGGTATGCAGTTCTACACAGAGGCCTAGATAAAAATAATAATAAGAAAAAAAAGCTGACTGCGGCAAAAATGAATTTTCTGCTTCCATTTGCACGAAACGTTCAGATAATTTTCAACTAGTTCATTCCAGCTGCTCCTCTGTGGCGCCCTCTCCCTCTTTCTCTCTTTTATTTTCTTGTTCTGTTGTGCGTTTGGTTTTTTTTTTGTCTAATTGAATTGCTTAACTTGACTTGTTATATGTATGGGTTTCTCTCCCTCTCCCTCTCTTTCTCTCACTGGTTTACTTCTGTTGTATTTGTTTTTCACATGGAATCAGACGAGAAAAAGATTTCGAAGAAAATATCGAATACATGTGTGTTTGTGTGCATTCTGTTTCTGTGTATTTTTTGTATTTTAAGTGCAGTTTTTGTTAAAGATATTAAATAAGATTAAGTAGATTCACAGACTTTTTGTTTAGTATTTCTTTTGATCTAATTGGCTTTATTAACTCGGCTGAAGAGATAATTTCATCTGAGAGCTTTTAGTGTATTAAGTTAATTACTTATATTAATTGACTTAAATTTAAAAACTTGCACTCAATTTCTAATTATTTAAATTATGAAATACTTCAGTTTAAAATTTATTAAAATTTTTTTTTTAATTTGGTAATTTAAGTTTTTATTTGGCTTTTGTTGTAATTTTATTATTTTGACTTAATATATTTTTGTTTAATTAAATTTTATATTTTATTTCATTTGAGACTCTGTAGATTTATTTCTAATCGTATATATGAAAGTAATTTCGTCTAAATGTCTTCAGCTTTATTTTATTATTGGTTATTTTTTTATTTTATAGAAATATAAAAGTTGGTCTATATCAAAAAAATTTATTTTTTGATGTTCATAAGAGAAGAAATAATTTTATGAAAATTAAAAACAAGTTACCTACCACCTATTTGAAGATATTTTTAGTTTCTAGCCGAGCAAACCAAAAACAATGAAAAATTGTGAACAGAAAAGTTCTATTTAGTTTTAGTAACTTGATTCTTATTGGTCTTTGGAAAGCATTTAGCATACTGAATCTGAATTTGTAATAACAATAGCGTCATAATATTTTTTAAAGAATTATATTATACTAAGACAGTCCAAGAATAAGGAGATTTTTAATTTAAAGAAGAGACTTGCTGAAAACTAAGCACCAGCTTTAAGAGCAAGGATAGGTTGAGTAATTACAACAATTAATTTCCAAGTAATGCTGTGATGTGATTCGAATATGGGGGCTGTATTTATGTTAACGAGTCTTACTGAATTAAATTGAAATTTTATATATTTATTTATGATTGAAAATTTATATATTTGTTTATGGTTGAAAATTTATTCTATCTATTTAGGTATTCATTTATTTATTTATTATTTTTATCAAGAATAATTTTTAAAAAGTATTGCTAACTTTCGTCTTTGGCAACTGCTAGATAAATAAATTTGGCATTTCCCTTTCCACAACTCATTGAACCCAAAAACAATTATTCATTTGCTATCTTAACCCCTATATTTCAGTTGTTTTTTTAATCACATAAGGAATATATTTTATGGCTGGGAATTCAATATTCCATATTATATAATAAACTCTCAATGCACGAATAAAACTTTTCAATTTGTTGACTCGTCGTGCCACGCAGCGCTTTGTTTATTTTACACTTCGGCACTTGGGAATTGTTGGGGGAACCCTTTTTGATTTTTTTGTTCTTTTGCATAACAAAATGACGGCAAGCAGCAAATGTCCTCCTGCTGCAATTTATTTAATAAAATGTGCGAACGCAGCTAAGGACCGATGTGGACGATGTCGTCGTCGTCGTCGTCGACGTCGACGTTGGACGACCCACGCAATTGAAACTTTTTCAACCGCAAAACACCAAAGCATACTTCTAGGCAATAACGTAATTCAAACGCCTCGCCTCGCCACGCCACACCACGCCCCTAATGCCTACCAACCGCCCATAGCTGCCTCATGGCGGAGACCTTGTCGACACCCGGAAAACTTTGCACATTTTTCGAAAAACTGAAAACTAAAATCTGGCCTGGGCAGCGCGCGAATAAAAAACGAAAAGTTTTTTTTGTTTTTGAAAATGGCGTAAATTGTCGAGGATGCTGCGTAACCCTTTCTCTACTAGAGAGCTATACCAGCTTCTCCTTTCCCCTCTCTCTGCCACCCCTCTCCCTCTCTCTCTTTTTGGCAGCTGTGTGAGATTCAAAGTCAAAGCGCGACGTTTACTAAAATATTCATGGTTTGCTGCGTCGAGTGTCACAGTTGGGTTACTACTCAGGGGCAGAGGCGGCTGGCGGCAGGCGGTAGGGGCGTGGCTGTTGGTACCGTGTAAAACTGTCCTTTGAGCTGCTGCTGAAACCCCCTCCCTACTCCTCCCCCACCCCATCACTTGACTTCATTTTTCTCGACTGGTTTGCGCTTTTTGTTTGCGACAACGCAGAGAAACAAAAGTTGTTGATATTTTGTTGATTGCTTTCTGGCTCTGATTTTTGAGGCGTTGTTGTGGGCGTGGCAGTGATTGCACTAAAGAACAAATTTGTTGACATATTCAAATTTGACTTCCTGTACCACAAAATGCATTGTGTGGCGGTTAGGGTGATTAAAAAGGCGGTTTGATCGGTAAAATGAAATAATATATAATTTTTTAAGTGGGTATTATTCTGCATTTATATATCAATTTAACTTAAGTTCATTACTCAAGTGGAATCTTAATTGAAAATCATACTAAATTAAAATTTTAATTAAAATTTTAATATTATATATTAATTTTTTTATGCTGGAAAGCAAAAAGATTAAGTTCTTTATTAAATTTCAATAAAAAATATATTCCATATCATAAAATATAAAATATTTTTAATACTACAAAGTTTTGTAAATAGCGAATTCTAATATTCAGTTAAATCAACTTTAGTTACCCGTTAAAGCTCAATGTATTTTCTCTCTTGGAATTTGAAACCTAATAAATCCTTTTTTTTTTTTTTTTGAAGAATATTTTTCACTGAAAATCCCTCAGTACATTATGCAACATTAGGAATAGTTTTATGCAATGAAAACATTTCGGGCTCAGTTTGACGGGTTCGCATTTATTTAAACCCTTAACATATATATATACATATATAAACAATTTGAATTGATGTCGCTTTTTCGGGTAAGTCCCACAAGTTTTTTTTTTTATTTGAATCAGAATCTGCATAGTAAAAATGTGTTGTTGCGTGTTAAGAGCTTAGACCAAAAGCAGACACGTGTTGCGCAGCATACCTGTCAGGTCAGGCTTATGATAATGGAAACACTCCTATGAAAAGCCAGTATACGTAATAATTGTATAGAAATATATTTAAATAAAATGTTATAGGCAAAATATGTACATGTTTTGCCGTCTATATTAATCAAATTTTAATTGATGTATCAGAAAAACGTTTACATTTTTTTTGTGGAATATAACACACCCACACATCGACACACTCCACATAACACGTGCACAAAAATACTGCCTTTACAGCCTTACGTCTCCCTTAGCAACAATATAGAATCCACAGAAGAGCACATACAAGTAGACAACAACTTAGATCGCTAATAAGAGTTGCGCTGAGGCGTTAAGTAATGTGAGCGGAACAAGACGCTGAACGACCAAAAAGGAGAAGCACGCAACAGTTCAAGAGAGTGAACGCCGTTAATGGAGGGACTGTAAAGTGAACAGCACTGTAAGTGCAAGGAGCACTTAGAGTGAGTGCAAGGAGAAGGGCTGCAATGCAGTTGCGACTTCAGCTGAGAGCCAAATGCAAGAATGGGAGCAGTGCGAGCAGTGCAGCTTGAGAGCGTGGGGTAAGCATAGGCTTAAATCTAGTGCGACGATTAGTCTGTGCGCGTTTGCTCTGTGTGAAGGTTGGGTGATAGATTTTGAGCTCGCGTATTGAAATTATTTTTTTTTACAAGTGTCATCAATTTGTGTTGCTTTTAGATAGCATATAGTGCGTCGTAAATTATTATGTAAGCATATGCCTCTGTGAAACCCGCTGCTGTTCATTATATTATATTTTTTTTACGATAGGTGGCAGGTTTTCTTTTTTTTTTTTTTTTTTTTTTGTGTGTGTGTTTTGTGTAAGAAATATATTTGGCAGAAGTGCGTGACTACTAGAAGGAATTCTGAATAGGTAAGAAAGGGATGGGACATTTTTTTTCAAATTTTGTTAGCAATTGGCAACTAAGCAAGGTGCGAACAGTGCAAAAAGAGTGAACGAGGAAATAATCCAAGATGTTTTGTGCTACTGGAAGTCCCTGTTGGGAGTGCAGCTCTCACACTCAAGCATGCACACACACGCACAAACAATATAATAATATTTCTTTGGTGTAAGTGGTAACTAAGCAGTGCATGCAATTACAGTTATATTGAGAGTGCAAGGTTTTTCTTCTATAGCTGCATTAAGCATATCGAGGGACAATTGTGGATTGCAAGAGTAGAGCAAATATTGCTTGTTGCGAGAATTAGTGTTGCGCTACTTTTTCTTTCATTCTGTTGTTTTGGTTTGAGTATTCACTAAACGATAATTTTCAATCCATCAGAGCTTTGTGGATTTTAAGAGTAAGGACAGATTAACGCTTTGATAGTATAGAAAGTGGGTGATGCTAGATATTTGCCTCAAGCTGTAATACCTTTTGCAAACGTATACCATACACCGTTGTGTGTATGTGTGTAAGCTGCGAAACGCTACTCAAAGGAGAAATGGAGAATTTGGTGCATTTAAAAGCAATCATAAAATCTCTTTGCGCTCATTCTCTGATAAGCAATCGCTGGA
The DNA here is from genome assembly GCA_035045345.1 of Drosophila hamatofila. Lineage (NCBI taxonomy): Eukaryota > Metazoa > Arthropoda > Insecta > Diptera > Drosophilidae > Drosophila > Drosophila hamatofila. The sequence goes on along the minus strand of JAWNPA010000019.1, from coordinate 12,593,260 downwards.
CACATGCAATTTTGTTTCGAGCAGGTCGCCTAAGAATTTGCAATAACCTCGAGAACAATGGATGGAGTTTTGCGCCAGCATCAGAGGGCAGACGAGTATGCCTGAATAGAAAATTGTGATGAGACCACTGGGGGGAGGTGTGGGAGGCACAGCAGGTGATTGGATGCTATACTCAATCTGTTGCTTAACCAGGTATTCGAGCCGACAAGAACAACAACAGCAACAACAAAATGGCTGTCAGCAGCAGCTGCTCCTGCAGCTGCTGTTGCTCTTGCTGGTGATGTCATAATCTATCCAACCTTCCAAATCGATTTGTTAAATTTGATTGATTATTTGCAAATCGCTGTTAAACATAAAACTCGAGTAGCGGGTTAAAATTTCATAAGTTGCGGCCAAATAAAGACGCAAATTGATTGACACGCACACATACACACACACACAGACGCACACGCATGCATACATATTAAGCGTGGCGGCTGAAAGCGAGCGCAAATAAAAAGAAAAGAAAAATCAGTCAAAATGGCGCGCAGACTTTTGGCCATGAACGTCAAGCTGGCTTTGTTGTTGGCCATTTCTGCTTGCCATTGTTGTTGTTGTATTTTTATTGCTGCCACGGTCGACTGGCCGCTCGGCCCGTTGATTACAATTCGCTTCCGGCAGTCATTAATTTTTATTTAGCACATTTCGCAGCGGCAACCAAAAAAACAAAAACCAAAGAAAATGCGCCGTTGCTGAGGTAAGAAAAACTGTAGGCAAGAAGGACATGGCTGGCGATATGAATAAATTATAGCAGTGTTTGTGTGTGTGTGTGTGTGTGTGTGCCACAGCGGAAACGGAAAGTGTGTTAATTTCCGACAGCAAAATATTAACGCCCGTGATGGACGTGCAACTGCAATTGATTTCAATGGACGATCGTAACAAAGAAATGCGTTGAATATGACAGCAAATAATAAAAGAAGCGAGTGTTGTAGTAAGTGGAAATATATATATTGATTTTTTATTAAAAGAAAAAATATGTTGGTAAAAAATGATTGCAAATAGCAAACTGAAATTTAATATAATATCAATTATGGTATGACTTACTATGATAAGGAAAAGCAAATATTATATTTAAAAAAATAATTTTAAAACTATTATATATGAGCTAATAATTTTATTTTTTAAATAAAATTACAAAATTTAAAATTAAATTGTTAATGAAATAAAATATATCTATATATTTTTTTTTTATTTTCTTAAAATTATTCTTTAAATCTTTTAAAAATATATGATCGGCAAAGGCAATAATTAAAATTGTGCATATATATTTTTCAAAATCATTGAATATCGAACTTATTTCAACAGAATTTACTGTAATAAAATTGAGTCAATTTTTAATTTTTCAATTTTTAATAATTGCAGATTTTAATATACTGTACTGTATATTAAAATGCTATAGCCTACCGATATTTAAGCTATGCCGTCTTCAGTCCAAATAGGCGTAACGCATTCAACTTGAATGCATTTTACATGTTGCATGTTAAGTACAGAGGGAACAGAAGATAAATAAAAATGTGGCCAGGGTGGAAAGTAACAAGGACGTGTTGGCCATGCTGTAGGCTGCAGTAAAAAAGTAAAGAAAAAACCCAGACCAAAATGGTCAGCAAAAAAATAAGAGCAAAAATGAGACATGCAAATGAAGTTCGACGTTGAGCATCGACATGTGAAGTAAAGTGCAGTGTTGTTGTTATTGTTATTGTTGATTGTTGTTGCTGTTGGGGCCTTTGTTATTGTAATTACGATACGAAAGCGATGCGCGCGAAGCTTTATTTTCATTTTTGTTTTTGTTTTGACCACAGTCGATTCATGATATATGTCTATAGAAAATGAAGAGTATATAGCTTGAAGATAGATGTAGAGCTATTATATGGATATACTACATAGAATGGTTATCTGTAAAACTGAGATAATTTCAATTTACAATTTGTTATACTATAAAAAGATTTTTTAATCGAGTTTAGTTTTAAAAGCGGACATAGTTGTAATTAGATTTCTTTGGTTTAGTTGAATATTCATTGTAAAACCCTAGTTAATTCATTCTATTCTATTCATTAAAATATAAATAAGTAAATTTAATAAAATATTTATGTTTAGTATCCCCTAGTGAATTTTTGTCTCTAATTTTGTGCAATATTAATTAAAATATTGCATACAAATTTTTCATTACTTAAGATTCAATTTTCCCTTCCAATTTACTGTCATTATGTGGTCTACGTTATTCAAATAATGTTGCTTATACAAAGATAATTGAAGCGTGACGTCTTATTCTAATCAATGCTTCTACTATATCTAAATTATTATTTATACCTAATTACTATATCAACTTGTCTAATTACTTAAATTTAAATACAATTATAAAGCAAAGCTCGATTCATTCAACTACTTGGACAAAAAATTACTTTTGGAGTGGATAATTTTTACTTTTACTATTTCTTGTGTTAGCCACATTGACTATAATGCCTATTGTTAAATGTCATTTGTTACTTCAATTTAAACTCAATTTAATTACTTGACTTATTAATTTTAACTACTCATGGATAATTCTCAAAAGACTCATTCTACTGTTTTACAACATGTGTTACAAGTAAATGTGGAAGGGAAAAATATTTTAGTACAAATAAATTTGATTATATATTCATATATTTTATTATATATTATATATTTTTAATTTTATTTAAAACTATACTTTTATAGTACTCAATCTTCTCTTTCGATTGTTTTCACATATGAACAATCAATATTAATAGGTTTGAATATCAATTAAAATATATAAATCAAAATATTAAATATTAATTATGAATTAAAATGAAATAAGGAATATTTTACGACAGATATTTATTTTAAATTTTAAAACGAAAACCCTCACATTTTGCTATCTCACATCATCTCTTAATATTTCTATTCCACCTGTCTGTTATTCAGTCACCAGACAAACACACGTGTTAATTTATAACTAATTGAATGCTTCAATTGCCAAGAGCACTCATGTAATTTCTTTTTTTGCTACATAAATTGACTTGTTTTCAGTTTTGTTTGCCTTAATTAGTTATTCACTCACCTCTCAAGTCTCATTCACGACCTCTAATTGTGTATAACAATTACAGAACAACAACAGCAACAACAATAACAATAACAACAGGTGGCTCCTCTCTCGAGGCTCCAAACAATAGTCGCCACCCTCTGCCATAGCCCACTCCCGGCCATGTGCTGGATGTGAAGGGTCTCTCACCCGTCCCCATTACACTTTACGACAAAATACATATATATATGTATATATACGCAGACACACACACTCAGGCCGCTGTTTCCGTTTCCGCTCCGTAAATGTTTCATTTGGTTTTTGGACAGGGAAAAGCAAGGACTGTGATGGGGCGTGAGGGAGGCAACGGCTTGTCACTCAGTAAATGCGCCGCGTGTGTGGCCAATGTTAATGCCCCACACGCTTGTCCATATGCCAGTTACTTGACTGGCCAACTGCCATGCGACTTTCTCACTCTCTTTGTGTGCGTGTGTGTGTGTGTGTGTGTGTGTGTGCGTGGGCCATGTGTTAGCTTTCGAGACAAAATGGCTTAAGTAGTCACTTTTTGTGCTTATGGTTGGACTTTGGTTTAATTAATTACAAGATTAATGCGACTGTATGTGCGGCGTCTGGCAACTGCTGCCCCAAACATTTGGACGTGTTCTGGCTCTAGAAGTGCTGCTGCTAGCTACAATATCGTTGCCATGCATACGACGACTCTACATTGAAAGTAATTACGTTCACACACACCAACACACACCGTACGAATTTGTCACTAACGATTTGTGGTCGAAAACGTTTTCAATAATTGGGAAGATTAATGTATTTCGATTGTAAATTTGTACAATGAGCAGAACTATAATGCTGTTCTTCTTGATTTTAATTTATTGTATTTTATCTGCATGGATAAAGGATATTTATCTTGTAGGAAGGATATCAATTTCATGAGGAACTGAAATAAATATTGATTTGACTTTATTATATTTTATTTCCATATATTAAGGGTATTTATCTTGAATTAAATAATTATTTAAACTTATTATATTCATCCGAATAAATTAAATTTATTTATCTTGAACTAAATAATTATTTTAATTTGCTATATTTGATCAGCATGAAGAATAATTATATTTATATATAATATTTTATCCGCATATAAGGTACATTTATCTTGAACTAAATGTTTGTTTAAATCTATTTTATTTTATTTGCATTATAAGGGCTATTTATCTTGAATTAAATATATTTTTGAATTTATTATATTTTATACGAATATAAGGATATTTATCTTGTAGCTTAAATGGAAGGATATCAATTTTATAAATAATAAAATATTTATTCGGTTGATAAAATTATGATCTATGAAATGTATTCATGATCTATGAATTTGATTTGCACTGAATCCACATGTTAAATTTACGTTAGTCTATATATGCCCATGGTTAATGTATCCTCCTCATGATACTTTGTGCAACTAGCAGTTAATATATTTTCCTTATTCTTGTATATCATTAAATTTGTTTGACATATTTATCAACTTCGTTAATTAACTATGAATATTTTAAGAACTATTAATTTGTTAGATAAATTCATCATAAAGTTCACTGTACCATAACTGCCAAAAGTCTAAATGTATTCTCGCAATTTCTTTGTTGTTTAAATTCGCATATATCCCAACATTAAATCTTTTCCCATAACAACTTCATTGTATATATAAATTCATGTATATATTATTCTATATATATAAATACAAAATTCTTTTCTATGCTTTCCTCAATTATTTCATTTGAATTTTGGCTTTCAGTTCACGTTGATCGCATATTTTTACTGCAAGCAGCTTTATTTGCATATTTCATATGCAGTTGCTGCTCTCTTTCGAACAACAAAAAAATCCGATTTATTATACATTTTATTTATAGCTCTATTTGGAAGTTTTTCAAAAGCAAATGATATTTCTTCGTAAAACTGTTATTTGGCTATATAAATATATACTAAAAATATTTATACATATAAATATATTTTTATAGGGATCACTTTTTTGCATCACATGTCAACATTTTAATTAATGCTTCAACGCTCAATTTTATTGCGGTTTTTTGCGTGTGGTATGTTAACAACAATTTTACCTGCTTCGCCCCCGCACAGCCACTTGACAACTGCCAACACTCATTAGCTCAGCGGGAGGCTTCACTTTTTTTTTCGGTGATTGATGTATCACATGGGAGGCAGCAGAGGCCGAGGCAGCCGAGGCAGCTTTCATATGCAAAAAGAATGCTTTAAATTTCATGTACATGAGCAACTTTTGACATGTTATCAGAACGTGCAGCTATATAGCAGCTATATATATGTACATATATATATATATATGTATGTTAGCTATATAGCATATGCTCTATTTTGCATTCAAATGGCATGCCAGAGTCAGAGTCTCTTCCACCTGTCTCTCTTTCTCGAATTTTGAGGCTTTGGTGTTTTTCGTTTTTCTTGCTTTTTTTTTAGAAGCGCCTTTCAACTTTCGATATGTAATCCTTTGATTGATGCGACTAGCATCAAGGCATACACACACACACACACTAACTGATATACACCTATATATATGTATATAAACGTTGTGCGTGCCTTTCGTCCTTGTGCGTGCTACGGCCCAAAATCAACGCCTATGCAAATTTACAAGGCTTTTGCGAGCTGATGGGCGGCGGGTGTTAGACATATGATGACAAAGACGATTTTAGCATTTTTGCTTTTTGATTAGCCCAGACAGTAGCAGCAGCAGCAGCAGCAGCAATCGAAGAAGCAGGAAGCTGAAGCAAAACCAAAGACTGTTGCCTCTGCTTTTAGGCCGACCCCGAGCAAGTGAAATATCAGCTTACATTTGGTTTAGTTGAGGTAACCGTAACCGTAAACACTAGCTCAAAGCAAAGCATTTGATTAGCCAGACACAAACGTACACAGACACACCCACAAACACCCATACACACACAAACACACTCAAATACAGAACAAGCAATACACCTTTTGGCCAACGGCAGTTGCCTGAAACAAAGCTGTCAATTTGCTTGCTATTTTGGCAAAAATCTGGACTTGGATGCGTGAAAACAACTTTGCTGCAACTTTGCTGCAACTAGATGATGATGTTGTTGCCTCAGCCACTCCACAATTGTGGTAACTGAGCTTGCCTTTGCTTAGGTTACAACAAAACTGGCCAAAAATGCCTGCTTGCCTGCCTCTGCAAGTCTGCTATTGCTCCAATTTATTCATAAAGTCCTTAACTAATTGACTTGAATTTGGTTAAAAAGGCGAAGGAGTTGAAAGAAGTGCTGAAATTTCGAAGTGAGAATACTTCTCTATTTCTAAATAATATGAATTTGTAAAGAGTTTCTTTATTTAATAAACAACAGGAGGAAAGGAGATCTAAATAAAAGTGATTAAGGGAGAACTCAGTGTTGAAATGCAGATTGGATTTATGATAGCTTAAGTATTTTAAATATTAATATTTGTATTATAGAAATATATATTTCTAGAAAATATTGATACTAGATTTTGGGTAATCGTAAAATCATACACTTGTATTAAGGTCACAATTTATTGCGAATAAACCTCTTTACACCTTCAGCTTTTGAAATGTAAGCTTAAGAGATGGTGTCATTGTTTTTTTTTTTTATAAATCTAAGCATTTCTAAATTCAATACAAAAATAAATAAAGTATTAATATTACTATTACTTCTCTTTACAGGTTTTTTCTAGTTTCAAAAGCCCTCGAAAACGTAAAATCTAATAGTTGTTTATGCATTTTCAAAGGTAAGTTTATTTAATTCAATGAAAATGGGAAATCGCATTTCAAATATTAGTGACCTGTGGTTTTGCAAATACATAAATAGTGGGTTTGTGAATGTACAGCGATAACGCATCCCCTTGCCTTATTGATAAAAATCAATAATTTGAATTAAGTAGGTTTAAAGCTACAGATCTTAGATATACTATGTCTAGGAGGTCTGATACATAGGTTTCGGAACTTTTTGGTCTTGCATATTTTGCGTTGCTTTGAATGCATAATAGAATCAATGCAATATAAATCACTTTCTACTTATTTGATTAAATAAATGTATTATTTAAATTATTTGTTTTAGTGATTATTAACAAAAGAACGTATATGAAGAGCTGCAAATATTAACAGATTTATTGTATTTGTTTTAATATTTTTTTTGGAGTAATCCTATTATTAATTAATGACAGTTTTAGCCATTATTACTAGCATTATTAAAAATGTGATTCTTTAGGCGAAAGTAGAGTTCTCATAAATTATATGGGATAGAAACTTAGGTAGATATAGCTGACAAGGCGAAGCTCTTTAAGACTCAGGGAACTGCTGAATTTTATGGAGTTTTTTCTTAACTATATTATACATAAAACACTTCTGCAACATCAATTAAATTGTTTAAAGCTGCATTTAAACTGGGAATTGTTCTCAGCTCAAGCAGCAAAGCCGCAAAAAGCTATAACAGTCAAAATGCTTGCAAGTCAAACACAAAATGCGCGCAGTCGACAGAAAACCACTCTTTGACATACAACCAATATAAATATAAATATATATATGTATACAAAACCAATAGGTATATATATATAAAACCACCGAGGTCGACCGTGTAAGAAACCGCGATACAGCTATTGATGTCAATTAGCTAATTATGGCATAGAATGCAATCGCCATTTTTTGGGGTAAACGAATTTTTTGACAGCCAATAGTAGCAGCAGCAGAAGGAGATGTAAATGCAATGAAAATCGCTGTAAATTGAAATGCCTTAAATGGGTTAAATGCTTAATCTTGTGTACTGAAATATGGCTTATTGTCAGAGCCTACCCCTAATTGAATGCGTTAATGCAAGGTAATTGTGTGGTATGAACATATGTATGTAACTGCATACGTCGGCCTGATGTAAGGGATTTAATAATGCAAATTATGCTAAAAGCGTTTCTAAACTTGGCCAATGAGCCGAGCGGCAATTTGCGTGCGCGCCTTTTCCATGGCCACAGGCCACAATTCGATGCGATTTACCTATAATTGAAAGCTGACTGACTGCCCGGGCTGGCTGGCTGGATGGCTGGCTGGCTTGCCTGCCTGTTGTGCATTGCCTAACAGGTGAGGTGAATGGGATGGGTAGAATGAACGCAGGAGGAGGTCATCAGCTGCTGCTGCTGCTGCAACAACTGGTTCGTGCAGCTTAAACTTTGCACTTTACCCATAATATTATTGAAGGATTAAAGTTTAAACTTTTAAGTGCAAAAACACTTCAAATTCAATTGAACTGTGTGCCCGGTCAGACCTCCCCCTTTTCTAGCCCGATTTCAATCAGTTAGGTGTGCCACTGTGTTGCACTTGTAAAGCGCATTTTGAGTCAAGTGGACTAAAAAGTTTTTTTGTTGCGGTTATTGTGGGCATAAAAAGCCAGCTACAAAGTTTCCTGCCACTCACAATTGCAATACAGTTGCACTGTTTATCGGACAAGTGGGGAGTTGCTGGGGGGTTAGGTAACAAATGCGATCAATCAGGGCAGGGCAGTGCAGGTGGCATTTTATGTACAATTCAAAAAAGACTGAAGATAGCAGAGCTCTAAATGATGTAGATAGCCTTTACGACTAAATTACTGAATTCCTTGACAAAAATGAGCTCTATATACATTAAGTGCTGTAAGATATGTAAAAGATATATATATATATATAAGATTGTTGTTTTCAAATAGTAGTAAAATTATGATTAGAATTGCAACTTAAATTGAATAGAAACTATAAAGCAGAATTTACTGCCTGAGCTGTATGATAGTCATACTATTCTTTCATATGTTAAATGCATGCTGTTGGCTTACTTGAATTATTGGATTTTGGGAGGATAATAAATTTAAAAACAAAATAAATGCTTAAAAGCGAATTCAATAGAATTATTTTTTTTTGGATGTGATGAATATCACTTTGAAAGCGACATAACGACAATATTTTTCCTTAAATATAGAATAGCTACATCATCTTATAATATTACTTCTGCGCTCCAAAAATAGCAATAGCAAATAGCAAATATATCATATAAAACTACTGATCCCCTTTTTAAATCTTTTTATTATTATTATCATTTTTATCATTTTATATTATATTTCTTATGTTCCTTCAGTGATTGTCTGTTGAAAGAATTTGTCGAAATGCTAAATGCGTTTAACTAGATCAATTTAAATAGTAGTTGAAGTACTACATGTCATGAAAATAATCCTTTGTCGCCCTTCAAACATTTTCCTTACCGGCAAGTGTTAAAAAAAGAACTACTGATTGCCATCTGAAGAGTCATCAAAGTTAAACTTAGAATATTAAAAGATATATACAAATTTAAATAATAAAATAGGTTTGCAAAAAGGCAGAATTTATATTATAAATTTTATCAAGATTAAATACCAATTGAATAATAAACTTTAAATCGCAAAAGCAAAAAAAAGGAAACAAGAATTGAAAAAGAAAAATGTTGAGCATTTTTTGAAGATAGGACAACAATATGCTTGAAATTAAGTAAGCATTTTAAGCATTAAACAGATAATGATAGGCAAATAGAAGAGAAATAAGTATAATATCAAAAGCGCATGAAAATGGGAAGAAAAAAAAGCAGAAAAATGTGAAAAAGAAGAAAATAACTTTGAGCAACAGCTTCGCACAATGGGCGCCCATTGACAAGTGGCCTTTAGATGAAGTAGAGCTATCCCAGGCAGAGCGCAGAGGCCTGCCTGATGCGGATGATAATGATGATGCTGATGATGATAACGAAGAACTGAGCATGTCCTTCGACTACACATACACCCATACACACATACACACACAAGCTGTCATGTACTAAGGATGAAAAGATATGCCTTGCAACAGTGGGCGTCGCTGGTCATTTCTCTCGTTTAACACGCTTACAACGATTTAGTGTGGAATTTTATTTTATTTTCTATTTTTTTTTTGCCTCTTATTTTGCCTGCCTTTTCTTTATTTCTTTAACTTGTTCGCTTTCCGCGCCACTCTCTCACTTGACTGCATCCTTCTGCTTCCTGCTTGTAGTAACTGCTGAAGTGATAATCCTGACTTGTGCTGCGTATAATTTGCTAAACTGTTGCCCAAATCTAACATCTCTCTGCGCTCTCGCAGCTTAAAGCTGTTCCATGTTGTTAGCCATTTAATTTGGTTTATTTCGTTGCGCTTGTCAGCAGCCGCCACACAGTATTAAATTCATTAAGCCCTCAGATAAATATATATATATATATATATATATATATATTTGCATGTAATACGATATAGACACGCATTTCGCTACTCGAATTGTCAGCCGTTCAAATTCCGCAAATAGTTTTGCATGCCGCAACCAAACACAAAAAGCAGCGCGCCCACGTGGCCCACATTTGCGATCCGACCTCTTTCGACTCCTGAACTAACTACTCCCTCTCTCACTCTAACTCTAACTCTGTCTCTCTCTGGGTTTTGCTTCGCTTTCGCTTATGCAATGCATTCAAGGCGAATCGTTGCGCACGTTTTTGTGAATTGATTTGCTGGCTTTTTGGGTGCAGGTTCCCAAGCACCCAAGCACTTGGCTCTTACAAACCCCTCCTCCCTCCTACTGCTGCTTCTGCCCACCTGACACTCCCCCAACCCTCCTCAGTGTGTACTCCACATTTATAATGAATAATTTCCGCACGACTTGTATTCAATGGCCAAAATGGTTTGCCGGTTCAACGTTTCCCTAATGGCCATTATTATTATTAGGATTATTATGATCACGATTACAACACTGGCGGCGGCGCGCCTTTCAGACTGAACAACGAGTCGCCCCATTATACATATATATTATATATATATATACATATATATGTTGCTCGAGTTGTTCAATAGTTTTCCCTTTCTTTTTGCTTGACTTGAATAATTCGATGTGCACCTAAAATTTGCTTAACGTTCGATGATTTATTGCGTTTTTAATTAGCAGACGAAGGGCGCAGGAAGGGAAACGGATTTTGGGCTAGTAGGTTAATTAATTAGTATAACAAGCGGAGCACAGATATTTGGTTAGTTAGTAGTTCGGTTACGTTTAAGCAAGGTCAAAACTTAAATTAGTTAAAGGTCGAAGTTAATGATACAAAGTTGAAAGTTGTGAATTGCCAAGCACTGCAACCTGAGATGACAAATTGACGAATCAAATGCTTTTATAGCGAAGCTTAAAAATAAATTTGTATTACATTTTTTCAATTAAAATATGAGCCGCAGATTTAAATAATTATTTGTATATTTTTCAGTGTCAAAATGCATTTAGGTTTAAAAAAGGAAAAAATAATATTAAATCAAAACAATTTGAATTAAGGAGAGTATTAAATTGGATCAATCAAAATTATTAATACAAATTATTTTTTTTTCAAATATATAGATGTAATTCTTTTAAAAGAATCTTAAAAAGTAGGTAAAGCAAGCTTCTTATCAGATTCATTATTTAATGATATTAAGCTATTAAACAAACTATCAAAGTTCATGAAATCAAGCTTTAATCATCAAGCTAAGCCGTAGCTCAGTTTAACTTGTTGCCGTTTAATATATCAAGTAAGAAAAGTTAATAAGACTACTATTTTTAGTAATGAAACCTATCTTATGATAAGTTGTAAAGAAATAAATAAGGAGCCTTACAAAGTTTTTTTTACAAGTTTTTCAATGAGAAGCATAATAATATTAACTTCAAATGAAGGCATTGCTCTTTAATATAATTGAATTAAATATAGTTTTTTTTATAAAAGGCTCTAAGAAATGTGCTTAGTGAATTCATTAAAAACAATTTAAAGCCTAGACGCATTGCTTTTGAGTGCAGCAAAAACTTCCTTTTAAATAAGTCCGTTAGCTGTTATTACATCAACTTAGTTATAATGAAAGTAATTTAAAATTCTTTAATGCTAACAGTTTCAAGTAATAGAAATGCTAAAAAATAAAATGTTCTAAGTAGAATTATATCCAGTATTGTTTCAAATGTTAATTAAATTTTAAGAACTTCAGCCAATTAGCTTAAATATGTCTACCAGTATAGGTTTGCTAAAATAAACTCTGCTCAGCCGTATTACCGATTGCCGGCTATTGGTTCAAATAAAATTGAATATCTTTATAAAAAATACTAATTGAATTTATTTGATGCCGCACTTTGGTGAAGAAACTTTTTATATAGACAACATTAATTGCGTTGATTAAGACCATTCCACTTGGCTGCGGCCACAGGCTCATAATAAAGCCAGCCAATAAACTTTATAAACTCTATGAATATTAATATTCATTTAAGTTCTTTTTTTTTTCTTTTTTTTTGTCAACCAAAGCTATTTAAATAGAGAAGCGCAAAAGAAAAATTTAGCTCGCTAAATAAAAACCGCAAACACATTTGCTTAACATTGCAAATTGGATTTAAACAAATTGAAAACACGCAATGACATTAATTGAAAATGCCACAAACCAATAACTTTGTAATGGGCAACAAAAAATCAAATCCACCAACAAAAAATAAAAGAGAAGAAAAAACGTAATTGACAAAAATTAAATTTGATATGGTTTTGTTTAAAGGTATATTCCAAACAATATGTCCATTAATTGGCAAATGAAAACAATAACAAACAAGAACAAAGCAAAGAACAGCAGCTGCAGCTCTAGCGCATTTCGTATTTAAATGCGAATTATAAAAATTTACAAAAAAAGAGAGAAACAAAAGTAATTGAAATAAACCCAACATATATGGGAATGGTCGTATTTGGCCAAGAGAATCCCGGCCAAAAGCTTTTATGTACTCTATAAAAATTTACGAAAAACAAGTCACAAAAGTAAACAACGTGGCTGGTGCTGCTGGTGCTGCTGCAACGCACAAAAAGCCCGAGCTCAATAACGGAAAACCAATGAATGAGCCAAACAAAAAATTAAAAACAACAACAACAACAACAAGTTGGACAATAATAACTGTATTTGGCCATTGAATGTTATTGCATTAGTTGGCAGCAAAAAACCAAAAATTGCATTTAAAAAATAGATTTAAATAAACTTTTTACTAAATGAACGAAAATCGGTTGAAAGAGAAAACTTTTCACAGAATGACACTCGACCATGACAATTGTATTATCATTGCCTTCAGTTAAAAGTGTGTGTGTGTCTAGATGAATGTGTGTCTATTATATGGGAGCACCTCCTACATATGAAATTATGTAAAAACAAAATCAATCTTCAACGGACATTGCGATCTATCGGATATAAAATATATTTATTTATTTTTTAATATATTTTTTTTTAATTAATAAAATTACAATTTCAAAAGCTAATGCCAATAGGCCAGAAGAACTTAGCAACCTTGAATTAAACTGTGTTTGATCATAGGTTCTTGATTTGCTGATATCTGCTCAGGAAATTAGCTTATTCAGAAATTATCTAAGAATTTTTTAAAGCCACTTATTAAAAAATGTTTTTTAATTTTATTGAACAGCTTAAATGCTAATTCCCACCTTGCCCGAATTCCTTCATATTTTGTTCCATGTGTGATTTAGACAAATGAAGAACTACAGAATTTTGTAAATAAATTGCAATGTAGTTTTATCTAAATTCAACAATCATTACATTAATAGCTTATTATTAGTATTATTATATTATCAATCAATCTCTACACATAGATTCAAACTTAAAGCGCCATAGACAAAAATCATTGGCTATCTTGCTTAATATTTCATGCAATTTTATAATAAATATAACTAATAAACACATGACTTTGAATGCAGTTGAAATTTTACGGTGAACAGCTTAACCATAAAAAGGGGAAAAGCAAAGAGGGAACAGGCTAAAAAAAAAAGCCGGAAACATAAATAATTAAATATACTTATATGCCTTCCTCCCTTCTCTGGGATAAAAAATAAAATTTTAAGTAAAAATAGAATGCAATGCAAAGTAGATTAAATCAAAATAGAAGAAATTGAACAGTAAAATATTCAATAAAAGATTTCAATTAATAATTGTTTTGGTTTCCCATAACTGTTGCATTGATTTGAGGCACCTTCACCTTCTGTAAATCATTTCAATTCAATTCCATATTTTTTTGTTTGTGCAGTGGGCCACGAAGTGCCAAACGCATCGAGAAAATAAATTTGTTGACCGAAAATGCGACGCCAGTCGGCTTAATGCACACTCTTTGCGCATGTTTGTTCAGCCGAGGGGCAGAAGGAGAGAGGGGCGGAATTTACTTTCCGCATTCGTATTACGGGAAAGGTGAAATTCATACTCAAGGCATGCAACAGGTGCTTGCCGGTAAAGTGGCGAAACTCTAGTGAGGGGTTGAGTTTGTGGTGAGTTTCTTGAGTTATGGGACTCATCTGTGGTGAGTTCTTTGAGTTCGAGGGGCTGAACATGAGGTGAGCTCTGTGTTCAGGCTTGTATGAAAAAGGAGAACTTGAGTGAACTGCTTTATCGACGAGCTAAAGGTGAATAGTGAGTGTTGTGGTGAGTTTTTACCAGATTATGGGAAAGCTATTTAAGAGGGGTTCAGTTTAATTTGTGGTTTGCAAAGTTTATTTGTGTTTTAAAATTTTTGTTCTAATTCATGCAACATTTTGACAAGCATAAAAAAAAGTAAATATTTATTATGTTTAGAACTCATAATAATTTAAAATAATAAAATACCAAATTTAAAAAATTTAAAAACAAGAAATTATATAATAAATTTCTAAATATATTTATAATTGAAAAAATATATATATATTTAGAATAATTTAAAATTTCTTCATTATAATTATTCATTAATATTTAAAAGCAGCTTAACTACGATAAATGCAGACTGCACGGAAGTATAACCACCTTCCTCGCATAATTACTCAAATGCCATTTCGATCCTACACATATACAAGACATTTTATATATATATATAAATATATATATTTTATATATCGTATATATATCGTTAGCATAGCTGAACTCCTTTTTGGCTAGGTGTGCTGCTGGATTTACACAAAGCAGCGTGAAAACAATCCCGCAAATGGCACGTGACAAATCCTTTGGCAAACGCTTTCCAGCGGGCAACCGCAACGTGAAATGGAAACGCGCTTACTATAAGAAGCCCAAAAAATAGTGGCGAACACACTTCACTGTTGTCACGAAGGCAAAAGTCAAAGTTGCGTGTAAGCTTCAGTGCGAAAATAATTGCATAAGGAGCGCAGGAAAAATGGAACTTGTTGCATACACGCTCTGCAGGAGGCAGGACGCACTCAATTGTGTGGCTGTGATTGCGTGGCAACTATTTCGAAATGATGCATTTAATGGAGCGTATTTACGAGTGGGAGGATTTGTGCTCCAACCTTGTGCACTTGAGAATGTGTAAGCGGGAAATTTTGATAGGGCAAATGGGAGTTGGAGTTTGGTAAATGTTTGAAATGCAGTCCACTTGCTAACTATATAGTTAGGGTAATAATACAAGAAGAATGAAATAAACTACAATTTAGAGTTCTAGCTCTTTTAAGCTTGAGAAAGTCATATGAAAATATGGAAATATAGTTATATAAAAAATTAGGCCATTTTGAAACTATTTGAATTGAAAATCAGTATAAGCAAAAATTTATTATATATATTTATTTTTTGTTCGGTTTTTGTTATATTTTATTAATTAGTGAACATTTAAAAATCTCAAATTTTTCTTAAGAATATGTCATAGAAAAAATATAGGAGTACACTAAAAATTCTTAAAAGCAGAAATTTATTAAAATATATAATTTTTATTTATTTATTTATTTCCTTTTTAATATTTTATTATTTGGTATTTAATTGTTGAATTTGATCAGAATTGATAGATTTACATTCAAGTAAATATCATATATCATCATATCATATTTTTATTTTTTGTTATAAAACTAAATAAAATATAGGAGAAGACAAACCTAACCTAAGAGATCATTGGAGTTGATAATTCTTGACTTGAGAATATTTGAAAATTGATTCACATTGAAAACATACAGTCATCTTGAAACTACTTGAATTATAAATTTTAAGCTTCAATTTATTTCTATTATAATAAAAATCAACCAAAAGCTTAACTTTTGGTTTGGTAAATGTTTGAAATTCATATAGTCAGGGTAATAATAATGCAAGAATGAAAGAAACTACAATTTAGAGTTTTCGAAATTTAAGCTTGAGAAAATCATACGAAAATATGGGAATATAGTTATATAAAATATTAAGCCATTCCGAAACTATTTCTTCTTTTATTCTTCTTCTGCTTTTATAGTAATTTTATTAGAATTCCTAAGTTTATGTTTGGGGAAATGTTTAAAAATTATATTTTTTTAAATGAAAACAATATAAAATATTAAATTGGTCAAAAATATAGGAGTCTATTTATACAAAAATTTTAAATTCTCTATATTAAAAATTTATTAACATATATAATTATTATTTTTAATATTTTATTATTTGGTTTTTAATTGTTGAATTTGATCAGAATTGATAGACTTACATTTAAGTAAATATCATTTATCATCATATCAAATTATTTTATTTTTTATTTTTTATAAAATTAAATAAAATATAAGAAGACAAACATAACCTACAGATCATTGGAGTTAATAATTCGTGACTTGAGAATATTTAAAAATTGATTCACATTGAAAATATACAGGCATCTTGAAACTACTTAAGCTACAATTTATTTATATTCTAATTTAATTTATACATAATAATTTGATCGCAATTCTTCTTTTTGTTTCAATTTAAATATTAATTGCTCTCCGTGATTTATTGTGAAGAATTTTTTTTTAATACATATATTATTATCAGTATTTCTGGATTATTATTATTTTCTTTGAATATAAAATCAATCTTACGCCTCGTTAAACCTAAAGCTAAACTTTTGCAATTGGCTATTAATTAAATTGTTGAATATCTATTAACACATTGTAAACAATATATGCAAAATACATTACAAATATGCTTAAGGCTTAAATCAAATTAGATTTAACCTTTATGCTTACTTAGATACAATTTTGTATATAAATTTTATTTGACATTTCTCTCTGCTAAAAATGCAAATTTCAAATAGTTGATGTGAAGTTGTATATTAATTTCAAAGATTTTTGGTAACGTTTTGGCATTCGGTCTGATGACCCTTAAGGGAGTTGAGATACACTCTTTTGGCCAACAACACACAGCTTCAACATAATTACAAGCTTCACACAATGAGTTGGGTCAGCAAGCATATTGTATGCATATGCCATAGATTCACAGATTGTTGGACCGACGAAAATGCAAATATATTTATTGTGGCAACAATTTCTAAACTAATTTAACATGGTTTACACACACACACACACACACACAAACAGACGACACAAATATATGCAAAATAGGCAAACAAAACTGTGAAATGAAAACAAACCAGACGGAAACGAGGGCTGCAACTTTTGTCATGAATAGTTTCCATAAATATTTAAATACAAAACGTCATGCAAATTTTTGTGAGCCCAAAGGCAGCTGTTGTTGCTGTTGCTGTTGCTGTAACTTTAGTTGTAGTTGTTGCATTTTTATAGAGTGAGGCAAAAATTTGTTGGACATTCCAACAACAAGAACAGATGTACAATGCAAAATGACAACTAATTAGGTGAAAGAATGCGCAAGTGTAGCGAGTGTGTGTTTGATTGAGTGCTTGCGTAGTTGTGCTCTCTCAATCATTCGTTAACAGAAGGAAAAAAGACGTAAACGAATAAATTGCAAAACAATTAAGTTACACACACGCACACGCTTGTAATGCAAAAATTTGTAATTAATTTCAGTTTTGTATTTTAATTGAAAACTCTTGTTTTCACATGCGAACCTTGAAAATGTGTGTCATTGTGCCTATAATTTGAATAATTATTTATTATATTTGCCTTTCATTAAAGTTGCCTTGAAACGATGCGAAAAGCAATTTTAGTTTACTTTCTATTTTAGTATGACCTTTTATTGTGACAAATCCATATTTTTTAAATTTTTTAAATTTATGCAACGCAGAAAATGATAAGATGTCACAGTAGAGGAGTTTCACCCGGGGTTAGCGACGTGAGAATACTAACCAAATTATTGAAGTCTGATTTATCGGCTGATCTCAGAGGTGAAGGAAGTCAAAATGAAGAAAATTTTAATATATACAATAATATATACAATATAATAATATACAGTTGTAACAATCTGTGGTAAGAGGCGACTAAAGTTACAGAGCAATAAGCCCAGCGTTTCACTGTTTTTTTTTTTTCGTAGTAAAATTGGTTGGCGTCATCGACTCCCGCAGATTTCTGCTTATATCGGTAGCATGAGGTGAGATGAGCTCCAATTGCATCTCATCTGAGGTTGGCCGCCTAGTTTAATATCCTGCTGGCTGTGGTTAGTTGGGCGTCGTTTGGTAAACAACGCAAGCAGTTTGCTAAATGCTTCACATCCCATCAAGGTGGAATTTACATTCCGAAACGTATACATGCAATTGGAGCTCGCACGGTTATATCTCCGGGGAGAACCTTGTGAGGGCGTTAGTATATACACTATATGCACTATATGCTGCTCTATCCATATGTCCATTTATCTGTACGCACATCCCATCTGTCTGTCTAGGCATCTGTCCATATGCCCACCCATATGTCTGCTCGTCTGTATGACCGAATATCTGATACATGCACCATCACCTCGAGGTGAAAAACTATTTCTTAGCTGAAAAATTCGTGGCTGATATAGCACGATAAAATCGAGTTTTCTTTCAATGATATTTATTGACAAATATCAGTTTACGCATATCTCTTCCTATTTAGATACGAAATAGGATCAGGTTATATTGAAGTCAGCAATTTCGGACTTAACTATACAAAAGTATATCCAATAAGTGAGTAGACTCTTCAAATAAATATAGAAGATTTTCACTGATTCTAATAATATCGGATTTGATTTATTAATGGATTTGATTTCCCTTTGTTGTATTTGCATACCTCACAGAATAGTCTTCGAAATCAGAAAACAGCACTTTTAGGGTATTTTGCAAGTAGAATACAACTATCTTGAGCATTATTACTTAATTGCTAATATTGTGATTCATATTTCCATCGCACATATGCAATTAGTCAAGCAATTTATCTGTCAGTAAATTAATCATTTGATAATCAAGTAAAATGCTGTTCGAAGCTAATCACATATTTTAAATATTAGCTTTTAACTGCTGCAGATATTCAATAGTATTTATAGCGAATGGCATTGCTGACAGACAGACATTCAACTAATTTATCAATTATTAATAAATTTATTAATTTTTAAATAAACTATGATTGAATATCAAATTTAATTAAACAATGTCAAAACGACAAAGTTCTTTGGGCGACGAAAAGTGGACAGAAAGCATGCAAGATTCATGTGAGATAGAAGTTGTAATGCCAGATATCTAACACGCAAGAGGATCTCAATTAAAAGACCAAGCATTTGCATTAAGTGCACTTCGTAGTACGTATACGACAAACAGCTAGGCTAAGCAACATGACAGGAAGGACGAACTTTGGCTAAAATATGAGCAGCATAAATGGACAAACACATGCAACATAACATGGATGATAGAATAGATATAGGACTGGATGATATAGTGAAGGGAGAGCGGGTGGTGTGATATGCGCATGGAGTTAAAAGCCTGTGGCAACAGTTGTAAGTGCATCCTGGCAGGCAGCTCATCTTCTTGACTGCCTCAGTAGCAGCAGCAGGAAGCACTTAATAAATTCTAAACTACAATTGTTCTGTGTCCTTTTTGGCGAGCTTGTCAAACAAAAGGCAGCTGCTTGGCTATTGTATGGCTGTTAAGCCTGGAAAAGTTCAACGAACCAAGCATATATATACGACACGTAGCTCTCTCACTCTCTGCACATGCATCATAATTATCTAACACACTGTCTGCTGTGTGGCTGTGTGTGTGTGTGTGTGTGTGTGTGTGTGTCTGCAGTGTGTGCGTTTGTGTTTGTGTCAAAATCAAATTTCATGTTGGCAAAATGTGCTGCCAAATTACAGCTGGACCAGTGGAAAAGCCGCTGATGTGCCATCAGACCAAAAGTTGCTAGCGAAATGAAGTCAAGTTTTCAGCATCGCGTTGATTATGATGAGTGGAATCCGACGTCTACTCTACCCTCACTCTTCCCTCTCCACCTAACCTCAACCCCTCATCCACCTATTGCCGTGACCCGGCAGCCAGCCACTGCTGACATGTTTGTAATTAGTGCATCAGCGTGCGCTGCTGGCCAGTGTGCGACATTCACATGTCTGACATTGGCTTTGGCTGCGCTATTTTGCTATTTTTGGCTCTAATGCAGTGAAAAAATATTTTTCTGCTTTTTGCAGCTCAAGCTCCCACGCCCCGTTCCCCATCCCTGCCTCTCTCTATATGGCTGTTAGTATTTGTGTCCAAAAATTTTGACAGTTTTCACGTTGATGGATGCAAGCGCGTGACAAAACCAACACGCAAATTAGTTTATATATTTGGAGAGTAAAGTTTGGATAAGAAAAAAGGGGGGCCTGAAGTGGAAAACATAAATTTGGATAGAAACTGTAATTGCAATCAAATTGATGAGAAATTGCTTTAGCAATTGAAGGTTTTTTCCATGGCCAATTGAAAGAGAAACTGATGTAAGGTAATGGTTCGATGGCTGGCTTTTATTCAATGGTTTTGTGGAAATAATAGAAGGAAAGGATCATCTTTTTCCGCTATAACAATTTTAAAGAAAATATATATAAAATATTTATAAAATAAGAAAATAGCAACTGCTATTATAAAGGAAGCTTATATAATACATTAATAAAAAGCCAATTTTGTTGTGCATTATTGGATGTTGAATTCCATTTGATATATGTATAAACAATTAGAGCATTCCAATAATAAATAATGAGAAAAGTAAGCATGTTAAATTTTAAGCCGAATGGAAATGATGGGCTAAGAGTAAAATATCGACGATGATATTTGTATAAGGTTATCAGATTCTGTCTGTTGTCTTATTTAAATGCTAACTGCCATTTCGGCCATGTTAAAAATGAATGCTGTTGAACCTATGCAATGTGCTAAATTGGCAATGTTCCGTAAAAAATAGTTATGAATTACTAGTTATTACTAGTTATTGAATTAATTCAGTAGCTGAAGCGGAAAATTATAAAGAGTGCATAACATCATTTTAAATGATCGTAAAAGTCAGTTTTGAAAGGAAGCAGAGCAAGCTAAGATATCAGAAGATTGTGTACTTAGCATTTTAGCTAAAACATATATTATATATAATATTATATATTCATAAATATTTTATATATTCATAAATCGATCAGTATTATGATGATCTAAAGAAGTTTCCAGTTTATGACATATTTGAAAGGAAGGATTATGGCTTTTTATAATTTTATTAATATTATTTTTAAAAAATTATATATATCATTAGATGAGATGTTGAGCCATTCAAAAATTATAAGCAAGATAGCATTATAATTTTGCATGCACATTTTTTTAAAAGCATTTTAAATAGTTTAACTCAATAATTTATTAAACTCATAAAATAAAATGCATAAACAATTTTTGAGCTTTTCGTGCTGCTTTGCTGCCAGCATCTTAGCCATAATTCAGCTGCATCATGTCAGGCAGTTAGTATACGACTGAAACGTATTTTTAACTGAGAGCATATTGCACAATTGAGAATTTCCATTTAATATTTGAGTGCACAAATTTCCACGTATTTTTTGCTGCTTCCTGCAACTACAAAATTTTCATTGCAATTTATTTATGCCTGCCCTTTGAGAGATGCCTTTAAATCTTATTACCCACAGGGGAATAAATGTAGTCGTCGTATGTTGGAAGAGTGGGAGAAAAAATACAACAAAATGTGAGAAATTTAATTTGCTTTTCGCTTTGATTCTCTCTCTTTCTCTCTTTGCATATTAACTAAAAATGTTTGCCGTCTTCTTTTTAATGTCAGCTTAAGTAAACGGAAGCCAAGCCATACTAAATGAATAGTCCACGGGACTGAGTGAAAAACTGTTGTAGCCAACAGTCGATAACTGAGTTTTAACGATTGCCAAAACGGAAATGAGTGGGCGTTCGACAGTGGGCGTGAGAGTGCATGATTAATTCAATGCGAATGCGAATGCAAATGCAAATTTGTGCAATTGAACAAACTGAATGTGCATTAAATCTTTTTAAAATACGCCCTCAAACTGAAGGCCATAAACATGATTATCCAATTGTATACCCTATAGGGTATCTTGTTTTGATAGGGCAGCACTGGCATGGAAAAGGGAATCAATTGATCAAAATTGATTTACTTATGGAATATTAAACTATAGTTAATTGGCAAAATATATGAAATGGGATCTATTGACTTGCTGAATCCAAATATAAATAGAGTTTTCAATTCTGAAGTTGTTTATGAAGTTATTAATTTATGTTTTTTATTTTATTTTTATTTTTATTTTTTATTTTTTGAAATACTGCGAAGGCATAAAATATATTTACAAAATATTTCTAAAAAAGTTTTCATTTAGCTTGTCAAGCTTATTCATTTTAATTTTATATTATTAATTTAGTTAGCTATTTATATTAAGCTTTAAAAATAAAATTCAAAGCTTCTTTATGTTTGATATTTACTTAGTAAAAATCAATTTATACTGTGAAGACTCTGTCCAAATTAATATATTTTTGTTTTCAAATTGAATGAGGCAGAGACAGTAAATGAAGCAAAGATCATCTGATTGGCTTACAGACTTGTTTAGGTAACCTTTTTCTAGACCTCAGCATTAGCTAATATAATTTCGGCTGAGAACAAAGTTTCAACCGAGAACATTGATAAATTCGCACATGGTTTCATATGAGATATTCAAAACTGCCAACTTCATTTATAGAACCGATTATCATATTGATTATAAAGATGCGAAGATCGATAATGGGACTTGTTTTTTAATACGCATTAATGGAGAATAATTTGTTAATAAAAAGTTTATGTTTGCAATTCTATTTATTTATTTAATTTAATTCATTTATTTCCTTAAATCTTCTATTTGTATCTGAATTTCTGCAGTTGTGGCTAGGTACACATTAAATACTTTTTCCATAAATAATAATAAGTATTTGAGACAACTACTTTCTGTCTGTATAAACAATCTTAGCTGCACAAAGTATCTCATAGTTGAGCAATCAATAGTTATCTTTTTAAATCAAATTTGAGTGTGCTAAGCGACAAATTAGCTTATTGGCGCCTCAAAGGCAAATTCAATCAAAACGCAACAGCAATTCGCCAGGCACTTCAAAAGTGACAAACAGTCACCGCTAAATTTGCCTCAACGTGGCATTAATATGACAGTCAATGAGCTGTTGTTGTTGCTGCTCTTTGCTGTTGTTGTTGCAAGTAAAGAATCAGTGCTAAGAGAAGTAAGCAATGGCTAAAGGAACGCTGAACGAATCACTCTTAAATGCATTTGGCGTCGCGTCGTTCATATTTTTGCAATTTTAC
The DNA here is from genome assembly GCA_035045345.1 of Drosophila hamatofila. Lineage (NCBI taxonomy): Eukaryota > Metazoa > Arthropoda > Insecta > Diptera > Drosophilidae > Drosophila > Drosophila hamatofila. The sequence continues at coordinate 12,569,686 of JAWNPA010000019.1, read as the reverse complement.
CCACCGTCACTTACGACTTGCATCATTCTTTTTCATTTCGACCGAGCACATGAAGTGACTGACTGACTGACGGACTGACTGACTGACTGAATGAATGTGTGAATGGACTGGATGGCTCTTGCCAAGGCTGGCTGGCTGGATGGCTGACTGGTTGCTTGAATTGTTAGCCGACTAGCTGACTTCCTGCTGATGCAACCCGCTCGCACTTGCACTGCCTGATTGACTGGCTGTTACCCTCTCACAGCTTGCCAGTTTCCCTGAGCTCTGGCTGCTGCTAGTTTAAGCGGATTTGTATGCACTATACACTGTGATGCATTTGGCGTTAAAAGTTTATATTATTTAATGCGTTTTCTTTTTCATTTTTGTACGGTGGCTCTCTCTTGATTCTGTAGATAAACTATTTGATATTTGTAAAAAAATTGCTGAAATTTTGGTTGGCTAGAGAGCTGTTAGTCGAAATATTTTTGCTTAAAATGTCTTTGGATTGAATGTTGATATCATGATATGAAGCTTTATTTAAAAAACATTAAAATTGATAAACAATATGAATAATATTAATGAATATTAAGTAGAGTATTGTTGGATATTTGATTTCAAAATTTGTGATGACAGTAGAATTATAGAAGCTCCTTGGATATTTGATTTAAGCTTGTGGTTGAATAAGAGACTAGTTTTATAAAGGAATATTAATAACGACTGCATTGAACAAGAATAGAATGACAGAAGCTTAAAGATTCAGAATAAAGCAAAAGGCAGCTTTTAATTATTTATTATTATTATTTTTTTGTTGTTTCAACGAATTTTTTCTTTATCAATTTATAAATAAAAGCTTATTTTTATCAATGTATACTTTCATTGCTTAAGACTGTAATATTTGAGAAAATGTTTTACAAATTTTATAATAAATTCAAATATTTTTAAATATTAATACAAGCAAAAGATGTGGAGGCAAGTCACGTTCATGTATTGTTGCAAAAACTTTTATGATACAATATAATTAAAATGCAAAAAATTCAGGAATTCCAAATAAACAGATCACCTATAAACGGAACCCCATTGTGATATATTAAATATAAATCAAATGTAGGAATTGCTGAAAATTCTATTTAACGAATCAGCAACAAACTAAACTCGCTTCAATTGATTAAATTCTCATTATATAATTAAAATTTTGTAGAAAGTTCAGAAATGAAAGCTCGCTTAAATTGATTCAGTTCTCACGCTTCAGTTAGCCTTACGGCCTATGTCTGATTAGAAGCTGCAATGCAAGGCAATCGAATGCCCGCTCAGACCTCAATGTTGCTTTTGCTTGCGGCGCGGACACAATTTGGCATATTGACAGTCACGAATCGTCTAAACAAATGAGCAAATGTCCTGTTGTGGCCAAGTCGATTCGATTTGGTTATTCAACTGCTGGAGATTGATGGTTATCTGCTGCGCTGCTTGCGATCTGCCAATTTGACAGTTTGGTCAACAAGCGGAACATCAGTAATCATCGTATATACTATATATTTTTCCCTTTTTTTAATAAAGCACACTTCAAATGGCTAAAGAAAGTGCAAAGGAGCTGCCTGCCTGCCTTTCCTGGGTAGCGACCACCTACAGTGCGTTCGCTTTTGCCATGGCCCAATATATATTTTTTTGGCATCCTGTGCTCACAACACATTGTTCTGCATTTTTATTTTTGCTGTTGTTGTGTTTGTCAAGCAGGATATTACACCTCGGTTTTTTTTTTTTTTTTTTTGTCGCTGTCTCTCACTTTCACATGCTGTGACATATTTCTATAGCAAGTTTTTTGAGTAGGGAGGAGAGTAGGGGAAGTGGAGGGAGGCCAGGCAGACTTGAGTGAAAAGTCTGCCAGGCAGTCAGCCAGACATTTTACTTCATACTTTTTTTTTTTTTTTTTTTGTTGCTGTTGCTGTTGCGTTGGTTTCGCTGTTTTTAATCTTATAAACAATGTCAGCATGAGCTCTGCTTTTCGCGCGGCTCCGGTTGGCGTTTGCTGCCACCGAATGTTGCATGTACCGCCTCGCGGGGCATACAACGCAAGCGCGGCCCAAAGCGTTTTATGGCTTTAATATGTTAAATCGCATTTGCTTATAATTTTTTTTCTCTTTTCGTTTTCGTTGTTGACAAAATGCTTCTTAAATGCCAAAAATGATTGCATAAATTCTCTCAGCTGTAATTTATGCTAGTTGAAAACTCTTATTAAATGTGCAAAGTTAAGCTAGGGTTGAACCTTCGGAATGTTTGCATAAATCTGTATTTCATTAATGAAAAAAAAGGGAAGGGAAGGAAAAAAAACTAATGTTCAAATAAATTTTAAAAAATATAAAATAAAAAATAAAATAAAAAAATTAAAATAAATTTTTTGCATTAACGAAGAAAGATAAAAGCAGAAAATTAAAAATATAGTAAAATATAATTACTATAAAAATAAACTAGAATGGTGCTTTGACATTAATTGATTAATAAATCTACATTAAAATATTCTCATCGATCAAAGAGAAGCATGTAAAAAATAAATCGAGCTATAAAGAAAAAGAAATCTAAAAAATACTAAACAGCATTTGTAATATACCAAATAGTATGTTTTCCATTTGAAATGCTGCTCTGCATATATGTATATTACAGAACACATACATTGACATGGCAGTTGGAGAAGCTTGTATGTATGTATGTATGTATGTGTATAAAAGAACTGCACAGCTGGAGGATTAGCTTAGCTATTCATAATCTCAAAAGGCAAACATTTTTGCCAAGCATAAAAGAAAATTTGGCTGCTTTAGCACTATGTAAAATGAGTTTGGTTACTGATATTAATATATAAAAATTTAATAGACCACCTTGGGCTAGTTGGCCAGGCGAGTCTTAACGAAACGCAGCGTGCTTTAAAAGGGCTGACATTAAAATTAATGAAATGAATGTGCTACTTTGTAGTGCTAAACAATGCGACAAAGGAAAAATGCTTATTGAAAGTGGAAATTCTTGTAATAGGGCTTCTTTCCTTTTTTCAAATATATTCAAATATATTCTGATTGACTATTAATAGGAGATGGCTTTATAAAAAAATGTTGCTTGAAATGTGGAGTATTTATTAACACTGTTAATTGCTGCAGTGGCAACGTCTGCCTAAACTCGTTTATCAACACTTTTTCTGTGCGCCTTTGGCAAAGGTAATTAATACAATACTTCTCTGTACCAATTTGCTTTTCCTCTTACTCATCATACCATGCATAATTTGCTTTCTTCTTTATTCTTTCTTTCTCTTGTTCTCTTGTTGGTATTGCTTTACCTACGGCTATGTGTTCTACTCAACGTGAAATTAGCTGGTTCTTTGGCGGAATACAAATGTGGTTAATGCCGTGCGCTGAATTCCTCTAAATGCCTGGTCTGATAAAAGCACACAAAAGATAATGCCGGCGGCAGTGTGTGCAAAAATTGTTGTTCAAATTCAACAGAGGCACTGACTGTCTATGGGAGATATCATGCATAATTTGGTCTTGATTTGTAGCAAAAAAAGGAGGAATTAGCTTTTTTTATACTCTTAAAAAATTATGGTACTGGGGGCGGGCTGTAAAATGTTTATGATGTAAAATGACTGGATACGTTTAAATTAAAAAAATTTGTTTCTTGACAGTATCTGCAGACATTTCACTGACAGTTAAAAAATGGAACTTTAGATAAATAAATTCTTAGTTTTATTAGGTAATTTATTATATTTTTTTGTTTTTTTTTTTATTTATTTTTTTTTTTTATTATATAAATATATATATTTAATATTTATTTATTTATTTTTTATTATTTCTTATTTATTTTTATTATTATTTTTTACTGTATTTATCATTTACTATATTTGTTATTAATTATTATTTATAAATTATTTATTATTTTTATTTATAAATATTTCTTTATGTTTTTTCTACTTCATCAGTCATTCAAAGAAAATTCTGGAGCCATTTTGGCATACATAGTAGGGTTACAATTAAATGTCATCAAAATGAAAATTTATTGAAAATTTACTTTATATTAAATTCTTGCCTCTCATGCTAGTGTATGAACTTTGCGGCTATTCAATAATTTTTTATTTTGTTTATATGCTTCCTTTTTTTGTAGTTATGCTCTACGTGAGGTTAATCGCAAATGAGCAACGCAATTCCTGTACACATAATGAGGCCAATTAGGCCTGCGGCAAAAACTAAATGCCGTGTGCAGCTTATTTAATGGGCCGTTTAACGTTTAACTATGTTCCCTTTTTCTCTTTCACTCTTACACATATTTAACCTGTTTACAGCGGTTTTCTTTTGGGCTAGCAGCGCAATTATATCTGGCCATTGTGAGTCACCTATTAAATCATGCAGACTTGCAGACGACTTTTTGCGAGAATTGTCAAAACACCATTTGATTGGTTAAGGACCTGCAATAAGCAATTGCATTGAGAAAAGTTTTTGCCAGAAAGTACCCCACAAAATTGCTGCCCAATCTTCGAATAGTTATTGCATAAAGTTTCTTGAAGAGCGATAAAGATTTCAGTTGGCAAAATAAAAAAAATTTAAGGTTATGAAAAATTCTAGAAGTTTCGTATGAAAAATGTTAATTCTGCAAATTTGGTATAAATATATCAATATACATATAAAAAGAAATTTCACTTAGCTTTAGTTATGCGGCGTTTGTAATTTCAGTTTTTTTTTTTTTTTTTTTTTTTTTTTGTAGCACTTCACAATTCACCAGAAGAAAATTTACTTTTAATTTTTGCACAATAAAAAAAATTTCCGATTTTTGAGGAACTTTCACAAAGATGTTTACTGAACGACTTATTCCACGAGAATGAGATTTCATTTTCCTTTCGTTATAAGGTAAATTTTTCTATAGCATTTCGGAGCACTAATCTCAAATCAAGTTGGCATTGCTTTTCATTAGTGTTAATACAGGAACTACTACTACAAAAAAATGTTGTATAAAAGCCCTAGACAAAGTTGCAATCACTTTTGCTATTTGATCAAGCACTCTAGGGCTACCCTAGAGCACACACACGCACAAACACACACACACACACACATAGCCACACACTCATACACACACACACTACTTGAATATTTGCACAGAATGCATTAGAGCCTTTACATGAGGGCATGTGAAATATTTATGGTGGGGCACATTGTAGACATCAGATGATTAGTTGCATATTCCATGTGCTGTCAGAGCTCCCCGAGCTGTCGATGATTTTGACCGTGCAAATATTTAATCTTGGTACATTTTGGAGCGAACCCCCGTTTCGAATCGAACGTGCTGGACGTCTTGGAAATCTCAGTTGTATTCTTACAGAACAGCAGCTGAAGCAGTAGCAGAGAGACAGACGAAGGCGAAGGCGAAGGCAAAGGCAGTTTCTGCTCTCAGTTTAGCTAGTATTAGCCCAAGTCAAACAATGGCATTGGCAAGCCCCAGCCGAATTGCAATGTGCAGAGTCCAGAACGCAAAGAAAGAAAGAGAGAGGAAAGCAAAGTACAACAACAACAAGTACATTGGGAAAAAAAGGAAAAGTGTTGTTAAGAAAATGCACAAGACAGAAAATCGATCTGTGTGTTGTGTTTTTGCGGTTGACTGTGCAAAGTTTTGCCTTAAGTGCGCCCGGTTAGGGTAGTGGGTAGGGTGTAGCGGGTGCTACTAAATCCTTGGTGTGGCAGATTAACACGTCCTGGTCAAGCTATAAACGTACAGCTGCCAGCAACAGAAGGTCAAATTCGAGTTGTAAATAAATAAAATAGAGCAAATATATAAAAGAGAAATTTCTTCCTCTTCTATTCTATTTTTTTTTTTTTTTTTTGAATGGAATACTGGATAAATAAACTTTAAATAAGTTCAACAAATATTGCAATATAAATTTAAGAGAAGTCAAGCTAAGAAGTGAAAGGATTTGTATTGGTTTTTGAGCAAGGTTCAAGACTTCGAAACTGTATTGAAAATGTCAGTGTTTATATATGTCCGTGCCCATGGGAGGTGAAGCAGGGCAGGTCAGGAAATATTGCATCTTATATATTTTTAGAGTGAGCATAATTAAGTTTTATCTCCTTTTCAGTTATAATAAATGATTAATAAATTATACTTATATTATGTATTATATTATAATAAATTATATATGTACTCCGCCAATAAATATATTTATTTTTCAATCATGAGCGAGTATTATGCAGTCGCTTGCGCCTGATTACAATATGATTACTTGTTTTTAATTAAGTTTGTTTGGCTGCCTCTGCCATGGCAGCAGCTTGTTGCCAAACTATTGGCTTTTTATGGCTTTGTTCAAAGAGTTGATGCAACATTTGTACATGTTGTAAATAACGTGCAGTGCATAGTTTCTTGTTTTGCTTTTATGAAGCTGCAAATCTAATTTAAATTATTAATTTTTTATATTTTTATATTGATTAAATATGTATAATATATTAATAAGAAATTATATAAATAATTAGAAAAATTTAAACTATAAATAAAAATTTTAAACTATATGGTATTTAAAAAATTGGAAAAATATAAAAAAAAAACTGCATTTATAATAGATAAATATATTATATATGTATTAGTAAAATATATATACAAACACACAAGAATTGAGTCAGTTTACTGTATGCCTAGTTCAGGAACCTTTCGGTTCTATCAACATCTTGTTTATATTCATCATCGCTATTGTACAACGATGCCAAAAACAGTTTTCCCATAAAGTATATATATTCTGGATCAGGACGACGAGCTGAGCTTTACTTAGCTACGTTCGTTTGCTCGTCTGTACGTCAGTTTGTAAATGACAAAAGCAGACAGCTTAAATTTGAAATCTGTATTCATGTATATCATTTTCTAATTAACAAAAAAAATCGATAATTTGATTTTAATTTTTTTAAGCGCAACTCGTATACAGAAAAGGCTGGGTACTTCGAATTTACAGTTTGGGTTTCTGTCAATTTGTAATATTTTTTAATTTGGATACCTTCTGCTTCCCAAAACTAGACAAAAATGTATTTCAAATAGTAGAGACTAGTGCTTTAGCAACAACATACATATTGATATCATTATGACGCTCTGTAAATACAATAGAAAAAGCATCTGAAACAAATAGTCAACAATCAGTTTCCCATAGTAAAATGCAGATTGCAGCCGCTGGTAAACTGCGCAGCAAGCAGACCGAGTGGTTACGTGTGCGTGTATGTATGTGTGTGGGTTTGTTTGGTTTTTGTTGTGTATATGTAAAACAAGCTCTGGAAGCTCTGCGTCAGCTTTAGGGTATATCCTGATTGAGAATTTCCTTAAATAAACAACAAATATTGTTTTTTTTTTTTTTTTTGTATTTGCTCATTTATTTTTATAAAATCAATCGTAACAATTCATTATTCAGTTTGGGCGTTCATTCATTGAAAATTCGCTATTAAATTAATTAGTTTATATGATTATGGGTTTTGTTTGTTTTTGTGTGATTTTCTTTTTTTCATTTGGTTTACAATTTTTACATATTAAACAATTCCATATTCTGTATCGCTTTATCTGCGCAATTATTAAATACTTAAAAAATAAAATGCGTCTAAATTGAAATACGTACAGCAAATGTAAGTAGATGGCATGCTGATGTACGTATTGTGATGAATGATTATATATTATTATTATTATTATTATAATTATTATTGATGATTATAAGAACTAATCAATGGGGTTGTGTGTGTGTTTTTTTTTCCATTTTTTTTTTTTTTTTTTTTTTGTTCATCAATATTTAAAAAATATATATTTTTTCTTGTTCATATACAATATTTTGTGTTATAATTATTGTTGTTTTTTTATTTTTTCAGTGTTTTTTTTTTTGTTTTGTTTTTTTTTTTTTTTTTTTTTTTTGTTTTTTTTTTTGTGTTTTGTTTCTGGCTGTTCATAAAGGACGATAAACCATCATAGACGTTATCAAAAAGGCAAACCATTAAATTTATAAGTAAGTACATATACAATTCTTTTTACAAGTTTTACAAATGTTTTTTTTTTTTTTTGCGTTTTTCCTAAATTTTACATAATGTGGCTTATTTATTTTTATATATTTCCTTTTTCGATTTGAATATTTTATGTCTAGTGTTTTTGTTTATTGAATTTTTTTTTTTTGGTTGTTGCTAAAAATTATACCAAAAAAAAAGTTCATAAATGTTTATATTTAAAATTCCATCAAGAAGACATTTTGCATACATGTACTACAATTTGTATGCTATGAGAAGGAGGCAGGATTATCTTGACCACTGCCCAAGTTACGCTGAGGCGATAGTTGTTGTTGTTGATGTTGTTGTGTGGGTGACATTGTTCTACTATTTATATTATTCGTATTATTATTTTGGCTAAATTGAGACTTAGTATTATTGTTAGTGGTCGTTATTGTGGCAACTCGTCTTAGACGATTATCTGGTATCGGTGGTGATTGTAAAGTTCCCGAACCCTCTCTCGGCGAGAATGATGATGGTCCACTGGCGCTGCCACCGAATGCACCAGCAATGCTGCTGCTACCACCACCACCAGCACCACCGCCGCCAACACCACTGGCGCTACCAAAGATGCTGCCATTGCTGCTGCCAATGAGATTCAGCGAATGCTCATTCGACAATATTTGATGGGCAGCCAAATTCATTTCCTCCGGCGTCATATCAAGCGCCTCACGCATCTCTCGAGCAGCTGTGCCCACAAATTCTGAATCACAATATTTACCCAGACCCTCAGCGGCGAGTACCTAAAAATTATCAAATTATAAATAGTAGAAGTATAAAAATTTAAAATGTTTTTCCATTGCACTTACCCCTCCAATCAATGATTCGGCTAGGCCGTTCATATCAGATGAAGTTGGTAAACGACGCTGATCGTAGGGACTAGCTGGTGTCGATTGGATCATGCGTTCGTGGCCAGGAATAGCACCATTGGCCGCGTAGACTATATATATGAATTGCATAAAATAAAAATATATAAAAAATGAACATAGATTAGCTGCAATTGATGAAAAGCATACGCTTTTGCATACGGATTATTAGTATTGTATTTTTTTGTCTTTGTACAGCGCTTGATGATCATTTCAACTTTGATTGCCCTTTTTGTTGGTAGTTGAACTTAACTTGGATAGTATTACTGAGAAATATTTCTACTACTTTTTTACACTCTTTTTAATTGATCAATTATTTTACAATTTTTTTATTCGTTTATTCATATTTTAGCATGTTCGTCTTTAAAATTTTGATTGATATAGCTATAAGTCGATAAGCTCTCAGTGCATCATTATAATTATATCTATATCCGTATATTTGTATTATATATATATATATATATATATATATATATATATATATATATATATATATATATATATATATATATATATATATATTTTTTTTTTTTTTTTTTATTTTGTTTTTTTTTTTTTTGTATATATATTTTCTAAGTATCAAAAGAGAGGCTGAACTATTGAAACTATCGGAATAGGAACTATAGTTGAAAATTCATTGTATTAAACACATGTGATAAAGACTATCTTTAAAAACCCTTTATATCATATAAAAACCATTCGAATTGATCGCTAAAAATTATTATAAATATGCAATAGAAACTATTGCTGAATAATCACTTTAGCTTTAACTAAACTATTTCTGAATAATAACTATATCGTAATAGGCTAAAGGAATTATTACTAAAATATCACTATTATACGATCCCAATGGGAACTATACCTATGTAATAAATTCTTATATAATTATATCTGAAAAATTACTCTTTATTACTGCAGCTATCAGAAATATATCTAAAAATAATTTAGCAAAAATCTATCTATACTATATTTCTTTCAAAAACCCCAAATCTACTAAGCACCGCAATTATTATATACAAACTATCGCTTATAATGCAGCTTTCTACTCCAGTCTAGTCTGATCATCAAGCCTATATACTATACATAAGATATCTTAAATTACATTTGACTGTTAGTTCAAGCATTCAATAATACAAGCTATTAATATGTTAGATGTTATTGTACAGCTTTATGTAAATGACATTTATATGTATATATAAAAGCATGTTCTATAGAAAACAAAAGTTGATTAGATTAGATATGTATATATATATGTATGTATATGTATACGATATAAAGCAAGCAACGATCTCTATATATATTGAGGCATATACATAATTTGACGCTTGTCTTCAAGACTTTGGGCTCTACAAAGGCGTTACACTAAGGCATTATCTAAGGCATCGACATGGGCATGAAGCAGGCGGCTCAGCTCAAGCTCAATCAGAAACCAAGCAGTGTATGTGTGAGTGTTAATGTGTGTGTGTATGTGTGAGTGTGTGTGTAAGTGTGTGTGGGTTTGCACAGAGTGTGGTATAGGTTTTGTAATTTGGTTCTCTGTGTTTTACCCTATTAGGACACCCCGACATACAAAAAACATAAGAAGCGACGTTTAGACAACATTGAGACAACAGTTAATAAACAATTTTTTGATTTTGAAGATTTGGCATATCAAAAAAAAAATAGTAATTAAGTATATATGTATGTATATATATATATCGTTGACATGGGTATTATAATTGTAAGATTATAAAATATATTTGATGGACGCAAGGCACACATTTTGATAGGTACGCTCAATCGGCCAGGCCAGCTTATAAATGAGTACATATGGGCACAACAACACTGTTATATAGATATATATACATATATATGTATATATATATATTTGTCTATATATATATATATATATATATGTATATATTTATTTGATATATAGACACCAATATCATTTGGATTAAGTTTTTGTGTGAATATACTTTGATTATGGTAACCTTTTATAGTTTCATTTTCATTCATTCGATTCGTTCTTTGTTGCGTGTTTAAACGATTGTTGTTCAGTTGTTGTTGTTGTTCTTGTTGTTGTTGGCTGTTGTTGTTGTTGGTTGTTGGTGTTATGTTTAGATTCCACGCAGGTCTAAGCACTTACGTAAAGCTCACTTTGATTTATATATATATATATATACACACTCAGGGAATGTTTTTTTAAATAATAATAAAGAAAATACCGTCGCAGAAAATAGCAATAAAAAATAAAACTGATATTTTCTGCCCATTCGGAATGAGAGCTACAATAGGTGCTTCGAACTCTCTGAGACTCATCCAGTGTTCGACTCTCAGCACTCGGTTGTTTTTAAACTCGAATCACTTATGCTATAATAAAGATGGTTTATAAAAAAGAGTTATACAAAAACAAATTACTTTTACAACACAATTATTGGCATAGAAATTGAGTAGAAAATTTGGAATATTTGTTGCTTTTCTCGAAAATTAATTATGTTAATAATAGTATTTTAATGCTTGTCAATTCGTATGGCAATTAAAGAATTATCAATTTAGATGCGATCAATTCTCAATTTGTTAGTTTGTAATCAACAAAAGGAGCCATGTGCATGTTGGTTAAGTTAACAAACAAACGCTTTGAAGCTGAAAAAGTTAGATGTTAGCTGGGTAAAATTGTTTATGGTCGGGTAGCCATTGTCTATCTCAAAAGGGGGGGACCTCCTAACAGAGTGTGATTAGATGTTCGTAAATTCTTAAATTAAATTAAATTTTTAATCTGAATTATCATATCATATATCTAGTGAGACTTCTTATAATTCCAGGAAATTTTATTTAACTTATAGACATATTTTATAATTAATTAAGTAATTATTTCAAAAATATATAATCCATGAAGTAATTATATCTGTAAAATTAATTACCTTGATTGTTGAAAATAAATACTGTTTTGGATATTTTGCCAGAAGAATATAAAACAGTATATATAAAAATATACTTATATTTAATGTATAGGTAAGATAAAGATAATTACTAAAGGAATTATGTATTTTGCAAAAAAAAAAAAAAAAATAGTAATCCTGGAGAGATTGCATATAGAATATATAATTTCTTTGGTATTTATGCGAGGGAATTATATTTACTCCGGTAATTACAAATGGGAAATAGAATTTTGAAAGTAATTGTCGGTTAAATGATGATTGCTTTAGTAATTTTAACTGCTTTGTATAATTACTGAGATAATTGAGCAAATATAATTACTGAAATAAAGTAGCAAATATTTAATTGCTAAAATATTAATTCGGTCTTGAATAATTATTATATTAAGTAATTTTTGTCTTAAAATGTTAATAATTTTTTAATTATTTATTATTAAACTAATATATAGTAGTTTAATTTTTTTAATTTGCTTGAAAAATACTTTCCTCATTTTAGATTTCTCTTACTTCACTTTCACTTACTTATCTTTCAAAATTTAAATAAAATTACCTCATATATTAAGATTATTTGTATGTAATCGTGTTTTTTGAGTGATGTTTTCGTGTGACTGTGAACTATGGCAGAGTATACTATATTTATATATATATGTATATATATATATATATAGATATATATAATTGGCAGCAAAAGCGTTTCTAGATTAGCCCAAAACTAAACTACAAAATTAACTACAATTACATTGTTAACTATGGCTAATTATGTGTTCTACGAATCGATATGGATAACCATACGGATGAGTGTTATATTATATATATATGTTTTTTAATCGAGTTTCGCCGCATTTAACAAACAGCCAAAAAATACATTGAAAACAAATTTAATTTTGTTGCTTCATTACAATTGCGCGCATTAGTTAGTTTTTGTTTTTAATATAATTAATTTAATATTGTTTTTGTTTTTTGTTTTTGTTTTTTTGGCATGCCGCAGGCAAAATTCAGAACTCACAACTCAGAATTGTTTGTTTTTGTTTTGGTTTTTGTTTTTTGTTTTTAGTGGCTTTTTAGGTAAAACGAAATGTACAATTAAAATAATTCGAATGCTGCGCTACAAATGTTATATGTATGTATATTTATATATATACCGAAAATGTTTAAAAATTAAATTTAATTAGTATGCGCAAATTAAAGAAAAATTACAGTTTATTGAGGAAAAAATTGTTTTTGTGTGTGGTAAAAAAAACTCCAAACAGAATGAAAACAGAAAAATGCCACAACAAACAAACAAACAAAATTTGTTATTAAGAAAATTATAAGAAAATTGTTTTAACTGGGTTTAATGTTGTTTTTGTATTATTTTGTATTTGTTTTATTGTGCAATTGCAATTGTTGCTGTTGTTGCAGTAGTTGTTTTTGCAATTGCAGCATTTTTGCGCTTACCATTGTTATATGGATGCAATAAAATACCACGATTGCGGTTGCTGAAATTAATGTTCGGGGAATTGAGTAAATTTTTGTTGTTGTTGTTGTTTTACGGTACGTTTTCGGTTCTCAGTGTTGGTTGTTCGTATTTTTAAGGAAACCTTTTTTTTTTTTTGCTTTACTTTTGTTTAAACTATATAATTTTATAGTTATATATGTATATAAATATATATTTTATTTTGCTTAATTTAAATTGGGTTTTTGGTCGACTAATTCGCTAATTTGCAACAATGAAATGATTTTGAGAGGAACCTGTTTGGGCCGGGCTCCTTTTGTTCATTACAAAAACGTTTAAGGCGCACTAAGTGTTTAACAAAATGCCATCTAAAATCGTGGCCAAAACATGATAAAAAGAAATTATATATTTTGAAAACAAAAAAAACAAAAAAAAAACAGAATAATTCTCACTAAACAGCAAGCCATAGTAACAGGAAGTATATCGTATGGTATGGAACAACTCAAGAACTTGACAGCTTCAATGTGCGGCTATTTGAGATATTATCAATAAAAAAAAGAAGTTAAATAAAATCAAATAACCAACTCACAGCGGCTAGCAGATAGCTAGAGCTATGTGCACGGTACCCTGCTATGCCCCACTAGAACTCCCTTTTAGTTACGTTTTTGATCATACCCGCCCCACCTCCCACCCCCAATACTCACTCATAAGATAATGCATTTGCCTCCGGCGGCAAAGTGCCAGTGACAGTGGATGCTGCGCCGCCTCCATTTTTGGCCAACGGCCGCATCGAGATGCTCTCGCCAAAGGTGCGCAGCTCGCCGCCGCTGCTCGCATGCAGCTCGTCCTGCAGCTTACCGCTGGCCGCCAAGCGTGCCTGCATAATGTTGCGTGTGATGTGATTGACGCCATCGGCCACACTGCGATTGAGATTATCGTAGAGGTAATCTGCACCACCAGCATCGGCGCTGCCCAGCACCATGGTACTGCCGCCAACGCCGGCAGCGGCGAGCGAAGAGCCGCCAATGGTCAGGGCGCCGTTGCTCTGAGAGGCCTTGGCGCTGCGACGGAACGTGCCGTTGCCATGACGCCGTATGGAGCTCCAAACGCTGCCAAACAAAGTGTGATGGCGCTATTAGAGGAAGAGAATGAGAGTGAGAATATATTCAAGTATTTCCAATAGATCTCCAGTTAGTCTTACGCGATGCATGGGCTCCGGTTCCTCGGCCAGCTCATCCAGATTGCCAGAGATGGCGCGCTTCAGCGCCGGCGACACTTCGTGCAGCGTGCGCAAGCCCGCTTGCAGTGTGACCGTATTGTTGTCCGGATGACCCTCTTTGCCCTCCTGCTCCTTGCGCTTCTTGAAGCGTCGGAAATAGTCCTGTATCAAGTAAGTGGCATAGAATTTGCCCACTGTCACCTCATCATCGTTGCCTGGCGGCGGAACCACCTGATCCAGCAGCTTGGGATTTGTGCGTTTCCATATCTGTTTGATAGTGGCGCGCAGTTCGGCATTGGCATCGTCGATATTGCCCTCCGTTTTGATGCTCAACGAGGTGCGCACCACCGCAAACAGGGTGGCATTGAAGAGCACCGTGCCGTCGGAGTTGAGGGGCATGTTCATGGAGACCAGACGCTTGCAGGCCATGCGATGCGGACAGAGTTTGCCGAAGCCCAGAGGCGGTGATATTTTACGCAGCAAGGTGACTACATCCAAATGTTTGATGCGTCCCTTGGCATCTGGATCGTATTCGCTCCACAAACGTATGAACTCGTCCAAGTGATGTGGACCCAAAATAGACCAATCGCGCGTCAAATAATCAAAATTATCCATAATGACGGCCACAAAGAGATTAATGATCTGAAAGGAAACAAATAGCTATAGCTATGCATATATGGAGTATCATATAGTTATACTTACCAAAAAGGAGCAGAGCACATAGAAAGATATAAAGTATGGATATGCAATGGATGAGCCGCATTGGGCATTTGGCGTATCCGACAGCTCGTCACATCTCACTTCCGGCTGCGCCGAGCAGGCCATCATAATATCCTGCCAAGCCTCGCCGGTGGCTGAGCGAAAGAGCACCAGAACAGCCTGTTGAAACGTTTGGAAATTGTTGTTGCGTGTTATGGCCGTGCCGCCATTTATAGCGATCTTGCCGAACATCTGAAATGGGGAATGAAAGATATTAAAAAATATAATAAAATATTTATACAAATATAAATATTAATTTCAAGTTAAATAGTTAAAAGTTAAAGTTTTCATAGGGCAAATTTATTAGGAAGCTGCAAATATAGTAGTGTAGTTATAGCCTTCGATAACTCACCTGCATGCCCACAACAGCATAAATGAAGAAGAGCAGCACAATAAGCAGCGCAACATAGGGCAGTGCCTGAAAGGATTTAATGAAGGTCCAAAGCAATGTGCGTATGCCCTCGCCCTTGCTCAGCAGCTTGACGAGACGCATGACACGAAACAGGCGAAAGAAGTTAATGGAAATCAAATTTGAACCAGCCTGAAAACAGAAAAGAGAATTTTTAGAAATATATGTTGGCTGGCAAATAATGGGAAACACGAACCTCTTTGACCTTGGCCTTACAGCCCTCAACTATATCACAAGCGGCCTGCGAAGTGTTTTTGCTCTGAAAAAAAAGAAAGAAATTAACAATATAGAATATAGATATAGATATAAAATATATAAACAAAAAATAAAATAAAAAATATATATATGTTATTTATATATATATAAAATAAGAAATATAAAAAAATATAGAGAATATATAGAATTTTGAATATAAAAAATGAATTCTTAAATAAAATATATAAAAAATATACATACATAAAATTTAAACTAAAATATATAAAATAAATATATAAATAAAAATATATATATAAAAAAAATAGAACATAAAATATAGAGCATAGAATATAGAATATATAATATTAAAAAATATTAAATATAAAATTTAAAATATAAGATAAATAATAAAATAATAATAATATACATACATATACATACAAACATAGAATATGGCATATATGTATAGAGTACTTACATATTTTAGATACAATCAAATTATAATACAAACCTTAATTTCCGAATAGACAATATCGATAAAGCTGCCCAGCACAATAATAAAATCAAAAACGTTCCACGCATCGCCAAAGTAGTTCTAGAAAGATTTAAAAAATTATTAACAATATAAATTTTGTTTTTCTTTATATATACTTTAATGTATAGTATATATCCCCAAACCCACCTTAAATCGAAAAGCAGCCAATTTGAAGACAAATTCCAGGGCAAACACCGCTGTAAATATCATATTTAGCGCGTCCAGCAATTCGGTATACCAGACTGGTTGCTGATAGAATTTCATGGCCAGCGTGACCGTGTTTATCATAATCAATATAAATATGGTATATTCAAACGACGATGACGTCACAAACCACCAGACCTTATACTGTATACCATGTTTGGGTATATAGCGTCGCACCGGCTTCGCTTTCAATGCAAACTCTATGCAATTACGTTGATTCTTATCCAAGTCACAATTCTTATACTCCTGTTCGCCCTCGTTTTGAAAGGTGACAATAACGAAACCCACGAAGATATTGACCATGAAGAAGGCAATTATAATGATATAGATAATATAGTAGGCAGCGACTATAGGACGGAAGTTGTGTATTGGACCTCCATCTTCCTTGTTCGAATCAATAGAGACGTAAAGCAGGCTGGTTGGGAAATACAAATTTCAATTAGTATAGCAAATATTGGTGAGTTTATGCCAAGTACTTACGATGGCCAACCCTCAAAGGTGGAGACGGTAAATAGCGTTAACATGCCCTTGGCCACGTCATCAAAGTGAAAACCGTTATTTTTCCATTCTCGCTCCTTGAGACGCGGCTTATTCATATCGCCGCCCTCATAGACCAAATACGTTCCACTTGAATTAATAGAAAGTATTTATATTAATATGATTATATTTTAAATTATATAAAATACTTACAAGCACTCCTCTCTCACCATTTTGGAACCGTCGGAGCAGGAGAAAAATTTACCCTATTAGAAATTTTTCGATCGCCACAAAAGATTTTTGCAATTATTATTAAAATGGTAAATGAAAATGGGGAAATTTTTTTTTTACTTATGTAAAGTTAGCTTAACTTGTTTGATTCTTTTTACAATTACAAGTTGAGCGCACTTAACTAAAACAACTTGATAGAAGTATTGACTAAAGCCTAACTATATGTTTTATGCAGCAAATTACAATAGACTAAGCTAGTCTATATAAACGAACATATACAGGGTGTCTCTCATGAACAAACTTTTTTACATAGACAAAGGTTAATATGTTTATATATAAGTATGTATATATAGAGTTTTTTTGTTGGCGCAGACAACACAATATTTACAGACAAGGGTTACAAGGGTTATCGAGTTGTTAAATGGATACATACATATATATTTATATATGGTACAAATGATGTTAGCGAGCAGCTTGACTAGCTTGAGTTGGGTTGGGTTTGGTGGGTGAGGTAATTACTTAGCGAATTAGAGTAGAAAACTCATTAGGGGGTCGGGGGTAAATCGTACATTTGGAGGTTAGAAAGCTAAGTAAAAGCTAGCGAGGCAATTGAAAACTTTTGCAACGATAAAATTAAGTTTTTTTTTAAATAATTAATGAGCTTTGAGAATTTATATTTTCATACAATTTACCAATGTTGTTGCTAAATCATAAGATCAGAAGAGAGATAGAAAGAATTATTTAAAGCTTTTATACCTAACATACTTCAATATCCCAAATGTGAAAAAGAGAGAGAGAGAGACAGATAGAGAGTTCCTTTTTGATTTGTTTTTGGTTTATAGAAATTTAGCTGAAGATACATCAAGAGAGTTCAAAGCACACACATATTAAGCAGCAAGTAAGTTCTGTCAATAAAAGCGCACACATAAAGCCGATTCTAGTTACCCTTTACCAAAACGGTTTATTTGATTTAATTTTTTTATTTAATTTTTTTTTTTTTTTATAAAATTGTAAAGAAATTACCTTAAAGAGTTGTACTCCAATAACCGCAAACATGAATTGCAATAAATATGTAACCAACATGATATTACCAATTGTTTTAATTGCGACTACTACGCACTTGACCACGTACTGTAACAGGTTTTTTTTCGCAGTGTATAAATATATGTATATTTTTTGTTTAGGAGCAACCGAATTGACAGGCGTGTATGATTTGTATTCGAGTGTGTGTGTATGTGTGTGTGTGTGTGTGTGTTGGGTTTTTTTTTATTATTATTGGATGTGTGTGTTTATGCAGCATCAATCAGAGGAATTTTTGTTTTGTTATTGTGCCCACATTTTTGGAATAGTTTCAATGAAATCAAAAGTTGTTGATTTTATTATTTTTTGTTTTTGATTTTCAGTTTTAGGTTTTTTTTTTTATTTGTTGTGTACATTTTTGCCAAAGCAAATGCATTTGAGCAAAAACCGAAACGATAAAAGAGAGAAAAAAGAGGAAAATTCATTTGTAAGGGGTTTTTCAATTCGGAAAATTGTATTGTATTGTATATGCTATAAATAAATGAGTGTATGTGTGTGAGTGTGTGACTGTGAGTGTGTGTTGCTTTATACAATTATTATGAGAGGTTAATGACATTTACGAACAGTGGGTGAAAAAAATTATAAGAAATTAAATAATTAAATAATAAATTAAAATGATAAATAGAAAAAAATAATAGTATGTTAGAGCATGAATAAGTATGTGTATTTTATGAGCAGGTTTGTTACTACAACAGAACTCGTCTAATCGAGATTTATTAGATATATAGTATTATATATTTAATTTAATTTGTATTTTTTTTTAACTCTTTGGTTGTTTGGGTTTTGCCTTGATGCTAGGGTGCAAGGTTGATCGCAGCTTGAGATATTATATAACTATTTGGATATCTTCAATGTGCTTTGACATTATATTGTATGCGTGTGTGTGTGTGTATGTGAGTGTTTGTTTTTTTATTGTGCTTATGATCTTACAATCACATTTATAGTACATAGTTTCTTATACATGTTGCTCTGGGATTGACGCAGAAAATGGGTGTGGAATATAAGAGTTGACAAGTTTACACGATTTTTGTTTTTTAATAGTGTGAGTTATGTTAGGTCTGCATTTCGACGGGAGGAAGGTAGTGGTTTTACAGAAATTCCTGTGCACTGTAAAAAAAACATATGTGTGTTTGTTTAACCAGCCTAATTTAACATTAGATTAAGCCCAACTATAATGTCTGATCTTTTTCCCAGTTCTATATAGTCGTAGTTCTCATTGAATAAATTGTATTTATATATATATATATTTATGGTTATGCTGAGCATTAATAAGCAATACTGAGCAGCATATATATGGTATTATTTACAATAAATTTCTTAGAAAATCCTTTGTACATTTTATATAACTGTTTAGCTATTAGTATTAAAAAATTAGGCAAGGAAATCAATTTTAGAAAACAACAAAAATAATTTTGAAGAGTTAAGGAATAAGGTTATTTTTAATTTTTTAATAATTGTTAGTTATGGAAATTGGAACATTTAACAAATTTAAAACAACAACAAAATGTAATTTATAAATTAAAGAGACAAAAAAATATATTATATATACTTTTGCATGTTTGTGCAGTTATAGTACAAATAAAGTTCTTCGAAAGAACTTTACAATTACAATTGAGTTTCTATGGGAAAATTCTTAAGACTTGGCTTAGTTTTCTTTAAGAAATATATAGAAGTAAGTAATTAACTAGGAAATTATATAATATATACGCTTCTTTTTCTTTTATACAAGTTTTTTTTTTGCTTTTTATTTTTATTTTTTTTTTATTTTTTTTTACTTAGTAGAGACAAGCACTTAAGAACAAAATCATACCTTAAACAATTGGACTCCTATCACGGCAAACATGAATTGCAGTAGGCATGTGACGAGCACAATATTTCCGATAGTCTTAACAGCGACTATGACACATTGAACAACATGCTGTATGTGATACGACGGTATATATGTATTTATATAAGTTATAAAAGACGATAAATCATACGCTAGCTAGATATTGTATGTATATTTATATGTATTTATATTTATATATGTATATATAATTGAGGGCATAAATTGATTTTGCTTCAGCTTGTTTTTTAATTGCATTTTGGTTTAGTATCAACATGTATGGCACATAGTTTATGCCTAAGCGCCACGCCCATAGCATTTATTCCACGCCCATTTTCGTTAGGTGTTAAAAGAAAAGTTGAACTCAAAATTGAACAGTAGTTGTTGAGCTTATTTATATATATGTATATTATATGTAGATATTTTTTATACTTTTTTTGCAGAGCTTTATCGTGGTGCACCCTACACCCAGCATTTCAAGGTTTTAATATCAATTGATTTTTTGACTCTTTTTATTTTTCGTTATATTAACTGCACTTTGTATGGGGTTATTGCAATAAGAAAAGTCAAAATTTATTAGCTCGCAATAAAAAAAAATTAATAGAAAGCTGATAATATTAATTTTTTTTTGTTGAAATCATAAGAATAAAACTTGATCAAATAAAATAAAGTATAAATAAAAAGTTATTTTTTGTTTAATAGAAGCAGGTGAATTGAAAAAAATTGATAACGAAATAACTGTGAAAGCAAAACAAACAGATGTGTCTTACCTTTAGACCCTTGGCTCGATTAATGGCACGCAGGGGCCTCAAAACTCGAAGGACACGTAGAATTTTCACGACTGAAATCGCATTCGAACTGCAGTTGAAATCGATTATGATTATTATATATTATTATCCAACTACTGGGTTAGAGTAGCGTTTAGATATTTGTTACTTGTTGTTAGGGTTTTACCTGAATGCAACAGATATCAATGAGACGCAGACCACAACTAAATCTAATAGATTAAATGCGGATCTGCAAAAGGCTCCGTCGTGCAAAACGAAGCCATATGAAATCAATTTCAGAATCAGTTCTATTGTGAAAACTGCCGTGAAAAAATAATCAAATTTAAGCAGGACCTGTAAAATAGTTGATTCAAGGACAACATGAAAAGTGGTTTAACAAAAACACAGAATTGTGATTAAAGAATATAGAAAAAAACACTCTCTACGAAAACGCTTCTGAAACCAGACTTACGTTCGATTCAGATTCGGATCGGGAGCTACTTACTTTGTTCAGTTCATCGTTTGCTCTCAGCGGATTCTCAGCGGCCAACATGGCGGATGAGAACATAATGCAACAGAGGATAATATTGCCAAAATTACTGTGATTGCAGAGCCAATGGCAAAAGACGCGAAATCTGTGAAGAAATTAAATATTATTAAATAAATATAAAATAAAATCAGATTCAAAACTAACATAGGAATAAACAGCAAACAAAAAACATGCAGTTAAAAGTCAGAAGAAAAAAAAAACAAGTTAAATAATACAAAAAAGTTAAAGCATTTGCTAGGAAAGAGTTTATTTTATACAGTTTCAAGAACTCTTAAAAGACTAAGGACAAAAAACCGTTTTTATTTTCTTTTTTCACGATCACAAATCAAGTATAAAACTAATTCACTAGACACACGGACACACACACATACAGACATATACATGGAATAAGACTAGGGATATACACAAAAATTGTTAAACAAAAGACAAATACAATATTAAAATATATATTCATATATATATAAAACAAAGGTTTTAGCACACAGACACACAGCACAGAAAGAATATTGAAATAAAAATTAAGAGAAAAAAAAACATTGCTGATTCAACCAGCCCGTTTTATCTTTATGGGTTAACTAAAACATAAAAACCTGTTCGTTTGTGAGAAAAGAAAGAATGATGAACCCGGCGGTATGGGCAGAATTTTCGTGGCCGTATTAACCTCAGACATACGGCGTGGGCGTGCCGTTATCATGCCCTCTTCATCCACTATATGTAATTAAATTTTGTTTGGTTTTTGTTTTGGTTTTTTTGTTTGGTTTTTGTTTTGTTTTTTTTTTTTTATGTTAATCATATGCCAATGTGGAAAAAATAATAAACACATATAGTATAATCATAGTAAAAAAAACATAGTTGCTTAACTTAAAAAAAAAATTATATATATTTAAAAATAGCCTAAAGTAAATACAAACTAAGCTAAAAATACAATTGCTTAAGAGATAAATAAATTCATATATTTTACAAAAACAAATTTTTTAAAAAAAGATTGTATATCAGATTTGTGGACTTCTAAAACACTAATTGCAAATTAAAAATTGTGATTAATATTCAAACAAAAGATGTTCAGCTTAAGAAAAAACAGTTTAATTTTGATATCTTTCTCTAGCTGAATATTGAAAATTAATTTATATACAATAGAATATGCAATTAACTTAGAGCTCGATAGACAAGTTATCAAGTGAATTTATATAAATTATAAAAAAAAATATATGTATATATTTAAATATTTAGAAATGCAAGCATGCAAAAATATGTAGAACCAGAGTGCATAAAAAACGTTATAGAATATATATATATAAGTATCATATATATATATTTATGCTAACACACATGAATCAAACGATTGTATTTAGTGTGTGTATAAATCGTTTTTTGTTGCTGTTGTTGTGCATGTTGTTCTTGTTGTTGTTGTTGTTGTTGAATTACCTGTTTGTATAACTGAAAATGAAAAATGCACTGTCGCGTGGCATGGGCTTTTTAGTCGTCTTCATGCTGACTTCAGATAAACGCCGGGGTCGTGCAGTAACACGTGCTGATACTTCAGAATGGGAGTCTTTCGATTAATATCAAATTGATTTGTTGTTTTTGGTTTGTTTGGTTTTTTTTTTTTTTTTTTGTATTTTTTTTATTTTTTTTATTTTTTGTGTTCCAAGGCAGCAAATGAAAGCGTAGCAGTAGCATGAATATCATCAAAATATTTATATATCTCACTTTCGAATATGGTTGTTTAGTATGTGTCTAAAGCAGCGTGTATAATATGTGTGCTTAACTTACTTAACCACTTAATACTCAGATACTTATACTAGTTATTCCTTATAGCCTAGTTAGTTAGAGCATTGAATTTAATACAATTAAACATACCCTCTTCTTCATCCTCGCACATTTCGCGCACCTCCTCATCGGAAAGTGTTTCATGATCCCTAAAATATTTAGCTATAAACAATGTTTCTCAATTGTAAGAAATTTCACACAACTTATCATCGTCCATATCATGATTTTCCATATCCATATCCATGTCTATGCTCAAGTGCTCATCATCCATGCCATCTATGGTGGGCGTGGGGCTATGGTCTTTCTTTAGGGCGCTCTCATCATGCTAAGGAAATATAAGAGATGTTATCTATAAGATTCTATAGAGTTAGTTAACTACTTACCGGCTCCTCATCCTTTTCCACCTCCGACAGTGAATCGGCATCGGCCAAATTGTCGACAGCAATGGCCAAGAACACATTTAGCAATATATAATTACCGCAAATGAATAAAATGATAAAGTAGATGCAAGCCAGAGCGCCATATGAGGAAACTCCGCCATACGCATTAATGCCCACATACATGACCGCATTCCAATCCTCGCCAGTCATGATCTAGATTACAATATATTTATATATGATAATTTATATTTATATATAAGAGTCTGTCTACCTGGAACACGGTGAGCAAACTCTGCCAGAAACAATCGAAGTTCGTGCGATATTTCTCATCTTCATTGTAATTAAATTTACCACCAAAAACCTGCATGCCCAGCAAGGCAAATATCACAATAAACAGGAAGAGCAGTAACAATAGAGAAGCAATTGATTGTATTGAGTTCAATAGGGAAGCAACTAGATTCGATAGCGAACGCCAGTATCTGAAAGACAAAGAAAAAGAGCAAGTTAATGATTATATTTTTAATTTATTTAAATTTATATTTACTCACTTGGTGACCTTGAAGACACGCAACAGGCGCACACAACGCAGCACCGAAACGCCCAATGGCGGCATCATTCCAGTTTTGGTCAAGAGCGTCTCTGAGATGCTGCCAATTACCACAAAGCAATCGAAGCGATTGAACAGTGAGACGAAATAGCCCTGAAAGCCTAAACTGTACATTTTCAGCAACATTTCGCAGGTGAAGAGGCCAATGAACACTATATTTGTGTACTCTATAAAGAAGTTGAAAAACAGGGGATTAAAATTGGATGAAAATATTTAAGCAATAAGCTAAAAAGAAGATATTGTAGATTAGCAGAAAATCAATAAGACTGCTGCAATAAATCTTTAAAAATTGCAAATAAGAATAATATTGATAATAATTATAGTCCATAATGGTTCGAGTCCCAAGCTTGTAGTTGTTATGTCGTCATACAAATAAATATGTAGATTGTTTCTCATTATATTGAGTTACATTATTAAATTATTTAACAACATAGGTATTCAGGGACCCACAATCAGACTATACTTCCCAAAGTCCCATTCTAAGTCCCTATTAGGACAGATTTTTTTTGTAAAGTTAAAAATAATTTTTTTTTTATGTAAAGTAAAAAAAAAAACATTTTTATTATTATACTTTTGGCTTAGATTAATGAAGATAAATTTTGTTAATATCTAAAACATTTACTGCCTGCCATTTAAGTACTTATTGAAATAAAAAAAAATTTAAAAAAAAATATATATATATTTTTTTTTGTTTGTATTCTTCATTGATACATCATTTATTGATTAATCATATTATTAATCAGCTGTTGCATAAGACACAAAAAATTAATAAAGCCCCTATTTATCCACTCCACTTAAAAAAGAATTTATTTTTGAATCGCATAATAATATTATTTTAATTAAAAATTGTTCTAAAGTAATTTGACAACTCTTTAAATACATCCAGAAAACTGACTCTATTACGCTGAGATACCAAATGTAAATATTGCTATATACAAAATTAGATTGAATATTATTGTTCTACTTCTATCACATCTTTCAAAGTCTACATTGCTTTCCAACTTACCCTGAAACTCATCCAGCCAATCAACTTGCCCGTAATGCTCCGTGGCCAGCACACCCGTGTTGAGGAACACCAGGACAATGATGAGCCAGTAGAAGGCTTGGGATTTGACTGCTTTGCGACAGGCGCGACGCATGCGTCGATTCACCCGATCGAAGTCTTTTTTCATTTTGCGCCAACGTGATTCGGTGACCTGCATTTCGGGCATCTCTTCGCCCATATTTTCGGTGGAGTCCATGTCATTTGGCTGCTTGGTCTTGCCATCGGGCATCAGGCCACCTGTCGCATCGGGCTCTATGTCCTCGGCCTGTGTAATCCAGTCGAGGTAGCCGCGCAGGTCCTCTTCAATTTGTTGCTTTTCGCGCAACTTTTGAAAATCACCACGATTTTTGGCCTTGTTACGCTCTTTGGAGAACTCGCCGGACAACACACCGAGAATCAAGTTCATCACAAAAAAGGCGCCCAATATGACCATGGAAATAAAGTACATCCACTGCCAATCGCTGCCCATGGCATCTTGTATCTGAATGGGTAGGGAATATTTTATATTAGATATATTAAATTAAATCGAAATTCCTTCAATTTAGTTTACTTACATAATACAAAACGTCCGTCCAGCCCTCGAGTGTGACGCACTGGAAGACGGTCAACATGGCCAGTCCGAAATTGTCAAAGTTCGTAATGCCAGAGTTGGGTCCGGCCCAATTGCCATAGCATTTCATGCCCTCGGGACAAAGGCGGCCTATGCCGCAGGGTCTCACATCTTCCTCGTATTCACCTAGATTCCGATTTATTTGTTTTGGGATTGTTTTTGTTTTTTTTTTTTTCGTATTTTGATTTTATTTTTTTGTTTGTTTTTCGTTAGGTTTCATGCATTAGTTGATGAGTTGTACTATGTGAGATGAGATATGATATGATATATGCGGATGATAATGTTTATGAATCATGTTGTTGTTGTTGTTGTGGTTCTTGATTTTTGTGTGCTGTTTCTGATTCGGTATTTGTTTTGCGGAATATGCCGCTCAGTAGTCCCATTTACTTAAAATTTCAACAGCTCTATTAACTAGCAGATTAGCTTATTAGCTCGGCGAAAATTGGACAATGTATATAAACTATATATATAAATATTGAGATATATATATAAGTTTACATAGTATATATTTGTGTTTTTTTTTTTGGGAATTTTTTGGCATATCTTTCTTTGTATGGATGTGTGGAAACTGTGTTTTGCTTTGTTCTGATTGATGTTGTGGTTGCAATTGTTGTGGTTCTAATTGGGTTGTGTGCTTGTCCGCAAAACCGTGCACTAATCTACTAGTAATAGAGCTACAGGACGTTGAATTTTAATGCGACATATCTGGTAGCATTCAAGACATTGAATGATATTCGTACACATATAAATATTGTACTGATTTCTGTTTTTTTTTTTTTTTTGGTTTTGATATTAACGCTTACCTGTTACCTCATCTCGACACGTCTTATGCAATTTACCAGAGAATAGCTCTAGACCAATTATGGCATAGATTATGATAACGAATATGACCAGAAGTGCAATGTGAAACAGTGGCACCATGGCCTTTAAAATTGAATTAAGCACAACCTGTAGACCTGCGGAAAGCGTATGAATAGCCAATAGACAATTTACGTATGTTTAGATAGGTGTGTAAACAGAGTGGTTGCTTGGGGTTTTACAATAACATCAAGTGCGGCTTACTATACACATACACAACAAAAAGCTTATTATGCTGCACAGAAATTGATAGTGAGAGTTGTCTATATCTTCAATATTGAAATTATGTTTTATTTTATTATGTAATTATTCTATTATTATTATTGTTTATTTAAATATTTATTATTAATTTTAAAATATTTTTTTATTCATGCAATTTTTTGTATTACTATTTTATATTTTTTTTATTATTTTATTTTTATTAGAACTTTTGTTTTTTAATTTATAAAGTTTTTGCCGGGTTTTTGTTTATATTTTTCTTAGCATTTATTTTATTTTTGTTTTCAATTTACAAATGCAATTATTTTACTGTATTTTTATTCAGAGAAAATTATTTTTTATATCTTTACACGGACCACAGAAAAATATGTAGGTCTGCAAATTTTCTAATTTAAAAAAAATATAACACAAATTAAATTTTAAGAAAACTGCAATATTTAAAATACAAATATTAATAACACATACATTATTTTAAATAAACAATAAATTAAAAAAAAAAAATTTTTTAAAACCTATATTTATTATATTTTTTAAACTCTAATTTTAAAATTTTTTGGCGCTATTTTTGGTACTCTATTTAAATTTTTATTGTCAATTAAAACGTTCTCAACATCAAGTCCCTTTTTTTTAATATGCTCTCGACTTTCACTCTGTACAGCATTTCAACTACGTTTATAGACCGTAGTTTATTGTTTATTTTGCTCTACAAGGACATAAAGGATACTCTTTTTTTATTGTAAATTTTGATTTGTCGCATTTGTGTGTTATTTTTTTCGGTTTTTGTGCAGAAAGCTCTTACTTGGTACACCCGAGACAAGTCGCAGTGGACGCAGCACACGAAAGGCTCGTAGCGCTTTCACATCGAAGGCATCCTTCATCAGATGGGACAGTGCTGTACTTATCGCTCTGTAAAAATGTGATTTGGCACAGACAATTTCATACGTGTCTCAGTTTCGATTGAATTGGATATAAGGTAACATAGAAAATGGTTAAAACTAGGCCGTATATTTTTTGGCCTGGGCGCTCAACGCTTTTAACTGGCATATTTTATATGCTTACCCTATAACTACAATTGTAAAATCTAATAAATTCCATCCATTTCTTAGATATGCACCATTATGTAACACAAAACCATATGCTAAAATCTTCATAACACATTCCGCTGTGAATATAACTAGGAATATATATTCAACTTTTTCCTAATTTTGGAGTTTTCAAATTTTGTTGTCGTATTGTGTGTGCGTGTGTGTGTGTGTGTGTGTGTGTGTATTATGATATATTTGAATGATATGATTTTATGATTGAATGATGATTTTTCAAATGAATGAGAGTTGATTTGATGAGACGTTGTGATGCATAGAAGACAGACGAAAGAAATATATATATAGATTAATAAACCACAATATCAGCTGTATTCACATAAATAGTGAAGACCTCTTAGAGTAGGCCCCATCAAACTTACCAAGGTTTGATTCGTCACATTCGAATCGCTGCCCGGATAAGGCGTGTAAACGGCCAAGGCAATACAATTGGCAAATATGGTTAACAAAATAAGGAACTCAAATGGTCTAGAGATTGATTTCAGTTAAAGAAAATCCATGTGGCTTAGAATTGAATAATGATTAGCTTTTATACAAATAAAAATTATATTAAATATATAATAAATATAAAATAAAACTAAGTAAGCTGAATAGCAGTTCATAATGTAGAATTTATTCTATGTCTAGGTCCAAGGTGTTAGGCAGGAGCTTGTGGCGTCTTCTGCTGCTGGATCAGCAATTCAAAAAACACAACCGCTTCCTTTCACTTTCAGCTTCACACTGGCATTTGGCATTGCTCAGCTTCTCGGCTGCTGTGAGCGCACAATAAGCGATCGAGAGGGAGCGAAGGCAGCGAGACTCTCACAAATATAAGCTCCAACTGCTGCTCATACAATTATGTTGACACTCGTAATGTCGCTCTTACAAGTTACTTCAAGTTCACATACACATGCACTCACACAATTCAATTACGCTATTGATATATATTGGTGAATACAACTCTCGCATACCAATACAGGCACAAAAGACCTTTTGCTGGTAGAACTCAGAGTGGATAACCATTCTGTCTTCTGATTTTTTCTCAGAGTGTCAGCAAAAGAGACATATTTTCAGACAACGTGAAGCGCTAAACAGTTAATTGCGAACTACATACATACATATGACTTATCATTAGCTCATAATCAAATGTCTTAACAGAATTGCTTGAAGTTTTAAGATTATATAGATAAGTTCAAAGTTTAGGCTAGAACCAGAAAATTCGAAATATTGAAATAAAATAAATTAAAGGAATAAATTTAGTATGATTTTTAGAAATTGAAAAATAGTCAAAAAACCATAGTTTATGATGAAAAAAAAAACTGCTATGCTGGCTAAAAAGCAGAGCTAGAAATTGAAACTAAACAATAGTAAATACCT
Source organism: Drosophila hamatofila (assembly GCA_035045345.1). Classification (NCBI taxonomy): domain Eukaryota; kingdom Metazoa; phylum Arthropoda; class Insecta; order Diptera; family Drosophilidae; genus Drosophila; species Drosophila hamatofila. The sequence goes on along the minus strand of JAWNPA010000019.1, from coordinate 12,540,274 downwards.
AGATAAATTATAATAAAATAATAATTAAATAAAAAGCTAAAAGGGTTTTTTTTTTCATGTTTCTGAAGACACAAGTTTAATCCTGCTCTGCCATGTTTTCTTTTTTAGTTGTGAACTGATTCATTATTTCTGTAATATATATGACTGTCTGTCGTACAATAAAAATATTAAAAAAAAAAAAATGTTGACTAAAAATTATAATACAAAAAAAGAAAAATAAATAAAATATTTGAGTTTTCAGGAACTGAAAAATCATCTTGCGTATATTAATTATTTGGTAGATTGAAATACTCTTTAAAAAGAGCATAGATTGATTTAATTTGAAGTGAAGTAACATAAAAACTAATTAAGAGGGACAGAGATTAATTCAGAGGCGCTTTAAATGCTCCCATTAAACGTGGAAAGATATAAATTTAATTTAGAAAGCAATTTCAAGTAGAGGTAGTTCATTAAGAGAACATCAGCTTTGAGTATAGATTACTTCCATAGATTTCAGAGTAGCTAGTCCATTTTACAACCTATCAATAGGCTCTTAGAAAATTGTTTTAAACCATTAAGAATCCTTAGTTTTATGTTTAAGCAAAAAAGGATACTTCCATTCCACGATGCGTATGCAAAGCGCTCGAATAGGATTCTTGAGGCCCAGACAGAAGAGCGCTCTTTGTGGTCGATCCGGCTGCGGCTTGCCGCGACGCTGCGGACGTTTTTGGCCGGCGGCGCCAGCTTTTTGTCCACCGCCGCCGCTGGGTCCGATTGTGGTGCCGTTCATAGTTTCCGGAATGTTTACAATGCCCATGGAATCGATGCCTATACAGATTGGAGCAACAGGTGTGTGGGCAAGTGATGGGGTATTGACAGCAAAAATGTTAGTGGCTCAGAGAGAGAATTAGTGAGGCTTTAAGGAATTGTAAACTCACCCATTATGTTGTTGCCGCCGCCCATATCCGCTTGCGGATTATGGGCATTGGACATGTCGCCGCCAACGGCAGCGCCTCCGTTGCCATTGGGCGTGAAGGTGCCGCCGCCAGCGGCGCCTCGCTCAAAGTCCATGATGTTGAAATATTTACCGGCTCCGCCGCCGAAATTATCGATCAGCTCCGCGGAGCTGGAATAGAAGGGTGAGAATGCTTGAGTATCGTCCTCTTCCTCTTCGTAATACTCGTCAGCCTCCTCGTCGTCGTCGTCGTCGACCTCCTCGTCTTCCTCCTCCTCGTCGTCTTCGTCGTCGTCGTCTTCGTCTTCGTCGTGATGCTGATAGTCGTGTTGCTGCTGTGCCAGCTGCTCTTGATCATCAATATCAATTGTTGTGCCCTCGGGCTCGTCTTCTTCGTCGTAGTCGTCGTCGTCGTCGGTTATCTCAACGCCGTCGTCGTCCTCCTCGGTTATTCTGCATGTCCTCCGTATGGAGGGCCGTTTATTGCGTGTATTCCTTCTTACAATGACATCGGCATTGTCATCAACATCGCCAACATCCTCGAGCGAATCGTTTCCACTGCACAATGCACCTGCAATAATTCGAATCTCATCGTCATCCGCATCCTGTCGCCGCTCACTGATGCTCTCACAATCGGTATTGCCTGTATTGCCAGTGGCTGCCTGTTCCTTGGCTGCTGCTGCAACGGCAGCAACAATTGCCGCTGTGCGCAAAGTCTGCGAACTGACGTCAGCTGCGTCCGGATTATCCGGATCGTCGTCGTCGTCCTCCTCCTCACAATCGTCGTCGCCTATAAAGCTGCTGATGTCACCAACACCAAAGCCATGCAAGGTGCTGTTGTCGCCGGTGATGTCGCAATTGCAACTGTTGCTGCTGCTGCTGTCGCCGCCCACAGCACTGTAGCTGCTCTCCTCGTCCCGGGCGCCGCTGCTGTAGCTGCTGTTGGTGCTGCCAGCGCTAGTTACACTATTCTGTGGCTGTTGCTGCCAACCGATTGCCGCTGCTGCTGCTGCTGCCGACTGTGTTGCAGCTGTTGTCGCTGCTGCTGTTGCTGATAACTGTGCTGATGCCGCAGCCGCTGCTGCTGCTGCTGCTGCTGCTGATGTTAGCGCCTCCTCTGGTGTGAGGCGTTGACTGGCGGTGCCGCCACACGAATTGCAGCTGGATTTGCGTCGCTGTCGTTTGCTGTTGCTCGCCGAGTTCGCTTCGCTGCCGTTGTTGTTGTTGTTTTTGTGTCGGCGCTGCTTGAAGTCAAGCTTGTAGGTCGTATTGTTAACAATTTGGCTAGTGACCGTGCTCAGAGCAAGTTCTGTATTGTTGGCAGCAGCACGTATTCGACTCGAGCTGGTGGCCGCTGGTGTCTCGTCGCTGAACGCAATTACCTCGAGGGGACTGCAACTGTATTGTTAATTTGAAGAAAGTAGAAAATAAATTACTTTAGTATATTTTTGCTAATTGGATGTTTATAATATACATATTCATACTCAAACTAAATACTCATTGGATGCAGTTGCTAAATAATACATTTTTACTGGAAATTTTACAACGATTCGGCGAGGAGGAATTACATTTATAACACTTGTGGTCACGATCCCAAATACCTTTTAATATTTAATATATAAATATTTTACCTACAAGAGTTACTCTGAAAATATACCTTCATTTATTGTCAGTTTATTTGCTGGCTAATCTATTTAATCTTGTTTTAAATATTACACTCAACTAGACGCTTTACAAATTCAGTTAGATAAGCCCAACCACAGCGCATTATCTAAAGAATTTTTAGGTCCCTTGGATTTCGAGTTTTATATTGTATAGACCTTAAGGGACTTAAGATAAACAAACATTTTTATAGCCCTAGAATAAAATCAATCAATTCTCTTCGATGATTCACATAATGATTGCCATGCGATAGACACCATGAATTGTGAATGATATAAAATGTGGCTATAATAAGCAACTTATAAAATAATGTAAGAAATATATAATTTTGAGTACTTATACATTAATGTCAAAGTTTCAAAAGCAAAGTTAATATAATACTTAATAATATCATATAATAAAATAATAATAGAATAAATAATACAAAAAAATAAACTCTTAAAGCTAATTCTAAAAAGTAAAAATAAAAATTATAATAGCTTTTCTTGATATAATATTTTAATATAAATAATAATAAGCTGCAATAAATAAAAATGACAATATTAAAAAAAATATTTAAACATAAAAAAAAAATTATAAAAAATAAAACTATAGTTGTAAAAAAAAGATAATCTAAGTTCTAAATATATTTATAAAAAATTAGAAATGTAAATATAGAAGGAAGATTATTGCTTCTTATAATAATATTTTAACATGTAAAACAGATTTTTACACGAAAATATTACAGCTAAAAATATGATTAATTACTTAAAAATAAAAGATTATAGATATTATCAAATAAATTTAAAGATCATGAAACGTAAAATAACAAAAAATAAATAAAAAGATACAAAAAAATAAATTGGAGGTAAATTTTCCTATTATAAATATACATATGCTTATATTTTCTTTTACAAATTTCATATTAATATTAACTCCAATTATATTAATATTAATATGTATTTTTGTTTTAGAAATTTCATTGTAATATTAATTCCGATCATATTTATAATAATATGTATATATTTTCTTTTAAAAATTTCAAATTAGTATTAATTTTAAATTTGAATTATTGATCAGTCTCATTATAAAATTAATTTGTAATTATAGACTTTCAAAGAATAGCAGCGTCCCTCTATCCCCAATTCTGGTATCTCCACACTCAAGATCAATATATATGTATATATATATATATATCCTAATTCATATGCATACTTGCAACATGCTAGATTTATGCACACAGACTTACAAACACAGTCACACACAGGCAGGCACATATAAACTTACAGTGGGACAAAAACAGCGATTTACAACATATAGTTTACGATAGTTAGTATACGATAATTATTGAGGTTAGTTTTAGGGGTTGCTTTTTTGTTTTTTTTTTTTTTTATTATCGTTGGCTAACTTACTATGCCCTAGAATTCCTAGAATTTGTATGTTCCAAATAATCAAAGTCTTGGATTGCATTGTAAATGAATTTCTTATCGTGCTCCAGCTGGAGCTGCATATACCTTTGTTGTAGCACAGTGGGACCTGTTGTTGTTGCTGCTGCTGTTGCTGGTGTTGTTGCTGTTGCCGATGTTGCTGCTGATGTTGCTGGCACCGGCAACGTTATCGTTGGCGAACGATGCTGATGACGATGCTCGGGCTTAACAATGATTACCTCCAGCTCACTTTTGGCTGTGCTCGACTTGCGATTGTATTTGCGACTGGCGCGGGTTGGTGTCTCCGCCTTCAGATAGCGTCTGGCAGAGGCTGGCGAAGTGGGCGATGGTTTGCGCTCAATTATGAGTGTATTATCATCGTAGGCTATGCAGTTGACCAGCTCTCCGCCACCCATCAGACTGGTCGTTGTGGCAGTTGTTGTTGCTGCTGCCTTTGTTGTCGCTGTGGCTGCTGAGGCAGACGCTGTTGCTGTTGCTGTGGCTGTGACTATGGCTGCTGTTGCTGTTGCTGTCGCTGTCGGCTCATCGCTGTGGTCATAAAGTTTCGCCTCCTTCTGCCGTTGAAATTGTAGCTGACGTCGTCGCTGGGATGATGAAGTTGTTGCTCCATTGCGCGAGCTGCTGCTGCTGCTGCTGTTGGTTGGCTGCTGTTGTTTGGTCAGGCATGATTCATCAGTGGGACTTGGTGACAAATCCTTGCACGCGTCTCTAGCTCTATCCTTATCCTTAGCCTTATTGTTATTGTTTTTATGATTTAATTTATTACTAGAACTATCCAAGGCATCGTATTTGTTAATTTGTTGTTGCTGTTGTTGGAGTTGGTGTTGTTGTTGTTGCTGTTGTTGTTGTTGTTGTTGTTGCTGGAGCTGTTGTTGTTGTTGCTGGAGCTGTTGTTGTTGGTGCTGTTGGTATTGCTGTTGTTCCTGGGCTGTTGGCGATTGTTGCTTTTGCTGCGTTGACGTTGCATGCTCCTTATGTTCTCCTAATTTTAATGCGTTCACGATTTATGTTAGTGGTCAATTTAATTAGTTTTAGTTATTAAGTGTTATTTTTTTATGGTAAATGCTGTGAGTATGCGTATGAAATATGTGTAGGTATATAGATTTGCCATTTGGCTGTTATAGAAACAAAAGCTAGTGGGGTCATTAAATTAATCGAAGGCATTGATAACTGAGTTGGGTAAGAGATTAATATAGCCTAAATGGAATATGCAGGGTGGCTAAGCGAGGAATTATTCTATTAACTACATTTCAGCAACTGTTCGATAACATTTAGCTGTTGAAATATTTAATGAGATTTGTCAATTGATTATGAATTTACGTACGGCTGAAAAACGTGTGGATATATTTTTAAAAATTAAATAACCATGAAAACATTTGTCATGTTAATTATATTCTAGTTGTTGATAAATTGTTTTTGATTTATGATTCAAAATTTGGCTATTTTTATTTTTCTCGATCGTAAATCAAATATTTTTATGCCTATCACTTGAAGCTAAAAAAAAGCTTTGTTAACAATTTTGTTTAGTGAAATTTAAAAATATTGCACTTCTTTACCATTTGATATTATTAAAAGTATACTATATACTAAATAATGCAAAAATGGATTACTTTATTTAACTCATATACAGTGCCTTAAAAATTTGATTTTTAAATTATTTTTAATAACTGAAGTAGTCAAATCTATTTAATCAAGTCAAAAGAAATTCTCATATTTTTTTATGTTCTTGGAGAAAAAATATTTATATTAATAATAAAAATCATTTTAGAATTAAATTTACTTTCGTTATTGAATTTGTAGTTCTTCTCACAGAAATAAAATTTTGCAAAGTTTTTAAAATAATAAAATCTATTCAGTTACTTGCAGAAATTGTAAATGTTTTTTAAAAATAATGTCACTGTCAAATATTAAGTAAAAACTCTTTTTGGAAAATATTATTTAAAAAAAAATTAATTAGGTAAGCTTATGATCAAAATGAAATAGAAAACCTCAGGCTTCCTCAAACTTAAGAATCATTTCCTTAACTTTCATTTCCTTAATTTTAAATAAATATGCTAATTCTATTTGATTACTTATAAAAAAGAAATATATACATAAATTCTATCAGCTTCATTTAGCACTTTTAACTATCAATCTCTAAATTAATTTACTAATTCTAAATTGATACTTATTTATAAAAAATTATATATATATATATATATCGATATATATTTAAATACATTTTATTTCAGTCTCATTCAATATATTTAATATATATCAATCATCTATTGTACTTTAAAATTCAAATGAATTTCTTTACTAAAGAGTTTCCATATAAAATGCTTATCAGTGTCATTCAATGCCTTCGACTAACATATCAATCTTCAATTGTGTTTAATGAACGATTGTCAATAGACAAAGTTTGATGAATGTGTTGGGGCGATTCGATAGTCGAGTTTGTCGACTGGAAATGTGAAATGTGAATATTACGCATAAGCCATGACATTTGGTACCTGTATTCATATTTGAAGTTTCCTTCCCACGACTAAATTGATTTTTGCTTTCATTCACTTTGCTGGCGAGAACGACTCTATACAAATGCGGTCAACAACAGCCGTCCAACAGGTGTGCCAAGTCTCAGTCTTCCGTTGACATATGCCCGCATGCAAATTGTATGCTCTCTCTATGTCCTTCTCTTTCTGTCTGTCTCGCTCTCTCTCTCTTGGTCTTTCTCTCTCACTCACGTGCTCGCTCGCTGTGACTGTGGCTGGCTCACATTCATGCTTCAGCTGCTTAACAGCTTTTAGTTGGGTTTATTTCCTTTTTATCCTTTTATTATTATTATTATTATGATTATTATTATTATTATTAATATTATTGTTATTATTATTAATATATTAGACGGTGGTGCGTTTGTTGCTTTTTGGACGTTTTGTGCTGTGTTGTTGTTGTTTATTTTGCTTTAAATTGTCTACTAAATTATTTAAAATTTGGCAATTGTTGAAGTCTGCTGTCAGCTTTTGTGGGAGGGGGGCTCGATTCGGTTGATTAATGCTTTATTTTAATTATAGATTTTTGTGGCCCATTGCCTTATCAGCATATTCATTAGAGTTATTGAATTTTGCTTAGTTCCAGGCGAATGGCATTGCCTTTAATGCTGGCTGATAACTTATCATTGATTGCTGCTCTATATATAAAACGAAAACCCTTGACACAGTCGGTCTATGTGTGTAAGTGCGTGTGTGTGTGTTTGAGTGTCTGTCTGTGTGTGTGTGCGTGCGCATCAAAACAAAAACATACGCAATGTTTACATTTTCTTTGTTGTCGCAACATTTTTTTGGCCAAACTGAACTGTCAAATGGGCAATCAACTTTACCAGGCTCTCTCGCACACACACACACAGATTCAGGCACTCTCTCTCTCTCTCTCTGTACTTGCTCTCTGTCTCTCTCTGGCTGTCACTCTCTTTGCAGCAAAAGCACAGTTTTAGCTTTGCAGCTGCCAACCAAAAAGTTTCTAGCCAAATGCCAAATGAAGGCTTTTTTGTGGCTTTCATTGAATGACAGCTACTCCAGTGCTCTACTGCCCCGCCCACCCCGCCACCAACCGCCCTGGCATTCGTCACTGAATTAAAGTTGCTTAAAATGCTAACCGCATTCGGGCGAGGGGGCGTGGGGGCGTGGTGGCTTGTCGTTTGGCATTTAGTCGTATTGGGGTCAAGTGCGCGCGGCTATAAACTAATTTGCGCGTTTATCAAATGAGTCGCTGGGGAAAAATGCATAGCACAGTTTTCAGGGTTCGCAAATATTTTCCTGGAACCATAAATGCTGACCGATTGACCTACCCAGGCATATGTAATAAGCACTCACACACACTCGCACACACACGGTCATACAGAACATGCACATGCACAACACACACACACACGCGCACTCACACACACACACACGTGTGAAAAATTTCAGACGCAGTTCGTCGTTTTTTTCCTTTTTTTTTCTCCACAACAGTCAAGGCAATTGAGTTCGTTTCACACTTAATTATATTTTTATATTTGAGTATTCTCAATTTGGCTTTACATTTGCATTATCTGGTTTCGAATCGCATTATTATTGGTTTAGTATTTGTATTATTATTTTTCTTTTGTGGTCTCCACGCAGGCCAACTGGACCAACAGCAACGTGAACGCGTTTAAGGAATCACACACAAAAGCACACTGTGCAGCCTTTGTTAGCTTTTCACGTGGCAACCGTGAAAATGTTGATATACAATGAATGGAGCTTTCGCAAGCTCCAAAAAGCTAACTTTATCGATTGCTGGACTTGTCCGTTGGCGTAGGCAGCTGGGTTCAGGCAGTCACTTGAAGGGTTGCTGTAGCTGATAAGGATTTTGTAGAGCAGATGTTGCTTTGAATTTTGACTTTGATTTGAAATTATTGAACTGATTTTCAAATGAGACATATAAAAGACGAATAGATCAATAGACGGGTAAACATGAATATATATATATAACTCAATCTATGAAACTTAAATGAGAGGGAGAGAGAAATAATACATTTGTTTGTTAAATAATTAGATAGCTGATATTTCTGTATAGATAAACGACGAGATACACACATAGATTGAGCAATATACATATCTGTAAAAATCCAGATGTATACTAATTTTTAGATATGTATATCGATACACAGATTAATATACTTGAACATACACAGTTCACATGTTTCAAACTACCCCATATAAGTATGCCTGAGATTTCAACATGTAAACTTGTTTTTATAGCTACCGTTTTTCTTGATTTGCAACACCCTAATGTTTGTAGATCATACTCTTCGATTTTTAGTCAATATTAATTTGAAAAAATTAATTTTCTAAATTTCAACAATGTTATTTTCGGTATACAGACAAACAGACGTTCCATTAAACAAATGTGCTCATTATATCATATAACCCATTCAAAAAATAAAAATAAATAAATAAATGTAAATCGAATTTCTTAAGATCTTGTAGAAAATACTTCAAAGAAAGATCCTTTATAATAATTTTTTTTTAAAGTCAAATAAAAATTTTATTTATATTCTAAAAGTCCCCGATAGTTAATTCATCCAGTCCATAGATTTACAATTCCTAATCCTATACGTTAATTATAAAAAATATAATAGAAACATAACAATTTCAGTTCAACACATGGCTTTTTTTATATTTCAGAAATCGAACAAAAAATCAAAAGAATTCAAATTCTCGATCAAAACAAAAAGCTTTGTTTACAAACAAATTGCGATCATATAAAAAACATAAGCAAAAAAATATCACTCCCACATTTTCATGTTCGTTTCAGAATGATTTTCGTTTCCAAACACTTTTATGCCAGCTTTTATGTATATAATAAATTTGGTTCTCATTTTTTGTTGAACAGATCTAGATCTCTCTCCCTCTCTCTCTCTCTTTCTCGCTCGCACTTGCATTTGTTGTTAAGTGCGAAGTGAACAGCTGTTCGTGAGCAACGCATGCGCCGCAAGCTTTGTTACACATTTTTGACAGTTGCAGAGAGAGTAAGAGAGGGAGAGAGAGAGAAAGATGAAAGGAGAGAGATAGAGAGCGCGTGCACTCGCTTTCTATTGTCAAATTGTGTTTGACACTTTTAGGGTCTCAAAAACAAATTTCTTTGATTATTTTTCTTTTCGCTCTTAGCTTTTGCCTTTCGCCTTTCACAGCTGAGTCATCGGCACAATTTCCTTGACACTTGGCAATAAATCGTGCGGTTTCTACAAAATTTGCTAATGAGCACCATCCGGCTGGAAATTAGCTGTGAGTTAGACTTCCTACAGTTGGTTTTTTTTTATTAGTGTGAATTAGATAAAACAAATGCTAACAAATTTTTAGAAATGTTTCAGTTTTCGCAATTAATATTATTAACAGTATGCTCGAGTGTGTAAGCATTTTGTTGAGCAGTCAGCAAATTGGCTTAAGAAATTTTCATAGACAAAGCTGTTGAATGTTTAAGTGTAATGCTTTTTGGCTTTCTTTTCAATTCTATCCGTATTAATTAGGTTTTCTAAAAACAGCAATATACAGTTGTATATTTAGTTGTAAATAATATCAAATATATATTTAGTTGCTGGCAGCATATATTTAAGGTAAAAACAGAAAGCTAAAATTGAAATGAAATAGGCAAAAACATTAAGCAAATGTATATATAAATATACATTTATACATATATGTATATAAGTATATTTATCTTACACGAATATATCTAGCTTACATGACTATATTTACCCTATATATATCTTACTAAAAAAAGTCTCTTCTTTAAATGATAAATAATTTTTTTAATCTTATCTAGTTACATTCTAAGTCGCTTCTTTAAATGATATATAATTTTTTTAATCTTATGTAATTACATTCTGACTTATATCTTAGTTTAATGTTTTAAATCATTATGGTTTTTGTGATTCTTAAATATATAATATTATACATTATATAAAGCTGCCAGCTTGAACTTAAAATTCAAAGTTTAAAAATGTAAATCGTGTATAAAGATTATATTGAAGTTTAATTTATTAATTATTTTATACTAAAATATTTAAGAATTATATTTAAAGTGTTCTAAAACCTGTATGCAAGAAATAAAAATCTAATAATAAAAATAAAAAATTGTAAAACAAATTATAAATCAACAACAAATTTTACTATAATAATTTTAAATTGAAATGTTATGATCTTTATCTTAACAATATGTTTTATTTTTTTGGTTTTATAGTTTTAATTCTAAATTACACATATAATCTCTTTTCTTTTTTAAAATTTATTTTAAATATTTGTTTTGTATTATTTTTAAGTGTAATTTCATAATATATATATTTATAATCTTGTCCTTAAACATTTTAATTTTATTATTTTAGTAAAATGTGTTGTAAATTTTTTATATCATATATTGATGCATAATAAAGTGTTACATTTATATAAATTTATTAATAACTTAAATAAATAAAAAATAAAATAAAAAATACTTGTAATAATGCACAGTTTTCTAAAAATAAAAACAAATTTTCTTTTTAAATATTCGCACAGATTACGATCAACTTTGAAGGCCAGCTATGGCAAAATAATAATACAATTTTTATTGTATATCAAATTTTATGCGGCTATATCGCAAAAAAGAATTTGATTTAGCGGCATTTTTGGCTTAGTAACTATATAGAAGAAAATGTGGCTATTGTGTGTGCGACGCTTCGCTAGTTTGAATGAAAAATGTGATGCTAAATATTATTGAAAACAACAGAAAAACGCCAGAGAGCTGCCAGCAAATGACATAGAGGCGACACGGGTGGAATAGCGGGGGGTGGGAAGGTGTGTATGGGAGCGGTTGGGGCCGGCGTTAGTGGGGGAATTCATTTAGTTTGGTTGGGCATAATGCTTGCTGCTCTCCTTGCCCGCACTTCTATATTTAGATCAAGCACACGTAGTTGGATCTGTCGATGCGATCGTCTTGTTGTAGTTGTTGCTGCTGCTGCTGTTATTGCTGTTATTGCTGTTGTTGCTTTTGTTATTGTTGTTAGCCCCAATTCTCAGTAGCCAGCAGACAATGAAATTAAATTTAGCTTAATTGAATTGCCTTTAGACCAACAACAGCAACAACAACAACAACAACAACAAAACTATTAAGAATTATTGAACCGAAAATTCATAAATGCATTGCAAGCGCGAAACAAGATTTTCTAATATTCGGTAAGCAAAAACAGATTCCATATAAGTACATTAAATATATAATAGATATATTGTAAATTGTTGTTCGCATGTTCTACATTTTACTTACACGATATCAATTCACTCCCTCGTGGCAGCAATAACAACAAAAGAATTTATTCAGCTGTCCGTCCAAATACAAATCCGAGCCAAAGGCAAAAGGCAGCGCATACAGCATACGTGGCGTTGATATTTTTAACTCTACGTATTCTGCTTGATTTTTTATTTTATTTGAACTGATGATTTCTTTTTGAGTATTCACGAACTAAGAAAATTGATTTTTCTTCACTGTAATATTATTAATTAACAATTGTGTTGCTTGTTTGAGCAAATGAACTAAATATGAATAATTATTAAAATATTTTTATTAATGCTTGCCAAAATATTTCTATGTGATTATGACAGCGCACTGCATATACTTAGTATAAATATATTATATCTATATATACATACAGATCATTGCTTTATGAAACACTTGAAACTTTTCTGATAGATTTTATAATATTGCTTAATTTGTAATTTAGATTTTTAATTGATTTACCGAAAAATGACTCAATTTTTGGTTCGGAAAATCCCGTTTAACTTAATAATATATGATTTTTTTCTTCGTTCTTTCCTTCTGTATTTTCACTTCACCCGCACACAGCATCTACTTTTTGTGTGTGTAGCTTAAAAATAAATCTGAACACACACGAGCGCGTTGCGCGGCGGTTGGTAGAACGCGAATGCGCCGAGCCAACAGACCAAATAACGCCAACGATCAGCCGAGAACTGTCAGTTGATGGGGCGAGATCTTCGATTCGTTGCTCCTCTTTTAGTATTTTTTGGTATATTTTAGAAATTTGTATTATTTAGGTGATTTATGTAAAAATTTGGTTAAGAAGTTGTTAGTACTGGTTTATAGCAGTTTGTCTTTTTATGTGGTATCTATGAGTTTAAATAAAGCATTGAATATTATTACTATTTGAAGGAAATTATAGATAAGTTGAGGAGTGGAATGTCTTTGAGTCTCTTTCACACACTTACCGCCACTTGGATAGACTCTCTCTCTATTCATTTGCCTTTTCGTGTTTCTGTCTCTGTCTTCCATGATTCCCTTGAGTGTAAATAAATAAAATAACATTATTATTTCTATTTTAGCGAAAATCTAGATAAGTCGAGGACTTATATATGTTAATAAATCTCTTTTTCCTAAGTTGCTGTCTCCCCTTATCTGTTTCTGTTACTGTCTCTCTCTCTTTTTCTTTCTCTCTCGGACTCAATCGTCCTCTATCTCTCGCTATAAATTTTCTGTTACTATTTCATTGGCTTTTTTGTTGGATATGTATTTTTCCATATTCCATTCTTATTTTCTCTGCTATACTTTTTCAATTTTCTTTTCTATATTAATTTTATTTTTTTTTTTTTTCTATCAAAAAAATATTTCCTTTCTATCAAATTTGCATTGCCCCAAGCTTTATAAACCATGAAAATCTTTGCAATGCATCCAAGTAAATGAAAAAAGTTTTGTATCTATTGTAAAAAGAGTATATCTCTCATATTTTGTTTTTAGCTTTCGAAAGCACAAAACACTGCCAGCTTTTAGCACATAACACAACACAAACCCTGTGGGATGCCCTAAAAGCTTTCTGTTTGCTAAGCTTTTTTAATAGGACCCTAACCTATCCCTTAATTTTTAGCCTTTCTATTGCAAAGGTCTATGATACTATTAAGCTATTACATTATTAAATAATTAATAGACTTAACTGGCTTACATTGATATTAAGCACCATTAATATATTAAGTAAAGTCTTTCAGTCGCTACCTAAAGTTGGCGTTAATTAATTTAATGAACAGGTACATATATGCATATATATATTTATATATTTGTGTGTATATGTTTTTTTTGGGGGCTATAATAATCATATTTTCATATACCTGTCTTCCGATTGCCTGGGGGCCGCCTGTTTAAATCTGTGTAGCATGCACAAAAAAACTTTCATAATTACCAACTAAAACAACAACAGCGCAGCAAAATCTAAATGGCAATACCCACAAATACAGTCACACTAACACAAACACAGTCACACACACACACACACACACACACAAGGAGAAGAGAGCTCGCATAAACATATAAAAACAATATTTATGTATGATTTTGTCGGTAGAATGCCGACCCAAAGCCAGACCAACTTTTGTCTGTCTCTCTGCGAGACTGTCTCTCCCTCTTTCTCTCTGTGTGTGTGGAGCATATTTACTGGAGTTGAACTTGTAAGCACCAGCACCAGGCAACAAGAACAACAACAAGCAGGCAGGCAGGCAAACAAACAAACAGGCAAACAAACAACAACAACAACAACAATAAACGGGGCCAACAGGAAACGACTCACAGATTGTCTTTGTGCCGCCGACAAGCCACTTGGCATCTGGTTGCATATAATTATGCACATGTTAATGATATAACAAAAAACAAGCATAAAGATAATGCTCTAATATCATACAACGAAATGTGAATACTCTAAGTAATTGTAACAAAATTAACATAAATTATAAATATCTATTTGAGAGTAAATTAGTTGTATATTGATGGCTTTGACAGGTTAGCAACAGATCTGTCTGATGATCCAATTACGAGCGCTCTCTCTCTCTCTCTCTCTCTCTCTCTCTCTCACTCTAAGTTATTGAGACTATCAATGGAGTTCACTATAGATTTCCTATTAAGAATATATGCTTATTAAGAATATATGAAGTGCCAGTAGTTTATTACAAAATCTGAAGATGATAGCACCGAGAGAATCTTTAAAAAGTCTTAAACAGACAAACTGCTCAACTTCGCCTTGTTTACTTGTTGATTAGTGTTTCAGCGGGAACAAATGTTGCTGAGCTCATTTCTCGGAAGAGGGACGCTTTTTTTATTTAAATTTATTATCAACTAGGACCATTCTTCTTAGAAATAAGCAACCTTTTTTTTCTCAAACTAACTTACCTGAATTTTTATAACGCCCACGGCACAAGTGGTTTATTCATTTCCGTATACTTGATCTTGTCTGTTGAGAATGGTCGTAAATTTCAGGCTCTTGCTTAAACATTGGAAATATAATCAAAGAAAAATATTTCCATGAGCCAATTATGGTCTATAAGCAGCAAAATTTGTTTTTTTTTTTTTTTTTTTTTTTTTTGGCCTTGTTACAGCTCATTAGATGGGCTTCATAATTTATATCTCTATCTGTAAAAAAAAAATCAATAGTGATATCAAGTGACTAACTTTAAGATTCATGATTTCTTAAATTCCCCTACTTTCGATTTGCAACGCCTTCAGTAAGCAAAAATATATAAAAATGTTGATTAAAATGCAGAGAAGCTTAGCCATAAATCATGTGTGAAGCTTTGGCACTTTAGCTGAATAACTAAGTAGGCAAAAGCTTTTTCCAATTGACCAACGTATTTTCATATGATTGTAGACAATTTCTTTATTATTTATATATTTTTTTTTGTATTTTTGTTGTATTTTTCATGTATTTTTCATTATTATTATTATCCATTAAAATATAATTTATTATTTATAATATAAATGTTTAAGTCTTTTCTATAATCCCCTCACTTTACATTCAACTAATCACACTTCATGCAATTTTTTCTCTTTCCATCTTACAGATCAATTCCAAAGTAAACTCAAAGTCAACTGGCATGCCTCAAGCCCGCCAAATGGAAAGGGTATTCAAAAAGGTAATGCATAAATATATATAAAAAAAAACAAATTGTATATTCTGAATATGTTTTGAAAATGCTGAAAGGCATGTTGAGCGAATGTCTGTGCAGCGTAATTTTCGCATTAACTCATTTGGTACCACGCTGCGTATGCGCGTTGTTAACTACTTAATTAATTAAAAGTTTTTTATCACACAAACACAGACACACAGATATTTACGTGTTTTTATTTGCTAGCAATTGTTAAGCTAATTGCATTTAAATAACTTAACAAACACAGTTCATGTCCTGACGGACATCATTATAAGTTCCAGGCAAGTCCAACAGAATGTTGAAGTTCTTAATTTTCTCAACATTTATGGAGCCATAGTTGAAACCTCTCTCCGACTGGGTTATCGAATGAAAGGCGAGCGATGCAACAAAATACATAAACGTTGCTGCAGCTGTAGCTCTGCCAGTTGCAGCAACTGTAGCAATGCCAATGGCAGCCTGCAGCTGCTGGAGCTACGGCTGCAACCGTTTGGCCACGACACTCGATAAACTTGCGCAAGGGGCAATTCTCAAAGGAAATTAATTTGTGTTGCAATGTGAAAATTGTGCTAAAAATGAGATTTTCACTCTGTTTCTCACTCTCTCTGTCTCAATCTATTTTTCTTTCTCTGTACGTTTGATTTGTAGTTCGTTTTTTTTCGAATAGCTCTTATAAATATTCATACATATAGTTAAATGTATATTAATATACATAAATATACCATATATTTTTATATTTTATTTACTTTAAAAACTTCTTATTTTAATCAAATAATTAACTAAGCATATGAAGCGCTTTATTTTAGAAAGTTTTCATGCACATGCTTAGAAAAGAGTTTAACAACTTTAGTTTAATATTTAATTCTATATAATACACTATTTTGTTATTCAAATAGACATTTCTTATATAATCTGCTCTTGTTCTATGGCATAAATTTTAATTAAGTTAAACCTCTTTTAAAGTTTTCTTAAAACTCTATTAAAAAAATTAAAAGCTTTTAAATGTAATGCAATACTGAAATACAATCCTAGGCCAAAATTTACGTCTAATCATTTATCAAAGAAGGTGGGTTAAATGTTAAAAGTTTAATGTAGACTATGCATTGTCCGAGCACAGCCGACTTCAGAGCTGAGCTCATTCTCACTTTAATGAGCTAGCCTTTCTTAAAAATTTATCAGCTAGATATCAGCATGCAAGTAAATAACAATATAAATGTGTTTCCTCTCAGAATAACTTTTCTCTATTATGTTCTCTCATTTAATTGGAGCACCTAGCATATCGTAAGTTGCTCATTAATTACCAACGCTCTCCCGCAGTCTAAGTTTTAAAGAAAATCAACTTATTAGCCAGTTTATTTTTATTTATTTTATTTTAGTTTACTTATTTATTTATTTATTTTTTTAGAAGCCTGTTGAAGATAAACGTACCTTAAATTGACATTAAACACAAATTTAAAATATAATAAAACAAAATTAGTCGAAGCAAGTCTAAAAAAACTTTTTCTAAGCATGATTTAGCTTTAAAAACTCTATAATTCTAAAAAATTATTTAAAATTTTTACCACTATCATTTTAAGCAAGTTCTGAAAAGTCAATATATAAATATAAAGCTAACTTATACAGTTGCAGTTTTCTGTTTTTTGAATGTTTACAGAAAAGACATACATGTTTATTTAGATATAATTGTACATTTGCATGTTGGCAAGTCTAATCTTTATAGAAGCCAAATACTTTTTAAATTGTCGCTTAATATTCTTTGCCTAAATAGTTGCCTCTAGTCATCGAAATTATTTTATTTGAGGTGATTTAAAAACTATTTTGCACTTACTACAATGCATAAATAAATGAAATATTAAGTCTTTTTATTATTTGATTCTTTACCACAGCACTGTGTTAGCAATTGACATATTTTGAAATTCATACTTGTTAAATGTGGTACGACTTTTCCATAAGTAGCTTTTCTACCTAATCATAGCTATCATCTCTATATTGCACTCGTTTAGTATTTCTTGTTCTGTTGATTTTCCCACATAATCTTCGACTTTACAAAATTTTTTCATTTTGAGCACTTTGACTATTTAGTTTTGCTCTGGCGTTATTTTTGTCTCTAGCATTTTGCCAACAGTCCCAACTCATATTTGTAGATTTGTCATATGACTCTTGTCCGTCCCATTGCAAATGCTGCTCAATACTGTCGCAACTGTGACCGCCCATAGTTTAAGTTATTGCATTTTCCTTTCTTTTTTGTTGTTGTTGTTATTTATGAAAAGTTCACAAAAGTAGAAAAACAAAGCGATGTGGCAGCACAGTAGGAGAGCTATGCGTTGTTGGCTTCACAAGCTCTTCATGTCCAGACATTGCAATTGAGTTTTATTAAAACCTTTTGGCCCCTTTGCGCTATGTGGGCTAACTTTCAGAAACTGTCATGTCTTGCAGTCGAATTGATCAAATAAAAAGCCAAATATCTTTCCAGCTTGTATTTATGGCATTTAATTAAATTCTATTCTTTCACATCAAAAGTGGAGATGCATCAAATGGTTCATTTAGATATCGTAAATCTTTTGTATTTAGCTATTTATATTACAACGTTCGTTTGTCTTTGCAAATCGAATTTGATTTTCACGCTTGGCTTTTGTACTTTATTTGTGTTTACTGGGAATGTTTATGGCTTTCGTCTTATTCTTTAGATATTACGTTTTTTTTTTTTTGTCTTTCAATTGTTTGTATTTGAATTTATTTGTCTGTCGAATGTAAGCTAAAGTTTTAGATTTAACAAATTACAAGCAAATATTTTTTATTTTATTTAAATTAAATATATTATATATGTAAATATATATATTTTTTATATTATTGTAATTAAAGGCAGAATCTAATATAAAAATCCTTATAATATAAATCCTTTAATAAGACTAGTCTTAAAGCTAATTCGCTCGATGATCGATCGACTAAACTCTAACTCTGGAAACACATTTTTTTTACGTTTCAAACTTTTTATATTAATAGAAAATGAAATAATTTGTAGATAAAATTTATTAAATAAATTTTCCATTACTACCAAAAATTTTAATAAATTAGTTTTATAAAAATAAATTTTAAAACAAATTAGCCTTAAAAAATTCATTCATTTTAAAAAATAAAATTTTAATCTACAGGAGATTATCGTCCTCATTTTTTGCCATCAGCCATGGATTAATATATTGAAAATTTAGATTGTTAATGAACTTTTACGCGTTCTCATAGTCCCGTTTGTTTTACTACCATAATATATGTAATAAAAATTTCAACAATAAAAAATAGAGTATTTAAATTTACCTTATTTACTGTGTACTTTTATGGATCAGTTAATGTTACAAAATTCATTTAGCTATGCACTTAATGAGACGACATATCAACAACGACTAACATCTATCGATACCATGGATGGTGCTCTCAAATGTCCTCTTTAATTCTTAAAAAAAAATTCTCAAAAAAAATTCTTTGCACAACTACCAAAAGGAAAGAATCCTGGCAATGGTACACATTTCTTTTCAGTAAGGAAATGCAGGCAATGCCCGAAATTGGTTAACAACTCAATGCGTGCTCCCATATATATATATATATATATAGATATATGTATATAGATATATGTATATCTGTCAGTTTGCCTGCGAGTATATGTTTGGGCATACTCAATAGCTGAATGCAGATGGATGGTAGATGCAGCTGCATGTTAAACAAAAACAATCAGGACACGCATATCGAAGGCATCGATTCGCATCTGAATGGATCTCAATGTAGTGTGTGTGTGTGTGTGTGTGTGCGTGTGCGGTCAGTCAATAAAATTGTTGCCCAAAGGGAATTAACACGCACTGGGCCCCGTGGCACCCCTTTCTGGTACCCCATTCGAAACTTTAGACGTTCGTTTGGTCTACGGGTTTTGTTGAGCCTTGCATTTGCTGTTGTTGCTGCTGCTGTTGCTGCATTGTCACAAAACACTTTGTCTCACTTAATTTTTCTCTGGCAGGTTTTTTTATCTGCTGCCGATTTTTTTCTCCAGCATTTTCCTAGATTTTTTACTACTTTTTTGTTTTATGTGTTGGTGTGTGGGGTGTGCGTGTGTGTGTGTGTATGCTGCTGTTGCGATGCGGCAAACAATTTCAATTTAAATTGCCAGCTTTGCTTACCTTTTGCTGTGCTCTGGGCACACTTATCAGTGTCAATAAAAGTCCAAGGGGACTTGCAACATAGCAAAAAAGAAATATAAAAAAATATCTGAAAAAAAACTCGACCCGAGACAGATGCGAGCTACAGAAAAAGAATACAAAATAGCAATACGAAAAAAACAAGTTTTTTAAAAAATGGCAACTTTTCTCTCTCTGTGACAATTTTTCTCTCGACTGCTACATAAATGTTCTGTCTAAGTCGAGCTTAAAGCGAAATGTGAAATGTAGACGCCAGGCCTACCGCAAGGAGTGTGGCTTAGTTAAATGAATGTAGAAAACTGTGCTGACAACGTATAAGATCTTTTAAAAATATTAGATTAAAATATTATAATTAATTTAATTATATTTTTGGTCATTAAGCAAAATTCTCTAACTATGTTATCTTGTAGTTAGATAAACTTTGGCTTTCATAAAGAGAACAATATAAATTGTTTTTATATTATATGATGTGTTTTTTATATGTTTTTATAGATTGTTGCATTTATTTATGTGACGTATAATGATCATATTTTGACCATTGATTTCACATAAAACCTGAAATGTTTTTTTTTTTAAATCACGATTCTGCTAATTTTGCTTGGCTTTTTAGCTAGATTTAGGTTTTTGTGCTCTGCAAAAAATGACAACACTGGCTCTGTATGCACGACAGCTGAGAGAAAGAGATGCACTATGCTGTTGAGTGGGACTGGCCGTAAGGCGTTGATTGAATAAGAGAAACAGAGAGGGCGATAGATTCACGCTGTGAGTAAACTGTTTTGCGTCAGTCAAATACATACGCGTTTTGAAAGCAAACTAAGTTTGTTAGCAGAACTCAATTTGTAATTAATATCGAATTCAAAATTCCTTCTCAGACATACACACATACATGTACATATTTATTTACTTGTCTATTGATCTTCTTTTCGCGTATTTTTCACTTAAATATAAATATGTTAAAGTCACTGTTAGCTCACTGTTTTGTCTATTTAGTTTACCATCGTATATGTTAACCACGAACCAGCGACTACAATTGTCAAGTTGTCCACTTGTTATATGTATGTGTATGTATTTATGTTGTATGTATGTATATTCATACACATGTAGACAATATGTAGACAAATTGCAGAGCTGCTGGCGTACACGCAGCTACACTATTCCAACGACATCTTAATACTGATTTTGCTTGAACTACGAACTAGTGCTGCAAAAATATCGCATCAGTATCGATATAATCGATATTTTCGAAATTTGGAAAAACATCGATATGGTTTTCTTAGTATCGATGTATCGAAAAAACGGTCAATCTTTGCGTTTTTTTAAATGGGTATGTAGCACATTTATCAAATTATGCTAAATTTTTCAATAAAAATTGGATTGTTTTAATTTTATTGCTTTAAAAAAGAAAAATTTGGATGAGAATCAGGATCCTTTAATGTATTGGAAGGTAATTATTGCACTAATGCACAAATTAATATTTCTATATTCATGAATATATAATTTTTCAGAACGCCAACAACGACGTAGCTCTTCAAACGCTGGCAAAAAAAACATTTATGCATTCCGGCAACAAAGTGAGCGAATGTTCAGTAAAGCTGGAATAATTGCTAATTCTAGACGAGCATCGTTAAAACCAGTTACAGTTAAAAAGCTATCTTTTCTGAATAAGAACCGATGGGTTTTCTCTTAGATTTCTAAATACAGCGAAAGATCTCGCTAAAATCGCCATGGAGGCAATTGATTTTGTTATTATTAATTATTAATTAATTTCAAGCATCGGGATTTGATAATATAGTTTTCTCTTAGCTTTTATAGTAATGTATAGTAGTAGTATATATATATGTATAATGTATAGTATATGATCTCGCTCAAATTGCCATGGAGGCACTGGTTTTTATTATTATTATTATTTAATTTTAAGGAACGCATAATGGATTTAAATTTTTAGTTTAAATGAATTATTTTTATTTGTTGGATTTAGGTTAATGAAAAAAAACATCCAGTTATACGACTATAAAGTTTTTGGCTTGTTTGTTTTAATAAATTTGTTTTTGTTTGAGCTGTTGCTTTTATTTAAATATTGAAATGGTTGCCTTTTTATCCATTAAGAAGTTATAACTCATATAAGCATTAAAATAGATCATTTACAAGAAAATAAATATTTAAAAAAAAAGTGGTCGATATATCGATATGATCGATATTTTTCTCTGGAAATATCGAAAATATCGATACTGCCAAATATCGATTTTTTTGCAGCACTACTACGAACGCTAGATCGGCAAGGCAAAGCCGAAGAGCTGAGAGAACTAAGAAGCACATTGAGTGATAATCTGAAACTGAGTCTTTTAACAGTGGTTCAATAAAAAAAGTCTAGTGAGCCCAATTTCTTTATAATATTCATACAATACATACATATGTATGTAAATCTGTAACTGCTGGGCGTAATAATACCTACAAACCGAATGATATATATTTGTAAAAATAGAAGAATTATATTACTTGTCCATTAATTTTATTTATTTGACTGATTATTTTAGATTTTAGTTACATACGACCTATTACGAATTTATTCACTTTTGGTTCATCATTCATTATTGCATATTTATTATTGACAAAGTTGGATGTAAAATTTATTAATAATGCACTCATTTAATAAAAATAAATGAACTAAAAATAATAAATTATTGAAATATTCTGTATGTGAATTCTGTTAATTTTAAATTTAATTACATTTATGAGTAATTAATAATTAATTAATAAATATTTTTTTTTTAAGTTCTATTCCATTTTTTATTTAGAATTTTTATTTATTTTTAATTCTTTTTAATGTCTTTTTAATTTAATTTTTTTTAATTCTATTCTTTTTATTTTTTTTTAAATTTTTTTATTTTGAAATTATTTTTAACATTTATTTAATTTAATTTTTAAGTCTATTCTTTATACTTTTGTTTTTTTTTTATTATTTTATAATTCTTAATTTAATTTAATTTGAAAAAAAAAAAATATAGTAATAGTTTCTCTGTTTAGTTCTCTCTTAATTTCGAATTCCTAAAGCAAAATACAGTAAGTTGGTTCAATTATCAAAAACAATATAGTCACGGCAATGATCACAGTCACAGCATTCACAGTCACTGTTTAAGACACATTCAATGCTTTCGTATTAATTTCACGCTGCTTGCTTTTGTGGCAGTGAAATAAAAACCGTTATTATAGTCGACCTAATAATTGTAAGGCAGAGAGTGATTGTGTGTATATACATATGTATATGTATGTATATATAAATATACATATATATATATGTATGTGTGTCTGTGTGTGTGTGTGTGTCTGCAGTCATAGTCGCTGCCATTTACGCCGCATGGCGTCGCTTAATTAAGCAATGGTAAAACGCTCGACTAGCTGCCAAAGCATTTAAAACTGTTGGCTTGCTCTGGGCCAACACAGCTCATATATTGCTCGAGTGTTGCAATTATGCTTATGATTTATGTGTGCGTATATGTGTAAGTGTGTTTGTGTGCATATGTGTATAATTACGCATTGCGGCTGAGTGTAGACCATCAAATATCTTGAGTTGCATTTACGCTAAAAGGTCAGCACATTTTCAGCACATCTTGCGAGTTTGATTATGCAATTTGACTTAAGATTAAATCCGTTTCTAAATCCATGCAAAACTAAGGATTTTGTGCTATGCAGCAATAGCAATAGCAATAGCATTAGCAACAGCTGAAGTAGCAGCAGCGGCAACGTCTTATGATTGTTAAGCTTTTTAAAGTAAGCTATGCATTTAAGCTATAAAATAATTGTTATATTTCAGAAAGATGATTTCAATTGCATTTAATAAAGTTCGAGGTATTATGAATTTATTTCTAAGAAGATTTAGTTTAGGTTGATGAATTTATTTAAAGTTAAAGTTAACTTTCAAGCACTTTTATAAAATACAAATAATTAATTTTAAAATTTAACAAAAAAATTTTAATAATAATTTACATTATAAATTTATATATTTCTGTAAATTCTCTATTATTTTTTTGGTTTACTATTAACAATAATTTATATATATATAATATTTACATTTCTCTATTTTCTACTATAAATAATACATTTTATTAATTGAAGCTGTTTATAAATATATTCTATTAATAATAACAAATTGAACATATATAAGTATATGTCGGTTCCCTCTGTTATAAAAAAATTTCTAATTTAATAATTATGCTAAAAATTTTTGTGGGTTTGCCTTTGAACAATGTATTTTTTTTTTCTTTTGCTCTATTATCAGATTCTTCTCTCTTGCACAGTGTACTTTTTCAGACTGCCCCTTCTTCACTGTGAAAAGATTTTCACTCAATTGTGCCTTTCTGCCTTCGTTGTCTTCGTTACGATTGAGTCTTCTAACAGAAGTCTTCGTTTTTTTAAGAATAACGAATCTGTTCGGAACGCCACTATAGCCATCTCGCTCTCACTGAGGAAAGCCAAATACGTTCAGCAACAGCTATTTGTCTCGCTCTCTCCCCCTGGACAGATCTGAAATGAGAGCAGGCAACTGAAACGAAAACTCACTCGGATAATATTTTTATAACTCTTTAAAGCATCTCACTAATACCATTGCAACAGTAGCAGGCACTGCTAAGACTTAGACATCACTCAATCGTGAGCAGTGTTGCCGTTCTTTCCAGAGCACAAAAAGCTGGATCTAGCTGAAAAAGCAACCAAAATACGGTGACTCATGATTTAAAGACATAATTATTTTATTCTATTGTTTATTTATTTATTTATTAGAAAGTACCATAGCATCTTTTTTGCTCTATTTTTCGGCTTGATTCCTCTTTAAATCACAGGTTTAACTTATGTGCAAAACATATATTTGAAGTAAATTAATTACTATTAGGGGAGAGAAGGTTTGTGAACTGGCGTCTTCTAAGCCTGATGGGTCTGGATGCGTCATGCGTCAAAGTCTTGTGATTGTTGGATAGGGATAGCTTGCTTTTGCTGTGTAGCATCCAGGACATCTGCCTAAGGCTGGAACGGCCGGTGCCTGCAATTGCCAGAATGTGGGACTTGAAAGTGAGGCGTTTGTCTAAGTTGATCCCCAAGTATTTCACCGTACTGTTTTTTTCAAAGAGGGGGGTATTGTTGATGGAAACGGTATGCTTTATGTGGCGCTGAATTTTATGTTCCACCTGCTAGCCCATTTTACAAAAGACTCCATAAAATCTTAAAAGGTTGCTGCCGCTGCAAAGTTGAACTTTATGGAAACCTGCACGCAGATATCGTCCGCATAGGTTGCCATAAGAGGTGTCGCATTTGACGATATGCCATAGCCTGTAAAAATGCAGAAAAGGAAAGGTGCAAGTATACTGCCCTGTGGTACGCCAGCGGCAGAGATAAACCCTATAAAGTATAGCTATCATTGCTAAGCAACAAGGATTCTGAGCCTTTATAACTATGTTTATGTTGTTGTCTGTTTGGCTGTTTATAAGTAAGTTTATCCAATTTTGTGTGGACTACATCGATGTCAATGAATAAAGTATTCTTATATTGTAGAATGTAAAAATAGCAGATCTAGCAAAGAGCAGTTCAGTTGTATATGTGTGTGCAGCTGTTGTTTCTTCAGGTATATACGAGTATATTATCAAAGTAAGTTAAAATGCATGAGAAACCACGAATTACTTATTGATCGATGTTTGCCCTCGAGCTCGATCTCGAACTCGAACTCGAGCTCGCACTCAAAAGTTGAGCGCGGCTTTCAGTTTGAAGGCAAGTCGCCCTATATAAGACAAGCCTGTTGCATAATTTCTTCAGTTGTTTTTCGGAGTCACCTATTGTTCAGTCGTGTTGTGCAGTGCTCTTCTTCGTCTTCTGCTGTGTTAATAATATAAAGTGAAGAATTGTAATAGTCATATATTTATAATTTTAAGGAATAGCATTTATTATTTGTAATAATTTATGTTAATAATAGGTGTACAAAAAAATACTGAATATTAACGATCATTGTGGTAAACAATTTTAAGTAAATACTAAATGTTGATATAATTTAATGTTTTTCTTATAATATAAGTATAGGTAATTGTAATACCACTAAATATCAGAGCGATACAATATCATAGTTTTTAGCACACATATTAAAAAAAAAAACATATTTACATACAGTTACATAGCATACTAAAAAAAATTATTTTTAATTTTATAAAATAATTCTAATTCTCGGTAAATCAATTTAATTATAATTTAATTACTTTCTCTAAAAAAAATACTCTCTGTTAAAAATATATAACAAATATAAATAATTAAAAAAAAGTATAAAAGCTATTAAATATGGAGTTTTAAATTAAAAAAAAAAAAAATTAATGTGTACTTTTATATAAATATAAGCATAATTCTAATGAATTACAATTCTCTTTAAGTTAATCTTACTATTAATTGGAATAAAACATTAAAATATATGCTATTATATTAAATAATTTCTATCTAATTTGTTTTTTATTTTTTTATTATAGATTTATTATTTTTTTTTTAAATTCAAAAATACAATATATAAATATATATTATCTAGTACCAATTACTTTTAAGTTGCACTCGCACTTCACTTGCCTCTAGCCAATTTTATTATTATATTTTTAAAACATTTTTTTAATAAATATCATAAATTGTATTTATTGAAAATAGTATCGCAGCTTTAAAGGTCACCTCCTGTTAAGAATTTATATATTTTGCTTTTATTTATTTCTATTTTTACAAAACAAAAAATAAATAAAGAGGAAAACTTTTACAATACACAATGCGCATAGCTCAGCGGCCAACCGTATGAGCCCAGTTCTTGGCAGCTCCTCAGTGCGACCCATTGGAAAGTTCGAAGCACACAAAATAATATCGTACAACATCGCATTTTTAGCTCAAGTTTTGCAAGAAAACAAAATGGCGTGCAAAGCGGAAGTGCACATTAGTTGTATGCAAAAGTTTGCACTTTGCCAAAAGGTATGAAAAAGGAGCTGCCGAAGCAATACACCTTGAAGTGAAAGAGGGGAATATGGAAAAGGGGTGGGGGAGGGGGGGACGTGGAGACCAGCTGAACTTATGTACAGCAGCCCAACAAATAGAAATTTGTGGAGCATGCTTGACAGTCAGCTGGCTCCAAGACCTGTAGCCCAACAGGCCAAAACACTACTGCGCGCTGCAAGCTGCAAGCTGAGAGCGGAGAGCTGAGAGCCAGCCCACAAAAAGGTGCGAAAATTTGTGCACACCTGTGCGAAAAATGCTTTCAAAAACTTCGATGCATTTTCTTGGTTCAAACCGTTTTTCTTGTTCTTTTTTTAATACACTATTTTTAGTTAATTTGGGCTGTATTGGGTTTGATGTTTGGCTAGTTTGAAGTCAAGTTATAAGTTGTAATATTTATTTTATGAAAACAAATTTTTTGTTTGTTTTTTTTTTTTTTTTTACATGTTTATGTTAATTCTGTAATCTTGTTTATATTAATATTTCAATATATCTCATAAATTTTAATAGATATAAACATTTAA
The DNA here is from genome assembly GCA_035045345.1 of Drosophila hamatofila. Classification (NCBI taxonomy): domain Eukaryota; kingdom Metazoa; phylum Arthropoda; class Insecta; order Diptera; family Drosophilidae; genus Drosophila; species Drosophila hamatofila. The sequence goes on along the minus strand of JAWNPA010000019.1, from coordinate 12,513,112 downwards.
TTCATCCAATTTCATCAAGATCATCATCTGAGATTTTTTTCATTACTTCTTTCATTAACTTTCTTTATTTCATATTAAACAGTCTTTATTCAAATGAACTGAGCCTGGAAAAGCTGATGCATCTAGAATAGGATTTAGATTTGGATTTCAATTAAGATTTAGATTTAGATTTAGATCTAGATTTAAATTAATATATATTTAATTTTTAAATTTGTATAAATACATTTTCTTTTTCCCGGATATTCCATTTAATATCATTTCCTATTTAATTTCTGCAACTCATTTCGAACAGTGTATCAGCCAGTCGAGTAAACACATCTTTAAATGTCTTGCTACCTTTCATTTTTGTTGTTGCTGTTGTTAATAATTTCTCGACATTGGAAGTTGTTGAATAGTTTTGGCAAAGTAGCGTCTTTGCTGTTGCCTGCATTTCAATTTTCATATTTTTTTTCCTGGTTTTTTTTTTTTGTCTGTCGGTGTTAGCAATTTTTTCTCGTATGATTAAATTTTCTGGCAGCCCAACCAAAGTTGAAAATATGCATGTAAATTGTAAAAGCTATTGTAGACCAGTCACGATTCCTAAGTAGAGCAGCATCTAAAATTCAGCCTGTCTGGCATGTTGTTGGCTGTCTGGTGTATAACCTGCCCCAATAAGGTGAGCGAGCGTGGGAGAGTGAATATGTAAGAGCGAGAGAGGGAGAGTGAAAGAGAGGGAGAGAGAATAAGATTTATTATTCTATTGCAATGGAGCTGTGCAACTGCCACATGATGCTACAACATTTGAGTACAAATTGCTCTAAATGCAACTCAAATATTCCACAATATGCGAATACAATTTATTTGAGCCAATCGACTTCTATGATATGTAAATAGGTATAATGATAGATCGTAAATTAATATATATATTTAATTGCTGTATATATATATATACATATATATATATTGTAGGGCTAGAAAACGTTCAACAGAATGCTCTTGCTTGGTTTCTTTTATATATATATATATATATATATATATATAAAATATATATATATATATATATATATATAAAAGCAGCATATATGTATATCCACATAGAGATTGTTCTTTAATAAAATATAGAATTAGGTTTATGGATAGATCAGACAAGATTTTGTCATAGCTAAATAGAAATATAGATGAATGATAGATTTTAGATGGATACATAAATTTTTATTTTTATTAAAGTTTTATTTTAGTTTTTATTAAATCAAATTAAAAATTTTTTTTCGATAGAATTTAAATTAATATATATATGTAAATTTTTATTTTCATTAATTTTTATTATTTCCTTTTTTATTTTATTTAATAAAAATATTTTTACTACTATTTTTATTTTGTAAATGTATAATAAATATTTTTTTAAATAGTTTTTATCAAGTCTTTTGAAAACATTTTGATATGAAGAAGCTTATATTGATTTTATATATATGTATTTATTGATATTATTTATGTTTATTAATATTATATAAATTTATTGATATTAAATATATTTATTGATTATGTATGTATTTATTTATATTATATAAAACATATATCGTAGCCCAAGATATGATATGATATAAAAATACTTTTTTTTTAATTTAACAAAACTTTAATATAAATGCTACAAATACAGATTCTTATATGAAAGATAATTATAAAAATATTTTCAATTTTTCATATGAAGATTGCTACAGAATAGTCGAATGGGTTTGTCTCATATTATAAATACATTTCTTTTATTTCAAATACATGCTCTATACATCTATTTAGTTTTCTTTATTAAATTTGCGCAAGGGAAAATCTCTTTAACGCAACTGCAAAGTGAACGCAGCTCCACGCACACAATCTCGTTGATCAGTGGCCTTATTCACCAGGGGTTGACTAATATACTCATTCAGTCATTCATTCATTCGTTCAGTCGCTTAGCCACGCCTGTGCAACAGTTGCTGCTGACATTGCCCGCCCGCACATCTGGAAGCCTAATAAAATTTATGGACAGCCCAAACAAAACGAACAGAGTTCACAATTCACAATGTTCGCTTGTAGGGCTAGAAAACGTTCAACAGAATTCTCTTGCTTGGTTTCTTTTTTTTTTTTTTTTTTTTTTTTGGAAGCCAATAAATTGCATGTTTGTCGCAAAATGGGCGAATGTCTGTCATTAAATTAACGCTAATTTGTTTAGTGGCGTCTTGGGAGACATTTGAAAATGAGAAAAGTGTCGAAAGCAAACCTTGTGCCGAGCGGCGTATACTTAATATCTGGCACACTGATTTATGCGACAAGGCGACACTGCGACAGAGTCATTTAAAAACGAATTAAGCGCAGACAATGAACATACAGAAGCAAGTGAGTGAATAAATGAATGAGCTGAATCACTGAAAGAGTTAAATGACTTTGCTCAAATCATTTAATTCATTCAAATTGAATTCTCTTATTCGTGTGGCAATGTTGCAATGCGTATTCATACCTCAAGCTGCAATATTAATGTGGAGAATGTAAGCAATGCAAACACAAGCAGCTGTATAAATGAATGAATGAATGACTGGGTGTGTATGAATCTATCAATGAATCATTCAAATGCTTCAAATCGAATTCTCACAATTTTGGCCATGTAAAATGCATAATGCAATGCGCATTGTTACCTCAGGATGCAATAATTATGAACAGAATGTAATCTAATATCCGTCTAGATTTACCAGACATGCACGTCTTAAGCACACACATGCACACTAATACACACACATACATATACATATATGTATATATATATATATGCAAACTTCATTGAGGCATAGTTCAGTCTGCCTTCTCCCTCCGGAAGCAATAAACGACGTGCCTTTATATATGTATTACATAAATTGTCATTGTTTAAGTGCTAATGAATTTTTGGCATGCAAATCTCGCATGTAATGTGCGCAATTGGGGGCCGATTTCTACCTCCCTCTCTGTTTCTCTCTCTCTCTCTTTCTCTCTCTCTCTCTCTCACCTGTGCAAGAGAGGAAGGTAGAGTAAGCAGGGCTCAGACATTGTTTGCTGTTATTGTTGTTGTTGCTGTGACAGGGTTGAGAAACAGTCAAAATGTTTGTAGTCAATTTTCAATTTGAGCTGCGAAAATCAACTGCAGGAGTAGCTGAGCTGTAATGAAGCGTAAACTTTAAGTGGGGTTCACGCATAAATTATGAGGGACTTGATACTTTAAAGCAGCATAAAAAGATGTTTATTATTTAGAAGAAAAATGGTACAATTATAAAAAAGACTTGCATATTTAAAATATTTTTAGCAATGATTTTATATAGTTAAGCAGACAACGGCAATTATTATACATAATATATATATTTAACTATATATTATTAAAAAACCGAAATAATGAAAATAAGATTGGATAAAAGATGTATTAACATTATTATATATATTCATTAAATTAATACATATTACATCATTAGAGTTTTTAAAACATTTTTGAAATAATTTATATTTATAATTTATATTATATATATATGACATTGATAAATAGTAAAAAATCTTTTACTTTTTACGATGAAACTAATTTTCTAAGTTAAATTTAATTTATTCCCATAAATTTATATTAGACAGTTATGTGCGTTCTTATATTATTTCATTATATCATTCATTTTGATACTTTAACATGTTAAATTTATAATTTATTTTTATTAGACACTCGTGTGTTTTATAATTATTTATAATTATTTATTAAAACGATTGTTGAGTTTCATGAAAGCTAAGTTTTTTTGATAGAAAAAATAAGTTTAAATTGAAATAAATTAAATTGAAATGAACTTTTAATACAATTTTAATTGGATCAAAAATTTAGCAAAAGAATTAAAAATACTTTTAAGGAAAAACTTATGTTTGGATTATGGAATGGAAATATCATTAAATGAAATTTTTATTTTTTAAATATAATAATTATCTTCATGCATAGTTTTATACTGTGAGCCAATCCATTTATTCTCACAAAAATCAACTTTACTTGAGTTATGACTAAAATTAAGCTAACATACCTTAATAAACCATTTAGGAAAAATGTTTTTTCTGTTTCTAATATTTTTTCAACAAATATCAGATTACTAAACATACTAAAACAGCTAATAAACTAAAGAAAAATTTTGATTGCAGTTAAATATAGTATTTAATGCCGCAGCTAAAGCAATTAACAAAACCAAAAAACCAATAAATCGCCTCCAAACATCATCTATATTTAATATAATATTTAAATTATAATAAATTTAAAATGTGCTTGCCACAAAATTTGCTAAATACTTAACTATATGTCACGCAAAAAATGCGAATGTATAACAAACAATTTATGTGACTTTAATTGCTGCCGTGCTTGACCGCAAATTACTCGAAAAATATATTTTATAAATTTTATTGTTATTTAATTTGGGGTTACGCACAGACAGTTCTATTTTTTTGTGTGTGTTTTCTCGCAGTGTAAGAGCCATATAGTAGCTGCCATATATTTATTTATATATAGAGCAAGGTTTTCTATATGAAATTGCAATTTAATGCTGGGCACAAAACAATTTCACAACAACAGCAACAACAACAAAGATTTTTCGGTTCTGCCCCCAAAAAGACAGCGAATGAAAATTTATGTTGGATGCGTGACCGTAAATGTTGTCTGCGTGATAAATCAATTTCCATTGCATTTTGTAATTGTGTGCAATTTGTGTGGGAGTGTGTGTACGTGTGTGTACGTGTGTGTGTGTATGTATGTGTGTCTGCATAAATTTTAAGTATTTATGCCAAGTTATTTATGCGTTTTGTTGCCGGGCGCCTTTTCAACTCTCGTTAACGGAAATCGCGCAGATTTTCAATTGAATTGCGGCAATTGTCAATTGGCTTGAGAGATTGAAACCCGAACACACACACACACAGACACACACACACAAGCAAACATTACTTTATGTACACGACTCTATGTGTGTGTGCATTGTCTGATTATTACCGCCATTTTGTGATTTATGTATTGCATTTTGAACCGCATACACATTTGTCAGACAAATGCGCATTGCAATCGCATCCATCGCCAGGTTAATTTCAATTAAAAGCCGCATTCGGTTTTAATTAACACACACACGAACACTCACACACATTAATTCATTTACACATGCACGAATCTTATAATCTTGAATAAATTAAAGCATTTTAGATCTTTAAAATTTAGTACATTCAAATTAGTCTGTGTAGTCCACGAAGTCAAATTTGTTGTATGCATATATCGGAGCTTGCTCAGCATAACTATTTTTCAAATTCATAGACCTATATAGCCACGCTCTAAGACGAGTTCTCAGTGTTGCTATACTTCTTCAATTTAGTTACTCTCTTATTATATCGTGTCGCAATTCTAGCAGTTTCTTCTATGCTGCTCTCAAGCAACAACACACCCACACACGCTGCTTTTCGACAAGAGACCTGCATGCCATCTCATTCTCTCTTAGCAACATCCAAGACCACGTTCACCAGCAACTATATATTTGTCTTCCTTTCGTGGAGTGCCAGTTTGAGTATACTGAGAAACGATCTGCCATCTTGATTTATAACTGGAACACGACTCTAACGATAAGACGCTATGTTGTTAAACAGCACACTGTTACTATATCACATCATATTATATTCCCTATACGACCCATAAATATGTATTTGCATACTTATTCTTCTGTCACTTTCCCTTTATACTCTAAATTTCTTTTTGCATTCACTCTGATAATCAATCAATATCTTTCTTCCGGACTTTCTCTATCTCTGTTGCGCTCAGTCCCTATCAATGGCAATATTTTTTAATCTTTCGCTTTCTCTGTTTCTCCCTCTCTCTCTCTCTCTCTCTCTCTCTCTCTCTCCTTCTCTTTCTCTCTCTCTCTCTCTCTTCGTCTAACAGTCTATTTAATTATGTGTTTTTCTCTTCTATCACTCCGACATTACTTCGCCCCCCTAATCAAATAGCCACTGTCTCTCTATCTTCTCTCTCTCTCTCTCTCTCTCTCTCTCTCTCTCACTCTTTTTCCTTCTCGCTATTCGCCTCTCTCATATATATTCCCTTTCTGTTTCTCCCAAAGGCACACCTTGATAGACACACCCAATCTAGGTGTCTGTACCTTTAATCAGCTCAGTTGTCCCTTGACTTCATCATCTACAACAATTTTTCTCTTTTTATACATTTTTTCTCTATTATTATGTGAACTTTACACTTTACATTCTACGTTCATTATTATTTAAACTTTTCCGATGCTTGACCTTGTCATATATCAAAATTAAATTTCCTAGACGTCATCTTGTTAAGCATACTTCCGTTTGTTTATGCCAATTGTGTAACTTTCTCTTTCGGGTCAGTGCACTCGTAAAAAATGTGTCCCGCCCATTCCGGTGCACCTCTAGAAATGGGACCACAATTTTTTAATAGGTTTTCATGTGGCACAGAGAATAAAATTTCAGCTCGAGACTTGTTTGAGTTTGTTCTTTATTTTTATTTATTTTTTCTGCTCTGCTCTTCTGTCACGCCCGTGTTGTTTTCCGGCTTGGTTTTTTGATGGTTTTGCCTTTCTGCTGTTTAGACACGAAACTTTTTCAGTAGGGGGCGTGGCATTGCTGAACTCGCGTGAAATTCGCGTAAGTTGTGACGCCTTCAAGTTTTCAGATGGAATGTTTTTGTTTCTGTTTTTTTTCTCTCGCATCATTTGCGCTGCAAAAGTTCTTTGAGCTGGAAAATAAAAATAAAAAAAATAAGTTGCACTTTATTAGGAACTGTATAGAAATAATATTTGAGAAGTGGATTTATAGTGCACGTGGCCATGAGCCTTGTTTATATTGTTGTACAAATTTTAGTAAATATTTTTTTTTTTTTATTCTATGAATTGCAAAAATATAAATCAAATTCTTTATTCTAAATTAAGATAACAATATAAAGTTAATTTATATATCAAGTTTGTTTTAAATATAAATATACTAGTTAAAAAAAAAAAAAAAACAAAAACAGTTTTTATCTATAACAAAAAATAATTTAATTTAACTTATTTATAAAATTATATAAAAAATAAAAATAAATTCAGATATAAATAAATAACAATTTAAATTACTAATATAATTTTAGTAATAATTAATAAAAAAAAATATTTTTTAAATTATAAAACCATTAACTAATTTTATTACAAAAAAAAAAAAAAAAAAAATAAATAAAATAAAATAAAATAGAATAAAATAAATAAATAAAATAAAATTATAATAATAATTTTTTTAAAATCATAAAGCTATTGAATTGTTAAAATATAATGAATAAAATAGTAATTCAAACAATATTATGTCTTTTTGATAAATATTCTATAAATTACAATTTTGTATGTTTAAATCTTCATCTCTTAACAATAGCATTTCTATTGCAACATCTCTGGCAATAGATTTCAGTTGTTATGCATTGCTGCTCCCTTTGTTTTTTTTTTGGTTTAGTTTCTGGGTTTGTTGCTGTGGCCAAACCCTTTGACTAACTCACTGACGCACATAAAATGTATGCGAGATCCTTTATTGGCCTTTTTGTTTCGGCGAGCCTTAAAGTTTTGTGTTAATTGTGTGCTGTGGGGCTGGGACAAGCCCGAAAGCTAAATCCAAAACAGTTTAAATAAGCCAAAACCTGCACGCAACAGCATGACCAACAGCAGCAGCAGCAACAACAACAACAGCAACAATAACAACAGCAACATCAGCAAGCTGGCAAACAAATACATGCTTTAAATGTTCAGCATGTGAGCACATTAAGCTTAATTAGAAGCAAACAGACAAAACCAAGCGAATGAAATGACCAAAACGGCCAGCAGCGCCACGCCCACCAGTGTCATAGAGGACATGCACACACACACACACAACCAGTGAGCTGCTGTTGTTGTTGCGGCCAAATACTTCAGTTGCATGACGCAGCGTTGCGGCAAATGTTGCGCTTTAATTTGAAGCCCAATGGTCACACCGGTAGCTGAGGGAATTCAGAGCGGCAGAGACCGGCTGTAGCACATGTGCATTTGGCACTTGCTGTTGTTGTTGTTGTTGCTGTTGCTGTTGTCGGTATTGTTGTTGCTGTTGCTGTTGCTGTTGCCACATGCAAAACTTTGTCGGCTTGGCTTCAACATGCGCAACATCCTTTGCATCCTGTGCGGTTTTTCACGCTGTTGCAGTCTAAGTCAACTAGTGCTGACCCCTTGCCCTCATACTCTACTCTCTCTCTCCCCCTGTCTCTCTCTCTCTCTCTCTCTGTCTGTCTCTGTCTCGCCCACTTATTGTTTGTGTCCGCCTTATTGCGAACATTAATCATAAGCCTTAACGCTTGATGCGAGGAAGGCGTGGCTGCTGCTTTGGCAGGTCACGCTCATGTACTTTAATGGCATCACGTCTCAATCTGCGCACTTTGCACAGCCAAACACACAAACACACACACAGACACTCACACACTAGCACTCACGTATACCCACACTCGTGCAGGCATTCAGTTATTTTTCGTAGCATACTTTTGTGCGGCGGCAGCTAATTGTTTCTGTGCGCTGCTGCTGTTCCTGCTGCTGCGGTTGCTGCAGCTTGTTGCTTTGCTGCTCATAATTCTTAAATGCTTTATAGCAAACACACACACACACACTCACACCGACACATACTTAACGCACACACACACACATGCTTAGCTTAAACGTCGTTGGCAGCAATAAAAATTAAATAAAACGCATTCGTTTCAACAAATTTCTTAATGTTGTGCTGTTGTGCCTCTGTGTATGTGTGTGTGTGTGTGTGTGTGTGTGTCATTTGCTTTGTTATTATTGTTATTGTTGCTGCTGTTGTTGTTGTTGTTGTTTATTTGTTTTCTTTTGGCGCTTTGTGCGCTGCTGTGGTTTAACGTTTGCCTCTTTGTCATGACCTGCTACCCACGGGACTTGACATTTATAGCTGGCGCATTAAAAGTCTCAGCAGAGAGACAGTGAGAGAGGGAGAGAGACTGTGCGTGTGTGTGTGTGTGTGTGTGTGCGTATGCTTTCCTGCGTTTGAGTGTGTTATAAAGTCACTTTACGTGGCTCCTTGGGCATCGTAAAGAGCAGACGTGCAATTCCTCTGTGAATACGATGTGGAAAGACAGCAGTATGTAGCTAATCACAGCGAATGATTGATTTCTACCGAAAAAAATGTATGTACATAAAAAATCTATATATGCATATGTAATAAAAAATTATTGTCTACGGAGGAAAAGTTGAATTTTAAAATGCTTTAAGGTTTTTATGTAAAACAGAATTTTTTATGGTAATATTTATTAAATGTATTTTTTTTTTAAATTAGAATTTAAGCAACGACTACAAGTAATAGAAATACTATATATGCAATAGAAATATATTTGAATAAATAAATATATTTACATATTAATATAATATAAATTATTGTTAGTAATATATTTTGTATAATGCTTAATATATTTTTAATTACATTATTTACTTATTTTATTGTATATATATATATTTTTTTTTTAAATCTGTTTTTATAGTTTAAGTGTTAATAATCTCTCAAAGATATCTAAGATTATTATCAGTCATGACTTATATCGATATCTATGTGAATACACATTTTATATCAATTTAGATGACCTTTCTTTACGATAAGTCATTAACGTAAAGGAAGTCCTATAATTATTACATTTTCATAAAATCTCAGCATTTTCTGTCCATTTAATTTATCAATGTATTTACTGAAATTCTCATCGATTTCTATAATAATTACCTCACTGCCTTTGTTAATTTATTCACAATGTCATTCATCTCTCACAGATATTTATAATTCTCATTTGCCAGTTATTTTCGGTGTTTGTCAATCGATATTCTATATTTAAATTTGCAATATTATTAAAATGCATTTAAAATTCTCTGCAGCACAGTTCATCCATTTATAACAATCTGATTTGTTGTTGCTGTTGACGATTTCCCGGGCATATTTCGTTCATGTTCAACTTTTTTACTTCTTCACCTCTCGCATTTGTTGTGTGGGTCGGAAATTAATACACTTCCGCTTTGGAGACGCCCGGCACATTACTCAAAACGTTTGTAGCGCCCCAAACATAGAGACATAAAAATTAATTTGGTTTTTTTGCCGCCGCTGTCGTCTGCCGGAAGCGCGTTGTAATCAACCGACAAATAAATTAACGCCAGGTCAAATGCTCAGCAGCGGGCGGAGCTGAAGCGGCTGACAGGGACCAAAGGTCGCATTGTGGGTAGATTTTTGCATAGCGAGCGAGTGAGCCTGGCAAATTGCGAGTATTTTGTATTTTGACCTTTTCACTTGATTTCCGTTTATGACTCGGGCTCATTTTTTTATTCGTTTTTTCTTTCTCTCTTTTTATGGCTTTGACGTGGAAGCTAGCAGCATTTTGTAACTGATTTACAAATATGTGCAGCAGACAGTCTTTTTTTTGTTGTGGTTTGTTGTTGCCTTTTGGGTTAAATGTATAAAAAAAGAGTTTTTTTAATATGCTGAACGCGTCGGGTTTTGCTAGATCATTTTTCAATAGGCCATTTATGTGTGGGTTGGGAAAAACAATATTGAATATTAAATTTTTCAGAGTCAAGTGGACAGAAAAAAATTGGTTTAAATTAATAAAGAGATTAAGAGAAAGTCAGCGGGAGAGAGGAGTTAGGGTAGGAGGAAAAAGCAGAGAGAGAAAGAATAAGAGATAGAAACAGAGAGAAAGAAAGAGAAAGAAAGAAAAAGAAACAGAGGGAGGCAGAGAGAAAGGGCCAGATAGAGAGACGGAGAATAAGAGACAGACAGAAATAGAGAGAGAAAGAAAGAGAAAAAGGGAGAGGAATATATAAATATAAAAATAGATATTGCAAATCAGTTAATAGGTTAGTTTTATATATGATCACATAAAAATGCATATTTTCATAGCTAATACTTTGCAAATTGTTATAGAGCTGCCATCAAATGATATCGCCTTCAAAGAATGTCCTATAATTTGCTTTAAGTAGTTGCTATTGACACAGGCATATGCACATAAGGATGTGCTAGCTTCAAGTGCTAGAGCTCTCTTCAAGTTTAATCACACTTAAAGTCATTCGTGCTGCCATACAGCAGCCGCACACACACACATACACACACACACACATACACACATAATACACTGAAACACATACAGAGACATAGACACCACAAACCTTTTGAGCTGTGGACCCCTATTACACAGTGCTGTATGTGCCACACACACACACTTACATTGCTTGTTCCACACACACATGCAAGCGCCAGGCTAGTCACCGCAAAAGGCGTTAGGGGCGTGGCAAATATTATCAGTGTACAGTTGCAGCGAATTGATGCTCCTGCTGCTGCTGCCGTTGCTGCTGTTGATTGCCATGACTCAGCCGCTGGCAGGCGCCTTCCATAACCGTTATCTCTGCATATAGACCGTTATAGGCTTGACTGCGCCGATCTGAATTGAGCTGAACTTAACTGAGTTGAGACTACACCAACCCCAACCCATCCCAGCTGCGTCTTGGGTTGTCGTGGCAGCCATGCAGCGCCTGCTGCTGTTGCACCTGCCGCCTGATGAAGGCAATAAAGTGCTTTTTGTTGTTAATGTCGATAATGATGTGACACACAACAGGCGGCGGCGGCAGCAGCAGCGACGGCGACGGCGGCGGCGGCGTAGGCAGTCAGTATCCCGTTTCGCCTTTAAGTTTAAGGACAATAGACTCGAGTTTGCAGTCTCTGTCTTTATTTGACATCCACATGGGTCATATATCGCACGTGTTTGCCCATTAACCCAACCGAAAAGGGCAGTTAGTTTATAATTTATGAGCATTCCATGCAAATCAAATCATCCCGAAAACCCTTTTATCCCCATTTTTTCTTCAGCAATGCCAAAAACAACCAGAGCTTATTTATTAATGGTCAATTTTTGGTCAATTCTATGCAAATTTTCTGCTCACATAATATTTATGTGTGTTTCCACTTTAAGACGCTTCATTATGCAGCTGATTCATTAAATTTTTGCTTTTGCTTAATTTTTGTTTATTTTCTTTATATGTTTGCACATCCTCTACGAATGAACTGAACATCAATTATGTGACGTTGTTGTTGTAAAAATTTCACAATTTTTATTTAATTTGTATTTATTTATTCATTTGCAAGCATTTTATTTGCTGCCAGTGCCAATGCATAAATACTCAAGCCTGGATGGGGAAGTGAAGTTGATTAACTATGTGAGCGAGCTATTGAATTATAGAATTGAGAGAATTTTAAAAAAAGATTTTTAATGGGTGTAAAAAGTATAGAGTAGGCAGATTTTTGTTCATTTTTATCATGTATTTATTTATTTATTTGTTAAATTAGTTTTTGGCGTTCTGTACGGTTAACTTAATCTATTTTTATATATAAGGCGATAACAAAATCATGTATTTAAGGGATTTTATTATACATATTTTCTTAATTAAATTATGAAAATATTAATTATTATATTAATTATTATATTAATTATTATATTAATTATTATATTAATTAATTGATTTAAAGTTGCTTTTAATATTACAAAAATTTGTAATATTGAATATTTTAATATTTTAAGAGTATTTTATATTTTTCTCTTATGATGACCAATTTTCAAATATTCATAGAGACTTTAATACTCATTTAATTGTGTAATAAATTTTAAACCAATTTCAGATTCGCCATATTTTATAATAAATTTTCAGATATCTTTAGAGTAATCTCCCTAAAATAATATATATATTTTTTTAAAAATATATATAGAGTTTTTCAAATTCGTCTTCATGAATAATTAATTCATAGACATATACAAAGCATTTTATAAAAGTCTTCTTTTATAATAAATTTTAAAATAAATAAAAATTTTCTAGAGCTTAACAAATTTATATATGTATATTTATAGAGCATTTCATAGCCGTCTTCAGCAAAAACGATTTTCATATTGCACTTTGCATATTTAACTATCTGTTAATAAAAGACTCAGTTTTTTCTCATATATGCGCCGGCTTGTAATACACGCAGTGAACAACAATAATAAAAATTCTTTTAATGTAAATGCAGACAACAGATAAAACATATATGGGCATATATACACACACACACACATACACATATATATATGCTGATATTTATAGATATATAAATATGATATACTTATATGCAGATGAAAAACATTTTATGCGCGTTGCCACGACGCCGCACAAAAGTATGCAATGAAAAGTGTTGGCCATGTAACGTATAAATACATATATATACAAATGTGTATGTGTGTGAGTGTGTGTATGTGTTGCATGCAAATGAAGTTATCCTGCGGTTATTTGTGGCCGTCGCTCGCGTTGTCAGTCAGCGAGAATGAATTGTTGCACTGGCTGGCTGCAGCCCGCGGAACAGCCGACAGGCAACTGGGTTTGCCGCTGGTTGTTCGTGTTGTTGCATTGATCACAGCTTGCTTGGCGATTGATTAAAGTTTAATTGAATTTAAATTTCCGTGGCCAAAACTTTAAGAGGTCACACGTATTAATTAACAAAAACGGAGAACGCATACCAAAATTTTACTTTTCCCTTGCGATTTACTTCGCTTATGCCACAACTTAGAAGCTTAGCTAACACGCAAGCTGATAAGGCAAAGATGTATATACACATATATATATATATATATATATATATATATATATATATATATATATATATATATATATATATATATATATATATATATATATATATATATATATATATATATATATATATATATATATATATATATATATATATATATATATATATATATATATATATATATATAGTAGTACATAGTATATACCTTGTATACCTATAGCTGTATATATATCTTGGCCACGTTTAAGCCATATTAATGATATCAATTAATTGCATTACATTTCGCTTGGGCAACAATTTCGCTGAGCGTCATTTACGATGTTGTCCGGGCGATTGTTGTTGTTGTTGTCGTTGATGTTGTAAGTGTTAACCTCGACTTGTTGTTGTTGTTGTTGCCGCTGTTGTCGTTGTTGTTGTGGCCACTCACTGATTGCACAAAGTGAAATGTGAAACTGATAATTTGTTGGCATTGTAGCTGTCCTATTTGCGTTGGCATTAGCTGCAGTTGCAGCTAGTTAAGCAGTTGAATAGCTTAAGGCTAGTTTATGGCTTTAGCAGCTATATAAGCTTAACAACTCACAGAATTGTAGAGTTAAGGCCAGATAATTTGAGTACCGCAAGACATGAGATTTGAATGTCGAAGCATTGTAGACATCCAAATATGGAGGAAATGAAAGAAGATTGTAATGAAAAAGTAAAGCTTTTAAAAATCTCATAAATTACAATTTGTAGAAATTATGATTTGATATTAAACTTATCCTTTAGCAATTTCTGAAATGACAAATATTTTAATAATTTTTTTATTCTCATATAAAATCTTGACAGGCATGTTGCAAAACTGCCTTAAAACTAAATCTCTTAAGCTCTGTAACTATTTTTATAAAAATAAATTCTATTAGTATATGTAAATATATTTAAGTCAATATTTTCTGACCATTTTTCTGGCTCAAGCTTAAGCAAGTTGACTTTATCTTGGAGTAGCTAAACATCATTTATCAAAGACTTTAAGTGTCAACCTAAGCCATTTAAGTTTCGAATGTCCAGCAACAGCAAAAACAAACAAAGCGCATTCTAGATGATTGCAAAATATAAGAAAAGATATAATGAAAGTGCGGCTTGTCATTTGCTATCTCAAATGGCTTTAGCTACCTTCTTCTGCTTCTTATTCTTTTTTTTCAGGTTCAGGTAAAGCATTTTCTGCTTTTTGTGCCTGGTTTTTTATTTGTACTTTACCATAATTATTTGGTGCTTTTTTTTTTTTTTTTGTGTGTTCACTTTCACTTATTTAATGCTTTGACTCTCTGGCATTTTATCTATTCATATTTTTTGTTACTTGTTGTTGGACATGATAATGCTCACTTTTGCCATGTGAATAATGATGTTCAGCTGCTGGCCGAAAGCGATTCAGCCATCTTTTTATCTTCTTTTTATTTGCATTAGCATTTTTTTCATTGTCACGGGCGACGACGCGTCTGCTGATGACAGTGGAATGATAATTTTATTATACCCTGAAACTGGACGAAAACAAAGGGTATAATGGATTTCGTGCAACTGAATGTGACAGGTGAATAAAAACATTTTATCTAGCAAGATATAAGGATAGATAGATTTGAACGACAGATACACTGAACGCATATTCACAAGAATTAAACTTTATTCACCTCTTTCATTTTAGCCTCTTTGTTGTCAAAAAGAAAAATGTTAAAGCTATACATATTTATATATAAATTGATAGATATATCGACTCAGCTCGTCATCTTGATAAAGAATATATATACTTCGCTTCCTTCTGATTGTTACATACATTTTAACAAAATTATTATACCCTAAATTCAAATTTTCAATGGGTTCACAGTGGATTTATGCTGCTGAACTAAAAGCAAAATAAATGATGTTCCACAAATAAGCTCTAACGATTTAAATATTCAAATTCTAATTAAACCAATTTGATATCTATTAAAAGCTCTAAACCTTAATCAGCCAAATTTATAAACAATAATTAAACCAAATAAAATTAATGAGGTAAACACATGTTATATGTTTATAATTATAAGAAATAAGCACACAATAATGCAAATAAATGAAAAAACAATGGCAGAAAAATTAACATGGCGAGCGCCAATTGTTCAATAAATGTTTAAACAACAACAGAAGCAAAAAAGGGAGAAAAAAGCCCAATAAACTTTCCACAGAACTCTGGCAATAATGGCAATAAAAACAGTATGCGACATTTTTGTGAAATTTAATGCCACAAAGTAATTGGGTTAATGTGTTGCCAGGCAACGACTATTTAATGCTCTACAATAAGAGTAATTAAAAAATAAAGAAAATTAAGTTGCAGAAGCATTCTTAAAATGCATAGTAGTGCATAATATTATTAATATTATGGATTAAAAAATATATGTATTACAGAAAATATACAATAATAGAAAATTATACAATAAAATAAAATAATATACAGAAATAAACATATTGAACAAAATAAAATATTTTATTTTTAAAATAGGTTCTGATTTCGCATATTAAAAATAGTTGCTAAAAATATATATAAATATAATAAACATATAAAACTTTTTTTAATTAATATTAAAAATAAATATAAAACAAATATAATAAATAAATAAAACTTTTTTAAATTAATATTAAAAATAAATATAAATAACAACTAATAAACGAAAATATATAGAAGAAAATATTAGTAAATAATATTAAAAAAATTTTATATAAACATTTTATTTTGATTTCAGATACAAAAAATAATGTTTTAAAGTATGTGTATAATATATGTTTTATATAATAATAATAAAAAAAAAATTTTATCTAAGAAAATTTAAAATGATCAAAATTTAAATAAATATTTAAAGCTAAAAACAAATAATTTAAAAATAAAAAAATATATGGAAAAATGTATTGTGATTCATATCAAAAATAAAAATAATTTTAAAAAATTTGTGATTATAATTATAAATTTATAATAAAAGTAATACTTTTATAGCTACTCCACAGTAACTGTAAATTTATAAAAAAAAAAACTCTTTTTAAGCCATCTGTCTTACTTCATAATTATATTTTGCTCTGTAAAACAAATTATCTTTGCGAATGTAGCGTATTCATGTCCTGCAGAGTATTCCCCTCAGACTTGACTGCAAACCGCAACAATTTACAATATTTTACATGCAATTTTTAAAGTCGACAACCGACGAACCATTTCGACAATTAACACGCAAATGAATGCCTGGTCCTGGTCGGGTGGCCAATATCTGTGTGCCACATTTTGCGGCAACTTTAAGTTGCAACATGCACAGACATGTTTGGATATGTTCGCACGTGCTGAAAGTATTATTCATTAAATTATTCTCTGGGCAAAAAGCAAAAAAAAAAAAAAAAGAAGAAATTAAGAGGCAAAAGTGCTAATTAAATAAATTTAAAATTCGTAGCTAATTAAATTCAAATATACTACTTCTCTGGCTGACTGTCTTTTATGTAAATCAGTAACAAGAAAATAAAATAAAAATAAAAATCAACTGACCATAAACTCAACTCAAATTTTGTTGGCCCAACAACAACATACATAGTAAAATACAAACATTGTGCAAATATTTGCATTTGAACTTTCGTTTAGTTTTGCTTGTTTGCTTCACTTTTCTGTTGTTGTCCCTGGAATTATTTAAAAAATATTATTCATATGTTTGTGAGTTACATTGGATGTGGGCATATTTATGTAAAGGAAATATAACCGAATATTTGACATTTAAAATATTCATGTTCATATCTGAATTTTAAATATTAAAAAGATTAGTGAATATTTTGATCAGTTATATTCTTCTGGAATGGGACGTATTTTTACATTTTTTTCTTCGTTTACTTATATTTTTAATCTCAATTCAAATTTATTTTGAAAAAAAAATAAAATAAAATAAATGTAGTTTATTTCTATGATATTTTATTATATGTCATATAACTTAATCAGCATTATATTTATTTGTGTTATTATATTTATATATTATATTCATTTATACTATCTCAGTTGGAGTTATATTATCTCTTTTAAAAATGATCAAGAAATAACAACAACAACAAAAAATTAATTTAAAAAAAACGAAATAAATAAATAAAATAAAATGAAAAGAATAAAATAAATAAAATTAAAATTGTCAATTATATTTTTAGACATATTTATTATATCTAAAATTTGCTTCGAATTTTTTATTTGTTTTATTTGTTTTATTTGAATGATTTTGTATTCATTAATTTAGGGTTTTATTTTTAAATTTATTTTTCGATATATTATAAATAAACTTTAATCGGACTTATTTGTGTTAAGCTCAATTAAAATATTTATTCAAATAAATTTAATTCTATTAATCTCTATTGATAGGGTATTTTACTTGATTATAAAATACTTTTTCTTAAATATTTACACATCTATTTTTCAGATACCGCTCACTATACACTTTTTTGCTGCAATTTTTATGTTCGCAAAATAAATTCATGTAAGTTCAAACATTAAATATTCTTATAATTAATTGGCTTTAAAAAACATGAACTGCATTTTATTATTATTTTAAATATTTATTAAATTTAAAAAAATATCTGGTCTTGGCTTAAAAAGATTGAAAAATTAATTTTACTCGCTGACATTTTCTAATTTTTTTTTTTCCATTTTTCAAGTAATTGTTTGTTTAAACTTTGTATTCATTCGTATTCATATTTTTTTCGCTTACCGTTTTATCTGTGGAAATTAGTGAGCTTGCCACGTAATGAGTGTCAGTCGTGGCCCGTTGGGAAATGGGACATATGCTCGCGCTTTGAGCAGATGTCCGGCATAGCGAATGCAGCCCTGGGGCAACAGCTACTCGCCCTACTTAAGTATGCAACACCAAATTTTTGTGCGCATCACGCATACGAAAAGGCCAAAGCCAAATAGTTGCCATGTTGTCAGACTCTCTCCCTCTCTTTCCCTTTCGCTCTCTCTCTCTCTCCCTCTCTCTATCTGTTTTTGTGTGTGTTGTATTTACTTAGACAAAACGTGCGTAAAGTTTTAATTATAAACTTTTACTTGAAGTTCACTTCAACTCTTGCTAACTAGCTGGAGCTGCATGCATTTTATGACACTTTAAGGACAAATTGCTTTCGAGATTTATGCGTTTGTAGGTGGAACAGCTGTTACTTGTTATACGCTTCTAATTTGGCACATGTATTTAAATTAATTAGCTTAATGATTTATGACAAAATCTGCAAAACGTTCTTGCCGATAGGCTGGCCAAATAACTTTCAAATGATCTAAGCAATTTAAGCACGTCTAATTCAATTTGATTGCAGCAGGCAAAATAGAAAATTTAAACTGCTGATGAGGAAATGAATACTAATTGAAATTTATGAAATGAGTTGATAGAAATGATAAATGAGTGGAGCTAGTATGAATAGTTGAAGAGAGAAATATATTTTTATAAAAGTAAATATTTAATATATAATAAAAAATAAATATTTAATATGTATTTATATATTTTTATAAAAAATAAATATTTAATATTTATTTATATATTTTTGGGAAGAATCAAAGTTTCATTTTGTGATTTGATAGAAATGATAAATGAGTGGAGCTGGTATGAACAGTTGAATAGAGAAATATATTTTTATAAAAAATAAATATTTAATATATATTTATATATTTTTATAAAAAATAAATATTTAATATTTATTTATATATTTTTCGGAAGAATCAAAGTTTCATTTTGTGAATTGATAGAAATGATAAATGAGTTGAATAGAGAAATATATTTTTATAAAAAATAAATATTTAATATATATTTATATATTTTACGGAAAATTCAAAGTATTATTTTGTGATTTTTTTCATATCAAAATGTTTTAATTTTATATACATATAATAATATACATGGATCAATCCAATGTTCTTGCTCATAGAAAAAAAGCTAGTTACTTTTAGATCAAAAATATATACAAATATATATCTCACATTCAAAGCACCAATTTGCAAGGGTATTTTATATCAATTCCTGTTTTCTAATCAGGACTAAATGTTCGAACGTAGAAATTCAAGGCAAAGTCTTACATATTTGATGGCAACGATTCAAAGCTTCCCCCAATGCCAAGTGTAATTCACGAATTCTAAATGCAAATACCAAGAATTTTTGATTGATTTGTATTTTGATGTTGCTGCCGCTGCTGCTTTTGCTGCTTTTGCTGTTGCTACTGTTCTTGAATACCTTTTTGTATAATTGCAAATTGCAGCAAAAGCAAAACTCAATTTAATTAATTGATTGCAATATGAATGAGAAAATGCAAGTCTTGAAGCATTCATTGAGAACCATTGACCGAACAGCATTTGGCTTTTGATGTGCCAAACAAAAAGAAAGTGAAAAGTAAAAGAGAATTTTTAATTTCAAATATAACAGAAATTTTCAATATATTTAAAGCTTTGTCGGATTTCAATTTAAGTTTAATTTTTACATCGCGTGTTGGTTTCATATTTCGCTGCATTGTTGCGGTGCCAAGTTGAAGAACTTTAAAAAAATATATACACAAGTTTCATATACATATATAAATTTATGTTGTGACTGTTGGCTGTTTAATGTTACGTGCTTGCAGCAGTTTCCTTTTGCTTCAAAGCTGTTCATTGAAATGCCTCAAGCAGCTCGAAATTGAGGAAGTTCAATGTCCCCATTCAAAGCGCCGACCGTGCAGCGGAAGTCCAGCGATAACTTCTCAGTTGTTGCTGTTCCTGTTGTTATTGTTGTTATTATTTTTCTATTTGATTAATGGGCGAAAAGCCGCTAGAAAAAGTACTAAAAAATATGAATTATCAAATATTCAAGTAAAAAATAATTATATATAATTTTATATATTTTTACTGATAATTTTAGCTTGTCCCGAACATATTAAAAACTGTTTTTTAGCAGTGAAAAAGTGGTAGTAATATTAATACTAAATTTTAATAATGAAATTCGTTATAAATACATCATTATATCAATAATTCATGTTAATCTAATCATTAGAAATTCTTTTGCCATATTGAAAGCAGAATCTAAATTGCACTTATATATCATCTTTATCGATTATGACCACTGTTAGATCCACTTGAACGTATTGAATGCGTGTTTAAGCCAACTAAAATAAGCCGCTGAACGCCACACAAAGGAGTTCGAGCGGATACCATCAATCAGTCCATTCAATGCATGTTCTATCATCTCCTGCGGGAATTAGTGCGAGTCAAGTGCTCTCTTGCCAACTCTATCTGTCTGTTTCGCTGTCCCTCTCGCTCTCTTTCTCTGTCTCACTATCTCTAACTCACTGTCTCTTTCATAGAGCTGCTGTTGAGCCGTGTGTTGAAATCCGAGCAAGTCCATCGTTGTCGACGTCAGGGGAGCATAACTTATGTCCATTGTAGTTATGCGGCGAATGTTTTATTGAAATGCACAACAAGTCAGCCAAGTCGGGCAGTCAGTCATTCAGTCAGTCAGTCACTCGCCCACACAGTCCAGCGCTTAGTCAATCATTCAATCAGTAATTCAGTCAGTCTGTCAGTATGTCATTCTGTCAGTGAGTCCATCAGCAATTGAGCAATCAAAAGCACAAAACCCCAGAGTGAGTAAAGACGTCATCGAGTCGAACGGATGCTGACTTATAAAGCGCCGTTGCATGCAATTATACGCTCAAATGGAGTTTGTCTATTGCCAATCGTCTATTGTGAGTGATTCAAGGAGCATTAATGTGAGTCGGTGAGTGTGTGTGAGTGTGGAAGAATGTGTGGGCTTGTAGTTGGATTTTGCATGGGTTAGTTGGAGTTGATAAACTAGTTTATGCTTATGTTTTTATGTTGTATACCCTTGGCACTTGGGAATAACTAAAGTGGGTGTATTGAGCTAAGAATATGTTATAAAAAAAATACATTATTATATATTTTAAAAAATAAAATAAATATTTATATCAGCTTTTATTATATTTTTTATATTTTAGTTAATATTATTAATATATATATATATATATATATATATATATATATATATATATATATATATATACATATATATATATATATATATATATATATATATATATTTTTTTTTTTTAATTTATCTTCTTTTATTTTATTTATTTTTTAATCTGAATTCATAATTTTTTACATGAATTTTGATCAAATATTTAATTTTGTAAATTTGTTATTTTATTATATTTAATATATATATTGCTTTATATTATTATATTTATATAAAATATATAATACATAAATAGACTAAGTAGGTCTAATAGAAAACTATTAAATGAAGTTTTTCTGAACTGAATTTGTTTATATCTTTAAACGATTGGAACTTTTTTTTTAACAATTTCATTGCATATTTGGGCTTATCTTGACTTTCTTATCGTCTTAGACATTTAGTTATATTAGTCTTAGACATTTAGTTATATAAAATATTTAAGCTTTAGATCAGAACTTTCAAGTAAACGTCCTTATTCCAACTCACTGACCTTTCAAACTGCCAAAATCTCTTAATTAACAGCCTTGTTCAATCTTTAAACTTTGAGTTCTTTCTGTCAATGGACAAGCTGACAAGATGTTGAGGTAATCAACTCAATTAGCCAGAGCGTACAAGGGCCTCCAAGCATACACACACACACACACACACACACACACACACACACAGACACACCCATACACAAACACAATGACAATGACAATGACTAAAACAAATAACAACAAAAAACTCAATTAGATGCCATAACTAAATAATCACAAACACATTTAAACAAACAACGGAAGCGACAAGAGCAACACTCTCAGATTCTAGGCAACAACAGGACAACGGCACAACAACAAAAGTGTTGGGCGCTTGGTAAGCAGAAAAACCAGGTCAACAACAAAAACAACAACAACAACACCGAGAACAACAACAACGACGACAACAAGTAGAATAATTTTGTGAAACAATGACGACAACTGCTGTGTGGAAAATTGCTTGAAATGTGCTGAAGCCTGAATGAAGGCGCAAGGCAGGACGAGGCCAGGACGAAGGCAAGAATGAAGGCAGCGCTGCCTTCGCTGAGCTGGGCACATTCCAACATGTGACGCACGTGACAAAACTTGTCAAATGACTTTACTTCGCTTTGACTGTGAATCCGGTTTGAAGTAAACAAGAGCAAGAGCAACTATAGCGAGCGAGCCTGAGTTTGGGCAGTGAGGCAGCGATGGCAAAGGAATACAATATTTCTTCTATAAAATGCACAGTCAAGAAAAGTGGTTTCTATCTTAACTCCATAGCTAAAACAATCAAAAAAAAGCAAAAGAAAAACGTGAGCATGAGCGAATATCACAAAAGGAGAGCTTGGCTAGACTTGTTGCTTCGCTCAGCTCGCTGAGTTATGGCCCGAACGAGTGGCAAACCCTAAGGGGTAGCCGGCGAGCGACACTGCAAATATTTCACAAATGCAGTCAAGTGTATTTCCATTTGATAATACGGCTCTAGCCATGGACTATACAGATTTGTAGTTCTGTGGGCGCTGATTTCCACAAAAGCTTAACAGAGCACAAATGCTAATGGCTAGCCGGGGGACCCATAAGAACAAAGCAAATGCAAAGTGTGGTCAACATTGGGGTGATGGGAATTGAAAGCGAATGCTAAAAATATATGAAATAAAAGAAATACTTAAATCTGAGCCGTTTACAGATTTAATGGTTAAACAATATAGACTTAAACTTATTTCCGAGGGCAAAAGAAATGTAGAATAAAGAAGTGTTTAATGTGTTAATTATAGTAAAGCATTAAGAACTGCTTGGCCTACTTTTATGTTGTTCATTTGGGAGCTAAAACTACTTGCGGATTCTCTTAATATAAAAGCAAGTGTCAAAGCAACACCCTTAAGGACTCAGCGTAAAGTTAAGAAAGGCCCTACAGCTGCTCATGTTATACTCCAAACAGGAATTCAGGGCAAAAAGTTTTGTGTAGAGTATGTTTAAGGAGGTGGCTTTAAAGTCATGGGTAGGCAATGATTATAGTCGCGGCCCATGCACATTTTAGCAGCTCTCCGACGAAGCTTGAGTGAACAAAGAATGTTTGCAAAGCCGCGTTTCGAACTTCATTTCGAACAGACAATAGCTGTTCAATTTACCAGACGCGAATGCGTTGTATTATTCTCTCAGGGCTATTTTGGAGGGCACGGATTAAGGTAAAAATTATACCAGCATCGTAACGCAGAAGAAAGCTATTGTCTGTTAGTGGCTCGGTATTTTGGGCCACATCGCATTCAAGGAACTTGCGAGCTGTGTGTGGACCGTGTGCCGTAGTTGAGGCAAAAGCTGATCATATCGAGCCCAATTCAGAGCTTGTCAATCTTTTTCCACATGCTGTACTTTGAAATAATTAAAGGGCAGTTTCCAAACCGAATATATGGACTTTAAAATGGGTTACATTTCGAATGCCTAGGTTTGTATGTTACATGCAGAAGGTGATGTTTCCTATCCTCTGAAGTTTGAAGCTCCCATAAAATATTAAAGGATTGTGTCAGTTTCTTTCAATTGTGAAGGAGGCATATCAGATCCCTTAAAGTATTTGATATGTATCGGAAGCAACAACTAATTTGATCTAGACATGTTCATGTGTCCATCCTTCCATCCATCCATCTATATGTATGTCCATCTGCAGCTAGCGTATATGAAACATTCATTATTATATTCTGTTAGAATTTCTAAGTTAGAATCGAATACAAACCTTTTTAAGATTCAATTATTTTAGCAGATTTTACATGATTAAAGCGAGAGTTATTAAATTTGGAAAAAGATTTAATTTAATTTAGATTCCTAAATTATGTGGACTTTAAACTCCACATAATAAATCAATAATCAAATAAATAAGTTGCAATTCAATTATAAATACAACCAATATCTAACAAAGGTTGCCAGAAAAGAAACAAAAGTAATAAATGGCATTCACATACCTTCCAATGAATCCTAAGCATAACTGAGTAGGCAAGCAAACTAAAAATGTCCTCGAAAAGAAACCCTACTTAGTTTTACTAAAACATCATGAATTATTAAAGCACAGCAGGCTTTGACTTTAAATTCGAACGACAAACCGCCTTGCTCCCAGCCCAAAATCTTAATTCTCATAATCGTCTCGGCTATTCAAGAACAAACATCTTGAAGCAAAAAAATAAAAACCACAAGCTAACTTTTTGATAACCTACTTCCGTAAACAGGCTAATGTAAGTATTGGGGAAAAAAATAAAGGAAAAAAAAAAAGGAAAATTCCAGCAAAACTTTATCGATTCTTAATTTTGTTTTTCTTTCACTTAGCACGAAAATGTGTAATCCTTGCTTGCGTTCAATGCCTGGCACCTGTTGCGGTCCAACAGGTGGGCTGGGTCCGTGCGGCTTCTGCGGACCCTACAATGGACAGTGGTTTAGGGCAGTCAACCACTGTTGCGGTCCAATAGGACCATATGGGTGTTGTTCCTGCTATGGACCCTTTGGTGGCCACTGCTAGCCTGGTTAGAAGGAAAGTAGGTTTCAAAAACTGGTCGAGGCAGAGGACGTATATTACAATAATACCATGCTGACGCTGCTTTCACTTGTGACCCGTGACTCTTAAACCAGTAACGGGATTCTATATTACAAAATGCAAAATGTTCGTCCAAATAAATTTTACGTCAGTTTTAAAATGAGAATTATTTTTTGTAATTTCTTAAATAAATATTGAGGTACTATTTCGTAGTCTTTTGTCTCTGTAAAGAGTACTCTGTGCAAGTACACTACACACAAGATAATTTTTCCATAGCCAACATTTTCTTATCAACCTAAAAAATCCAAAATATACATACATACATTGTATATGTATATAACGTAAAACGTTTTCCCTGTTTTGCAGTGCGCTTGCAATTTGTTCTCTTTATATTGGTCTAATTCTAGGAGCTTCTTCTATATTGCCATCAAGCAACAACAAACACACATGACATCTCATTCTCTCAGCAGCACCCGTGGCAAATTCAGCAACAACTATATATTTGTCTCACTCTCGTGCAGTGCCAATTTGAGTATATTAAGGAGCGTGCTGCCCACTTGAGTAATCTCTTCAACATTACTCTAACAATAAGACTAACGTCTTGATAGACAGCACACTGTTAGTTTATCACATCATATATTCGTGATACAAAATATATATATTATAATAAAAGTATATTCATTCGTTTATATTTATTAAAACTAAAAAAAAAAAAAACAGATGAAATATATAATTTTCTAAAAAAAAAAAAAAAAAAAAAAAAAAAAATGAATAAAAATAATAATAAGCAATACAATTTCACATGACATACATTTAGTATGAGTATTATCATTAGTATTGCCTAGTATTGATTACAATTACAAATCTTCAGATTTTTGTAGATCAAGCTGCTGTCTATTCTAAACAATTCCTTAAGCATCAGGAAAAGTAAAGTATTCATTTTATGTATACAAAAATATTTGTATAGTTTTACTGCGTTGTATATATATTTCTATTACTATATTAAGTATACATTACTCATTACTTAGTCTAAAATTGCATAATATAATCCTTATATTTATATATTTTTTCTTTTTATATGATTTTACATATTTTATTGATTTATTTTTTGATTTTATATTTAAATATATATATTTTTATATTTTATACACAATTTTTTAAAATACATACATATATAATTATATTATCTATTCCTCGACTTTAGTCCCTACCAAATGGCTCTGGCAGTCAAGAGACTTTGCAATCAATAATAATATTTCAGCCAAGCGACTTAGGCATTGGAATACTTTAATCTGCGGCACATAAATTGATTATGCCTTATTTATTCATAGTCATATGTGGCCGTAAAAGATAATAGTATAACAATATGATAAATGCCCGAAATGAACACATTTTGCTGGCAAGTTTGGCGCGTGTTGCGTAAAACAGTCCGCGGGGTGCATTTAGCGCTCAAACGATTTGGCTGTAAATATTTGGCTTGTTTACAGCTAATGGCACGCCAGGGAGCAGAGCAAGGCAGAGATAGATAGACAGAGAAAGTGAGAGTGAGTGTGAGAGAAAGAAAATGTGAGAATTTTTTTGTAGATTTTTTCTTTTTAATTGGGACTCAAGCTTTAATCGTTTGCAAAATTTAAATTTGATAACTAGAAGAAACGGATAATAAAATGCGTAAACTACTTGGCACGCTTCGAGATGCGTGATTGACAGAGTGATGGAAAGAAATCGACATTATTTAAATCGGGCGCCTGGCCTTTGGCCAGCTTCATGGCCACTGGATGCGCCTGCTTGCGTGGACGAACACTGAACTCGCTTTGGCTCTGGCGCAGAGCTGGCGGCACATAGACTTGCTTCTTGACCACAATATTTGGCTGCGTCTTGACTGCTGTCTGTGATATTGATGGTGACTCTGGCTGTAGCTGCAACGATGATTGTGACGTTGAGTGAGACTCTGACTGCAACTGTGACTGCGACTGCGGCTGGGTTTGTATTTGTGACTGGGACTGGGACTGCGACTGCAACTGTGATCGAGGCAGCTGCGTTGACGGCAACTGCGACTGAGCTAGTGACGGTTCACACTCCACAGTCGCCTCCATGATCTTGGGCGTTGTTAAGCTACTGAGCTCGTTGGGCTCCAGCTTGAGCCAGGGACAAGTTGGCTTGCCCAGTTCATCGGTTGCCGGTCCGACGCCCAGGCCATCGCCGCCAGTATCCTGATACGAACAGTTCTCGGCAGTCAGATCCGCATCCTCGCAGATGCTGATGCTGCTGCTGACGGCCGCTGCCGTGGCGCTCAATACCAGCTTGGAGTTGCGTTTGAGATTGGGAAATGGCTGATCGTGCTCCTCGGTGAAGTCACACCATTCATCCTCCTCATCGATGGTCTCGTCGGAGAAACGTATGCCGAATTCGAGCGCTGCATGATGTGGATGCTGCTGCTGCTGCTGCTGATTGTTGCTCACCTCCAGTTGCAGCTTCTCGGCGCTGTCCACCTCTTGGGGCGCCTTGGTGGTCTCCTCCAGTGTGCGATAGAGTTCATCGGCGGCCAAGAGATTTGTTTTTGTTGTGGACTTTTTACGGTCTTTTTTGGCAAAGAAATCGTCTAAACTGGACATAGTGATCTTTCATTAATTTTTGTTTTGTGTTGTTTTTTGTTTTTTTTTTTTGGAAATTGGTTTTTGAAAATCACGAATTTCGTTCTGTGCTTTTAGAAACCAAAAATTTTATGAAACTATGCAAACTCGAGCTACATTCAACATTGAAGCGGTCCTTGTTAGTTTTGACAGCAACTGCTTGGGATTTTACGTGATGCGGCATTTACAACGAATATACATATATATAAATATATCGACACAAATTTTATTGATTGAGGAAGCATGGAATGCTTGAATTTGGAAAACATTAGCAACTGTTTATTGTCGTAGAACCATATTTCGAATGAGATGAACAACAAAATTTTTCGACTAGCTTGATTTTTTGAAAATATATGAAAAGTTTAGTTTGCTTTTCCCTTGGAGCTACATTTGTTGAATGACTTTTGTTTTTTGATATTATTAACTAGTTCACTTAGTTTCATAGCTCATAACTGAGTTATTTCTTAATAATTTATGTTTGATTTCTTCGCTCTGATCTGGCAGCAAATTTAATTTAAATTAAATCAATTAGAGATGTACATATTACATAGATATACCTTTATCGATACATATCGCATTGTTAGTAATAGTGCTGCCATATTTCCCAGAACATAAATAGCTAGATCTAGCTAGAAAGGAAAAAAGGCTAAATCGTGATCTTAAGTTATTATTTCAGGTATTATGTAATTTGTTATTAAGTAATTGTGCCTTGCAACAATAAAATTTGATACAAACAACATACAAAATTAAGCAAAAATGTAATAAATAAAAAAATTGGAGTGCTGAAGCTTCCGCTTCCTGTTGTTATAAAAATATTCCCGTAATCAGACTTATTAAAAAAGCCAGACTTGTAGGGAAAAAAAAGATGAAATGGTCTAAGTGATACAGATGATATTTTCAACAATGTTAATCATTCATTGAATTTGTCCAGCTCTTAACTTTTGTGATTCGCTTAACAAAAGTAACTATGTATAGATAGGACACAAAATGATTTGATTCAGTTGGAAATAAACTAACTCATTCACAAAAGTGAATGTAAAAATGTTTATTGTTTTATTATTATTATTATTATTTTTTTAAATTTCTATAAGCGACTTTTTGACCATTTGTTCATATCACATACAATTATTCTTATTCTCTCCTGATTTATCTATTTATTTGCAAAATAAAAAAATGCTTCAATTTAGCTGTTTTTTATTTTATTTTTTATTTTTTACATAGCCGGAATTTAATGCAGTCAGTCTATTATATTTTCCTAATTCCAATTCAAAATTACAAAATTCTTTCAAATTGCAATCCAACATTTTTTCAAATTTATTTACATCATATAATTTCACTTGCATTTTTCTTTAACTTGCAATTTTGATCTCTTTTTAAATACCAAAAAAAAAAAAAAAGAACTATCTGACCCAAATATGTTTTTGCTTGTGCTGTCAATTTGTTTTACATAACACACAGACATACATACACACACACACTCGCACACACATACACACACGGACTCCCCCAACATAACTTGTGCTTGCTGCTAAACCTGGGCCACGCCCTTTTTGGGCCGCTGTAGCCGCCCACGCATAAGCGGCTTGTGCTCAAAAGCCGTAATAACATAAAAATTTTTGTTGCAAGCACAGTTCTGTCTCTCCCCCTCTCCCTCTCTCTTTCTACCACTCTCCCTCTCTCTTTCTCCCACTCTCTCTGTGCGTGTGTGTTTGGTATATCATCTCTCTTATGGGTTTTCATATGCCACTAATTAAAATTATGTTGTGTGCATTATATGCAAGTGCCACGCCTCACGCCCCATTCACCAGCCTCCTGCGTAGCCGTAAATAACTTGTGAAGTGGCGAAAAAAAGAGAGAAGTAGTAGAAGAAGAGGAAGAAAAACCTTTTTATGCCACTGTGTCGCACAGTTGGCATATGTTCATTATATGTGGTGCTGCCGCCGACAAGGTCCTTGAGTCCTCATCGTGCCCGTCTGCTTGAGTAATTAGCAGCACCGGAACTCATCGCATCGCATCGCATCGCATCGCATCGCAACGCAGTGCAATCCAGTCGAATGCAGTGCAATGCGATGCAGCCGCACCGCTCCTTGTTGTCCTTGTCTGCATTTGTGCTCTGGGCTTTTATGAAATGACGCTGATGGCGCTGATGACGACCGCAACGATGTCGTACCCACCCATAAAGCAAGTTCGTCCCTCCACCTCCTGCTCCTCCTCCACCACCAAAAACAAACAGACAAA
Organism: Drosophila hamatofila; assembly: GCA_035045345.1. NCBI lineage: Eukaryota > Metazoa > Arthropoda > Insecta > Diptera > Drosophilidae > Drosophila > Drosophila hamatofila. The sequence continues at coordinate 12,483,093 of JAWNPA010000019.1, read as the reverse complement.
CAAACAAATTACAGCAACAACAACTAAAACAACTTGATATGAGTACTTAAATTTATTATTTAATTAGTGCAGATGTGGAAGAGCTGGAAAACATTCATGTAGATATAGAGAGTTGGCTATTTTGTTGGTCTAAAATGAAATAGAGGTATTTGCCTTGCACAAAATAAATTTCAACTATTTTAATAGCTTTCTGAATAACATCAGCTTCATATAGTGCATGAGGAGCTTTAACTTTGGGTTTTCTAATTGGACAAACCCCGGTTATGTTTTGTTTAGTGAAATTATTCTAAATGGGGGGAGAAATTGTGATAGTTGAGCTTTTTATTTATTTGTGACTATAGTAAATTTCATTTGATGCACAGCTTTCGTAATTCTGCAGACAAGAAGATTAGCTTTAAATAATTCTAGTTGGATTTTAATCTGTTGCACACTCTCTGTCTCCCTGGCTTTTTTCTCTCTCACAGTCGGTCCATATATATATATATATCTCTCTCTCCGTTATTCTTTCTTTCCCACTAACTCCCTCTTACTATTTTGTTTTTCTCCCTCTCTCTCTCTCTCTCTCTATGTCTGACACAATCTCTTTTGCCTCCTACACACTTTCTTTCACTCTCTTTTTGAATTCGCTCTTTTTTTCTATCTCTCTCTCTCTCTTTCTCGTTCTCTCTCTTTCTCGTTCTCTCTTTGATTCTTTCTTGCCCTGTCTCCCCACACCTTTTGTCTCTTAGTCTCTTTCTTTTTCTTTAAATCTAAGTCCCTTTCCGTTTTTCATTTTCTGTCTCTTTCAGACATCGTTTAGCCTAGCTTTCCTCAGTCATTTACCTAGTGAAACACAATTCTGTTAACCAACGGAAAAATTTTCCCTATCGCCTAGGGATTTAAAACTCTTTCCTATATGTCAAGGCTACTGGCTAAGCCATAGCCTTGCTCCACTAGTCTTATTGTTTTCCTATCTGCAACACAACTCCCAAATAGCCATTTCAATATTAACAACAAACTCTCCTCCAGCCCAGCGATTATCGTACCTTAATTAGAAGTTGTTAAAAAGATAAAAGAGAATAAAAAACGCTGAGCTTCCTTTTCCTTCCTTTCAGGCGATAATTTCGTTGCTCTGGTAAGGAAGTCCTTTTCGTGGAGCTCAACACATTCTAATAAATAGCAATCTGGTTAGCTGCTGTAATAATAATCAGCTAAATTAGCTCAATTTATGATTACAAAATATGGCATCCAAGTTTTTCTATCCCTCTGGCTACAAAGTCTTTTGCATGCCATGCAACAACAATTGTCTATCTTTCTAACTTGCAGCATGAAAGCTTAGCGAACTTCTGTTTTGGCTGCAACTGTCGGCTGTTAATTACTTAAAAAATTATCTAATTAACACACAATCGATTAAAAGATGAAAGCGAAAATTGAATTTAACGCCAGCGGGCCAACAGCTTAACTCTGTTGCAAAACTCTTTTGTTGTTGTTGCTGTTGTTGTTTTTGTTGTTATTTTCCAATTAGGAAACGCGAAAAGTCGCTGCTTACATATTTTGCTGATATATATATATAGTATAATATTTTTTTTCTATTTTTATAAAATTCCAAAATTCAATTATCGCCTAAAGCCTGAGGAAATTTAGCTAATTAATGAAATCGAAATAGGAAAAAATGCAAGTTTATAAATATTTAAAAAATGCAGTTCAAATTTGTTGCCCAAGAAAAGTTTAGTGGCAAAACTATCGTAGCAGCAACAACCAAAGCCACCCTCGAAAAACAGGAAGAAAAAATGTAAATATATATATAGATATACGTATATGTATGCATGTATGTGTGCACATATTGGCGCCAGTTGGACGGGTCGTCTGGCCGTGGCAAAAGGCGACGTCTGACTCTCTCATCTTGAAGTTTTTGGAGTTGCTGCTCTGTTTATTGTTATTGATTCTGCAATGGGTTTCATTTTTGTTCTTTTTTATTTCTTGTTCGTAAACTCAGGATGCATAATTTGGCAAACAACCCTCCTCCGATATCTGAAGCTCAGCTGATGACATCATCAGCGAGACGCGTTGGTAAACAATTTTTAGCAGTTTACTCATCGAGTAACTGTTGAGGGGATGGTGTTCTCTTTCGCTGCTTACATTGTAAATGCATATATGCATACATATATATATATATATTCATATGGGCATTATATTTTTATGCTCATTATGGGACGTAACTTTAAAGCTATTTGCCGTTACACATTTTGTGGCTTGTCTTCGACAACAGCTCGAGCCCCTTGTGCGCTAACAGCGCATGTAAATCCATTAAACTAAAGTGTTACAGCAGCATTTAAATTATAGTTGTGCCGCGACACGCACGTTTTACAACACACATTTTACAACATGCGCCGCACTGCGCCTGTTTGTATGCAATGGCAATTTCTTTTGTCATATTTTTAATGCTAACTGCCAGCGAGCACGTTCAGCGAGCTTAGTGGGGGGAAAGCGGTAAATAAATATAGTTTAGTAAACAGCTATCATTTTATAAATATAAATAAAGAGTATATTAGCAGAAACACCTAGACGATTTAATTTTGACAATGAAGCAATACTAAATCAAAATCACATAATTTATTTAAACTTAATCATTATTTTTTTATATTTATGTTTTACAACATTTTGCTTTTGTTTTCTCTTCTAAAATTATGATGCCTAACGAATAACATTTTTAGGCACATCAAATCAATTTTAGAGGACGAGTAGAAAATAAAATATAGTTGAATGCCAAAAACAATTTAAATTTCGATATATGTTTATTTATAATATACATTTTTAATGTATTTAAAAAACTTTAAATTTAATTTGAAACTGTTTTCAATCTTAATTGCTTCTAAATTTTATTTTAATATTATTATTTTATATTAATATAAATATTTTTATAATTATTTAAGATCAATTGATTTATTTATTTCATTATATTGAATATTATAATTTAGTGAATCGTAATAGAAAAAGTACAAATATTTTTAGTTTATTAAAATTCTAAATTGATCCAAAATAATTATACAAATATTAAGCTAAATTTCAATTTCAATAAAATAGAAGTACAAATTATATTAGCTCTTTAAGATTTTAAAGTGTTCTAAAAAATTTATTAAAATATTTATAAAAATATAAATTTCAATAAAATAATAATTATACTATAATTATATAATTATATTATATATAAAATATTAATTATAATATAAATTTAAAAAACAATTATGATGAAACCAATTTCAAATAAAATTAAAAAATTATTGAATACATTAAAAATTTGGCGTATTATAAATAAACTATTATTTTAATTTAAATATGTAAAAAAAAAAATATTCACGAGAATTCATTTTAAATTTGATATAAAAATTTTAAATTAACTTTGAAATTTTTAATAGAACATAAAATAAAACTTGAGCGTTTAGCTTTTAATTTTTATTTATATAAATTTAATTTATTTTTATTTATAATAAAGGAGTGCTCAAAAATGCTTGAAAATTATAAAAAATTGAAGCTGAAAATTACCATTTATTAGGTTTTCCAATTTCTTAAAGTTCAAGATCGATATATGTACACAACTTTTCTTAAAATGAACTGAAATTTGAAATTTTCCTATGAAATTTAATTTCTAGTATTTTCCTTAACTTAAATTTAAAAATTAAATTTTCGTGAGAAATACCAAGTACCCCTTTTCTTCTCTCCCTCTTTTTTTGATTATTTATATCATTGTAAAAACTTGTTATTCGCCTGTGAATTCACTCGAAAAATATAAAGGGAATACATGCTGCCAGTTCAAAGAAAAAGCCTTCTCATACACATACACACACACACATATATATATATATATTCCACATACACACATCTAAACAGCTACAACCTTATTTTTTTTGTCGTTCCCCAACCAGTTAAAAAACGCAACTCGAACTCATAGTTTTTCGTCCTGAGGGCATTTTCTTTTGCCTTTTCAAGCCAACACACGTAATACACACTTAATTATCATTCAAATAGTGTGAAGGGTTGAGAAAATGGTGGAAGGGGGGAGGGGAGCGAACAATGCAATTATTGTGAAAGCTCGTACTCCAAAGAGTTCTTACATAAACATTATTAGCGGCATGGATTTCCATGCTACAATGGAGCACACAGAGTCACTCGAATAGGCAGGCACACATGCACACGGCACGTAGAGCAAAACTTGCAAAATTTTGTGCCTTGCGCGTATTTTGTGCCCCTCGCAACTTTTTGCCATAAATACGCGCACACACACACACACAAACACACACACACACACATACTCACACATACGCATACGCCCCGCTGTACATGCGGGCGCCCAGAGCCAGAGCCAGAGCGCGCTCGTCCTTTGTGTATTTATTTGTTTTATTATAATAATCTGTGCCAGCAGTAAAAAGAACTTGCAACGTTGTTATTTCTCTGCCCTGTGTAAATAATTTGCGCTTTACAGTCTGCATAAATATTATTTTTATTTCATTTTTTGTTTGCTTTATTATTATTAACAATATTTATGCAAACTAAAGCACTGTGTGTGTGTGTGTGTGTGTGTGTGTGTGTGTGTGTGTGTGTGTGTGTGTGTGTGTGTGTGTGTGTGTGTGTGTGTGTGTGTGTGTGTGTGTGTGTGTGTGAGGACCTTGGCCTGGTTTTATGTCATGCACAAATGCCATCTAATTGGCTAATAGAATTATGATCAATTAAAGGCTTAAGCCATACTTTAATAACAGATTAACATTAATGTACATAATTGATAGGCTTATTGATTGAATGCTGCCAATACCAAATGCGGCTCGCAAATGTTAACATGAAATGTTTGGTTGGGTTTGCTGTGCTTGAAGCTTGAAGTACTGTATCGCCTTAAATATTTTATATATATTTCAATATATTTATATATTTTATATATATATTTATATATATTTTTATATATATTTTTATATATATTTTTATATATCTTAAAATAAACATTTTTTATACTTAAAAGTTAAGTATGCATTATTACATTTATTTATTAATTTATACATTAAATTTGTATATATTATATATATGATAAAATAATATAAATATGATAATATAATTCATATATATCCATAAATATATAAAAACCATTTATTGTTTTAAGCTTCTATTAATATATAGATATATATATATTTTAAATTTTATTTTCTAAAAATACCTAAAATTCGTAAGTCAGATATAATTTTTGTTCATTTGTTTTTTATTTTATTTGAAAGCTTCTTTTTGCTCTGCCATTAAACATTAACCATTTGCCTGATTCACATCGGCAGGCCTAGATAAGCTACTAATATAAAACATAAAATATTAAAATAAAGGAATTCTCAACTTATATATTAAACACGCCAATTAAAATCAAATCTCTTTTCTGAGTTCCCAAGAAAGTCAAAAAAGTTTATGCGCTTAATATTTATTAAATGCTGAAGCAAAATTCCTGCGGGACTTTTTTTCAGCTTTAAAAAACTCTGGCAGACTTCAACACTCACACAGTCTGTCATTCAGTCTTTTCGTTCAGTCAGTCCGTCAATCACTCTGAGTCCTTGCTTAAGTCTAAGGACATGCTCAGTGAAGCTTATATTCATCAACAAAATGCAAGCGAAAAATCAAAAATTACTTTGCAAATATTATGTCAGTGGCAATATTTACACTTTTCATGCTTTTCTATATGGTACTCTATCTGCCTCTCTCTCTCTCTCTCTGTGCCCCTCTCTCCTTCCCTTGGTGTTTCTGCTTGTGCGTTTCTTATTTTTTGGCACTTTGTCATTCTTTTTTTTTTCTATCTCACGCGATTTCTCTATACATGTATATATTATGCGTAAATATTTTGCACCTTGATGTGATTTTTGCAAGAAATATTTTCCAAATGATTTGTTTGCTTATGTATTTACATTTATCTGTGCGGAATATTTTGTTGCGCCAGCCAATTTGCTAGCCAAAAGGGGCCAATCGGGATGGTAGGGTCTGTTGAGGGCGGTGGCGGTGCAGGGAGTGGGGGCGTGGCATACAGGAACTGTAGCACTCAGTGTAATTGTATTTGCTTTTGTTGCTATTGCCGTTTCCTTCGCGCTCTGCACACAAACACAGACAGAGCGAAAGTCAATACAAATAAATAAAGCGTGAAACTCAAATGAGTAAGAGAGAGAGAGAGAGAGGGAGAAACAGAGTGGGAGAGAGCGGTGAATGAGAGAGATGTACATTTGATTAAATCAAATAAAATGAACGCAAATACGGAAATTGCATAAAGTAAATGCAAATTGTTGTTGTTTCAATGGGCCAACTAACCTGATTACCATTCGTTTTTCTTTTTTTTAAGTGTGAGCGCAACTGTAGTCGATGTTATTTAAATGATACGCTTGATGAACATGAATAAATAAATAATATTGCAAACTGATTTTAAGTGGATAAGTATTTGATCAAAGCAGTTTATTAAACTTAAGCTCATACAAATATTTGAAAAGATTGAAAAAGACTAAGACTAATTAATTAAGATGATTGTTTGAATAACTAAATATATATGCATATGTATAATTGGATGGGAAAATATATTTAAAATATTACAGAATATTTTATGTTAACAGATTCAATTATATCATTGAGCATTATTTGCATGGTAAATACATTTTATATATTTCCAATTAACTACATTAAAGTGAATAATTTTATTTGAATTTTCAAAGCTTATTGAACATAATAATGCAATACCAATATATACCTTTATTATTTTTTTTTTTTTGATGTAATTTTGTCATTATTTAATAATTCTATTTATTTCATATTAATTTATTATGAATATATATTTGGTCAAATTAAAATTTTTGTGGTCCAAGCTTTGTTAATTGGTTTGACAATTTATATACAATATTATATTTATGTTCTATATTTTGTTATTACAGCTTCATTTTTTATTTCATAAATATTTTTTTTTTTTGCAATTTTAATTTTAATTTTAATTTTATATATAAATTATATACTCTATTATTATATGTTTTATTATAATTTTGGAAATAATTCTTTTTAAATTTTGTATTCTGTATAATATTAATTTTTCTTAACAATTTATTAAATTTATTTGTATTGCATCTTTTGTATAAATTTAAAATTTAACAATTTTGCTTTTATATTGTTCTTAGTTTTTTAAAATACTTTTTATATACTTACATGTTAGTTTTCATCAAAATTTTAATTCTAGTCGTACCTTTATTAATTAAAACTTTATTAACATAGATTTTCAGGTCTTGATCAAGGCACTCAAATTTGTATTTGTTCCACAACTTTCTAGGTCCAAAAATGATCTGTCTGGTATATTTTGCAGTGTAGGGGAAGTTGTGCGAATTGTAAAATATCTTAATTTGTGTAAATTTGTATATTCCAAGTTGAACACATATTCCAGCTCTAGCTGTTGCTCACAAAATTTGTAAGATATGCCCTCACACCTAAAGTTCAATATTGAGTTTTGTTTATATCACGAAAATGGCAAAAATTATCGATTATTTGCAACAGACATAGATTCATTGATTTAAGCCTTCTACTACACAACCAACATGTAAACATCAACTGCTGCTTATAATCCTACACGCTTAAACATATTTTCCCAAAATTCAAGTTTTCCACATAATATCAAACTTTAGTCTTATATATACTCACACTTTAAATAAATCTGAAACACTCTTCATTAAATATCATTCGGTTTAAATCTCTGCTTGAACAACACAATTATTATGTAATTTGACTGTTGGAACATTTCTATTGAGTTCTCTTCTTTCTGTTTGACTTTTATTCCATTTGAACTCTCGCACCCAATTGACGCAATCTAAATGCTGGCATCTTGGCTGTGCACAATTAAAGCACTATTAAGGGGTTAGCCCTCTAAACTCGCATGAGCCACATGTGAGTGGAGGCGCCGCTATGGCGGTGGGGCAGTGCTGGTGGTGGTGCACATATAGTTCCCAAATTGCTAGCGACCCTAATGAGTGCTGTAATTTTGACCTTTGTGTCAAAGATGGGGTCGCAGCTTTTCAATTGTGAGTGTTTGAATGAGCAAAGTTCAAATGAGAGCAGATATATCGAGAGGTTTATGTTGAATTGGCGGACGAACTTGTTGCCGTTGTTGTTGTCGTTGCTGTTGTTGTTGTCGTTTTTGTTGCTGCACTTGCTGCAGCTGTTGCCGTTGGCAGCATTAGAGCATTAATTGTTAAAGGCGGGCAGACCTTTCAATTTGCTGCTTTGACTTGCGAATGCATCATTTGGATAATTCTCTACCAACCCAGCCCAATGTATGTGTGTGTGTAAGTATGTATGTGTGTGTGTGTGTGTGTGTGTGAGTCAGCGCTAAAAACTTTTTTGCCTGTGTCAGTCTGTGGAAAATTTATGGTGTTTTCCATAGTTTTCGTTGCTGTGCAAAAATTTTTGCCAATGCTGCATATTTCCACTTTTTATCTGAGATAGCATAAGTGTGTTAGAGAGTGTGAGAGTGAAAGAGAGAGAGAGAGAGAGAAAGGGTAGCTGGTAGTGTGAGGCAGGTTGATATTTTAGTATCTGCAACGCTTATGTGGTTTATTAATAATTTCGACTCCTTCTGTTAGCTTTGACCATGCAAAAGTTTACAGACATTTCGAGGTTTCAACTTTGGTATTCCAAAAAAAAAACAAAAAAAAAAAAAAAATAGATAAAATAAAAAAATTGTAATTCAACATACTTTTCTATTCAGTAAAGTAAAGTTAGATAGCTATACTAAATAGTAAAACAAAGCAAGAGAAAGAGATACTTGAATATCAAAGAGAGCAATTACTGCTTTCTAGCTTTTGGGTCTTTTTGCCAAAAATCTTGATCTAATCCTTGTTTTGAAATAAATTTTTATTATTTTGACCATATTCTTTTATAAGCCTCATTCACACAGAGGGCAAAAATAATTTTCTGGCCATTTAAATTGCGACGTGCAGGAAAAATTTTGTTGGCCAAACTGTTGCATATATAGATATATGGCCAAAGTCAAGACTCAAGCGGAAACAACAAAACTTTTCACACACACAGACACAATACATAGCTGCATTTAATGCTATTACACACACACACACGCAGAGAGCGTCTCAAAGGAAATGACTTTGGCTGTGTTAGCTTGAAACAGATTTCTGGCCAGCAAACATATTTAACTTTTGTAACAGGACATGAACGGATAAGCAAACGATAAAAGTACTGCATTGCACATTCATATCCCAATCTTCCTTGCTACTCTCTTGTTTCACTTGAACTTTGGCCAACGGCTTGATGCATTTGAGTGAAGTTTGACTGCAAAAGTATTTCTATTATTTTTAAACTTTTTGCATACAACAAATTTAAGCATTATAATTGAGAGCAAACATTCTTAAAGCTAACTTCTTTGGCAAGTGAAAGTGAATTTGATTAAAAGTTTTTTAGCACGCAAGGTTTAATTGGGTGCAGTTTAAGGAATAAAAAATCAATTTGAAGCATATGAAATTAGTTGTTATAGTATATTAATTGATAGATGGCTTAACTAATAAGTTTCTAGTTTATGTTTTCAATTTAAAGTAGGAAAGAATTTAAGTTATTATTGAAATAAAGAAGGATATTTTCTAATGATATAAAGGGAATTTCTTTTTGTTTTTTTACTCACAATAAGCTTGAATGCATTGAGATATAACTATGGTAAATACTTGTACTTGTACTTTTATGCTTACAGCTCTCAGCTGATGAGTTGTCAAGATAGTTGATGCTGCTGTTTCAAATTAATTAGTCAATAATTTTGAACTAATATTTTCAGACATTTTAACTTTTAGTTTACAAAATAAATATAAAATTAAATAAGTATAATATAATTTAATATATTTTTGTATCATATAATAATAAAAGCATTTAAATATATTTTAATACTAGCTGTTATTTTCGTAAATATGTCAAATAAATATAATATAATTTAATATATTTCATATTAACTTCAACTGCCTCAACTATTTGTTTAGCCAAATGTCTAAAATATTACACATCATATTAATGTTTCAATTAGAAACTAAACAATAGCTAATTGTAAAGAAAAAATAAATAAAATTAATTATATTAAATAATATTATATTTATTTAATATATTTTGGGAACTAGAAGCTAATATTAAATAGATTTAATTTTTTTATTTTTATATTTTTTGTAAACTAAAAATTTAATAAAAAATCAAATAAAAAAAATCTAGTCAAAATCAGAATATTTGTAGTAATTATTTTGTATTTTAAAAATGCAGTATTTTTTAAATCAATATATTTTTTTTATTAATTAATGAATAATTGAACTTTTAGTTCTCTCTAAAATATTCAATGAGAAAATGTCTAGAATATTTATTAATTAATTGAATTAATACACAACTATTGAATTTGGTACTATTATAAAATTTATATTTATTATATCTGCACATTATTCCAATATTAAATCAAGCATATACCTATTTTTAATTGGCTAATTAATAAAACTAAAACTTTGCTATGGCTTAAAAACTAGCAAGCCGCAGCGTTGACATGTGACTAAAGCCAGCCAGTAGCTACCCGCACCAACTTTCCACTTTAGTAACACACATAAACAACAATGAAACAACTGCGAAATTGCAACAGCCAACAACGATAACAACAGCAACAAGCAACAGCAACAAAAGTGAACAACATTTGCACACAACGCAACGACCGCACGTTGAGTGACTTACACAGCGGCAGTCGCTGCGGGCAGTAAATGCAACAACAATGACAACAACAGCAACAACAGCAACAACAACAACAACAACAACAGAAACAACAGACAACGCACCAACCAACACGAACACAAATTGATAGGGTAGCGTGGCATGAAAAGTTGTTTGGCATTTCACTTTTAATAAACACATTAAGCACTTAATTGCATACTTGAGTGTGGAGAGAAGCCTGAACGAGTGTCTGCATGTGTGTGGGTGTATGTGAGTGTGTGTGCGTGTGTCTGTGTGTGCGTGCGTGTGTGTGTGAGGGCGGGCGTGCTGATGCGTTTATAACTTTGTGTTGCCTACCTTCAGGCACTGCTGCTTATGCTAAATATAAAATGGTATGTGCTCCACTGCAGTTTGTCAGTTAACTGTTTTGCTGCAGTTGCTATAATTGACGATTGTCGACGGCGCCGCTGATTGCTGTCCCATCTGCCATCTCACTTCTCTTTCCATCTCTGTCTCTCTCTCTCTCTCTCTCTCTCTCTCTCTCTCTCTCTCTCTCTCTGAGCTGCCTGTCCTGTCTTGTCCGCGTGCGTGTCGTTCATCGCCTGACTCGCAGCTGTTGTAATAGATTGTTTTTACACTCTGTCCAAGTGTCTCACTGTATGTGTGTGTGTGTGTGTGTAAACAATGGAAATTACACTTGAGCTGCCGCCGAGTGATGTCTGTGTGTGTGTGGGTGTGTGTTGAGTGTTGGCACACTTGAGAGCACTGAGCTTCAATTGTCTGCTTCTTTCGTCTGCCACCTGCGTTGCGTGCGCGTAAATGTTTCAATATTTGCCGTTTATTAGCTGTTAACGGTGTGCACGCGTGTGCGTGTGAGTGTGAGTGTGTGTGTATGTGTGAGAAGTGTGCGTGAGTGCTGTATGTGCGGCATTATAGCCACAGCTAACAGGGACATAAAGTGTGCAAGGCATTTTATAGCATTTAATATGCACATTTTATTTTATTTTATTTGAATTATTCGGCTCTCTTATTTTTCAATTTAAGTTACAGAAAGAAGACTGTGCTTTATGTAAGTATTTTATATATATATTAAAAATATATTATTGAGTCTGACGCAGCTCAAATAAACCCGAGATAATTTGAAATAAAACAGCAGAGCTCAAACAATTTATTTCCTTAAATACATATATATATTTATTTATAAAAGAAGTATTTATAATTATATAAGTTCTCTATAAACTACTTTACGCACTCAACATTTCAAAGCTAGCTGTAAGAAAAAACTAAAGTTTTCGCAAATATTCACTAAAAGTTCATTAAAACTTTTTCACTTTGGGGATTTTACTCAATTCGTGAATTTATTTTGTGCTTAATAATTTTCCTGAAATATATATTTCCTTTTATATTCCACTAATACTTAGAATTTTGTTAAAGCTGTAGAAAATATTTATATATATATTTATATATATATATATATATATAAATATGTCATATATATATATATATATATATATATATATATATATATATATATATATATATATATATATATATATATATATTATGACATATTTATATGCCCTTTAATATGAATCACAAATCAACGTCATCTACCTCTGTTCAACTGACAATGTCAGTTAGCTTTTACATAAGCAAATATATAATCTAGAGACCTCATACTAATAATTTAGCCGACATTTCACTCGTTCACTCTAGAGTTAACTTATTTTCAAAAAAATGTTTAGCTGTTTAACCTCATAGTTTCAATCTTCCTGACATTGCAACTCAGAGTAAATTCAGCAAATCTAATACCCAAATATTTTTTATTTATTATTTTTATTCTTATTATATATGTTCTAAATTATTTATTACATATTAAATTATTTATTTTTTATATTACAATATCTATTTTTTTATTTCATGTTTTCTTTTTTTTAACTAAGTGCAGCATGTATATTATTTATTCGTTATATTTATATTATTTTTATTTTATATAAAGGTATTTTAATACAAATTTAGTTGTTGCGCTTTTTGTCTATCAATTTATTTTATATTATTACATGTATTTTATTTATTGGTTATATTAATATTTTATTTATTTCATATAAAGGTATAAAATACAATTTTTGTTTTGCGTTTTTTTATAAATTTATTTTCTATTATCATATAACAAATATGACTTAATTTTATATTAAAAAGCTAAAGTATAAAATTATTAAATTATATTATAAAAAATATAATTCATGTTTAAACACAACTGAACTGCCTTAAATTTTATATTATTATTGTACAATTATTTTAAACAATTTTATTCATATTTTATTTACATATAGCGCACATGACCTAAATAGTTTTGCTAGCTTTCACTGACCTACTTATAATATGCAATAAACAAACAAAAGAAAAAAAAAGCACTCCTTTGTTTCAAAATTGATTTTTCTTATTAATTATTAAAATTCATTTTGATATTTTTATGAGCCAAAACTTTGCTGCCTTGGGCGTTGCGCTTCACTTACTTTTTTTTTTTGTTCTTCACAGTTTAACTTCCATCAAAATTCTGTACAAACACTTGGTGAAGCACCGCCATAAACTCTTCAAATTAGTTACAACTGCAGTGCCGGCGGGTGTTAAGAGGGGGCGTGGCAAACGGGTTATGGCGGCGTTTTGTTTGCCATTTTGCTGTTGTTAGCGCGCAGTTGGTGGCGTCGCGTCGTTGAGTGGCGCTCAGTGTTTACACCAAGGATTTGTGTGCAGCTGCTGCTGTTGCTGTTGCTGTTGTTGCTTTTGTTGTTGTGCACACTTATTCGAGCGGGCGGGAATAACTGTTGCATAGTTTTAGGCGTGAGCACAGCTTGCGCACAGTGGGCCGTAAAGTATTCCCAGCTGTAATGGAGTTTTTGTCGAGCGGATTTCTCATTTTTCAAGTGAAATCCACTGACCATGAAATTGAACGACAAGTCAAATCAGTCAACCAACCAAAACAAAGGGCAACAACTCTGTGTGTGTGTGTGTCTTGCAACTACCTCAACATCATTTGGGATAGAAGCAATCAAAGCAAACATCAAATCAGAATAATATCATCATTTATTTTCAATGATAGCAGCAACATCCTTTCTACGAATTGCAGGCAGACATGCAAACCAGCAAGATACACAGCCTCACGCTCAGCTATTGATTACATAAGAATAGATAAACATGCTGTTGTTTGTTTCCTTACTCTTCTTTTTTTCTGCTGTTGTTTTGTTTTCTTTTCATCTCACACACAAGTGTTGGAGGGCATGGAAGAACTGCTAAAGCATTTCACATCAAACTCGTAATGAAAGTCATTCATACGTTCGGTTTTCAGTTTATCCCATTCACGGAATTCGCTAGGCATCCAATTTATAGCGTACATTGAAGCGTACGTAGTTTACCTATGCGTGTGCGTGTGTATGTGTGCGTGAGAGTAAGTGTTTGCTGTTGCTCTACTCCTGCGATAGTAATTAATGTGAATGGCATTTGCATTGTTTTGATATGTCGGATACATCGATAAAATGTTTCGGTTTATATACGTGCTTTTAAGAAAGTCAAAAAAAAAAAAAAAAAAGTGGGCACAAAAACAAAACATTATTTTGCCGCATCTACCGTTTGTTGAGCATTAATGTATTGTTAAAGAGAAGAGTAGAGATAACAAATGTCAAATATCGATCAGGGCCGTTAGTTAAAGACTAAAATTTTGGTACAATTATTGTTGTTACGAAAATAAAAAAAAATGTTACACTGAACATTTTAAAAAAATAATCAGTATTAATTTATGCAAGCAAAAATAAATATGTACAATATTTAAATTTTAAAATAAGAATTAATTCTATAGTTTTAAATAAAAAATATAAATATATATATATAATTCAAATTTATAAAAACTAAATGCTAATAAAAATAAACAAATATAAAATTAAATAATAATAAAATATTTACTAAGTATAAATTACAGACTACATATATAAGAAAATATGTTAATTAAAATTGCTACAAAAAAATCATCTTCTTAGATGAGCAGCAGAAGATCATTTCTGTTTTCCTATTTCCTATTTTCTTACCTTTACGATTAAGTTAAACTCATTTAGAATGTTTGAAGCAGCAGAGAGTGTTCTTTCTCATTGGTCACTTGACGATCGACTGCAGCGACCGCAACTCGACGCAGGCTCAACATTTGAGCTCGCCTCAGAGTTTGAGTGAAAGTGGCCCTATATAAAGAGCAGCAGCTGCAGCATTTCTTCAGTCGTCCAGGCCTGGTAGGGGTCAGTAGTGCAGTGCAGTACAGTGAAAGTGAAGTGAAGTGAAGTGAAGAGAAGTGTGGTGAGGTGAGGTGAGGTAAGAGGTAAGTTAAATATTTTATTTGTTAATAATTTTAAGTACTTTAAGCAGAATTGTAAAAGTTATAATTAATTCTTAAGAATTGTTTAAATATTAATTATAAGGGCAACTTTAGACAAAATGTTAGAAATCGTTTAAAGACTTAGAAAACTTGAAAGACTTAGAATATTAGAAAGACTTAGAATTCTTAGAGTTAGACTTAGAAAGACTTACAAAATTTGGAAGAAAACTTGACAGACTTAGTAAACTTAAAAGACTTAGAAAATTAGGAAGAGTTAGGAAACTTGAAAGACTTAGAAAACTGGGAAGACAGAAAATTAGCAAGACCTTAAAAACTTGAAAGGTTTATTAAACTGAAAGCACTTAGAAAACTTGAAAGACTTAGAAAACTACGAAGACTTAGAAAAATTGCAAGACTTCAAAAATTAGGAAGACTTAGAGACTTAGAAAAAAATGGTAGACTAAAAAAACATGGAACTTATGCAAAGTATCGTTAGTAACTTATGCAAAGCATCGTTTTAAATGTAAATAAAGTAAAAATTGTTAATTGTTAAAAAAAAAAAAAATAAAAAAACAAAATATTCTGATCAAGTTTATAGATTTCGAAAATGTATATTATATAAAAGACTAAATGATATTCAGTAAATAAAAAAGCAACAATAAACTTTTTAAATAAAATTAATTTGAAAATTGTTAATTTAGAGAAAAATGGAAATTAAAATAAATAAATCAAATAACGTTACAATATAAAAAATAAAAAAAAAATGAAATTTTATATTATGAAGCTTAAAAAATAAACCTAAACAACCACAGTTCTTATTGTATGAAGTACGTTAAAGAATTAAAAAAAATCAGATAAAACTCAAAGATGGCAACAAAAAAAATAAATATATATATAACTAAAATTTAAAAACTTTTAAATTAAATTGTCACACGAAATAATAAAAGCGAATAAAATTCCTTGGTCACAGTGAGAATTCATTATAAAATATTTTCAAAAGCTCTCTTAATATACTAGCTTATCCAATATTATCAGCTAGCTGCTGCCAGCACCTTAGTTGAACCATTCGAATTCGACATGCCAATTGCAATTGGAATTCCAATTCCAGCAGTCGATTCTCAATTCCGCTTTGCACTTTCACATTGCACTTAACTTGGTCCGAAAACTCAACATTCGTTGCTTGGCTCGGGTCTTGGCTCAGTTGCTGGTTGCCAATGCGGCCAATACTTGACTTATGGCTGTCCGTTTTGGTCAAATTTGACAAGCGAGCATTACTCAAATTGTGCACGATGAAATGGGGGGCATGCGCTACGTGGCAGTCCAGCGAGGCGTTGGTCGGAAGGGGACGTGGGGGCGTGGCATAGGAGCAGTATGCGAATGCCGTAGCCGTTGCTTTTGGCACCTGCAATGGCACGCACACACCTCTGACAGTTTAACTGTCATTAATAAAGAGCCGCTAGCACCCACACACACGCACCAGCACACACACTCCCACACACACACACACATATGTAGTAGCGCATAATTGATGTGTTTTTGTGAGTAATGGCGAGCTTTTTTTGGGGGGGTGGGGACGGTCCAAATGCCCGCCCGCTGACTTGCCAACTTTTGCCAAAGCCAGTCCCATTAACCTTCTCTCTCTCCCTCTCTCTCTCTCTGTCTGTCTTTAACTGCCCCTGCGGCCGCTGCCACTGCCCAGCTTATCGTCGCGTCCGTTAAAGGGGGCGTGGATGTTGGGCTCTGTGTCTCTCTACCATCTAGCATTTTGGTCTTGCTTTGAGTCTGGCTTTCGCCTTTGGCTGCTTGTTTGTCAGCGCTGAAGGATGACTTCAAATTGGCCATCGTTGATGACGGACCTACGTGTATTTGGTGGAGCGTTTACAATGCCAAAACACATGTGTATGTCTCACTCTAACCGTCTTTACCTGCTCCACATCTCCCTCACTCGCACTGCCTGTCTCTCTCTCTCTCTCTCTCTCTCTCTCTCTGTCTGCTGCTCGCTTGTGTACATTTGCTTTGATATCTCGATGTTGATTTCCAGTTTGATTATGATAGCCTCAGGTGAAGCATGATTTTCACTTGTACACTGAAATATCAAATATAATCGAATATAATACTACAATTACATAAGAATTTATTTATTTTTCAAATTATTTCTGTTTTGCTTCAATTACATTATATAAATAAATAAAACGGAGTTTCTTAGAAGTGAAGCAAGCTAAATTTAAAATAAGCTACTAAACTATTTGTATACTTTTATTATATTTACATATATATTTTATTATATATACAATTTAGCTATAAAACATATTTAATTTATTTTAAATTTTATTGATTTGTAAACATAGTTTAATTTATTTTATTTTGCTATCAAATATTTAAGATTTATTATTTAAATTAATGTTTTCAATACTTTATGATTTTGAAATTGCGTCTAACTTTTATTATAATTTTGTATTTTATAGTTGAATAAGTTTTATTTAATTATAAAATATATCAAAAGAAATTTTGTTTAAATCGAAACTATTGTCCTTTTGTTTTTTGTATTGATTATAATTTTTTGTATTGTTTTTTATGTTTTGTTTGATTATAAAATAAATTGATATGTACTTTTATTTAGTATAGTACATATTATATTTTTGATAATAATCAATAAAGTATATTAAATTTCATTAACAGCAAATTTTAATTAATTTTATTTATATACTAGAATATTTGAATAGCAACTCATTTACAGGCCATTCACTCGTCGACTACAATTGAGCTCAAGTTCCGCTTTTGTTTATAGTAAATGCCGTCACCATCATCAATTGTTCAGGTGTGTCCGTTGCTTTGGCTGCTTGATAAATGAAACGCAATTTGTAGGCGCAGCTTCGTTAATAGAAACAAATTGTTTTCGTGTGGCTGTAGTTGTGTGTGTTGGTATCGGTATGGGTGTGTATGTGTGTGTGTCTATGTGAGGTGAGGCTTTGTATTGCGAGCGATTAGTGTTGCGTATTTATAAAAATTATATACGAAATTAATTAAAATTTATTAAAGACATGTGCAGCTGTATAAGCGATATTATATATGTGTCTACATGCCTGTGTGTGTGTGAGTGTGAGAATGTGTGTGTGTGTGTGTGTGTAGAGCAAAATGCAATTTTGAATATAATTTCTGCAGCTCTCTTGTGTGCTTGTGTGCGGCATTGAGCTACCGTTCACTGCATTTAATTTCATTTAATTTTCAGCCAACGCCCGCATCACATCATTTCTCGCTAGTCATTTCGACAATCCCAAAACTGAGCTGCTGTTGCAATAGCTTCAACTGCTGCTGTGCGCTTTTCACTTTTCATGAATAATAAAGTGAAAGTCTAGTTAGTTTTGGCTGCCTCTCAGCTCACGTTGACTTCGCTGCTCGCCCTCCCCCAGCCCCCCCAAGGAATCCCTTTTTCTGGCTGGCTGGCTGGCACCCTTGTACATTTTGTAATTTCGTTGCATACTTTTGTAAGCTGCCACGCCCACGACGCGGCGGTATAGTGGGCGAACGACAGCCGTGCCATTGTTGGCCCCAGCCTTTTTCAACTCATTTTTATTCAGTCTCTGAAATTTTCTTGTTGTGCTGCACATTTAATGAATAATTTTTAATAGTTCTGCCATTGACTGCAATGAGGAATGGAATAGGATGGAGTGATGGTGGAGGGGGAGGAGGAGGCGTGTAGGAAATGCAGCTTGGCAAGCAAAGCAATTTAATTTACAATTTTACAATTTAATCAGTTGGGCTTTCATTCACTCGCCATAACGCCAGAAGATGACTTATTTTATTTAAATTTAAATTCAACAATATTGATTCAGTTGAATGGATATGCTACTTGTAATATATATTATAATATACGATTGGATCATCAGGATTTTATTTTTCAATTAATTATATATTTTCGGTATTTCATATTTATTAACTTTTCCCCTTACCCAGAGTAAGCTGTGAATATTTTTTAAAATTATGTTAAGTGCTGCAGCTACATAAATTTTACACATTTATTTTCATTTATTTCCGTGCACTCTGCTGCAGTTCTACAGGACCTTAAGGTGAAAAGCTCTTAAGTGTTGCATAAATCAAGTTGAAAATTAACTTTGAATAGCGAAAATGAACAGGGAAAGAGCAGAGAAAGTTTGAGAGTTTTATAATGAAAATTCAATTAAAAATTAAATGTAAAAAAGTATCAATATTAAAATTACAATTTAATGTAAGTTGTTATGCTAAAGGACAAAGTTGAAAATAATTAAGAAAAAATATTTAAAAATATATATATAAAATAAAAATATAGTATAAAGTAAAAATAATAATATATGTATATTATATATTTATGAAAATTAAATTTAAAAAGAATATACAAATTTAGTTATAAAAAGTGTTTACGATTCAAAAAATAATAAATAAAATTATATGTTAATAATAGTAAAGATTTGGAGGGATATACGTTTTTTAATAATTTAAAATATATGTATTTGAGTCGTGCTCGCTCCGAGCAAGAGACTTCGGTTCTTTTCGTTTTGGTTTTCAGTTGAGTGCTTTGAACTTCGTTTAGGGAGAGCTGCAGAATGAGACTGTCAAAAAGTCAATATAAACGGTGTTCACATTCACATATACATGCACACACCCAATTCACATGCGGCATTTATGTGCTTATCGAGCAGAACCCTCGAATACATACCAATACATATACAAACAACTTTTTGCCTCAGAGATCTCAATCAAAAGCAAAAAAAGGAAGAGGTCCGATCGCGAACGAATTTGTTGAAGAGCCGTCGCAATCGGTTGCTCTCTGACTCTTTTCTGAGTCTGAGTCAAAGAAACAGACATCGAGAAACAGTTATAAAATACAATGAATAAATGCATTTTTATTTTTCGTCTAAAATTACAGTGCATTGTTAAGCTCACTGAAAAACGAACAAAAGAAGCTTGTAAATGGTAATTTTTTATGTAAGTTTATGCAAACAAATAACGAACTTTTTAATTTAAATATATTTATTATTATATTTATAGCTGGAAAAAATAATATTACAAAAAAAAAAAACAATATAATTTATGTATTATACTTTCATCGACTCTCTCTATTAAAGATTCTACAAAATGATAATAAAATTATATTATTCAAAACAAAGCCTAGTACACTATTCAGTTCTTTTTTTCCCTTCCTAACCACATAAGTCACTGTCTGAAACTGTCTCATCTTCATCTTCGAGATTCCAGAGTTACTTCAATATTATAATATAAATTTAATATACAAAATATACATTTAGCACTGTTTTTCAATTCATTTCTTACAAAAGTTAGGGCTCCCAATGACGTCAGTCACATAACGAATGTACTTTCTTTGTATTTTTGCTAGAAATGTGAAAGTCACGCTTTTGGCTAATGAAAATTGATACGGCTTGTAGCGTAAATCACAATTATGTTTTTGGATTAGTTATTAGTTAGCGTTTGGCCAATGCCCACAAATACATTTATTAGCCTTGGCGCTGAATGAAGTTGTTTTCCTGTTCCTTATTCTTGTTCCCAACTAAACTCAATGATTAATGATATACAATATACATATACATCCATACATCTATACAGCCATATATATATAATGAACTGATTTTCGGTTTTCTTTTGTTATGCTTTGTGCATTATGTTTGCTGTGGGCGATTGGCAGGGGGTGAGCGATGGTGGGCGTGTCTCAAGTGTTGCCAAAGGCCGGCCAACAATAAGCTGATAAAAACATCTTGATTTGTCAATATAATATTTATTGCTTTTATGCGCTGAGATCTATCTATCTGTGCGTAATTAGGCAAAGCCAGTTTATTATTATTATTATTATTATTATTAATGTTGTTGCCGTTGTTGTTGTTGTTGCTTATTATATGTTGTTTTTGTTATTCTTGGTATTTGTCTGTGTTTGTCTGCTGTTGGCTGTATTTGTTGGCTATAAATATGAAGAGATTGTTAAGCATTGTTAAGGGCTCTCAGCATGTTTGCTTTGTTACTTCGAGCCAAGCAAATGAACGTATATTAGTAGTATTTCTTTTGCTTTATTCAAGTAATGCACAAATTGATTTTATTTAAATTTAAATATATTAATATTAGGTGATGCTTATGATTTATGACTTGCTAGATTAAGAAAATTAAGTTTTAATTTTTTTTCGAATTTGTTTATGATTTTAAAATAGTTTGGTATAAATATTTGCATAAATTTCTATAAAATTATAAAATATATAAAATATATAAAATATAAATTAAATATAAATTTTTATATTATTTAATTAACGAAAAACTATATTTATTAGTTTACCAGAAGCTCATACAAATTATAGTAAATACAAAATATATATTATAATTAATAATATATATATATAATTATATAATTAATTAATATATATTTAAAACAAAAAACCGATAACAGATACAAAAAATAAAAATAAAAATTTACAGTAAAACCTTCACAGAACAGAAGAAACAAGCTTTGAAACAATATTTTATTGATTATTTTTTATATATAAAGACATTTTAATTATATATATATATATATATATATATATATATATATATATATAATTAAAATGTCTTTATATATAAAAAATAATCAATAAAATATTGTTTCAAAGCTTGTTTCTTCTGTTCTGTGAGTATTTGCATAAATTAAAGTTCATCAATTTTTAGTTTGTTTTTAATTAATACAAAAAGTTGTCAAAAATAATTCTTATTAAATATATGTATATTTTCACATTTAAAAAATATAAATAAATAAAATTGCAAATTAAAAGTAAAAATAAAATAAAAATTTTAAAAGTTACAAAAAGGACTACTTAAATATATGTTTTTAATTACTAGAAAATAATAATAAAAAAAAACAATTAAAATATATATATATATATATATATATATATATATATATATATATATATATATATATATATATATATATATATATTTTAATTGTTTTTTTTTATTATTATTTTCTAGTAATTAAAAACATATATTTAAGTAGTCCTTTTTGTAACTTTTAAAATTTTTATTTTATTTTTACTTTTAATTTGCAATTTTATTTATTTATATTTTTTAAATGTGAAAATATACATATATTTAATAAGAATTATTTTTGACAACTTTTTGTATTAATTAAAAACAAACTAAAAATTGATGAACTTTAATTTATGCAAATACTCACAAAATGATATATGAAAACTTTCACATAAATTATTCCATATTTATTTATTTATTGTAAGGTTTTTCATCGATTGAATAAATGATTATTTCATATTAATTTGCAAGTAGTATAAACTCCACAACAAATACTTAATTTAGCTTACACTTAACTCGCAAACGCTTATCTACTTGAGGAAAAAGTAAAAAAAGGAAGAATTTGGCTTCACACTTGAATTTCGTGTGGCCTCAATTTACCGATAAGCAGGTTAGACAAACATTTATCGCAGTCGCATGCAAATTCAGTTTGGGGCGCAAAAGTTTCCACTGCAGCGCCCAAAAAGTATGCCACAGCGATAAGCCGTCTTCAAAGTGGAAATGGGTAAAGCTGTCTCTGTGTGTCTGTGTGCGTTTGTGTATGTGTATGTGTATGTGATGACGGTGTGAGGGAATGTCATTGTCATTGTTTGCGATACAATTGAAAAGTATAATTAATTAGACAGAACGCAGACACAGACAGGGCCAACTGTCGAGTGTGGTGGTAGGAGTCGAACAGGTGAGAGAGAGAGAGAGAGAGAGAGAGAGAGAAGTGAACAGGGGCATGACACTTTACAAAAGCGGCTTAGGGACAAACATGGACGCAGTCACGCCTCCCAGCTGCCTGCCTGGCTCACAGCAAATCCCAACAAAAATGAATCGAGCTAACGCATTGCAGTCAGACAGAAAAGACAAACACAAACACAAACACAAACACACTCTCTCGCACACACACACACACACACACACACAAGCAAGCATGCTGCAGTGTAATTAGCATATTAGACAGAGTGCTGGCTAGGAGGTGCTCCGACCTGGCCTCCATTTGATGCAATTAACGTAAGACCAAGCCGGACAGCTGAGAGCTAACCAGCTGTGGAGAGGCTTCGAGTTGTTGTTGTGGCTCGATTCGATTGCTGCAGCCGTTGATATGACAATTCGAGAGTGCATATATATGGGTGTGTGTGAAGGACTGGCAGACTCTGCTGGTATGTGGCGCTGCTTATAATTTATAGGTTGGCCAATTTGTTAGCCAGCATTACAATTGCGATTGCAGCAGTAGCACCAGCAACAGACACAATTGCAATTGTCTCCAGACAACAAATTGAATTGCCCACATTACAACTATGTGTGTGTATGAGTGTGTGCGTGTACGTGTTTGGTAACAAAGCCAAACCAGAATTTGGTGTTAAAATTATAGACAAAAGGCAATGAGAAAGTTTGAAGCGCTCAGCTGGCAGCTGAAGGCCAAAAACGCAACCGCACAATCAATGGTCCAAGTAAAAGCAGAGAACAATGTCCAGCAAGGACATTAAAGGGGCTGAGCGTGGCAGTGTTAGCAACAGTCGATGCAGCACCAGCGCCAGCAATAAAGGACTATGAAAACAACATAGTCAAAAGGATAACCAACAACAATAAAAACGCGACCAACAACAAAAGCAAAATAAAAAGCGAATTGTCTGTTGCGGCCAGAGCGCGCATTGTCCACAGTTTCAAGTCTAAAGAGAGGAATGGGAGGGGGGAGGTAGGTAGGAAGGAGAGGGAACCTAGTCAGTTGGTGTGTGGGCGTTCCCCAAAGGATCAGAAATAAATGCAGCATGCGACACTTGCAGCGAATGTCCATTTAGCAGCGAACTGCGCTGCTTTGGTTTAGACCAAATGTTGCAAAGGATGCGTTTTATTTCTATTGGGGTCATTGGGGTTGAACGCGTTTCATTATTGTTTGCCCACCATTGCGATTGTCCTTGTGCGGCGCGTGCGGGGTAGTGGAAAAGGCAGGTTTTATGGTTCACCTAGCTGTGGGCGAGATTCGGCCAAGTTTTAACTTGTTTTTCATTATGATTGTCGCTAACAGCAAAGGTAATAGATGCCGCCGCACAGAGATCGCATTCTAAATACAGCTGCAGATAATAGCTGTCAGGTGGCTGCAAACACAGAGAGAGAGAGGGAGATAGAGAGAGAACGTGAAACAGTTTGTTGTTAACTTGTTGGTAATTAAAGTTATGTTAAAAGTTATGCTAAAGATATATGAGCCAGTGAGATTTATATTTGTTTTGCAGCTAAATTTTATTATTATTTTTTCTTTTATAGCTGCAGAACTTGGCTGAAGACTTTTTCTCTTCCTCCATATATTTTAAGTTAAGGTATTTTGGCCCAATAACCTTTCTGAATACAACAAAGAGAAATAACAAAAAATGTTTTTAGAGTTCGATATAAGTGAAAGCTTCTCTATAGTTCGTAGTTAGCTGAAATAAAAACAAAATATTTACTAATTGATTTTAATTGAAATTATTTAGCAACATATTTTTTATTTTTTAAGGCATTTATATATAGTATAATATTACAGATTTCAAAAGTGAATAATGTAAAAATATTATTGTTTTATATTAACTAATTACAATAAATTTTAATTCAAACATATTTTTTTATTTTTTAAGACATTTATATATAGTATAATATTATAGATTTTAATAGTGAATAATATAGATATATTTTTGTTTTATATTAATTAATTATAATAAATCTGTTCCTCTATATTTTATACAATGCAGCATTTTGTACGATATTATAGATTTTAATACCGAATAATATATAAATATTATTGTTTTATATAAATTAATTATAATAAATCTTTGCTTCTATATTTTATACAATATATGTACATATTAAAAGACAGCATTTTTTATTTATAATATATGCTTAATTTTATTTTTAATTTACTTTTTCCCTTCAGCAAATTATAAACCTTCAATAAACATAGCCTTTAATGCTTATTCACGTAATTCCATTACGCTGCATTATTCGGGTCATAATGCATTATTGTTCGCTAAGGACTCTAAGCAATATTTAATTTCAATAATATTTTTATGATTTCCATTAACTACTCCACATATTATTTTCGGTTTTTGGCCAACAAAAATATCGGTACGCGTTACAGCAACCGCATTTTTCATACACAGACATAAATACCTATTCATTTCTATATCCCTTTTTGGTCATCGCTCAGTTTGGAAATTATGCAAATAGCTGAACAGCATTCCATAATTTGTTGGCATATACAAAAATAATTGTTATGCATTTTACCAATTTAACTGTCATAAATAAAGTTTAATGCATTTTCGTTTACCGCATAACTGAATTATAGACAAGCTCCATTTCCATTCATGGAAAACGAGCCCAGCCTGGGCTGGGCCCATTTAAATAATTCAAAATCCCAAATGTGGTCAATTGTTTGCATGTTGTATGTTGTATATACACATATATAAATGTGCATATATATTTATGCATATATTTCTGATCTATATATGCAAATTAATATGCATTGCCGCAGCTGTCAATGATGGAATAATATTTTTCAATCATTTTTAAATGCTTTTGCCGTACAAAATACTACGCAAATACCTCGCCGCGATTCGCCTCAGGACTGTTTTGGATATTTTTGGCTAAATATTGGTTTTCATTTTGTGTTTTCATTCGGCACAGAGACAAATTTCATTGAACTCTAATTGCGAGCTAATTGAATAATTTGTGTTCAGCCAAAAATTGCATTCGATAATCAGCACTAAATTATGACTAATTTGTTTTCGTCGAACGCTTCTTATGTGTAATAATCTAATGTCACGTCAGTCAGGAAACATTTTATTAAAGGGGGAAGAAAAAAAATAAAATAGAAAAGAAATGGAAAGATGCCCACGTAGCACATGCGAAGAGAAAAAAAAAACAGTGGAGCTACTGCTGCTGCTGCTGCTGCCCAGCATCTTCATCTTCACATTCGGAATCCTTGAAGCGCAGCATGTGGCATAAGATATTCGTGCCATAAATAATATAAAGGGCAAGCGTCGGCAGCTCTGTTCAAATATGATGTCAAGAAGAGCGCGTTCAAAACGAATATAAAATGCCCTAAAAAGCAGGTGAATGCATGAAAAATTTGATAGCAAGCTGAATTAATTTAAGTCGGCGCTGCCAACAGCTGACTCTCAAGCACAATCCCATAAAAAAATCTCTTTGAACAAATTTAGGTGAAGCTCAAAGCAGTTCGCGTCATTTTTGCGAATAGGGCGAGTCTGGTTAAAGGTTTGCCTTGGAGTAGAACAGAAAATGAATTAAATCAAAACTAGATTACGTTGATCTAAACATTTTTATTTTTAAGCTTTTTTATACAGTGCCGAGTATTTAAACCTATTTAAGTAGGCGGGCAATGTATAATATAAAAGTGTTTTGGAAAAACTAAAAAGAAGAAAAACTAAAAGAAGAATAAAATGAATAATTGACTAAAAAGTTCTCATAAGCATTAATTGACTAAATAATTTTCAGAAGCTTTACAGCAGCGAGTCTATTTACGACTATTAACATTAAAGCACGGAGAACTGTTTAATTTTATTATATTTCATAAATTTTGAAGAAAATTAACTTAAATTGCTTAATTTGCTATAATTTTAGTGAGCATAAAGCAAATAAAACAGTTTCAACTTGAAACATGTTTCATATATATTTTTTTTATTAATAATTGCTAAAGTTTATTTCATAGAATTTTGTATCGGAAAATTGGCTTGGCTGAAAGTTTTTTTCTTGGTAAAGCAGCTATGGAAAACAAGTTGAAAGTGCAAAAACTTTTATTTCAGTTGACAAAACTATTTTAATTATAAATTCAGTATTTAAATTATTTGTTTTTTTTTTAATTTAATTTTTTATTTTATTTATTTATTTATTTTTTTCAATAAATTGATTTATTTTGTTATGAAATATATTTATGTGTACAATTTACGTTGCAAGAGACAACAGAAATTCTTAGTAGACAAATATAAAAGATTCGCAGAGGTTCAGTAATTGCTAACTGTTAGTTAATTTGGGAAAAAGTGTTTTTGTTATATTTTATTTATTATTATTATTTTTTTCATTTATTTATTTTTAATAAAGTGTTTATATATATATATATATATATATATATATATATATATTTTTTTTTTTTTTTTTTTTTTTTGTGTTAAAATAATCTCCATATTAGATTCGTGCTCGATTTTCTAAATTTAAATATTTTTGAAATAAAGAAAATTTCTATTTTAATATTTTCAAATGTTGTTATGTTTAATACTTTTATTTTATTATTAAATATAAAATACTACAATAATTTTATCTATAATATTTTTGATACTTTAAATTTCATTATTTATCCGTTTTTGTTTTTCCATGTTTCATGATTTGCCATGAAATCTAAAATTCAATACAAAATTGGTAAATATAAACCTAAAAACCTTTTCACTTTAAATTACAGTTTGGCAATCTAAGCACACACCTCAAAATAGGATATACAAATTACAAGTACCCTGAAAAAGCTTCCAGCTAAAAGCGATGAAGAAGTTGGCAAAGCCAAAACAATTGTCAATCAATTCATAAATACAAAGCGCACAATAAGAATCTTTGCTGCTCAGATTTAATTCGTTTTTATTAAAACTGATAAAGATATAAATAAAAGGAAAAAGAGAAAGAAAAAAACAAAAAGAAAAAAGAATGCAAAAAACAAAAACAAAAAAACCAGCGTAAGCCGAACAAATGTAAATGAAATCGTGCGTAAAATTCGCACAAAAGGAAATCGTTGCAAATATGCCAGAGAATATTGCACAATATGCGAAAATGTATATATATATGTGTGTGTGTGTGTGAGCATATGAAAATTGATGTATGAGCAAATTGCAAAGGACACGCAAAGCATTTGTATACGATTGCGTATATATAGGGGCATATGCTCACAGGCAAAGTATTGCCAAGATTGGATGATGGAGCTACAAATTGGGGGCACACACACACACAGAGAGAGAGAGGTAGAGATTGGAAGAGGGAAGGCAAAGGCAAAGGGGAAACTGGTGGTGCCTCTGGCATAAGGACTTTGATTCCAGCACAGGCAAGCGGCACAAATTGAGCAGAGTAATAAAATAAATAATACAATTTGCTCTGCCTTTTTTTGTTCCTCTGCGCTGGAAATCTGGTTAAGGTAGAGCCTTAGGTTTATTTTTTACTGCTCTCGAATATGATTTTTAAGCTCTAATTGTCAAAAAGCGTGAGAGCATATCAAATATTTATTGATTCATTTGCATACAGCCGTGGAGCTCGGCTCGGATTATTTGCATAATTTTAATTGATGTGCAAATACTTTGAGAAATATGACTGGAAGCAAGAATTTGAATTTGAATTTTTAGCTACTTAGACGATTTCATTATGGCTTGAAATATAAAAACAGATTCAATTCATTCTGTTTTTAAATTTTAAGGCATACAAAAATCGTCTAGTAGCTATATTCAAGTTAAAAGTGCGACGCAAGCAATAATAATATGAAAGCTTTTTAAAATCGAAATAAAAATAAACTGAAGATGATTGAATAATAATAAAATAAAGTAAATTATAATAGTATAATTTTATTAATTTATAAATATTACAGAAATTTATAAAAATAATGTAAGCTAAATCAAGTATTTTTACACAAAAAATATTTAATAAATCTTTAATATACTTTGTTTAATATACAACTATGTTGAATATCTCCTATGCATAGCTCGCAAATAATTTTTGGCTTTTTCTTTCTTCACGCTCTGTTTGCGAGATCAACCCAAAAAAAAATCATATTCAATCGCTCTTGCTCTGAGCAAAAGACTTCGGTTCTTTTCGTTTCGATTGAGCGCCTTGCGTTGAACTATTCGTCTGATAATCTTTTCACGAACATCGTTTAGGGAGCGACACGATTGACGAACACTCAATGAGAGTCAGTAGCTGAGCAAATAGTGAATAGACTTAATGCAAGCGGTCTTCACTTTCACATAAACGTACACACATTCACACTAACGTACGCTCTCAATGTGTTTACTGAACACAATCTTCGCAGACATACCAATATATATACAAATAATTTTTGTTTCAAAGAACTCAATGAAAAGTAAAAAAAAAACGAATTCGTTGAAGAGCCGATGCAATCGGTTGATCTCTGACTGAGAGCATAAAGGTTAGCAGTTATTTGCGAGCTATTATGATATTTAAATACATATAATATAATAAATTTCTTTTTTTTTTTCAAATAAATTCTTATTCATTTAAATTACTTATAATAACTATTTATTTTTCTTTATGTAGAAAAATGCCAACAATAATTATTAGTTTTAAGTAAACACGAAAGTAAAAAGATCAACAATAAAAACTTTCATAATTTTGATTACATATATTAACTCTTACTACATAACTTGGTATAATTTATAGTTTTATATAATTTATAATTAAACCATTTTAAATATAATATAAATATAAATATAATATAATATATAAATACTGTTACAATTTTACTTTTATTATTATTATTATTATTATTCTCTAGCAAAAAGATTCAAATTTAAAATAAAATAAAATAAAATTATGATTAGTGCCATAAAATTTGTTTATGCTTTATATACAGTTAAATATATTATTTTAAATAAAATATAGTTTAATATTTACATTTTTTAAATTTTAAATCTCATAAAATATTTTTAAATTTAATGCAACTTTTAATGTAATATTTTACCAAAATTTAATTTTAGCAGCACGTTGATCTTCAAACTTGTCCAAGCTACGATTCTTGAATAACTCAGGCGAGCGAGCGCTGATATAAAAGAAATCTCGTATAAACCAAACAAATTGACGTGTTCTGCATAAATTGAAGTGAGAGAAAAGGCGCTGAACAAATTAATACGAAAACTTTCTTGATTATTTGCGAATTACCTAAAAGAACAACAACGACAAGAACAACCAAAAGCAACAAGAGCAACAACAAACTGAAGTAAAATAAAACCGAACAACAAGAGCGAATTGGCTTCCGTGTTTTTAAAACAAAGTCAGGGGAGATTCGTTGCGCCCCGGGCCCCGGGGGCCAAATAGCTTGGCCAAACTTTGGGTCAAAGGGATGTCAAGTAGGCGCCTAATACGCACGAACTTGCCAAAAGTCGAAGTCGAAGCCGAAGATGTGGCTGAAGCGGGAGAGATACGGCTGGTTAGTCAAAAAATGTGGCAACCAAACAGTAGCTGATGCTGAGGTAGTTATGGGGGCGGCGACTCTTACGCGTGCCATTTAAAATTGTGCAACCGTGCGTATGCGTAATGTTTTTCATATGAACTCGTTGGCCTTTAAGTGACAGGCCAGGCAGGCTGAGCAGGCAGGCAGGCGTATGGGCTCACAAATTGAAATTCAACAGACATAGACCGAGCATAACTAGAAGACGCCGACAGATGGACAGACAAGCAGCGGGACTGAGCGTGCTCAGTTCTCTGACAACTCGTCGAGCTTTTGGCTTTTGTGTGTGGCTCACTGCACGAAATGATGATGTTTTAATTTTTTCGGTTAACCGAAAGTTTGCTGCAAATTTGCGACGACATCTTGGCAGCATCTTTTTGTCAAATTTCAGCGCTCACTGCCACAAGAACTAATTTCGTATGCCAGGCACTCAAAAGTCGTTTGCTCGTGCGACTTCTTCACTCACTCTATCTCCCTCTCTCCCTCTCTCTCTCTCTCTATCATTCTTTCTCTGTGAATCAAGAAGTCGCCTTTGAAGTTCAGTTCAGTTGAGTTGGTTTACTTTTAGTGTAGAGTCTCTTCAGCCGGTTCCTCTTGCGCAAATTCAATTAGTTTGCAAGCTAATTAAAATGCCGCACATCATTTACTCGCAAATGCATTTTTAAACACACTTGAAAAATGCTCTGACAATTTGCCATAAGAATTATATCTCCTTTTTTTCCTCTACTATAAATATATATATATGTATATATATAATATAGTATATATATTAAAGTATATATATTCTCTTTTACTCTTTTTATATATATGTATATATATATTTTTTTTGTCGCACGTTTTTAATTAAAAGCCGCTGGCATAATTGCCCCAAGCTGAAATTGTGCAGCGTGCAAGGCAAATTGTGCTAAATGTTTTCTTGCTTAAGTGCAATTGTTAAAAGCGTTTGTCTTTTTTTAAGGCACTTCTAATGATAGTGGGGTTTTCAAGCAGTATGTATGAGGCGTGTGAAAATGAAGTCTGAAAAAGAGAAGAAATAGAATAGAGAAAAGTTAGAAACGAACAGATGGGTCGGCTATACGCAGATCCCTTAGAGTGCAGATATTCGTGATCAGTTGCAATGGGAAAGTGGATCGAGGCCTTTTCATTTGCATGAATGTATTTGTATGTATGTATAATTTATCAGGTTGTCGGACTGTATTTGCTTGTGCTACCTATTCACTGTACGTCATCCACAGGGTGGGACTAACAAGTAGGCAGAATAGACAGTTGCCTGGAACCCCCGAAAAATGAAAGTCTCTTAATATTTTCTTACAATAATAAAATTCCAATATGCTTAAAATGTAGATAGTAATTTTATTGATTGCATTTAAATCGAAAAAAATGGGAACGGACGATAAAAAGGGGGCCCCAAATTGATGGTTGCCTAGGGCCCTGTTGAGGAATATTCCGGCCCTGGCATTCATTGCAGCTTTTCAATAATTGCAGCTGTATTTTAATGTTAATCAAGATAATAATAATAATACATAATAATAATAAAAGCAATATTTAATTTAAAAAAAAATAATAATATTAAGATACAAATAAGACAGTGAAAATAATAAAATATATGCTACACATTATAGTAATGTAATAATTTTAATATGGTCTTACGGCGGAAAAAGTATGACCTGAACGCAAGAGCATTATGACCAATTATGACGTGAATGGCAATGCTCAGTTAGACCATATTAATGGGCTCCACACTGAAGGTTGATGTGGGATAGCTCCTAGTTGCAAGTTGGACACAGGCCTAGAGGAGGAAGAGACAGCCAGATTAGCAAAATGACTGACGGTATAAAGCATTTTTATATATTTAAATATTAGAAAACAAAAAAATGTTTATATTTTTTCTCTTCAAATTTGAGAATTTTATTTAATTTATATAAAAATATATAAAATATATACATATATATTAATTGGTATATTTGAATTTATACAATTTATATTAATCGTAAAAGTAATGTAAATAAAATTTTTAAATAAAAAAAAAGTAGTAAATGTTTTTCCTTCAGTTTTATGAAGCTATAAATAAAAATGCAAATATATTAAATTTTATCTTTATTTTCTTATTCTTTCCAGAAATCAAAAGGAAACACCCTTTGCAAAGCAGAAAATATTTCAAATGTGGAATACCATTCAAAATATTGGTAAGTAAAACACCGCAAACATTTATGCTGTAGTTGTGCTTTTAAGTTCCAGTTCCCTAATTAAAGATTAAAAAGTTTCAGCTTTGACGAAATGAATTCTCCTCGTCTTCATTACGCTAATCTAGCAAAGTGAATACTTGAATGGCTTCTTCGCTTATGATTTCTATGGCAAATGAATACCTTTTCTCATGCGATGCAATATGGTTGATGTGAGCAGCCAAAAACGCAATCAAAACGTATTAAGGCATCGAGTTAATCCCAAAGCCTGTTGCCATTTCATTTCGCAAACGGGTCTTAAAGCAAATATACATACGTACGCACACATACATGAACACATTTGCTGAGTGGCACCCATACTTGTGTGCAGACCTTGTATATATCGTGTCATATGTTGTTTCTAGCTACGAACAATGGCTGGCAACAAAAGCGCAAGCCTCAGCTCCTCAAATTGAAGCCAGAAGTGCAGAGCAACAACAACAACAAAAAAGGCATGCTGAAAGAAAAAACATACTAGATATATGTATATATATGTGTATATATGTGTATATAGTATGGGAATGGAGAGTGGCGTTCAAATTGGGGAGCAACAAAAACCCCTTTTGTCAACATAAATGAAATGCGCCCACAATTTCAAGTTTGACGACGCATTCGCATGCTATACAGGCACGCCCCCTCCCCACCCATACTCCCAACTTAACAGTCGCGTCCTTCCCTCCCCCCCCCCCCCCCTCAAAGCAATGCGTCCAGCGTTCTGAAAGTATAAAATGAATGAAAAGTGAAACAGCAGCAGCAGTAGCAGCAGTAGCAGAAGCAGCAGCAGGAGTCTAGAAAAATGATGTTGGCCAGGACAAATATACACACACACACACAACTCGCACACACGCCATACAAAAGAAATGACATT
Source organism: Drosophila hamatofila (assembly GCA_035045345.1). Classification (NCBI taxonomy): domain Eukaryota; kingdom Metazoa; phylum Arthropoda; class Insecta; order Diptera; family Drosophilidae; genus Drosophila; species Drosophila hamatofila. The sequence continues at coordinate 12,449,722 of JAWNPA010000019.1, read as the reverse complement.
CGAGTGCAGCGCAGTGCAAAAAATGACATAAGAATGCATTAAAACCGCGCGCGTCAACGTTGACTGACTACGACGCCGGCCTCTCGCCCCTGCCCCCTCCCCCTCTCTGCCTCTAACCCTCTGCAGCTCCACCTGCTTCTTCGCTAGCTGACTGGCAAATGCTTTTCCTACAATGGCACAGACGCGACGGCGTCAGGTTGACTTCCCCGCCAAACCAACCCACGCCACGCAAAAAAAAAAATATAAAAAAAAACAGAAAAAAAAACTTGCAGCACAGCCAATCCTTGTTGCCCCCGAGGGAGGTGGTGATTGGGCCGGGGGTGGTGGGCGGCAGGCGTGGCTGGGTTTGTTGGTATGTTGCACACAAAGTGACAAACAGTCATACTGATTGAATAATGGTCGTAAATCGCATTGGTGACAGTGCTGCGTGGCCAGCGGGCGGGCAAGCGAGCTGTAGGTGCTGTCCGCCCCCATTCCACCCACCATGGTGTCCCACGTGCAACAACCAACCTCCTGCCGCCTCCCCCTCACGCCTCCCTTAACCCCTTGTCTGCATCGCCATTGTTGTTTACCGCCCGTGCCAGTCATCAAGTGTGACAGCAATCGCATTTAAAGTGTTTACTTTGTGAATGTGTCTCCCCTGTCTGTCGCCCTCTAGCCCCCTCTCTCTCTCTCTCTCACACACACTCTCTCACTCTCTCTCGCTCTCTCTTGCATTTGACCATTCACTTTGAATTTTAAAGTGTGCGCTGATTTTTTGGGCGGACAGCGTTTAACATTGCTTCATTGATTTATAACCGAGCTGTTGGGCGGTCGCAAATGGATTAGAACCGTAAAATAGTTGACACTTTGAAGCCTTGCAACATGTCGTGCCACAGCGCAATTGCTTTGCCAGTGTCACAATTACGCTGCACTGCAGTGGGTGTTGCACTTTAGTAAGATAACATCTAGAGTTGCCTTGGCTTTGGATTTGGCTTTGATTTGGGCATCAAATAAAAAATGGCTATCAATGTGGGGTAAAGAGATCTTAAAATTAGGATATTAAGAAGAAATGGTAGAGCTGTCATCTGAAGATGATAGTAAGTAGAGAATAGAAGGTAGAAGATAGAAGATGGAAGAGACTCCTGACTTCTGATAGATGATTAATGATTGATAACTTAGGCTCTAGATATGCGCAGTCAATTTTAATAACTGAAGGCTATAAAAATTAATAAAATTATTTTAATATATTTAAATAATTAAATCACATATAAATATCACAAATAAATTCTTTTTAAATTCAATTAAATTATTTTTGGAATAAAATTATAGAAATACATTTTCAAAGAGCCCTTAAGTAAACAACAATTTTATAAATATATATCCCAATTAATTATATTATAAATTACAGTATTCTTAACATATTCAATAAATTTAATTATTTTTTCAATAAATTTAACAAATTTTTAAATAAATTTAAAAATACTGCACAGAAAATTTTATAATACCCTAAACCCATTGAAAATGAGAAATCAGTGTATAATGTTTAATTTTATTTTTTAAATTTTTAATTTGAATTATATGTTTAAGTTAAACTCACAATTTTATTTGCCATATCAATATGATAATAATATAATAATTATTATTTTAAATATAATAATTTAATAATAAAAAGAATATATATATGTATATAATACCCTAAATACACTAACAACAATTTTTAAATAGTTGGGAAGTACAGTAAATGAAAAGCTGTAAGAAATATAGATAAGTACAAAAGTACATGTGTAATTGATAAGCCCAAATATATGAAATATGACATATAGTCTTTTTTTTATAATCATAATGCTAAAATAGTTGAATTTCTTTAAATTAAATTACTGACAAAAATCTTTGAAAAATATTTCAATAACTTTAAAAATCTTAGTATTATATTAAAAAAAATTAAATTACAGATATTTTATTATTTTACTTTATTTTTTAATGTCTTTTAGATTTTTACATTTTTATTTTGATCAATCTAGCCAAAATATAACTTATAAATAATAATTTATAAATATTAGAGCCTTGCCATCTACTTCAGCAGCATACGAATGTTGCCTTAACAATTAATTCTTTTTTTTTTTTTTTTTTTTTGCCTAAAAGCCAAACATTTTTCTACTATCAAGAAATTAATGGTTGTTTACATATCCCATTGACACTGGCATTGACGGAGAATATAAAGTTTAAAGCGCTGGCGGCTCTTGCAAATTTTAGCTAGACGTAAAAGTGAAGTAAGATTTAAAATTTCTTTTGTAACTTGGTAACTTGTTGTGGTTAGCAGCTTTGTAAGCAATTGCAATTAACACAATTTCCCTCTGAATGTTTCAGTAGATAGGAAAAACTTATAGTACAACACTTTACGATAAGCTCAACGCAATATTCGGATTGTGGATGAAGGGTAGAGTTGAAATGAATTCACGACTCAGCTGCCATAGAGCAACGAGATGCAATAATCATATTTGATTTTGTCTTAAAAGAAGTTTGCATAAGTTATTTAAAAAATACATTAAAGCTCAAAGAACAACACAAAGAAAATATACATTATTGTATATTAGATTTTATTATTAGTAATTATATTGTAGTATATATTATGCTTTTATTATGCCAACTACTATTTTTTTTTCCACAGTGGACGACTGGGAGATATTCTGAGCCCTGAACAAAACTGATATTCCAATCATTCTACGCTTTCTTTACCTTTTCATAACCAACTACACTCACAAACTTACTTGCACCAGCACCCACAAGAAATCAATTCGCTTGCTACTGCTGGAAAATTCATTATTGAGTAAATTTGATTCTAGATGCACTCTCCTAATGAATTTTCCGAACTTAATATGGAAGCACACGTCTTTGCAATTTTTTAGGCTAGATTGTATCAGCTTGTCTGGATCAAGAATACTTGGACTTGGACTTTAAGGGACCTTCCATGCTGCCTTACACCCTGAATTTCTATTAAATTACATATTGAAAAATCATATTCAGACAGACCATTTAATGTTATACTGAATTAAATCTTAGAAACTCGAATTTCCGGCCTATTTCCTACCAATATTAAAGAGTAAACAAATTTCAGCTAAAGACCTTATGCTTATAGTTAAATAATTGATTATAATAATTTAAGCTTTCATTCATAACTCATTTTTATTGATTACATTTACTACCCTCACCATAACATTCTGTACTTTAATTCATAATTTATGAGATTTTTAAGCGCTCATTTGAATGCTTTTCTCAATTTGTAATATTCACTTAAACCTCAACATTACTTATGCTCCCCAAGCGTTGTTTATTAATAAATATTTCAACAGTTTTTTCACCCCACAGCCCCGGCGTAAAACATTTTTCACAATTTTTCTTTCACTTCCGTGCAATTTATTGCAGACCTAATGCATTGGGCACTCTGGCATTAGCACCCTCGTATAATACACTCACACACATCCCTCTTCAGAAAGTCACCCTTATGAGTTTGACTATCTCTAAATTAAAATGCATTTTATGCACACACACACACACACATACAGAGATATCCGTGCAGCTGACAAATGCGTTGTCCTAATTTGTTCGATTCAATAGATATGTCTTTATAAGCAGAGGTCGTCCCCCAGCCCGGGCACCCTAAGTCCAATTGCAAATCAATAAAGCAGAGCCACCCTCTTGGCATTTTGGCTCCAATCGATGGCCACAAATTTTGACATTTGGCCAACGACTTTGCACAAATATCTTAAAGCAGCGCATATACAAAATTTGCAATTTTATTAGATCGACCCCCAGGACCGTCTCTCTCTCTCTCTCTGCCATGCCAACCCCCAGAATTAATACATTAGATATCTGCCAGCCAAGTGCTGAACATGACGAGGTCGAAAGTTGCACATAATTTAGCTAGAAAGTATTTCGAGACATCAACAACGGCGCGTGCCAACGCAGCAGGCATTATGCGAGGGTGTGTGAGGGGTGCTGGCTGTGGACTGGGGTGGGGTGGGGTGGGATGGGTTGGGGGTGTTGTGTGGGAGGCGTAGTTGTTGTATGTGAACCCTCTTAGGCCACATTTGTGTCTCAATGGAAACTTAAATCGTAACAACGGCAATCAATTGATTTATACAAAACTGTCAAGCAGCGTTGGCGCAGCGGGGGTTGCGGGGCTGCTTTGTAGAGGGGCTGGGGTAGATTTAGGGTAGGGCCGCTTGCCAATCCTTAATATTTATTTGGCAAATATTTGGCTGTCAGTAAGTCGGCCATGGAACATTGTTTCATGCCCCGGATATTGGCTTAGTCTGGCCCTCACTCATAAAACCCTACCCCCTACCCCAAGGTCTCAACTCCAACCCTTGTCGAGGTTTTACGGCCGACATTTAATTGCCGTGGCAGCAGCATTCGGTTTATTAACAAATTTCTGCTTCTCCTTACTGTCTTACTTGGAGGAGGTGGAGCCTAAGCTGTTGCTCATTTTTCAACATTTATATCAATTTGTTGTTTACACGACGCTTATTTCCGGCCTTTTCTATTTGCCATCTTTTTTTTATACTCTGAACGCATTGAAAATGGAAAATCAGGGTATAATAGATTATGCTAAAAGGTATGTAATGTAATGGAAGGATGGGATGTGGAAAAAGTATATATGCTATTGATCTGATAGGAAAGCTAGGTCGATTTAGCCGGGATCGTCTGGAAGTTCGCCTATCCGTAGGTCTGCCCGTCCAAACATCTGTCCTTCCGTCGGACATTTGATATTTAATTTGATGTCTTTACAATACTAAGTAAACTGTTTCCAAATATTTAGAAAAGGGATAGGATTCATGTATTTTGGAATTATTATACATCTATAAATGAAAGCAAGTTTGTTTTAACAGGTAGTTTTGCACGCTGTTTAGGGTATACCTTAGTCGAGCCTTTCCGAGTAAAGCCTTACTTGTTTTATGCTGCATTTCCGCGTCTTTCATAATCGAATTTTTGTTCTGCTGTTGAGCTTACACACAGTTTATGGATAAAAAGGTCAAAGGATTAACTTCTGTGGTTGCCTCAAAAAAATTATTGCACAGTTTGCGCCGCACAACAAAAGCTGATGGAAAAATTTAGATATAGAATGTGAAAAAAAAAATTAAAAATCTATAGGGGTCCTAGCAAAAGCAATAGCGAAACTTATGGAAAATTGAGATAACTATTTACATATGTACTTTTTAATATTTGTTAAAAATAAATAATAAGCCAATAATTTTTAGCCTTTACCAATTTCATAAAATATTCGAATCTTTTTATTTTTATAAATATTTTAACACATTACAAATTCATTGAACTTAGTGTTGCTCAAGCCCCTATATAGATCAAAGTAAAATAACCCTTTCAGATATTGACTATCCTAAACCATTCAAGATTATAAATTTAATAGGCCTATAAGAATAAGTGGGGGAACACTATGTTCAACTATCGATAGGTAACTATAATGCCATCGACAGTAGAGCATGGTATCGGAGAGAAAAGAAGCAAAGACGAGAGCAGCAGATTTGTTTAGATATTTGAATCAGATTTAGATTTTAGATAATTACTGATTTAATATGAAATAAAGCCCTTAATATGTATTCAATATTCTCCCTCTAATACTTTAAAATGCTTTAAATAATCTTTGTATATCATCAAGATGTCATATTTTTACTAAAAATGATTAATACACCTTTTCTCTGCTCGTTTTTGAGGCTTTTTTAATATTTCTATTTAGCACAGCAAAAGCAAATTTCGCATGTTAATTTACCTCAACATTTTCCCGAGTTTAGCACCACTGTGCTGCCCGCCTCTTTAGCTACCTATAAATTGTTTGTTATTCAAGAAGAAGCAGAAGAACGGGAAAAAAACGTCTTATCACTTGCTTATCATTTATCTTTATTATGACCTAAGCCCTTCAGCAAATACGGCTTCATTTACTTTTCAACACAAAAATATTTAAAGAAAAAAAAAAAAACAAGGGAAAAAAATGTTTGTTGAAAGAAAAACTTAAGAAAACCCGATGAAAGGCAACTTCCTTGTGTGCGTGGGGTGCCTTTTCTTTTGCACTTTTCTCTCTGCCATTTTCCTCGGCCATTGTCATTGAAAACTTGAAGCGGGCAATGGACGGCGAGGGGCGAAAGGCGGGCGACGCGCGGCGAGCATAAAAAAAAGCAATACCCAAACAAGTTTGTTATTTAACTTTTGCACCTTTTACGCAACGTGGCAGCTGTATTTACAATGTGGCATTGTGGCAGGGGACTAACAATAAACACGCCTCAACAACATCCCGCCCCAGCACCAAAGTGCGCAATGATATGGCTTATTGAAGCGTGTCCTGGCAGCAGCAGCAGCAGCAGCAGGTTGAGGAGGGCTATTGATGGTCCCGTTTGTGAGCTGAATAAGTTGCAACTCAATCTGTGCTAATTGATTGCCATTAAGTGGTTTATTTTTTGAGGCCGTTGAATCTTTGGCTTCATCTCTATCTCTATCTAGAGCAGATCTAAGTAATGCCAAATGCCAATAGTTCGGCCAACACAAAGGCAGACCGTCTCTCTGTGTGTGTGCAAACAAACTGAAAGCAAACTCTGGGCATAAAAAACCGATTTCAACTTGTCTTCAAGTTCTTTGACAAAAATAGAGAGAGAAAAATGGATAGAAAGAAAGAAAAGCGTATCCCGGAAAATGTGCCACAAATCGCTCCACCTTCCGCTTTGGAGTCCTTTTGTCTAGGACTCCTGCTTTTGGGCTCTGGGCCTATGCAAACATATTGAACTTCCGCTCGTGTGGGCGGGGCCGAATACAGTTGGCTCCAGTCGCTCGTCTTCATTGTCTGCGCTATTTATCCAGGGCAGGCGAAATATTTATTATGCCATCAAATGGCAAAAGCCATGGCGCTTCACTCAATGAGCTTTGCTCCCATCCGTTTGACCACAGCAGGAGCAGCAGCCGCAGCAGCGAGAGCAGCAGCAGCACATAAACGTCCTGCTGCATCCTTTACGCATACATTTATAGACATATAAACGTTGACTTGCTAGCTGCTAAAAGGAGTATTATGGTTTTTTGATGAGACATGTTACGGCTATTGCAGATAAGATAATGTTTATAGAAGAGATTCTGCAGAAGTTGAAGAACAAATTTTAGCCACATATATTTTCTGAAATATATACATATATTAATAAGTAACTAAGACATTTAACTTGCAATTATGATTTAAAAGTTTCATGAGAAAATAATTATTAATAAAATTTATGACAACTGGCTAATAATTTATTTAAAATTAAACACAATATTTTTAAAAATATTCATAAAAATCAAAATATTAAGGCTATCATATTATTATTTGAATTTATTATTTTATTTTATTCCTTCACTATATACCATTTTAATTTTTTTATATTGTTTTTAATTTTTATATTTTATAAATTTGTGTATTTTATTTTATTTCATTACTTTATAGGATTTTTGTTATAAATTTGTTTTTTTTTCATTATTTTTATTATACTTAATTTTTTATAAGATGTATTTTATTTATATTTATACTTTCTTTTGTTTACATTTTCTTTTATTTTTTAATTATTATTATTATTATTATTATTATTATTATTATTATTATTTTTTGTTTGTATTAGTTTTTTATATTTAACTTACGTAAAATTGAAAACAAAACAAACAAAAATTGTTTATAATAAAGCAACAAGTTTACAAAGTAAATAAACATAATAAATAATAAACAAATATTATATACAAATATTAAATATAATTTAATATTTATTAATTATTTAATTTTTCAATATTTAAATTGTATATAAATATTTTTAATAAATATTTGCATTATTTATTATCTCATATGAATTATGTATTTCAATTAAATTTTTTTTGTTTCTATAATAATGTGGTTTTTTTTATATAAAAAAAGTATTCAGTCTTCTACGCATTTGTTAACTATGTGTTTCCTTTTCTGTTCGCTTTAAGTAAATAAAATTTCAAGTGGATTTTGGAACAGTTGGCCTAGTTGGGGTAGCTGGGGCCCTTTAATAACGAGTGTGTGCCAAACATATTTAAGGTTGGCAAATATTTAAAATATTTCTCAATTTTGTAAGACATTATTTTCTTCTGTCCTTCCACAGATTTTTTATTCTATTTTTTTTTTCTTTTTTTATTTCCTGTTTTTTTTTCATTTTTTTTTTTTTTTTTTTTTGTTAGCTTTTATTTTATGCCCTTCTCTTTTTGTTGTGGCAGCTACTGTTATTACGTAGACCTTTGTGGCTGTCCATTGTGCAGTGGCTGGCCATTAGACGTAATTCAATATTCCATTGAAGCTGCAAGCAAAAATGTGTACGAGGGGAGGGAGAGCGTGGAGTATGGCTGGCTGGGGAGGCCAAAGTCGGCCGCACAATGCCAACTGCCCAGTTGCCGGGGAATGTGGACAAAGGACAACGCGCAGTAGAAGTTGGACTGGGTGTGGGTGGGTGGCTCACTCGCCCGTCAACCAATTAGGGCTGCTATAACGAAGACTAACTGAGTCGAAAGGCATGTGAGTACTGCCCCTCTCTCTCTCTCTCTCTCTCTCTCTCTCTCGCTCACACACACGTACTTGCCTAGCTCAGACTTACTCTCTTACTCTTTTTTAATATATATATATGTATATATGCCTTGCTTTCATTTTTGAGCAGCGCGTAATGTAATTTGAACTGATTTAGAAAAAAATGTATGAAAAATATAACAGTGGACAGACTAGCAAATACCCTCTATGTTGGGAATGAAGAAAATCTATTTTAGATATACTAATGAAATAAAGGCTTATTTTTACATAATTCAAGTTTTTTGCTAGTCTTCTTCAGAAACTTAACTTAAATTTAATTTATATGAAAATATGGTGTCGTTAAAGTAATATTAAAGAGTATAAATATACCATCATATAACAAAAATATTAGTTTCAAATCTATTATCAAATAAAAAAACAGTTTATACAATATTATTAATATTAATATTAAATATTACAACTATATATTTACCGAAAAAGAAAATCCAGATAAATATATTCAAATATCTCTTATATACACTCCACACTTTTCCTTATTTTGTTTCATACCCAGCCATCAATACGCCCTCTCTAGCTCGCCCACTCAAAAAAAGGCTACAGGGCATCTATGAAAAAAAAAAAATTATAATAACAAAAATTGGGCATGGTTTATTAAGGCTTTTTTGCTCTGTGACATCACGATATGGCATATTAACTTTTGTGAAGAAATTCCTGTAGGTTATTTTTATCAGCATTAAATAGACTCTGTTGAGGGTTAATCAATCATGATATCCAATGTGTGCCCTTGCTCTGGGGCATTCCGACTTAAGCCCAAAATTGAAATTTGATAATGTCCGAGGGCAACAGGAAATAGGAGCTCAGAATTCCAAAGCGGAAATATTTTGTAGTCATAAAAATATTTTGCAATATCAATATAAGTAATATTTAAAATGTTTCTGTGAAATGTTGTTTAGAGCTCAGCTAAGTTTGAATTTCGAAAAAAAGGCCTTTAGAGATGATTCAAAAACTTAATTGAAATAGTCTTATAGCTATCTAGAAAGTGCGTAGAATATATTTCCATTTCATAGTTTTAAGTTAAATATGCGTTCCGACGGACAGAGGAGCAGAAAATCGAACGAACTAATATATATATATATATATATATATATATATATATATATATATATTTTCAATTTGTGAACTAAAATTTATTTTCGCACCAAAAATCAACCTCAACACGCTATCCAATAATTCCATTAAGACCCATACAAACAACAACCAAAAATATGTATTATATATATATATATATATATACACATATATATTTTATATAATAAATGTTGTAAATAGTAAAACGAAATGCTTTGACAACCGCAGAGTTCATTAACATTTTGGTTTTGTTTAGGCAAAATTGCGTAAATTAAGCTGAAACTAAATGGTAAAATATAAACTGAAGTTAGTGTGTGTGTGTGTGTGCGTGTGCGTGTATATATAAATAAATACAAATGAATTCGATTTGTGAAACAATAATGCTAAATGTGATCGCTTCCGCGACGTCGGCTTCCGTTGGCAAACAAAAATAATATCACGTATTCGTTGATGATGGCAAAACGTGACAGATAATGCAACAATTTGCATGCACTCATTTTCACAGCTTTGGGGCAAAAAGAGTTCATTTTGCCTCTACTCCCCTATCATTCCCTCAATATGCTCGCACACGTGAGTTTTGTACTACATACATATGTACGTATATTTGCTAGCAACTGGGAATATTATAGAGCCTCGCAGCTGGGAAATGCTTGGGCAACCAGGGACAAAGACAATTTGCAAAGTTCGAATGAGTCGTTTCAATGACTAAAGTGGCAATTGCCAGAGTATATTTATTTTAGCGACGAGAGTTTGCCAAATTATTGTCATTAGTTACTGAATCAGTTGCCACGCCTATTTCTCCTCATCCCCCCCATACACACACGAGTGGATACAAGTTGTGATGTTCTTGCTAGCATTGAATAGCCTAGGGGCACATACTACTATGCACACATGCACACATGCACACATACACACATGTATATTTATTTATATGTATGTATGTATGTTGCTCTAAGAGTTTGTTCTACTAGGTAATTAGCCAATTTGGCGATGCTGTCAGGGGAGCATTCTTTTGCTCTCTTTCTGTGCGTAGCTTTAACGGCAAAAGTATGTAGCAAAAAAGTTTTTCGTAATGTCAAACATAAACAAAGAATGTTGATTTTCGGCTTGGTATTTACTTTAATAGACTGAGACTGTTGGTTAACTTATATATTATTTATATACATACATACATATGTATGTATAAATGCCTGCAAATCTATATTATAAGCACACATACACTGATAGGCGTATCTCTGCTCATTCTAATGCTATTCACACAAACATATGTTTAACTCAGAGATCAATAGATTTCACATACAAATTGCACTCTCTTAAAGCCTTGAAAACTAAATACACACAAGCTTACATACTCAAATTCATGTTGCTTTCGCTCTTGCATAAAGAGCGACAAGGCTGCAACTCCGCAGTCACTTCCATTCTAGCAAAAGCAAAACTTTTAAAGATCAGAGCGGGAAGGGTAATTCGTGTATTTCTTTCGCCGTTTGCTGATCCCGTTGCTAGACTTACACATGAAGGTGAGAGCAGTGCAGCTAGATGGTATCGTGGGAATTATCATTTATGATGTTATTGCTTTGTTCGACTGCATAGCATGCACGCACACATGTACATACATATATTTGTTAGTTTTAAGCAAAAATCATTTGACAGCACAGTAAGGAATAGAATCCACAGAAGGGCGCACAGCAAATAAAGAGCGTAGCTTAAAAAACTTAAAAGCTTTAGATGCCGTTTCAAATATTACATATGTATGTATGTATGTATATCGAGAGAGTAATATGCTGGCATATGTATTTAGTTATGTATGTGTTACGTTAAATCTCACTTAAAAGCTAACTTCGCTCGGTTTAGGCTGTGTGTTTCGATTTAGTATGTGCGCGTTTGCCTTGTTGATCGGGTTTCTATGCGGGTGATGCAATTGTTTTTTTGTATTTTTTTTTCAATTATTTTCTAATAGAAAACTGGTGATGAAAGTGATAAATTATACGAATATGATTATAGTCAAATCAAAAATTAGATTCAGTTATACAAATATAATTATATGAAATCGAAAGAAATAAAGTGAAGGTGAAACAGAGAATAAAATACAAATACGATATGTAAGCAATTAACGGTTAATCAAATTGTGGCTGGACTAAGTTTTTTTTAAGCGAACATTGAGAATGACGTAATGTGGTTGTAGTCTGCTTGTGTGCATTGGTACGCAGAAAGTGAGAGAAAAAGTGAATGTTGAAAAGAGTGATGGAAAATAATCCAACCAACTATAACCGTTTCATTAAGATGTGTGTATGAGCCATAAGGAGTTGTGACGGATTTTATAAAGTATGTATGTATATATGTATGAATGTATAAATGAATTTGATAATCATTGAAATATAGAGTTTAGTTATATTTTAAATATAAATTTCACCAAATTGCAATTAATTCTTTAAACTTAACTGCGATACCCAGTGAGATAACTTTTTCAAGTCAAAAATTTCACATGTGTATGTATGTACATTCGCACTAATACAATCAAATACTTAGGCACTCGCATAATATTTTACTCCCATTCGTAGCTTGATTCACAGTGTAAATTCTCGAAATTCCACTCACCCGTAGACATATTAACTTAAAGTTGTTAATTTTTAGCCATTCCACTCATGCAACATCTGCTCTGCTTACACTTATGAATAAGTACATAAGTACGAAGACTCCCTTTGGGAATGCTCTACCCTGAACACTATCAGAGCTACCTTTTAAAGCAAATTAACTTTTTAGTTACTGACAGATGGATGATATTGAAGGACGGACTATATATATAAGCAATAAAAAATACATATTCATTTGCTGTTTTAAATTCTATTGTATCAGTATGAAAAATGCTGCCAGACACATTGTTAAAATTGAAGCAGCTTGTTTTTGGGCATTTTCAGATTTTTGATTGAAGCAATCGCATGTTATATAGCAGTGTCCACAATGTTGATAAATAACACTTAATTCTTCAGTTTTCTTGCCAATTGCGTGACATAAGCCATCCGAGCTACCAGAGCATACAGTACCTTTTAGAGTATCTAAAATATAGTAATGTAAATATTATATAAAATATGAAACAAATACTCAGTTACCATTTAATTTGTAACCGGCATTTAGACATTTATCCAATTGTTCGTCAGGTTTATCATCTGGTTTCTTTTCTTGGACCTTGCCCCTATCTGCGTGATGTAGGTACTTTAGATAGTGTTTGGCAGCTTTGCAGTCTAACAAATCTGTGCAATAAAAACACATATTTTGACCATTTACACCTGTAAGATTTAGTTTGTAGTCAAACTTTAAATAAATATACATGGAAGCTTACTGGGAACTAAATAGAGAAATACACAGCCAAGATATATAAAAATAAAAAAAGCCCCAATTCGAAATGCAGCCATCCTTAAATTTAAAAACTCAAATAAAAAACAATATAATTTAGACTGACTCCAAAATCTACGAACTCTACTCGTTTTCCATTGCTACTGATTGAATTTACTTTATATTCCTATAGAAGTCATATTTGTTTTGTTATGCATTTTTTGTCACATTTTCAAGATGACTCAGGGTCGAACATCAAACCCAAATTTTAAAGTAAATGTCTCATCAAAAAATAAATAAATAGATAAAGAAAATAAAAAATATAAAAAAATAATACAAATTGAAAATAAAAGTTATGATTTGATTCTTATATAAAAATTTATGTGTAATAATTACTTTTGATTTTTATCATATAAATTAATTTTAATAATTAAAAATAAATTTGTAATAAAAAATTGCAAATAATGATTTAATAGTTTATGCTGTAAAAAAAACTGTAGTTTTTTTTGCGCCTCAATTTTTTAAAATTCATAACTCTTATTTGCGGTCCTTGATTTATTTGATATACATTTCATATTTTAACTGTCAATTACCTGCCTCCCAGTCTTAGCACTCTTAGCTGGCCTTGTTCTACACCTGTGTCAACACAATTTTCTAGTTATTCGGTTCGCTGGCTTAAACAGGCAACAGCCAACAGCTAACAGGAGACAGAAGACAGGTGACAGGATGCAGGACGCAGGACGCAGTGCGTCAGTCATTTCATGGCTGCTTGAACTTGAAAGTCGACACAGTGAAATTATCAAATTGAAAGCTGTGGCAAGCGCTGAAATGCATTAAAAATTGAGCTCGCTACTACAGGCATTACATTGGCCTTTCACCGTTAATCAGGCCCGTTAATTAATTAGTTAATTGTATTTATGGCGTTAATTTATGCAGAAGGGAGTGCGTCAAGTGTTAATACATAATGAAAGAAAAGCTTAAATGGGATTTTCTGTAAACGATTTTGCAAGTGGCTCCTAAGTGGATTCACTGAATTTATTCACTCGGCATAGACATACATATACAGACATACATATAATATATATATATATATATACATTTGATGATATATGATGATGTGCAACTTGATTGTGTCCCTTACTTAATTTAGCACTCAATATGTTCGTCCGTTCGACTTTCAGTTTATTATAGATTTTGTCGTATTCAACTATCAATTATCTTCATGGTCAGCATTTGCTTCTTCTACTCTGTTTGCTGTCACAGAAACAAATTTCAATTACAGTTCAAGCTATTTGTGAACTATCAATTCATTACAAAATATTTTTCAAGACAAAATACACATATACGATTTGGGCTGAGCTCGTGAGAGAGGGCCAATAAATTCAAGTTAGCTGACTTGTGATTTGTGTTAGGTTGCCTTGTTTGTAGTCTAGAAGAGTTGATTTATTGTAAATGTTGTCCTGTTGTATTTAGGGGTATTTCTAAGTCATGGACCAAGCTTATCCAGTTGTAAGTATATTGAGCAGACTTACTTAATTCGTGCTCAGTCACGACACGTGCTCAGCTCTAATAGAGTGACTTATGTGTGCAGAATAGAGACAGTTGAAGAAGATATTTGGCAACTATTTCTCTGTTCATATGCCAAACAACAATTTGGTTCAATTAACTGCAATTAAAAGGCCTTGCTGAAAGAGAAAGGTACAAAAAGATAGACAGCCAAACAAACAGAGTGACGGAGAGAGGGTGATAAAGAGACACACACACACACACACACAAAGAGAGAGAGAGAGAGGCAGAGAGGGAGAGAGAGAGAGAGACTAATGAAGAAAATTGGCATGCAAACATCGCCTGGCTGCACTCAATTAGTCGCATGGCAAATGAAGCAACAGCATTCAATAATTTTGGTCAAATGGAGCAAATGATGCACTGATAGATTGATTTCCCAAGCGATGGCTGAATTAAAAGACTCGCATTTCAGCGCAATTAGCTTTCAATTAAATTCAACTCGCAGCTACACAAATGACAGGGCAGAAGGCATGAATGAAGACGCTTTCGCCTACATTCACTTGACTACTATATGAACATATTCACATGGCACTCGGGGGCGTGGCATGGCATGGTGTGGCATGGTGTGGCGTCGACTCGCGTCTTGAGCATATGAGGCGTCACAATTACATAAGTAAACAAACACTTTGGGCTCTCTGGCGCTCGTTTGCAGTTGTTTTCAGCTACAATGTGCTACAATTTAGCAATGTTTCTGCTTGGGGCCACGCCCGCGGGCGTAATAAACACTTGACCCATAAACTCCACAAGTATGCTCCACGTGCTTCGTGAGTGCAATGAAGTCCAAGTCAAGTGCGCACGTGTGAGCGCAAGGTGAGGCGGGGGGAAAGGGTGTTAGCTTGGTTACATGCTAATTTGTCCATTTGTTTGGCTGCTGCTGCTGCTGTTGCTGCTGTTGCCGGAGCTGCTGCTGCAGCTGATGAGAATTGCGAATGGCACTTGCTTTGAGCTCATCTCCCCCTCAAACTTGAGCTTAACTTGAACGAACCCGCGTTGCAATTAAAATACTGAAACCCATAACAAATCCCCATGTCCCACACAGAGAAAGAGAGAGCGAGAGAGAGAGAGAGAGAATATGGGAGAGCATTCTAAGAGGTGTGTAAAATGTTTTTCTCATTTATTTTCAATTTCATTAAACTTTGTGCTTGGCCATTTTGCCGGATGTGCAATTGCAATCTCCAATTGCAGGCAGCAAAACAAAACTTATAATTGGTTTTACTGCTTATTTATGCCGCATTTCTTTTACACAAATACCCTAAAGCAGATCAGGGGTATGAAAAATGCATGAAGAGCTATGGAAATTAATAAAAACAAATATATATATATATATTGCATGAATATCATAAATAATTCTCCACAATAATGATGTCGAGCAATAGCTACGTTTTTATTTAACTGAAGATTCTTAAAGTTAACATAAAATAAAAATAAACTTCTGTTTTTATATGTGCTTTAATTAATATTATAATTTTATTTTAAATATTCATTTAATGTTTGGACTATAAAATATACATATTAAATATTTATTCACGCAAATTTTAGCAAAATTTGAGACAAAACAAAAAGTATGGAGTAAAGTTATGGAAAGGCAAGAAAAATTGTAATATAAATGTATGAAACTACAGTTTTCTTCTTTTCCATAAGTTTGTTGTGTTGTCTAAAATTCTGTTGAAATTTGTCTTTACGACAAATCGTAAATATATATAAATAAAATGAAAAAATTTCTCTGGGAACATTTTCTGCTATTTCTTTGACTATAATTATTTAAATTATATATCTAATTTAAAACAGTGTACAAAATATATATTTATAAATTTGTTTACCCTTTTTAAATTTTCTACAATTTATTTTATTATGGTTTTACAAAAATTTATGTTTGTTTTAACATTTGCTATAATTTCTACTACTAATAATTGTAATTTTTATTGAATATAAGTGATATTATTCGTTTAATCTTAATATATTTTCAAATACATAATTATTATTATAAATATTATTAATTTCAAAAATAAGTTTAATAACATCAATGTTTAAAAACAAAATATATATTTAAAATCAGTACGAATTTACATTGAGGAAAATCCTGTTCTTAAATAGAAACAAATTTCAGTTAACTATAATCATACTAAATTTGGATGGGTTATAAATTTATAAAAATTAAAATTAAAAAAGTATATATATTATATTATATATATAAATATATTTAAATTATAATACAAATATATATTTTTAATATCAAATATTACTTTTATATCTGTTAATTAATTTGCCTATCTAAAATTCGTTGATATAAAAGCTTGTTCATCTCTTTTCGTATTTAATTTTAATATTTTGAGCATTATAAAAAATTTGTATTTATTTACATTTACCCTTCGTTTTGATCCCCTGCATAATCCTTTGGTGAGCGCATAAACTCGTCGTTATTTTTGTATATGGAGCTTAAGCTGCGGTACTCTCTCTGAGTACCGTGTAGCATGTACCTCTCAGCTCTTACCTCTTGCCTGGCGTACCTGTCGTACCTGGCTACCCCAGCTGCGGCTGTGTACGTAGTGCGAGTAAATGCAATTACAGCATAAATCTCTGTCATTAGACTTTGTTTGTTGGGCAATCGTCGTTGGTTTAGTTGCCCAGTTTGCCGTTAGCCAGGTCAAGCCGAGGAAGGGTCGAGTGCAAGTCCTTGCGGTTGGCTCTGCACTCCATGGCGTATGAGTTATGTCCGTGCTCTCGTTGTCGTTGTTGTTGTTGTTGTTGCTAGTGTTGTGCGGCGTAGAAGAACGCACAAAGCAACGCATTTAATAAAAACCTGACAATAATTCAGGGGCTCACACACACACACACACACACACACTCACACACAGTAGTAAGTCGCATTGAAATGTTATGAAAGTCCTTTGGCTTTGCTCATTTTCCAACTTCTCTTGGCGTTAAATTTGAGAATTTCATACACGTTCCAGCGACTCAAACATGTCACTTGGCATTTTATTAACTCAATGGGGTGCCATGTGTGTGTGTGTGTGTGTGTGTGTGTGTGTGTGTGTGTGTGTATGTGTGTATATGTGTGTGTGTGTGTGTTGGCAAATCTCAGCTGTCAATACAACCAGATATTAATCAGAAGTGTCTGGCCTGCATCCATTGTGGCATGTCGAACTCTTCCTTCTCCTCCTCCTTCTCCTCCTCCTTCTCCTCCTCCTTCTCCTCCTCCTCCTCCTCCTACTCCTGCTCAGCTTGAACCCCGTCCGCTTGTATGCAAAGTATTGTGTATTAAGCGCTTCAGCCAACGCACATGGGTGGCATATTAAAAAGAGAGTGCCAAACACTCAATAGGTAGTAGTACCATCCATCCAGAGAAGTCGCCACTGAAAAGAAATGAAGGCAAGGAAAAAAGTGCTTTATTGACAGGTGTCGATTAAGAATTTAGCATTATTTTTTGTTGTTGCTCCTTTTCTTTTTTTTTTTTTTTTTTTTTTTTTGTTCAATGCATATAAAAAATTTATTACACGCACGAAAACACACAAACGTGTCGCATTTGCAGCTAGCGCAAGACAGGAGGCGGGGGGCGTGGCTATTGGAGGGAAAAGTTCGCTTATGTCGTGACATGTAAAATAAATCAAGCATGGAGCACTCCCCGTGCGCCGTGTGCCCCAGCTGTGCGTAAGGAAAACGCAGCGTATTTGAGGTTAACATGTGTGCAGAGACTAGAGAATTCCAGTGGTTGGTTGCCAAGGGGGGGAAATGGCAGACAGAGAGATGCTCTCTCTCGAGGCACTGATTGACATTGAAATTGAAAACGGCTGAGGTTCGAGCTGTGATCTGCGAGAGCTCGTTGGTTTGCAAAGGTCCTAAATAGCTACAAGAAGAGTGGAATGAAAGGAAATTATTTATAGGAAATCAAAAAGGAAAAGTATTTATAGAGAATAAAAAGTATGCGTAGAGAATGAAAAATATTTATAGAAAATATAAATAAATTCTAATAGCAGAGCAACAAAATGTCGAGTGTAGAAATATCACTTTCACTTCATTTTGTTTAGAATAAAATTTGTGAAATAGAAGTATACGTTTGCAAGAATGCGTATATTCGCAAAATTGTTGGTATTAACTTATTATTATATTTTACGAAAATATATTTTAAATAATTTAATTTGAATATATAATAAATTTGTTTTACAATTTTTTTGAAGCTCTAGGAGAGCCTACAAAAATATAGTTATGTAAGCAGTCTAATTTGGCATACAAAAATTTAAAAAAAATACAGACCGCCTCGATTTTTATATTCAAGTGATTTTATTGCAATACACTCGAAAAGTGCATGAGAAGACTGTGTTAACATATTACACTTTTACAAAAAATATATTTATTCACCGCTTACTTTCATTTCTCTTGCATACAATGCAATAATTGCAATGCCTTTACTTTAGTTTGTCAATGCTGACTGTAATTAGAATGTCTGCGTGATTTGAATTGTGGGAATAAACCTACGGCACATTTATTAAAATACATATGAAAAAAAAAAGTATTACTAGAAAAATAAGTCAAATAAGTCAAATTCCGACTGCATAATAATCCTTCACAGTCCTAAAATAATTGCATATTTTTGTATTAAAAGACTCAAGAATTCTACTTGATATACTAACTCCAATTCGATTTACCATGCACCAAGAAAAATATGGTAAATCCATAGAGGTCAGCATTAATTTAATTGTTAAAGAAATTCCAGTAGAAAAAACTTGAAATGAAAGAAATATATATCAATATCAAAATAGAAAAAAAATAAAAATATATATATATATATATATATATATATATATATATATATATATATATATATAAGTAAAAAATATAAAATCAATTTCTGGATGTAAAGATTCAAGTTGAAAATTGTTAAAATTGCGATTTCGAGCGCCTTGTGCAGAATATTATAGACTGTAAGGCCATAGAACTTTGTTTGTTGTTCAATCTGCATGACAACAAGCAACAAAGTATTTCGTTATTAGTCGTTAGTTTATATACTATTTTTTAATTCTACCATTAAATTCCCAAGAAGTGAAACAAACACATAAAACTCATTTAAAGCGCTCTTAAGTCTTCATTAACTCTGTTTCCGATATCATTTACTGCCTTAGCAAGTTTTTGTCATTGTGTAATATTAATGTGTAATAATTCATGAAAACATATTTTCAACATGCTTATTAACACTTAAATATACCATGATAGAGATATATTAAAGTAAGTTCTTACTGTAGTTGATGATGATGAAATAAATATGCATAATCACATGGAAGCACTCAGAGACGCCCTTAACACTGCTGCTTATCTGTCTTACTCACTCTCCCTATCTCTCTCTCTCTCTCTCTGTCTCTCTTTCTCTCTCTCTCTCGCCTGTCTCTGCACACAGTTTGCTGTCATTATTAGCCTTGAAATATATCTGGCACCTGCTGTCAGTTATTTTTCATATTTTACCCCATTTTTTAACAACATTTTCATATGCCAAAAGCGAGGCAAACAGAAAGCAATGAAAAAAAAGCGACTTTTCGCTTTCTTCGCCTGACATTTACTCGGCTCGTTTGTTGGCTCAAAGTATATATGGCTATACGGCTACTGCTGTTAACAGCGGCAGCAACAACAACACTAGCAACAACAACAACAACAACAACAGAAACAACAGCAACTAGTTTAATCCAAAATGTAACCACATTTTCGTACTTTGTGCAACTTCATAAAAATGAAAATTTACAGCGTATATCCTTTATGCTCATATACTCATCTTCTCTTCTGCTCATCTGCTTACCAAAAACTGCGATAAACGTTCAGCTCGTTTCCTTTTGCAGCAACTTTCCTGGCAGTGTGGGCGTGGCCGACACACTACAAAAACTTTGTTGCATTGTGTATGTGAGTGAGAGTGTGTGTGTGAGTGAGGAAGGGTTCTCGTTCTCGTAAGGGGTTTGCCTGAATGTTGATTAGGTGTTGAGCGATTACGTGAAATGTTTACGTACTTGCTGTTTCTGCAGGTGATGAGAGCTTACTTATTTAACTTAACGTAGTTGCTGCAGCTGCAGCTGCTTATAAAATATAAAGTTGAGAGCACATCTTTAAGCCAAGTCACAAGCAAAGTTCTCAATTCTGCTCATCTCTGTGTGTGACACGCTTAGATCTATAATATAATTTTCAACTCATTAGGAAATTAATTTAAAAAAAATATATATAGAAAAAGCAGAAGAGAAGAAGCAGCAATCGAGTAGCACAACAATTGTTGCACGCTGAAGTACAAAAAAATGGAAGTAGGGAAATAATTACATAGAAAGAAAGAAGGTGAAAATTACATTTTCCAAATGTGGAAGAAAAGCAGCCAAGAGTCAGTTCTCAGAGAAGTAGAGAAAGGGAGAGAGAGAGAGGAAAACTCTCAACTACACGTATTACATGGAAGCTTAAGTATCTTTTGCTAATACGTGTTGTTGTCTACAGATATTTAGACGAACTCATGTCTTGAGAGAGTGAACGAGAGGGAGATGATACAGACAAGAGAGAGTGAGAGGAAAAGCGGTAGAAGAAGTTCGGAAGTTGTTGAATGCATTTAACGAAAAGTTGGAAAACTATAATGTAAAGAACGGTATATTATACTAGTAACGCTGCAAGTCGAGAAGCTATTCGCATGAAAGTGAAGTCGGCTGCACCTTTATTTAAGAGACAGCGTCAGGCTTTGGCTCTGCTGCACAAGCAGGAGTCGGAGAGTCGGGGAGTCGGGGAGGGGGGACAGCAGTGGGAAGCTGATACGCTCGGTAGAATGGGGTTGGACTTACGACACATGTTATGTCTCCGATGGTGTCTGCTCGCGGGTTTCGCCTGCATAAAGTCATTAAGTGGGGGAAATGAAAATAAATTTGCACTTGGTAAATAAATCTTTTTGATTTCGTTTCTGCTGCTGCTGGTGCTGCTGCTGCTTCTTCTTCTTCTTTCCCTTCTCTTTCCTGTTTTATTTATTTATTTATTTTGTTTGTCACGGAAAAACAGTGGAAAATTCTTTAATTAAATTTGTATGAGCAGCGCGAAGTCAAGTCAGATAACATACGCGGCAACAGCAAAAGTGAAAAATGTCACCCGTAAAGTGTGTCAGCAATGAATGCTTTTTTCTTTTTCATTTTTTCTCTCTCTCTCTGTTTTTATTTTCATATGAAATTATATATACTACTTTTTTATTTTGATAAATAATTGTTTTCGTTTGGTATTTACTTAAAGGTAATGTGCTTAACAAGGAACAGCCTTCGTAATGCCTTAAAGTGCCAAGCACTGTAAGCCAGGACAACAAATGAGAACTTCTAGCAAATCATTTTGATATCACTAACAGGAGGTAAGTGAAATATATTGGAATAAATATATATACATAATGTAGTTAAAAGAAATATAAATATTCTATTTTATATATAATAAAGTGCTTAAATATAAAACATAAAAAATATATGCTATTCAATTCAATAATGTTTAAATGCTAAAAATAATTAATCTACTAAATTATTTTTGGTATTTATGTATTTTTATTTTTTATTTAATATGTTTATTTTGTATTATAAGAATCTCAGTTTAGTGTATATTAAATAAAAAAAAAAAATATATATATATATATATATATATATATATATATATTTTTATATTATATAAATATATATAAAATAATATTTAAAACAAATATTTACTGTTCATTATTAATAATTAAAAACAAAAACAAACAACAAAAATTTTTAATACATTTAAATCTTTTTAAAAATTTTGAGCACTATTGCTAAACTGTAGTTTTTCTTATTATTAGTTGAGCTCCGTAATTCAATTTTTAAAGTCTTGGGTAGGTTTCAGTTTGTAATACGATATTCGAAAAAACCTCTTCTTATTTTTGTTTGTTTTTGTTTTGTTGCCGCAACTGCCGTAAGCCACAAGAATTCCAGCACAAAAATAAAAAATAAGAAAAGAATGGCAAAGAATGTAAAACAAAATATGTTGTGGCTCCAACATTAATGTCGCGTCCAACTTTGTATGCTTCAGGTGGCAATGAATTTCTGGTGCGTGTCTTGATTGGAAATTGGAGCAGAAAAATTGTTTTACAAATTCACACACACACACACATACATTCACACCCGCATATGGAAATGCAGCGAAGCGCAGGCAGACATAAAAATATATACATATATAGCTATATATATATATTTATATATGTATAATTTGTTTGCATTTATTGTTGTACTTTTAAAGGCTAAAGTGAACAAATGCATTTGCAGAGTCGGCGACATTTCTTGCATAATGACATTGACACATTACACAGTCGAGTCTGCCAGTTTGACATAGTTGTAGGCGCCATTTGGAGCAGCAGAAAAATAACATACTCTATAAAGTGTATATATATATACAGTTTGTCTTAAATATTTTGTGTGTGTGTGTGAGTGGCACATCAGTAGGATAGTTGGAACAAATAAGAAAGCTCTAGTCGAGACTGCTCGAGATCCCCTGAACCCTTTTAGGAATTTAAGTGATACATCGCTTATTTTCTGATTATGCAAAAAACATGCACACACACATATATATATACATAGTTGTTTAATAACTTTTATTGTAGACCGACAATTCTCATAAAACTTTCAGATCGTGATAATAACATTAAATAAAAATATCAACTTTGATAGATCACACAGAATGAGACAGAATTAGGAATACATATATGGGAAATAGATATGTATATAAAAGATATAATGAGAATTATCTATATTTATTTGCCGATCTATATACTAACCATATGTATATCTGTATGTCTGTCTCTCTGTCTGTCTGCCTAACCAAAGCAAGGAGCGAATATGAGCAGCAGAAGATCATTTATGTTGTCTATATGTACGCAGAAATATTTGCTTACATTTACATTTAAGTTAAGCTCATTTAGAATGCTTGAAGCAGCAGAGAGTGTTCTTTCTCATTGGTCACTTGACGATCGACTGCAGCGACCGCAACTCGACGCAGGCTCAACATTTGAGCTCGCCTTAGAGTTTGAGTGAAAGACGCCCTATATAAAGAGCAGCAGCTGCAGCATTTCTTCAGTCGTCCAGGCCCGGTGGGGGTCAGTAGTGCAGTGCAGTACAGTGAAAGTGAAGTGAAGTGAAGTGAAGAGAAGAGAAGTGTGGTGAGGTGAGGTAAGAGGTAAGTTAAATATTTTATTTGTTAATAATGTTAAATACTTTAAGCAGAATTGTAATAGTTATAATTAATTCTTAAGAATTGTTTAAATATTATTTATAAGGGCAACTTTAGACAAAATGTTAGTAATCGTTTAAAGACTTAGAAAATTTGAAAGACTTAGAAAACTTTACAGATTTAGGTAAACTTGAAAGACTTAGAAAATTCGGAAGACTTAGGAAACGAAACACTTAGATAACTTGAAAGACTTAGTAAACGTGAAAGACTTAGAAAATTAGGAAGCCTTAGAAAACTTGAAAGACTTAGAAAATTCGGAACACTTAGAAAACCTGGCAGACTTAGAGGAAACAGTTAGAAAACATGGTAGACTTAGAAAACTTGGAGGTTATACAAAGCATCGTTAGTTAAATTTACATTAGGATAATAGTTGATAAAGTAATTATTATATATGACAAAAACCGAAATTCTTAAAAATTAATTTTAATCTTTTAAATTCTTCATAAAAATTCTGGCTCTAAAGTTGTAGGAGATAAAATAACGAGAGTAGTTATCGATATGCGCGTGCAATATACGTACGTAAGAAAAATAGTTTGAAGTCTCTACCTCTTAAATCTTCAGAGATCGACGCGTTCATACATATGGGCGGACGAACGGACAGGGCTAAATCAATTCAACTCGTCGCCCTGATCAAGAATATATAACTTTATGGGGTCTGCCTGTTACATAAATTTAGGAAAACCATTATACCCTGATTTCCCATTTTCAATGGGCTCAGGGTATAAAAAGACTTGTCTGGCAGACGTTCAAGCATTTTGGCGCAAGTGTCCTCATCAACTTATATATCCCCATCTCTCTCTATCTCTCTTTATGGTAAGTGTAACGAGTCTCTTGGTTTTTAAGCACTATTTTACATTTGGCGTTTGACACGCTCCGAGCCAAATCCATTTTAATGAGTGACAAGTGTAGATTGTTTTAGCTGCATTTTAGTTTGTTAATTATTGATTTTTATAGACTTGACTTTTAATTATTTATTTATTAACAAATTAGAGTTAATACAAAATTAAATCTAACTAAAGGTTAACCACTGGCAGCTAGGGCTTGATGGTGTAACTTAGTGTTATAAATTATTTATAAATTACAATGCACATAATTTCTATTTTTTCATTAAAAAACTTTAGTTAAAGCCTAAATTCACTGTACAGATTTTTCGTGTTTTGTTTAAAAATTACAATTAAACTGTTAATTTGAGCACAAAAAACATTCACGTTTTCAAATGTACTTTTCACTTTGTGAATTTTATAATTTACTACCACACACACACAAACACACACACACACACACATAGAACAAGAGATTGTATGCCATAATTCTTTGGCCTGGCCGCAACTGTTAATTTATGGCCAAAAGGAAAACACAAAATAAG
The DNA here is from genome assembly GCA_035045345.1 of Drosophila hamatofila. Taxonomy (NCBI): domain Eukaryota; kingdom Metazoa; phylum Arthropoda; class Insecta; order Diptera; family Drosophilidae; genus Drosophila; species Drosophila hamatofila. The sequence goes on along the minus strand of JAWNPA010000019.1, from coordinate 12,424,571 downwards.
TTTCATTTAAGATTGCCAAAACCGCAAAATGTTGCGCCTTCGCATATTGAAAATAAATGCGTAGAAATGTAAACTTGAGAGCTAAACAAAAGTTAAATTTACTTATCATTAAACAATTGTGGCATTCGCATTACGAATCGAGACTCACTAAGCGAATCTTTACGCTTATTTACTTTCATTTCCAAGTATTTCAATAGGACAAGCAACAACAGCAACAACAACAACAACAATGTGCAAAAATTTTGCTTCTAGGACCCGCACATAATTCATGCTTGAGGCAATTTGAATGTCCAATAATCAGAAATGCTTCAAGTTTTTGTGCTCGCACTTTGCCCAGACTTTTATTGACTTGGCTTGGCCGCTTTTTGATTTGATTATAAATTAAATAAGTGCCATGGCAGCGCACCCAACTGAACCACAAAAGTTGCCCGCAACCCGGCTGGCTGCGTGGCTGGCTGCCTGTTGTCTGCCAGGCCCAACCTTCCGCCTCATTTGATTAAAGTTTTCAAAGCGCTTCATATTGCCCTCACTCTCTCTTTTTCTTCCCCTCTCTCTCTCTCTCTCTCTCTCTCTCTCACTGTCCCATTCAAATTCTAGTCCTTTCTCTTTGACTGTGGCATAATCAATAATTTATTGAACTTGCCCCTGACCAGCGTAGCAAAACTTTCATTTATGTCTAGCCCCAAATTTTGGCCAATTCGCACACGTGAGGTATGCGTAATCTGTGTGTAATCAATGCATTGAACTTGGTCTCGCTATCGCTGGCTCTTTTGCTCCCTTTACTCTGACAACATAAGTATGCCATTCTTATGTTTTTGCATACTTTTTATACGATGCTTTATATTTGTATACCCTGATGCTATTGAAAATGGGAAATAAGGGATCATATTTTTGTTAAAAAGTTTGTAAACGGGCAGACGGAGCCGTAGTATGTATATAGCCCATAAAGTATGTATATAGCCGAGTCGATATAAACATGTCCGTCTATCTGTCTGTCCGCCCGTCTGTCCGTATGTATGAACGCGTAGATTTCTGAACCTACAAAAGCTAGAGATTTGCAAATCGAACACTATTCCTGTTTTATTGTTATTGATTAAAAACCCTTTCAAGTATAAAAGTATATCACAGCTTCTTCTTTGGAGCCAGATTTTCCAAACTTTGTAAATAGATTTTTGAGTATTCTATACAATTTTGATTTTTGTTATATTTTAGATACCGACCTAATACAAACTATGAAGTATATTTATTGAGGAGTTTTCTCACTTGCCCTTCTTTTTGTTTTTTTATGTGAAAAAAAAAACAATAAAATTTGTATATATGGAATAGAAATAATTGATATTTACATACATAGATATTATATATTATTTTTAACATGAAACTGTTTTATAAATTAAATTCTAGCAATTTCCTTTTTTTTTAAAGAAACAAAATAGTATTTCTGAAAATAAGTTATATTATATATAATTTCATATTAAATATATATTTAATAAAGTACTGCTCAATTTGGGAATACGTGTGACTAGGGTATAAATTGAAAGCCATACATACATGTGTGCACTATAAGCACTATCTATACTCATACTCATACTCATACTATATCATATGGACGTACAAAAGGAGAGAATGGGCTAAATACTTAATCGAAATAGAAAATGTTAACTTAAAGCCTATAAATTTGTTAATTCCAATTCAATGGCTTCAGAATATAAAATGCTACCAGACATATTGCTATAATCGTGGTATCTTCTCTTAGAGCACTTCCCTTGTTTTTGCCTCTGCAGGATCCTGAGCAACCACATTGGTTTCCGCAACGTTCGCAATGGAAAGTTAATTCCTTATTATTTGTTTTCTCACCGATTGCGTGGCACAATCCATCCGGGCCACCAGAGCATATAGTTTTTGATATAGTACCTAAAATACAGTAATGTACGTCATAGAAAATATTATATAGTATATAAAGCAAATAGCGCAGTTACTAGATATTTTTTTTCCGGGACTCAGACATGCGTCCAAATTCTTGTTAGCCGGATCACCTGCTGCCTTATCAACAACCAGGCCCGCATCATTATCGGAAGTGTGCATTACAAACCCCGAGTCCACTTTACAGTGGTTCAAATTAGGGCACTGGAAACAATAGGCTTCGCCATTTACATCTGTAAGATTTAGTTTGTAGTCAATTCGGGACCACTTGATTTATTTCTTCATTATGGAAGCTTACTTGGAAGTAAAGAAAGTAATGCAAAGCTTAAATATATGAAAATAAAAATCACAGTGTGGAATCCAGCCATCTTTGGTTTTTTTTTTTTTTTTTTTTAACAATACCTAATAAGAACAAGTTAGAGAATGAGTCAGAAATCTGAAATTCCATTACTTTTCTAAATAATTGGAAACAGTTTGCTTAGATTTTTAAATCGACTCAGCTCATCTCGTCTCTTTTCTACGCCTCTTTCTGTTGCATAAATTTTTGTAAAAACAATGATATCCACAATTAAAATTTTAAATAAGTTCAGGGTAGAAAACATTTTTGTAAACTAAAATATATAAACCTAAAAAATTAGAATATTAAATTTGTAAATAGTATTTCATTTATTTTTGTAATTCCTTAGTAATTTTCAGATAAATGTAAAGTGTATTTCAAAAAAAATTAGAATATTAAATTTATAAATAGTATTTCATTTATTTCTATAATTCCTTGGTATGTTTCAGTTAAATGTAAAATGTATTTCGAAAAAAAGTTAGATTACTAAATTTGTAAATAGCATTTCATTTATTTTTGTACATCCTTGGTATGTTTCAGATAAATATAAAATGTATTTTGAAATTTGAATTCTTGTTGTCTTTCTCGTTCAGTGAATATTGAAATTTTTGTAACATTCTTAAAATCTCCTTAGTGTTCTTGTTGTTCTTGTTCATGAATTTAGATGCTCGTGTCCCATTGCACATTTGCGTAGGTGGCATTTATATTTGCACTTTTATTGGGAGCAGCATTGATGTTGTTTAGCCTGGCTTATGGCTGTTCAATGCTTTTAGTTTTGATATAGGTTTAATTTGCGAAAGAGCGGGATAGTTGAAATGAAAACGGTCTGGCTTTAACCTACTTAAGATGCTGCCTAGTTGAGCTGCCTGCCTGCTTGCCTGCCTGCCCCTGCCCCTGCCCGTCTGTGTGGCTCACCTCGGCAACACGCTTATTAGTTGCCCAACCAAGCTTTGAGTATTAGTGTCAGCTCCAATGCTGTGGCATTTGTGTCCAGACAGCTGCAGCTATTGCAAACAATGGTCGCACTGCGCTCCTTTCCCGCCCAATCCCCCTCTCGAATCGAGTCTAGCCTGTCACCTGCAGCGCTTGTCCCTTGGCCTCTGTCGCCAAATGCTAAATGATGCATATTTTATGAAACTTGAATGCTATAGTGGCCAAAAAATTGCAATGAACAAAATCAGTCAACACTCACACACACTCACTCACACCCACACACACCTCTACACCCACTTGGTTGTTGAAAAATTGAATTCGATGAAGTTTTGGTTGTGCGCTTTTCTGGTTTGTTTAGTGGATTTTTTTTTTTAAAGTCGAACACGTTTCGTTTCGTTTCGTCAACTGGCTTGGTTGGCTCTCCATTCTCAATCCCATTTATTATTATTTGACATGCATAATACAGTTTTTGGACCTGTTTATAAATATTGAAATAGACGTCAATAACATTGTCCCACACAATCGGGTTTGCCGAACCCATCCAAGCGCGGTGTGCGTGTCGCACCCAAAAATCTGTTAATAATGATGCTTGACATATGTAGGAGAAGAGCTAAAGAAGAAGAAGAAGAAGAGGAAGAAGAGGAAGCTGCACGAAGCAAAAAGCTGACGCATTTGTGCGTGTGAAATATGTTTTGTCAACTTATTAAATATGCTCAATCTTTCGTCTTTCGTTTCTTTCGCTCCCTTTTGTTGAGCTGTGTTGTTGTTGTTGGGCTCGAGGACGTGCTGTGGCATTTGAATGTCAATGCGAATGGCAAGAAAAGGTTTAGCTCGTGATGCGGTAACTGAATTGATGGTTAAATTATAAGGTGTGGCTGCCAACAAAGCGCAAACTGCAAATAAAGTGTGCAAATTTAGTGTTGGGTGAGCTCCAATAAATTACAACTTTAGAATCTTGTTTATAAAGCAATTTCTGTTTGCATTTCAAACCAACCACAACAACAACAACAACAACAATTTGTAACGATTATAATTTTTATAATAAAAATTGAGAAATAAGAATTATTTTTTATGTCTATTTTCTCCACTCTTCTTGGATGATTTTTTGTGCCTCAATTTTTTTAAAAACTCATAACTCTTATTTGCGGTCCCTGATTTTAAATACTTTTTTCTCTGAAAGCATTTTTAAATTATATTGATTCTCTGTCTTAATATTTTTTTCAATTTGCATACGTTAAGGTGCATCGAGCACATTACGCATACGCTCAGTTATCCGTTTAATATATTCAAGACGCGTTCGACTGTAAATATTTGGCAATTAACAATGCAGTGCATTTATAACTTAATTGGCATTAATTTAAATTCAATTTATTTAACATGCCAAATTGACAACAACTGCACACATACATACACACACACACACACACACGCACACACTCGAAATCATAGAGTTCGTTTTGTCCCCACCTCGAATGACATTTAGCTGACCAGGTTTTTGGGGTCAATCGCTCGGCCAGAGCGTGTTTATTATCAATTGCTTGAAGCAAAGAAGTAGCAGAAAAGAGATGTTGGTTGTTGAAATGTACTTGGAGTACGGTTGGTTTTAGGATCTGTGCTCTCTCTCTCTCTCTCTCTCTCTCTCTCTCTGTCCTCTGTGGCACTTATTTTTATGGGGCTGAAAACAAAAAGATATTTTATCTATGCCTGGCGACAGCAGCCGCCTGTCAGCCCCACTGGCTGTCTGTCTATTTGCCCCAATGTATTTACAGGTAACAGCTAACAGGTAAAAAGCATTGAAATGTGCCCGTGTTTTGTTTGCGAACAATCTGCTTTTTATTTTGAGCGTCTCGTTGGCGCCAACGAACCGAGCAGCGCGCGTTTTTAATGGACTAGACAACAACAATAACAACAACAACAACAACAACAACAACAGTAACAACAGTAGAGTTGGCGACAACAAACAGGCGCCATTTGCAACCCCTTTGCCACCCCTGTTGGCTTCTCTTTCCCTTCAGCTGTTGCCCTCAGCTCCAGTGCTATGCGTGTGTCTAGCATTTTTGTCTCCATGTTCACTTTATGTGCTGCAGCTATCAGCTGTGTGTGGGTGTGTGTGTGTGTGTGTGTGGGTGTGTGTGTGGGTGTATGCTTGTATAATTATGCCATTAAATTTTTGCATTGCACTCATAACTTTTATTAGCTGTGACATCCGCCAAATCTTTTATGACTGCAATTGTGAAAGTAGTTGAAATTTTAGCGCATATTCTGAAAGACGATTTTCATATTAGGCAAGGCGAAGTTTAGCAACTGAAAGCATTTTAATAACTATTTTAATTGGTAATTGAAAAAGGTACTTTGAATTGATAATCAAGATTAGAATTAAAATGTTATGAATATATATATATATAAACAAATAATTATCTAAATACTTTTAATATTTGAACGTTGGTCGGACAGACGGAAAGTTTGCCATCCTGATTAAGAATATTCTTAATCAGGATGGCAAACTTTCCGTCTGTCCGACCAACGTTCAAATATTAAAAGTATTTAGATAATTATTTGTTTATATTTAAATATTATTTGAATACAAATATAATATTATATTAAATATATATATATATATATATATATATATATATATATATATATATATTAAACATTTATTTATATATACTCATAAAATTTTAATTACACTTTGATTTAAGTTTTATTTAATTTAATTTCGGCTTTCTACAATATATTTACAGTTAAATTATTATTAATTTTGATTAAATCTGTTAAATACAATAAAATGTAAAAAAAAAATTAAACTATAATTATGTCCATTGGCATACATATAATTAAATTATATATAGAAGTTTTAAACATCATAGGGGGCCTTGACTGAAGCTCAAAAATTTGAGTAGCATATGGGTCTCGATACTCAGTACATATCGTCAGTACACAATTGCAGCTCCAAGCAGAACGAGCTGTAGAATATATTCAAAATTTTTATAAAAAATAGGAAAATTAAAAAAAAAAAAATCAAAAATTGTAAAATACACTTATCCGGCTTAGACAAAATACATTTTAGCATAAGTGAAAAGTGAATGAATTTTTGTGTAAACACTAAAATTTAATGAAATATAGGCAAATATAGGTAAATTTGTAAGTACGCGAAGTATAATCAAATTAGTGATAATTATTTTATTTTATTTTATTTATTTTTCTAAAGGAACGGCAACGCTAACATGGCAAGGTCTGCGATTGCGATACACTCTTCCACCACACTCTCTGTAACAAACACCTCGCACGATGTAATTGACGACACCTATCAATACTTTTGTCGAAGAGATTACAGTAAGTGAATACGAGATTTGCGATACGAGATTTATCGAAATCGAAATAGTTCTATCTCTGCTGATCACAGCTTAACTTGGGCAGCATCTTTGTCAATACTCCATTTGGAACAGGAGTGATGGATCAAACGGCTGTCAAACACTAATATCGACAATATACAACATGGCAAATACTTAACGTACACAATTGTGAATATATATATTTATATGAATTTATTGTATTCGCAAATTATATTTTCTAGTACACCTGAATTTCACCTATTTTATATAAGGGCATACACGGGATTAATGGTAGAAGTTGGTAATATGCTTAGGTGGATTATAGCAACGTAATATTTGTTTTATTTGTAATATAGATCTATATTGGATATAAAATATATGTGAGTATTGACACTTTTAAAAAAGTATGGACGTTGCTGGCTGTTACCGACTGCAGAATACTTATTCATGGCCCAAACTTATATATATATATATATTTTGGGCAAATATATATTTCAAATGTGGTAGAGGTATATAATTTTTTTTTTTCCAAAACGAGTATACAATTGTATACATAATACAAAAAAGTAAAATGTCCTTGATCTATTTATATTTACAAAACTTTACCAATAAAAATTGATATGCCTATATGCTATACAAAAATAATCTTTGTCTATTTCCTATAACTATTTATAAAGATAAATATAATTATTGAAAATATATTTAATATCAAAACAATGAGACAATATTAACTCCATATTACATTTAGCCATAGATTAATAGTATGTATTTATGTCAAAGCCGTCCAGCTGTTAAAAGCTAATGCTTGACCGATAACTGGCTATAACTGTCCGCAAGTTCTTGAAGGCTTAAGAGCAGGGTCATTAGCAAAAACAACACACACACACCCTTTTACATACTCGCACACCACACACACACACACACACACACACACACACAAAGTCATGTATTTGCAGTCCGCGTCAACATAATTGATGAGTTTTGCTTGTAGGCAACCTTCAAGCCAAAACCGAATATATCCTAGATGTGTCCTGCGGTTGATACACATACACACACACACACACATACACCCGTACCACATGTGTGTGTGCGTTTGGGGTTGTAGGTAAATTGGCTTATTTCGTCGACAGTTTAAGCCCCCTGGGTATTTATTGAAATTTACTCGCAATAGCGAAACACTTAAGTTGGCATTAGAAGGCCCTCGAGTTGTAGTCAAGGCATTTGATAAATGATTTCAAGGGTCAGCGTGTCGCCATCGAATGAAGTTGTATGCAGTTATATAAATATAAATATATATATTTGTATATGTATAAATATGTATATTATAATATAAGAAAAATGATAAAGGTAAAAGCCAACAGAATGTTAAAATAATTCCTAGGTAGGGAAGCAACAGCGAACGCGGGCATAGCATCTGGGACACGGGGCAGTCGTTTGTTCACCTTGCAGCTATTGATCATCGAGCGTTTCATGCTGTCGCCGGCAAAGGATCTCAGCAGCTGAGCCGCGTCCCGGCCGCACAGCAGGGCGCTGCGCGTATAATAGCAGTCCAGCACATCGTTGAAGGCCTTGCAGACTTTGGTCGCATTGTGCTTCTCATACCAGTCGGCTGGGCCCTCACACTCGATCATGTCCGTGCGCAGCTCTTTGAGGCAGTTGTGCGCCTTGCTAAGTCGCGCCTGGCGCTTTCGGTTGACTCCATCGCACACCTCCGACTTGTAGTAGTTGAGTCCTTCAGCCAGCTTGCCGTAGATGTTGTCCTCGGCAACGATGCAATTGCTTGTGGCGCTGCTAATGTGATCCAGCACATCGGATATCTCTTCACAGGACTCGACAAGCATCGGCTGCGCCAGCAGCAGGACAATGCGCTCCGGACTAATCACGTAGAGGCGTGCCAGCTGCATAACCAGAGGATTATCGTCGCACAGGTGAGCTTTCTTGCTACCGGTGGACTCCTTGCCCTTCAACTGGTAGCCAGGCGGGCATGTGGCTGTGCTCTTGTCCTTCAGCTGATACCCAGGCGGACACACATTGGACTCGCCCTTACCTGCCTTGGTGGTGGCCGTATCTGACGCTGTGGCTGCGGGCGTGGCAGCGGGCGTGGCAGCTTTGTCTGAGCCAGTGGATGGTGGCACATTTATAGCCACGCCATGTCGGCTGCTGTGCGGCTCGAAACCATAGCGATGAAAGTACCACGGAAACCATATCGCCTGCGATGGCTGCAGTGGAGCCAAAACGAGCAGCATCAGCGGCAGGACTTTCCATGCGATTAGCATTGTCCAGATGCAGATATATTGGTATATATATACATGTATATTTATAGAAATATGACTTATTGCAGGTTTTTGTTTTTGTTAGGGATTTTCTCGGAGTGAACTTTGTTTTATAAACTTGTTTTTTTCTATTCTTTTCTTTTCCATAAATATTTGCAACGAACTTCTTATTTGAGTATTGAATGTAAATTTCTTATACAAATTTCCAGTAAATTTTGCGTGCAAACCGATTCGAGCGTTATATAGAAATAGCTCGAAATGTAAATATCTGAAGTAGAGAATTATGCAGAAAGAACTCTTTGAATTTCGCATAAATTCAAAATTTATTAAACAATTTTTATATGTATTTCTATTTATTTAAAAAAAATTATATTAGTCACTGAACATCATAAAAATATATTTAATTATAATATTGGAAATAGGACCAAAATAATATAAATTAAAAATAAAATAAAATGAGTTAAAGTTTTCAAAGAAAGTAAACATAAATTTAATACTTGTATAATATATATTTATTTGTAAATAATTAAATGAACTAATATTTTAAACATGAACGAATATTTTAAATATTTTAAGCATGAAGAACGCTCTAGTCGAGACTGCTCAACTACGAGATTAACTGAACCCTTCGAGGAACTGATATTTCAATAATTCACTCCTTTTCTGTTTACACAAGAAACAGCATATGCAACACACACACACACACACACACACACACATATGCATGCGCGCATAAGCTCGCATGTTCTATGGAAATTTAATTGCTTAATAAC